>CM062818.1:1440529524-1442929524 GCA_031772625.1 Pinus tabuliformis | reverse complement strand
AGGCTTTGTAAGGGTGACCACTTCCTTGTCAATTGTCCTGGTATTCCAAAGGTCTTGGAAGTATGGTCAGAAAAATCTCATCAACTTTCCATTGATCCATCAACCAGTGATAGTCAGGTTTCTGGGAAAAAGGGTAAAGTTAGGTTTCCTTGTAAGTTATGCAAAGGGAGTCATCAAACTCACATTTGCCCTCACATGGATGAAGCCTCAACATTGTTGGAAAAACTTACTGTTCTACAGCAAGAATTTCCAACTGGTTACCGTAAACTTTCTCCCAACCTTCCGTCATCTAACGGAGTGATTGATCTAAATTCAAGTACCGTCAATCACACTCTTCCATTGGAGAGTGAAACTCATGTCACTCAGGTTGATGATTCGTTAGTTGATCAAGTGGTCGATTCAATTTCACATTCAGTCGATCCCACTTTCCCTTTAGAGAGTGAACTTCATACCGCTCAGGTTCTTCTTGTTACATCAGATTCTTCTATACCGGGGGCTATTTCACCTGTTTCTATAGAACCCTCTCCAAGCACTGAGGTCTTTTCCTTTGATTGGAATAGACTGACAGAACCTCGTCTTCCTTCCTCCATCCCTTTCCAAATCATTGTCAAGGCTGGTGGTAGGGACATACATCGTACTCAGGTAGATGAAGGTGCTTCTGTTAGTATTTTATCCTCAACTGTTTGGAAAGCTTTGGGTTCCCCTCAGCTTGCGCCTATTACGCAGAATCTGAAAGCTTTTAACAGAACCATTAGTGAACCTTTAGGGATCCTTCCTAAGTTTTCTATTACCTTGGAAGGTAAAACTGTCTGTATTGATCTTATGGTAGTTCGAGGTCCCTTGGATTTCAATTTACTCCTTGGGCGAGACTATGTTTATGCAATGAAAGCTGTCGTATCGACACTCTTTCGCGTGATGTCTTTCCCTCACGATGGCAGTATTGTGACTGTAGACCAGCTTTCGTTCCCTAGTCTTGTTTCAACTACCAATAATATGACACCCCTAAATGTTCCTGATTCTAAAGTGGTATCTACCCTGCCACGGGTTAATTATGTGGCAACTGGTCCCATGACTTCAGTTACCGATGTAAGTGAGCCTCTCACTGTTCGCTCATCTTCCTTTGATTTAGCTCCGGTAATTGACATGGAAAACTCTATGGGATTACTTGAACACGATGTTCTTATCCCTTTTGAGTCCCTTGACATGTGTTCCTTCCAAAGAAGTATTCTTCCTTCTGATGAAGACCTCTTGGAAGCCATGATCAAGGTATGTCCATTGACATGTCTTTCTTCCAGTTGGAAGCCATGATCAGTGGATACGAGGAGAGTTTTTTCCTGTATCAACCTCATTAAAAAATGAAATAGGCTGTAGTGAGGATAGTTTCTTCTAGTCTCAACCTCGTTAAAAAATGAAACTGGAAGTCATGAGCATAGTTCCTTGTCTTGTGTCAAGCTCATTAAAAAATGAAACAAGGAGTTCCGAGGAAAGTTCCTTGTCTTGTGTCAACCTCGTTAAAAAATGAAACAAGGATAGGTTATATAGATAGTTAGAAAGTAGAATTGTGAGGAAAGTTCCTTTTACTGTGTCAACCTCATTAAAAAATGAATCAGTATGAACGAGGATAGTTTGTTCCTATCTCAACCTCGTTAAAAAATGAAATTGGATACGAGGAGAGTTTTTCCTGTATCAACCTCGTTAAAAAATGAAATAGGCTGTTACGAGGATAGTTTGTTCCTCTCTCAACCTCGTTAAAAAATGAAACTGGATGGTACGAGGAAAGTTCTTTTTACTGAGTCAACCTCGTTAAAAAATGAATCAGTGAATACGAGGATAGTTTGTTCCTCTCTCAACCTCGTTAAAAAATGAAATTGGATGGTGCGAGGATAGTTTTTTCTTGTATCAACCTCTTTAAAAAATGAAACAAGGAGTGAGGATAGTTTCTTCTAGTCTCAACCTCGTTAAAAAATGAAATTGGAAGTTATGAGCATAGTTCCTTGTCTTGTGTCAAGCTCATTAAAAAATGAAACAAGGAGTTGTGAGGAAAGTTCCTTTTACTGTGTCAACCTCTTTAAAAAATGAATCAGTTGTCGAGGACAGTTCCTTTTCCTGTGCCAACCTCGTTAAAAAATGAAACAGGCTAGTTCGAGGACAGTTCCTTTTCCTGTGCCAACCTCGTTAAAAAATGAAACAGGCTAGTATGAGGATAGTTCTTTTACTGAGTCAACCTCATTAAAAAATGAATCAGCTAGATTTTAGGATATGTGGGTAGATTGTAGAAAGTAGGGTTTTGAGGATAGTTCCTGTTACTGAGTCAACCTCGTTAAAAAATGAATCAGGTATGAGGATAGTTCTTTTCTTGTGTCAACCTCTTTAAAAATGAAACAACTCCCTTTTCAAGTTAAATATTGAAAGTAAACCTTCATTTCATCCAGCCGGTTGAATGCAATGAAGCCTGGGGGGCATGTACCTCGCTTTGCATCATTATGCTGGGGGCATGCGAACTTCTTGAGCATAGTTCCTTGTCTTGTGTCAAGCTCGTTAAAAAATGAAACAAGGGTAGGTTAAGTAGGTAGATTGTAGATAGTAGTCATGAGCATAGTTCCTTGTCTTGTGTCAAGCTCACTAAAAAATGAATCAAGGATTTTAGAGCACAGTTCCTTGTCTTGTGTCAAGCTCGTTAAAAAATGAATCAAGGTTTTTTAGAGTAAAGTTTTTGTTAGGTAGATTGTAGAGAGTAGTTATGAGCAAAGTTCCTTGTCTTGTGTCAAGCTCGTTAAAAAATGAAACAACTCCCACAAGTCTTTCCAAGATTTTGAAAGTAAAGCTTCATTCCATCCACCTCATTGAATGTAATGAAGCTTGGGGGGCATGTACCTAGTTTTGCATCATTATGCTGGGGGCATGTGAACTTATAACAAGCATAGTTTTTCGTTTCAAGCTTGCATAAACATGAAACTGAATCCGAGCATAGTTCTTTTCCTGTGTCAAGCTCGTTAAAAAATGAAACAAATCCTCCTCTACTTGAGTCGAGAGATTGACTAGATCTCGTAGATGTTAGGTTGTATGTTTAGGTTAGTTATTTCAGTTTTTACAGTTTTAGGTCGAGTCTTTCAAATGATCTCGTAACTCAAACCTCATTTCATCCAACTGGTTGAATGAAATGAAGCTGGGGGGCATGCGCTCTAGCAATTATGCTTAGGGGGCATCAAGCACAGTTTTATCTCTGTTTCAAGCTTGTGTAAAAATGAAACTACTTTAAAGCATAGTTTTTCTCTGTTTCAAGCTTTTGTAAAAATGAAACCTATCTCGAGTCAATTTCGGTTATTTTCAAGACTCGTTAAACTCATGAAAATCTCGAGATTATTTTGCTATCTTTCATTCTCGTAAAACAAATGAAAATGCCGAGTTCTTTCCGTCTTTTCCTGCTCGTAAATTAAATTGAAAGTCGGCCATATGAGTACATTTTTATCCCTTTTTCGAACTCATTAAAATTTATGAAAAAGTGAAAACCATGAGTACATTTTTATCCCTTTTTCGAACTCGTTAAAACTTACGAAAAAGTGAAACCTTGGAGTCATCTTTTCAGCCCTTTTCAGACTCTTAAAACATGAAAAGATTGCCGAGCGTTTCTTTTACACTCGTTAAAACGGAATTAAAAGACGGTCCCCTTATAGCTCTTTTCTGACCGTAAAAACAGGAAAAGATTGCCGGGTTTTTGTCGTTTCAAACTCGATATGGAAATAAAACGACGTGTCCTTGATCGCTTTTTACTTTTCAGGTCAGTGGCACTAATTATGAAAGTACTCCTTGGTCGCAAGATCAAGCGGTTCCCCCAGGTATTATTTTATACTTTTTCGGGCTTGAGGGACACAAATATACGAAAAAGTTCAACGTGGAGTCTCCTTTTGTTTTTTCAGACTCTCTAAAATTGAAAAACGCCGAGTTTCTCCTATACTGGGCTCGTTAAACTTTTACAGTAGAGGACCTGTTCAATTACAAACAGGAACGAACCACTCCTTCCTAGGGTTCGAATTTAAACTAGGTTGGACTCGTCCGAAGGATGAGCTTATAATCAAGCATATGTTATCCTCCTCAAGCTTGTTAAAAATAAAGAGGTACTTGCCAGAAATGGTGGGGGAAAAGAGAGAAGAATGAACCTGTTTGTCACCTTTAGTCTCAGAAGAAACTTTATTACCACTCTTGAACACGACACTTTTCATTCACCTGGGTTGGGAAATCTTTTACCTCACAGTTGACCAAACCACTTTGAAAGTCTTTAACCGGGTTCCAGGGATTAACTTTGAGTATTCGTCACCAAGCCATCTGTCGTGTCGTTATGTGTTCAAGAGGTCTGCAAGCAAAAACTTTCATCTGCAAAATACTTGTCATCCATTTGACCATCCCTGAGTCAGTCCTTACAGCAACATTTCTTCAACTTGAACAATGATTTCGTGTTGCGGGCTTCCCCGCAACGGGTCACTTTCTATCGACATCGACACATTATCTAGAAAGATGACTTAGGAATCGACAGTACCTTGAAGTCTGCATGCATCAATGGTAGGTTTCTCGCCTTTGACGTCAGTTTACATCATTGACTTTCGATCAAAGGATTCCGTGAAGTGTTCGACATCAAAACATCTATTCACATTTCACGGGTTGTACTTGGTACTTTGAGGACCATTGACATTACTGGTGGTTTCTCTCACGCTTGTTAACAGTTCACATCATTGACTGGTAATCAAGTGGTTTCTAACATGTTCGACATCGAATCATTTAATCACATGCTTAGAATCGTACCAATTCGGGAAGTAGAAGTGAAGACCCTGGATCTAGTTTCTACCATCCAGGCTGCGAGGAGTTTTGTATTCATTATCTATGTAGACTAATCATAAACAGATGGCTGCGTCCATACTGTGTCTACAAAAGTCTATAAAAATGATGTACTGCAAGATCATTCCTGTATCAGAATAGTTAGTCCATTAGTTAAAGTTTTGAATCTGAGTATGGGAATGCCTACCTCAGTGATGATATAATCTTATCCATGTATTTTGTGTTGAAAATTGCAGGTTCCAACCAGGCCATCCACAAGGCAATCCTTGAAATGATAAAGCGCTTCACCCTTCCTAGAATTACAAAACCCTATTCTATTCCAGGCTTCGCACTTTAGGGGGCAATCTGTTACACTAAAAAATGTCACCTTGACTACTTACAGTTAGTATGACTCAAATCAACAGTCATGCTACCCTCTTAGGCAAGTCTCATGCCTCTGTTATCCATCTCAAACTCAAAGAAGAGAGAAAGTCTTGTAAAAACTATGTTTATCTCTGGGGTCGCAGGTTCTCTCTAGCCTTACCTGCGGGGACGCTGACCATGTTCACAAAATCTGCGTCCATGGACGCTCTGTATGTTAAGGGACAGGTGCGTCCCTCTGTAAAAGGCAAAATGCGGGAGTTTTATCTTGAAAAAGTTACTTGTGGTTACTTCTAGAACATTCTAGAGGTCGGTTTGATGAAATGGATGCGCCTCCAGTTGGTTCATGTATCTCTATTAAGGGGGAACTTATCCCATCAATAAGGGAGCTATCCCACCCATAGAGGGGGATGATCCCATTGATAGTGGACCTGAATAACCTCTTTACAGCACTATAAATAAAGGCATTGAGCCAGAAGGAGAAGAGGTTGGAGCTATACATTTTCTTTGGGTAAATGCTGCAGGATTTAGGTCTTCCATTAGAGCCTTTGTGAGGAGAGATTGTCTTCACTTGATTCTACTTGGGAGAGGGTGAGCTTTGTCAAAGTAGAGGAAAACCCTTGATGGACCCTGGGAGGAACTTGCACAACACCAAGGCCAGGTTGTAAGAGTTTCTTTGTTTCGTTATTAATACAAACTGGTTTATTTTTCTCAATAGCTTGTGTTAATGAGTTATTTCATGTGTTCCTTGGTCTGCATGTTGAATATATGTTTTATTATATGAAATGCAAGTGCTTGGTAATTGTTTGATTGTTTGTGGTTGCAGGAATTGACTTGAAGGAGGAGCTCATCCGGATCGTCAAGAACGGACTTCAACAACAGCGTTTTGGAATAAGGTAAGCCTAAACACTTGTAGTTTTCATGTTGTAAAAGGTGTATTTAGAGAAAGATCACTCCATTTTGTCTTGTTTGTCATTAGAACGTCTTAGACTTCTAGGAAGGTCAGTCGTGTCCGCACCCTTGACAAATTCCGTGTGACAAAGTGCACCCCTTTAGAAGAATAAAAATTTTAGTCTAGTCAAAGGGTAGGTAGAAATAGTTGGTTTCATAAATATTTTATGTGCCTTTTACCCTAACTCTCAAAGACATTGTAAAAATAATATGCACGATGGGATAAAGTATTTAGACATGTTTTATATCACAAAGACTATCCTAAGTTTCTAAAGTAATGTCAAGGCGCATATTGACAAAAGGTATTTTGTCGTATATGGTTAAAAGGGTTACAGTCAGAGCATCGGGATTTTCCACCCTTCACGATCCATGGCCCTCATTCCTTTTTGGTCCCCCCTCTCCATCCTACCTTTACCATCGGGTGGGGGGGGGTGTGTCTGAAAATGCGGTTTTCTCCATCAGGCCCCATCCAAACATGTCACCTTCCCCTCATTTCGCACCCCCGCAGCTGATACCGCTTATTGCCTCCTACACCCTCTAAAAACTGCCTTTCCCCTCATCCACTCGACCATGTCCCTACCCTGACACCTCACCACTCATGTTGTGCCACGTTGCATAGTCATTGCCCAATTAAATGCATTCTTAGCAGAATTACCGTTGGGAATTCAATTTGTTTTCCCGAGTAACCGTTCGACTCTAATGGTCCTGCGCCAACCTCCAATGGAAATCGCCTTCAATGCTTAAAAGCTCTGAATAGTCTTCACTTATCCCTTTCACTACTTATTCTCCATAGCTCCCAAGTTCTGCTAAGCGATCATTTTCAAAGCATTTTCTGAACCAAGCCAGATCGAAATTTTCAGTGCTCGGTCTCCTTATCCCTTGACGGCTTATCACCTCGAATTCTTCCTAGTAAGCTCTCCTTGTCAAATATTGTTATCTTTCACTGATATATTCATGCCTCCAAAGAGAAAAAAACAAGAGAAACCTATCAATCCATTATGAATCCTTACCTCCATAGATTTAGATCACATTCCTTTAGTTGATAGGGATTATAGGATCAGTGAAACATAATGTGACTGTGAATTTTTAGAGCTCTACTATTGGCTGGAGGAAAAACATGCTGACAAAACAGATGAAATTGGACTCTGGGAGTCCAATCTTCCTCATTACATTTTCCCTCTAACCTTCCATGCCCCTGAATTCACCAGGAAATGTCAAGCCTGTTATGTCCCTGGCCAAAGAGCCATTATGGCCCCATCTGGTGACATCCTGTTTACCATTACTACCCAATCCATAAACCAGATGATGCTAGCTCCCCTTGTGGAAAACAATGCCCCATTCTCCTTAGAAGCCCTCACCCAACTCTATCAGAAGCTTGATTTTGCTACCAAGGCCAAAATGTTTGAGATCTTCTTACCTGAAAATGCCCAATTACCAAAGAAGAATCCTCCATACCCTTCCTCAATCTTCCTTGATCAAGCTTAACACATTATAACCATTATTTCATACATTTTGGGTTATTATTCTGATCAATGGGTAGTTGAACCCATTTTAGGCTTCCTTTCCATCTTTTCCACATACAGAGTACCATCCATAGTGTTTAATTTCAGTCAATTCTTCACTGATAACATCCATGAGTAGTTTCTAAAATTTCCAATAGAGAAAGTGTTTAATTACACTTCAATTTTCATTTACATGTTTCTTTATTATCAAGCAGACATGTTCATTTTTGCTATGCAGAATCTAGACAACGAGGGAAACCAGCAGCCTATGATATTTTGGACTTCATTAGTCATGAAATAGCAGCAAGAATTCTCATATAAACAATTTATTGAGGAGTTTGTTCACCCTGCTATGAACATCCTAAATAGTTCTAGACGACCCAGAATCCGTGAAGACATAAAAAGGGTTTTGTATTTGACAGATCAGGTCAATAATGGAGATTGGTATTTATAGCAAAAATATACAGAAATCAGAGTTTATGGATGTGAATTAACACCATATAAACTCCCAAAATACCTCCCCATGAGGATTTTTGCCCTGGAATACATCAGACAAATGTTAAATTCTGATGACATTCACTTTGCGGTGGCAAAGAAGAAGTCCCAGTTTCACATTAAGACATAGGTGGGCCCATTCATATGCAATAGCAAGACAACAAGAGAAGAAGCAAACAAAAGTCTTGAGGAAACAAAATTCAACCTGAGTTTCACATGGTATTATGACCATTGGGGTATCATTTCCAAGTTAAGAGTAGAAAACAAAACTACTCCCTACATCCATACCTTAAGGCTTGAGATAGAAAAGTATGCAAATCAGTTAGAATGGGCAGAGAATACTTTGCAGGAAGCTGAATAACAACTATTTTTTACTTCAAATTTACAGACTCCTACTTCTTAGGAAAAAAACTAGTAAAAGACAAAGAGAGGAGGGATCATCATCAACATGATGTAGTGAGGTTAAAGACTTCAGAATCAGTTACAGGAAGAGAACAAAGATCACTCCTAGTACAGATGCAGAAAAGGAAACATAAGACCAAGTTGCCATTATAATTGGAGACTCACCACCTTCAAGCAGTAAGTTTGTTACATCTCCTATTGGAAATTCAGCCTTACAAGGCCAAAAAGATATAGAGATGGATTCAAAAAATTTCCAAGGAGAGAAGGAAAAGAGTGTTTTTGATAGGTACAGAGAGATCAAACTTAAGGATGAAATTCTTAAGAACAACACCTTGTTGTAGCGGTTACAACACCCTCCAAAATTTTTGCCTGCACCAATTTCGGAGCCTCCCTTGAGAGTTTAACTTGATGACTGCACATACTCAGTTTCACTCCGTGGGCTTGTGTGAGTCGTTACATCCACCTTTCTTCTTCATTTAATTCAAGTTTCTGCGTGCTGGTGTCTAATTCATGTTTACGACCATGTTCTGGTTATGCTTAAAGTCTTCGCTTCGTATGTGATTGTTGTGTTCACTATGAAAACATCTATTGCACTCACACACGGAGTCACATTCACTATCATGCAAGCATTGCCTTCATTAATGAATGGTCAATCACGAGTGTCACACTTTTCACTTGCACCGCTGGTCAATCATGTTGAACATGTGTGTCTAGATGGTTTGGGTTGTTTCGTCGTCGATTCATGTGAGTGTGTGTTCCTATGATCACCTATGCCTCTTTCGATTGTTCACACACTCAGTCATTTTTGTTGAAGTTCTGATGGCCAGGATCCCCTATGATAGTCAGACCATCACCCTGCTTTTGACTCGATCGACTGTCAACCAGAATAGCGTAAAAGCACCAAGCTAGTCTTTTCAAGTTGCATTTCCCGCAAGCATTTCAATCAACGCTCATGCTAGCCACTCAAACAGTAAGACCCGACAATCACCCCGAGACTGACTCCCCTAAAAAATTACACAGAGGCCACTAACCTTACTTGCTCAACTGACTGAGGAAATTGCACAGACAGGCCGGACAGATACCAAGTGCCCATCACTCTCTCCCTTAGAAAATTGTACAATTTTCCCATCAGTCATCGCAACAGTCGACTGACTGTTCATCTCCAAAATTGTGTAGTGTTCATGAGCAGGTCTTCTGCTTCCCATCAGTCATCTCAGCTCAGAAATTGCGCAGAGATGATTAGCAGGCCGACCTTCTGGCCTCAGTGTAGTTTCCCTTGCCAGAAGCCCCTAGAAGCAGACTGCCAGTTCCCTCCAGGAATTGCACAGTTTCTACTACCAGTGTCTCCAACAGCCAACTGGAAGTTCCCTTTGGGAATTGCGTAGTTTTTTTTGCTAGTGACCCCAGCAGCTAGTTGCTAGTTCCCTCTGGGAATTACGCAGTTTTGTCTGCCAGTCTCCTGGGCAGTTCCCCCAAAAAAACTATGCAATCCCTGCTTGCTGACCCTTCATGTAGCCCAACCCACTCCTCTGGAAAATTGCACAAATCTGGTTGTCCAGCCCCTACTGTCCATTTGTTTCGAAAAATGTACAGAGCGTGCTTGCCTTGCCTTCCTGCAGCCTAGACTGTCCCTCCAAAATTTTTCACAATTTTGTCTCCCAGCCAAGCCAGACCTCCTAGATAGTCATTGTTGACTCAGATTTCCCATCTTCACCACTCAGTGACTCTTACGTAGTTTCCATCAGCAGTGCCTGGAGCCATCATCCCGCTTCACAACCTTGCTGCCTCTCCCAGTCACTTGCATCCGAAATGATCATATGTGATGGTAGACTAGGAGGTTTTGGATCTGATGTCGTCTTATCATGAGTGAATGTAGGTACAGGTACACCAACAAACATGGCAAGATGATGAACAGGATGAACAAAGGGAGCACATGCATAAGGACAAGTTCACCAATAGACGAATGAAAGATACATGCGAAATGGATGAACGTGACCAACATGCACCTTCACGAACAAATGAGCCTGTCAAGACTTCCAACATGCAAGCAAGGAACAACATGTTAAAGCTTCATCAAGTGAACCAAGGACCATTGAAGACTCCCTACACTTCGCCATACAAAGGTGAAGCTATGATAGACCATGAAGACATCCATTACCCAGCAACACTGTAGCTCGACATGCACTCCAGCAGCAGCACGAATGTATCAACATTGTCATGTCAAGTCATGTCGAGTCACGTCATGAGTCATGTCGCCCACATATACACTATGGGCATGTTGTCAATCAATGTGATGTAACGTGGAAGTCCAAGAGACCCACTTGTTGAACAAAGAGTCATGTAAGTTGAAAAGTCATGGAAGTTAAATGGTCATGAGGGTAGTTGAACAACCATAAGGGTTAGTTTCACCCTTGGCCATAAATACCCCCCTCATTTGTACATGAAAGGACTTTTCACCTCATCTCCTCCCACATAGCCAAGAGAGTTTGTAATATTTTCTTTGAGGAGTAAGCAGTGGCTCCAACGCCCCACACTCGAGGTTAGTGATGTATGGTGTAACGATGTGTCTTTGAAATTTCACTTAATTCAGAAGCCTGCTACAGGCCAACACATTTTCACACATGTATTGTATCTGTTGTAAGACTGATCTTTAACACTTGTAATGCATGTTGCTTTAACCTGTGTTCTACATCTGAACTATTTCATTTGTTGTAATGCATAATATATTAATGGAAATGTGTTGTATATGTTGTTAATGCTGTCTCGCCTGTGTAGACTACTCTCCCGGACATCAGACAGACCTTTCACATGAAGCTTGTTGTAACAACCATTGCACTCGTTTGGACTGATCCATTGAGTGTTGTACGTGTTATCTTACCTTGTATGTTGTGACTACCGCATCCGTGTGGACTTCTCCTCCGGAAGCTGTGCATGTCCTATTGTATTGTGTGTTCCTAGCCAAATTGGGACTGCATACCATCCAACCTGGAACTCACTTTCACCATCTTCCCCTTTTACAGTGAAAGAACCATTGACATGAGTACACTTACACTCACCAGGAACGCGAAACTCACTTCCCGAAGAAAAAGCAGACCACTCTCCTGTGCTGACAAGCAAGAGTTGAGGAAAATCATTAAGAAAATGGCAACTGGGCCATCATACTAGATGGGACTTCCACACCAAACAATGTGAGGTCTAGTTGGGACTTCATACCGGGGTGATCCCCTGAATGTTGGTGGGTCTAGCACTGTCAACACACCTGCAATCAGTTTTGGAAGCAGACTTCCAGCTCACAGAGCAGGCTATTATCAGTCTCTGATACAGAGCAAGGAAAGATGCAGGTGGCCTTTCTTGATTCCCAGATTCCACATCCAAAGACATTAGTAGATAGGGGTCTTGTATAGGCAGATGGGTAGTTTTAGTGATGCAGGTAGGTTAGGCATAAAGGTAGGTGAGGTAGGCTAGTAATGATGAATAGCTAATTATTTCCTGGTAAGACCTATTGACTCGTCTATTTTTCCTGGTTGTGGGTGGGAGTAAATAGTGCTGCAAAACCCTAGAAGAGTACTACATTTGAATTTATCATCAAAGATATCCATCCCATTGATGAAATGGAGATTCATAAATAGATTGGTGAGATGATTTATTCTACATTAACTAATACTGCCATGTCATTGTCTAAGTTGCAGGTTTCATATGTCAACATTTAGTCCCAGTTGAAAATGGAAAAGGTATCCTCCTTAGCAAAGGAAAATAGGATCAAATATTTGGAAGATCTGGTAATCAAGATAGGATATGATCCTAAGGATATAAATGCTACAAAGGAGATCATTAAGAAGAAAAATATGGACATTGCAGCATTGAGAAAGCACCTAAAACTGCTAGCCAGAGAGGATCCCTTGGCCAAAGACAGTGAAGAAAATGAAACATAGAAGGCTAACATGATGAAGCTAATGATAGAGTAGAATATTTAGATCAGACAAATAGAGGAAGAAATGGAAAAAATGATTAATGAGAGAGAACATAGTTAAAGGATGGCCTTAGTCCCCTTGGATTCCATACCCATCACTCAGCGCCCAGCTATAGGAACAGCAACTGCAAAAAATTCTTCAACTCAAACTACAAGTGTTGAATAGGTGACAAAGACACTGGAGAATATGTCAATCTAGTCAGAAGAAATTAATACATTGCAAGGAAAACTCAAAGCTCTAGAGGAACAAAAGGCCAGAGTTGAGGCTTCTCTTCTAGTTGAAGTGAAAAAGTCACAAAGGTTGCTAGAGAGGTTACAAAAGGTGGAGAAGGATACATCCGTTAGTCAGACCTTGTCCCAAGCCAAGGAAACCATTTGGACTGGTATTCTAGATTCTATGAATGAGATTTGGCCATGTATCCAAATCATTTTTGAATAGAAAGAGTTGATACAAAAGGCCACTAAAATCATTGTTTAGGTAAGGGAAAAGCTGGGAGATATGCCT
This sequence comes from Pinus tabuliformis, assembly GCA_031772625.1. Lineage (NCBI taxonomy): Eukaryota > Viridiplantae > Streptophyta > Pinopsida > Pinales > Pinaceae > Pinus > Pinus tabuliformis. Next base: position 1,442,916,509 of record CM062818.1, on the reverse strand, counting down.
TAAGAAGCCTCCAATATCGTCAAATTCCTGAATTCGAAGACTAAATATGAACTTCAAGAATTAGGAATTATTGATAGGACTGCCACCATCTTGGAAGTCAAAAAGGTTTTGGCTAAAATAAATCTTATTGATCAATTGGAGGAAAGGTGTGAAACACTAGAGCTGAGAGTGAACAGGTTTTCCAACAGGATTGAAGTATTGATTCAGAAAGGATTTCCCAACATATATGTAATTAATGATAAGATGATAACTTAAGAAGATTATGTTCTAAAGATGAAGGAAGAGGCCAAAAGCAACATCAAATTCAGTGGGACAAAGGGCAGTATGACAGCAAGGGCATTTTTAGAAACCATGGAAAATGACTTCTATATATAGAATGAGGTAAAACATGTCTTCCCAATAAAACCAACATTTTCCAAATATATTGAGGTTGATGAGATTTACCGAAGGGTAATTAAATTAACCATATCAAATGAAAAAGCGCGGGAAGAACTTTGTGATTTACTGGATTAGAAGGTAATTTGGATGTAGTAAAAACAACAGCGAGAAAAACAACCAGCACAACAGCTAGCACATTAGCGCAACATAGTTTTGAGGCTGATCCATTAACCGAATCCACCAAAACAGAGCCACCTCTTCATGCAGTTGTCTACCTCGCCTATCTTTCTGCTAAAGATCAATTTTATTGTTTAGAATTATGCTAATAATACACTGTTGGTTGAGACATCAATTTTGTAATTATTTGTATAAATACTTCACAATTTGAAGTATTAAAGGTTGATTTTTGAATATACTTTTTCTCTGCAAATTTTTTTAATTTCCTAGTTGCTGGACGCATCAATAATATAAGGACATTTTCACAGGATTCATGTGGCGTACCAAATGGTGATGTTTTTCTTCAGTTTATGTGTTTGACCATTGTTTTCTTTCTTTGTAATTTCTGAAAATCTTAATTACTTAACAGAAACTACGATGAATAGAACATGTTACACAGAGTACCCTATTCTGGATGTTAGTATCTTACATGTTTTCTATTGAAGTCAAATTAAGGAATTCTTAATTACTCCTTAATTTCTATTGAATCTTACATTTCTGTTGTCTCATAATCCATTCAAATTTCTGAAAGATCCAATTAGTGCAACCTAGCTTGCCCTGTGAAACTCCTCTAAAATTTGATGCAAATCTAGTTAAATATTTAGACTCCATAGCCCAATGGAATTATAACAATTAAATCAACCAAACAATCCAAACAAAACAATTAGTACAGTAATAACTAGCCTAAAATTTACATAAAACAAAGCTAAATTTTATAGAGAGATCCCTCTCTGAAGCTGGCAGGGCTAGATCCCAGCTTCCAAAGTGGTTTTGATGTTGTCCTATGTGTTTACTCCCTCAACCTCAAAAATACAGAACAACAACAGAAGGGAAGAACATGCATGCATAAAAGCACTCAATAGAAGTAACTGTTGGTAGGAAAAATTCCTTGTGAGGGAATCACCACTTGAAAAAATGGAACGATGGACTAAAACAAAACATGTACAAGGTAGTAGTAGTATAAATGCTAGTAAATACGATAAGAAATGGGAAAATTCACACTTGCAAACACAAAAGCGACAAAAGCAACAAAAAAAGCAGTAAAATGTGATACTTTAGAAACTTACCTGAAAAAGCACTGCAAATCAAATTTGAAGCTCCTTGAACTTGTGGGGATGGCTAGAGATGCAATGCTGAGTGTGAAAATGAGCTCTACAATCCCCCATTATATATATTGATCCTCCACGTGATTATTGTTAGGGTTTATGACACGCATGCCTAAAATAAAGGAGAAATCGATACTTGTCGAAGGATAAAAAATAGAAACTTGTGTCACTTAGTCAGAGAGGCAAGTGAAATCCATATTTTCTTGGGTTGTTTTATTGACTTGTTCTAGGAGGCTGCACATGCCACTGGAAAAAAGGATTGAGGAATCTCAGTGATAAGAGATTATGCATTTCATTGGCTTAATGGATTGTATAGTTATGACTGTCAAGAGAGGATTGCACAGTTTACTTTCCCGATGAATGTTTGTCTCATAAGATTGCATAGTTTAGTTCCTCAAGGAATTGTATAGCCTCTAGTGGTAGAGGACTTCTCTATTCCTAGAGGCAAGACCAACAATTAGTGCAAGATCAGAACATGAATCTACTTGTGTTTGATAGGGGTTTTCTTGTCTTTAAAAGTTGTGCAACTATTGCCAACAAGACTTAGTCAAAATATCACACAAGTGCTAGATTAATGAATAAGTAATTACAACACTAGAAAATCAAGAGGAAAACTTGACGACTGTGAAAGATAAGTTCTTATAAATAGAAGGTAGGTTCCAAAATCGAAGCATAGGCAAAATTTTGGAGGGGAGATGTAGCAACTACAAGAGTTGGTGACACACTAATAGAACTCCATCTTCTATGTATGGATCTAACTTTATGGATCAGGTATAACACTTCAAGAAGTATTGTTCATATCGTCAATTACCATAGCCTCCTTACTTAGCTCTACCTTTTTTTTAGGGTGGTTCACAGACATTGAGTGCCCACTACATTGATAGGAAAATCAAGGTAGATCAACCCAAAGGGATCTACCCACTGTCAAAAATAGTAAGGCCTAACCCCAAGGGCATCAAGGAGATTTGACCCCATGTCCTCCTGATAGGCGAGGTACTTAGCAGCATGAACTTGACCAACTGAGTTATTCCTTGGGGCTTACTTAGCTTAACTTAAACATATAGTTTCTTTCATTCTTTTCGTTGTTGATACACTTACAAAAGAAAGTAAAACTTTGGTTGTTTGGATTGGGCATATGTAGTATATAGATATGTAAGTGAAAAGGATGTCAGAATCTTAGTTTTCATCTCTAGTCTTGCTCCACTGCTATCAAGCCTTTATAATACCCTGATGGAGACACTATAGGAACACAATCATTGCTTCATTGTTAGCAAGTTTGTTTAGTACTACGGTTAAGTTGCTTGCTTCACATATTTGCGCAAGAAACCTTTCTCTTCTTTAACCCTTTATTTATTTTATTTGTAGAACTATGCTTTGACACTTATTATTTCATTGGGGTGGAAGAGGGATCCTGACTTATTGAGAGTAGAAGAGGTTGTCCCTTTAGAGAAGGATATATGGGCACCTCTGAAATATAGTCCACTTGTTTAATTTTCCTCCTCTCCTTTCTCTACGAGACCAAGTTGAAAAATTAATAGATCAAACATAAATGTGATTAAAGAAGAAGATCCTATTTATAGATTCGAGCATCGCAGATGCACTAAAGATTTCTCTAAGAAAGAACATATTTTCCATATAGGAATCATAGACTAAAAGCTAGAAGGCACATGAAAATATTTTAACCAATTTATAAATGAATATATTTTACCATTTCGAATATCTTTTCCCTCTCAAAAAATACAGTACAAAATATTCACAACAACTAGATTTTGATTTAGTCAATAATATTTTATTATTTTTTAATTCTCAATCTATCTCAATATTTTGTTATAAATAGAAGGGTTTTCTCTTCATTCTTCACCATGATCATTCTCATTGTCCCTATTATCATCTCATGACATTTTAGCTCCCACTTGAGTTTAAGCACCCATTGTTGTCTTTTGCCCATTGCACACATTTATTGAGAGAGAGAGAGAGTTGAATACTGCTGAAGCGCAAGGTCAAGAAGGACCCATCACATGGAGGGGGATCTATAGACCCAAGTATATTATCTTCCCTCACCAAGTGTTATATTTCTATTATCATTAATGAAATAGAAATAATTCCTTTTTCCATTGGGTCTTTATCATTTCATATGATGCTATTTTCTTTTTTCTATTATTTATATAACATATCTTTTTGCAGGGTTTCTAAGCTTTGTTTTGCATATCCAAAGAGACAATTACAACTATCATTTTTTTGTTAGGGTTAAAAGTCACCTATAACTTAAGTAAAGGATTTTGGTACACCTTTCCAAAAAATTTACACCAACAATAGCCAACGAAGCATCTCCTGACCTAGACCGTTGAGGGGATTAACAATGAGAAATATTACTAAGAAAAACATTTGACAAGAAAGATAGATCGTGGCATGCTCCAAAATTTGGAGACAAAAAATGCGAGCAATGAAGTATGATAAAAATGCATGTACTAAACACTCTGTTGACACAACATAATGTTCATACAAATCATGGCAGAATCTCATACCAAAGCATCCATTTCGACTTTCAATATTGGCAAACATGTAGAAAGATAACAAATTATTCCTAGCAAATTAGAGACTTTCCAAGTAAGATTCCTCCAACCATTCATCAATGGGATCTTGGTAAATTGGTGAAGGATCTTAGAGTGGAAAGATATGTTCATTTCCAACATTTACGATCAATTCATGAGGGTTCTCTTGAAGAAGAGTGTCAATCTGATCATGCTTGGAACAACCATCAAGATCACGAGATCTTGACATAACCATAAACATCAGTTGAAGTGTTTTGACATCTTGACATGGTTGTAAAATATCAGAAGGTAGATCATAAAAAAATGGTGGCTTGGAATAATCGACAGTTAAAGAATCATTACTAGATGATTCAATAAATATATTAATACAACCATGATCAGAGTTTTATTTTTCATCCAAGAGAAGGGGATCATCATGATTTGATGAATTATAGAGAGGAGTTGATTGAAAAGGTAAAGTTACATCCTCTGGCTCTTCATATTTATATAATGAGAAATGGGGTAGGTTATAAAGAGTGGATTCTTCCTCACCTTCTTTTGATATGAAATCAACATTCCACCATTCTTGACTGCAATCAAAGTTAATACCATTAAAAACTAGATCATCCAAAGATGTGACAGGTGTGATAGAATTAGTGAATATGTTAGGATAATGGGTGAAAGGGGAAGAAATGGAAATATTAGGTGAAAGATCATCTTTAATCGCAAATTCTTGTTCATAATTAGAATCCCACACATAGTCATTATGAAGGATATCAAAAGTTTCTCCGTCTCGATTGAATCCATCTTTGACTTGATCCTCTTGAGAATTAGAAGAAACTGTTGTAACTGGTCAATGTGATAGCTTAGGATTAGGAGGATCAAAGGAAATAACCGATGGAGGATAAGAAATGTGTCAAGAAGAAATAATTTCATTGATTAAATTAGATTCGACATTGAAACTTGAGCTCAAACCTTGAATATGAGGGGAGGGAGAAGATGATGTTGGATCAAAAAATTGATTATCAAGTTCTCCAATCTCAACTTGGATGCATGGAGCTGCTTGATTTGATTAAGGATCGAAAGAAGATAGAAAGTCAAATGGAAAAACAATTTCTTGTTTTGAAGTTTTGAGAGCTCCATAACCAAGAAATGTTGGGAGACTTACAAAGGATTCAGATTCATATGGATTTAAAGAAATATGAACAAGATACTCAAATTTCTCTTTCATAAATTTCCAATCTATGTCATCCTCAGAAAACTCATAACAAAAGTGAATGAATCAATCATGAAAATCTTCAATAGATTCATCAGGTTTCTTTATGAGATGAATAATTTTCTTATAAACACTTTTATAATCATACCTGTCAAAGGCTTGATGAAGCTCCTTGACAAGATGTTGGAAGGAATGAATAAAGATGATCGACAATGTATAACACCATACTTTAACATGCACTTTGAATGTAAGGAAAAATAACCTGCAAGTTGTATCCTCACAATTAATTCATGATAATTTCAAAATTCAAGAAAGAGAAGGGTGTGATCAAGAATGGTTGTTCCACGCTCGCCATCAAATTTCAGATTCAACAAGTCATGAATTATCCTCGAGGGAACTTTCATATTTTCAACTCTAGAAAAACATGTTGGGGTTAAGATATGGGAAGAAGCCATTTAAGATAAGAAAAGTTCAAACAAACTTCACGGTCTCAACTTGTCATCTGACCCTAATTCTAGCACCAAAAACTAGTTAATGGTGCTGGAAGCCACCAACTGGGAGGGGGTATCCCCGTTGTGAAGTCCCAATTAAACCCCACACCATTTGGAGTAGGAGCCCTAACCAAAATATGTCCGGTTGGAAAAAGTGATGGTTTAAAGTATGTGCCTTGGTTGTGATAAACAAATAGAATGATATATGCATGGCTTTGGTGATAGAAAGTAAATGAAATTTGTGAAGTACCAAATATAATGCATGAAAGTTTCCATCACATCACAGGGAAATAAATGAGCCCATTGGAAGAAATTAATAGTACTAACTTAGAAGAGACACATGAGCGATACAAAAGAATCATTAGTTAACCTGCAAAGAAGTTCACAAGATAACAATGATCGTAATAGCATAAACAACACAAATCCAACAAGATACATACTAAATCAAATGAATTAGCTCATTAGCATTAGCGTAAATGAAACAACATACATCACAAACATATAAATAATAGTCTTACTATATCCATGACATATGCATGAAGACATATCAACTTTGAGTTCTTATTATAAAGTAAATGTTCCCAAGCATACAATTACATTAATAAGACACTAGCCCCAATAGTGGAACATGAAGACAACACTTGCTTCTCCAAAGAATGATATTCATCCTACGCTAGACTAGAGAATCTAAGGCTCCAAAACTAAGATTCCAAGACATTTTCTTGAGTTATGAGGGTTTATTTATAACAAATGAGATGACCCTTCATCTCCCTTTGTGACCTTTGAGTTTCCCTCGTGACTCTTTGAATCCTTTTTTCTTTTCCTAACTAATGAATTTTCACATTCCATAATTAACTGTTGGACTTCCACTTACATATTTTGTTTCGAATACAATAATAAAAAAACCCATATAGGACAAAAATGGGTAGAGCCTAATAAGATAAGCCTAATAAGATAAAATAGACACATTAAGCTTGAGTTTTAGGAAAATCTAGCTCGACAAATTCAACTGTAATTCTGTGGTCACATATTGATGCCAAGATTTGTACTGTGTGATTTTCTCCTCACACTTTGTAGGAAGGTCAAGCTGAAAATGGACTCTAGCTTCCATTGCATTTGGGTAGATGGTTTTGGAACTAGTTTTCACTTCTTTCCATAATAAGAAGAACTTAATATTTCTCTTAGTAGGACAACCTATGTACCTATGCATGTTATGTTTGTTAACCTCCAAGTATTATTTGGTAGTGATCTGCTTTACCTGGTTCAAGTATTCCTTGATATTTTCCTTGACCACATTTCTACCCTTTGTTTTTACAAATGGCGTTGCTAAGGGATCTTGTGTGCTTGAACCAAGGAATCCAAACTATTATACAACCATGTATAAGGAGCTAGAATGTTGGCCACAAAAGTGTTGAGTTGTTTGTTTCCTTGTATGAACATTTTGACCTTAGCCTTTTCCAACTTTGCTTATTGCCTTGTTTTCTTGACCAATTCTACTAGTGCACTCATGTACTTAGTTCTCCACTCATGGATCACTTGTTGGCTTATGGGGGCCTGAACTAGGTTCGAAGTTATTTAGCCAAACAAATCCCTACATTACTGGCCCTTTCGGCATCAGCCTGCGGAGCGTGGACTGAAGTCTCACCCGAAGCAGTATGGTGGATGCTGGAACCAAGTTTCCGCACACTTGAGATGTCTGTGATGTCGATTTGGTCCAACTAGACCTTCCTTCATGTAGGTTTCTTTGCACACTATTCCAACCTTCAGTACCCTTGCAAATTGGCACAGTCGTCTTTCGTGCTGCTATGGCAGCAATCTGCACTATTTCCTAACCTAGACTGAATATATTAATTATCTTATTTAACGGATCTTAGTTAAATTCGGGTAAACATATATTCTATCTTGCATTCATTTAATCAACACCATTATACACAGTTGCACATCATATAAGTATTAGAAGTGAATTTCAAACCCAGTATAACAGATGCATAAAACAGGAAATAAATACGCAAAATTGATAGGAAACTTCTCTTTATTAATACTTCCAATTGTTATAGACTTCACTTGCCCTGCACACTCAGCCACAGGGGTCTGTGCACTCAGCTACAGACTACTAGGCCTCTGCGCACTCAGCTGCAAAGACTTCTCCTACTCTACGACCCAAAACTATACTTTTCTCCATAGATATGACTCAATCCTTCATCATTGCTTCTTCTTCGATTCTGGTCTTTAACTACTTAGAGCCTCGCTCTATTTATATAGTCCCATGGTCCATGGACCATGGGTAGATCTCTACAGTTGACATTAAAATAACAAAACTAAGGGTAGACAACCCTATGACTCTTTAATAAACTACGCGCTCCGTGCCCACAAAATGCGGAGTCCTTACATCGGAATTACAAAATTGACCAAAATATGGGCTCTAAGCCCCAAATCTTCCCTTGGCGGATCCTACACCCAACAGGCCCCTAGCATAAACATCGTGACTTGCCCTCGAGTCACTCTGTCGGTGCAGAGATATTTGCATGAAGACCTCCCAACTCTAATTGGATCGCTGCAAGTTCGGCAGCGCACTGAGCAACTGCCTGCTGTACTTCCTCTATGCACTGTTTAGTGACCGCTGTGGTTGAACTGCTGCCCTGAATCCTCTCCTGTGTTGCTTGCAGCTGTGTGAGCTTTGCTTCAATGGAGGTTGTAATGGTATATGTGTCATCAATCCACGACTGTAGGTGTGCCTTCAAAACTGCTTCCTTATGCCAAGCAGCATCTACCTGCTCCTTGAGTGCTTTTTCCTGTTGCATCCTTGCGAGCCTCTGCGTAAGGGCAACCATCTGTGTGGTACCTTTTACTTCATCATATCTCTGCTGTAGATTGCGCGCCTCTGTCTCCAGGCACTCTATGTTCGGGTCCTCCTACAGGGTGGTGAGGACCTCGAACAACTGCTCGAACAACTTCGTACAGTCTGTCACTGCACTGTTAACCACCATTATTGCTGTTGTGATTGCGGTGGCACATTTTTCCTTAACCTCCAGCAGAGTTGAAGGTTGCGCCTTCAACTACAGTTGTTCTATCTGAAGGTTCAGCTCTAGCTGAATGCTGTCCATTTCAGCTCTTGCGTCGTGCACCCCTGCTGCTAACTTTTAGATGTGCACCTCCACCGGTTCCTCTGCTTGGATGGCCAACTCTGGGACCATCTAGTAGGCTTCCTCCACCACCTACACTATCTATCTGTTCTGCGCCACTGCCTCGCTGCACTCTGGGCTCAACTACTCAATGTTGATTTGCTTCTTGCTCATTACTTGTATCGCGCGGCTCTCCCTAGCTCGAAGCTCAGGAGTGACTCCATCCTGTAAAATATAGAGTGTCTCCTGAGGGAGCACAGCCATGTTTAACCTGATCCCTTTCAACTTGCTGACCATAGGTCCATCAGTCTCATTTTCTATAACAAATGCTCCATCTGGCAACATTATTGCGTTGGTCATCCGAGTGCGCAACATTTCCTTGGCCACTGATGTCCCGGTTGTGAGGCTGGTTGACACTGTGCCAGCCTATGGAGTGTGCACATGCAACTCATGTATTTGTGTCTGAAGAGCCCCCAATACCATCTAGTGTTGCTCCTCAAAGGAGGGCCTCCGTGGTGACATCCCTCACCATCTAATCAATTTCATGTAGATCCCCTTTAGTAAGGGTGACAGGGTCGAATGAAGTCTTTGAGGCTTTCGTCTTATTTCATGGCCCTACCTTCTCTCTTGGGCGGGGACATTTCAACTGGGTGGACGCTGTCTGTGGGTCCACACCACCTTGTTCTGTGTTTGTCTCTGGCTCGGGTGAAGGTGACTTTTGTCCTTCACGCTCTTCTTCTACTGTCTTCTGTTGCTCCTCTTCCAACTTCGCAATGTTGTACACCGCTTGGGCCTTAGTCACTACTTCTTCTTGCCTACAATTTTCTGCTAGCTGCGCCATCCGCAGTTTCGCCTCTTCCTTCTTCTACTGTGCAATGGAATTCTCTGCTTCCACCGCGGAGCCAATTGGGGTGTGCCACTTTGGTGGCCAAGACTCGAGTACCACGAAGATGACATCGTCCATTGCCAAATAGGGTAACTCACGCCACGTCTTTGTGGGGTCCTTCCACACCCTGATGAAGACATGGTGAAAGTCTGCTTTGAACTCCACGAAGCTCTGTAGGCTATTGTAGACCATGGGCGATAACTGCGGCTTGTGATTAATCCCCATTCTGATATTGATCTCCATGAGCACCCATAATATTTTGCTTTCCCTTATCCTTTGCACATCCCTAGTTTCCCACAACAAAGTGTACTTCGCTGCCTTTAGAAGGTCTTGCACGGTCGTTGGGAACTTGCTATCTTCAGGAAACTCCCATGCCACCAGTACTATCAACAATAGGAGTCATGCATAATGGAATGTTTTACCCTGATCCTGTGCCTCGCAGTAGTTCGCAAGGAACTCTCTGCATAGATAGTTTTCCCAGTTGAACTGGACCCCTTCTACACATTACGTTGCTAATGCAACCATCGACGCTGGCACCTCATCCCCATGGAACTTCTGCATCACCTTCCCTCCCAATATCTGTGTTGCGACCTTGACATTAGGGTTATTGATGGTGGAAATGGCGTACCCTCGCTTCTTCTTCTCCAGTTTAAATTTCCTTTTCATGACCTCCGCGATGGCTGAATCGTCACTCTTTCCTTATGAAATGTTCACCGAGTCCTCCCTTGCACAAGGAAGCTAGGTAATCTTGTGAATCAGATGGTCTGTGATGGGGATGGGCTCCTCCAACCACAATCACCCATCATGCACCAAGCAGAGCAGCTGTCTGATGACAAAAATGGTCACTGGGGCGTGATGGTAATGCGACACCCAGAGCAGGTTTAGCAACCCTGATTTCTCAACTCCTCTGAGCCATTTGTGTGGCTCCAACTCTATTATTCTAGCTGGCACATCTTTCTTCTAGAGCATTAGCTACGCGGTCACAAGATGTGGGAACTTCTCATGGTCCGTAAGGTCCCAATCTTCAAATTTTAGCATGGGAACTTGTCCCAAGTGCACTCCTTCAAAAATAATGTCATTAGGGAGTAGCAGAGTCTATAGAGAGCTCCTACTCTCATCTATATCCTTGGGCACCTTTGCTTTACCCTTTCATAGAGGAACATATGCAGGTAACCTAGTGGGAGGGTCCACACCCTAGGTTTCGACCTACATCTCTACATCCTCCTCCTCAACTAGGATTTCTTTGAACTCTTATTCTTTAGCGACCTTCAAATTGATAGCCTTCCCCTTTTCTTCCATGGTGAGCTTAGTCGTCAATGAATTTCGAGGTGATACACACATGGGTACAATGGCCTGCTTGTCTTTCTTGGGTCTTGACGTCTGTGGTGATTTAGGGATTTCAATGACTATGCTGGTGCTCTCTGGGGCTTCCACTTTTGTAATTGCCTGCGTGGCTTCCTTGGTGTTCATTTCTTCGGTATCCATTGCTTCCTCGGGTGCTACCATAGTGCGATTCCACAATTCTCTCAGTGTCTTTGGCAATTGCTCAAGCAACGAATTTGCTTTCAGAAGATTGAATAAGTCTCGGTTCATGAATATTTGAGCATGCAAAAACTCAGTTCTCAAAGTTCCAAGTGTTGTTTGCTGGACAACCCTTTGTAATTTATAGCACCTTTTCAATTTGAATTCAATCGTTCCCCCACATTCGTTCCATTAATGCTAGATTGGCGAAATATTTTCAAGAATCTAGCCCATAAATATCACCTTAAATGCCTGCTTCTCGCTCCTTTTGGTCTCAAACCAAGCATCACATCGTGAATAGTGACTGTAACGACAGCCGACCTGCATGGCAGCACAGCTACCCTCACGCTATCACGGATGCTGTGACACTTTGCTAGTATGTGCAGTCCTGACATCGCGTAGTCCCTAGGTAGAGTAGTTTATAGTCTCGCGCCCCCTTTTAGCTACCTAGAGCGCTAAGACTATGCTTCGGTCGACTAGTCAGTTGGCCAGGCCACCTGTGTATGGCTTCAAATGAATACCATTCACTTTTCCTGGGAAGGGCTCTCCATTTAACTTGACCAATTGTATCGCACCTCCATCTGTAATATTCTTAATAAAATATGGCCCTAACCAATGCATTATGAATTTCCTCGGGAATTTATCAAACTTACTATCATACAACAACACCAGATCGTTTACCTTGAATATGCGTAGCTTAATATGTTGATCGTGCCAAGCATTTTCGTGCTTCTTTTGGACCTGCTGGTGGAATCCAACCAAAAATCATTCTTCTTCGAGCTTTTCCAGCTGCGCGAGCCTCTCCTCCAGGGCTCCGCGATCCATCATACCTATGAGAGCTGCTATGTGAAGACTAGGCATGATGTGTTCCATAGGCATTATGGCTTCCACTCCATAGACAAGCCTAAAAGGAGTCTATCCCGTCAGCTTCTTGCATGTCGTTCGATAAGCCCATAACACTGCAGGTATGCGTAGGTCCAAATCAGTTGCTGCATGTTGCATACCTTGGTCAACTCGTTTTCCAATACTTTGTTGAATGCTTCTACTATCCTGTTAGCCTATGGGTGATACAGTGTGCTCTTTTGATGATACACCTGAAACTCTTCCGTCAGCGCGCTGATCATTTCATTCAGGAAGTGTGTACCATGATCGCTCATCAAGATCTTTAGACATCCAAATCATGTTAGTACCTGTTCAAATAAAAACTCCATGGCAGTCGTGTCTATGTAATCCTTCACTGGCTACACTTCTGGCCAACGAGTCAGATACTCCTTTGCAGTGATAATATACCTCGCACTTGTCTTTCTTTGAGGTTTAATAGGTCCTACAAAATATATTGTACACTTTTTGAAAGGTTCCAACGTCATTTGTGGATTCAAAGGCATTTAATACCTCCACGATGGCCTTCCTGTCCCCTGACATACATCACATGCCTTCCAATATGCTTTTGAATCCTAATGAAGGGTTGGCCACCACAACTCGACGCATAGAATCTTTTGTGCGGTTTCTCTTCCCGAATAATGTCCTCTCGGGACACCTCCATGAGAGTCTGCGAGGATTCTACTTCGTTCAAATTTAGAGACATACCTTCGCAGTATTTCATCATTCCCCATCTTGTATAGATGCCCAACAATGATAGATAAATCTACCATGGGCATCACTAATTCCTTCTTCTGATGGACAAAGTATTCTTTTGGTGCAGTTCCAGTTGTTAGAAAGTGAAATATATCTTCAAAATGTCCATCCGCTATGTGCACAGCAAAGAGCTGCACATCGGGTAATCCTTCCTCAAAATTAGTAGGTTCCTCCCCAGTCTCAATGAGCGATAGGTGATCTGGTCCCATGTTCAATTGTCCAGGCTTCACAACAACTTCGAAATCATATTCTTGGAATAATAAAAGCCATCTGCAAATGCGCGCCCCCAACATAGGCTTATTGACCAAGTACTTTAGCGTAGAGTGATTTGTATACATCTTAAAGTCGCCTCCTAGCAAGTAGTCTCGGTACTTCTGGAGTGCATATACCATAGCTAGTCCCTCATGCTCAGTGGTGGGATAGTTCTTCTCGACTTTGGATAATTTGTGGCTTGCGAACCCGACAGGGTGATCCAAGCCTTCTCCACTATCCTGCATCAGTACCACCCCCAATGCTATACACGTCACGTCGACATTTACATGGAACTCTTTCTTCCAGTTCGGGAAGACTAGAATCGGCACAGTAACCATCTTTTCTTTCAATATATCTAGGATTTTCTTACAGTCATTGTTCTAGCAGAACATGACATCCTTCTTCAACAATTTTTCCATCGGCACGATGATCTGGGCATAGCCTTTGATAAACTTTCTGTAATATCTTGTATGTCCCAAAGTGGCGCACAGTTGTTTCACACTTCTTGGCACTTCCAAGTTTAGAATCACCGCGATCTTCATGGGGTCTACCATCAGCCCTTGTTTACAAACCACATGCCCTAACAAGTTCCCAAAAGGAACAAGGAACAGGCACATCTTGAGGTTAAGCGTGATTTGGTATCTTTGGCAGTTATCCAACATCAAGCAGAAGTTCGCTACATGGCACCTAACCAGCCCAAATATAGTCCAGTCATCAAAATAAACCTCCAAGAACTTATGAATATATTCCTTGAATGCCGCAACAACCACGCGTGAAAAGATAGCAGGGGCATTCTTCAATCCAAATGGCATGACAGTATATTGAAAGCAACCCCACTTAGTCGCGAAGGTTGTCTTGCTCCTATCCTCCGATGTGATTTTGATCTGGTGGTACCCTGAGAACCCATCAATGAAAGAATATGCTTCCTGACCTCCTACATTGTCCAACACTTCATCCATGAAAGGAGTTGGGAATGGATCATGCACACAAGCGTCATTCAATTTTCTGAGATCCACGCATATCCTTATCTCATCCTTCTGCTTCTTCTCTTGTACCACCATTGGGCTTACCCAATCAGATTCTTCCACAGGCTCAATGATGCCTACTATGAGCATTTTGTCTAGTTCTACGCAGACCTTCTCCTTGTATTTTAGATTTAAGTGGTAAGGCCTCTGCTTAACTGGCTTCGCATCAGGATTTAACGTGATCTTCATTACTCCTAAATCTTCGACTATTCCTTTCAAATCCGTAAAGTTGGTTGGGAATAAGTCTTGATATTCATGAAGTAATTCAGTGACCTTATCCACCATCGCGTCATCCCAGTAGTCTCTGATCTTCATGAATTTAGGTTCTGCCTCCATACCAATGTTTACCTGCTTAGTTTTCATTAGCGTGGTTATATCAGGGTTCCCAATCCGTGGTTCGTGAACCTCGCAGTGGCCTTTTGTTTATAGAATGTTAATATTCTATGGATCCTCATCCTCCTCTTCAACAGTTACATTATAACATTCCAGCGTACGACTTAGCTGAGTAGCCCATTTAGGCTGAATCAATTCTACCAGCACCTGTGGTATCCTAAAGATGGATGCTTTTACCTCTTGTAGTGCTTCATCAATAATGTCCCACCCATCCTCAAAACTGAAGGTCATCATGAACCCTTTGAATAGGATATCCCATTCACCTGTCCCATGGCAGAGCTCTGTTTTTATACCAGTTCATTGATATAACATCTAGGGTATGACAGAACAGGTGCACCCACTCAGGTTGTGTCTTTTCTCCATAGGGCTACGTCCACTTGGCCAGATGTGCACGCAGATCATCCTACCCATCATATTTGTCTGTCAGTCGCACCTTCGGCTTCCCAAATTGTGTGCGCATCATTCTCCTACATTCGCACCAATCATCAAAGATTCCTTTGTGCGTACCCCACCATCTCGTGGCCGTAGCACGTAGTACCCAGTCCAAGTCCTAGAAGCATTGCTTTTCCGGAACCTCTCTTTCAAATGCATCCAAGAAGGTATCTACCTCATTTAGACCATCATAAGTAGGTAGATCTCTTACTTCTGTCGATACACAGTGCAACAACCTTGTCATCATATTGCAGTTCAGCGCAGTTACTTCATGTAACCGATTCTGACATCGTTATACTTCTTCAACGGAATCTAAAGTGCAGGAATTATCATGCTCCCATGTAATCTTCCCATCCATGGTGGGATTCACCCAGTCTTGGTCTCACGCTGTTATCTTGTAGATGCAGTCCAGATCATCATCACTTTCATAGTCACGGACCGGCTCTGTATAGCGCGATCCTTTAGCAGGGTCCAGGGGTATAATTACACGTAGTGACTTCTTTTCAAAGATCATTTTTCACTTTTTTAGATTAATTACCCCATTCGTGTCAATGGCCTAGTCAATTCCTAGGAACGCGGGGTAGGGATTGCTATCATCAACAATCTCTATCACTTTGAAATAAGCCAGTGCACTCGCTCCCTCAATATCCACAGTTATTCCCTGCAATTGCCCCATGGGTATTATTTTCTGTTGGTTCACCATTCTTAGCTGAATTGGAGACCACTGCAATGCAGGTCTTCCCATTCGCTCCCATGTCTGTTTCGGTAGAACATTCACATCCGATCCCCAATCCAAGATGAATTGATCCATCTCATATTCTCCGATCTATGTAGTTAGCCTCATTTCTCATCTCGTCCTTGTCTTATGCTTTCCAATATTCCAGACTACGTGCGGTTCTCCTGCTGCGGTCCCAGTGCATCTGTTGATGAGTTCCTGTAATGCTTTCATAGCCTTACTGTCACGCAGTAACTTCATATAGGTTTCTAGGAACATTCTGAGCATAGATGGGTCCATTTCCGGCTCTAGTTCATCTTTTCTTCCTGAAGTGGAGGCAATAGTGAAGCTCTTCTTAGCTTCCATGAAGGTTTCCCGAGTGTGCTCCAAATCACACTTCACTTCTTTCGCCAGAGCTTTGTGAACCCAAGTACTATCCTCTGGCTATTTGCCTTTGTCATCTCTGGTCGCGATTCCACTTTGGAGCACAATGTTCACATTTGGATCTTCCTCACGCGGCTTAGACCTCATCATCTGCAGGTTCTGAGTTGGGGGAGACGCTAGTGCTCCTTTGTCACGTATCCTAGTTATCAATGTAGGACAATATTCTGTCTCATGATCAAACAACATGCAATACAAACATGATGAGCACATTGGGTTTGTGCAAATCTATTGTCTTGGCTCTCTGAAATTGTAGCAAATCAATTGTCCGTGACCTCTTCCAGGTCCTCCTCCGCCTTGGCCTCGTCCTCGCCCCTGAAATCTTGTTCGCACCCTTCTTGCATTCTGGTCAAGGGGCCACGTTTTGGTCTGAACTTAGTAGATGGGAGTTCTATCCATCATCAACTCATAGCTTCTGCAAGTGTACCCGTCATGTCCTACCAACCTACAAAAGTTGCAGAACAACGTATGTGAATTTTGCATATACTTCTGTAACAAGTGACAATTGTCCATTGCATGTTTTCCAGCTATTTGACAAATTCCGCACCATAAAGCAAGCACTGCGCTAGGTCCTGCTTGAGCTTCTAGCCTTAAAGGCATCAGTCCTCCTCCTGTGAGGTAATTTGTAAAAATTTGGTAGTGGTCTTTGTCATGACTTTGACTCTTTCATTTCACACACCATACTTCTTCATGCACTTCTGGTTGAACTATCCTATCCTGTTTCAGACTCTGCATCTCAAGGCACATATTCTTCAGCTGCGCGTGGATCTGCTGAACTCCTAGGTTAGGATCATGCATCAGGGTCTCATGTATCCTCATAAGAATCTCTAAGGCCTTTGCCTGAGTCGTTATCTTCTATTGCGATAGCGCACTCCTTAAATGTGGTAGTAGTGAAGCTACAAACCACTCGCGATGTTGTCCATCCATCAAATTCATATTGGCTTCACGAATCGTACATTTCAGCCTCTGATCTAGCTCCTAAGGAGTCTCATTGGGTAGCATCATAATCTCTTTAAATCCAATGATTGATTGCGCTTCAGACATAGGCCTGTTAAATTCTCTATTTAGTGTTGCTTGGATATCCGCAACTCTCACATTCGGGTTATCATTGGAGTACTTAATATACCAGGTCAACATACAATCCTGCAGGGTGCTAACTAGTGTTGCCTTCTTTATGTGGTCGTTTGTAACACCTTGTACTTCCCATAGAGCCCTTACAACAAACCAAAATTGGTCCGGATCCTCATTTCCCAAACCTTTGAAAACAGGCAACTTCACTGTGCTTGCCATATTGAATTGTGGTGGTGGTGAAGTTGGTATGGGTGAAGATGGAGGTGATGGCAGTGAAGCCGGTGTTGGTGTGGGTGAAGCTAGTAATCATGGCATTCTCTACCTTATCATATGAATGGAACTTCGTGGAGAGACCTTCGTGAGCTCTTCCTCGTCTCCTCGCGGAGGTGAAATTAAGGGGCTATTTTCTAGACCCTTATTTCCTTTGTTCTTGGAAACCTTTCCACTTCGTGTAGCCCTGAACATCAAGGTAACTACATAACCATCTTTTCACACAATAGCATTTTAATCCAAGTATTCAAAGACTTTACGTACTTACCTCACGGTCCTTTGAGAAAGCGTCGATTTGCCTCGCTGTAGCTAATTGAGGTATCAACCGTGAACTCAATAACAAATCTTCCTATAATACGATTGAGCCAATGATCAACAACGCACGTGATCTTATCCTCCGATGCTTCCAACCTTCACACTAACTCTAGGGTCCACACAATAGTACTGTCAAGTTTCCACCTTCCTTGGCTATCTACTAGCTTTGCGATCCACTCGTATAGCTCAGTAGGGAAGGACGCAAAGAATATTTCGTGGATCTCTATATATAGGTACCTATCTAACCACTCTTCCTTTGACAGTCGCGGCTTTTTGTTCTCCTATGCCGTGAACTAGTGAATTCTTTTGTCCAACCAGCCTTCAATTTCTTTCTTAGTTGGATTCCAATGATACGACATCAGACATCTCTATGCAGATTTCGGTCCTGGCAATGGAACCATTTGTTGGCTTATGGGGGCCTAACCCAGGTTTGAATTTATTTAGCCAAACAAATCCCTACACTACTAGCCCTTTCAGCATTAGCCCACAGAGTGTGGACTGAAGTCTCACCCGAAGTAGTATGGGGGGATGTTGGAACCAAGTTTCCACACCCTTGAGATGTATGTGTTGTCTATTTAGTCCAACTAGACCTGCCTTTGCGTAGGTCACTTCGTGCACTATTCCAACCTTTAGTACCCTCACGAAGTGGCACAATCGTCTTTCATGTAGCCCAAACCAGGGGCTAAAATTCTTTCATGCTGCTATGGCAACGATCTGTGCTATTTCCTAACCTAGAATGAATATCTTAATTATCTTCTTCAACTGATTTTAGTTAAGTTCGTGTAAACATATATTCTATCTTGCATTCATTTAATCAACACCATTATACACAGTCACGCATCATATAAGTATTAGAAGTGAATTTCAAACCCAATATAATAGATGCATAAAACAGGAAATAAATATGTAGAATTGATAGGAAACTTCTCTTTATTAATACTTCCAACTGTTACAGACTTGACTTGCCCTGCACACTCAACTGCAGGGGTCCGCGCACTCAGCTGCAGAGCCTTCTCCTACTCTACAACCCAAAACTAGACTTTTTTCCACAGATATGACTCAATCCTTCATCATTGCTTCTTCTTCGATTCTGTTCTTTTACTACTTAGAGCCTCGCTCTATTTATACAATCCCATGGTCCACGGAACATGGGTAGATCTCTACAGCTGACATTACAATAACAAAGTTAAGGGCGGGCAACCCTATGACTCTTTAAAAAACTATGTGCTCCGCGCCCACAAAATGCGGAGTCTTTACATCGAAATTATGAAATTGACCAAAATATGGGCTCTAAGCCCCAAAACTTCCCTTGGGGAATCTTGCGCCCAACACTTCCACATTTTCCCACGTTTTATTTTGAATATCATTTAAAGGAACTACTGCTTTATGAAAGGTGATGAACTCATGATAAATATGCCTCATAATGTCTCCCAATGCTTGGACCTTGCCATATATAGCTGCTTGAAGCTCTTTCAAGCAAGAATGTGTGGAAGACATCCTTTGATTCTTTACTTGGATATGTTTTATTGGTTTCTTTCCAACTTCCATATTCTTTGCCATTTGTTTTTTTTTCTTCCATTAAGAAATATGTATTTGCTTTTGAAGTGCCTACAAAGACTAATTTAGCTGCAACGATGGTATGATGATTCCTTCTAGTGTTAGAGACAATCACCCTTTCCATGTGAATGAAATCAGGATGTGCCAGATCATCTGGAGAGTGTTTCTTCCTTTCTTGTACAATTCTATTTTAATGCTCATTAAGTATTAAGCTTGAGATATCCATGATTAGTTCATCATCTAGAGGAGAGATTTCTTCTTCACCACTTGGGGCTTAGCCATCCATAGGGAGAGGCATAGGATGATTGATGATTTGTTCTGTGTTGGGCATGAGGTAAACATCTTGGTTCTTCTCCGCTTGTTATATTTCCACATCCTAGGCTACTATCTTCTCCTCTATCTCTTGAACAAGCTCTTGATCCTTTCCTCTTCTGCTTACTTCAGTCTTTATTCTTATTCCTTCTTCCTTCTTAGTTCTTCTTGTGCCTACATTTCCTCCTTTCCTTCCTTTATTTCTCTTCCTACTGCTTCTGTTCTACCTCTTGTTTCCTCTCTAATTCTCGCTACTTTCTTTTCCTTTCTATTTCAAAATCTAATTTTATAATAGCTGGATTTGTGGCTTTGCTCCTATGTTGGGTTGTGGGAAACCTTCATCTTCTACTTAATACTCACGAGAGAGCACTCTTCTAGCTTCTTTGCTTCCTTAGTAACACTTTTTTTTTCTGTAAGTGTATTGGAAGTGCCTACCTGACTGGCTGGTGCATGTGACCTAGAGGCATTATAGCAATTCTTCATCTTTTCTTCCTCCAGCCTAGCATATGCCCCATATGGCTAGATAAAGTGTAAGTTGGTACAATGCTTCTTACAAACTCCTATAGGATCGTAATGTTGAAATATATTATACTAATCTTGAGGGTTTCAAATTCAGTGACTTTAGATTATGTAGCCTTTAAGTTCTTAATATCATAAGATCCCACCTACAAGGGAAGAGTAGGCCATGGTGCCTTCTTCTTCCTTTGTAGTACAATAGTTAGACTTGTGACAAGATGATATGAAACCCCTTGAATGACTAATTTTTCCGTGGCATACCTTGACAAGAGATAAAATGGTTTATGGAAGCCAAACACTTCAAGGTAATTTCCATATGGTGAGGCAAACCAATCTGCAACTTCTGATGCTAAACTCATTTCCTCACGAGACATGAAAGGGGCCTCTTCATCAAATATCTTATGGTATAAAAATTTGAAGAAATAATCAGCCATTTTTTCAACGACTCCCCTGTAGCTACATTCTTCTAACAATCTACAATAAATATGGATTAGAGGCTCACTAGGTGCCCATTTCCAATCCATGCCAGGGAAAGCATTGCAAGCATATATACCATCCAACAGGTAGGTAGAAATGTAGAAATTTTGTTGCTGTCCTTTTAGTGGATTCTTTACCTTGTTTAGGTTGATATTTAGCTACTGAGACATAAGATCTGACCAGTTGAATATATTCTCCCATGAGACAATCTGATATGGCATGTACACCCATCCTTATAGGAAGGATTCAATATTCTTCTACCCACAAATTTGACATCATAATACTATCAAATATTGAAACACCTTTTTGAGTGATTTGGTCTTGTAAGTATTGTTTGGTGTTTGGCAAAACTTTGACAGTTCCTTTACCCACATCTTGACCACTTCCTTAGTATTGAGATAGCTTGTTGTTGCATAGAAGTGAGAGTCCATATATTTCTCAGGCTTAGGTAAGTGGTAGGCTAGGTGGATGTCATGTGCTTGGTAGGAGGCAAGTTGTTGTCCACTAGTGTTTTTTAAAGCCATGCTCTTGGTATCTAAACCTTCTAAGATCCATTTGATGGCATCTACACATGGTAAGATTTGGAATCTGCAAGCGACCCTATGAAGCCACGATCATGGGATATTGAGTGGACTAGTCTATCCTACATATTTTCTTTGAATTATGTGGTAGTGACAAAATAATTGATAGTACTCCATGTAATATCAGAGTCCTCCTCAATGTATAACTGTGTATTAGAAATAATGGGAACTAATGTTGAAGGGATTTCAACAACTTGCTGATTACTGCTCTCTGTAGCTTCCTTTGATGTTGATCTCTTAGAAGGAATGATGTTATTTGCTGATGAAAGAGAAGTATGCTCAAGACCTGTAGTACCCATGGAAAGAGATGAACTCATGGTAGTAACAAGCTAGCTTTAAGTAGATTAGTTCAACAATCAATTTAGAAGCAACAACACACTGATTCAAGACAGAGATTGCACAATGCTACACTGTGAGAGGGTAGGATGAGCTCTGAAATTGCACAATACATAGTGAGAGAGGAGTATTGTGCATTTTTAGTTGATAGAGGGATGACTCAAGGCTTGGGATTGTTCAATGCACAATCTCAGCTGGGAGAAGAGAAGGAGGATTGCATAGTTTCAGTGGCCAAGCTGGACCACTAATGACTAGGATTGTGCAATGCACAACTGGAGGAGGCTAGTGACTACAAATTGCATAGTTGTAGTTGGAAAGGAGGAGGCTTCCTTCTTGGGACTGTGCAATGCTTAGTGCAAGGGGCTAATAAGCCTTAAGGATGTAATAGTTCAGCCGAGGAAAAAGATAAGTTTCAGATATGTGGCTAAGAAAAATACAAGTATAGATCAACCTTTGAATGAGTTAGATCAATCACTGTTATTGACCAAAAAACATCATAGAAAGGAAAGAACATGCATGCATAAAAAGACCCAACAATAGTGACTGCTGGTAGGAAAAGTGGCTTGGGAGGGATGTGACACTTGAAAAAATGGATCTACATACTGAAACAAAACTTGTACAAGGTATTAATAGTGGAAACACTAGTAACTACAAGAAGAAATGGGAAAAGTGACACTTGCCAACACAAAAGCGATAAAAGTGGTGAAAAAATTAGTTAAAAGTGACACTTTAGAAACTTTCTCATAAAATCACTGCAACAAATATGAATCTCCTTAAACTCGTTAGGATGGATAGAGCTCCAATGTTGAGTGTAAAAATGAGCTCTACAAGGCTCAATTATATAGATTTATCCCCCACAGGATTAAGTTTAGGGTTTATGACATGTATGCCTAAAATCAAGGAGAAACTGACACTTGTACAAGGATAAAAAATAGAAACTTGTGTCACTTGTTCAAAGAGGAAAGTCAAATCCCTATTTTATAGGGATTCATTATTGACTTGTTCTAAGAGGCTACAGACTCCATTGGAAAAAAAGATTGTGTAATCCCTACTGATAAGGTATTGCATAGTTCACTTGCTTAGTGGATTGTGTAGTTCTGACTCTCAAGGGAGGATTGCACATTTTACTTGCCCAATGACCTCTTATCTCATAAGATTGTGCCGTTCAGTTCCTCAAGGAATTGTGTAGTCTCTAGTTGCAGAGGATTGCAGAGTTCCCCAAGACAAGACCAATAATCAATGAAACATCAAAACAAGAGTCTACTTGTGTTTGACAGGGGCTTTCTTATCTTTAAAATTTTTTGCAACTACTGGCAAAAAGACTTAGTGAAAGTACCACACAAGTTCTACATGAAAGACTAAGTAATTATGAAACTAGACAATCAAGAGGAACAATTGAATACCATGAAAGATAAGTTCTTATAAACATAAGGTAGGCTCCAAATTGAAGGGTAGGGAAATATTTGGAGGGGATTGTAGCAACTACAACATAATAAAAAACCATCATTAGAAAATATCCTATATTGGAATATGACAAGGATTTTTTCTATAAGATATACCAAGACTTACTCCAAGAAGGGATATTGATTTTACCATTGATCTTATACATGGAGCTGTTCCAATATCAAAGGCTCCATATAAAATGAGTATTTTTGAGTTAATGGTGTCGAATATTTAGTTACAAGAACTTTTTGATAAAATGTATATAAGGCCAAGTGTGTTTCCTTGGGGGTCATCAATTATGTTTGTTAGAAATAAGGATGGTACTCCTAGTTTGTGCATAAATTAAAAACAACTAAATAAAATGACCATTAAAAAAATATCCCTTACCTAGGATAGATGACTTGCTTTTTCAAGTTAGAGGAGCTTCTATTTTCTCTAAAATTGATTTAATATCACGGTACCAATAGATTAGAATTAAGGATGAAGTTATTCACAAAATATCATTTCACACACGTTATGGGCATTATGAATTTGTAGTACTTCCCTTTGGGCTTACTAATGCACCAACTACTTTCATGTGCCTCACGAACAATGTACATATAATATTCCTAGATAAATTGGTAATTACCTTTATAGATGATATTATGGTATACTGAAAGAGTAAAGAAGAGTATGACCAACATTTGCGAATGGTCCCTCAAACTATTAGAGATATTGAACTATACACTAAATTCAGCAAGTGTTCATTTTACCATAAACAAATTCATTATCTAGGAAATGTGATTCCTATAGTAGCTTGTGATTCCCATAAAGAAGTAAATGTGATCTAGTGGCCGATACTAAAAATGTAGTTGAAATAAAATTCTTTATGGGAATCACAAGCTACTATAGGAGATTTATAGAAGAATTTTCCAAACTTGCATATCCAATTACTTATTTATAGAAGAAAGGAATCAAGTTTGAATGGAATAAAAAATGTCAAGACAAATTTGATAAGTTAAAACAACTCCAATTTTAAAATTGGCCAATCCCAACAAGGATTTTCTGGTATGTACATATGCATGTACAGAAGGTTTAGGAGGCATTTTGATGTGGGATAGTCATGTTATTTGTTATGAATATAGAAAGATGAAACATAATGAGAAAAACTATGCTACTCATGATATAGAATTAGCAGCTGCCATTCATGCGTTCAAAATGTGGAGAGATTATCTTATAAGAAGAAATTTTTGATTGAGGACAAATAATGGTAGTCTCAAATATCTATTTGATCAACCTAATCTAAATGATAGACAAGCAAGGTGGTTAACACTTATTACTAAATATTATTTTGAGATTATACATATTAAAGAAAAGGAAAACATAATAGCTAATTCTTTAAGAAAAAAACTTAATCAAATATGTGCTACATCAATAACAAGTTGGTCACCAAACTTAATAGAAAAAATCAAAGTGGTTGTAGATTCTGATTCAGAATACATGAAAATCAGGGAAAAATTTCAAAAAAATGAAACAATGGATGAAAAGGGGAGTGATTTCTCAATAGATAGCCAATACATATTTCTATTTAAAGGAAAAATTTATGTGTTTGAGGATATGAACCTGATTTTTTTTGTTTTGGATGAGTTGAAAAAAAATCCAACAGTTGGCCATTTTAGCTAGAAAAATCTTATTACTATGTTGAGAAAGGATTTTAACTACCCAAATATGAAAAGTGAGACAACTGAACATGTCGTTAAATGTCTTGCGTGTCAACAAGTTAAGGCTTCTCATTAACACCCTATTGGGTTGTTGCAACCCTTACCCATTCCAGAATGAGAATGGGTGACAATTTCAATGGATTTCATTATTGGATTACCAAAGACTAAGATGAAACATGGTTACAATATGGTCATGGTTGACAAGCTTAGTAAATAAACACACTTCATCCCTGTAAAATCCACTTTTAAAGCCATAAACATTGTAGAAATATTCATGAGAGAATTTTTTAGACTCCATGGGATACCTAAAATTGTAATCTCAGATAGGGATGCAAAGTTCACATCCAAGTTTTGGAAAGGGTTTTTTGAAAGTATGGGAACACATTTAAACTTTAGTACATCTTACTACCCTCAAAATGATAGCCAAACAGAAAGGACCAATTAAATTTTGGAATATATGTTAAGGACAAATAGACTAAATAGGAGGATTATTTGCACTTAGCAAAATTTGCTTATAATAATGGATATCAAACCTCAAATTTGCTTATAATAATGGATATCAAACCTCCTTGAAAGTTATCCCTTTCAAATTGATTTATGGAAGATGGATGTAAGGTAAATTTAAGCTAGGATCATCCTAAATATAGAATAGTGTCAGGTCCAGATATGTTAAAGGAAATGAAGGAAGTGGTCAAGCAGGTTAAACATAATTTGAAAACAACCCAAGATTGTTAGAAAATATATGCATACTTGAAAAGGGTTCAGAAGGAGTTTAATGTGGGATATAATGTGTATTTAAAGGTTAAACCTAAGAAAAATACACTCAAACTTGGCAACTGTGCCAATTTATCACCTAGATATTGTGGACCTTTTGATGTGTTAGCTAGAATTGGACCTGTAGCATATTATCAAGCTCCAACCAATATTAAAATTCATAATGTGTTTCACGTATCTTTGTTAAAAAAGTATTTACATGACCCATATCATGTAATTTATTGGAATATTGTACAGGTGGAACCAAAGGGATAATTCCTAGTAGAACCACTGTGTATTCTAGACCGAAGAGTAGTTACGCTCTGAAATAACGGTGTAGCAACCAAAGGTTCAATGGAAACATTTTAGTATAGAGAAAGAAACTTCGGAGTTGGAGGATGCTTTTAAGGAAGCATATCCTTCTATGCTTGGATGAAAGACTGTAATGTATTTCCAAAAAGATGTTGATTAGGCACCAGGATGGTGTCAAATATAAGTAGGGGAGGATGTGATATCCCTTGCCTTGATAAATTATGTCATTAAATGTACATATTTGCATTTTAGGTCAAAGTATGTTGGTCTAAAAAACATTTGAAATATTAATTATCAGTCAATTATTACTGATAATAACTGAATGTAAAGTCGTAATTAAGATGTATTTTTGTAAATAAAGAAAATTTGTAAAATTAGTTTTTGAGTACAGATGGATGAAAGAGATAAGGCTGCAAATTATTATAGAATATTTATTGCCCATGAATAAGTCCTAAGCATATAGTTTGGATGATTAGATATAACTAAGGAATTATGATGTTGGCTAATTAATTGTTTCCTAGAAGATAAAGAGTTATCCTCAAGAGTGGGAAACAAAAGCTCATTAATGACCAAGTAACTACCTTCCAACTGTTGATGAGGTGGAGGAAGTTATTAACCACAAAAATAGTGGTAGATGGGATGGATAATATCTTCTTTTTTTACTTTCTTTTGTCTCATTCTGACCATAGAAGAGACTGAAGAGAAGCAATGAACAAAGACAAAAAGAAATTGCAGGCCTGACATGCTCGGGGGACATTGACAATTTTGCAATGTCAAGATTAGAAGGAGCAAATTGCTTGACTACTAATTTTCCAGAAAAATAAAAATTGCTTCAAGTCAGTATCTCTAACTAAAAAAAAAATATTTTTTTGTCAAGAGAAAGGAACTGTTTATGTGTTATGTCCAGTTTTTATGTAGAGAAAAGAAAAAAGAAAAAACATATTGTTTGTTATATTTGAATTATGTATAGTACTTATGTTTTTTTTATTCATTATGTATAGAACTTAGTAAACACGACTTGATAAAAAGAATATAAATAAATAATTTTCATTCTCAAACTAAAATATAGGTTAGTGTAAAGAACACACTTAGTGCTATAAAGCAACAATTTACAAAAGTGAACACTGGTGATGATGAAAAATTGCAATAAAAGTATAGCAAATAGGAAATAAATTTATGAATTGTAGACACTAGTTTAGACATAGATATATATTTATATTTCATGCTGAGTACATGTTGGCTTGAGGGGGCTTGGACCAAGGTTCAGAGTTAGCTGCGCTAACCAATAAAACCCTACACTATCGGCCCTTTCAGAAACAACCCCCTTAGCGCAGACTGCAGTCTCACCCGATGTAGTATTGGGGGATGCTAGAACCAAGTTTTTGCATCCAAGAGGTTATGTGATGTAGCAATGAGGGGTTTCTTTAATCTAGGGCTCGATCTAACCTTCAAAAACCCTTGTCTTCATAATCACAGACTTAAAGTGATTTCTACTTAAACAAATCTATGAGGTTTGCCTAAGTGTTCTAACATGCACAAGTTAACATACAAAATAGGTATGAACCTTCATGATACACATAAGACAATATTACAGAGAGTCGAATCCTAACTAAGCATAAAACAAAAAGACATATAAATATATAGAGAACACATAGATTTTATTCAAATATTCTTTATTACTTCAAATCTTTAATAAATACACTTCTTCTGACCCTGCACACATAGCTACAGGGGCCTGCGCACTCAACTGCGGACTTACCAAGGTCTCTGTGCACTCAACTGCAGGAGCCTTCCCCTTCACCATAATATAGAATTACAAATTCATAATCTCATTCATGCACTTTCTAAAAGCTGCCTAATGACTCCTAGATGACTTCTTTTTATAACTTTTACATTACATTACCATGGTTTGCGAACCATGGGTCGAAATCAAAATATCCCATCCCATTACAAAATAAGGGGCTTTGACCTTCCTAAAAGCCCCTTTGACTCTTAATGTTCTATGCACTCCGCTCCTCAAATTGTAGATATTTTACAAACTTACATCAAAATTGACTCAACACTTAGACAAAAATTAGACCTTGGGGTCCCCATCCCAACAGGCCCCCAACACAAAGACATGACTCGTCCTAAGTCACTCTGATACTACATCATCGACATGCACTTTAAGGTTGTTAAACTCTACCTTCAATGCTTGAAGCTCAGTTGTGCACTACGCGATGGCCTACCGAACCTCCTCGACCAACTTCTTAGTAATTTTCCCCTCTAATGTTAAGCCAATTTTCCTCTGCATCTGTTGAATTCCTTTCAGTTTACTGTCAACAGAATGAGAGAGTTTATTAGCTTCACCGGCCCAAGGCTACATTCTCGCTAAAATGATTGAGGTTTTTTGTTGTAGCTCATCTATTTGATTCTGAATAACCTTCTCTTCTTGGAGTCTGGTGAACTGTTGCATAGGTGCTAAGGTCTGCACTATTGCCTTGATTTCATCAAAATATAGTTGTTTATCTCATATGTCTGCTTCAATATTCTGTACATGTGGGTACTGTTGCAGTGAGGCCCACATCTCCATGGTGTTCTAAAAGATATAGTTGCAGTCCTTAACTACAACTTGTAGTACTTCCATGTCAACCTTAATAGTAGCCTCATGCTACTCTCAAACTTCTAGAGGTGTTGTTGGTTATAGCTTCATCCACAGCTCTGTGACCTACATCTGCATCTCAAACTTGACTCGTTCAACCTTTGCATTGGACTCCTTCACCGTGGTTTCCAGATTATGGAGCTTCTCTTCAGAAGTTTCTTTAGTTTATATGGAGATCTCTGGGAGCTCCATGCAAGTCTAGGTGATGGCTTCCTGCAGCTCCCACCTACGTGCAACAGCTAGATCCATATCCTCGATGGCCCTGACAGCTTCATCAACTAACTCCTTATTGTGGCTTTTAATGTCTTTGATTATGAAGAGTGCCCGCTCTTCCCAAATTTTGAATTCAGTAGATACTCCTTGCTGGAGTTCAAGTAATACTTGAATGGGTAGCGCAGCTAAGTTTAGCTCTGAGTTCCTTCCATATGGCACTTCTGCCTAATCCACCATGGTAGTAAAGTGAAATGACCCTCCTAGAATGGGCACTGTGCAGATCTTTGTAGTTACCACCAACATTGAAGGTAATGTTTGTGTTGCACTTGTCATTCCCATGCTCGCTTGATTCTCGCTCACCTGAACCACGGCCCCTTGAATCACCCTCTTTTGCACTTGTAGCTCTTTGAGGCCCTATTGGACTTGTGTCAGTAATGACTTGTATTGATCCTCTATGTGTCCCCACATGTCCTTGGTGATAGAGTGCATAGTGTCACCAATCTCATCAATGTCCCCCTCAGTGAGGACCATCGATTTAATGTTGGAGGTCTTGTCAGACTTTCGCTTCTTGCATGCACCTCTAGTGGTGGGTTTATTCCTCTTCTTTAGGATGAAAAGAGACTCAATATCTTTTGTCTCCTTAAAAGGGTCTGCTCCACCCTACTCTGGTTCCTTTGTGTTTGGCTCATCTTCTTTTACGTGCTCTGGCTCCTATGCGGTATTCTTCCCAAGTGCCACAGTTACCTTTTGAGGCACCTTCTTGGTGTCTTCCATTGGCGTACCTTTTCTTTGCTAGTACCTTCTTGGCTTCTTTCAACTTCCTTGCTAGGGTCCAGCCAGATGCTTAACCACTTACAGATTACGAAAAAAATACCCTGCTCCTTGATCAAATAGGGCATTTCATACCATATGTTCTCTGCATCTTTCTTCGCCTATATGTATACATTGTGGAAATATGCTTTGAATTTAACAACTTCGTGATATTGGCTAAATAAAACCAGTGATAGCCATGGCTTCTAGCTGACTAGGGTGTGCAGATCCATCTCAAACAACAACCAAAATAATTTATTCTCTACCACCCACCTTGGATCCTTCGACGGCCATAGTGAAGCATACCTTGCAGCTTCGCACAAGTTTGGGTCTACATTAGGGAACTGTGACTCATCCCGGATCCTCCAGGATGTCAAAGAAATCAACAATAACAACCATGCATAATGGAAGGGTTTCCCACCTTCATGGGCCTTGCGACAATCATCCATGAATTCCTGATAGAGGTATCCTTCTCAATTAAACTGCACCACTGCACCAGTTAACATGTAAAGTTCTGTTGGTCTGGAGGGAAAAAGGGTCAAAATTAGGGAAAGAAAGTATAGGAAATAGGTACAAAAACTACACCCGACATCTCCCCCCAACTGAAGCAATTGCATGTCCTCATGAAAAACCTCAGTTTATCCTATTATACCTCTGATGTAATTCCGTAAAATTATAAGCACCAACAATGTCTTCATCAGAAGACCTATACCCTTGAGTAGCCATTAGTTGTTGCAGCCATGACTCTTCTTCATAATAAAATAAGTGGTAATGCAACTAGTACTCCTCCCCCAGTAACCAAATAAGAGGATATCTGAACCTAAGCCCAATCTAGAAGGCTCCCAATGTTTTCCCCACCTGGGCATATTCTTGTAGTCGTGTAACAACAACCACAAAACTCTGGAAACCGAAAGGATCCCCTTATTCTAATCTAGCACTACAGGCTCCTGTGAGCTTAAGGCACCCTGTTAGTGTTGGAATTTTCATTTGTGCATAAAGATTAAGGCAGAAACCCACAATCCTCTTTCTGTAAGTGGTTGATTGTTCCCTAATTTCTGAGGTACTCAGGAACAATTTGAACTCACGTCTTAATTCAAAAACCATTCCCGGTTCTTCCCTAATCCACAATGCTTCTATTTCCTCATTAGTCTCAGTCGACTTCATGGCCAAATGCCATTCGATTTGATTCCTCATAAAATAAATGAAGGCTCGCAATGGCAAGTCCCCCATATAAGAGAAAATAGTTGCCACGATCTTATTGACACCTCATATTATGCAAAAACAGCTTGCAAAGCAAGCTTTGTTCATCAAAGTCACAAGCACGAAAAAATTCAAGATAAGTGCATGTAGAAGAACCAAGATATGGTCTGTTTTCAAAAAATTCTTTTAATTGAAACAAATAATATCGTTCCCATAGGAACACTGGATATGATGGGGAAGGCCTCTTGTAGCCTAACAGGCTCAATATAAGCTCTCGAAGCTTCATCTTATCATTTGCTACGTCCAGAACTTGCCGCTATAACAACGACAGTTGTTCCTCTTTCTTCTTCATAGGTTCTTTATTCCTCCACTCTTCCCATTCTCTAGCCCATTCCTCCTTTAACCTCTTCTCCTAGAGTGAATTCATCATTTTATGATGTGCCTTGAGTGAGATCGTTGCCTCTTGTAGAGAAATTTCCTGCTATTTCCATTTTTGTAATTTTGGTATCAACAAAATTCTTTTTGAACACCATCCTTCATCAAGACCCAGTGTTCTCTCACATGCACTAACAACTAAAGTTGAAACAACATCCCGAGGGTGAAACTACTCATTTTGGCTACTGGTTCTTGTGTAACAACAACATCATCAATGGGTTCTTCTGTAATAGCTTCTTTTTCTCCTTGGTTAGCTTCCACTTCCACCATTGGTTCTTTTGTAACAACATTGTCATCCACAGGTTCTTGTTTATCATTTTCCCCTTGGTTAGATTTTGCTTCCACTGCTGGTTCTTGTGTAATAGTAGTGTGACCCACAGGTTCATGTATATTAGCTTCTTCTTTTTCCCCTTGGTCAGCTTCTGCTTCCACTACTGGTTCTTGTGTAACAACAGTGTCATCCAAAGGTTCTTGTACATCAGCTTCTTCTTTTTCCTTTTGGTTAGCTTTTGCTTCCACTGCTAGTTCTTGTGTAACAACAGTGTCATCCAAGGGCTCCCATGTATCTGATTCCAAGTTACTTTCTGTGGGATGATCTGTTTCAGCTGTTGGTTCTTGTGTATCAGCAACGTCTTCAACGGGTTCTTGTGTGTTAGCTTCCTAGGACTCAGTTTGTGTTTCCCTAAAAAAGGTGTCCACTGCATAGACTCTATAGTTGTTTCCACTAGTTCTTTAGCACAGGTCATGCACATAGAACCTAAACAATTTCTTCACTATCCCTATCTATAACCTTAGCCAAAGTATCTGACCCCAAGACCCTTGCTTCTACCTTGTCCTCTGCTAATTTTTCTCTTAACTTTTCATTTTCTCTTTCTAAATAAGCAACAAGGATTGGGTCTCATTCTTACTTGGTGAGGGAGGTTCCTCCAGCCAAACCTGCTCTTCATCTTCCTACCTTGTCACCTCCTTGTTCTTCTTAGATGTGGATGGGGACTCTGGGTTCCTACTAACCCTTATTCTTTGATTCGGCCACTTATCACCTATTGGCTTGTCAAATGGTCTCTTTCCAACCCTTTCTTTTGAAGACTGGGGCTTCTCCTTGGTTTCTATTGGAGCTTCCTCAAAAATCTCAGCTCGCTTCCTTCGGGTAGTCCTAGCCTTCTTCCTCATGAATTCATCCCATCTCTTTCCCTAGTGACTTAGGGAATCTAACACAATTATCTTGATGAGGCCATGGTTTGTGGTGCATTTCTCTACATGTACAACTGTCTTCAAGACTCCAACCATATGAGTGATATTCTCCAAGAGAAATTACAGGAGGTTTATCGTCTTTTGATGTTGGAGGTAATTTAATAATGGGAAGTGATAATTAAATACAATTTTTTCCCTTCCCTCACATGTGATATACTTAATGAGGTAAAGGGTGACATCTACCCATGGTTGGGGAAGTGACAACCTGTCAATTCCTCTTCCTTTCCTTACCAGTCATTCTTAACCTTGGAGAAAATCCTCCTTCAAAGATGGGTCATTGATTTTTCTGTTGAACCACCTCTTGCCCTCTGTTGGCAATTCCGTCACATGAACAATTACCTCCTCTATAACTTCCAGCTGTAATCCCCTGACCTTTGTTTGATTCCTCTTCAAATTCTTAGTGAATTCCATAGAAATTGCTCCATCTGATCCCTCCAGCCTTTGGAAAAACTCAAACCAACCTGCATCTTGAAAATTTGGCATGCTTCAAGACAGTTTTCCAATGCCTCGATTGATCCCGGTTCATGTTGAATTGTCACCCCGCCCATTGATACACTGTTACAACACTATTCTCCTCTCTTCTTATCTTTGAGAAATTATGAAGTAATTGGCACAATCCTCAACTATTCTGGATTTGAAAACTATTCTCCTTCACTTCTGTCTAAGGTTTCTGAATGAGGATGAAACACTTTAGTAGTGGGTAATGGTAGGGTGAGACGTGAGGTTAAAGGCAAGGATTTCAAATCAGGGTTCATACTATGCAATATCATTTCCTCATTAATGCTAAGTTATGGAATGTTTGGTCAGAGGTACTATTCCCTTTTCGACATGATCGATCATTAAATGATAATGATTACGAGATCATCATACATTAGTTTTAGCTTTAATGATCACAGGTCATGCACAGGTCATGCACAAGTTAGGTCATGATGCAATTCATCCTCCCCCCAACTTAAGTGTGATGACTGTCCTCGACCATCAAAAGGATATCACATTAAATTGCCATAATTACTAAATAAAAGAGGATAGCAATATTACCGTTTCATGACATACCTGGTGTGATGTGGAGAGAGAAATTGGTGACGAGGTGTGTAAAATTAATTTCGGTGGTCATGGCAGTTGCTCCTGAGTCATGGTGATGCATGTTGTATATCACAATAGATAATTTACTTGGATCATTTTTTAGAGTCGTTAGCTGTTACAGGTGTAAAAGCCAAGACTACTGGCATGTATTATTAGTTTCCACAAAAGATAAAAATAGAGAACTAAAAACAGTCATGTAACAACATTATTGTAAGATATTCCTGAAATAACAAATGATGTTTCAATAAAAGTGTGTAACAACCACCACAAAGTGGTTCTCAACTGTTACAAAAATTTTCTATCTGTGCCCCAAGAAAGTGGTTTTCACAGCCAGATTATTTCCATTATTTATTTACTTTTTTTTTAACATGTGTAACAGCTACCAACAGAGGTTGGTTTTCAGCTGTTACACTTATTGAAAATTTATAATTTTGGCAGCACAGGGGGGTTTTCCCCCACTCCTGTAATGTGAAGGTCCAAATTTGTGACAACGTTAACAAATGAATCCCTTGAAGCAGGTTTATGATATAAACGAAGACAGTGCCCATTAGCAAGAAATGGTGTCCTCACACTATCAATGGTAACCAAATTCACAGTCCCATTCTCAAATAATGCATCTACCTCATAGGGACCTAGCCATCTGGTGTAGATCTTACCCTTGAAGTCCTTGAATCCTGAATCGTATAAGAGAGCCCAATCTCACTTCAAAAATTTCTTATTTTTTATAAACCTTCCATTGCACTTAGCTTTCTACTGCTAGATAATCTTTGTTTGCTAGATAACTGCTAGCCATTTCTCATCCAATTCATTGTGCTGGTTCAACCTTTGCTTTTGTGTTGTAGCTAGATCCAGATTCACCTGCAATGCCGTTCTCAATGTCTTGATTTCAAACTCAATAGGGAATAATGGATTTTTACCATACACAAGTTCGTATGGTGAGAATATCGTAGTATTCCTCTATGTGGTTCTCTTTGCCCATAGGACTTCTGGAAGTTTATCAGCCCAATTCCTTTGGTGACTAACCACAGTCTTAGTAAGAATCCCCTCAATGACTTTGTTGGTGCTTTCCACTTGGCCATTTGGTTGTGGGTGATAAGGTGACATCATTCTATGATAGATTTGATATTTTTCAACCAACTTTTGGATCAAGTGAGATGTAAATTGGGCCCCTCCATCTATCACTAACTCCATGGGTACCCTAAAACGGACAAAGATGTCTTCAAACAAGAAGTTTGAAACAACCTACTCTGTGGCTCTGGTTAGTGCTTTTGCCTCAACCCATTTTTTGACATAGTCGGTGCATACCAAGATGTAGGACTTTTGTCTAGATGAAGGATTAATTGGTCCCACAAAATCTAAGGCCCATTTATCAAATGATTCTAAGACTATTTGAGGCTGTAATGACATCTCATATGATTGCAATGTTTGGCCCATCCTCTAGCAGCTATCGCACCCTTTCACGAACTTCTTATCATTCCAAAATATTGCTGGCTAATAATATCCTATCGATAGGAATTTGTATCCTATCCTCTTGTCTATGAAATTCCCTCCAGAAGGTTCCTCGTGACAAGCCTTAAGGATGTCAAAGATCTCATCTTCCCTAACACAATGTCTGATCTCAAAATCTTGTCCAGTGTAATAGAGATTCCCCTCTATCCAGGAATACGTAGCACTGTGTTGTAGGTTTTTTATCTTTTCATTGGAGGATAAGTATTGTGGAAACTTTCTTACAACAAGATAATTGGCTATATCTGCATACCATGGTGAGTGAGTAGAAATAGAAAAGAGATACTCATCAGGAAAAGAATCCTTAGTAGGAATGCAATCGACATCAATAGTTAACCTAGAAAGAAAGTCAGCTACTACATTATATTTTCCTGGTTCATCTACAATTGTGATATCAAATTCCTGTAAAAACAATAACCAACGTGTAATTATACCATTGGTAATTGGCTTATTCATTAAAAAATGAATGGCATAGTGGTCAATGTGTACAAATACTTGATACCCAGTAATATAGTGTCGAACTTGTTGATGGCATGCACTACTACTAGGAATTCTTTCTCGATCACTCTGTAGTTGAGCTCAGCCGGAGTCAAATTCTTGCTTATGTAATAAATAGCGTAAGGTTTCCTATCCTCTAGCTAGCCCAAAACAACACCTATAGCAATATCAAATGCATCTGTAGCTATGTGAAACGACAGTTCCCAATTAGTTCCACGCAAAACTGGAGCTGCTAATACACAACATTTCAGCTTTAAAATGTCCTGCTCACACTTTCCTATCCAAACAAATTCCACATCTTTCATAAATTAGGAGAATAACGATAATGCAATTTTTGAAAAAATATCTATAAATCTTTTGTAATACCCTGCATGTCCCAAGAAACTACATACCTCTTTTGACGCCTTGGGAGTTGGAATTTTCAAAATTACCTCCATTTTAGTAGGGTCTACCTTGATTCCGTAAGCAGAAATGTAGTGTCCCAGCACAATCCCTTCAGTCATGATCATGTGACATTTTTTGATGCTCAAAGCAACATTAGTGTGTTCCAATACTTTTTCTAAATTAGCTAATGCTATTTCAAAAGCATCACCATAAGGTGTAAAGTCATCCATGAATATTTCAAGGCAATCATTCAACAAATCAGAAAAAAATTCCCAGTATTTCCCTTTGAAAAGTTGCTGGCACATTGCAAAGTCAAAAAGGGAGTACTCTGTATGCGAAATTTCCCCAAGGGAAAGTAAAGGTTTTTTTATCCTGATCCTCTGGGTCAATATGTATCTGGTTGTAGCCACTAAAGCCATCTAAAAATGATATTTTTTTTTCCCATAAAGGGTGTCAAGGACCTGATCTATAAATGGTAAAGGAGAATGGTCCTTTTGAGTGGATTTATTGAGTTCTTTGTAATCTACACAGACTCTCCACTTGCCATTCTTCTTAGGGACAATGACAAGCGGAGACACCCACTGGCTGTCAGATATCGGATAGATAAAGTTAGCATTTAGGAGTTTTTGTAATTCTTATTTCACTACCTCTTCCAGTGCAAGGTTCATGCAACGCTGTGGTTGTCTAATTGGTTTGTAGCCATGTTTCAAATAAATGTGGTGAGTTCATAGGCTAGGATGAATCCCTTTCATATACATGTAGTCCCATGAAAATTCCTTTTTGTATTTCTATAAAAGTTGTAACAATAATTTATTTTGTTTAGCAGTCAGGTTGGGATTAATATTCAAATACTTCCCTAGTTCTATTTCAACTGGAATGCTGTCAGTATGCGGAGTGGTTCACATTTTTTCAAAGTTTACATCATTTACTTCCTCTTCCTCCTTTGAATTTTCAATAGAAGTGATAGAAAGTGAGTTACTAATAAAGCCATTAATGATATCATCTTCCATCTCATCCTTGAAATACTGGGCTTTTTCAAGAGTGAGGAGTGGTAGGGAAAGATCTGATTCGGGTTCAAATTCATCCCACCAGGGATTATTCAAATCCATATTTGGTCTTGCTGGGAGGTAAAGGTTAAGTTTATTTGTAGCCCGACCATTTGAAATCATCATAGATCTGGATCTGCACCCTATAAATGCATCTGCAGTGGATGGCGGGGGTCTCCCTAAAATCAAAGGATGACCCCTTAGGTTGGATTTGGTTTCTAAGATAAGAAAATCAGTCAGATACCTCTAGGAAGCTATTGTGATTACTACATCCTCTAATACCCCCTTGGGTTTAACATGAGACCTATCTGCTAATTCAAGTATGGTAGGCATATGTCTATGTCCATGTAGCCCAAGGGTGGTAAAGAGGTCCTTTGTCATTGCATTAATGGCTGCCCCAAGATCAATCAATGTATTAGTTATTGTTATGAAACCAGCTCACAAAAAGATAGAAAAGATAGATCAATGCCTTAGAATTTAGCCTCTTCGAGGGGGCAACCTCCTTTACATTACACAAATGAACAATTCTTGGATGATACAAATGAAAAGACTTCCTTTCTATATATAGGAGTCTAAGGGGTCATAATATAATTAGAGCTGACATAACAATAATAATGTAAGGGCACAATAATAACAATAGTGGGCTTCTATGGGGCACAATAATAACAATATGGGGACTACATGGGCACAACAATATAATAAGGGGGTTGTACTAATTACAATAAGGGGTACAACACATCCATCTTTATATTTTTTAGGGGTATACTTCCTTGTTGCCATAATTTTGCTTCCCACTTTTTTTTCCAACCTGAATGCATTCTCCAATGAATCAGGCTCCCAAAGACGAATCTCCTGTTGAATGTTATCCTTTAAAGTCCTTATGGAGACATCAATCCTCTATTTCTATGGAATATCATTTTCCCTTATATTAAATATTTGAACGTCCTTAATGTGCTCTGCCATTGAACACATTTTTTTGAGATTTATCAATTGGCTAAAGAATGTGTTTCTCTTTGTATCCCCATAATGTGCTATCATTTCCTCTGTGAAAATTGACCACATGACAATTGGTTTACGAGAACAAAGCCCTTTATACCAGATAAATTGATTTAGTTATAAATAATTAGATGCAATACATACCTTTTGTAACAGTGGCACACCATGTAGATTAAAATATTTCTCCATCTGTAGTATCCAATTTACCTGATCCTTGCCATCAAAATTCCTCATCTCGCTTTCTCTTGATTTTAGAAGCTCGATCTTGAAATGACTGTAACTCTGTAATTTTAGATCTTCCAGTTCTAAAATTGCGACCTATAGTAGCCCTTTGTGTCCTCTTTCCAATGCCACCAGTCTGATCAAAATTGGATTCTCCAAGAAAGAGTCATGCACAATCTCCCAAGATGACCTGATTATACACCTTTTCAGAATAGTGAACTTGTATGATGTGCCACATGTCATTGTTTTGACCTTAAAATCTAAACAATACACACAAAAGGCTACAGTCCGTTCTCTTTTTGTAACTTCTTACAAAATTTCAATCTGATGCTCAGAGAGAAAGTTATGACGATTCTCCCAAGGTCACCTGTTTAAGATGTAATTCGGGATTCTGCAAAAACCCTAAATTCCTCAGATCATATATCTAAACATTTAGCAAGAAAATATCTGAAATTCGGCTTTGAGGTTCAGATCGATTTCTTCTCAAATGGGTTTTTATTTTAGCTTCTGAAACTTTGTAGCAAAAATGTTCTAGCGAAAATTCCACGATGACCTGTATTAGATGAAATTCTGGAGCTTGCAAAAACTATAACTTCCTCAGATCATATCTCTGAAAATATAGCGAGACAAGCTCTGAAATTCGGACCCAAGGTTCAAAAAGAATTCATATCAAACGGATGTATTTTTATCTTTTGAAATGTCACAAAAGTAAAGTTATAGCAAAAATTCCATGATGACCTGCTTGGAGCAGCGAAAACCCTAGAATCCAAAGCTCTGACACCAAATGTTATGAAACTAGCTCACAAAAAGATAGAAAAGATAGATCAACGCCTTAGAATTCAGCCTCTTCGAGGGGGAAACCTCCTTTACATTACACAAATGAACAATTCTTGGATGATACAAATGAAAACACTTCCTTTCTAGATATAGGAATCTAAGGGGTCATAATATAATCAGAGCTGACATAACAATAATAATGTAAGGGCACAATAATAACAATAGTGGGCTTCTATGGGGGACAATAATAACAATATGGGGATTACATGGGCACAACAATATAATAAGGGGGTTGTACTAATAATAATGAGGGGTTACACTAGTAGTATAGGGACCTAACAGTTATGGGTTGGCCATCAATATAAATAGTAACTGTAGGGTTCCCAGGATCATTATACTTGGTTAAAAGAGGCTGAGCAGTCATTAATTTAGACAATTTCCCCCTCACATGTATGGTAGCAGGGTCCTTAGGCTTTCTTCTAGGTTTCTTAATGCATAGGTCTCGCACTTTTTTGGCATAAATAGGTACTTCTTTAAGAGCTTGTAGCAGAGGAATTTATACGTGTAGGTTTTGCAAATCCCTAAGAAAATCAGATTTGCGTTGTGAGGTCATTCAAGTCTCAATTAATATTTGACAATACAGAGGATCTTGAGTCATAACAATTGAATCATCTACTATGGGTGTATCAGCCTTACTCGAGTTGGTTGTTACAGGAGTAACAGTTCCTCTCAGGTAGGCTGTTATAGGTGTAACAATCCACTATGTATCGGCTGTTACAGGTGTAATAGCTTTCTCAGGATCTACTGTACCTTCTCTAGAAGGTTTGCATTCCTCCTCGGTGATGACAGGGGAGTGGTTTGGTTTAATCACCTTAACTAACCGTAGTTGTATTTCATTAAGTCCAACAATAGTGATAAGGTAAGTCTGGAAGGTAGTCAAAGCCTCTATGCTATGGGCTGCTTTATTATTCAAGTTAGGGTTAGGTTGCACATGTAATTGGGGCCACACAGGTAGTGTAGGAACAGGATTTTGGAAAGGGGCAATTGTAGCTGCTGCTACACTGGTAATCTAGATGGAGCTGGAATTTGGGTATTCCCCCTCCAGTTCTGATTCCAAGGATATGGTTGAGATGGAGGATATTGAGTAGATGGAGAGGGGGACCATTGGTTCCAGGGTGAAGGAAACTATGTTGGAGAAGGAGTGGAGTATTTCCATGGATATTGCTGAGCATTATATGGATTATTCCACAAATTAAAAGAAGAAAAATCTTGGGACATACCTGAGGGTCATGGCTTCCATGGTCTCCTAGGTGTGATGAAATAAGAGGACTAAACTTCTTCACTCGATTCTCTAAGTACTACTTTCAGTATGGGAAGCTCTGGACATTGACCTGTAGGGTGTTCCAGCTCACAAATATTGCACAAGTTGATGTTGTTCATTTCACAACCCCTCAAGGGATGTTTCTTTCTACATTTCATACATAACACAACTAATGTTGTATCAGCTTCTCCTTGTTCCTTCTTGAACTATGTTGTCATTATCTGGGTAGATAGAGTACTGAGGATGTTGGTTTTGAAATTTTCAAATAAATTCCCAATATCTTCTCTGGTTACTCCTCCACTTGTAGATTTTTGTATTCATGCAAAGGCATCTTATATTGTGCTTCTCCCCTTTGATGATTCTCTAGAGCATCTCAAACAGAGCTTTATGATTTTGGCAAATGGTTCCTGAGATATGTCCCCCTTCCTAAATATATTTAGGGTATCAAGGCAGTCATCACTCATTCCTCTTATGAATATGGTATTCAATATTTCATGATCTAAATCACTGTGTTTAGACGTCTGCAAATTGTAATGAAACCACTCCACATAGTCCTCCAAGCTTGTCCTCCTTTTGTGTCATCCTGAATACTTCCTCCCTTAAGTCCCTAGTTCTGCAATAATCTTTATATTTTAATAAAAATTTCTCCTCCATGTCGCTCCATGTTCGAATAGAAGCAGAGCCTAACCCAATGAACCATCTCAGGGCTACTTCTTTTAGAGTAGCAGGAAATAATTTTAGTTTCTGAGCATCTGAAACATAGTCATAGCTCCCACACACGACATCAAATTCAAACAAGAAGGTGTTAGGATCTTGTACACTCATTCGTTGAAAAGATGGTAAAGATGATAAAGGAATGTTTTTCATGGGAGCCTCACCTCTGATATCCCCAATTGGGAACTGAAAGGTGGTGAAAGTAGCATCTATTTTAGTGTTGTTGTTATTTTATCCCCCATTGTTAACCTTTCTGATCCTTGCTGTAATAGACGTTCTTTAGACTGTTCTTGTGATTGTCTTGTAGCTGAAATTGGTAGCTTAGGCTGCTTTAGGGCTAGCTGTTTCACTGCGCTGCCCAAATCTGGATATTGATAAACCAATAAATGCTCTCCTGTTTCAGGCTTCTGATGTTTCCATTCAATTTCCCCTTGTCCCTCGGTCCTATGTTTCTAGTTACTAGCTTCCCCTTGTTGCTCCTGAATTGGATGCTTAGTCTTGGGAGTGTTCTCACTAGGTTTATACTGATATGGTCCCGAGACAGAGGAACCAGAGGCTTTTGTTCTTGTTATGGGAGTAACATCTCTTTGTGGCCTTGTTTTCCTTGCATCCTTCTAAGAATTGGACTGTTCTTTTTCTGCCCTTGAGATCAGTTCATGGATAAATGTTTTCCTTCCCAAATCTACACTCTTCTTTTCCTTTTTATGACCCATTTTTCCTGTGACTAATTAGAGTGGCGGGGGGGTGTTTTTGGTATTTCTATAATTCCTACAGTTGCACACATGGACCCTATGTATATTGATTCATGCCCTAAGTGTCTTAGTTTTGACAGTGGTGAGTCGACCTAGGTATGTTAGAGCAATGTGCAGGTTCTTACCTCTCGTCTTACTGCCCAACAACTGAAGAGCTGAAGACATGCTTTAAGAAAACACCAAAATGCCACATGCCCTAGTGATCACAACGGTGAGCCCACCCAGGTATGTTAGAGCAATGTGCAGGTTATTACCTCTTGTCTTATCGCCTAGCGACTGTGGACTAGGAACACTCTATCATCAAACAAATAACTTGGTTGACTGTATCGTCAACTGCCATCCCTAGCAATAACGCCAAAATGTAATGCTGTTTTAATCAATCCTAATTAACCAAGAATGCGACCATTTAATTTTCAACCTAGGGTAGGTATATTATTTCAATGGAGTTTGCACTATCTATGTTGATACACTATAGCCAAGGGTGGAAAATAGAAAATAGTAAACAATGTCGCTGAATAAATTGCAGAAACTAACATTCATGCAGAAATTAAAACACTCTATAGAAATGGAATCACACTTCACAATTACCAGAGCAAAGGCATGCCACACACTGTATTGAAAACTACACTAGCTGGTCAACTACCATACAGCTAACCAAATCTGTGTAACAACATAACATAAATCTGGAGCTAAAGCAGATATATTCTACAAATTATACAGTGACAATAGAAAACCACATAAATAATAAAAGAGAGAAACAATAGTATACAACTACTCTACCGCTGCAGTCCCTGCTAAAGAGGAGGGCCCTTCCTCCCTAGCAGGGGCGCAGGAATGAACATAAGATTAGCTAAGAATTCAACTTGAAAACAACAAAAACATCACCACAATGTCTTTGATATTCAAAATAATTAAAAGTTATAGGATCAAAATAACAATACTCTCTATGCCATCCCCCATGCCCAAGGGATTAAGTTTCTCTTATAGAAATTACATACCCAAAAATCAGGAACAGATCAATCATGAGAATCTCACGATTCTCATGCTGATCAT
Organism: Pinus tabuliformis; assembly: GCA_031772625.1. Classification (NCBI taxonomy): domain Eukaryota; kingdom Viridiplantae; phylum Streptophyta; class Pinopsida; order Pinales; family Pinaceae; genus Pinus; species Pinus tabuliformis. The sequence goes on along the minus strand of CM062818.1, from coordinate 1,442,873,604 downwards.
AAAATAGAAATTGTTATAACCAGTTCCTAAATACGATTTCTATTTAAATACATCGGTTAAAATCATAACCACCTGGATCTATCACTTTCTAGATAGAAAATTCATAACTTCAAATAGTTGTTGCGTGGAATAGTACCCACGACTTTGATAGCTACAGTGTAACAGCACCCTGTGGTAAAGTAATGGTTTGGGATGTAATAGAAACACTAGATAAAAACAATCTCGTAATGGCATCCTAGGTGTAATAAAAACATGGTGTAAAAACAATGTCTGTAACAACATCGTGGTGTAACAACAAGATCTGTAACAAGACACAGAGTGTAACAACAATCTGTTTCATCCTGCTCTTAGACCAATTGGCGCAAATGTTCATTCCATGACCTCGTTCTTGCAGCCAACAACTTAAAAATAGGAAAGGATCCAAAATACTTCTCCAATTCTCACCCCAGTTATCGATAAAAAGGAATATTGCAACATTATATCTAGCAAAAATGGAAAAATAATATGATGGAAAAAAATGTTGTTGACAATAAGAAAAAGGAAGTTAACATGTAAAGTTTTGTTTCTCTGGAGGGAAAAAGGGTAAAAAATGGGGAAATAAAGTGTAGGAAATAGGTACAAAAACTACACCCAACACTGGTCATAGGTGTCATAGAACACTGAGGATAGTGTTCCCCAAATGGGGAGGGGTTTGTAACAACCCTAGGTTAAAGTTCATGTAATAAAGGTTATAAAAGGAAAAATAAGACGAATGTCACGAGACATGTGTCTAAGTTGAATGTTTGGAAACGAAATATAGTGGGCATCACTTTCATTTTATTAATGGCTTAGGAAATTGACAAAGGAAAATAGACATTAATTGGAATTTAATTATGGGACTAAAGGAAAATAGGAGAAAAGGAAGCTGAAGAGACACATATTTGCATGAGAGGGAAACTAAAAGGAAAATGAAGGGAAATGAAGAAAATAGAGACATCAGTGATAAAAAGGTACCTGAGAATCAGTTGAAATTTTTTTCCCATCTTTGGAACATGTGTAGCAGGAGAGAGAATAGGTACCTGGAAAAGCAAGAAAAGAAAGGAAAATGACAAGCAAATGAAAGCGAAGGACAAACAAGGAAATCAAGTAGAAGGTTGGATCAACAACTTCAGTAGGAAGATTTTGCAGGTAACAATTTACATGTGTGGTTTCCTAGTTCATGTGTGAATGCTTGGTACATGCATTTTTTTATTTGGTTCATTTGTTTTCATTGTCATGGATTTTTCCATATTTGATAGAATTTTCATCCTTGCCTTGCCATTTCCTTGATAACCATTGTGTGATGGGGTTCATTCTTGGTTGAGCTTTGGATTGTTGGACGGTTTTCGAATCGGGTGAGGTGGTCTTAGTAAAATTCCTAAGGGTTGGGGGTGGAGATGGTTTTCTTTGAGAAGCCCTTGACAGATGGGTGGAGATAGGTAAATTCCTCAAGTATGGTGAAGAAATTTTGAGGCATCCAAGCTTGTTTTGGTTTTGTGATCTCTTGACCTGTTTTAGTGAGATCATGGTAGTTTGAGGGTGGAGTTGGTTTAACATATGGATTCCCTTAGTTCATTATGTATTGATTTATCCCATGTGATCCCAAATTCATGATTGGAATATGGTACATGGTTGATTGGATGAAATAAAGGTCTTGTTAAGCTCAATCTTTAGTTTGGTGGTAGGTGGAAGTCCCTGACTTGGTTGGATTTTGCGTATGTTAATAAGAGATATTTTCCTATTATGATTTATCAACATTTGTACTTGTTATTATGTTTCTTTGATGGTGGTTATGTCATGGTTAATATTCTGGCTATATGTTGGTTATAAGAATGGTTTATGATGTGCTTTGGCTATGGCTCTTATTATGCTTTGATAATTTAATGAATGGTTGATGAGTGCATGGACTAACTAGTGTGGTTGCAACTACTTGAGAGAGAATTAGACCTTGTCTGATTCACATCTAAAGAACATACATTTACACTCAAAAAAGCATTCATGACTTGTAACTTACATGTTTACCATGTGTTTGACAAAATGCCTAGTATGTTCTAGTTAGTCTAGGTCAAGTTTTTGATTCAATTTTGAATGTCTAGCTTTGTCTTCATGAGAAATATGATTTTGAGAAGTTATAGGAAATTGTGGGTAATTGTTTCAAGGTTGACCTCAAAAGGTGGCTTAGATCTCAAGACCACATGCATTAAACTAAGTAATTTAGGTCATAACTTCTTTGACCAAGGCTTGTGAGTGTGGCTGGAGGCTCAAAACCACATGCAACCAATTTCATGGGTGTGATTGGGAACCTAGTTCAATGAAGCAAAGTTCTAGCTCAAGGATTGACCACTTGGGGTGTTTCTTTAGCACCTGGGTGATCTGTAGTCCCTGTAGGATGTCAATATGCAGTCAGTAAGTCTCAATTGTAGGCCCCACTTCCTTAACTGGAACTAGGAGGTCGGGTCATGTCATAATGGCACTCTAATTCAGATTTACCTAGAGGGCTTGTAAAAGTAGGTAAATGTGGGAGGAGGTGTTGCATCAACACTCCTTGCCCAATCTACATCTGTATAACCTTGCAACTGTATATGACCATTTGAGACATATCTCAAACCATAATAACCCTCTACCACACAAATATATCAATAAATGCTTTACTGTTATCTAATGATCATGTCTTGTTTCCACCTAGAACTAGCTTAGAGTATTTATTGCGAAGAAATTTTCTGACCTGGTATTAACCAAATACATCAATGATCCAATTAAATTTCGGTACATGGATGGATCTACCAAATTTGACTCTGAGTCTCTAAACTTTCTCAGATTTGTCACCATGGGAGTTTCCATAGATTGACAATCCATCACCCCAAACATTTGCAAGATCTTGATAACAAACTTTCCTTAACCAAGGAAGATTTCTCTAGGATCTTTCCATACTTCTAGCCCCAAATATTAGTGCATCAAACAAATATCCTTCATATCAAATTCAAAATCTATCTCTCTCTTACTTTGAACAATGATATGCTCCGCACCTGTTATAAATAAATCATCAACATACAATAATTGAATCACAAGTTCATTCTTCTCAACCTTAATGTATATGTTCAGATCAACATCACTTTAACAGAAGCCAAGCTTTGTCAGGTAGTTATCAATTAGAGATACTAGGGTCTACGTGCTTGCTTAAGTCCATATACAGATTTATTCACTATGCAAACATGAGATTTTCTTCCATGAACCTCAAAAAATTGAGGCTTATATATGTACACTTCTTCCTATCACACCATTGAGGAAGGTAGCATTTACATCCATTTGATGTAAATTCCAACCCATCGAAGAAGAAATAAAAATTGTAAGAACCCTGGTTAAAAATTCATGTAAAAATAAATAAGACTAAGGTCATGTGACACATATTCCAAGTTGAATGGTGGGAAAAACATTGTAATGTGGGTGTTCAATTGGTTTATTATGGCTAAAGGAAATTAGCAAAGGCAATGACAAACAATTTGGAAAGGAAAAATGACATTAATTGGCATTTTATTTATTAAAATAATGGAAAATTAAAGAAAATAGATCCCTCATTAATAAAAAGGCTTATGAGAACCAGTTAGTACATTTTGTCAGTTTAGTTTTGGAGCTCTCTCTATTCTCTCTCTCTCACTCCCTTGGACACTTAGAATTTTCTTGGAACACTTCAACATTGGATCAAGAAAAGAAAAGAAGGCAAGAGGATATAAAGATCAAGAAAGGAAGAGCAGGATCAAGTGGCTCTTGGGTCACAATTTGTCATTATTATTATCACTTCTTAACATCCATTTCATCTAATTCCACTATTCTTTTATCACATAATTTATCATATAATTCCATTTCATAATTATTTATGCTCTTGTGGATAAGTAATACATGTTCTCGTTTATTTTTAATAAATTGATGATTATTATGCATGATTTTGCCAATGATGATTTATTAATTTGTTATAACATCACTCACCATTTTAGCCTCCAAGATCTCTTCCAAATTGCAAATTTGATCTCCAACTCAAAAATTCGCTAGGATAAAAAGTGAAAATTTTTCGTTGGATGTTTTGTAAATATGACTTGAAAATTTGAGACACGGGTTTTGTGCAGAATGGACCAAATTAGTTTTCTCGTGAGAAGTTTTCCAAAATTCTATCTGGATTGAGATAAACGCAAGGTTCTCTAAAGGATATTTTATCAGATTTGTTGTTGGGACTATTTTCCAAATTATTCCAATTGCAATACCAGATTTGACATGATCCAGCTGAATCATGATGGAGAGATATTTCAAATCTGATCTTGCTGATCAATTTGTTTTGGACAATCTAAAATTGTAATGGAAATCAGTTTGTAATAAATTTAGTTGTAATCTCCCTTTGCTCTTTGTGTATTTAAATGAAAACAAAGATTAAAGAGGGGAGGAATGAACAATTGTGGAATTTGAGGCAAAGCTAAGAACTTCATTCTAGGTAATTATTTCTCTAAGATCTTTTAATGAAATAAGCTATCCATTGAGTTCTACATCTCTTACTTGTAATCTGATTTGAATTATTTTTCAAGGCAAAACTAACTCTTGGGCAATTGGGCCCACTACCTTGGATGAGGTGTTGCCTTGAACATCTAAAGTAGTTTAGTTGTGTGTTTGTTTATTTGAATTTGAGTTATTGTTACTTAAAGTAAATTTCATTTTATTCAAGTAATTTTTTGGTTGTTGCATTTTCCTGATTTGTTATTTCTTGCAATTTCTAGATTTCATTTAATTTGTTGCTCTAGATTAGCATTTGAATTTTGTTGGGTGAAATAGGTTAAATTTCCAATTCAGCAAGGTGTGGTTTAATTTAGTATTGATTCAAACCATGTGATTAGCATAATTATTTTCCTATCATTTACTTTCTTTTTTTAAAATTAGTATTGTTATTCAAGTCTTACATTTTATTTCTTGTTGAATGAGCTCGGCAGTGTAGAACACATTCACGTAGAACCCGTGTTAGTTGTTGGTAGTTGCTTGCATATATATTTCCGATTGCCTTGAAATAAAAAGAATCTCCTTGGGTTGATAATTAATGTTCAGGTGGGTGGAGTCTTGGTTAGGGCCTAGTGATCTAGTGTGGATTGCATAGAGTCTCGGTTATAGCCTAGTGATGCCTAAATCACACTGTGAAATATAGTAAATCCTAAAGACTAGGATACATGAAAATTCATCACGGTGTAGGTGGAAAAATATAGTGGTATCCATGCTTATTTATGGCCTAGCGATCCAGTGGAGATTGCGTTAAAGCCTGGTATTGTATGTTAATTATTTATGGATGAGTGATTTAGTGGGGATTGTGGTAAAGCCTAGTTCTATTGATGAGGCCGAGGTGGTTTAGCCTAGGGAATCCCTTGTTTATTTTGTTTATGAGTCCCACATTCATGCTTGGAATAAGGCACAAGGGTGATTCGCTGAATTTAATCTATGGTTAAGCTAATCTACCATCAGGTTGTTTGTGGAAGTCCCAAACCTGGGTGGATTTTTCATTAATTAATAAGAGTTACTTCTCCTTGGTATTTCATGTGTAAATGTATTGGTTCATATGTAGTATTTATGGTTGTTGTATCCTTGTTATTTCTATTGGTTATATGTTGGTTATGAGCATTTTTTATGAAAATGATAATGTATGAATATCATCATGTTTTAGTTGATAAATTAATGAAAAATGAATATATGATCTAATAGATGATAATGCAGCTAATGTGATAAGGCGTCACTACTTTCCTATGAACCTTAGATAAGTATGAGACCCGTATGCTCAGATATGTTATTATGACCCATATATTACATGTTCATGATGTGTTCGCCAAAATGTATGTCATGGTTAGGCTTTGTTAGGTCAAGTCCTTGATTAAGTTTTGTGTTAGAGGCTTTGTCTTGGTGTTATTTATTGTCTTAGAAAGTCTCATCAAGTTTTGGGCAGTGGTTTGGAGATTAACCCTGAAAAAGTGCCTTAAATCTTACAGTATCTGGCACAAAACTGGATGAAAAGGATTGCAGTCTCTCCCTTGCAGGGATTGTCGGAGTGATTGGAGGGTCCCAGTTGCATGCATGCCCATGTCATGGGAGAGAGTGGGGGTTTAAGTCATTGAAAGGCTAGGTTAACTCAGGAGTTGGGCACATCGAGTGGTAGATTCACTCCTGGGGTCTTATAGCACCTGAGGGAGATCTGTAAGGTGTTGGTTCGTCGGTTCTACATCCTTACCGACACTTAGGGAGTTTAATAATATCATAGTAACTTTGCGTCACATGTTTACCCCAATGGACTGGTTAGCTAGGGTAAATGTGGGAGGAGGGTATTATAGAGTGGTATCAGAGCATGGTTCAACACTTGGACTAGATGGGTAGAATATGTTTGTCATGCATGCATGTAGGTTGTATATATGCTTGTAATGTACGCATGGTAGTGGCCATTATTACAGTTGTTTTTCCATGTAGGAGTTGATGATGTTGTTGTTGGGATGTGCTTGTCATGAATGGATGTTGGTTGTATATGCATTTGTTATGCATGTCAGTGTCTAGATGTTGTTATGCATGCATTGTCATGGTTATAGTTATGCATGTATAGTATGTCGAAGATGCATTGTGAGCTCATTGTATGAAATTAGGTCATCATGATGCTATTTGTATGTTATGATTCTAATGTGCTAGGTTGAGATAGATCAAGAGATGCAGATCATCAAAGCAAAGTTGCAACACTAGACTTTGGGGTAAGAGGAGATCGTCATATAGATTTCTATGTTGGGCATGCATGTATTTGGTTAATGGTTTTTATAATAATTAGTGTTACTTATATACTTTTCATTCTATTGTTGTTGTTCTTCCATGCATGGTAGATGCTAGTTGATCAATGTATTCATATGCACATGCGTTGGATAGTCATGCATGGTAGTAACTTGTTGTTGTTTTATGTTAGTTAACTTGATCATTATGTTATATGTTGTTGATGAGTATGTTATATGTTAAATTGTTTTTGTTTTATGTTAGTTGACTTGATGATTAGGGTTATTACATTTAAGATATTGATAGTATGTATTGTGTTAACCCTGGATTGGCCTGTGTAGATGGTTATGGTTATGATATTTTGGTATGAGCCGACATATTTGTCATATGGTGTTGTACTAATCTAGATTGACTGTGCATATGTGATTGTTACGCATGAATGACAATTTTTTATGAGTTTATGATGTGAACATGTTAGCTAGTTACTATTATGGATATCATGACCTTATTTATGTTTGAGTTGATGTGTTGTGATTTTACATCATGCTAAACTAGATTGATTATGCAGACAAGATAGCCTCCCCTAAGATACATTAAGGTATGAGTTTTCTTGTGTCATCTACTTGGTGTTGGAATATTTGATTATGTTGTCCATTGGTGTTTGAGTGTTAGTGTCTATTATGTCATCTATTCTTTGTTTGAATGTTTGATTAATTACATGCTATGAGAATGCGTCTATAAGATTGCATGAAGAATTGATCTTGCTTTAAGATGGTTGTAATATTACATATGTGTTGAGATAGTTGGTATGTACTTGAGTGTAAGTTGGTGCTAGTTGTAGTAGTATGAGTAATGACTATTAGTTGATTATGACATGGTTTTTAGCCTTGTTAATGGTTGATTTTAGATTAATATATATGATGTCTTGATATTTGGAACATGTGAACAGTTGCAGGGTAACATGCTTGGTATTAGTGTGACAAGGTAATAGTTGATTTGCTTATATATCCTTAATAGTCGGGTGATGTGATAGCATTTAGTAAGACTCAATTGTAGCAAGGTAAATGGTAAAAGAAAGGAATTGGGCAAGAATTCCTTTGGCTATGTTTGGAAACCCTAATTCCAAATAAATGAGTGCTTTGCATACATGAAGTCTTCTTAACCTTGATTTTTTTCTGACATTATGCAGATATGTGCTATAGTCATGAACATTTATTTGATAGGTATATCAGCGAGTTTCTAGTTATAGCTAGATCCATCAAGGAATTGGAGTCCCTTAAGATATGGCATGGATGTGTTTGGTTACAAGGAAGCGTGCTTGGCACAATAAGATAAGGCAACTAGTGTATTTTCATGTTTATTTATGCACTGACAGTTATGTGTTTATGGAAATATGATGTTGGGGATTTCATGGTAAAAGAGAATGTCATGAAGTCACGAAGAAGGCTCAGGTTGGGATTTCCCTTAAAGGATTTTAGAGCCATGGGGATTGAGTCATGGTGTTTGTTGCTAGTATTGTGATTTTGGTCTTTTGTGATTTGTTGTGCTTGATCACAAATTTGTTTACATCTGGTGTATGGCCATATCGCTTTGTTTTTGGTGTTGTATTGTTATCAGTTTTCATGGTTTTCTTATTTTTTGTTCATTCTCTTGTCTTTTATGTTGTAAGAGTCTTGGTAATTGGTTTGGGAAAGAGGAAATTTAATGGAGTTCAGGAAGAGTAGAATGAAAATAAACATGTAATGCAAGGATCGAATGATGCTCAGTGCATGAACAAGGGTAGCTAAAGGTAATAATGTGACGATTGGTTGGGTATTTAGGTTGATTGGATGAATGGACAGTGGCAAGACAATCATGAGAAGGCTGACAAAAAAGGTAAAACAAATAGATTTGAGGTGTCAAATACCTTAGCTATGCTAGGAACTATTGTTCTTGATGTCATGCATGTGTTGCACAAATAAATGGAGTTCTCTTAACCTAGAACTTATGATATATGGTAATTATGTTGTGACCATGATTATGCTAATGTATATATATGTATACATGTATGTATGTATGTCATTGTCTCACAGGGTTGTCGAGGATCATTCTGTGAAGGAATGATTTTTTATGCAGGTGAAGGGAATGAAAGAGGTTCTTGGTATTATGGTGAATCAAGTGGGAAGAGTAGGCTCGAAAAATATACAAGGTCAACATCATGTGGATATGAGTTGATATTATGTGTTTATATTATGCCTATGTTTATGTTATAAACATGTAATGTTGAGAGATACATCAACGGAATGAAAACAACATGATCGACAACATGCTAGGATAAGCATGGATGACAGAGAGGTACTAGAATGAAGGTTGCTTGGTAAAGATAGCGTGGTCTCTAGATGTGTGGTACTACTATTGTGTATATGTTGTGCATGCTATATATTCAGTGTTTGTACCTATGGTGATGTGTACATGTAACATATGTAGTATTGTCTATATATGATTTTGTGTGCATGTTGTATATATGGTGTTGTGTGTATATTGCGTATGGAGTGTTGGGTATAGATGGTTCTATGTACATGTTGTATATGCAATGCTATGTACATATGGTGTTGAGTGCATGTTGTACATGTGGTCCTATGTACATATGGGCTTGTGTACATGATTGTACATGTGGTGCTATGTGCATGTGGTGTTGTGTACATGTTGTACATGCGGTGCTATGTGAAGGTGGTGCTGTGTACATGTTGTGCATGTGGCATTGTGTACATGTGTTGTCATTTACATTTTAGGCATGTGGTGCTATGTACATGTGGTATTGTTTACATGTTGTACATGTGGTGTAGTGTGGCACTATGTACACATTGTGTAGGTGATGTTGTGTACATGTGATGTTGTGAACACATTATACAAGCGGTGCCATGTACAGGTGGTACTGTGTACATGTTGTACATATGGCACTGGTGTACATGTGTTATTGTGTGCATGTCATACATGATGTGTTGCACACATGAAGTACTATGTATGTGTATTGTGTAGTTGTGGTATCGTGACATGTGTATTCATTGTGTTATACACTAGGTACCTATGTATTGTGTGGTGTTGTACATTGGGTATAGATGTATGTGTTGTGTTGCACATAGGGTGTAGGTGTACGTGTTGTGTTGTACACCAAGTATAGGTGTATGTGTTGTGATTTACATTGTGTATCTGTATATGATTGAGGAAAAGAAAAAGGAAATGGGTGTTGCTGGGTGTTGCAACAAATCTGTTGTGTGTATGGAAAGGACAAATGATAAAGGTAGAAGCTAAGGATTGATTAAAGGATAAGTATCAATATTTTATTTCAGTTTTATTATGCATGTGATATATGATTCTAGTTTATGATGGTTACATGTGATCTATGATTATGGTTTATGATGATTGCATGCGATTTATGATTTTGATCTATGATGGTTGTGTTTTGTGCTAACTAGATGCGATATATTTATACATGATGATTTGGTCAAAATCTACTTTGACTTGTTGTGACAGGAAGTAATAAAGTTGTAAGTGTAGCTTATTGACAGGCTACAGATGAGGTATGATTTGAGTTTATTTCAATTTATTTTGAATCTAAAGGAAGTTATGTACTTGGTACAGGAAGCACAAAAATGCCAGGTTGGGTGGTTGAAATTGACTGCAAAAACTATAAAAAATAGCGAAAGGATATTATGCAACCATCTCACAAAAGGATAAATCAATGACTTAAAAAGTATCCTCTTCGAGGCGGAAACCTTCTTTACTTTACATAAATGAACAATTCTTGGATGATACAAATGACAAGACCTCCTTTGTATATATAGGAGTCTAAGAGCTCACAATATAGCCAGATCCTACATAACAATAATAATGTAAGGGAATGACAATAACAATAGTGGGATTTTATGGGGCACAACAATAACAATATGGGGGCTACATGGGCACAACAATACTAATAATGGGGATACGCTAGTATTATAGGGACCTAACATGCCCCTCTCCTTCAAAAAAAAGTGTTGTCCTCAACGCTTGAGTAGTTCTAGATGCTATTGTATAACATTTTCATCCTCCCATCTAGAATCTTCAATGGGTAAGTTCTTTTACTTAATGAGATACTCTGAAACTGATTGATTTCGTAGCTACCAGGTACTTGTTTTTGTGACCACTTCTAGATCAACTATGATATTTCCTTCTTCGTCAAGTTCTGGAAACACTGTTTGAACTATAATCTTGTCACCAATAACCTTCTTTAAGCATGAAACATGGAAAACTGGGTGTACTCGGGAAGATGCAGGTGGATCTAATTTGTATGCCATAGTACTAATATTTTGCAACACCTTGTAAGGACCATAATACTTAGGTGATAATTTATTATCCTTCTTAGCTTCCTTGAGAGAAATTCATTTGTATGGTTGTAGCGGTAAAAATACCTAGTCACCTACATCAAAACTTCTTTCACTGCAATACTAATCTATTTGTTGTTTCATTCGATTCTGTGTAAGTGTGATGTTATGTTTTAAGAGTTGGAGAACTTATTGCTGATGCTCGATGTGATCTCCCACTAATTGAACCTTATAATTTTCTCTTAAAGATGATGTGATGGATGGTGGATGATATCCATAAAGTGCCCTAAATGGGGTCATTTTTGTTGCAGTATGGAAGGAAGTGTTATACCATCATTCACCTAGAGGTAACCACTTGACCCATTCTATTTGTTTATCAGATACAAAGCAACAAACATATCCTTCCAAACATTTATTCCCTATCTTATTTTTCCCATCCGATTGAGGATGATAAGATGAACTATGAGCTAATTGAGTACCAAGGAAAGAAAATAATTCCGTCCAAAAATTTCCAGTGAAAATGGTGTCTCTGTCAGTTACTATAATCTTTAGATTTCCATGAAGCTTTTGAATTGTTTCCATAAATGCAGTAGCAACTATACTGGCTTTAAAAGGATTAGATAATGCACAAAAGTATGAATACCTGGTAAGTCTATCAACTACCACCATGATGACACTCTTTCCTTCAAACTTGGGTAAACCTGTGATAAAATCCATTGAGACCTCCTCCCAATGATAACTTGGAATGGATAAAGGTTGTAATAGACCCGAGGTCTTAATTTCCTCAAATTTATTTTGTTGGAAAACCAAACATTATACCATAAAATTATAAATATCATACTTAAGGCCATCCCAAAAAAATTCCTTCTTGACCTTATGGTAAGTTTTTAAAAATATTGAGTGCCCTCCTAAGGGAGAGGTGTGCAATTCCAAAAGAATCTTTTGTTTGAGTTGGGAATTCTTACAAAGATATAAGCGAAATTTGTACCATAATGAATCATTTTTCCAGATAAATGTATTGAAAGTACTAGGATCTTGCTACAACTTTTGAATGAGTGACCAAACCTCTTCATCATTCTTCTATTCATCCCTTGCTTTGGTTATCCACTTAGGTTGGATAATAGAAATGGCACAAAGCAATGCAACAACATTTTGCTTCCATTCTTTGTAGATGATTTCAAAGTCATAACCCAACATATTTTTCACCCATTTTTGTTGCTCTTCTGAAGATAACAATTGTTCCAAAAAGTATTTAAGGCTATCATGATCTGTTTTTACCTTGAAGTATCTTCCCATTAGGTAAGGCCTCCATTGGTTTAGTGCATGTAGTATTGCCAACATTTCCTTCTCATAAATATGTTTGTGTAAATACTTTCCTTTGATTGGATGATTTTCAAAAGCAATGGGTCTTCCATCTTTCATTAAAACAAGACCAATTACATTTCTTGAAGCATCACATTCCACAATTTTTTTTTTTTTGAAGTATGGCGTAGCTAAGACCGATGCTTGGGACATTTTCTTTTTAATATGTTCAAAGGACTTCATTTATTCTAGAGTCCAACAAAATGCATATTTCTTTAGTAATGATGTTAGAGGTGCCGCTACTCTCCCATAATCCTTAACAAAATTGTGATAATGCCTTGCAAACCCAATAAATCCTTGAATATACTTTATGGTTGTGGGGATTTTTCATTCCTTAATGGATTTAATTTTGTTAGTGTCTACGTTAACACCCTCATGAGATACAATATGACCCAAAAATTCCACCTCGTGTACTCCGAAGAAACATTTGGAGGTTTTTTCATATAATTATTTCTCCTCCAATAGTTTGAGCACCCTATCAACATGTTGAACATGATCCTTCTAAGACTTGCTGTATATTAGTCTATCATCAAAAAATACTAACACAAATTTTCTAAGGAAGGGCTTGAAAATGGAATTCGTCAAACCTTGAAATGTGGAAGGTGCGTTAGTAAGGCCAAAAGGCATGACCAAAAATTCATAATGACCCTCATGAGTTATGAATGTTGTTATCAAAATGTCTTTAGTCTTCATTCTAATTTGATGATATCCTGAACAAATATCCAACTTGGTGAAGTAAAATTCCCCATGTAATTCATCCAATAATTCATCAATGATAGGAATGGGAAATTTATATTTAATAGTGAGCTTGTTGATCTCCCTATAATCTACACACATATGCGATGATCCATCCTTCTTGTGCACCAATACTATTGGAGTAGAGAAGCAACTTTGACTAGGTTGAATTATACCAACCTCTAGTATTTCTGCAACCATATGTTCAATTTCACTCTTTTGGGAATAAGGATATCTGTAAGGCCTGATGTTTGGAGAAAAAAATCTTGGAATCAAGTGAGCCACATGATCATGATCACAAACAGGTGGGAGGGTTTTGGGAGTCTCAAACATCTTGGAATGATTGTCCAAGACTTTTTGGAGATGTCTAGAAATAGATGATTTCAATGTTTGAACCCCTAGTGGGAATAACTGTGCAATTACGCCCCATTATTATTTATTCAGAATATTTTTCATGCCATTATAGCTGATTATCTTTCCTAGTTTTCCTATGATACCCATTAATTCAACTTCCTTTCCTTCACAAAAAGAATTCAAGAAAAGTTCTTGAAAATTGAAAGATATCATCCCCAAATATTGTAACCATTCAACTCCTAGTACAACATCAATGCCACCCATTGGCATGGAAAAAATTAGACTGCTCAATACATATTCTCCCATGGTTATATTGATATTATGACACTTCCCTGACAAATTTATAGCTCCTCCATTTGCAACCATCACTTGACACTCTAGTGTTGGATATAGAAAGAAATTCAATTCCTTGGCTATTTTACAATGAATAAAATTGCGGATACTACTAGAATTGATCAACATTATTACCTTTTTCTTCTTGATAAATCCTTCTATCTTGAGAGTTTGAGGAGTGGTAATTCCTGCCAATTCCTTACAAGATATAGTCCGATTCATTTCTTATTTCCATGAGGTTGATCCCTGGTGTATATCCTTTTGTTTTGATGTTTCTAGATCCTTTTCTTCCTCCTGTTCACAATATATGTAAAATAATTTATTCTTAGCACACTTATGACACTTAGTGTATTTGATGTCGCAATGGTAATTCCTACTAATGCCTTACAATATATAGTAATATTCATTTCCTTTTTCTCTAGGGTTGATCCCTAGTCTATATCCTCTTCTTTTGATGTTTCGAGTTCATTTCTTCCTCCTCTTCACAATCTATGTAAACTAATTTCTTCAAAGCACACTTATGAAACTTAGTGTATTTGATATCACAGCTGTAGCAAAGCCCCTTAGCTCTTTTTCCCTCCAATTTTGGTGGTGTCAGCCTTGTATATTGTGGAAGGCTAGGAGTAGCAACACTTCCATCTTAATAGTTGTGAGTGGTAGACTTCCTTGTTGCCATAATTTTTCTTTCAACTTTCTTGCAACCCTGAATGCCTTCTCTAATGAATCAGGTTCCCAAAGGCGAACCTCATGTTGGATGTTATCCTTTAAGGTGCCTATGAATACATCAATCCTATGCTCCTTTGGAAAATCATTTACCATGATATTCAATTTTTCAAAGTCCTGAATGTGCTCTGCCATTAAAACCTTTTTTTGAGATTTATCAATTAGCTAAAGAAGGTGTTTCTATTTGTATCATCATAATGTGCTATAATTTACTCTATAAAAATTGTCCAAGTGAAAAGTGGTTTATGAGAAAAAAAGTCATCGATACCATATGAACTGATTGGGTTCTAAACATGAAGTTTCAATGCGTACGTTTTGTGTGCGTTGCACATTATGGAGATCGAAATATTGCTCCATCTGTAGTATCCATGTTACCAGATCCTTGCCATAAAACTTCCTCATATCGATATTTGGAATATGGTGGGTCTTCAATCCAAAGTTAGAGTCTATGGAGTAATTATTAACATTCCTTTTATTCTCATCATGAGTTTCATCTAATACCTTTTTGTCATTAGGAATCATTTCTTGTAGCAACTTTTTAAAACCTTCCTTCAAACATTCCATGTTTTCTTTTAAACCATTCTTCAAATCTTCCATGTTGCCTTTGATTTTTACTTCTATACCTTCCATTTTAGCATCCATACCATTCATCAAACCATCTATCTTAGGTTCTATTTCATTTTTCGTTACTCTTTGAGAGAGTGAAATGTGTCTCACTTGGTCTCGTAATTTTGATATATCATGTTGCATTTCTTCCTCTTCTTCATACGTCATAGTAGATATTTCTGGTTTCTTACTAGATGTTTCCATTTTCTTTCTTCGAGTCATTTTGGAATCAAAAAATGATATTTATACTTTACTATGCCCCTTGAATCACTTCAAACTGATTTTTTAAACTAAACTTATGTCATTTTAAAAAAAAATACACACCATTTTCTGGATTTGTAGGAGCTCTATATTGAAACTGTGGTATCTCTGTATATTGGAATATCCAAGGTCTAAAATTTGGTCTTGTGCTATCCTTCTGAATCTTATTTATAATGACACAAGCTATACCATATTTAGATTCTTCAAGATGAAGTTATGTCCAATCTCCCACGATGACTTGATTATGGACTGGTTCAGTAGAACGAACTTGTACAGAGTGGCACGTGTAACCGTTTCAACCTTCAACCCTAAAAATGATAAGAAAGATACTAAAGTCCATGAATTTTTTCCCAATGTTTATGAAATTAAAATTTGACGCTCATAGAGGAAGGCAGGACAAGTTTCCTAAGGTCACCTATTTGATACGAAATTCTAGAGCATGCAAAAACGTTAAATTCCATGGATCATATCTCCGAAAATATAGCGAACCAAGATTTGAAATTCATAAAACAAGGTTCCCCAATATTTAGGCTCCCTATGATTTTAATTTCAGCTTCTGAATCTTCATATAAAAAATGTTATAGCAAAAATTCCAAGATGACCTTTTGAAGAAGCGAAATCCTAGAATCCAAAGCTTTGAAACTAAATGTTATGCAACCAGCTCACAAAAAGATAGATCAACGACTTAAAAAATATCCTATTCGAGGGGGAAACCTCCTTTACATTACATAAATGAATAATTCCTGGATGATACAAATGAAAATACCTCCTTTGTATATATAGGAGTCTACGGGGTGACAATAGAATTAAAGTATACATAACAATAATAATGTAAGGGCATAACAATAAGAATAGTGGGATTCTATGGGAAACACATATAACAATATGGGGGCTACATGGGCACAACAATAATAATAAGGGGGATACACTAATATTGTAGGGACCTAAAAAAGGAATTGGAAAATGCAACAATATGTTGGTAAAGCACTTCAGGAGCGGGACCGTCGTGGGACACTGGTACCCAATAATGTCTATTGATTTCCATGAATATTCTATGACATGTATGATGGTTTTGAGGCAGGGATATGCCTTAGAGTTTGGACCTTCCAATGCGATGAAACCTTGCCAAGGTAGGGGTCGCCCAAGGGAATGTGTAGAAAAGAAGGGAATGCTCGTAAAACTTGGAAGGTGTGTGACTACACAGAAGGGGGTGGCCAAATTGTCGAGGGACTATGTAGAAGATAAAGGAAGGCTGGGATGGATTTGCTTTTCTCATTAGCATTTCCAAATGGAATGATATGCACATCGAGAGTGTGCCCTGGAACAATGAGTTGGTAACTGTTTACTGAGAGGACAAGTAGCACAAGATTTTAGCGCTGGACATTGGATGAAACTTTGGGTTTGGAAGTGGATTATGGACTTCCTGGGAAGGAGGTGAATATTAGTTTTACTTTTAGGGTGGAGGTGTGAGCCTCTAGATTCCATTACTGTGGATGAAGGGATTGTATCCTTTTATTTGTTGGTTGAGTAAATGTGCATATGTATATATGTGTATATTATTGGAAATATTGTATCAAGCTAGACTTATAAAGCTCCATGAATAGTATGGTTATTTGTCGGTTGAAGAAAATGTGCACAAGTATATGTTTTTCTATTTTAAATACCGTAATGAGTTGTGTTATAGAGCTCTAGTAAACGATATGTTTGTCATTTTTTTCAGCTACAGTCATTGTATATACTGCAACGAGATGTGTTGTAAAGCTCCATGGGGATTTTTTTTTGCTTTTTAGTGGTCTTACTGGTTGTAGGTGTCATTTAACACCAAGGATGATGTTTCCCCAAGGGGGAGGGTCTTGAAACAACCCTAGTTAAAAATCCATGTAAAAATAAATAAGACAAGATCATGGGACACATATTCCAAGTTGAATGACGGGAAAAACATCCTAGTGTGGGTGTTCATTTGGTTTATTATGGCTAAAGGAAATTGGAAAAGGAAATGGAAAAGGATTTGGAAAGGAAAAATGGCATTAATTGGCATTTTATTTATGAAAATAGTCAAAAATTGAAGAAAATAGAGGCCTCATTAATAAAAAGGATTCCAAGGATTAGTTGGTACCTTTTGTCAATTCAATTTTGGAGTTCTCTCTCTATTATCTCTCTCACACTCTCTTAGACACTTAGAGTTTTCCTAGAACACTTCAGAATTGGATCAAGAAAAGAAAATAAGGAAAGAGGAAGTAAATATCAAGCAAGGAAGAGTAGGATTAAGCAACTACAGTGGGATTATTTGTAGGTATTGAGTTGCATGTATGGTTTCCTTCCTAGTTTTGGAATGCATGGTTATGCATGTGTGTATTTGGTTCTCTTACTCTCACGGTCATGGGATTTTTCAAGTGTGACGATGTTTTTCTGCCTAGCATTGCCATTTCAAGATAACCATGGTGTGATGGGGTTCTCATGTTTTGGTTAAGCTAGATTGCCGAATGGATTTGAAGCTGAGTGAGGTGGATTTCCAAAAGGAAAGAAAGCATGGCCTAGTGATCCTTGAACCATACTATCGATTGTAATAAATCCACTGGCCTAGTTACCCCTAAACCAGATTGAGGGTTACAGAAAATCTAGGTATTGTGTGCCTCAGTGGGCCTAGGAATCCTTAATAGGTGAATGGTGGGATATACAGTAAATCCTAAAGGTGGGTGCTCTCCATCAGGCCTAGGAATCCCAAGATGGGATATACAATAAATGCTGAAGGGTGGAGTCTTGGTTAGGGCCTAGCGTCCCAGGGTGAATTGTGGTAAAGCTTAGAGACTTGAGTCTCAGTTAGGGCCTAGTGATCCCTGAATTTCACTGTGGATTACAGTAAATCCTAGAGACTAGGAGACAAGAAAATTGCTCATTGTGTTGGTGGAGAAATCCAGTGGCATCCATGCTTGTTTATGAGCAAACGATCTAATGGAGATTGTGGTAAAGTTTGGTATTGTATGTTTATTGTTTATAACCTAATGATATGGTGGGGATTACGGTAAAGCATGGTTCTATTAATGAGGGTCAGGTGTTTTAGCCTTGGGAATACTTGGTTTATTTTGGTTATGAGTCTCACATTCGTGCTTGGAATATAGAACATGGGTGATTAACTGAAAGAAATATTTGATTAAACTAATCTACGGTTGGGTGGTTTGTGGAAGTCCCAAACCTGGTTGGATTTTTCATTCATTAATAAGAGTTACTTCTCCTTGGTATTTCGTGCATAAATGTACTAGTTCATACGTGGTATTTATGGTTGTTGTGTCCTTTTTATTTTTGTTGTTTATATGCTTATGATGAGCATGTTTTATGATAGTGATAATGTATGGCTCTCATCATGTTTTGGTTGATAAATAAATAAACTAGGGACATATGACATAATAGATGATAATGCATCTAATGTGATAAGGAATCAATGCTTCCTTATGAATCTCAGATAAGTATGAGACCCCTTCAATCATATTTGTTATTATGACCTATAGATTAAATGTTCATGATGTGTTCAACGAAATGTCTATCATGGTTAGGTCAAATCCTTGATCAAATTTTATGTTATAGGCTTTGTGTTGGTGTCATTTATTACCTTGGAAGGTCTAATGAAGTTCTGGGCAGTGGTTTAGAGACTAGCCCTAAAAAAATGACCTAAATATCATAGTTTCTTGCATAGAATTGGCTGAAAAGGACTACAATCTCTCCCTTGCAGGCATTGTGGGAGCAACTGGAGGGGCCCAGTCGCATTCATGCCCATGTAATGGGAGCGACTGGGGGTTTAATTCATTGAAAGGCTAGGTTGACTTAGGGGTTGGGTACCTAAAGTGGTAGATTAGCTCCTTGGGATCCTCTAGCATTTGCGGGAGGTTTGTAAGGTGTTGGTTTTTCAGTTCCACTTCCTTAACTACACTTAGGGAGTTGAATCATATCATAGTAACTCTTCGTCACAATTTTACTTCGGTGGACCTGTTATCTTGGGTAAATGTGGGAGGAGGGTGTTACAGAAATAATATATCTAACGGTAGTGTATTTGGAAACTTGAGAAAAATTCTCATCATATTCTTCTCCCTCTTTCTGGGAGAACCCTCTATCCACAAATCTTGCCTTGTATTTTCCAATACTACATGATTGATCTTGTATACCCATTTGGAGGTGACCATGAATTTCCCTTAAGTTCTTGGCATAATCTGCCATACATAATTCCTCATGATTGATTAGTATTCTTGTAGCATCACATCCTTCCAAACTTGTTGGATAGCTTATTCTTCATAGGTGGAAGGTTCAAAATAAATAAGGTTATTCATTAATGTTGCATAACCAAAATACCTCTTTTGTCTATTTCTTTCCCTGAAGGATCCATGTGGTTTTGCAAGTCCTTTCTACTTCTTACAAGGTAGATCTAAGCCAAGTTGGCCTTTTCCTAATCTGAGGGGAAATATTTAGATACATTAGTTCATAAGGCCCTTCTGAGTATTCTTTATTATCTACATGATGTTTTGAAGCATTGGATGGACCAAAATATTATTCCTTGGGAGATTTATGTTCTTCATCTTCATTATAATCCATTGGAACCTCTTTATATTTCCAATAGGAAATATTCTCATCAAAACTCACATCCATACTAACTTCAACCTATCTTTGTCATGGAACATAGATTCTATAAGCATATTCCCATGTCTCATTTTTCTAAATATGATCTAGTTCTTAATTCATAGCTTTAAGTTATTGTTCATCTTGATTGGCTTGAGAAAAAAATTGAGGCTTCACTAAGGATAAGAGAGTTAGGTTCTCATGGTTTGATGTGTTAACACACTCTATTTTTATTTGAATTTCGAATTCCTTATCTCCCAAAATTTGGTTATTTGGATGATTATTTTGAACATATCTAGATGGTGTTTTTTGAATGGATTGATTCATATTATTCTCTTTGTTATTCATCATGTTATTTATCTTGTTTCCATCTGATTTTGATTCTTGGAAAGTAATTGGTTGTGGCTAAACTTAGGGAATCATTTATTCTATTTTTACATTAATTCCTTTAACAACTTTTAGAGTCCTTTTGTTGTAACATCTGTGTCCTTTTCTTCTGTAAGAATATCCAAGAAAAATTTCTTCATCAACTCTGGAATTGAAGTTACGTAAATCATATTCTTTTACGTTGATGTAGAATTTATTTCCAAACACTTTGAAGTGTTTGAATGTAGATAGGATACCCTTGCATAGTTTGTAGAGGGTTTTAGTATCATTTACTCTTATTAGGGCTTTGTTCAAGATATAAACTACCATGTACACTACTTCTCCCCAAAATTGGTCTGCTAGCTAAGATTCAAAGAACATGGATCCAACCATTTCTTGTAATGTTTGTTTTTTTCTTTCATCCACACCATTTTTCTATGGAGTTCTTACAACATTTAATTCTCTAATGATTCCATGATGCTAAAAAAATCATTGAATTCATGTGAAGTGAACTCTCCCCCTCTCTCAGTTCTCAGGCATTTGATCTTAAGATCTATTTCATTTTCTACTAGAGCCTTGAAGGCTTTAGATTTTTCAAAAGCTTATAATTTTTCTTTAAGAAATGTAACCCAAGTCATTCTTGGATAATCGTCAATGAAAAAACTAAAGTAACTTTCACATTTTAGAGTCTAAGTTCTGGCCGGGCCATAGAAATCAGTGTGAATGATTTCCAAAGTCTTGAATGTAGAATGTTATTTTGTTTTTAAAAATTTTGTTTTGTTTTCCAAAATGGAAAACATTTTAGACAATATTATGCGGCTTTGATATTTTAGGCATGTCCTTAGTGTCCTATGGTTTTGTGACCTTTAAAGAATTATGAAAATTGATATATTTCAATCTTTTGTGCCATAGCTAGCGCTCTTATATTTTTCCCATACAAAATTTTTCTATTTTTAATCCATCAATAATGTATACATTGCTTGAAGTCATTTTATCATTTTCCACCAGTTTTCTTGTTTCAACATTTTTTAATTCACATCTCTTGGAAATAAATGTGAGATCATATCCTTGATCACACATTTGACTAACACAAGAGATTTTGTTTCAATTATTCCAAACAAAAAATAAATTGAGCCATAGTTCTTCCATTATTAGTGTTCACTGTCCCTTTTACAACAATTATTTCCAATGCATTGTTACTAAAAATTACCTTTCCTCTAATCCTCTTTGTTAAGTTTGATGAATTTTCGCTGATCACATACCATATTTCTTTAGAAACCATTGTCAATATACCGTTTATTTTCTTGTTTTTGGGAATATAACATGAGATCACATTCTTCCTACTTCTCTTGTCTCTTCCATACTATTGGATTTCTAAGAGAGCATTCTTCCTTGCCTTATTTTTTATACCTTTTATATATTTCTCTCGCAATCTCATGCTTTATGCCCCTAGTTGTTGTGTATGTAGCATTTAGCATAGTTGTGTAAAGGAGCAAAATAAAAGCCTCTTCTAATATATTTTCATACTTGCCTCTAGTTTTGCTACTTAAATTGCTATTCTTCATAAATTCTCCTTTTTCATAATTTCTACTTGCATAGTTTTTACAGTCAACTGCCTTATGACTGAATTTATTGCATAAGTAACAATTTTCATAAAAGAAATGTTGGTAATTGGATGAATATATCTTGTTGAAAGGAATAAAATTCATGATTCTATTTTTCTTTCATTCTTTTCCATAACGTTGCTGATTCATAGCTACATTTGTGCCTTTTAACATGCTTGCATGGATACAATTTTCTCCTTTTGCTGATTGCTTTGCATATTCCTTAGATTTTTATGGATGATTCAACCCTATTTTGATGAAAGCATATTCATATATTTTCTTTCTTCTCATATCATTGTTAAGTACATCAACATAACTAATGGGTTTCTTGCTTTCCTTTTCTGCTATTGATGAGCTTGAATATCTTTTGTCGTTATTTGAAATCTCTTCATATCCATGACATGTATTTAATAATTGAAATCTCTAGAGACTAAGTGTTACATCCCTATAATACTAGTGTACCCCCCATATTGTTATTGTTGTGCCCCATAGACACCCATTATTGTTATTGTTTGTCTCTTGCATTATTATTGTTATGTAGGTCATAATTATATTTTGACCCTTTAGAATCCTATATACACCAAGGAGGACTTGTCATTTGAATCATTTAAGAATTTTTCTTTTATGTGTTGTAAATGGAGGTTTCCCCCTCAAAGTGGCTTACTGTCAAGTCATTGACCTATTTTTTCTTATATTTATGTGCTATTTCGATCTAGTTACATAACATTTGGTATCATAGCTATTGGTTATAGTGTTTCATTGCTTTAAATGGGTGATCGTGGAATTTTCGCTATGATTTTTTTTTTTTTTTGTGAAGCTTATGACTGTGAAACTAGTGCTACCACATGGAGACAAAGTCTTGATTAACATCTAGTTACAATTTTGTACCTTGGTTCACTATATTTTAGGATATATGTTACAATGATGTTAGGGTTTTTGTCTACTCTATAATTCAATCTCAAATAGGTGTCCCAGAGAAAATCGACATAACTTCCTCCTTGAGCATTGGATTTGAATTTTATAAAAAGTGACTAAAATTGCATGATTTTTTTTTGGGTACGAGTTTTAGGGTCGAAGGTTGAAACAATGAGATGTGGTATCCCATATAACTTCACTCTACTAAACTAGTCCATAATCAAGTTATCGTGGGAGATTTAGCATAACTTTATCTTGAAGCATCCAACCTTGGTTTGACTTATGAAATTAAAAATAACTCATAGAGAGCTACCATAGGACTAAATTTCATAGCTTGGAAGTTCTAAATCACATATATCGAACAATTTCAAGGTCATCTAGTTTGACAAGCTAAAAATCAAGCTCATAAAAGATGTGTATTTTTAAACTTGCATAAATTTTGTTTGAAAAATCAGTTCGAAGTGATTCAAAGGGCATAATGAAGCATTGATATCATTAATTGGCTAAAAAATTCCTAATAAACAAAAAAACACTACAGCCATTAATCCCTTAGAAATATCTACTGTGAAGCATGAAGAAGAAGAATAAATGAAATATGATATATCAAAATTACAAGACCAAGTGAAAGAAAGAGAAACAAAAGATGAATTGAAAGTAATGATGAATGGTTTAAAAGTACACATAAAATCATATGTAAAATAAGACATGGAAGGTTTGAAGGATGGCTTAAAAGAAGAAATGGAAGGTTTGAAGGAAGGTTTGACAAAGTCACTACAAGAAATGCTTCCTAGTGGTGACAAGGTATTCCATGAAACTCATGATGTAAACAAGATGAATGTGAATGAAGATTTTAGAAAATCTAAATTTGGTTTGAAGACCAACCATATTCCAAAGATCAATATGAGGAAGTTTGATGGAAAGAATATGGTAACATAGATACTACAGGTGGATTAGTTCTTTGATCTACACAATTTGCAACGCACACAAAAGGTACACAATGCATCTTTATATTTAGAACCAAATCAATTTGTGTCATATCAATGACTTTGTTTTTGTAAGTCAACTATCACTTGGACAATTTTTATAGATAAATTGATTGCACATTATGAGGATATAAAGACCCACTACCTTCTTTAGCCAATTGATAAATCTCAAACAAAAGGGTTCAGTTGCGTAGCACATTGAGGACTTCTAAAGAGTGAATATCAAGGTAACTGATATTCCAGAGGAGCATCTGATTGATGTCTTCCTAGGGAATTTAAAGGATAAAATCCACAATGAGGTTCACCTTTGGGATACTAATTCAATGGAGAATTCATTCAGGGTGGCAAGAAAAGTTGAAAGAAAAATTATGGCAACAAGATGGTATACCACTCACAACTATAAAGATGGAAGTATTATTGCCCCTAGCCTCCTAGAACCTACAAGTTTGACACCACAACAACTAGAGGAAAAAGGAGTAAAAGGGATTTGTTAAAGTTGTGATAGAAATTACACTAAGGGTCATAATTTTGCTGAGAATAAATGATTTCACAAAGATTGTGAATAGGAGGAAGAAAAGGAACAAGAAACATCAGAACAAGAAGATATACACCAGGAACCAACCCTAAGGGATGAAACAGAAGAAATGAATCCAATCATATATTGTAATTCATTGGCAGGACTTAACACTCCTCAAACTCTCAAGATAGAAGGATATATCAAGAAGAAAAAGATAATAGTAATGATTGGTTCAAGTAGTACGTATAATTTTATTCATTGTAAGATAGCCAAGGATTTGAATTACTTTCTCTATCTAGCACTCGTGTCTTAATTGATAGTTGCAAATTGAGGAGAGATAAATTTCACAAGGAAGTGCCATAATATCAATCTAACCATGGAGAAATATGTATTGAATAGTTCAATGCTTTCCGTTCCAATGGGTGGTGCTAATGTTGTATTGGGAGTCTAATGGTTACAATTTTTGGGGATGATATCTTTTAATTTTCAAGAACTTTTCTTCAAATATTTCTAGGAAGGAAAGGAAATTGGATTAAGGGGTATCAAAGGGAAACCTGAGAAGATAATCAACTTTAATGGAATGAAAAATCTTTTAAATAAGGAACAACATGGGGTAATTACACAATTATGCTCACTAGATGATTAAGCATATAATTCATCCATTCTCCAGATTTCTAAAGAGTCCTTGACAATCATTCTAAGGTATTTGAGACTCCCAAATGTCTCCCACCTATTAGTGATCATGATCATGCTATTCATTTGATTCCAGGAAGTATTCCTCCAAACATCAGACCTTATCCCTTTGACCAGAAGAGTGATATTGAATGCATGGTTATAGAAATGCTAGAAACAGGTATAATTCAACCTAGCCAAAGTTCTTTCTCTTTTTTAGTAGTATTGGTGCACAAGAAGGATGGGTCATGGCATATTTTTCTGGATTATAAAGGACTCAATAAGATCACTATAAAAGATAAATTTCCCATTCTTGTCATTGATGAATTGTTGGATGAAATACATGGAGAAATTTACTTCACCAAGTTGGATCTTTGATGATAAATTCATCAAATTAGAATGACGACATAAAACATTCTAAGAACATCATTGAGAATTGGATTTACTAATGCACATTCCAAATTTCAAGGTTTGATGAGTTCCAATGTTTTCAAACCCACCCTTAGAAAATTTGTGCTAATATTTGTTTGATGATATACTAATATACAACAAGTCTTGAAAAAATCATGTTCAACATGTTGACAGGCTGTTCAAACTAATGGAGGAGAAATAATTGTATACAAAACCCTTCAAATGGTTCTTTTAGGTATAGGAAGTGGAATATTTGGGTCATATTATATCTCATGAGGGTCGTAAGGTAAAGCCTAACAAAATTAAATCCATGGAGAAATGGAAAATCCTCACAAAATTAAGATATCTTCGAGGATTTCTTAGGTTGAAAAGTTATTATCAAAGGTTTGTTAAGAATTATGGGAAAATAATAGCACCACTAGCAAAATTACTGAAGAAAGAGGCATTTTTTTGGACTCCAGAAGAAACTAAGGCCTTTGAACATCTTAAAGAGGCAATGTGTTGAGTTCTGGTATTAGCTACACCAGACTTCACAATTTTTTTTATTATGGAATGTGATGCATTAGGAAATGGAATTGGTGTTGTTTTAATGCAATAAGGATGACACATTGCTTTTGAATGTCATCCAATCAAGGGAAAGAATTTACACAAACCTATTTATGAGAAGTAAATTTTGGAAATATTACATGATTTAAAGAATTGGTGCCCTTACCTGATGGGAAGACACTTGAAGCTAAACAAATATAATGATAGTATTAAATATTTCTTGGAACAAATATTATCTTCAAAATAAAATAAAAATGGGTCACAAAGATTTGGAGTTATGACTTCAAAGTCATCTAGAAAAAAGGGAAGCAAAATGTTGCTGCAGATGTAATCTCATGAAAATATGAAGATGTGGAAGCATTGCTCTATTTCGTTTCTATTTTCCAACCTGATTGGATAACTGAAGTAAGGAATCAATGAAAGAATGATGAAGTGGTGTGGGCACTCATTCAAAAGTTGCAGCAAGATCCTAGTGCATATTATACATCTATTTGGAAAAATGATTCACTATGGTACAAAGATCACTTATATCTATGTAAGAACTCCAAAATCAAACAAAAGGTTCTTTTGGAATTGCAAATCTCTCCTATGGGAGGGCACTTTGGATTTTTAAAAACTTATGACAGGGTCAAGAGGGATTTTTTTTGGGATGGCCTTAAATTTGATATTCAGAAGTTTGTGGCAAAATGTTTGGTTTTCTAACAAAATAAATTTGAGACAATTAGGACCTCAGATCTTCTACAACCATTAGCCATTCCAAGTCAACATTAGGAGGAGGTCTCAAGGGATTTTATCACAGGTTTACTCAAGTCCAAACGAAAGAGTGTCATCATGGTGCTAGTTTATAGAATTACCAAGTATGCACACTTTTGTGCAATATTTCATCCTTTCAAAGCCAATACATTTGCTACTGTATTTATGGAAACAATTCAAAAGCTACATGGAAACCCAAATATTATGATAAGTGATAGAGATCTCATTTTCACTGCAATTTTTTGGACATAATTATTTTCTTTTCTTGGTATTAAATTAGCTCATAACTCATCTTATCATTCTCAATCTAATGGGAAAATGATACAGTGAAAAAATGTTTGTAATGATATATTCATTGCTTTGTGTCTAATAAACAAACACAATGCATTAGGTGGTTACCTCTTGTAGAATGGTGGTATAAGACTTCCTTCCATAACATAGAAAAAATGATCCCATTTATGGTTCTTTATGGATATCATCCATCATCCATCACGTCATCTTTAAGAGACAATTCTAAGGTTCATGCAGTGGAATATCACATCAAGCATCAACAACAAGTTCTCCCAACTCTTGAAGGATAACCTAACTCTAATACAAAATTGAATGAAACAACAAGAAAATCAACATCATAGTGAAAAAATCTTCGATGTGGGTGATTAGTTATTTTTACGGATATAACCATACAAACAAATGTCCCTCAAGCAGGCTAATAAGGATAATAAATTATCACCCAAGTACTATGGCCCTTACAAGGTGTTGCAAAATATTGGTACTATGACATACAAATTAGAGTTTCTTGCATCCTTGTGAGGACACACAATTTTCCATGTTTCATGCTTAAAGAAGGTTATAGGTGACAAGATCCCAATTAAATCTATATTTACAGAACTTGATAAGGAAGGAAAAATCATATTGGAGCCTGAACCAATCATGGAAACAAGAATCCGACAACTACAAAATCAATCAATTTCTAAGTATCTCATTAAGTGGAAGAACTTACCTGTTAAAGATTCCACATGGGAGGTTGAGTAATTCATAGAAAAGAATCTAGAACTACTAAAGCATTAAGGATAACACTTTTTTGAAGGAGCGGGTCATTTTAGGTCCCTATCATACTAATGTAGCCTCCATATTATTGTTGTTGTGACCGTAGAAACCTACAATTGTCGTTGTCGAGCCCTTACATTATTAGTGTTATGCAAACCCTAATTATATTTTGACCCTTTAGATTCCTATACATACCAAGCAGGTCTTGTCATTTGAACCATCCAATTGTTTTTCATTTATGTGATATATAGGGAGTTTCCCCCCTCAAAGTGGCTTATTATGTAGTTGTTAATCTATTTTTTCTGATGTTTCTATGCTATTTTGAGTTGGTTAGTAATGAGCCCTAGAATTAGACATTTTATAAGTCACACTTGGTTTTTCCTAGAAAGCTAAAAAAATTGTTTAACCCCTTTACTTGCACATTATAAAGTTAATTCATAGTATTAATGGGTCCCTAGGAATTCGATTACCCCTTTCTTATTATGTGCCTAATATTATTTGATTTTTTTCAGAATATTGAGAGAATATTGAGTGAACTCTAAATATTTGTAGAATGAGAAAATTTAGGGACTTATTCCTTTCTAAAGGGTGGTATAGAATGGATAGTAAATTAATTGGATATTATAAAATTATTGAACAAATTATGGAGCTCCATTGATTGAGAAAATCTAGGGATGTGTTCCCCGCTACAGGAGAATCTATATTTCAGCCTTTAATAAATATTCCTCCTATTGGGGACTAGATCTAATTTTATAGGAGTTTTGGAGGGAAGCAGACCCCCTCTTCAAGGAGGCTTCCCGTCAAGTATTTTTTATAACTAAAAGGGCCTAGTATCCCAGTAGCAAGTTCGAATTAGTGGAGAATATATTTTGAGGAGTCACATGCTTCTTTGCCTAGTATTTTGTTATGTATGAAATATTTTGATAGTGAATGAAAGCCATCTTATTTTTAGTATGATCCATATGTAAAGGGACTTGAGTTTCCTTGGGTTAGGGCCAAACCCTAGGTACTCAAGCCCCTCTTGTACTTTGTTATCTTTGATGCATTTAATGTAGTTTCCTTTTTTGGCTATTTCCAATAAAAATGATTCTTGATTACATAGTTGATCTCTACATCTATATTGCAATTTTATACATGGTTTCTTTGGTTCAATACGAATGAAAAAATATATTTTCATACATGTATCATTCGTAGCTTAGTTTTCATCCATTTTCTTCTCTGCACTTTTATTTCTAAATCCTGCATATTAGCTAGTTTGCAATTGGTTAATGACTTTGGTTAAGTAGCATTAGTATATATTTTCTTTTGATAAAATAGGAATGATATTTGTCTATAATAATAATATTTTAATGCTACTGGTGCCCTAGATATACCTTCTCTCACCTTTGTTCCAACATTCCATAGTCTACCAGCATACGTAATTTTGCTATAAGAAGTGGAGAGTTTGTATTTTCTGCTATATGATAGGTTATTTGATTCCTATGAGGATTGGAGTAGGATATTCAATTCTAATTTATCTATACCAACCAAAATTATTCACCTTATCACCTTCTCCTTCATTAAATATTCTCTTGGAACTTCCTGTAGTAGTTACAAGACCATCCAGTAGCACTACGAATAAAGCTAAATGCATTCTGATTTTCCCCAAAACACTCTTGACCAACCCTAGTAATTCCATAATGAACATAAGACCATAAATATCAATAAAATGGATTCATATACCTAGTACAAACTTTGGTTTTGTTAATATCGTAAATAGACAATCATTCCCTGCAATCCTGTAGCAAAATAGTAAAACAATTCTGTTGAATTTTAACATATGTTAATGAGATTCTTTCAAGTTTATTCCACTTGGATTGAAGCTTAAAAAATAAAATTTAATAAAAAAATTTAAAACATATCGTTTTCACTAGATTAGCTTAGGCATTTGGGTACTTAGATTAACTTACTATCTCATTGTTCTAAAATTTCTAGTTTTTAGTAGTAATTTTTTATTGAATTTTAGCATGTTCTTAACAAAGTTATTTCGAGTTGATTCCACTTGGATTGAAGGCTAAAAATATTGAAAAAAAAAAAAAATTCATTGCAATGTTTTCATTTGATTATATTTGGCATTTGGTAGGTCAACTCGAGAAACATGCATCCTATAACAATCTTGTAGCAACTTGTAGTAGTTTGTTTTCGAGTTCTTATTCACTCCAAATTAATGGTAGAAGCAGATATATAACTTATGAATGATTTGAGGCCACGTTGGCTGAGATTTGGATTGGTTACGTTACCATTTAGCTTTTACATTACGTGCTCCTTGAATGTTGATTTTTGCAATTAGTTTAGATTTCCTTTCCACAATTTACTTTAAGAAAAGTGTGATTTCCTTCATGCAAGAATAATCTAGGACTTTCCTTTCTTGCAAATAGAATAGATTTATTTTCTATCATTTATTTTTCAGCAAAAGTATAACATGTTTGTTTATTTTTGTTTACCTTTTTGAACTTAGTACTAGCGACTTACCTGGATCTTTGTTCATTTGAAGTTGTTTCATTGCCTTCTTTCACCTACACAAAAACATGATTTTATTATTTTTTTTAAATTTTTATGCAATGGGACATTTGATAATTAATTTTTGTATAATTTACTATTTACTATGCAATGTCATTATCCTTTTATCATGCATGGGTGTGTGAACCATGACTTCCCCCAAGACCTACGACATGCCATATGTAAATTATATGCATTTGTACGTTGGATCACATAAAAGGAGATTCATATGGCTATCATTCCATGACATCATGAAGAGATATATGAGATTGTTTGTATGTTTGAGAAGGAACTACCGATGAATTTCATGGACTTGCAGGTTCATCTTCTAATTCACCTAGTAGATGAGTTTGAATTAGTTGGGGTGGTTTCTTGTTGTTGGATGTTCTTCTTAGAGAGGTACATGAAGAAATTGAAAGGTTTCATTTGACAAAGAGAAAAACCTGAGGGGTCTATTGCAGAGGGGCATATATCATATGATTCTTTCTATTATGCCAGTGAGTACATTAAGTAGATCGAAAAGACATTAGGTGCAACAATTTAAGATGACGAAAGGGATGAAGACAAAAGAGAAGGGGAGATTCTTGAAACGAATGGAAAGAGGCGCTTGATAAAGTGTAAGTGTAAACTTATCATTTGTCAACTTACTACATAGTAATTATTCACACTAAACTTCATATTAATAAATATTTTGATCTCATATGTATTATATATGTTAGTTTGATTTCCTTAGCAAATTCAAAAATTGAAGCCATCAACTAATTCATTCTTTAGAATATGGAAGTGACACAACCGTGGGTCACATTATACGAGTAAAATAGGAGGAAATGGGATAGTGACAGGAATTAATTCAAATAATTGAATGGTGGAAGCATTCATTATTATGATCATTTAAAACAAAATATTCCAATGACATGCCCTAATAGTTGGGGTGCTGATCAAGTCAGAGAGAAATATAGTGCATCTGGTCATTACCCACGTATTGAAGAAGATGTGCAAACATAGGGATTGGGTGAAGCAACTCGGTAATAATCTCTTTATGTACATTTTTAATGTAATATTACACCTTTGAATTTTAACATCTATGTATATTTTATATTTTATGTTTGGGTTATTAGACACATGACTCTATGATTTTTTCACTTTTTTATAGGTGCATTTGTTTCCATCTTTGTGGGCATATGGACATAATTTTCACACGGAGGATGACGATGATGGATGCATGAGACAATACTATGGCGTGGAATTTGAGTTCGACCAATCTAGTTGTGCTTACCATTGTGATCAAAAACTGATGTAGGGGACAATAGGTTACATTGGAAAGATACAAGAGATCATACAAGTGAACTTCTCTTTGTTCCAATGTGTTATTTTTAGGTGCAAGTGGCTGGACACCTTTGATCAGAATAATGTAAAGGAAGATTTTGATAGTGGGATGATATCTATCAACTTTGGAAAGATGTGGCATGAAGCTAGGGAGCCTTATGTTTTCTAAAAACATTGCAACAAAGTGTTTTTTTACCTAGATGTGTTGGATAGGGATTAATGGTTCATATTAAGACACAACCCTAGATCAAAACGTGTTTTTGAGAAAATTGTTATCATGCCAAGTGATGAAGATAATTAGGGTGATGATAATCGAGAGTGTTGTGTACTTGTGTGATTTCATGATTTATACTATTGTTGTATGTTTTTGTTTTCTTTTCTTCACTAAATATATTATTTTTTTATTCGCCATGTTGGAATTTTATGTAGTTTTTAAGATTCACAAATGTTTTTACATTTTTTTTGCAGTGGAATATAAGAAAAATGAGAATTTAGAAGCAACATTGAGGATATATTTTTGATTTAGATACTTATTGGTTTATTAATCAGTTCACATGCGTTTTATTCTTATTTTGTTCAAAATAAATGTAAATCACGTAGTGATAACTATGAGGACTTTAACAATGAAAAAATTGTCTATTAATATGTAAGATGAAATTCTTGACATGATAGGTAAAGTCATGTTTACTATATTTAAATTCCAGTTCTTGCAACATTATGTAAACTAAAAGGAGGTCTTATGCATGTATAAAATGTTGATTACATCTTTTTATGGACCATAAGAGAAACAAATGGGCTTACATGGATGCATGAGAGATTTTAATTTTTTCTTCACGGATAATGGAATAGTTTTGATTTTTTCTTTCAATGCTAATTATAAATAAAAGTTGAATTAATAAATATTTTATGGCTAAGAATTATATGATAAATAATGTGATGGTTATTAAGAGGCATTTGTTTGACTTTATAATAGACTTGGTGATGCATTTTTATTTCTTATTTATATTATGTAAAATAAATATCTATTTTTATGTGTTTATAAGTAAATTATTTAAAGTAGTGTTATAGTGGCTACAACCACCCTCCAAAATTTTTCCTTAGCCTATTTTGGAGCCTCCCTAGTAACCTTTCATGGCACCTTGTCTTGCTTCTTCAAGTACTCAAGCTTCAAGTGTTCTCCGTGCACAAAGGTAGCTTGTCGATCAAAATTGATCCATTCCCCTCACATGCAATTCAACCGGACTTGGCCGAGCTACAGGCTAAGTAGCTTTCCCTTGAAAATAATGCATTTCTGAAGGGAAACCAGCCTTCCCTCCAGAAATTGCACAATCCTCTCTGGCAGCATGTTGGTCTCCAGGATTACGTAATCCTGCCAGTTAGCACTCCCAGCAGGATTTGCGCAAATTTTCCCAATAGGGCTGCTTAGCCCAGAATTTGCACAAATCTGGGCAGAAGTTAGCTACTCTGCCCAAAAATTGCACAATCTTCATGGGTAGTCAGCCCAGCTCCCAACTAGGAATGTACATTTCTCCCAAGCAGTTGAGCAGCTGCATGCATGAGGTTGACTAGTTCCACCCGAGACCGAGGAAACTTGACTTGCATGCATGCATGACTGGTTCTTCCTGGAATAGTAAAAGGCAACACAAAAAGGCATCCCATGTTTTAGGGAGCTACTTTTAGTAGCCGGAGGTTACATCCAAAGTTGTTTTAAAAGTTTCCCTCCAAGTGTCGCTTTTTCCTAGATTTGTGGCATGCGCATCATGAGACCAAAATTATTTCTTCGACACATTAGAGCTCATTCATTCACATCGATCTTCGAACTTTGAAATCCCACAACACATCCAGGACTCTTCGACACATCTGACTCAGCGATTCACGAGGAAGTGGCCTCAACTTGTATTTTTCAGCATTTCTGTCACTTTTTGTGTATTCGCTTGTGTGAGTGTTGTTTTCTTGATTTCTTTGAAGGCTTGTTGTCATTTACATCTATACTAGATTGTCCTATATCTGTTTCAGTTTTTGTTGCTATCTCACTCCTGTCGCATGCATGAAACTGTTTTCCACGGACATTCGCCCAACCGGCAAACTGCCTCACCCACATGCATGTTGATATGTTTGTTGAACATTTCATTCATGTTTTTCATGCACTGTCAATCACTTCTACTATCACTCAGTGTAACCATGCATTCATTTTCTTATTTTCTTTCAGTTTCCCGTCAGTGAGTTGGGCCAACCCTGGCCCAGAATCTGCCTTCACCAAGGCTGCAATGCGCAATATGGGGAAGGAAGGCTCACCTTCCTCTCTAGAAATGTGCATTCCTACCCAGCACTAGCCTCCAGGACTGTTTTGTACATTTCTGGAGGACAGTGGCTGCTTGGCCCAAGAAATTGCACAAAATTGTCCCTCGGCCAGCAGTCCTTCCCAACCTGAATTGTACATTGCGTAATCCCAGCAGCTAATAGCCTGTCTGGATTGCACATTTCGCATATCCAACAGCCATTCATGCCTCCCAAAAAGCCCAGACTACCTTTTGCATAGTTCTAGCAGCCAGTCACCCTGCCTCCCAATAGAATTTGCGCAATCTTGCTCACCAGTTTCCCAGGTATGTATTGTATCCTTCCCCAGATTTGCTTTGTTTTCACTGACATATTTCTTGCCATCCATGTTGCTTGTCTCCAGATCTTTTAGGTGTTCATCTATCTCAATGGATTTCAAGAGAATAAGATATCAGGACACTGATGGTATTGTAGCTAGAGCAACAACTGAGCAGATGTCATCTAGCCTGCCGATCTATGAAGATACGAAGTTGTATCTAGAAAAGGACATCAAATTGAAGTGGAAAGAGATTAATGAAACATTTGCAGGAACTTTTGGGGAAGACCTCGAATACCGTCAGGTGTATGTGAACATTCATAAGTCTGGCTTGTATTGGATTGGATGCAGATACCCCGCGTTCCCATGCGCAAACATGATTCACTGGATTGTCTCTCACACTGACCCTGAGACAATGACCTTGAGTAGTGTTAGTGGGATGAAGCTTGCAAATTTTTGGGCACAAGATTATGATGAGATGTATCAGATGTCAGAACCTGTGACTACCATGACTCCTCCATTCATCTTGCCCAACAACAGAGCTAACTCCAGAGACATTTTGAAGGAGTGGGTTAAGGAGCTAGCTCATTTCACGATGACATCCAACCATATCTACAAGACGAAGATATAGAGGAAGGCGTACCAATACT
Source organism: Pinus tabuliformis (assembly GCA_031772625.1). Taxonomy (NCBI): domain Eukaryota; kingdom Viridiplantae; phylum Streptophyta; class Pinopsida; order Pinales; family Pinaceae; genus Pinus; species Pinus tabuliformis. The sequence continues at coordinate 1,442,838,578 of CM062818.1, read as the reverse complement.
TGGTCATATTCACATGTCGACTATGTGGCTAAGAAAGCACTGAAACCTTTCCTCAGAGTTGGGTGATCGCATTGGACCAACTAGCTAGAGAAGGAAAACCATGCAATTGGTTCGACATACTAGCTCATCAACTTAAGGAACAAGTCACGAAAGCTTGACAGCCACTCGAAGGTATGCATGCAGAGATTTACATGTCTGCCTACATCCTAGATGCAGTCTGTGCCTGAAACGAGTTCTTGGGCTTGGAGTGGGCATGGTCACTAGTGGAGAGTGTTGTGAACACATATTTCAAGTTCTCCGAATGCAGCTTCAGAGGAGTAATCATATGGTTGTCCTACCATTTTTTCACCCTAGTGTACAGGATGATATTCAAATAGGATCCACCCTGCATGTTAGAGGAAGCAATGGAGGCATTGTTAGGCACTACAAATTGGTATGCCTCACCATCCAACATTTTCATCCAAATGTTCAGTGTGGAGAAGCCTTTGCATGTTCTGCCAAAGTTTTCCTTAGATGTACTTTTCATGTAGGAAGTAGTGTATCACATATCAGTAGGATTGACAGCTAGACTACAGCAGAAGAAGAAGGCACCTTGGCTCGCTATTCCATTGTGGATTGGGTTATATGAGATCTAGAGTATCAAGCAAGCGGATGTCGAAGCAGAACAGATGAAGAAGTACCCGTTCAACCTCCAAAGCTTGAATCCATATCACCCACATTGCATTGTGAAGGATCACTACACGATCATTGGGCATGATCACTGAATGATCATTAGGCCAAGGAAGACTCATGGAGGTATTGCTATAGTTCTTCCAGACCCAACGAACATGTCGGCTTCACCATGGAGTGGTTACCGAAGCGACATGAAGTAGCATCATGGAGAGCACCAGCAGTAGTAGCAACAATAGAAACAGTAGAGGCAGCAGTGCTAAGCATACTTGTGCGTGACAAAGGGAAGAGGAAGATTGTCGATCACATGGAGGAGGAGCAAAGCTGCAAGTTTCGAGCAGATCCACTTATAGAACAAGCAGCTATGGCTATTCAGGCAAAGAGGTAGCAGCTTGACAAGTGCATTGCGTGAAGGCAGAGGGATAAGAAGAGAATGGAAGAAGAAGAGAAGGAGTTGCATCAGCTGAGGGAGAAACTCCGGAAAGAACAAGAGCTGTGCCAACAAGAGAAGGAAGCGTAGCAACAATAGATACAGTTGGGGGCGCATCATGTGCAGACAGACGAAGAAACACCCGTGCAAGTAGTTGATTCATCTAAACACCGGGCATCAGGTGAACAGGGTGAGCCGTCATAGGGGCAAGACTTTGCTCATGAGATAAAATAGGTGCTTGAACAATTGGATGCAGGCATCAAGCAGCATGAGTTGGAATAGGACACTGACCTCATGCCTCACCACAAAGAGGTGGACTCACCCGCTACAATGCATCTAGATGATGAGCAAGTCTCAAATGACCAAGGAGGCACTAAGATCCTTGGTGGTCAGCCAGAAGTAGAGATGCACAACATCTCCTTTGATGAATCTCATTACAGAGTTGTGCAGTCTTAGAAAGTACCGACTCCAGAAGACTAAACATCCCCTGTGCAATTTGAAGAACGAGTGATCATGACTAATGTGCACAAGAATTCAACTGCTTTGGCCCATGCAACCAGAGTGTATGCCGAAACCACTAGCTCAAGCGTTCATTTCCTCATAGCCAAGAATGATTGAATGGTGAAGGAACTATAGGTGGCCAAGCAAGGACGAGACTTGGTGACAATGTCCACCTGATCTAAACTGAAGAAGGCAATACTAGATGAAGTATTTCCCCTTGATACAGTTATGTGAGCATTGTACTCCAAGTTTAGTACCATGCACCAAGCAGTCATCCATCTCCACAGATGGCAGCAATGATGTGCAAGAAGAGCATGCATCTTGAAGAACATACTTCTTGTTGTTGATAACATGCAAGCATGGATGATGAAGAACAAGGGAGCCCTGCTTCACTTACCAAAGATGATGAAGACCAATTCAGTCGAGCTTCAAGCGCGTATCCGGAGTCAAATACAAAACTATGAGGAGCTACCGCAACTCATCACTAGCATACAGGCTTCCCATGCATGAGTATTCAAGAGAATGGATGTTGTGGTGCACACACATATGATCCCATCACTTGGAAATCTCACCCAGGTGAAGACAAAGAAGCAGGTCTGACAGGAGCTTGACTCATACTTTGATGAGTTGATGTACACTACCACCAGCCCAGACTTGCCTATCAGTGCAGACATCATGCGTAAGTGTGTTGCTGGTCCGGCCACATTGAAGACAATGATGCACATGCTTTCAGATGAGTTGGACAGAGGAGCCCGAGCAGTGTACTGTTGGGCCTCAGTTTTGTCTTATTTTTCACTCAAACCCTCTCATGCTACTATTTGATTAAATGATTATTGTTGCAAGTATTTGTTACTTCTTTTCTTTTAACGAGATTAAAATACCATTAATGGAAATTTAATAAAGGTTTGTATGTTGCAGGTTAAAGTTGATTTGATCATGTTTTGAACCTACACTTACCTGCCTACACTGTGCAATAGATTCCTGCACCAATTCAGTTCTTATAGCGTGCCTGCACTAGTGCAAGTTTTATAGCGTGCCTCCACCATTTTGGGGCTTTCATACATTGACACATTTCTGGGAGAATCTGAAAGAGGTTTATGATCAAAATGTCATTTGAACACTTTCACATAAGCCAAGACACACCTAGGTCATATAGATTTATATTTAGAGAATAATTAATGCTACAGCCCCCAATTTGTAGAAGTTTCCATATTGCCTATTTACACCTCAATTTTTGTGTCGATCATGTTATCACTCAGATTTTACTTGAAGTTGTTGGGAAGAGGAAAGGGGTCTGAGGTAACCACAAACCAAATTTTAAGTACATAAATCTAGCCAATCTATACTCACAGAGGGTTCTCTCTTTATGATTTAGCTTGGTTTTCAAAGATATTAGGCTAGTGGTGAAGTTTAGGAGTTTTGTTTGAGTTTTGGTGGTGAGAATCAATAGCAGAGGGGTAAAACTAAGTAGATTAGGCCATTGGGCTAATGGAGTCAAAGAAGATGGCTTAACTAGACTTGGTTTCTTAACAAAAGATGGTTTCACAGGGCAAGATGGTCAACCAGGGAACAAATAAAGACTTGGAATAAATGGAATGGGATTAAAATGGGTGAAGGGTAGTTAAGAATCCTTCAGCATATTTAAAGAGGGAACTTGAATGATTACTATTAAAGAGCAGTTAAGTATTCTTTAATAAATAATCAAAATGAACGAACTAGAAAACATGAGCAATTAAGATTTCACTGTTTATCCTAATTCATAGGAAAACATGGAGAATAATAACGATTAAAAATAGAGTGAAATCAAACATATTTTGAATTACTCATTTTCGTTTATCATTCAGATATGGAGCATAGATGATATAATAAACAAGGAAGAATTTAAAACATCAGGTATAGAGGACTTATTGATTCAGTGTTTGATTCAAGAAATCTGTGAAAAGTCCTTTGCTTCAATTCTTTATCCAGCAAGCCATACAAAAGTTGGTCCAACAACACTTTATTCCAAAATAGTCAATATTACAACAATCTCTAAGAATCCAGCCTCAATACTCCAATTGAGGGGGTATTTATACAAAACGTTTTACAATGAAATATCTCATAACAAAGTGAGATATAAATTGGGGTGACTAATCATATCCTTCAAGAAAATAGGGCTAGAAGACCTCTTAGATGACAGATAAGGCAACCGAATGGTTTGCTGTCCCTGTTTTTGAGAATGTGTTGGAGTTAGGCCCTATGATTTGGCCTTTTGCTGTCCTTGGTGTAATTATGTGCTAGTTGCTCTGTTTTGACCTTCCTACTGATACACTTTACCTGCATCTGATACTCTTTATCTGTTGATCTTTTTTCATCCTCTTTATCTTCATTGACTGTAGTAAAAACCAAAATTTACCTTTTACCTAGAATAAATTACGAAATTTCAATAATTTCTTCCCACCATTTTGGCTGCGGTATTCTGGTTTTCTGAAGCTTTTTGAGGGTTTCATCTTTTTTTGTATACCTAAAAAATGTAGGCTGAATTGGGAACAAGTGTTTTAGTTCATGCTCGACATAGAATAAGTTATCTAGGTTGTCGTAGAGCACCCTGCCTATAGGCAATGCTTTTATCCCTGATGCAATTGTTGTTGAACCCGCTTGGTGGCCTGCATAATTATTCAATTTTTCCACATAATCTTTATGCCTCATTAACCTGTCATTAATCACCAAAGGACTGGGTAGCCCTTTATTCTGCAAAATATCAAACTTCTCCATAAAAGCATTAATCTCCGCTCGCATGTCATGAGATATTCTTTCTAAATTCTGCATCAAAGTTTTCTTGGTTAATACCCTTTTGATTTCCAAAATGGTTTCTGTCCTGTCATTAATGCCTAACTATTCCAACTATTCTTTATTTCTAGCATTCAAAAAATGTATAAGCCTGTTGGCTTCCTCAGGCATTTTTCCTAATTCTCCTTTTGTTCTTTGGATTTCTTCTTGGGCTGCCTTCACAAGATCAATCTGCTAAAAAATTACTTGGATAGAAGGCCAAACATCATTTATTGATTGAGTGACATTGGCCCAAAGAATTCTCTTGATTTTTGTTAGAGGCTTGTCAAATGTAAGATATTTCTCCAATGATTTTACTTTGTTTTCTAACATTTTAATCTCTCTTGTTTTTCCTGCAACATTTACCTTTGAGAGATCATAGTTTCGTTCCATTTTGGCATATTGCTCCTTTAGCTTATTTAGTTCTGAAACTTGTAGTTTCAGGTCTTCCATTGGTTTTATTGGCTCTTCTATGCTTAAATTAGCAGTAATGCCCTGTGCTACACGTGCCTTTCCTGTTGTTGTTGTACCTATAACTGCTTCTGCTGTGACTGCTGGAATATTTGGTGCCAATGCTGCTCCAAGAGTTGATGGGATTGTTGTTGATACTATTGGTATCACAATGGGAGGCTGGGAGGTCGATTCTCGCTGCTTGTCCTTCAATGCCTTTTCAAGTGATTGTCCAATATCATTCTATTGTTCATTGAGTTTTAAGAGTAAATCCATCAACTCTTCTTCAGATTTTTGCTTTAAAACCTCATCAATCTGTGGATGTCTTGAAGGTGGCAGTTTTAGTTGCTTCGTTAGGGCAGCAATATCTTCATCTTTCTTTTTGATTAATGCTTCTGTAGCCTTTGCATCTTTGGGATCATGGCCCAATCCAATAATTATTTACTCTAAGGTTTTTATTCTATTATCTTTGGCTTGAGAGGAGACCTTTTCCAAGTGTATTTGAGTAGTAGTGTTGTCCAAATAATTTTGTAACCTGTGGGCCATCATTGCCTTGCCAGTCAATGTTGAGTAAATCATTTCTCCCATTTGCTTATGCAACTCAATTTGATCCAAAGGATGAATATCCTTTGCCATGACTTCAAAATTTGTTTTGAGATAATTTGTTGCTGCACTTTAGGCTTGAAATAGCTCATTATCATCTTGCCTTCTTTGATGTCATAGGCTAACATCAATCTCTGTTGATTTGTAGGAGCCATCTTCAAATATTGGTTATAAACCTACAGTCTCAATGGATCATTCCTGGCTTTTATTTCTGTGAATGTTTTCTTGATGTCTGAGGCATCAGTCCCTAGTGGCTTGGAAGAAGATATCTCTACACTTTTCTACCTTTGTAGCTCCTGCCTCTGAGAGCTAGTGGATGTTCCTCATGTTGGGAAAGTTTGTTGGCTTTCCACTCTTTCTTCCCTCTGATTATCAATATTTTCTTCTGCAAATTCCTCGTCTGAAAGGGGATATAATCTCTGTCTCTTTGTTCTAGGCTGTCCTGATGGTTCACTGACAGGGGTAGTTTTTTCCCTATCTCTCTTTTTGTTTCTTTCCTCATTTAAAGGAGTTTGCAGAATTGGAGGCTCTCCTATATTGACCTGAGCGGGAGGAGTCTATATTTGAGCCTGGTCTCTAAAAGTTTCAGGCTGCTTAGACATTGTAGGCTATTCAGTGTGTTGAAAGCTGGTCACTAATTCCTTGCCCTTTGATGACCCTATAGTTGGTATACTTGTTTCCTGTGAATGTTGCTGAGAGGTTCCAGCACTGGGGGCACCAACTCCTGACCTTTGAGATAACTTAAATGGTACCTGCCCAAAAGAATCCAAGTCAAGTGTTTTCTCAAGATTATAACTTTCTCAAAACTGACCTGTTCACTATCATGCTCTACTAGGGTACCTTCTCTCCATTCATCCATATTTGCATATTTTTGAATTTATGGAATTCTATTGTGATTATATGGGGACAACCTGTTCTTTATTCTCCTTTCACATATAAAACTGTTAGGATCATATGATTTCCACCCAAAACTCTTTTGTAACTTAAGTTTCTCTTATAAAAAAAATTCTGCTTCTTTCCATGCTTCCCTATTGTTGTAGACAAAAGCGCCTAGCTGGTTCTTGATTCTAAGCTGAGCTTTCTTCTTGGCATTACAAAAATGAACTAGGTCTGCATTTATCATTTGCCTAAAATATTCCAATGCAAAGAGTCTCATTGGAACATACTTTGGTAGCTTAAAAGGGTAGAGTTCACACCCATAAATCTTGATTTCTATGTGATTTTTATATAGGTACCAATCGCCTATCTTGTACTGCTTGGAGAGCTGGAGGATTTTCTTCATATCACCATTTATCCTAGGAGGGGAAACTCCTGTCAATAAAGTGGTTGCTGGATGGACAAATAGGTCAATGAACTCATTGTAGGTGTAAGGGGTCTCAATGGAATTATGGAAAATGGGACTCCAAAAAATGACAGACCTTGGATTGCCTGTAGTATCAAGTTTCTTGATAGGGAAAGGGAGGTTATCTGACTGATAATACAATAGAAGATGATAGATGAAAGTAGTGTATTTAAAGACTCCATTGTCCAGTCTTAGGAATTGGTCATGAATTTTGTTGGCAATATAAGAGGCATAATCATATTTAACAACAGGGGGTTGTCCAGGAGTAAAAATTGACAATAATACCAAGGTTATCTCATCAACATACTCTCCAGAGTTGAATCCCATGATTGAGGCTATCATATCAATAATAATTCTTCCTGTATCTGTAAAGAAAACCTGCAGATAAGGAGGTGGGCCTTTAGGCTGATGTTTAGGGTCCATGAACATCTGACAGATGCGAGTCAGTTCTGCTTGAGACAATTGGGGAGCTCTTTCAAGTAAGTATCCCATAGAAAGGGGAGTGAGAGCATGACTGGAGTGGAATTGAAACATTTCATTGATAGACTAGGCATTTATGGGAAAAAGGACTGCTTGGCTTGGGGACATGATTTCTCTTTGGTTAAGGTCATAATTGGCACAGCATTGATGAATGATATCTGGGAAAACATGGACTGAAGGGAGGAAGTATATGGGAAGGTTGGATTCCCACAGTCCTAATATGTCAGAGCCGTTAAGATAGTTGTTTTTAGCTTGGCGAAAGATCTTAAGGTGGTTTTCATTACCAGATAAGTCTTTTATCTGAAAATGTTTATCGGCCAGGGGTAGATAATCTAAATATTTGTGAGGGGCATTCATAGGTACAACATTCAGAGCTATAGGAGTTTCCATCACTGGTTCTTGTGGATTCAGGAAAGGAATTTGGGTTTTCTGTGAAAAATAGTGAAAACAACAGGTTTGGGAACCTATATAGGGAACAACGACTGAATGTATAGTGAAATTGGTCCTTTCTATGGAATATTCAGTATAAAACCAAAATTTGCAGGGTTTCGGTGGAAATGGGTAAATACCTGTATTTGGGAAGTGAACAGTGCAATGGCAGGACAGATAACAGGTTCTGGATGGCGTCGCTGCAAATTTTCTGACCAGGTGGTGCTTGAAAAGCTTCAGTGGTTGACCAGGACGTTGCTTTGCATGGGAACACAGTTTGCCATATAAAACATCGAAAATGACATTTCATTGGTTTTATTTGCAAAATCTAGGTTGGCAGGGGTTTTTTGGATTATCGGGTGGGTGACGTATGTAGGGAAATGACGTTTTGTCGTTTATGGAGGGCAGTAGGCGGGATGGGATCGCACTGCTTTTGGAGGCGGGCAGTTTTTGGCCGGGGGGTAGTGATCCCATTGATTGCATGACGCGTGGCAGAGGTACAGGAGGAAAACCACCTGGTGATCGCATGTTAACGCGCGGTCACCAGTGGGGGCACAATATCGATACTGACTGTTGGATGATGGGGGCGAGATCAAATAGTGGACAGGAGGCGTATTGCGGCGGAGTTTCACTATGGCGGGCCGAACACAATAAAAATATTTAATTGTGTCGGGGATAATGCAATTGGTTGGGGGGTGGTTCTTAATTAACCATAAGGGTTAATTAATTCCAATTAATCCTATTTGACCAGTATCTATGGTTATATTTAACCAAGGCGAGATATATATTATTTCAGGGTTTTATATAGTTTAAATAATATGGGAGTGGGTTGATTTTTCCAAAGGATTTATATAATGTAAGTCATAAATTAATATGAAGCAATGTGATAAAAAGCGCTAAGTAAAAACATTAGAGTATACATTTAAACTTAGGCTTAAAGTGGAAAAGGGGTTTTTATGTGATATTGCGCATTTTTCCTAAGTAAAATAGGATTTTACTTAGGAAAAGACTTATGAGAGTGAATTAATGATTTATGGATGGTTTTAAGTACTTAGGCCATTTAAATTATTGGGCCGAGGGTCCGGTCCCTCCAGAAGTTAGAGAAATGCTTTGAGCCCCTTTAATTTTCAAAGACCTTGATACTTTAGGGGGAATTAGTGAAGTCTTTAGGGAAAAATATGAAGGGAAGTTAATTATTTAACTTTTTTTTGCTTGAACTCCATCAAGTGTAATGTTTGCCTTGCACTTGTGATAAAAGGGAAACTTAACACTTTTAGAGACATTATCCATCACAAGTAATTATGCAACACCATCTACCTACCCTACCTACTTTAGCCTGACATTTTTCTTCTTTATTAGGGTGCACTTGGACTGGCAAACCCTTATCACTCTTTTTCTTTTACATATAGGAATCTATCTAAGTCTAACCTTATTACATCCAAGGGCTCAGATTAAATTGTTGAGCTCCTTTTATTCACTCTACCTATCTACTTATCTGCCAAGATTAAACAGTTTGGTCAGATTTTATTCTCTATCTCTAAAACATAAAATTGAAAATATGAACTAGTCAAGCTTAAACTATTTGACTATTCATGAATTGTGGCATAGGTTGACAAGCTACACACAATTGTTTATTGTACAAAAGTAAAATAGTAGTGGCATTTAGACTTGCACACTTTCCTGGTCCTTCGTTTTGTTGTGATTCATTTTTCTTCACTTTTTGACCATCTTATTCTTTTCACCCTTTGATTTTTCTTTTAGGGTATACCCTCTTTACATTTTTTAAATTTTTTGATTTTTTGACAATATGGAAAACCTTTGCAACAAGGAATGGTATGAACACATTACATAGCTCATCAAGTCAATCATGAAATATGACACCTATTGGTATTGGAGCATAACACTGGCTCCACTTGGGGATGGCTTTTCCTGATGGAAAGTCAATAACAATAGGTTAGGTAGTCTCTGAATGACTTTGGCTATTCTGTGAAATCTTCTTCTGCTTGTTGCTTTATTGTATGTACGACAGTATTACTTATAAAGCTTAGGGCCTTCTCTTCAGGCCTCAACTCCAGCACATTCCTATCCAATCCAAACTGTGACATTACCAAGGATATAGTATTTACATGTTAAAATCAGAATACATTAAAAAGTAGGATCATAGTAATGCTTTAGCATCCGACCATTAACTGGCCCTTCTTCTGTTTCTGTGCCATCCAAGTTTTTTAGATAGTAAGTATTGTTCCCTTGTAAGGCATGGATAATAAAAGGTCCTTTCCATAGGAAGTCAAACTTCCCATGTTTTCCCTTATCCTCTCTCCTGGAATCCCATCTTAAAACTTTGTCTCCAAGGTAGAAGTCTTCTACCTTGGTTCTTTTATCAAATATTTTCTTAAGTTTCTCTTGTAACACTTGGGATCTCTGATACACTTCCTCTCTAGTCTGCTACAGATGGATGGTCTAGTTTATCCTCCTTTGAATATCATTGGGTTCCACTTGAGCTTCTTGAAATAATTTCATTACAGGAACTCCTAAAGATGAAGGAAATACAGCTTCCATGCCATAGACTAATTCATAAGGACTAGTTCCAATAGATTTATTGGTGGTAAGTCTCTCTGCCCATAGTGCATTAGTAAGCTTCTTGTGCCAATTTTCTTGTTTTCTTCCAATAATTTCTTAATAATATTAATTAGGCTTTTATTGGAAGACTTAGCTAGCCCATTACCTTGAGGGTAATAGGTTGTGGAATGGCCTAAAGTGATATGGTACTTATTACAGAAACTTATCATTTTCTTAGATTTGAAGGCAGTAGCGTTATCATTTATGATCTTCTCACGACAGCCAAATCTAGACAATATGTGGGTTTCTAAGAATCCTATAATCACTGTGTCATTCGCTTGTCTAGAAGGAATGGCTTCTATACATTTAGTGAAATACTCTATGGCAGTGAGAATCCATTTATGTTGGCCAGAAGATGGACGATGGATTTCTCCAATGAAGTCCAAGCCCCATTGTTGGAAGGGTTTTTCAGTGGAAATTGGTCTTAGGGGTAAAGGTAATAGTTTTCTCTTGCCTTCAAAAATTTGACATTTATGGCAAGCAGTGACAAATTTCTTTACATCAGTGAACAAGGTTGGCCAATAAAATCCAGCCCTCAGGATCTTGTCTGCAGTTGCTTTCCAGTAAAGGTGTCCACCACAGTCTCCTACATGAAATTCTTTCAGAACCTTGTTAGCTTCTTCTTTTAATAAACAATTCAATAGAATACCTTCATGATTTTTCCAAAAAAGAGCATTATCTAAAATACAAAACTTTGAAGATTTCATCTTTAAAAACCTTTTCTTTGTTCTGGATAACCCTGGAGGAGCTTGCAGGTTTAATAATACATAAGTTATATCAGCATACCAAGGTGAATCTAAGAAGGCCTGGCTGATTTGTGGAGTTGCCATCTCCTATTCATTATCCATTTCATTAATGTCTAGGGCTTGACAATTTGTTTCAGTCATGAGTTTGGCCAATCCCTATCCTTTTATAAGCTTTGTAGGTTTTATTTCAATATCATACTCCAATATAGTAGCAATCCATTTACCTCGTTTGCCCTCAATTCCATCCTGAGTTAAGATGTCTTTGACAACAACATTTGGTACATAGGCTATTACATGGGAGTACAATATGTAGACTCTAAAGTCTTTAATAGCTTTTACAAGTGCAAAAGCTTGTTTTTCCATGATTTTGTATTTTAGTGGTGCATCCCTAAGTGCTTTACTAAAAAAGGCTATAGGTTTTTCACATCCTTGATCATCCTTTTGTAGTAAAATAGCTGCTATGGTGTGTTCTGATGAAAATGAAAATATTATGAAGTCTCTATCAAACTTTGGACTTGTAAGGACCAGTGTTCTGGTCAAAGCCATTTTAATTTCTTCAAAGGCTTGTTTGGCTTCAACTGTCCATTTAATACTTGAATGCTTTTTCAACATATTATTAAGCAATCTAATTAATTCAGCTAAATTAGATATAAATCTTCTCAAAAAGTTAATCTTTCCTAGGAAAGCTTGAAGTTCTTTAAGATTTCCAGGGTGGGGTATTTGCAGAATAGATTCTATTATAGCAGGATCAATTCTGATGCCCTCTTTGGAGATAATATGGCCTAATAGTTTGCCTTCCTCTAGACCAAATAAGGACTTCTTAGGATTTAAAGAAATACCATATTTTCTGCATTTTAAGAATACTTGTCTCAGATGATCCAAATGTTGCTGATCTGTTTTAGAAAAAATAGTTAGGTCTTCCAGATATATAACCAGAAAATCATGAATTTCTTTTGCAAATGCTATGTCCATTGCTCTTTGGAAGGTCGCCCCTGCATTTTTAAGTCCAAATGGCATTTTGACATATTTGAATGTGCCCCATGGTGTTGTAAAAGCAGTCTTTTCCTGGTCATCAGGATGAACCAGAATCTGGTTATAGCTTGAGAACCCATCCAAGAGTGAAATCCTAGAAGCACCTACCACCCTCTGTAAAATGTGATCCATCTTGGGTAAAGGGTAATTGTACTTCAGAGAAACCTTATTAACATTTCTTAAATCAACACATATTCTAATTTCTCCAGTTTTCTTCCTAGTAGGTAATAGATTAGACACCCACTCTAAAAACCTAATAGGAGCAATTATCCCTGCTTCATACATTCGTTTGATTTCCTTTCCAATTAAGGGTAGTAGTATAGGGTTAATTCTTTTGAGCTTTTGCTTGAATGGTTTCTGATTTTCCTTTAGAGGTATTGTATGCTGAATTATGGAGCTGTCATAAGATTTCAGGTCTTCATAACTCCAGGCAAAGACATCCTAGAATTCTCTCATTAGTTCAACATATTTGAGTTTCTGGTCAGGGGGCAAAGAGTTAAATAACTTTACCATTTTCGGATCTTCCTCAGTTCCCAAATTATAGTCCTCAATATCTGCTTTTAAGGGTTCCATCTTAGGTTTCTTTGGAATATCATTGAAATCAAAGAGATCTTCCAAAGGAGTTAATCCCTGAGGAAAATGATTATCTTTTAAATTGATTACTTTAGATTGTCCTTCAATAATTTCATCAATATCCGTTTCTTTAAGATCTTGCATTTCTCTATTGGTAAATTTTGTTGGATGAAGCATTTGAGTTGCACTTTCTGCTAAAATTTCTATTTCTATCTTATTTGTTTGATCAAACTCACTAACTATATATACATCTATGTTAATGTTAGAAAATTCTTCATCTAAGGTCAAGAAATTGTTAATCTGGCTATCACTATCAAACACTTGCCAGTTCTTCAAATTGTCAGTTATAGCTGGCCTATGTCTAATCTCAGCTGTGAACTGATGATTAGGTTTGAATGGTAATTTGCAGGTGCTGGCAAGCATTGCCAGACTATGAGCTTGCAAATTAAGTTTTCTTGGGATTTTGGCAAGCTTGGATTCCAGAAATGTATTGAGAATCTCTATCACTGTATCTCTGTAATACTTCAATCTACGTTCATTTGTTGAATACTATCCTTTAATCTATTGAACTATTAACTCAGAATATCCTGAGACAGACACCCTAATTGCTCCTAATATTTTAATCAATTTAAAACCTAGCAACAAAGCTTCATATTCTACCATATTATTGGTGCATCTAAAGTTTAATCTGTAGGCATGGCCTTCAGCATGATCGTTTTGAAGATTGTGCACCCAAACTCCTACTCCTGCTCCTAATTTGTTAACTAAACCATCAAATTCTAAGTGCCAAAGAATTTCATGTTCATAATTGGTGTCAGGAGTCTCAGGAATCTGTTTAATAGGGAGATCTGGTTTTTAGTTTCTTCCGGTTTCTTTTGGGTGTTTGATGTTTCATTGTTCTTAGAAATTTCTTGTATTTGAACACTAGATTTTTCATTTGTAATTTCTTTTGGTTTTGCTGCTAAAACTTTCAATTCATTTAAGGAATCACTTTCAGCATTATAAAGAATGAAAGAATCCATATCAGAGTGTACTGAGTAGATAGGGAAATTTTGGGGCCTCTCCTGACTACTTATAACGTATTTCATTAAGGTTTCTTTGTATAGTTTCTTGGGTTGACCGAATACTGAAATGGTAGCATAAGACATGTCCAATTGTAGAGATCCTTGAAGCTTTGCACCCCAAGACCTGGACAATAACATGCCATACTTTGGTGGAATATCTGCTACTACTATGTCCATTAAAATTGTTTTGGCAGGATATTGAACTAGTGATACACACAAGTCTTTGATTAATCCTAAACATCTGACCTAACTTGAATCAAAAGAAAAGAGGTCTTTGTACGGCCTGGTGATGTCTAGGTCTAATTTCTCCATTACAGATTTAGGCATTAAGTTATGAGATGCGCCAAAATCAAACATGGCATTATGAAGTATTTTATCATGTATGTTCAAACTTACATAGAAAGGAGGGATTCCTCCATCTACTGGTTTCCCATTCACTTCAGGGCCAAAGATCAATTCAGGCTGGTCGTCAAAAACATTTACTGAATCTTCATTGACAGAAATTTTTAGTGATCTATTAATTTGGCTTTGGTAGACATCATGTTTAGCCAATTCAGACAATGGAACAACTATTTTTAATTTGCCTACTTCAGTCTCCAGATTAAAAGATTTTTCAGTTTGAGTTCTTATATTTCAGACAGTTGGATTCTTTTTTTCTTTTGTATTATCTGTGTTTCTCTCCTTTTCAGGAGTGGGATTATGGGCTAAAGTTGTTTCCAAATCAACTTCTGGAGGTTCTTCCACATTTCCTTTGGAAGGAATAGAAGTGGAAGGTTGTATGTTATTTGGTTGATTATCAGATACATCTTCAATAATTGGGTTAGCTAGATTAGGATCTGCTCTGGAAAGAATATGTACAAGGGTAGTATTGGTCTTACCTTTGTTAGGCTACTTTGTAGCTTTCTGTTTATTGGTTTCAAGAATATCTATTCTTCTACTCCTTAGGTTATATTGTTTGTGGACTTCATAAATGGCTGTATGATATCCCTCCCTAAATTTAAATGATTCACTTGACTGAGTTTGGAATTGTTTAAGAATGTGAGCTTCTTGATCCTCTTGGGTCAAGAAAACTTGTTGTTCATTGTTGAGTCCCATCAAATTGATTTGGGTATCTTCTGTTGGTTCATCAGAAGTTGAGGCTTCAACATAATTTTCCTGGAATGGGGGCCTAATGTTTTGATCAGGGCCAGTCTTTCCAGTGTTCGGGTTTTGGTTCTTCCTGAAATTTGGATTTCTCCCAGTATTACTTGGTTGACCATCCTAAGGGGATTTCCTTTCAATCGTTTCTACTCTATCTCCTAGCCTATCCATTCCTTTAATAATAGCATCCAGTTTCTGTTCCAAGGCTGAGGGTTCTTCTTTCAAAGGTATCCTCCTTTCACTTCTGGCTTTAGCTCGTTTGGATATTAGGTTGGCTTCAACACTGACAACTATACTTTGCATATCTTCTAAAGTCCGAGGAGCTCTTTCCCTAAGTTAGTATGCCACAGAATCAAAACCATCAGGGAATTTTATCAATGCCAAATCTGGAGGAGGTCTGAGGTTTTGAGGAATAGCATTGTAAACATTATTGAACCTAGTACAATAATCTTGTACAGTTTCTTCTGTTCCTCTCTTCAGGTTTTCATATTATGATAAGATCTGGAGAGGATATTTCTTCTTTTCCCATCTGTTCAAGAATGTTGTATAAAGAGCTTGTAGGTCATTGATACTGTTTGTAGGGAGGGCTCTAAACCATGTTCTAACATCTCCAGTCAGACTTTGAATGAAGATTCTCATTCTGACATCATCTGTATCAATTTCATATATCTCAAGATAGTTTGTCATTTTTTTGGTATGTTATTGTGCAGTGTAAGTGCCAGAACCATCGAAAGGAGTGATTTTAATTTGATAATCTTGGGGCATAGCCCTTGGATTGGCTGGAAAAACTAGAGGAGTGTACCTGTTTGCCATTGCAGTAGATAGGGTTGAAACAATAGCTGGGGTTGGTCTTGGAGTGGTGGGTGGAGGGGTGGAAGGGGTGGTTTGAGGTTGAGATGTCTGAGGTGTTGTTGATGAACTAGGAGAGGCTGAAGTGATTACAGAAAGGCTTGGTGTTCCTACAAAGGTAAGCTCAGATTGAATGGAATTCTGCAAATGTCTGTCAAGATGTGAAGTGACAATCTCAAGTTGTAAATCTTCGATAAATAATGGGTCATGAACTGTGTGGGCTAACCCAGAATCAGAAAAGGTTACAAATAAAGAGGTCTCAAAATACTCATCAAAGGATTCGTCCTCAAGGTAAATCCAATTCATAAGACAAGATTTTGATCTATATAAAGGCCTAGAACTAGCAGAACTCTCTTGGCTTTCTTGTCTCCTAAAAATCCTAGGGATCAGATTAGGGCTTTCAAACATAGGTGGTGGATTTGGATCAGGGTTAGCTTTGGTGTAATGAGTCCTTTCTGAAGCCAAGTTTCTAGGTATACTTTGGTTTTTTTCTCTAAATGGGTTGGACAATACAACTTCTTACTATTTCTTTAAGAGGCTTTAGGTATGGAATTTGAACTTTCTTAAAGACTTATTTGATAAGATGAACTGATCAAGAATTTGAAACTAGATGTTCAATCCATAAACTAGATCCGAGATAGACTGAAAAAGCATTCATTTACTTATGCAATTGCAAAGCAAGAGCAGTTCAAAGGCTACCTGGCTAACTTCAGGCCCCGTCTGTAGCTTATAAAGTAAACAATAGTAACAAAAAAATTATTTAGGTCCCCAGTATGGTCGCCACTATGTTATCACTCAGATTTTCCTTCAAGTTGTTGGGAAGAGGAAAGGGGTCCAAGATAACCACAAAACAACTTTTAAGTACAAAAATCTAGCCAATCTATACTCAGAGAGGGCTCTCTCTTTATGATTTAGCTTGGTTTTGAAAGATATTAGGCTAGTTGTGAAGTTTAGGAGTTTTGTTTGAGTTTGGGTGGTGAGATTCAATAACAGAGGGGTAAAGCTGAGTATCTTAGGCCATTGGGCTAATGGAGTCAAAGAAGATGGCTTAACTAGACTTGGTTTCTTAACAAAAGATGGTTTCATAGGGCAATATGGTCAAACAGGGAACAAATAAAGACTTGGGATAAATGGAATGGGTTTAAAATGGGTGAAGGACAGTTAAGAATCCTTTAGCATATTTAAACAACAGTTAAGTATTCTTTAATAAATAATCAAAATGAACGAACTAGAAAACAGGAGCAATTAAGATTTCACTGTTTATCCTAATCCAGAAGAAAACATGGAGAATAATAACGATTGAAAACAGAGTGCAATCAAGCATATTCTGAATTACTCTTTTTTGTTTATCATTCAGATGTGGAACATAGATGATATAATAAATAAGGAAAGATTTAAAACATCAGGTATAGAGGACTTATTGATCTAGTGTTTGATTCAAGAAATCTGTGAAAAGTCCTTTGCTTCAATTCTTTATCCAGCAAGCCATACAAAAGTTGGTCCAACAACACTTTATTCCAAAATAGTCAATATTACAACAATGTCTAAGAATCCACCCTCAATACTCCAATTGAGGAGGTATTTATACAAAACTTTTTACAATGAAATATCTCATAACAAAGTGAGATATAAACTGGGGTGACTAATCATATCCTTCAAGAAAATAGGGCTAGAAGACCTTGTAGATGACAGATAAGGCAACCGAATGGTTTGCTGTCCCTATTTTCGAGAATGTGTTGGAGTTAGGCCCTATGATTTGGCCTTTCGCTATCCTTGGTGTAATTATGTGCTGGTTGCTCTGTTTGACCTTCCTACTGATACACTTTACCTGCATCTGATACTCTTTATCTGTTGATTTTTTTTCATCCTCTTTATCTTCATTGACTGTAGTAAAAATAAAAATTTACCTTTTACCTAGAATAAATTACAGAATTTCAAGCATTTATTCCCACCATTTTGGCTGTGGTATTCTGGTTTTCTGAAGCTTTCTGAGGGTTTCATCTATTTCTGTATACTTGAAAAATGTAGGCTGAATTGGGAACAAGTGTTTTAGTTCATGCTCGACATTGAATAAGTTCTCTAGGTTGTTGTAGAGCACCCTGCCTGTAGGCAATGCTTTTATCCCTGATGCACTTGTTGATGAACCCGCTTGGTGGCCTGCATAATTATTCAATTTTTCAACATAATATTTATGCCTCATTAACCTGTCATTAATCACCAAAGGACTGGGTAGCCCTTTATTCTGAAAAATATCAAACTTCTCCATAAAAGCATTAATCTCTTCCCGCATGTCATGACATCTTCTTTCTAAATTTTGTATCAAATTTTTCTTGGTTAATACCCTTTTGATTTCCAAAATGGTTTCTGTCCTGTCATTAATGCCTAACTGTTCTAGCTGTTCTTTATTTCTAGTATTCAAAAAATGTATAATCCTGTTGGCTTCCTCAAGCATTTTTCCTAATTCTGCCTTTGTTCTTTGGATTTCTTCTTGGGCTACCTTCACAAGATCAATCTGCTTAAAAATTACTTGGATAGAAGGCCAAACATCATTTATTGATTGAGTGACATTGGCCCAAAGAATTCTCTTGATTTCTGGTAGAGGCTTGTCAAATGTAAGATCTTTCTCCAATGATTTTACTTTGTTTTCTAACATTTTAATCTCTCTTGTCTTTTCTACAACATTTACCTTTTAGAGATCATAGTTTCATTCCATTTTGGCATATTTCTCCTTTAGCTTATTTAGTTCTGAAACTTGTAGTTTCAGGTCTTCCATTGATTTTATTAGCTCTTCCGTGCTCAAATTAGCAGTACTGCCTTGTGCTACACCTATTATTCCTGTTGTTGTTATACCTGCAATTACTTCTGCTGTGACTGCTAGAATATTTGGTGCCAATGCTGCTCCAAGAGTTGATGGGACTGCTGTTGATACTACTGGTATCACACTAGGAGGCTGGGATGTCGACTCTCCCTGCTTGTCCTTCAATGCCTTTTCAAGTGCTTGTTCAGTATCATTTAGTCATTCATTTAGTTTTAAGAGTAAATCCATCAGCTCTTCTTCAAATTTTTGCTTTATAACCTCATTAGTCTGTGGATGTCTTGAAGGTGGCAATTTTAGTTGCTTCCTTAGGGCAGCAAAATCTTCATCTTTCTTTTTGATTAATGCTTCTGTAGCCTTTGCATCTTTGGGATCATGGTCCAATCCAATAATTATTTCTTCTAAGGTTTTTATTCTATTATCTTTGGCCTGAGAGGAGGCCTTTTCCAAGTGTAGTTGAGCAGTAGTGTTGTCCAAATAATTTTGTAACCTGTGGACCATCATTACCTTGCCAGTCAAGGTTGAGTAAATCATTTCTCCCATTTGCTTATGCAACTCAATTTGATCCAAAGGATGAATATCCTTTGCCATGACTTCAAAATTTGTTCTGAGATAATTTGCTATTGATCTTGGCTACTGCACGTTGGGCTTGAAATAGCTCATTATCATCTTGCCTTATTTGATGTCATAGGTTGACATCAATCTCTGTTGATTTGTAAGATCCATCGTCAAATATTGGTTATAAACCTACAGCCTCAATGGATCATTCCTGGCTTTTATTTCTGTGAATTTTTTCTTGATGTCTGAGGCATCAGTCCCTGGTGGCTTGGAAGAAGATATCTCTACGCTTTTTTGCCTTTCTAGCTCCTGCCTCTGAGAGCTAGTGGATGTTCCTCATGTTGGGAAAGTTTGTTGGCTTTCCACTCTTTCTTCCCTCTGACTATCGATATTTTCATCTGCAAATTCCTACTCTGAAAGGGGATTTAGTCTCTGTCTCTTTGTTCCAAGCTATCCTGATGGTTCACTAGCAGTGGTAGTTTTTTCCCTGTCTCTCTTTTTTGTTCTTTCCTCATTTAAATTTTTTTGCAGAATTCGAGGCTCTCCTATATTGACCTAAGTGGGAGGAGTCTGTATTTGAGCTTGTTCTCTGGAAGTTTCAGGCTACTTGGACATTGTAGGTTGTTTAGTGTGTTGAAAATTGGTCTCTAATTCCTTGCCCTTTGATGACCCTGTAGCTGGTATACTTGTTTCCTGTGAAGGTTGCTGAGAGGTTCCAGCACTGGAGGCACCAACTCCTAACCTTTGAGATAACTTAAATGGTACCTGCCCAAAAGAATCCAAGTCAAGTGTTTTCTCAAGATCTCTCATAACTTTCTCAAAATTGACCTATTCACTATCATGCTCTACTAGGGTACCTTCCCTCCATTCATCCATATTTGCATATTTTTCAATTTCTGGAATTCTATGGTGAATATATGGGGACAACCTGTTCTTCATTCTCCTATCACATATAAAACTGTTAGGATCATATGGTTTCCACCCAAAACTCTTTTGTAACTTAAGTTGCTCTTCTAAAAAATTTTCTGCTTCTTTCCATGCTTCCCTAGTGTTGTAGACAAAAGGGCCTAGCTGGTTCTTGATTCTAAGCTGAGCTTTCTTCTTGGCATTACAAAAATGGACTAGGTCTGCATTTATCATTTGCCTGAAATATTCCAATGCAAAGAGTCTCATTGGAACATACTTTGGCAGCTTAAAAGGGCAGAGTTCACACCCATAAATCTTGATTTCTGTGTGATTCTTATATAGGTACCAGTCACCTATCTTGTACTGCTTGGAGAGCTGGAGGATTTTCTTCATATCACCATTTATCCTAGGAGGGGAAACTCCTGTCAATAAAGTGGTTGCTGGATGGACAAATAGGTCAATGAACTCATTGTAGGTGTAAGGGGTCTCAATGGAATTATGGAAAATGGGACTCCAAAAAATGATAGACCTTGGATTGCCTCTAGTATCAAGTTTCTTAATAGAGAAAGGGAAGTTATCTGACTGATAATACAATAGAAGATGATAGATGAAAGTAGTGTATTTGAAGACTCCTTCATTGTCCAGTCTTAGGAATTGGTCATGAATTTTGTTGGCAATATAAGAGGCATAATCATATTTAACAGCAGGGGGCTGTCCAGGAGTAAAAATTGACAATAATACCAAGGTTATCTCATCAACATACTCTCTGGAGTTGAATCCCATGATTGAGGCTATCATATCAATAATAATTCTTCCTGTATCTGTAAAGAAAACCTGTAGATAAGGAGGTGGGCCTTTAGGCTAATGTTTAGGGTCCATGAACATCTGACAGATGCGAGTCAGTTCTGCTTGAGACAATTGGGGAGCTCTTTCAAGTAAGTATCCCATAGAAAGGGGAGTGAGAGCATGACTGGAGTGGAATTGCAACATTTAATTGATAGGCTGGGCAGTTATGGGAAAAAGGACTGCTTGGCTTGGGGACATGACTGCTCTTTGGTTAGGGTCATAATTGGCACAGCAGTGATGAATGATATCTGGGAAAAAATGGACTGAAGGGAGGAAGTATATGGGAAGGTTGGATTCCCACAGTCCTAATATGTCAGAGCCATTAAGATAGTTGTCTCTGGCTTGGCAAAAGATCTTAAGGTGGTTTTCATTACCAGATAAGTTTTTTATCTGAAAATCTTTATCGACCAGGGGCAGATAATCTAAATCTTTGTGAGGGGCGTTCATAGGTATAACATTCAGAGCTATAGGAGTGTCCATCACTGGTTCTTGTGGATTCAGGAATGGAATTTAGGTTTTCTATGAAAAATAGTGAAAACAACAGGAATGTATAGTGAAATTGGTCCTTTCTGTGGAATATTCAGTATAAAACCAAAATTTGCAGGGTTTCGGTGGAAATGGGTAAATACCTGTATTGGTGAAGTGAACAATGCAATGGCAGGACGGATAACAGGTTCTGGACGACGTCACTGCAAATTTTCTGACCAGGTGGCGGTTGAAAAGCTTCAGCGGTTGACCGGGATGTCGCTTTGCATGGGAGCATAGTTTGTAGTATAAAACATCGAAAATGACATTTCATTGGTTTTATTTGCAAAATCTAGGTTGGCGGGGGTTTTTTGGATTATCGGGTGGGTGACGTATGCAGGGAAATGAAATTTTGTCGTTTATGGAGGGCGGTAAGCGGGATGGGATCGCACCACTTTTGGAGGCGGGCAGTTTTTGGCTGGGGGACAGTGATCCCATTGACTATATGACACGTGGCGAAGGTACAGGAGGAAAACCACCTGGTGATCGTGCTTTAACGCGCGGTCACCAGGGGGGGCACAATATTGATACTGACTGTTGGATGATGGGGGCGGGATCGAATAGTGGACGGGAGGCGTATTGTGGCAGAGTTTGACTGTGGCGGGCCCAACACAATAAAATATTTAATTGTATCGGGGGTAATGCAATTGGTTGGGGGGTGGTTCTTAATTAACCGTAAGGGTTAATTAATTCCAATTAATCCTGTTTGACCAATATCTATAGCTATATTTAACCGAGGTGGGATATATATTATCTCGGGGTTTTATATAGTTTAAATAATATGGGAGTGGGTTAATTTTTCCAAAGGATTTATATAATATAAGTCAGAAATTAATATGAAGCAATGTGATAAAAAGCGCTAAGTAAAAACATTAGAGTATACATTTAAACTTAGGCTTAAAGTGGAAAAGGGGTTTTTATGTGATATTGCACATTTTTCCTAAGTAAAATAGGATTTTACTTAGGAAAAGACTTATGAGAGTGAATTAATGATTTATGGATGGTTTTAAGTACTTAGGCCATTTAAATTATTGGATTGAGGGTTCGGTCCCTCCAGAAGTCAGAGAAATGCTCTGAGCCCCTTTAATTTTCAAAGACCTTGATACTTTAGGGGGAATTAGTGAAGTCTTTAGGGAAAAATATGAAGGGAAGTTAATTATTTAACCTTGTTTTGCTTGAACTGCATCAAGTGTAATGTTTGCCTTGCACTTGTGATAAAAGGGAAACTTAACACATTTAGAGACATTATCCATCACAAGTAATTCTGCAACACCATCTACCTACCCTACCTACTTTAGCCTGACATTTTTCTTCTTTATTAGGGTGCACTTGGATTGGCAAACCCTTATCACTTTTTTTCTTTTACATATAGGATCTATCTAAGTCTAACCTTATTACATCCAAGGGCTCAAATTAAACTGTTGAGCTCCTTTTATTCACTCTACCTATCTACTTATTTGCCAAGATTAAACAGTTTGGTCGGATTTTATTCTCTATCTCTAAAACATAAAATTGAAAATATGAACTAGTCAAGCTTAAAGTATTTGACTATTCATGAATTGTGGCATAGGTTGATAAGCTGCACACAATTGTTTATTGTACAAAAGTAAAAAATTAGTGGCATTTAGACTTGCACACTTTCCTCGTCCTTCTTTTTGTTGGGGTTCATTTTTCTTCACTTTTTGACCATCTTATTCTTTTCACCCTTTGATTTTTCTTTTAGGGTATACCCTCTTTACATTTTTTAAATTTTTTTATTTTTTGACAATATGGAAAACCTTTGCAACAAGGAAAGGTATGAACACATTACATAGCTCATCAAGTCAATCATGAAATATGACACCTATTGGTATAGGAGCATAATAGATCATAGTGAATTAGATAATTCTCAAACATGGGTTTTTCTCCCGGCATAGGAAATTGAGTAAGCCTCGGGCTGTTTTCTAAAATTCTTAATGGTTAAGGAGATAAGAAGGGGGCTTTGGAGGAAGTTTGTTAAAAATACTAACTTTTCCAGAATTCTAGAAAATACCCAGATTTGGGAAATTCGTGGTAAATCTCCATTATTTCAGTAGGGAAATGGTTGTATTGATATTCTATTAATGATAATTAGTTGGGATTCAATCCCCATGATGTTTGTAAAGGATTGGATTGTGTTATGCCAAGTTTGGAATGTAAAAAGATTATAAAAGAAGAGATATGGCTCCAAGCCTAGCTAATTAATTTAGTCAATCAACTAAGCAGAGGGCAGAAGCACGCACAGACACAGGGAAAAAGGGAGGAGAAGTTGTTCTGATGTAGCAACACATGGATTTTAGTGTGGAATGCTTCTCCTACTTGCTGGGATTAGCCGATGTCTGCATTATGTAAAAGACTTTTTAGTAATTAATTGAGGCAATTTTTATCCATGTTTTTCTACTTATTTATTGCATCTAATGATTTCAATTTCTGTGTGAATCAGGCACTCAAAGAGTGTGTGAGTTGCTTGGGTTGGCCACCAAACCCGCTCGACATCGCTCTCATCTTTTAAATAGAATTTCAATTCTTTTTTGTTTGCTGTGTGAATTTGATTTCTTTACAATTTCTTTCTGCCTTCGATTGATGTTATCTAACTTGCTACAGATGTTTTATTCCCAAAAATAATTTGATTTGCTGCAATCAATTATTCCAAGTTTTAAGGTTAATTTGAGTTGCTGCAATTTGTTTCTATTTCATTTGCTGCATTTTTAATTATACTTGCACCTGAAATATTTTAAACAATGATTGTGCCCTCTAGAATGTCCAAATCCATAAGATCGACTCTGCCATTATGAGCTCTAACTCTAATTCTGTAAATTAATCCAGATCAATTAATTTATATCTAACACTGCGATTTTTGCATTTGCTGAGCCAATATTCATAAATAACGAAACTATATGTTTGAATTGATAAATTCTTAATTAATATTATGGTTTCCTTTAACTTCTGGATTATTCTTACACATAATTAGTGCAAGCAGATTGTTACACAGAATTAGTGCAAGAAGAATTAGTACAGGTAGAATTAGTGCAAGAAGAATAGTTTGAATTTCTTTTGAATTTATTCTAGCATTTACAGTCTTTTCGTTATTGTGCCGACACCGCTTGATTTCCAGTTCTGATTTCCCTTTTGTTTACTTGCAATTAGAATTTCCTTTCGCATTGATTGCTTTTACTTTCCCGCATGCTTTTAATTGTTTGGATTGGTGTTTCTCACACTAGTGCAGGATTACATTTATTTTCGAGATTAATCGCAAGATAGACTAGAATTTGTTTTGCAGGTTACTAGGGACTCTCTTTGGCATTTCCAGTGCTGCGTCTTGAAGTTCACGAACTCTCCGGATTGACAAATTAAATGTTGGTACATTTATAGAGCCTATAATAAACCTAACATGTACTCACATGCTATGAAGACAAGGTTCAAGTTTCAAATAGATGTCACAGCGGAACACACAGAAACTATCAAGGACTACCAATATTGACATCAATATGTTACTATTGATCAGGATGAGGATGTCGAGTAGTTGGACTTCCATAGTTGTCTAAGTCAGAATGATGTCTAGTTTGGCTTGTTCAAGCCATTGTTAACATGGGTACATGTGCATTATAATGTTGAGTCATGTCAAGTGTCAATAGTGGATGTAACAGTCATAGAGTAGGTGAATAGTCATGAGGGTAGTTGAATGATCACAAAGGGGAATGTAAAGGGTCACCCCACCCTTTGCTATAAATAGTCCCCCATAACTCATTGTACAAGCTTTTGGTCAGCCAAACTTTTATTAAGACTATCTTCAAGAAAGCTTGGAGAGTATTGTAACGTGCCTTGGCTTCTCCACTGCACGAGCTAGTTCATCGCTTTGGAGGAACTGGCGGAAGTGGCTATAACATTTCACTGTTGGGGCTAGCAAGTTTACTTGGATGTATTGTATGATTGGAACTTACAATTTTTTATATAATAAGAGCCAACACATTTTCATGCACATGTTGTTATTGTAGTTGGACTGTTCCAGTTGCCTTAATGATATATGTTTTTTACGTTACCTATTTGTGTATGAATTGATTCGTATGTAATTATATGAATCTTGTTGCAAATGTTCTGTTGGTTTGACCATCACTTTGGATTTTCAACTGCTCTACTTTCCAGCTTGTGATGTATCTTCGCTTGTGTGTTCCATTCCCATCTGAGTACTAATACAGGTTGTCAAGGGGCGCTCCCATCCCAACCCACTTGTGTTAGAACCTTTCATTCACCTTCCTTGACTCACTGCAGCAATCACACCCTTACTACCGACAGAGTTATCTTACTTGCCTCTATGTGACATCGTAGTCAAGGCATTACCTTACGACTCACTACTGGGACTCCTGCACCAAATGGTCTGAGGTTTAATTGGGACTTCTTACCAGGGATATCCCCTTGACATGTTGGTGGGTCCAACACCATCAACATTTATGGCACTAGAAGGACGGCTTGATGACAAGCTATGTCCTCTCATCCAATTTTGAACCTTTGCACATCTTTCATGGAGTCTTTCACTCTTCTTCCCCCACAGTGTTTTTCAAATCGTGACGATGTCTCCATCACGGGGAAGATTTTTAATCTCTTGCCTACTTTCACGTATGATGGTGAAGGAGAAGTGGCATGGCCTGAGCACTCATATGACTTTATTTCCATGCTTCATGAGGAAGATGAGTTTTTTGATGAACAGGCCAGTTTTTTGCTTACATACACACTTCATGAATCTCCATTTCGTTGGGTGCTCAGCCTACTGGCTGACACCATGCATTCTTTTGATCACTTCTGTGATCTCATTGAAGACACATTCTATCATTTTGATCCAGACCATCTTCACCAGAAACTATTACAACAAGGGAGGGATCTCCATGAATTAGTTATTGATTTTTGGCAGTGCTTCCATGACTTTCAGTTTCAAGCTCCAAGGAGCCAGATTAATTTTCTTATCTTTGGGACTAGTTCAAGTATTTCCTTAAGAAATTTGCTCATCCCAAGAGAAAGCTTGAAATAAAGCCTCACTCAATGTTCTTCATTGACGGAGTTGCGCATTCTCATGTGGATGTAGACACCGTCTCAACTGATTGTTCGCCTTCCTCTGATTCAATAGCTCCACCACTGCCAAGTGATGCTAAAGAGCATGCTCACATGCTGGTTCATCTTTCACACTCTCCCAACATCACTTCACTCAAGTTTTGTGCAGATTTGTTTGTGAGGTCTTAGAGTTCTCATATGTTGTATTTTCTATGACCTCCATCTTCGCACTCAGGTGTTCCTCCAGATGATGTTGTCTTGTGTTTATCCATTCCGAACTCTTGACTTATTGTGAAAGAGGAAGAACCCACCGACGAAGATGGTGTTGCACAACCAACATGCACTACCATTCATGAAGAGTATGAGTGGGAGCTTGAGCATCAACACTCAGCGAAGGATGACTCCCTTCCATCTGAGCTCCCTCCTTTATTTCCTAACCTCTTTAGTGAACCTTCCATCCATGATTTTGCATGTGTGTCTTCATCTATAGATGCACCCACTGTTGATCACTTGCAGGACTCACCGGATGTTAGTCCATCAGTCGACAATGGAGAGGATAAGCTATTCATTGAAAATCCACTTGATCCTTCTTCTGTCTTTTCTGGAAACACAGAGGATGATTTTGCTCGCTATTCATCTATCCCTCTGTTTGATTTATCTGATCATGAGGATGCCGAGGAATTCATTGATTTTTCTGATCATGGTGGTTGTGATCCATTTGTTTCCAATTTTAATCACGATCATGAATCTATCGCAGTTGATCTTTTGAAGCCTCCAGTTTATGATGGTCTACCTGATGATGAAGTTGAGACACCTAAGAGTGTCAAGGAACTTCAGCCCGAGCTGATGGTTATGTCAGGGCATCGCTCTCTTGGGGTTAGTATCATTTTTGGTCATGAAATGGTTCAATCGCCCAAGGCTCCTCATTACTCATCTGTATGAATTGAAGATCCATCTCACTCACAAATGACACTCCCTCCACTCGAGCTACACGATTCCATTGCTCATGCATTGGAGGAGTCTTACATTTCAAGCACTCGTGCGTGATGCAAGTTATCTTTGTGTTGTAGTAGCTACAACTACCCTCCAAAATTTTGCCTTGGCTTGTTTTGGAGCCTCCCTACCAACCTTACATGACACTTTGTCTTGTTTCATCAAGTACTCAAGCTTCAATTTTTCCCTTGCACAAAGGCAGCCTGCCGATCATAGTTGATCTATTCCCCTCATAGGCTGCTTACCCAGACTTGGTCTAGCTACAGGTTGAGCAACTTCCCCTTGAAAAGTGTGCATTTCTGGAGGGAAACCAACCTTCCCTCCAGGAATTGTGCAATCCTCTCTGATAGCCTGTTGGGCTCCAAGATTGAAAAATCCTTCAAGCCATCCCTCTCAGCAGGATTTGAGAAACTTTTCCCAATAGTAGGCTATTGAGCACAAGATTTGCACAAATCTAGGCAATAGTTAGCTACTCTACCGAAAAATTGCACAAACCTCCTGGGAAGTCAGCCCAACTCCCAGTCAGGAATGCACATTTTTCCCAAGCAGTTGAGTAGCTGCATGAATGAATAGTCTGGTTGACCAGTTTAACCTGGAATTGAGGAAACATGACTTGCATGCATGCATAACTTGATCTTCCCAAAATAGCAGGAGAGAACATGCAAAAGGCATCCCATGATTTAGGGAGCTATTTTTAGCAGCTATGGGTTACATGCAAGGTTGTTTTAGAAGTTTCCCTCCAAGTGTTGCTTTTTCCTATATTTGTGGCATGCGCGTCATGAGACCAAAATTATTTACTCAACACATCAGATCTCATTAATTCACATCAATCTTAGAGCTCTAACATCCCACAACACATCCGGGACTCTTCGACACATCCAACTCTGCTATTCATGAGTAAGTGGCCTCAACTTGTCCTTTTAAGAATTTATGTCATTTTTTGTGTATTTTCTTGTGTGAGTGATATTTTCTTGATTTCTTTGAACGCATGCTATTGTTTACATGTATTATAGCTTGTCCTAGCTCTGTTTCTGTTTTTTTTGCTATCTCACTACTGTCACATGCATGAAACTATTTTGCATGGACGTTCGCCCAACTAGCGAGCTGTCTCACCCCCATGCACGGTGATTTGTCTGCTGAATATTTCATTCATGTTTTTCATGAATTGTTAATCACTTCTGATATCACTTAGTTTCGCCATGCATTTCATTTTCTTACTTGCTTTCAGTTGCCCGTCAGGGAGTCGGGCCAACCTTGGCCTGTGCCCTACCTTCACCAATGCTACATTGCACAATCTAGGGAAGGAAGGCTCACCTTCCTCTCCAAATTTGTGTATTCTTGACCAACACTAGCCTCTAGGACTATTTTTGACATTTATTGAGGACAGTGGCTGCTTGGCTCAAGAAATTGTGCAAATTTGTCCCTCGACTAGCAGTCTTTCCAAGATGGAATTTTGCAATCCTAGTAGCCAACTGCCTGATTGGATTGTGAATTTCATAAATCTAATACCCAGTCTAGCCTCCCAAATAGCCCAGACTACCTTTTGTGCAGTTCTGGCAGCCATTCACCCAACCTCCCAGTGAAATTTGCGCAATCTTGCTCATCAGTTTCCCAGGTATGTGCTGTGTGCTTCCCCGAATTTGCTTTGTTTTCATTGACATGTTCCTTGCCATGCATGTTTCTTGTTTCCAGATCTTTCAGGTGTTCATTTGTCTCAATGGATTCCTAGAGAATAGGATCTAAGGACATTGATGGTATTGTAGTTGGAACAGTAGTTGAGTAGGTGTCCTCTAGTCTCTCGATCTATGAAGATACAAAGTTGTATCTAGACAAGGACATCAAACTGAGGTGGCAAGAGGTTAATGAAGCATTCACAGGCACTTTTGGGGAAGAAATCAAAGACCATTAGGTGTACGTGAACATTCACAAGTCTGGCTTGTACCGGATTGCATGCAGATACCCTGTGTTCCCATGCATGGACATGATTCATTGGATTGTCTCTCACACTGACCCCGGGATGATGACCTTGAGCAGTGTCAGTGGGACAAAGCTTGCAACCTTCTGGGCATGAGATTACAACAAGATGTGTCAGATATCCAAGCTCGTGACTCTCATGACCCCTCCTTTTAGCTTGCCCAATAGCAGAGCTCACTCCAGAGACATTTTGAAGGATTGGGTAAACGAGCCAGCTCGCTTCAAGATGACACCCAACCAGATCTACAAGACAAAGATATTGAGGCAAGCATACCAATACTTGGTCATATTTGCATGGCAACTGAGTGGCTAAGAAAGCACTGAAACCTTTCCTCATAGTTGGGTGATCGCATTGGACCAACTGGTCTGGCATACTATCTCACCAGCTGAAGGAACAAGTCACGAAGGCTCGAAAGTTACCCAAGGGTATGCATGCAGAGATTTATTAGCCCGCTTACATCCAAGATGCAGTCTATGCCAGACATGAATTCTTAGGCTTGGAGTGGAAATGGTCACTGACAAAGACTGTTGTGAACATGTATTTCAAGTTTTTGTCCAAATGCAGCTTCAGAGGAGTGATCATATGGCTATCTGACCATTTTTTCACCCCAATGTATAGTTTGATATTCCAACAGGATCCACCCTGCATGTCATAGGAAGTGATGAAGGAATTCCTAGGCATTGTAGAATGGTATGCCTCACTGTCTAGCACATTCATCGGAGTGTTCAATGCAGAGAAGTCTCCACATGTTCTACCAAAGTTTGTCTTGGACATGCTTGTCATGCAGGAAGTAGCATACCACATCTCAGTAGGATTCACAGCTAGACTGCAAGGGAAGAAGAAGGCACCTTGGCCAGCTCTTCTATTGTAGATTGGATTATTTGAGATCTGGAGTATCAAGCAAGCAGATGTCGAAGAAGAATAGATGAAGAAGTATCCTTGCGACCTCCGAAACTTCAACCTGTATGACCCACATTGCATTGTGAAGGATCACTTCATGAGAGTTCAGTTCAACTAGATCCATGGGGCATGTCATTGTGCTAAGGAGGACTCATGGATGTACTACTACAATTCCTCTAGACCTAATGAATAGGTTGGCTTCACCGTAGAGTGCTTAGCAAAGCAACATCAAATGGCATCATGAAGAGCACTAAAAGTAGCAGCAACAACAGAGGTAGCAGAGCCAAGCATACCTTTGCATGACAAAAGGAAGAGGAATATTTTCGACTGCATGGAGGAGGAGAAAAGATGCAAGTTTCGAGCAGATCCACTTGTAGAACAAGCATCTATGGCTCTTCAAGCGAGGAGGCAACAATGCGACAAGCGAATTGCGCGAAGGAAGAGGGATAAGAAGCGAATGGAAAAAGCAGAGAAGGAGTTGCATGAGTTGAGGGAGGAACTCTGGAAATAACAAGATCTGCGCCAATAGGAGAAGGAAGCGCAGTACTAGCAGATTCAGTAAGGGGTGCATCACGTGTAGACAGATGAAGAAGCACACATATAAGTAGTTGATTCATCTGAACAACTGGCATCAGGAGAATAGGTTGAACCATCATAGGGGTAAGACTTTGCTAATGAGATAGAACAGGCACTTGAATAGTTGGATGCAAACATGGAGCAGCAGGAGTTGGAATAGGATATCAGCCTCATGCGTCATCACAAAGAGGTTGACTCACCTACTTCATTGCATCCTGATGATGAGCAAGTCTCAAATGACCAAGGGGGCACTGAGATCCTTGGTGGGCAACCAGAAGCATAGATGCACAACATCTCCTTTGAAGAATCTCATCACAGAGTTGTGACGTCTTAGAGAGTACCGACTCCAAAGGACCAAACATCCCCTGCGCAATTTGAAGAGAAAGTGATGATGACTAATGTGCACAAGCATCCATCTAATTTGGCTGATGCAGCTAGAGTGTATGTTGAAGCCACTAGCTCAAGTGTTCATTTTCTCATAGCTGAGAATGAGCGAATGGCGAAGGAACTACAGGTGGCCAAGAAGGGAGGAGACTTGGTGACAATTTCCACCCGAGCTGAACCAAAGAAGGCAATACTAGATGAAGTATTATCCTTGGACACAATTATGTGAGCATTGTACTCCAAGTTTGGTACCGTGCATCAAGTAGTCATTCATCTCCATGGATGGCAGGAGCGATGTGTGAGAAGAGCACGCATCTTGAAGAACGTACATACTGTTTTTGATAACATGCAAGCATGGACAATGAAGTACAAGGGGGCCCTGCTTCACTTGCTAGAGGTGATGAAGGCCAAGGTGGTTGATCTGCAAGCACGTATCCAGAGTCAGATCTGGAACTATGAACACCTACCACAACTCATCACTAGCATACAGGCTTCTCATGCACAAGTATTCAAAAGCATGGATGTTATAGTGCACACTCATGCGATCCAATCACTCGGGACTCTCACCCATGCAAAGACAAAGAAGCAGGTCTGATAGGAGCTTGACTCATACTTCGACGAGTTGATGCGCACCGCCACCAGCCTAGACTTGCCTATCAATGTAGACATCATGTCCAAGTACGTTGCTGGTATAGCCACACTAAAGACAATGATGTGCATGCTCACATATGAGTTAGACAGAGGAGCCCGAGCAGTTTACCCAGATGCTATGGAGGCAATGTTTAGGTTTCAGACTGATGTCATAGCAGAACACATAGACACTATCAAGGACTACCAATCTTGGCATCAATATGTCACCATTGATTAGTAGGAGGATGTCAAGTAGTTGGACTTCTATGGTTGTCTATGTCTGAATGATGTCTAGTTTGGCTTGTCGAAGCCATTGTTCACATGGCTACATGTGCATCATAATGTTGAGTCATGTCAAGTGTAAGTCAAGTGTCATGAGTGGATGTAACAATCATAGAGTAGGTGAAGAGTCATGACAGTAGTTTTATGGTCACAAAGGGGAATGTCAAGGGTCACCCCACCCTTTGCTATAAATAGTCCTCATAACTCATTGTATAGGCTTTTGGTCAGCCAAGCTTCTACTAAGACTATCCTGAAGAAGGCTTGGATAGTATTGTAACACGTCTTGGCTTCTCCACTGCACGGAGCTAGTATATCTCTTTGGAGGAGTAGGCAAATGTGGCTATAGCATTCCACTGTTGGGGCTAGCGGGTTTACATGGATGTATTGTATGATTGTGACTTACACTTCTTTATATAATAAGAGGCAACACATTTCCATGCATATGTTGTTATTGTAGTTGGACTGATCTGGTTTCTTTAATGATATATGTTGTTTAACTTATGTACTTGTGTATGAACTGATTCGCATGCAATTATATGAATCTTGTTGTTAATGTGTTGCATAGGTTGTTAATGTTGTCACTATCTGTGTTGATTTCTCTGCTAGGCATCAGACAGACCTTTCACTTGAACCTTTCTATAATAACCATCACACTCATCTCAGACTGATCCATGAGTGTTGTATGTATTATCTTACCTTGTATGATGTGACTGCCACATCTGAGTGGACTGCTCAACCGAAAGCTGTGCATGTACTTTGTGTTGTGTGTTCCTAGTCGAGTTGGGATTGATCCCTTTCAACCTAGAACTCACCTTCACCTCCTTCCCCCTTCGAAGTGTTGGAACCTCTCATACACCTTCCTTGACTCACTGCATTAGTCATACCCCTTTTGCTAACATAGTTATCCTACTTTCCTCTATGCGACATCATTGTAAAGGGATTACCTTACGACCCACTGCTGGGACTCCTACACCAAATGGTCTAAGGTCTAATTGGGACTTCTTACTAGGGAGATCCCCTTGACATGTTGTCGGGTCCAACACCATCAACACTTTGTTTCTTTCGTTTGCTTACATGTCACCGTCAAGAGTGTGCTTGTGCTTCAAAGTTGCACATAGTTTCGCGCAACACCATGATAAGTCCATGGATTGCTCGTTATGCACTTGCACTCACTTAGGTCATGTGGGCACTATCAGACATGAAGTGCATTTGTCTTCATTTTTATATCTTTCTTGTTTTCTAATTAGCACAACTGGGTTGCTCATAGACTAAGCCTTCACCAACATGGGTCTACCAATGCGTCGGTGGCTGCATTGGAAGTATCACTTCACGTGATCAGTACCATGCACCATTAGTGTAGGATTAGGAGTAGTGTTTGCTTTCACTTGTTTTCTTACATGCTTTGCTTGTTTGTTTTATTGCTTTGCTTTCACTTTTTCTTCTGCTCTTGCTTTGCTTTGTTGTTTGTTAGTTTGCATGTTTCGTTCATAGGTTAGTTTTGCATGAAACTATGTATGACTCTTGAAGTAAGCTAGGTAAGGCACAAGAGGGCTTGTACAACTATCACTACTTGGTTATCTGTCATCTTGCCTTTGTATGATGAGCTTGTTACTCTTAGTCCATGATACGTCGAAGGAAAATATGTACTGTTCGGAGTGAACCTTGGTGAGAGCACAACGCTTGTGTGCTAACTAGTGTCACCTTCTCTAGTTGGTTGTTTTTGGGTTAACCCTTATCAATTCAGTCAAGTAGAGTAAGGTGAAGGGGAAAACCTTAACAGGCACGCCAAATATACAATAAACTAATTATCTACTAGAACAACCTCTTCTACTCTCAATAAGTTGGGATCCCTCTTCTGCCTTTGAAATGAATAACTACTATGCACAGTTACGAAAATGAAAAAATTGAAAAGTCAAAAAATTTAGAATTCAAAATGAATAAGGCGAAAGAAGAGAAAGGCTTAATGCGTAGGGAGGTGATGCAAGTAACTCCGCCCAGGTACTGACTAGGCTTGCTGGTAGCAGAGCCATGCTTGTGTTCCTATGTGACTCCATCGGGGTACTGTCTAGGCCTGTTGGCAGTGGAGCAACACCAAAGATGAAACTAAGACTCTAATGACTATACTGCTTGTGCACCTATATACACCTCAACCCCAATCGAAACAAATTTGTTGCCTTGGCTTGGAATGTGTGTCAATCGACCAAGAGTATGGCAGATGCTAAATCTTACAATCAAATTAGTGTGAAACCGAGATGAGTTGAGAACTGAACAATACTTCTGGAGGTGTTAGGCTTTCTTTTCATGAACAAGGTCCATTCAGAGAGCTGGAGTTCTACCAGTGTGTTGCCAAGTGTTGTAGCGGCTACAAACACCCTCCAAAATTTTTCCTTAGCATCTTTTGGAGCATCCGTACCGACCTTTCACAACACTTTGTCTTGCTTCGTCAGGTACTCAAGCTTCAAGTGATCTCCTTGCACAATGGTAGCTTGTCGATCATAGTTGATCCATTCGCCTCATAGGATGTTCACCTAGACTTGGTCTAGCTGTAGGCTGAGAAAATTTCCCTTCAAAATTGCACATTTCTAAAGAGCAACCAAACTTCGCTCTAGAAATTATGCAATCCTCTTTGGTAGCTTACTGGGCTCCAGGATTGTGCAATCCTGCTAGTCAACACTCCAAGTAGGATTTGTAAAATGTTCCACCCTGGACCAATGAAACTTGACTTGCATGCATGCATGATTGGTTCTTCACAGAATAGGAAAAGGAAACATGAAGAGGCATCCGATGTTTTAGGGAGCTACTTTTAGTAGCTGAGGGTTTCATGCAAAGTTGTTTTAGAAGTTTCACTCCAAGTGTTACTTTTTCCTAGATTTGTGGTATGCGCGTCATGAGACCAAACTTATTTATTCGACATATCAGAGCTCATTCATTCACATTGATCTTGGAGCTCTAACATCCCACAACACATCCTGGACTGTTCGACACATCCAGCTGAGCTATTCATGGGTAAGTGGCTACAACTTGTCATTTTCAACATTTCTGTTGCTTTTTGTTTATTCTCTTGTGTGAGTGCTCTTTGCTTGATTTATTTGAATGCTTAATATCATTTACATGTATACTATCTTTTCCTAGCTCTGTTTCAGTTTTCGTTGCTATCTCACTGCTGTCGCATGCATGAAATGGTTTTGCATGGATGTTTGCCCAATGGGCGAACTGCCTCACCCACGTGCATGTTGATCTGTTTACTAAACCTTTCATTCATGTTTTGAATGCAATGTAAATCACTTCTGCTATCACTCACTGTGACCATGCATTTATTGTCTTATTTTCTTTCAGTTTCTCATCGGCGAGTTGGGCCAACTCGGCCCAGACTCTGCCTTCACCAAGGCTACAATGGGCAATCCGGGTAAGGAAGGCTCACCTTCCTCTCCAAAAATGTGCATTCCTACCCAGCACTAGCCTCTAGGACTATTTTTCACATTTCTAGAGGAGAGTGGCTGCTTGGTCCAAGAAATTGTGCAAATTTGTCCCTAGGCCAGCAGTCCTTCCAAGATGGAATTATGTATTATGCAATCCCAACAGCTAGCAGCCAGACTTGATTGTGCATTTCATAGATCCAGTAGCCAGTCCTACCTCCTAGAAAGCCCAGACAACCTTTTGCGCAATTTTGGCAGCCATTCACCCAACCTCCCAGTAGAATTTACACAATCTTGCTCATTGGTTTCCCAAGTATGTGTTGTGTCCTTCCCCAGATTTGATTTGTTTTCACTGACATATTTCTTGCCATGCATGTTGCTTGTCTCCAGATATTTCAGGTGTTCGTCTATCTCAATGGCTTCCAAGAGAATAGGATCTTAGGACACTGATGGTATTGTAGCTAGAGAAACAATTGAGCAGATGTCCTCTAGCCTACCGATCTATGAAGATATGAAGTTGTATCTATACAAGGACATCAAACTGAAGTGGTAAGAGGTTAGTGAAACATTCACAGGAACTTTTGGGGAAGACCTCAAAGACCATCAAGTGTACGTGAACATTCAAAAGTCCGACTTGTACTGGATTTTATGCAGATACCCTGTGTTCCCATGAGCGGACATGATTCAATGGATCATCTCTTACAGTGACCCCGAGACGATGAACTTGAGCAGTGTTAGTGGGATGAAGCTTGCAAACTTCTGGGCACAATATTATGATGAGATGTATTAGATGTTAGAACCTGTGACTATCATGACTCCTCCATTTAGCTTGCCCAATAGCATAGCTAACTCTAGAGACATTTTGAAGGAGTGGATCAAGGAGCCAACTCATTTCAGGATGACACCCAACCAGATCTACAAGATGAATATATTGAGGAATGCATACCAATACTTGGTCATATTCGCATGTTGACTGTGTGGCCAAGCAAGTAATGAAACCTTTCCTCAGAGTTGGGTAATTGCATTGGACCAACTGGCTAGAGAAGGAAAACCATGCAACTGGTCTGACATACTGGCTCATCAGCTAAAGGAACAAGTCACAAAGGCTCGACAGTCACCCGAAGGTATGCATGTAGAGATTTACATGTTCAACTACATCCTAGATGTAGTCTGTGCTTGACATGAGTTCCCGAGCTTGGAGTGGGCATGATCACTAGAGGAGACTATTGTGAACACATATTTCAAGTTTTTGTCCGAATGCAGCTTCAGAGGAGTAATCATACGGTTTTCCAACGATTTTGTCACCCCAAGTGTACAGGATGATATTCGAACAGGATCCAACTTGCATGTGAGAGGAAGTGATGGAGGCATTGTTAGGCATTGCAGATTGGTATGCCTCACCTTCCGGCAGTTTCATCCAAATGTTCAGTGCGGAGAAGCCTCTGCATGTTCTACCAAATTTTTCCTTGGATGTACTTGTCATGCAGGAAGTAGCGTATCACATCTTGACAAGATTGACAGCTAGATTGCAGTGGAAGAAGAAGGTACCTTGGCCTGCTCTTCCATTGCAGATTGGCTTATATGAGATCCAGAGTATTAAGCAAGCAGATGTCGAAGTAGAACAAATGAATAAGTACCCGTTCAACCTCTGAAGCTTCAATCCGTATGACCCACATTACATTGTGAAGGATCATTGCATGAGAGTTCAGTTCAACTGGATACATGGAGCATTTCATTGGGCCAAGGAATACTCATGGAGGTATTGCTATAGTTCCTCCAGACCTAATGAACAAGTTAGCTTCGTTGTGTAGTGGTTAGCAAAGTAACATGAAGCAACATCATAGAGAGCACCAACAATAGTAGTATTAGAAACAACAACAGAGGCAGTAGAGCCAAGCATACCTGTGCATGAAAAAGGGAAGAGGAAGATTGTGAATCGCATGGAGGAGGAGAAAAGCTGCAAGTTTCAAGCAGATCCACTTATAGAACAAGGATCTATGGCTATTCAGGAAAAGAGGCAATAGTGCGACAAGTGCATCATGCGAAGGCAGAGGGATAAGAAGAGAATGGAGGAAGCAGAGAAGGAGTTGCATGAGCTGAGGAAGAAACTCTGAAAAGAACAAGATTTGCACCAACAGGAGAAGGAAGTGCAATAGTATCAGATAAAACAGGGGGCGCATCATGTGCAGATAGACGAAGAAATGCCCATGCAAGTAGTTGATTCATCTGAACAATTGGCATTAGGTGAATAGGGTGAATCGTCATATGGGAAAGACTTTTCTCATGAGATAAAATAGGCGCTTGAACAATTGGATGTAGACATGGAGTAGCAGGAGTTGGAATAGGACACCGACCTCATGCCTCACCGCAAAGAGGTCGACTCACCCGCTTCAATGCATCCAGATGATGAGCAAGTCTCAAATGACCAAGGGGGCACTGAGATCCTTAGTGGTCAGTCGGAAGAAGAGATGCACAACATCTCATTTGATGAATCTAATCATAGAGTTGTATAGTCTCACAGAGTACCAATTCCGGAAGACCAAATATCCCCTACGAAAGTTGAAGAACAAGTGATCATGATTGATGTGCACAACCATCTAACTACTTTGGCTGATGGAACCAGAGTGTATGTCGAAGCCACTAGCTCAAGTGTTCATTTCCTCATAGTCAAGAATGAGAAAATGGTGAAGGAACTATAGGTGGCTAAGCAAGGAGGAGACTTGGTGACAATGTTCGCTCGAGCTAAACTGAGGAAGGCAATACTAGATGAAGTATTGTCCCTTGATACAGTTATGCGAGCATTGTACTCCAAGTTTAGTACCATGCACAAAGAAGTCATCCATCTCCATGGATAGTAGCAGCGATGTGTAAGAAGAGCATGCATCATGAAGAACATACATGATGTTGTTGATAACATGCAAGCATGGACGATGAAGTACAAGGGAGCCCCGCTTCACTTAGCAAGGTTGATGAGGGCCAATTCGGTCGAGCTACAAGCATGTATCTGTAGTCAGATCCGAAACTATGAGGACCTAACGCAACTCATCACTAACATACAGGCTTCCCATGCACGGGTATTCAAGAACATGGATGTTGTGGTGCACACACATGCAATCCCACCACTTGGAACTCTCACCTAGGCAAAAATAAAGAACCAGGTCTGATAGGAGCTTGATTCATACTTCAATGAGTTGATGTGCACTGCCACTAGCCCAGACTTGCCTATCAGTGCAGACATCATGCGCAAGTATGCTGCTACTCTGGCCACATTAAAGACAATGATGCATATGCTTTTAGAGGAGTTGGACAGAGGAGCCCGAGCAGTGTACCTGGATGCTATGTAGGCAATGTTCAAGTTTCTGACAGATGTCATAGCGGAACACACGGACACTATCAAGGACTACCAATCTTGGCATCAATATGTTACTATTGATCAAGATGAGGATGTGGAGCAGTTAGACTTCTATAGTTGTCTAATTCGGAATGATGTCTAGTTTGGCTTGTTCAAGCCATTGTTCACATGGGTACATGTGCATTGTAATGTTGAGTCATGTCAAGGTTAAGTCAAGTGTCAATAGTGGATGTAACAATCATAGAGTAGGTGAAGAGTCATGAGGGTAGTTGAATGGTCACAAAGGGGAATGTCAAGGGTCACCCCACCCTTTGCTATAAATAGTCCCTCATAACTCATTTTATAGGCTTTTGGTTAGCCAAGCTTCTATTAAGACTATCTTGAAGAAAGCTTGGACAGTATTATAACGTGCCTTGGCTTCTCCACTACATGGAGCTAGTTCATCTCTTTGGAGGAGCAGGTGGATGTGGCTGTAAGGTTTCACTATTGGGGCTATGAGGTTTACTTGGATGTATTGTATGATTGGAACTTACACTTCTCTATATAATAAGAGCCAACACATTTTCATGCATATGTTATTATTGTAGTTGGACTGTTCCGGTTGCCTTAATGATATATGTTGTTTAACTTACATATTTGTGTATGAAATGATTCGTATGCAATTATATGAATCTTGTTGCAAATGTGTTGTTGGTTTAGCCATCACTTTGGATTGTCGACTGCTTTGCTTTCTACTCATGTGTTCCCTTCCCAACTGAGTACTGATACAAGTTGTCAAGGGGTGCACCCATCCCAGCCCACTTGTGTTATAACCTTTCATTGACCTTCCTTGACTCACTACAATATTCACACCCTTGCTACTGACAGAGTTATCTTACTTGCCTTTGTGTGACATTGTGTTCAAGGCATTACCTTACGGCCCATTGCTGGGACTCCTACACCAAATAGTATGAAGTCTAATTGGGACTTCTTACCAGGGAGATCCCCTTGACATGTTGGTGGGTCCAGTACCATCAACAAGTAGACATGTCTTTATCATTGTGAACATGATGTAATATTATCAAGGAGAAATGTGAAAACATGAATTTTAGTGACTATCTCATGACAAGTATGTGGAAAAAATAATATTTGTTGAGTTCATTAAGAAATAATCAAATATATTATTTGTCAAAACTTTAAATCCAATATAGGATTATTTATGTATTATTTATCTCATATTTATCATTAAAAAAAGTTAAATTTTAACCAATACAATAGCAAACAAAAGACCGAAATAACACCAAAATCTTATATCTTTATTACTAGAAAAAAGTTCACTTGCCTCTTTAAGGGAGAACTTCCAATAGAGAAAATCCCCAACTACATGTAACTTCACAAGCCTTATTTTACATTTCTTGATCTTCATCTTTAGAAGGAAAAGTTTCTAATTTAAATTGGTAAGAGTTGCTAATACAAGATTTAAATTGCTTGAAAATCTCATAAATTTAGTGATAAATTAAATTTTATTAAAATATAAAATTTTAAATTATATTAAATCTGAATTATTATAAAAAGGTATCACTTAAAATTTTTAAATCTAACAATAAATTGAATTTTATAAACCAATATAGAAACATCTTAACAACATATCTACCAAGATCTGAGAGGGATCAAATCTCATTATATGAAAATCTCTTTCTAAAATGTAAAACTTGAAAAAATATGTACATGTCAAAAGATTTAATCTCTTGTACTGATTGATAAATATGTCACTAAAATGGATCTATAGTACTGGTTTTTTATCTCTATATAGAGATCAACCATAGGGTAATTTTTCAATGGTTAAATTGTATTTTTAAATAATTTATTATTATTAATATTTATATTAAAAATTGAATGAGTTACACATTTTCGTCTTATTAAGAACTAACTAAATTATTTTACCTTTAATTATTTTTTCCTTGTGAGTATTGAAATATTTTACTAATTAGGTTAGAATGAATATGAATGAACTACCTAAGAAATAGAAAAACATTTATCGTAATTTTACAAACATAGATTCAACTATACTAAACTTTGTAATTTATAAAAATCTTTTCATTTTTTAAGGTAAGTCATTTTGCATGCAATTTCATATATAAAATTTTGATATAAGTTCACCAATACATAATCTATAATAAATATTATTTCATAAAAATAAACATCATGATGATAACCATCTATGAAACATCAACATCATCTAAGATACACATTCAAATTCACTACCATAATCTAAATATATACACCTCTAACACATATAAACATTGTTAGCTAGCACACAAATCTAATAATCTAACAGGGCATCATCATCGTGATCACATTTTAAAAAGACACAAGAATTGTAATCTAACATCGTCACCACACACATCCTCAAATTAATATACATCTCAACTCAAATAATTGATATCACATGCACATTTATCTCCAAGCACATTAAATTAAAATATCTAACGTGATCTAACAATATACACATCAACACCAACACATAAACTATGTACATAAAAATGAAAAAAAAATGCCCCATATATAAACAGGTTAAACAACTGCATCAAATCAAATAAATGCTATTGAATATCTGATACAACAAATGTAGTAGTGGCAACCTGGTTTGTAGTTTGGTTTGTGTTATCCTAGTCTATAGCCCAGTCAAGTACTGCATTAACAAACATAGTAGTGGAAGACTTGTCTGCAACAAAACACTATGGATGGTCAAGTATTGCCTCAACTGTCGAACTCATAGGTGGAGGAGGAGTTGGTTGGTAAGCTCTCTCAGGAGAAACATGAAGAAAATCCTCTAGCTTTGGCATGTCATCATTAGGCAAATCTCGAGGAGGTGTGATACCAAAAAGATCATAAATACCCTGGCCATGATCTGATGGGGTTGTACTACCAGAAGCATGATCACCACCCTCATCATCATGATATGATGGGGTAGCATTCCGTGAAGGCTCATTTTATATATCTAGCACTGCATGCCCTGCATCCCTCCTCACTGCCAATAGCCTACAATATTCGATGATAACATGCATAAGAGACATCATCTCACCCAGGCAGTCCCTCAAGAGATCCACGAACCTAGTATCTACATTGATGTTTTGAGCCCTTGTAGGGTGCACTCCCTCCTCAACCAATAATATAGATAATTTATTGCAGTAGTCCATCATAATTCCTAGAATATCCCTACAGGCCCAGATGCCCATGCCCCCATAAGGATGTGCCTCACCCTCTTCGGCCTAGCCAATATCCTCATCTGATTGCTTCGATGGGGGAGGAGGCATGTCCCCAAATAATATGTCAATGTCTACAAAATATATAGTACAAAACAATAATTAGACAATTTCATTAAACAAGTTAAAGAATGTGCTATAATAATTTTTATTCTAATTAATTAAGACAATAAAACAAAAATAGATTAATTTGAAGAAAACAATAATATTATCTCTATCATCTATAGGACCATTAGATGTGAAGAGGATGTTGGGACATTATCTCAATTCAATACCCACGTACGGAAATGACAACAATATAAATGCGTGGTCATCCTCACTGACTAGTAGAGCTAGTGCCTATGCAGAAATCCTAGTCAGATACTCTAGCAGGCCCCCCTTAGGCATCATCTAGCTCCACACGTGCATGTGCATCTTAGTCATCATCCTACGAGGACAATGGTCAAATGTAGGCCTCATCTCTGGAAACCTCTCAAAACATAAATAAAAATATTTAAAGCAAACGAGAAGCTCATCATCCCATATATCATCACACAACATATATATAAATACCAACAATACTACCTCAAAAAAATGGCATACCACCTGATACATCATCTTTCGTGAATCAAATAATCATCTTAATACAAAATATGGAAACTAATGTGCAACCCATCACTAGTATAGTGTGCAATGGTGGTCACTAATAATGAGAGGCACCTAACCTCCTGTGCAACAAAAGAAGCAATCTGTAGTTATCCACCATGCACCTGAAAATATGTTGGATGGACTACATGAGCCCCAACATATATATAAGAGTAGACAAGCTAACCCTTTGCTACAACCCCATGGGGGAAATTAGGGAACTAGGGAAAATCCTCCTCTCTCTTGGATAGGCTAGTGATAAAATATATGTCCTCTTTAGAGGGCCTATACCATGCCTCAGGACCGACATGGAAACCTTTCTCTTAGACATTCCATCGGCGGATCATATGTGCCAACAAAATAAAGTGCACCTTAAGGGATGCAATCTCCTCATAGCACTTAAGGAGGCCTACATTCCTCAAGAGTGCTTGGGTCACTGTGTTAATAGGAAAATGGTATAAATCCCTCTTCCTCTATTAGGCCTCCCATGGTTAGACCACATTGTATTGGTCTGCCATTTTCTCCTGCTCCTACTACAACTCCGTCTATTGACGTCTATGCTATATGATTGACACATAAAATACATCAATCTCATATGTAAAACATATATTTTTTATTAAATGAAAAATGTATTTATAAATATGGAAACATAACTTTCACTTTAAAAAACATTTCCCTGGCGTGCCCAAAAAAACGTAATGTATCAGCTCTGGTGTGCTATCAAATGAAACTGTGCTAGACACAATGCGTACATACATATGACACCACCTTTGGTTCATATATTAAAATTTTCATCATGGTGTGTTGAAAACTTATGCATTGGTGCACACGTATAACCTTTTTGCATAGGTACAGAATGCGCAGGTTATCAAACACACTAAGCTATATTTTTTAATATTATTGTGTGGTGTGCTTGGTAAATATAAATGCATCGGGCATAAAATAAAAATTAATGCACTAGTGTACAATTTATAGCTTTTCCCAATGCATTTTCATTTATGAAAC
The DNA here is from genome assembly GCA_031772625.1 of Pinus tabuliformis. Classification (NCBI taxonomy): domain Eukaryota; kingdom Viridiplantae; phylum Streptophyta; class Pinopsida; order Pinales; family Pinaceae; genus Pinus; species Pinus tabuliformis. The sequence continues at coordinate 1,442,794,750 of CM062818.1, read as the reverse complement.
ACACCCAAAAATAATGGTGCATTAGGTTCACACACCAAACTGTAATGCACCGTGTAAATATACAGGGTCCACTGCTATCAGTGTGAGTCGAAGAAATATTTTTTTTTAACAATGGATTTTTTGATCTGTTTTGAAATTTTAATCCACAAAAAACTTAAATTATAGAGAAACATAGACATTACCTGGAAATTTGGTCATCAGGGAGGCATTGTCGACACATAATTGGGAAAAATAAATTTTACCATTAAATGAGAAAATTGGAAAGGCACGCACCGAGCACAGTATGGAAGGATGGTGAGTAAAAGAAACAACAATGTCAGGGTGCTTTCATGAAGAAAGAGTGGCACCAGTGATTCAAATATCTATAACATTGTAGATGGAAAAAATAAAATTTACGGTCAGTAGGTTTTTTTTTTTTTCTTATTTTTATTTTTATTTAACCCTCTTTCAGTGTGTTATTATACCCAAATCGATGTGTCAAATATATAAGAGCATTTTTTTTTTTTTTTTTTTTTTTTTAAATTAAAAACCCTTAGCACTACATTTTTTAAGATATACCGGGGAGGACGAATACATTTACCACACTGATGCTTTTTCGGACTATAGCACCACATTTAAAAAAAATTAAAAACTGCCTAGTAGTGCTCTTTCAAAGATGCACCGAGGAGTTTTAATACGTGAACAAAACCAGCGCTTCGTAATAATATAGCACAACTAAAAAGAAAACACTATAGCGATAGTGTACGCACATACATTTTTTAAAATCTAACCCCTTTTCGGTGCTAGCGAGTAGTATACACACTGATTCTATTTGTTATTTAGCGCACCATTTTTTTATTATTATTATTTAAAAAAGATGAATCTTCCATGGTGCACCATGTTCTATTCGACATTGATGCTTATATGTATAGTAAAGCATTAGCGTGTTTGTATATTTTAGACACACCGTAAAAAAAACATCCACTAAAACATTTTCCTGCCCACTTCTTCTAGTGACCTTCACTACAACCAGATTTTTTGGGATATTATTATTGGAGCTTCCACAAAAACCTTCACTAGAAGGTATTTTCCTTGTAGTGACATAAACCAAAATAATTTAATTAACCTCTCACCGTACTTACTCTATTGATACTACCTCTATCTCCAACTCATATCTACCTCACATAGACAAGTTATCTCCCAAAGATATGGAAAAACATTGACACCATCATTTCCATAATTATGATGAATAATATTTCAAATGGAATGAATGTAAAGAAACTCAGTTATTTCTAATGGATGCATCTCCATTACTCAAATAACATTTTTCTTGAAAAATACTACTAAACCAACATTAGAAGAGAACACCTCCTACCCCCCCCCACCCCCCCCCCCCCCCCATCCATAAATTGGTGATTATCATCTCAAAACTAACATGCTTTCTATTGAAATGGGTGCTTGTGATATGGTTCTTGAGGTAGAATGGTGACATAATTTGGGACCAATCACCATTTTTACTTTAAAGAGGTATACATGAGCTTCATGTAGGAATGGAAAAAGCATACCCTTAAGGAGGCTACATATGGTTCCCTTGAAATTATCACCTCTCATCACATGGAGAAGTTTTTGAAGAAACACCACTAAAGTGTTAATGCACAGTTTAATTTCACGCACGTAGTCAAGACCACATCGCAAGACTTTCATGTTGATTTGCAGTTGGTTCTCTTAAGAATCAATATGTATTTTAAATGCCATAATGCTTTTTACCTTAAAACAGGAATCATTAACATGGAATTTCCCTCATTCAAAGTAGTCAACACCAAATGTGCATTCTAATTGGTACCCTTTTTCATTGAAAAATGGAATTGAAGAAAATTTGGGAGTTGTTGGAGGAAGGAGTCATATGTCATAGTGTACTCATCACCAATGTTCATGGTATTAAAGAGGAAGGAAACTTGCAGGTGGATGTTCCCTAACTTTTGGGTTCTTAATAAGTTGACCATGAAGGATAAATTTTCTATCCTAGTTATTGAAGAAATTTTGGATGATGTTACACTAAAAAATGTCACCATGACTATTTACAGTTAGTATGGCTCAATCAACAGTCATGCTACCCTCTTAGGCAAGTCTTATGCCTCTGCTATCCATCTCAAACTCAAAGAAGAGAGAAAGTCTTGTAAAAAATGTGTTTATCTCTGGGGACGCAGGTTCTCTCAAGCCTTACCTGCGGGGACGCTCACAATGTTCACAAAGGCTGCGTCTTTGGACTCTCTGTATGTTAAGGGACAAGTGCGTCCTTCTGTAAAAGGCAAAATGCGCAAGTTTCATCTTAAAAAAGTTACTTGTGGTTACTTCTAGAACTTTCTAGAGGTCGGTTTGATGAAATGGATGCGCCTCCAGTTGGTTCATGTATCCCTATTAAGGAGGAACTTATCCCATCAATGAGGGAGCTATCCCACCCAAAGAGGGGGATTATCCCATTGATGGTGGACCTGAATAACCTCTTTACAGCACTATAAATAAAGGCATTGAGCCAGAGGGAGGGGAGGTTGAAGCTATATATTTTCTTTGGGTAAATGCTGCAGGAATTAGGACTCCCATTTAGAACCTTGTGAGGAGAGATTGTCTTTGCTTGATTCTACTTGGAAGTGGGTGAGCTTTGTCAAAGTAGAGGAAAACCCTTGATGGACCCTGGGAGGAACTTGCACAACACCAAGGCCAGGTTGTAAGAGTTTCTTTGTTTCGTTATTAATACAAACTGGTTCATTTTTCTCAATAGCTTGTGTTAATGAGTTATTTCATGTGTTCCTTGGTCTGCATGTTGAATATATGTTTTATTATATGAGATGCAAGTGCTTGGTAATTGTTTGACTGTTTGTGGTTGCAGGAATTGATGTGAAGGAGGAGCTCATCCGGATCGGCAAGGACGGACTACAACAACAGCGTTTGGAATAAGGAATTGATGTGAAGGAGGAGCTCATCCGGATCGGCAAGGACGGACTACAACAACAGCGTTTTGGAATAAGGTAAGCCTAAACACTTGTAGTTTTCATGTTTTAAAAGGTGTATTTAGAGAAAGATCGCTCCATTTTGTCTTGTTTGTCGCTAGAGAGTTTAGACTCCTAGGGAGGTCATTTGTGTCCGAACAAACGACTTTTTCCGCCACGACAAATTGGCGACTCCGCTGGGGATGCCATTAATGTGAAAGTCTTTTCCTTTGTGTGAACTTTGCTCTGAGAAAATCATTTTTATTTTCTGGTTTTTGACTGTGAGAATTAGTATTTGGGTGGCTTAGCTTTAGATTTAGTTAGATTTGGTTTTTCTTAACTTTTCCAGAAGGACGCATCCTCTGAGTACTGCACAGTGCGTCTTTGGACGCGCTGTTGCCATTTGCACAGAGCGGGCCCGCGCCTGTTATAACGGGTTGCCTGCGTCTTCCTGTAAAAATTTAGGAAAACTCCATTTTTGCTTTAATTGCTTTTAGATTTTGTTTTTTCTTAGGGCTTTCTGCCCAGATCCTTTAGTACCCTGTCAAAAATTTTCACCTGAACTTGTTTTGTGAGCTTTGAGTGTTTTAGTGGATTTCAACGAAGTTTAGGCCTAGGGTTTGATTTTTGAATAGGTCCTGTAGTGACTTTGACGGTAGAAAGTTGTCCAGCCTTAGATCTCTCTGGTTTGTCAGCCTTCTTAGAAGTCGGGCCTGTCGTAAAGTCTCCTTGTATGAGCAGCTTGCCATTTAAGTTGTCTTTTGGGTCAAATTTCGAATTACTTGTTTATAAAGTGTTGATTTCCATTTTACAAAAGAACAAAAAGATTAGAGTTTTGTTTTGACTAGTTTTTGGTTCTGCAATAAGCTAGTCCTTGATTTGATTGTGATCAAGTAAAACACCTTAGAATAATCATTGTTGGCTTTGCCTCATTAGGTTTAATTAGGGTAATTTCCTTTTGATTTGTTTGTTTTTATTTTTTGAGTGAATTTTCATGGATTGCATAGTTTGAAATTGATTTTTATTAAAATAAATTTATGTTTTTCGTTAAATAAGAAAAATACAAAAACATCTCCTTTTAAAAGTTTTGTTTCAAGTAGCATTTAAAGTTTTTGGAAGAAAAAGAGTTTTTTCGTGCAAGTAAAGAGCGGTCATGTTTTTGTGCTTGGAAAAGACAAACGAATTGTTTCTTTGATTGTCTTTAATTAAGAAGTTGCTTTTATAAAAATTGCATTCTCTCAACTTTTTAGTTAAGCAATTCATCGAAAAAGTAAAGTAGTGGGGAAATCATCCTAGGTGCATTTTGTAGTGGTTTCGAGTCGAGTCAACACACCACTGGTTTCACTTCCATCACCTTTTGACTTAAGAAACAACCTTAAAAGTAACGCTTAAATTAAAATCAATCTAGTAATTTTTATTTTTCTAGGGCTCTGAAACACCAACATAGCTTAGGCTAGGGTCTTGGAGTAGGTGAGTACTTAACTCTCCAAGACTACATAACCAAACAGATAGTTTATCTTGAGTAGAATAAATCCAATTGTTTCAATTGCATTCTGGGAAAGCTCCTCTTAAAGGAGAAGCACGAGCTCGTGTCCGAACCAGTGAGGGGATCATTCCCCCCTCGTTGGGAACGACGCCAGACAGTACGTATTACAAACGGTAAACCTCGGATTAACCATTGTCGAGGAGCCAGGGGTCACTTATCGGTAAACCTTGGATTACTGTCAAGGAGCCGGTAAGGGGATTGAGCTTGTTACTCTGCCCTTGCGTGCTGTCGGAGTTTAGACTGTTCCCCCAGGTGTAATTGTTGTGATTGGTAACTTTAGTGACCATAATCTTTAGGGTTCTACCGAGGTGACGGTGGAGGGAAGGTCCCACTGTACCTGGAGCAGACGTCGGTTATACTCACTTGGATTTTCCGGGGGGTTCACTTCACTTCGAGACGGTTAAAGTGGAGGAACTTGTGCCGGTCTATTCATTAAGCAGGTTGCCGGGGTAACTGTTCCACCCGCCATTTCTGTACTGAATCCAGCGAGGTTGGGCCTAATCACCAACTAGCGCTTTTGGTCCGGAAGACTACTGTTTGTGTTTGGTTTGACGCTCTAGATTCTTTAGGCGTGTGCTTCAAATTTGTTTGCTTCTTTAGAAGACTTTAGGTGGTTTGATTTGAAATTTTTACTTTGTTTTCGTGTGTTGTAGTTAAAATCTTTAATTGTGGCGGAATTACCGAGACAGTCCCGTCGACTTCGGGGCAAGTCTCCTGAGATTGTTACCGGAATAGATTTGTTAAGAAAACTCCGTAAATCGCGGGGTGAATCTCCTGAAGACATTCCGGGTCAGTACGAAGGGTTAAAGGTCCTTGTAACTCCTCCTAGTGACAGTAGAGTAGGTTCACCTGAAGAAGGAGAATCTTCCTTGGTAGTCCATCCAGATTACCAAAGTTTAGAGACAGGTTATAATCCCGAAGCTGTTTCAGTTTCTGAACTTACTGGTAGTTTTTCGTCTGCTAGTGATATAGGCGAAGAACCTGAAATATCTGAACCTGTTACTCCAACTTCTAGTGTTCCAGATTCACCAAGAATAGAAAGAATTATCACCGAAAATCTTCCTACTGGTTTGATTGCTATAGAAGAACTTGCTCCAGAGGAGGATATAGGTGTCTCTCACCTTGAAGGTCAACTTACTATTGATCTAAGGGAGCGTGAATCCATCTTTTACAGTCCTCCTAGAAGTACTACTTGGTACCTTTCGTTAACCAATTATTTAGACAACTCAGGGGTAGGTTTTTCTCCACCTCGTACTCCTTTTCCACCTGGAGGTATTTATACTCCTGTAAATATGATTGGTCAGTCGTCTGTGTTTACTCAAAGTCCTGAATCTTTCTTACACGGCGGTCCTTCTGTTCCCACTGGGTATCAATCTCTTTCTGGTACCTTTGCGGGAGCATCTCCTCAACCCGTTGATCGTGGGTTATTAATTGGAAACAGTGGTAATGTACCATTGGGTGTAGGAGACATTTACATGATGTCAGGTTCAGTTCCCGTTTCTCAACCTCAAGGTGGCCAATTACCGCCTGGGGGGCAACCGCAGTTAACGCCTGGGGGGCAACCTCAAGGTACGCAAATCGTGTCTGGGGGGCAACCTCAAAGTCAGTATGCACCTATGGTGCAATACGCACCTCAAGGTCAACCCCAGCCTCAATATGTACCCCAGGGTCAACCTCAGTATCAATATCAACCTCAAGGATGGCAACCTCAAGGATGGCAACCTCAAGGGTATCAACCCCAAGGTTATCAACCTCAAGGGTACCAACCTCAAGGTCAAGGTCAACCCCAGTATCAGTATTTACCCCAAGGTTATCAACCCCAAGGTCAATACTCGAGTCAAGGTTATCAACCGCCTCAAGGTCAGTCATATGTTCCAAGTATGGGAACTGCACCTTACAATTATCAATCCTACCCTCAATCTGGTTATGGATCTCAGTATCCTCAACCTGTTACGGGTCAATACCCTGGAATGTTAGTGTGGGATCCATCACAGGGTCAACAGGTGTTGCAGCCAAGTGTACAGATGGTTCCTCAAGCTGGACAACCCGTAGTTTCTGGTCCAACCCAGCAACCGCAACCTGTCCAGCCAAATGTTCAAACTTCTGTAACTTCGGTAGTTACTCAGCCGTCAATTGCACCTAGTACTCCATCTCAAACGGCTGCTGCAACTACCGCTACATCTACCATACTTACTTCTGGAGTATCGACGACTCCAGTTTCTACTGTCCCTGTTACCACACCTCAGACATCTTTACCGTTGTCTGGATCTACGATTCAAACCACGGTCCAGATGCCTATAGGTCAGCCTGGTATAAGTACGGTTGTTACTACTCAACCTCAATTTGTTCAACCTCCGTACCAGGGACAGTACCAACATGGGCAAGCTGTCCAACAACCGGTTTACCAGTATCAACCGTATCCTGGGTACACTTATCAACAACCTCAACAACCCCAGTACGGTCCGGTTAATCCTGGTTTTCCAGGAGGATATAATATCCCAAATGCGACTCCTGTTCCTAGTTATCCTGGATATCCTCCTCCTGGGGCTGGTATTGTGACCCAGAGTTTTAGAGATCCTAACCGGCAGTTACCGTTTATCGCAACTTTGGATTTACCAGACTTGACGCGCCTAACGAACGATCCAATTCAATATCTTCCGTTCTGGCCGCCAATGCCAAATAAGTTGCCCAGTGATATACCCAAGTTCGAAGGTAAGTCTGGAGAGGATCCGTCCAATCACGTGATGACTTACCACCTCTGGTGTGCTTCAAATTCTATCTCGGATGATTCGATCCGCTTACGTCTTTTCCAGCGTACACTCATTGGTCTCGCGGCCAAGTGGTACATTGAGTTACCACGGGCCTCTTTTTACAACTTTAGCCAGTTAGCTACCTCGTTCTTAACTCACTTTCAGTTGCCGGTCAGATACGATAACGGCACGGAGTTATTAACTTCACTAAAACAATCGACGTCCACGTACATTTCTGATCACATCCATGAGTGGAGACGTCGTAGGAGGTTAGTGAAAGTTTTTATCCCGGACCAAATCTTAGCTGAATGGTTTGTCAAATCATTATTACCGAAGATTACTGAAGATGTAGCTAAGGCCGGAGTAGTTACTGAGGAGCAAGTCATTGCTCAGGCACAATACCTTGACTTAGTTTACACTCAGTCGGGTACATTACACGAGAAGATTCCAGATCTTCCAAAGTCGAATCAAATCGCTGCTGCTCCTTCGGGATCTCATGCCGCTGATGGTATGATTGGTATCGTGAATACAAAGAGCAAGAAGAAGTCTTCCAAGGCTTCAAATACTCCAATTATCACTTTGCCTGATTCTCCGACAGGAGAGTCTTCTCCTCCTGAACTTACCGCCGACATTCACGCTGTAGAGTCATCTACGGCCAAATCAAAAAACGGTGGAAAGAAGAAAGGAAAGAAGAAGGCTAAAGCAGACAAGGCTCCGAAGGAGAAAACAGAAAAGTCGGAAACCAATGACGAAAAGCGCAAACCTCGATATCCTTGTCTTATTTGTGAAGAGGATCATTTTACGAGAGATTGCCCTCATCGGGCCGAGGTTGTGAAAATAGTCAAAGGTTCTCCCACTCCTGCTGTGTTAAAAAATCCATTTCCGGAGCAGGAGAATAAGATGATAGGTTCTTCTTCGAATGCCAGTGAAGAACCCATTTTGATGATGTCTCATGTGAGGATTGCGACTCGATCGCAAGATTATGGTAGTAAGAATCCTGTTGATGGTAAGGAAGCAGAATCTTCTCACTCTAACCCATCAACCTCAGCTCCTGGTTCCGATCCACTACAGATCGAAAAACCTAACCCAGACTTAGTGATTAAGCCGCCCGCCAAGGGTGTACTTCGAAGGTCTGCTTTCAATCCACATGCGAGAGCAGCCCAGAATTACAACATTGTTGAGGACTTAGCTGTTTCACCCTCAGCAATGTCGGCGTTAGAAGTGCTGCAATCATGCCCAGCACAACGAAAATTGCTTTTGTCGGCTATCGGAGCTGTTGATGTTCAGGACCCGAATCTAATGATCTTCGATCTAGAAAATAGTACACCGCGTCTCCCCCATCAAATGGCTTTCCAAATTCCAGTGATAGTCAAAAACAGGCCTATTCATCGGACTGTGATTGATGAGGGAGCTTCTACGTGTATTATGTCGATTCAATGTTGGAGATCCCTTGGTTCTCCTTCGTTGAACCAATCCCCCACCATCCTTAAGGCCTTTGATGGCCGTGGGTTCCGTCCGTTTGGTATTCTACAAGAATTGCCTATAGGGGTAGAAGGTAAAACCGTTAGTCTGGATGTGGAAGTGGTTGATGCCCCTCTAGACTACAACCTTCTTTTGGGTCGAAGTTGGTCATATGCTATGACAGCGGTCGTTTCATCGGTCTTCAGAATAATTAAGTTTCCACATAACGGTAAGATCGTGACTATTGATCAGCTGACATACTTTTCATCCGACCCAGCCTCTTCAGAGAGTATCCAGCATGTCGGTAAGACGACAATCCCTTATAGGGACGTTGGTGTAGGTTTAGTTAAGGATTCCGGTTTACTGGGAACTTTTCCTCTCCCTCCACTCAACGTAGATCCTTCATTTGCAACAATTCATATGATTACATCAGAAAACATTATTTATGATGATCCTTGGATTGTCCCATCTGACTCTGAGATAGACTCATTCGGTGATGCTATGCCTTTGAGTCCATATGAAATTGCTTATGAAGCTGTCATGTCTTTTACCGACTCGCATTCAACCGAAATCGACCAAATGAATGTGGTCAGTGAAGAATCACTTTTCACCTCACCCTTAGAACGGATAGCGTTTCCCGAAGTCGTGTCATCTGACGAACAACTTCGCGAAATCCTGAGTGTAGACGATCTACCATGGGAGGATCTCCATCACAGATCTTCGTTTTTACCTAAGAGTGATGCTTTTGAAAATGATTTTTCATCTATCTTTACCGCTGAATATGTCAAAGACGCTCAGGATCCAACGAAACATTCTGATTCAGAGTTGAATTTAGGGAATATTTCTCGTACTATTCCCATTGATATTTCAGTGAAGCCCGAAATCGAGGAAAACATTCATATAGGTGCCGCTTGTACAGAAGATGAAATCCAAACTTACAAGGCCCTATTCCAAGAATTCCGCGATGTGTTTGCCTGGTCTTACGAGGAAATGCCGGGAATCGATCCTGCCATTGTTGTTCATGAAATAAAGACCTACCCGGATGCTAAACCCGTCCGGCAACGGTTGCGTCAGATTCACCCTCGAAAAGCGGCTGCGATTAAAGCAGAAGTCGAAAAGCTGTTGAAAGCAGGTTTCATTTATCCGATCCCGTTAACGGATTGGGTATCGAATATTGTTCCGGTCAACAAGAAACAAGGAACAATAAGAATCTGTATCGACTATAGGGATATAAATCGAGCTTGTCCAAAAGACAACTATCCTACGCCTTATATCGATCAAATTATTGATGATTGTGCCGGAAGTGAAATGTTTTCCTTCATGGATGGTTTTTCGGGCTATAATCAAATCAATATTCTACCTGCCGACCAACCAAAAACGGCATTCATTTGTCCATGGGGGACATTTGCTTATTGCAAATTACCTTTTGGGCTTAAGAATGCCGGGGCTACTTTTCAACGGGCGATGTCTTATGCATTTCATGACATCAAGCACATTGTGCAACCGTATCTCGATGATTTGCCTGCTCATTCTTTACATCGAGCTGATCACCTTGTCCATTTACGAGCAATCTTTATGAGGTGTAGGCATTATCGAATTCGGTTGAATCCCCACAAGTGTGTTTTCTGTATAGAAACAGGTCGATTGCTGGGATTTGTTGTTTCAAAAGCCGGCATTCGCGTCGATCCCTCGAAAGTCGAGGCTATCATCAAATTGCCTCCTCCTTCGAGTTTGCGCCAACTCCAAAGTTTGCAAGGGAAAGCGAACTTTTTACGCCGATTCATCCCAAACTACGCCGAGGTCACTAAAGGTTTTACACGGTTGTTGAAACAGAACGCACAATTCTTTTGGGACGAGATTGCCCAACAATCTTTTGATGCACTTAAACACGCGTTGACCCATGCACCGTTATTGCATCCTCCCAACTACAACCAGGACTACTTCTTATACCTCGCAGCTTCGCATTCCACCATTGGAATGGTGTTAGTTCAAGAAGATGAATTCGGAGCGGAGCATGTGATATATTATCTTAGTAGGACCTTGAATTCCACTGAGCTAAAATATTCACATGTGGAGAAATTGGCCCTGGCAGCCGTTCAAGCTGTCCAGCGTTTTCGTCACTACATTCTTCTCCGTAAAACTACAGTTATTTCGGATTGCAACCCTATGATTTACATTTTGACAAAACAATTGCTAGGGGGCAAGTACTCTAAATGGATCGTTATCCTGCAAGAGTTCGACTTGGAGTTCGAGAAGTCCAAGTCTAAGAAATCCTTAGTTTTCGCGGAATTGATGTGTGATTTCCCGAGTGCTGACACAGAGACTGTGGCAGAAGAGTCCATTGCGGACGAATCTTTGTTTCTTATCAGTACTGTAGATCCATGGTACGGGGATATAATCATCTATCTCCAAACCCAAACCTTTCGGCCTGAAGCTTCCAAAGCGGAACGTCGAAAAATTCGGTTTCAATCCCAGCCATACAAAATTATTGGAGATACACTTTATCGCCGGGGGGCAGACTTAGTTTTTCGACGTTGTTTAACTCACGAAGAGGCTGAGAGAGTTTTGAATGATTGTCACTCTGGAGCATGTGGCGGTCATATGTCTGGGTATGCCACAGCTCAGAAGGTGTTGCGCGCTGGCTATTTCTGGCCGTCTATGTTTAAGGATTGTATCATTGCCGTCAGGAAGTGCCACAACTGTCAAGTTTGATCGCAAGATGCGCGCTCCACCTGCTCCTCTCCACCCTATAATTGCCGCTGGTCCATTCGCCAAATGGGGTATCGACTTTATTACTTGTAACCCTCACTCGGCCGGGGGGCATGCGTATATCATCCTTGCGGTTGATTATTTTACTAAGTGGGCCGAGGCGATGCCTACATTCGACGCAAGCGGCAAAACAGCTGCAGTTTTCGTATTCAATCATATCATAACTAGGTTTGGTGTCCCACAAGCAATCATTACTGACCATGGGAGCCATTTTCGAAACATCATGATGACTGAGCTTACAAGCCAGCTTGGTTTGCGCCACGATAGCTCTACTCCTTATTATCCGCAAGCCAACGGTTTGGTTGAGTCTATCAACAAAGTTCTAGTTATCATGATCCGACGAACCATTGGTGTTCATCGGTCGAATTGGCACAACATGTTATTTTCAGCGCTATGGGCATACCGAACTTCAGTGAAAATTCAACAGGGTTCACTCCTTTCCAGCTAGTTTATGGCTTGGAAGCTGTGTTACCCATTGAATGCGAAATCCCATCACTTCAAATGGCTGTCGAATTACTTCCAGCTACTTCCGAAGAGGAGAAACGTTTATTGTACTTGGCTAAATTAGATGAGACTCGACGTGACGCTACATTGGCAATCGAGACTCACGCGAAACGAATGAAAGCTCAGTATGATAGAAATGTAACACCTCGAAGTTTTTCGGAAGGAGACCTAGTGCTATTATATGATCAAGCTAACGATAAGCTAGGTGCTGGAAAATTCGTTCCTATGTGGCATGGACCCTACATTGTAAAGCGAAAGCTAGCAAAAGGGGCTTATGAGTTGGTTGATTTTGATGGGGACTCTTTGGGTAAACCCAGAAATGGACTTTACCTAAAGAGGTATTATGCTTAAATGGTGGGTATGGAGAAATCTTTAGATAGGTTAGATTTTCTTTCTAGCTAGCGTGTTTGTTAGTTTAGTCAGTGTGCTTAGCTTAGAGAGTGTGTTTTTCGTCGTTATTCTGGCTTATCTTGGTTTTACTCTTGATATTGCAGATGTCGACGCCTCCCCAAACATACATTGGATTTGCTGATGGTGCTTGTCGTAGTACACGGAATATCTCTTCCGCAGCTTGGGTTATCTATTCGCTCTCTGACGAGTTAGTTTCTATGCATGGGGTAAGCCTTGGTCAAACAACGAACAACATTGCAGAATACAGTGCAGTGGTTGAATTATTATCCGAATCTATTTCATTTGGAATTCGACGTTTGATAGTGAGGTTAGATTCTGAACTTGTTGTATTACAGCTTAATAGAGTTTATGCCATTAGAAATCCTGTGTTATTAAGGTTGTTTTTGAGAGTGCGTCTCTTGGAACGTGAATTTGATTACATTGAATATCAGCATATTCCAAGGTCTTTAAATACATTAGCAGATGCAATTGCTTCTCGAATGTTGGACAGACATTTACAATAATCATGCAAGTAAATTTAAAAACATTTCATCACATATGTTAAACAAGATAAGCCGGTAATAGTGATATATATATAGATAGAAGTGTGTCAAAAAATATATACATCGTCTTCGATCATAGGTTGAAAACACCTTATGATCGGCAAAATGATAGTACAAAAAGTCAAAATGTCACATGTGACTACAAAAGTGACTAGTCAATCATTGGTGGCGCTCTCTGTATGACACCACTGCGCGGGCTACCTTACGCAAAAATCTCCTAAACGGTCCAGGGACCGCGACTACGAAGCGCTGAAGCCTGGTAGGAATGTCGTCCATAGTAGTCTCAGGTATATCTGCCGTGAGATGCTCTAGATCATGCTCCAACTCAGCTAGTACTTCTGCAGCTGCGTCCTGTGGGGCTGGTACCGGTGCAGCTGGATGTAGTCTATCAAAAGGCCGGAGGTTGGTTGGACGCTGTGGACCAACATCTGCATTTTGAAAATTTTACTGTTAGTTTTGAGACGATATATATGAAAAATAAAAAAAATACATAATTAGAAAACTTGTGAAAAATAAAGTACCTCTGTCATCCCATTGTTCTCCCGGTGGAAGAACCATGTCCGGATCACCTCTAAAATCCACTCCGGCATACGGAAAGTCCTGTATCGAAAAAACCTGGTCCTCTAACCAGTGAAAGTAACTATCTGAGAATCGAACCACCGCCGTGCCCTCGTCAGGATGCCGGGCCATCACCGCAACCCATCGTATCAGCTTTGGCTCCCGAGGACCCAAGATATCAACAATGAGTTGCTGAGGGATCAGCATTGGAACTCTCTCCAAGGCAAAGCTCACGACTAGAGGCCCATATCCAAAAGTCTTTAGTCGTTCGTTCTTTGCCTTGGTCAGTTGGCTCTTCATATGAGCTGACACAGCTTCACACCAGTTGAAAATGGTGCCTTGGTAACAGTCAATTGCCATCCGCATTTGGGATCCGGAAGCAATGTGTAAAGCGGCCGCGCCGCAAATTCTGGTAACCGTGAACGCTATGACTTTGAGTTCACGCAGAGTGATGTGTTTTATCTCTATGCCTTTCGAATGGTGAGCCCCAGGTGTGCACCACTCGTCGCGGAGACTATCAAGGGATTGGCCACCCAGCCTAGTTCCCGCAAGACTGAGTTGCTCGCCTCTGTTCGGCAAGCCAGTGAGAAAGTATACATCCGAGGGCTCTATCTCGAGCTGGTGCCCTCCTATGTAAAAGCATTGTTCTTGAATGTTCCATCGCTCAACCAGCCATTCCAAGAATCTTACCTGGCCCCTCATGCCCGGTATGGTCCAGTATTTGTATAACCCGCATGCTCTTAGGGCATCCAGGGAAGGTTGATGATTTATTGCAGCTTCATCATCCTCTACATGCTCTCTTTCTCTCCAATCTAACATGGTTAATGCCCTGCACACCAGAAATAGTCATTAGAAATTGATTTGGGAATTTTTAGATAGTTTTTTGAGGGGGTTGGGGTTTTGAAATGCGCGTTTCACGGAAGACGCACCCCGCCTTTACAACACAGGGCGCCCGGACGCGGCTGGCCTGAAGGCGGACTGCGTCTTCCGACCATTTTCCTGTATAGGAAAAAGTCGGGGGACGCGGGTCACCCGAAGGGCACCCGCGTCCGCCGAGAGGCGCATTCCAAAACCAAAACCCCCCCAAAAAATGAAACTAAGACCTAAAAATTAATTCTAAAGGGATAGAAATGCAGAGTAGGATGTGTAAAATACCTGGATAAGACGGCGTTCGATTCCGACGGTCGGATTTTCCGCAGCGACCACAGGAAGTTTCTTGTCAAAAGCTCCTTTTTTAACCTCAACAGTCAAATGGTAAAAATGACATGGTAAAAGGTCTTTTTATAGGTTTTTTGGATGAATTAGTTCATTTTTTACCATGAAAAGATGTTTTTCGATGTATTTTTGCCTATTTTAAACAGGTATGAGTAATGTGTTGCTTTTGTGCAGGACAAAGGGATTTCGAGGGAAATTGTCATTTTTCACAAACAAAAATATCAGAGTCATCTTTTAAGCCCTTTTCTGACTCCTAAAACATGAAAAGATCGCCGAGCGTTTCTTTTACACTTGTTAAAACGGAATTAAAAGACGGTCCCCTTTTAGCTCTTTTCTGACCGCAAAATCAGGAAAAGATTGCCGGGTTTTTGTCGTTTCAAACTCGATAAGGAAATAAAACGACGTGTCCTTGATCGCTTTTTACTTTTCAGGTCAACGACATTATTATGAAAGTACTCCTTGGTCGCAAGATGAAGCGGTTCGCCCAGGTATTATTTTATACTTTTTCGGGCTTGAGGGACACAAATGTACGAAAAAGTTCAACGTGGAGTCTCCTTTAGTTTTTTCAGACTCTCTAAAATTGAAAAACGCCGAGTTTCTCCTATACTGGGCTCGTTAAACTTTTATAGTAGAGGACCTATTCAATTACAAACAGGAATGAACCACTCCTTCCTAGGGTTCGAATTTAAACTAGGTTGGACTCGTCTGAAGGATGAGCTTATAATCAAGCATATGTTATCCTCCTCAAGCTTGTTAAAAATAAAGAGGTACTTGCCAGAAATGGTGGGGGAAAAGAGAGAAGAATGAACCTGTTTGTTACCTTTTGTCTCAAAAGAAACTTTATTACCACTCTTGAACACGACACTTTTTCATTCACCTGGGTTGGGAAATCTTTTACCTCACAGTTGATCAAACCACTTTGAAAGTCTTTAACCGGGTTCTGGGGATTAACTTTGAGTTATTCGTTACCAAGCCATCTATCATGTCGTTATGTGTTCAAGAGGTCTGCGAGCAAAACTTTCATCTGCAAAATACTTGTCATCCATTTGACCATCCCTGAGTCAGTCCTTACAGCAACATTTCTTCAACTTGATCAATGATTTCGTGTTGTGGGCTTGCCTGCAACGGGTCGCTTTCTATCGACATCGACACATTATCTAGAAAGATGACTTAGGAATCGACAGTACCTTGAAGTCTGCATGCATCAATGGCAGGTTTCTCGCCTTTGACGTCAGTTTACATCATTAACTTTCGATCAAAGGATTCCGTGAAGTGTTCGACATCAAAACATCTATTCACATTTCACGGGTTGTGCTTGGTACTTTGAGAACCATTGACATTATTGGTGGTCTCTCTCACGCTTGTTAACAGTTTACATCATCGACTGGTAATCAAGTGGTTTCTAACATGTTCGACATCAAATCATTTAATCACATGGCTAGAATCGTACCAATTCGGGAAGTAGAAGTGAAGACCCTGGATCTAGTTTCTACCATCCAGGCTGCGAGGAGTTTTGTATTCATTATCTATGTAGACTAATCATAAACAGATGGCTGCGTCCATACTGTGTCTACAAAAGTCTATAAAAATGATGTACTGCAAGATCATTCCTATATCAGAGTAGTTAGTCCATTAGTTAAAGTTTTGAATCTGAGTATGGGAATGCCTACCTCAGTGATGATATAATCTTATACATGTATTTTGTGTTGAAAATTGCAGGTTCCAACCAGGTCATCCACGAGACAATCCTTGAAATGATAAAGCGCTTCACCCTTCCTAGAATTACAAAACCCTAATCTATTCCAGGCTTCGCACTTTAGGGGGCAATCTGTTACACTAAAAAATGTCACCATGACTATTTACAGTTAGTATGGCTCAATCAACAGTCATGCTACCCTCTTAGGCAAGTCTTATGCCTCTGTTATCCATCTCAAACTCAAAGAAGAGAGAAAGTCTTGTAAAAAATGTGTTTATCTCTGGGGACGCAGGTTCTCTCAAGCCTTACCTGCGGGGACACTCACAATGTTCACAAAGGCTGCGTCTTTGGACGCTCTGTATGTTAAGGGACAGGTGCATCCTTCTGTGAAAGGCAAAATGCGCAAGTTTCATCTTAAAAAAGTTACTTGTGGTTACTTCTAGAACTTTCTAGAGGTCGGTTTGATGAAATGGATGCGCCTCCAGTTGGTTCATGTATCCCTATTAAGGAGGAACTTATCCCATCAATGAGGGAGCTATCCCACTCAAAGAGGGGGATTATCCCATTGATGGTGGACCTGAATAACCTCTTTACAACACTATAAATAAAGGCATTGAGCCAGAGGGAGGGGAGGTTGAAGCTATACATTTTCTTTGGGTAAATGCTGCAGGAATTAAGACTCCCATTTAGAACCTTGTGAGGAGAGATTGTCTTTGCTTGATTCTACTTGGAAGTGGGTGAGCTTTGTCAAAGTAGAGGAAAACCCTTGATGGACCCTGGGAGGAACTTGCACAACACCAAGGCCAGGTTGTAAGAGTTTCTTTGTTTCGTTATTAATACAAACTGGTTCATTTTTCTCAATAGCTTGTGTTAATGAGTTATTTCATGTGTTCCTTGGTCTGCATGTTGAATATATGTTTTATTATATGAGATGCAAGTGCTTGGTAATTGTTTGATTGTTTGTGGTTGCAGGAATTGATGTGAAGGAGGAGCTCATCCGGATCAGCAAGGACGGACTACAACAACAGCGTTTTGGAATAAGGAATTGATGTGAAGGAGGAGCTCATCCGGATTGGCAAGGACGGACTACAACAACAGCGTTTTGGAATAAGGTAAGCCTAAACACTTGTAGTTTTCATGTTTTAAAAGGTGTATTTAGAGAAAGATCGCTCCATTTTGTCTTGTTTGTCGCTAGAGAGTTTAGACTCCTAGGGAGGTCAGTTGTGTCCGCACAAACGACTTTTTCCGCCACGACAGATGAACTTCAAGAGCCAAGTTTTTCACTTAACTTGACCTTGGTTTTGGCTAATAGTATATTACGATGAAAGAGGAAAACATCCCTGAGACTAATTTCCATACACATGAAGGTCATATGGAGTATGTTGGTAGTTGTTGGAAATTTTTCGTAATTGTTGTCATGGATGTCAAGTCTAGTCATTATTGTTAAGTGATGCGAAGTTCACAGGGAGTTTGTTGAATTGTCATGCATGATGTTTAAGTTGTTATTGATGTATTGGATATTTATGTTAAGCTAGTGATGACTAGTTTTTTTTATTGAGTAGCATATCTTGGAAGGCATTTTCCTTATAGGTAACTTGTTCAAAATCACATGAAAAGGGATTAGTTGTGCATCCCACTCAAAGAGATTTCCAATGATATATGGTACTTAACCTAACCTTGAAGGGATGAGGAAAAATTAGAAGTTGAAGTGTCAAAGATCAGCCATGGTTCCAAAGGCTCAAGGTTCCATGAGGGCCCCACCTCATTAGATCAATTCCAATTGAAAGCGAAAGGTAGAAGCTCAGGAGGAATATTTTGATGGCTAATGGGTTGTGACTTGGAAAGTCACTGATCATAGACACTAATTGCTAAGGAGCATGGACTTAAGAGTCAAGGTGCCTATCATATCACTGCTAATTGGGAGTAAAAGGATATATGATCGCAAGTAATAAATTGATGATGGGTGATAAGTGGTGAACTAACAAGTGTTGGTCATAACACGATCATGATGGGGTTAACATCTAACACCCAAGCATATATCAGACTACCTAGCTAGAGGTGTTGTTGCAAATGAAAAACATGTCTAGCCAAGCAACAAGTGGTGGAAAAAAAAAATAAGTTGAGGCTCCTAGCACTTGGATATAGGGAGCTTAGCATAAGCCACCTAGGGGCTTATCAGACTTCCCCATCTAAATAAGGTGCACACAAAAGAATGGGAAATAAGTAGCAGGCTAAGATGGGTGGCATCAAGGTGGACCCCAGATGACACAGTAAGGTGATATGGTAGATATAAATTGAAGTTTGATGACATGGCACTATTAGGTGAGGGCATGTGGTAGGTGGATTTATCATTTTTGGGTTTCCAATTGGCCCCTTTCTGAGTGACATGTGGTGGTATGGTATGACATGTAGCATGTTTTGATGTGGCAGTGACATGGACATAATATGGCCAATCATCCATACACCACAAGGAAACGACAATAAATGGACCTAATGAACCTATATATAACCACATTACAAAATAGCCCCAATGAACCTCCATGGCACCATGTTGCACAGACACATACAACAATAAATTTCAAACTTTCCCCCCACAATTAAAGATTAGAAAGGAAGGGGCACCCGAAGTGTTATCTATGCCATCAGATTTGATCAAGTTATAATATTTCTTGGCATGCTTGGAAAAGCTAGTGGTGAGTTGGATCGTATATATGAAAAATTTTAAACCCTACCCCATTAAATGTCAAAAAGGTAAGGGAGTCTTGAAATGACGTTTCATTGATCAATTCAAATCAAAGTAATTAACACACCTTAGAAGTTGTTAGTTGTTTAACATTGAGTGGTATGCAATGGTCTAGGTCTATGCACCCCTAGGGATTAAGCCCTTAGATCGTATGAGCGACCATATGCTCTAGGATGCTAACCATCATGGCTACAAAAAGAAAATTTGGTGTTTGGGAACCAAAATATGTAAAAGGAATCAAGTCTATTTTAGATGCCAAATTTAGTAAAATTGGTTGCAATGAATTAAATCTATTTTGGAAATGTATATAAATGGAAAAAAGGTGATGTAAAAGTTAGCATTCCCATGCAAACTTAAAGGTATAAAACTATTATCAACTTATCCAAGAATAGATAATGACAAGATATGAGAAGGAGACAAGTAAAGAGTGAATAGGAGCAAATATGAAATAGGGCTAAAGTAATTTGATGGTGAGAGGATAAGTCTGTAGACAAGTTTGAGATCTAAAGCGACCATGATTTTGAAGAACTACATATTTGAGGCACTGAAAATAAAATTGTAAAAACGAAATTGTATCTATGAGCATATATGAGAAAGAGAAGAATAGAGAGTGACGAATATTAATTAAATTAGAGGAATATGAGTGGTTACAGAGAAAGGGTTACTAGATCTAAGAATTAAATAATTGGTTCAAAAATGCTTTTATTAAATGAGCCTCAAATTTGAGTGTGAAAATTAATAAAATAGGGATCTAATAACCTGAGCAAGTAGGTGCTTGCAGATCATGGGGTTTGGAACCTCCTTCAGGTTGGTTCTTGGAAAGATTAGGGAGTTTTTCCTTACATCAAGTGGGTTTTTGTAAAGAAAAGGGGTTTTCAACCTCCTATAGGTTGGTGCCTACATAATTTGATGTAATTTGGAGTTGGTTCTTACATGCATCATAATTAAAAAAATGTAGTTTTCTCCCATATGGGTTTCCACATAAACCTCTAGTGTGCAAGATTTATGTGATCGGTATATTTTTGTCTTGACAAAAGTGTTTAATTGGCTCATTAATTGTTAAAATTGTGAAAATATTGATCCCCCCCCCCCCCCCCCCCCCCCACCCACCATTAGTATTTTTCTCATTTCCAACAGGTCATTATGATTTTTTATTAATTCGTTTTGGCCTTTATAATTCTCCATCAAGCATCTAAAACCTCATGAAAAATATCTTTGATCACTTCTTACACTTTTTCTGTTAGTATTCCATGACAATATTTAGATCTACAATAAAATATGGGAATACCACATATAGTGTATTGATGGAACACTACAACCCCAATAGGATAACCAATTATTAGTTAAAATATCGAAATGTATTTTTGGGGTTTCAAAGGTTGAGTAGTTGGGTCACATCACAAGCTAAGAGGGATTAGGTTTTGATATCAAGAAAATCATAGTTATGTATTTTATACACAAGTAATACTAAGAGGGGGGAGGGGTGAATTAGTATTACGAAAATATAAAAATATTCTTGCAATTAAAACTTATTTAGAAATTCACTTCAGAAAGATATAACAAGATTATTGACATGCATAAGAAAGAAAAAATAATCATCACATGTAGACACTTGCCTTTAATGTGGGAAAATTGCCCTCTAGGGAAAAAAACCACCAAAAAGTTTGTTGCTTCCTCTTATTATCTATCGCTTTAAAAATATTCTCATTTACATTACATCAGCTAGCCACCACTTGCAATGGAGCATCCACCACTTGACTGAAATGAGAAATATTAACCACAACCAAATTGGAGCACCCACTCCTACAATAGACAATCAACATGCACTTAGTTTGTATCCCCTACTCCAAGTATAAATAAATTTTCTATATGATTAAAAGAATGAAAACAATACTACATAAACAAAAACTAGCATTAAATAAGCACATTCATGAAACAACAATTTCTCACTCCAAATGAGAACACAATATCCACACACTCTCTCCAAAACTGATCTTTAGTCTCTACAAACAACTATGAAACATTGTTGATGAATGAATTTCAAAGCACACTATAATACTGGAGATTTGAACTCTTTGCCACACTCACTTGTTTGTGCACTTTCTCTTCATGCACACCCACTCACTCACACTTCTTGAGAACCAACCAAATGAGTAACTTTTCTTCACATATTTGTAATTTCTGGAGATGGTTAAACTAGTCATTTCCTCAGGTGATGGAGTACTTAGAAATTCTTTTCATGCACTCAAAATCATCCAAATCAATCATCTTGGCTAGATCAAGACACCCACACCACTTAATGATGGATATTTTCAATCTTCACCACTTTCTAGAAGTTCCTTGACCTTTTCCAAACTTTACATAGAAAATCCTAAACAAAAACCATCGAAAAAAATACATGAAATGTGTGAGGAATCCGGAGAAAAACACTTCCAAGATGTATGCACAAGTTTCCTTCATGAGAGCAGTGTATACCTCTCAAAACTGAGTTTTCTCAAGAATTTTTCACCCTTGCTTTAGGAGGATACTTTGTACACGTAGACAGACTTGTCCATGACTCTGTAACATCATGACACTCACCAAAATCCTTCAAAAACATGCTTATGAATTAGTACAAGACATCAAGAAGACCTCTATCAAACTTGTAGCTCAACTTCAGATGAGAGCTTGATACATCATGACACCTCTTCTACAGACTTTCTGAGACTATGAAAACACTTTACATCAACATGAAAACCATCAAAAAGTATACAATAGACTCAAGATGATACATAGGGACTCATGAGTACATGACTTACAATAGGTGACATCAATGGAAACACAAACATGCCAACAAACTCCCCCTTTGCCAATGATGTCAACCTGTAGCTTCTAAAAATAAATATTACATTTATATACAATAATTCGAAGCTGATTATATACACAAATCACTCTCTTTCCCCCTTTGACATCAATAGCAAGGGGTTTTACATGGAAAAATAAAATAAATGAAGTAATGTGATACATAGCCAATAATAAAGTACTCCCCCTAAAGGGCTGCAACAAATACTCCCCCTGAGCTATTGAACATTCTCCACCTGAATAAATTTGAGACCAATTCATCTTGAAGAAGAAATAGACATGAAGAGGCAATCCATATTGAAATGAAGAAGAAGAAGCAAGAAACAAATTCATAAAACTTTTAAAATCATGCAAACAACCAACCACCACCCATTCTCCAAACTTTGCAGCTAAAAATGCTCTTGGTGGTAGCCATATGACAAAAACTAACTCCATGAAAAACTCCTCAATTCCTTCAAAAAGGAAAAACACCCATTTTCTCTTTAAGGTATTCAAATTGCTTTCATGGAAGTGGCGTAGTGAAAATATCTGAATTTTTTTCATTTCAAGCAATATATTCCAACCTCACAACTTTTTTGAGAACTTGTTCTCTTAGAAAATGATATTTGATTGGTATGTGCTTGGTCTTGGAATGAAGAACCAGATTTTTGGAGATTATTATTACTCTTTTGTTGTCTACCATGATGGGAAGAGGCACTTCATACTCAACATGCATGCATTGAAGAGTTTCATTAATCCATAATATGTGTGTACAACAAGTGTCTTCTACTATATATTTAGCTTCAAAAGTTGACAAAGAGATGGAACTTTTTTTCTTGCTTGCCGAAGAGACCAAAAAATCTCCCAAAAAGTGAGTTTCTCCGAAGGTACTTTTCTTGCCATGAATACTACCGACCCAATCAACATCAATAAATTAATCAAATTCAAATGTTTACCTTTAGAAAACCATAATCCATGGTCAAGAGTGCCTTGAATATACTTGAAGATCCTCTTTACAACAATAAGATGAGTCTCCTTGGGATTAACTTGAAATCTTGAGACCAGTCCTACAACTTGCATAATATTAGGCCTAGAAGCAATTAGATACAATAATATGTGAATCATATAAATATACATGGATTGATTTATGTGTAGTGATTCATCGTCCTTACTCAATTTACAACCAGTTACCATAGGAGTACATACTAGTTTGCAATCGTCCATGCCACTTGTTTTAATTTCTATCTAAGATACTTTGATCGACAAATGAAAATTCCTTTATCATCTTGAATGCCTTGCAAATCAAGGAAGAAAATTAGCTCACATAAAATTTAAATTTCAAATTCCCTTTGCACTTCTTGTGCAAATTTTATGCCCATCTCCTCCAAATCACTCCCAAAGATAATATCATCTACATACCTAGGAATTATTAGAAAATGATCACGTTCGAACTTGATATATAAATTGTTGTTCCTGGATCCCTTTTTGAAGCCTTGTTGTTTTAGATGTTTGTCTAGATTTTCATACCATGCCCTTGGAGCTTATTTCAAGCCATAAAGGGAATTTTTCAACTTGCACACTTCATTTTCATCATCACCCAATAAAAGACCTTCAGGCTACTCTATATAAACTTCCTCTTCTAGATCACCATTCAAGAACGTTGATTTAACATCCATTTGATAAACTTTAATTTTCTTAAAGCATGAAAAGGTGAAAAACATTCTTATTGCATCTAATCTATCTACAAGTGAAAAAGTTTCATCAAAGTCAATACCTTCTACCTGAGTATACCCTTTTCACACAAGTCTCACTTTGTTCCTTACCACCTTGCCTTCTTTATTTAGCTTGTGCTTGAACACCCACTAGGTTCCAATGATGCTTTTTGTCCTTTGTCCTTGGCACAAGCTCCCATGTATTGTTGTTTTCAATTTGATCTAACTCTTCATTCATTATCTTCACCCAATTTTGGTCTTCTCTAGCCTCATTGATTTTTTTGGGCTCTATTTGAGACAACAATGCATAATGTTCTTGATTGAATCTATCTAACAATTTTCTTCTTGTTTTCACTCCAAGAACTTTATTCCAAAGAATTTTAATTTCCAGGTGCTTCTTTTGAATGTGACTTGGTAGAGATTTCTTTGAAGTGGAGGTCCTCCTTACTTCTTCCTCTTCTTCATCCTTTTCATAAATTTCTTGATTCTCATATTCTATGAAATCACGATTAGCTACAACATCTTTGAGATCATTAGATTTAGGAAATTTTTCATCAACTACAATATCAGTACCTTCAATTACCTTTTTGGTTCTCTTTTTGTAGCACTTGCATCACGTTCTCTTTAAGGAATAACCAGGAAATATTCCCTATTTAGCTCTTGGTTCGAACTTACCAAGTTTGTCTTCCATCCTCTTGATGTAGCATTTTCCCCCAAATATTTTGAAGTGGTCAAATTTTTCTTGCCTTCCTTTCCACAACTCATATAGAGTTTTGTCACTATTAAGCCTAAGAAGGACTCTATTGGCCAAATATATTGTTGTTTGAGCTGCTTCTCCACAAAAAGTATCTGACACACTAGCTTCATCTAACATAGCTTGTGCCATATCTTGGACTAACCTATTTTTTCTCTCCACTACACCATTTTGTTTTGGTTTTCTAGCTATGGAGTATTGCCTCTTGATCCCATTCTTTTGACAAAAGTTAATCAAATTCCTTGGACATGAACTCACCTCCTCTGTCATATCTAAGACACTTTATCTTCAAATCAATTTCATTTTCCACATCTACCTTAAAATACTTAAACTTGCTAAAAGCTTCTTAATTTTATTTCATGAGCATAATCTAGGAGGCTATAGTGAAGTCATCAACAAATAATATGAAATATCTCTCACCTCATGGAATTTTATTCCTTGTAAGACCACATACATCTATATGCACTAGCTACAATGGCCTTATTTTAGTGAATTCCTTGGATTTGAAACACACTTTTGTTTGTTTCCAAAATTTGCATGACATGCATATTGTGCTATTTGGTTTAGCTAGCCTCGATAATCCTCTAACTGCTCCAATCTTGCTAATTTTGATTATATTATCAAAATTAACATGACCCAATCTTCTATGCCATAACCAAGATTTTTCTATTTTTCTCATGGAACAACAGTGTTAAGTGTCATAAAAAACATACATGTTACTTTCACTTCTAATGACCTTTTCCACCAACTTTCCTGATTTTAAATTTTTGATCTCACACTCTTTAGATCTGAAAGTGACCTCGTGCCCATTGTAACACATTTGACACTCGATCTCATTCATTAGGGGAGAAAAAAATTATTTCCATTAACATGAAAAGTATTTGGTCATTGAAGAACTATTGATTTATCAATATTTCTTCTAGGAAACATATTCAACCTACAATTTATGGCCTTGTGTCCAAAAAATTACATTCAAGAAAATAACCATAAAATAGAGTAGGATACCTGGCATTTTGATGCCATGATGGAGAGTAAAATTTGAGGATTTTGATTGCTTCACTCGCTGATTTTCTACTAATTTTATTTTAGCTCCATTATTTTGCACAATCTTGTTGGTTGCTGCAATGTTTTCTTGATTTTCCTTTCCTTTCAAATCATCTGCATAGTTGGTACTTCGTTTATCTTTGACATTTTGTAGAGGAGGATTGAAGCCCAAACCAATTTTTTCCTTCGGTGACCTTTGCATGTTGAGAACATCCCATAAAGTTTCAAATCCCTTGACACATTTCTAATTTAGACATGCTTTAGTTTCTGATTTTGATAGATTGGCCCTTAATGCAACAATTTCTTCCTCAAGTTTGTGACAATTTTCTTTCCGTTCTTCTAGCTGATTGGTGAGAACATTTTATTTCATTTTTGTCTCTTCTAATTTTATCTTTAAGAAGATGATGTCCTCTTCATGGGTGCATAAAATTGGACCTCCACCAATATTTTTCTTCAAAGATTCATTTTATCTTTCTATCTCAGCCAAATTGTTTTGTTGAACCACAATTTGTTGCAGCAAATTTTCTTTGAATTTCTCAATTTCATCCAACTAGGTCTTTAGAGAACTATCAACCAAAGGAGGCTTATTATCCTTTAGTTTTCATATTTCTTCCTTCAGTAGCTTGTTTTTGTTTCTAGCCTTTCTTATTTCATCAAGTGTCGTAATGAGCTCACATTCATAATCAATCTCTCCATCCTTAGGATCAGATTCATCTTTGTGCTCAAAAGCCATAAAAACACATTCATTGCACCCTTATTATTTGGATGAATAATTTTTACTCCTTTCTTCTAAAGTATCACTTTATTCTTTTTATTAGCAGATCCTTATATTTTGGACTTTACCTTTTCAAAATTTTTGTTTTTTATCCTTGCTCTTTAGCTCCTTCTTCTTCTCCTTCTTTTCACTTATTTTTTGTGGAATCTTTGTAGAAAAATGTCTAACTTCTCCACATTCAAAGCACTTGAATGGAATATTTCCTTTATAATTTCTAGAACGTCTCTTTAATTTATTGGTAAATTGAGCGATTTCTTCATCAAATTCACTACTAGAATAATCTTGGAAATTTTCTTGAGATTTCTGGTAAGATCCCTTACCTTCTTGAAGGTCTTGAATTCACCTTCACTAGACTCATATTTCTCTTCTACAATCTACATCTCATAATTTGTAAGAATTCCAGGCAATTTATCCATATTAAATATTGTTGGTGAAGACATCAAAATTGTATGAATAATGATCGCATCTTCAAAATTTTCATCTATGATCTTGATCATATTTGTCATTGTTTCAACCCTTTGGAAATATTCTCCAATAGATTCATCTTCTTTTATTTTCAAGCTCTCAAACCCCGTCCTATAGGTTTGGAGCTTCGATTTCTTCACCTTCATAACTATTCTCAATTTTGTCCCAAACATATTTGGATGATTTACAATGCATGAATTTTATCATCTCATTCTCATCGAGCCCTGCCAAAAGGACATTTATGGTGTTGGCATTGCTTTGAAAATTCTTCTTTCCATTAGGGTTTGAAGGAAGAACACCAGGAACAACATATTTTCTCACCACAGTAGAATAAAAATCAACCCCTAAGCTCATGAGATGCCCCTACATTCTCATTTCAATAAATTTTAGTTCTCACCATAAAAATATAGAAGCTTCACATCATGGCCAACCATTGTCCCTCCTCAATATCTCCTTTCAACAATCAAGATGTAGCAAAGGAATGAAATCCAATACCAATTGTTAGACACAATTAATATTGGGGGGGTAAATCAATATTATGAAAATATGAAAATATTTATGTAATCGAAACTTATTAAAAAATTCAATTCATAAAGATATAACAAGATAATCCACATGAATAAGGAAACAAAAATAATCATCACATGTAAACACTTGGATTTTAGGTGAAAAAACCGCCCTCTAGGGAAAAAAACCATCGAACTATTTGCTGCTTCTTCTTCTCATCTATTGCTTCAAAAATATTCTCATTCACATTACATCAACTAGCCACCAGTAGAAATGGAGAGCGCATCCCCTGACTAAAATGAGAAATATTGGTGACAACCAAATTGGGGCACCCACTCCTACATTAGACAATCAACATGCACTTAGCTTGAAGCCCCCACTCCAAGTACAAACAGTTATGATACAAGATAATATGATTCAAAACTGAAAATACTACTACATAAACAAAAACTAACATCAAATGAGCACACTCATGCATAAACAATTTCTCACTCAAAATGAGATCAAAATATCCACATAAACTCTCTCGAAAACTGATCTTCAATCTCTACACACAACTCTGAAACACTACTGATGAATGAACTCTGAAGCACACTTCAATACTAAATCTTTGAACTCTATGCTACACTCATTAGTTTGTGCACTTTATCTTCATGCACACTCACTCACTCATACTGCTAGAGAACCAACCAAATGACAAACTTTTCTTCACATATTTGTAATTTATGGATATGGTTAAATCAATAATTTCCTTAGGTGATGGAGTACCTAGAAATTCTTTTTACAACCTCAAATTCATATGGACCAATTATATTGACTAGATCAAGCCACTCACACAATTTAATGATGGATATTTTCGATATTAACCACTTTCTAGAAGTTCCTCGATCTTTTCCAACCTTTACATGGAAAAACCTGAACAAAAACCATCAGAAAAATAGATAAAATACATGAAATGCAAGAGGAATTCAGAGAAAAAGAATTCTAGGATGTATACATGAGTTTCCTTCGCAAGACCAGTGTATGCTCTCTATCTTCCTTCACAAAACCAACATATACCTCTCAAAACTGAGTTTTCTCAAGAATTTTGCAACTCTGCTTCTGGTTACTTGGTACACTAATACAACCTTGGCCATGACTTTGTAACTTCATGACATTCACCAAAAACCTTCAAAAACATGCTTATGATTTAGTACAAGAAATCGACAATAGCTCTATCAAAGTTGTAGCTCAACTTCAGATAAGAGCTTGACACGTCATGACACCTCTTCTATAGAATTTCTAAGACTATGGCAACACTTTACATAAGCATAAAAACCCTCAACAAGTGCACAACAAACTCAAGATTATACATAGGGACTCATAAGTAGGCGACTTACAACATGTGACATTAATGGTAACATCAACATGCCAACAATGTAAGTTTGTCTCCATCCCAAAACTCAAAAGAACATACATAGATTCTTAAGACTTGTAGCCTAGTAAAGGAAGTTTGTGAAAATTTATGGAAAAATTGTTGCATCTTTAACCTCCCAACTAAAATAGTGCATTTGTTTGTAATTAAGTCACAAAATATGCCTTTTAAACTATGAAGGATTCCATATGCATGGATCTAGTATTAGTTGTATCATATTTTACTAATATTTTTATCTTGGAATGTGATGCATTGGACAAAGGTATTAGATTAGTATTTATGTTGGAAGGCTTCCTTTTTGAATTCAATAGTAGACAATTATGTGACTACAATTTTTGTAAATCCATATATGTGAAAGAGATCATGACCATCATGTATTAAATAGAAACTTGGAACCCATACCTCATATAGAGACATATTTATATCAATACTAATCATCATAATATAAATTACTTTTTTGAACAAGGGTTATCCTCATCAAAGAAACATATGTATGCCACCAAGATACTAGAATATAAATACGAGATTATCTATTATAAAGGTAGAGAAAATGTGGTTGTTGATTCTTTAACCTAGAAATTTGAGTAGGAGGTATCCATTTTCACCTTATCTTTACCCATTTTATGCTAGAATGAACAATCCCATCAAGAATGGTTTGCAAATGACACTATTGTTCAACTCAACCACAATATTTAGGAACATCCAAAGCCTCATAAGGGATATGCATGGATTCTAAATACATTGTGATATAAAGGAGTCATTATTATAGTAAGGAATTCATCCATAAACAAAAGAATCTTAGAGGAATTTCATTCATCACTAACATTTAATCAATCTAGATTTTATAAAACATATGAAGATATAAGTGCTCATTCTTTTCGGAGGGAATATAAATTTGTTGGCATTATGATGCATGTGCTTTCCTTGATGGAAACTCACTTCTAACAGAACAAGTATATGATAACTAGATGAATCCACAAGTCAACTAAGAGGTGATAGAGTGATGGAATAGAATAACAAAATGATGGGACAAAGGTTTACAGATCAGAATTAAAAGTTTGATCAAGGTGAACATTTGAAGATCTATACATGGGTTCGTCAAGGCCAAGTCACGTATACATTCAGGTACAAATAAGCGAAGTCGCATACATGTTGGCACACTAATTTCAGAATACCAAGGGTCCTTACCATGGTATTAGCCCACAATATTGAGCACAGTAACAATTACTTGATCCTGTCTAAGATTACCACTGGCACTAGTGTAGTTTTGACTCATAGTATTGGCTAAGGCTTTAACTATATAAGGAGGTGAAGGTCAAAGTGCTAAGTGTGCATGTGAAATGGTTTTGGATGAATACTTCAATATGAAGTATATTTTCATTGTAAGGGCCATAATTGACACATAGATCTGAAATAATTATGCATCGATGAATACAATGATGGATCAGGATTATGAGACCTAAAATGAGTCTTCATTGTATGATCTGCTCATGGATTGATTAGATCTAAGTATTGCCACATGTTTTTTTATCTATGAATATTATGATATGGGTCTTTCTGAAGTTCTAAAGAGCTATGCAATTTTAGGTCAAAATTTGCAGATCTGTATGCAAGTTGGTTTCGGTTAAGTTGCGTATACACGTAGGTTCATTTCTTCAAAGTCGTGTACATAAAGGAAGGGTTTTTTTTCATAAATGACTGATCAAACTGATCAGTGCTACTATATATTTTCTATCTATCAATGATGTCCTCATGTTGATCTGGGTTGAGTGATAATGTCTAAAGTAGAATTGATCGAATGATGAAGTTGAATTTGGTTACATGTTGTTTGGTGAAAAAAATTATTGATGTTGCTAACTATATGAGGGTTCTCTAAGCTAACATAATATTTCAAAATAACTTTGATCAACTCTGTGTCTGATTCAGAATTACAAGTTTTTTGTATACTGGGATCTATACGCAGGTTTCTCTACAGAAAAGCACGTATATATCTTGGCATATGAATGATCAGGGTTGCAGTTGATTATGTTTGTTGATGCAGTATTCTGAGTTTATTTTTGTGTTCTGGTTACAATGATCTCAATGTTATGTTTGAATTAAGTTGGTGTTTTCTTCAGTTGATCTACAAGTTGTGCTGTACTAAATCAGGTTGATCCAGTGTGAAATTTATGAAATGTGGTCTGCGGATGTTGTTGAGGATTGGAGCCTTTAGTGAGGAAGATGAAGCTTCCTTCCAATAGTAGTTGGTAATCAGATCAGGGCGTTGGAGCTCCCTTCCAATAGAAGCTAAAGAATGAGTGAAGGTTGTAGCCTTTAGCAGGTGGGTGCCTGTGTACTGGCATGAGTCTGCACTAGTACAAGAATGTAATAAGTTTTTGATATTAATAAGTTTGAAGACTCAGACAACAACAATAGTGGTTTTCTCCCACATTGGGTTTCCACCTTAAATCCTGGAGTTCATGTGTGATACTTTATTCTGTTCTTACTGCTCATCAAATTAAAAAATAAAGAATTAACTATTTTACAAGTTTACTAAGCATACACTAGTTTCTTTTACAACGGTCCCGTACATATGTGAGTTGAGTTCAGTAAAGTTGCATACATACTTCATAAAAGAAAATTATTATTGTGAGTTTTAAAAATACTGATTCGTTCCCTTCTCAGTATTTTTCCCAACAATTGGAATCAGAGAAGGTCCTTCAAAAGAAGCTTGATGGATTGAAGGAAGATCTCCCAAGATGAGCAATCAAGACGAAATGACATCTATCAGACCACCACTCTTCAACGTAAATAATTTAATATATTGTAAGACAAGAACCAAATCCTATCTTTAATCCCTGGGAGCAGATGTTTGGGCAATTGTGGAAGGAGGTTACCAATATCCAGTCACATTTCCCACAGATGCAGCAAAAAATAAGACGTATGAAACAAATGCCAAAGTTGTTAATGCATTATTGACAAGTCTAATAGAATCAAAATTTGTCAAATTTATGTAGTTAAACACAACAAAAGAAATATGGGACAAAATAATTCAAAGTTATGAAGGCGATACCAAGGTAAAAAGTGTTAAACTCCAAACTCTTAGAATTCAATATGAAACTCTCAGAATGCATAATGATGAAAGTATTTCTAGTTTCTTTCTACGTATAGATGAGATTGTAAATCACATGAAAATTTTGGGTGAAGAAATAAAGGAAACCACTTTAGTAGAGAAAATCTTAAGATATCTAACTCCTAAATTCAAGTCAAAAGTGTCTGCCATTGAAGAGAAGTAGGATCTGTAGACTCTTACTATTGTTCAACTTCATGGGATCCTGACTGCTTTTGAAATGAGGAAAGGAGGTCCCTCAAAAGTTAAAGAATCCATATTTAAAGCATCTACAAAAGGAGATAAAAGGAAGAACACAAGGAATCAGGACCCTTCAACTTCATCACAACAAATCTCACTTGATTTGGATTCTGAATCTTTCCATACTAGAAGTATCTTATGAGTTCTCTAATCTAATCAATGTGCACATCAGCTCTCATATTACCATCATAATATGCAACTTCTTGTACTACTTCTTTTTCTCAAGTATGAAATAAACGTTGTTGTTGGTTCTCTCTCCTCAAGATCTTGTTCTTTTCCCATTTCTTTTTCAAGCTCTAAATCTACTTTTGCATCTCCATTTATTCAATTCTCTAACTCTTCTATTCTTCATCTTATGTTAGGTCCCTATACTACTAGTGTAACCCCTTATTGTTATTAGTACAACCCCCTTATTATATTGTTGTGCCCATGTAGTCCCCATATTGTTATTATTGTGTCCCATAGAAGCCCACTATTGTTATTATTGTGCCCTTACATTATTATTGTTATGTCGGCTCTGATTATATTATGACCCCTTAGACTCCTATATATAGAAAGGAGGTCTTGTCATTTGTATCATCCAAGAATTGTTCATTTATGTAATGTAAAGGAGTTGCCCCCTTGAAGAGGTTGAATTCTAAGGCGTTGATCTATCTTTTCTATCTTTTTGTGAAACTAATTTCATAGCATTTGGTATCAAAGCTTTGGATTCTAGGGTTTTGCTACTCCAAATAGGTCATCGTGGCATCTTCGCTATAGCTTTTTTTTGCGACGTTTCATAAGAAAAAAAAAACCATTTGAGATGAAATTGCAGTAAACCTTAGGTCCAAATTTCAGAGCTTTTTGCGCTATATTTATGGAGATATGATCTGAGGAAGTTGGTATTTTTGCAGACTCCTGAATTGCATTCCAAATAGGTGACCTAGGGAAAATCATCATAACTTTCCCTCTGAGGATCAGATTGAAATTTCGTAAGAAGGTACAGAAAGAGGACAGATTGTAGTTTCTTGTATATACTTTTCAAAGCCAAAGGTCAAAACAAGGACACGTGGCATGTCATACAAGTTCACTCTACTGAACTAGTCTATAATCAGGTCACTGTGGGAGATTTGGCATAACTCTTCCTTGGAGAATCCAATTTGGATCAGACTGGTGGAATTGGAAAGAGGACATAGAGGGCTACTGCAGTTTGCAATTTCAGAACGTAAAGATCCGAAAGTACAGAGTTACAGTTGTTTCAAGATTGAGCTCCTAAAATCAAGAAAAGGCGATATGAGGAAGTTTGATGGCAATGATCCGGTAAATTAGACACTACATATGGAGAAATATTTTGATCTACATGGTGTACCACTATTAGAAAAGGTATGTATTGCATCTTCATATTTAGAACAGGATCAGTTTTTATGGTATAAAGGGCTTTGTTCTTGTAAACAACTTGTTACGTGGTCAATTTTCACCGAGGAAATGATAGCACATTATGAGGATACAAAGGGCAACACCTTCTTTAGAGCAACACCACAACAATTGGAAAGAGTAAAAGGGCTCTGTTACAAAGTGGAAAGTATAATTACGGCAACAAGGAAGTCTACCCCTCACAACTATAATAATGGAAGTGTTGTTTCTCCTAGCCTTCCAGAACCTATAAGGGTTACCACAACAATTGGAAGAAAAAAGAGAAAAAGGGCTTTGTTACAATTGTGATAGAGAATGCAGTAAAGGTCATAAGTGTGCTGAGAAGAAATTATTTTACATAGAGTATGAAGAGGAGGAAGAAAATGATAAACAAACATCAAAAGAAGAGGATATACGCCAGAACCCAACTCCAAAGAAAGAAGAAATGAATCCGACCATATCTTGTAAAGCATTGGCAAGAATTACCACTCCTCAAACTCTCAAGATAGAAGGAAATATCAAGGAGAAAAGTGTTCAAGAAGTGAAAGATCAGATCAAGAAAGAAGAAATGAATCCAACCATATCTTGTAATGCATTGGCCAGAATTACCACTCCTCAAACTATTAAGATAGAAGGACATACCAAGAAGAAAAATGTTCAAGAAGTGAAAGATCACATCAAGCATCAAGAAATGAATCTGACCCTGTCTTGTAAAGCATTGGAAGAAATTAACACTCCTCAAACTCTCAAGATAGAAGGACATACCAAGAAGAAAAAGGTTCAAGCAGTGAAAGATCACATCGAGCATCAACAACAAGTTCTCCAACTTTTAAAGGATAACACCACTTTGGTGCAGAATCGAATGAAACAACAGGTAGATCAACATCGCAGTGAAATTTTTTTTGATGTAGGTGATTGGATATTTTTATGGCTACATCTCAAGAAAGATATTTATGAGAAGGAAATGTTGGCAATGCTACATGCACTTAAGAAATGGCGACCTTACCCAATGGGAAGACATTTCAAGGTAAAAATGGATCATGATATTCTTAAATACTTTTTAGAACAAATATTATCTTTAGAGGAATAGAAAAAATGGGTCACAAATATGTTGGGTTATGACTTTGACATCATCTATAGAAAAGGGAAGCAAAATTTTGTTGCAGATGCACTCTCAAGAAAGGATGAGGATGTGGAAGCATTGTTTTGTGCTATTTCTATTATCTAACTAGATTGGATAAATGAAGCAAGGGATGAATGGAAGAAGGATGAAGAAGTATGGCCACTCATTCAAAAGTCGCAGAAGATCCCAATTCAAACAATATTGCTAGAACTTGAAGAGGAAGGAAAAATCGTATTGGAACCTGGAGCATTCACAGAAACAAGAACCCGACAGCTATGAAATCGATCAATTTCAGAGTATCTCATCAAGTGGAAGAACTTGCCCGCTGAAGATTCCACATGGGAGGACAAGAATTCTGTACAGAAGCATCAAGAACTACTCAAGCATTGAGGACAACACTTTTTGAAGGAGAGGGGTATGTTAGGTCCCTGTACTACTAGTGTAACCCCTTATTGTTATTAGTACAACCCCCTTATTATATTTTTGTGCCCATGTAGTCCCCATATTGTTATTATTGTGCCCTTACATTATTATTGTTATGTTGGCTCTGATTATATTATGACCCCTTAGACGTTTCATAACATCTTAACTCTTCCAGTTCTTGATTCCCTACACCTCATCATCCTACTCTTCGTCTCCCCAGTGGCATCCTTACAAGTCGTAAATGTCTCACGAACATCTAGTTTTGTATCCCAACTCATACTTTCAACACTCTTGTTGTGCAACCATCGAACAAGGTTTTTTGGTACCCTGTTACACGAAGCAAATAAAGGTTCCAATCCCAAAACAAAATCTAGTCCAATACCACTTGACACATCAAGCGAAATTTTGTAGCTTTCACAAAAAACCACAGAACGAGAATCATTGTTATAGAGCACGCAACCCCAACTATTTGATTTTGGTTATTATATTAAACTAATTTAAAGACTAAATCATAAAGCATAAACAAAGAATTGTAAACCTACCCACAAGAACTCATAATGAATTTTAAATATTTTTATTCATTCAGAATGTTGTGTTACATACAAGAATTCACATCTGAGAGTGGAGTCCTCAAAGTGCTCAAAATTCGTACTTTGTTACACAACAATGCCATGTATCATCCAAAACACCCTCTCTAACTCGTACAACAACTATTCACACACTCTCCAAATCATGTAGCATCCAAAACCAATATTAAAAGTCTAAGAGCTAGAAGCCAAAATCCCAAGAGCCCGAAACAAACAAGCTCCTTTTCCTCTTCGTCCCCACAATTTATTTCCCATGTTGTTGACCTCTTCACATTTCAACTAAAATAGTTCATTTCTCATGTTGTCGACCTATTCACATTATAAAATCAAATCGATTTGATTCCTCACAGTACACGGATAAACCAAAAAATTTGTAACCTACATTCCATTTTCAGAGCAAGTCTAGTATAGGTTGTCCTATAGTAGCAACGGTCGATTTCAGTGTGTCATCAACTCCACACAACAAGAGTACCGACATGTGATCCTGAGAGTGTGAGAAACTCAAAAGTA
The DNA here is from genome assembly GCA_031772625.1 of Pinus tabuliformis. NCBI lineage: Eukaryota > Viridiplantae > Streptophyta > Pinopsida > Pinales > Pinaceae > Pinus > Pinus tabuliformis. The sequence goes on along the minus strand of CM062818.1, from coordinate 1,442,758,714 downwards.
ATCATCACTTTAATAAAACATAGTTGCAGGAGTAGTAGCAACTATGAGTTGGGTGTACCAACAACTCAAAATACATGGGAGTAGCAACACTTATTTTCGTACATTATGAACTCAAACAAAAACATGTTTTTAGTTGATGAGGATTACTCAAGGCCAAATTTACTCATGCATCATAAAAATTCTCAACTACATGTAAAACTCTATCCATTTTCATTATTTGAATTGAAATAACACCTTTAACGAACTTATGGAATCACATCTATAATTGGTGATGAAAAAAACATTGATATTGAAATTACTTCCAATTTACCATCCAAGATTACGTGCTTTGCTTTAACACTTTAAACTATAGAGAACGAGCTACGTAATTAATATCTTTTTCCATTCGTGTAAGATAAAATAAATTCTTTAAGGTGCATTGTCATATTTTCTACTCGATAATCTACTATGGAGGATAAAATAAATTCTTAAGGTCCATTGTCATATTTTCTATTTGATAATATACCATGGAGGATAAAATAAATTCTTAAGGTCCATTGTCATATTTTCTACTCCATTATCTACCATGGAGATACTTCATTTCCCTCTATTAGACTACTCTTTCTTATCCTTTGGTAAGGGTGAACCTATTTCTCCAAAGTGATGTTGCTAAACTTGCTATTCAAATAAAAGGAAAGAATGTGAGCAATCAAAGTATCTAGATTAGTTAGTTTTTAAATTTAATAAAAGTTTGAAGTTTAAGAATTAAATTGAAGATTTATTTTAATGTTAGATTTTCAAAGTATTTGGAGGAATCAATTTTTTTTATGATGCAAATATCTTTTTAAATACAAAACTTAAGAAAGATTTGTATATGGAAAGATTTGGTTCCTCTCAATATTTAGTAGATTCCAAGTTAACATAGACCTATACTAATTATTATAATATTATTTATGTGTATATAAATTTCACATCTTTGCATATAAAAATATTCTTATTTTTAACATAGAAAAAAATATTCTTATTTTTGGTTTTATTAAAATATCACACATATAATTAATGACATTTTCCTTTGAAATGTTGTATGATTTTATGATTTTATTAATTTGAATTTTTAATTGATAGGTAAAGCATTGATGATATAAATAGATATAATTTTAAAACAAGTTTATTGTAAATATTAAATGGTCAAAATTATATGGATGGCAAATTATCTTAAAGTTTAGAAATTTTGGCGAATCTTGCTACTATAACATTGTAAAAATATTCAAATATCTAATGATTATATATAGTCTCTACTATTTTTTTTTGTGATTTCAAAGATAAAATAATTTTATACTATAAAATTTGGGCAACCTATTTTTAGAAAAAATGGAAATTGGCGATTTTTTTTTTTGGAAAAATCATAAAAATTAGTCCACCAACAAAATATTAGCCCCTACATTTTTATGTTAAATTTTTGTATGTTTATTAATTAACTTAAATATAAAGTTATAAAATACAATGATTATATATATAGTGACATTCCCAAAACCACATAATTATATGTAGTATTAATAAAAAGCATTATTAATTATTATACGTTTAATCATTGAAGTTGCGAAACAAATTTTAACGTTTGTGAACTAAATGTTTTCTGAAAAAAAAAAAAAGGATTATAGATATGCGAAAAGGGTGTAGGGTTATTATAAAATTAGGGTTAAATATTTACTTTATTATTTTGTTCCAATGTTTCCTTGGAGAAAATTGGGATGTTGAGCCAAGAATTAGTTGATGGAATGACTCATAACTGCCAGATGAGAACCATAGCGTTAGTTCCAGGATAAGAGTTGAAAGAAGGTCGTAAAAAGCGTTTTTTTATAACGATTATAGTCGACAGATCTAGCACCAAAAGAAATTATGAAGGGAATGACCATATCCAAGGTGCGTTCATTGTGGTTTAGTTTCCTGTGAATGAAAAGATTGTGCCAAAAACATGGATTAGTTCATGGAAGCATCCACAACTAGGGTTTTTATAGGTAATCCTTTATCAAAAGGACATTTCTTCACATTTTCCTTAGATCCTTGGAAGCTTCTTGGCACATACGTGTGAAAATGGAAGGATGAATCATTGATTGCAATCAAAGGGATGAATCTTGGTTGCATGGCCAACCTGCTCTTGGAAGAGTTCAATAAGAGGGTTATACCGATGATTTCCATACCGATGATTTCCATTATTTCTATGGCACTCTCGTAGTAATGCCTCTTAACCTTACTATCATATTTCTTTATTTTTCACAATTTTATACGTGCCATAATCTAATATATCTATATAGATAAATGAATGTCGAGAGGAGCTCGGTTCTTTGAGAGGATTTATATTTTATTTTACACTTGAGTACTTAGTAAAAGGGATTATATATATATATATATATATATATATTTACATTTATATTTATATATACCTAATCCACAAAATGAATATTTACCATGCTAGATTTCTTGGAAAAGAAATACGTGTTTATATGTATGAACATAATAGTTGTTTTGTTTGATTTCTTGAAAAGAAATATGTTTCTTGCATCAACAAAAGATAGAACCATTTTGGTTGATTTCTTGAAAATGAATATGTTCTTTGCATGGATGAAAAGTACAAATATTGTTTTGGAATTTTCTTGAAAACAAATATGCCTTTACATGCATGAAACAAATGACTAATGTGTTAGACGAACATGTATTGCATTCACAAAAGAACAACTTATTGGGATAGATTCTTTGAAAAGAAATATGTGTTGGCATGCATGAAAGAATAGCTATGACACTAGGCTATCTTTTGGAAGGGAACATACATTTGCGTGCATAACAAGAATAATCAAATGCGATATATTTTCCTAAGAAAGAAATAAGACTTGCATGTATGGAAAATAATATTATTGGTATTAGATTTCTCGAGGAAAGAAAGGTGCAATCACATAATATTTAAGGTGTTAGTCTTCTTTTGGGAAAAATAATATGCATTTTCATGCTAAGGGGATTAACTATGGTATTAGCTTTATTTGTGAGAAAATTATGTATAGTTATTGGGTTAGATCTTTTGGTAAGAGGAAAATGTCAGTTTGCATGCATGAAAGAATGGATGTTATGCATTTGATCCATTGGAAAGGAAATGTGTTTTTCGATGCAAGATTTAGTTAGATTCCTTCGAAGCAAATAGATTCTTCCCATGCAAGAAGAACAAGATATCATGTTATTTTCTGTTGGAGATAGCAAGTAGCTGCATGCAAGAAATTATAAGTATTATGTTAGCTTGCATTTTCATTTATAATAGCCATTGTGAATAGCTCTCTTATGGAAAATATGTTTTTTGAAAAGAACATGCTTTCACATGCATAAGAATAAAATATATTGCATTAATTCCTTTGGAAAAGAAAACATAATAGTATGCACAAAGAAAATTTCTTGTTGGATTAGATTTCTTAAAAGATAGTTATGCATTTTCATGCACAAGAACAACATCTAGTATGTTAGCTTTCCTTTGGAAATAATATGAAATAGCATGCAAAATTATGTTAGCATTTTGTTGGAATGATGACACATTTACATGAAAGACTAATGTTAGCTCCCTTTTGAGAAAATATTATGTATCTGCATGCAAGAATAACAAGTATTGTGAAAGTCTATGTATTTGTGTGAGAAACCGTAGCTAATGTGCTAGATTTCCTTTAAAGGAATCTGGTCAGTTGTAGTGGATTTGCCTTTGGAAAAAAGTGTGTGCTTATGCAAGGGGAGTAATAGTTAATTTATCTATAGACATGTTTGATAGTATTATGCTTGTTACAAATGCATGTTCAAATATGTTAAAGAAGGAATTTCATGACATTTTTTTTATTTTTTATGTATGCACACAAATAGATTTTGAATTTTCACTAATAAAGATTGAATATTTGTTGATTGACATTTTATCTAATCATGATATAAAAGTGTGTTGACGAAAACAATGGAGGGAAAGGCTGGTGACTTAAACAAAGGATAGTTCATTTTTAACACTTTGTCAAGTAAAGATTTGTTGATCCATGTAGATTGAGGAATGTCAACTACAAGATGATCCACTGATGGGAAAAATCAAGCCACAAAGCCATATAGATTTAGGATTTGTGGGTAAATGATACCACGATGATTGTAATATATTTTAGATAGATATTTTGTATTTAAATGGTATTTCTTTGTAATATTTTATGACAATGGTTAAGGGATGGACTCCCTTACGATCCATTGGGTGAGGGGTGAAAACCCTCATGACAGTTTAACAATAACATTAAAAATTTGTTGGTTTTCATCCTATGGGGTTTCAAGCATATATCAATTTATAATGATGTCGTTGCATGTTGTGCTATTGTTATGATGCGGATTCCTTGCATGAGCTGATGTTTATAATATCAAGTATGTGATTAACTAATCTAGTTAAAGGAATCATGAAAATGATGCAAGGTTATATCAAAAAGTTTGCATTAATATGCTACAATGGTGGTTGTTAATGGTTATGTAACTTACTATTCTTTTATTAAAGTTACTCTATTTAATGATGGAAATTTTATCTAATGGTTAATAGGGAATATAAAATAGTAATTTGGATAGTTACTCATGGGTAAATTGTGTAAAAAATTTCTAACTCCATCCATTTTCATCCGAGGTTACTGTGGGATGTTACAAGTGGTATCAGAGTTGTAGGTTACAACACTTGTGCCTTTTGGGAATTGGTAAGCAGAAAATAATTGATGTATGATACTAGTGGGCATGAACTTAGGTATGATTATAAAATCTACATATCGAAATATGTAGTAGAATATCTTTGACATGATATGCATAATGCATGTTTATAACCACATTGAAGAGTAGAAAGTAATAAATTATGCTACAAAACTATGTTCATGAAATTTGAATCTTGTTGAGGATAAAAGACAATAAAACCTCTGTTGCACATATGAACAATCCTGAGCACTCATTAGTGAAAGTGAGAGTTGACTACCAACCTTTGCAAATATGAAAATATTAATGATACATTTAATGAACATGTCTAAAAGTTACAATGCACTGTTTATAATGAATGAATGTATGAATGTAAAATATGGGAAATGTCCTTGAAGAGTACAATATAATATTTCAAAGGGACATCTAAAGAACCCCTTTATATGTTAAAAAGAAACAATGAGTCAAGTAATGAGGCTTAACTATAATAGCTAGTTGTTGATTCAGTCTTCTCATGGTTTCATCAACATGGTTGGTAGCATTGATTAGTTAGTGTTGCATGACTAACTAATAAAACTTATGTGCATGAATTGGTTTTGATTAAAGCTTATTGCAAGTTATAAATAGGTGATTATGGCAGTTACTTAATATGTTGGTTTTTTGGTAGCGGTACATTGTGGGAAATTGGAAATGTTTGGATTGTTACCCAAACTATTATTGACCTTTACATATTATGGAATATTTGCATATACTTTTATGCATGACAATGTTGATTGCGAAAGGTAATACTTGTTTAAACAATGCATATTTATGACAAAAAGTTCTTGAACGTGACAAGAACTTGGTTCATGATACATTAATATAATTAAAGGGATTAATTTGATGGATCTATCAACTTAATGGTAGTAGTAATTAGATCAGAGGTTGATTACCTTGTTGGTTGAGCCTCATAACTCTATGATTTGATGATTTGAGGGTAATGTTAGCTAATATGCATTTATAGTTGTTGATTAGATGCGCGTGCATAAATGAATTGATATGTTGCATGGGTTAGAAACTATGAGAATGTTAATGATTAAAGTACTATCTCCTTAACTGTTGTTTTGAAAGAAAAAAACAAATTTATGGAAAACTTTGAGTTAAACTTTCTTGGATGTAACATAGTGAAGATGTATCCTTACATGTTATGCTTTCTATAATGCAAGAAAGTGGTTTATCAAAAGTAACATGATTAATACCTTTTTTCATGTTGAATTATTGAGAACATTGGTAAAATATCTTACGTATAATTTTTTTTTGTAGAAGGTATGGTTTTATTAAAAACAATTATGACTAATGTTGTTAATGGGATTAAGCAGGGATAATTGGATGGAAACATAAGAACCTATGAAGGTAAAATGTTGCAATGTGAATTGCAACCATAAATGAGAAAATATAATGTTATGATAAGCATAATTGTGTTACTTGGAAAATCAAAATGTATACCACTTGTATGTCAATTATATTTTTTGTCAACCTAGATGTTGGGGACCCATGTTGAGGGTAAATTATTAATGCATAATGTAAATAAATGTTTCTTTTGTTTTAATGATAATGTGCATATGGTTAATTATGTAAATTACTATGGGGAAAAGTTCTAAAATATAATTTCACATGCTAGATAGTTATTGACAATTATGAAAGGCCAGGAGTCCTTGGGTTGATGGTGCTTGCCTACCTAAATTTCCTCTCCCTAGAGATAGATGATCTTAGAAAGGGAAAATAGTTGGAAAATATGGGGACATGGGAAGAAGCTTGAGACAACTCTTTTGATTTTGGAGCCTATTGGAGGGGGCAAAAAATTCCTCATAGACAGACACTATCGGAGGAATAGGGAGGAAACTACCAAGAGGAATATTGTATTGGACCTTGTGTGGTCATTGAAAATGTTGATTTGGTTGGCCAATGGAATTCTAGACTAGAATTGGTATGGCCTCTGTCAAAGATCTATCTGGATGTGAAAATGGCTCAATCTAGTTGTGGAAACTAGTTCCCATTGGTTGGGAGGAGAATTATTTTGCCATTGTGGTTCTCATAGTAGAAAAAATTAACTAATCAAATATGTGTTGTGTTAAAAATGAATTTTATATACAATTGTGTAAGAATATTATGTGTATATTGACAGGAAAGTAGCCTAGTGCTCAGAAAGGAATTGCTAGAAGTGTAAGTTCCTTTATTGTAATACCAATTTTGTGAATGTATTTAGTAGGGCCTAAGAGAATTTACATTTGATGCAATTATTGATCATTTCAACGATTAAAGGGCTAGGTGATCTATCTGTAATTTTAAAAGTATTGTGTGGATGTCTTTAGCAGGAGCTAAGATATTGTGCACGTGGTGTAGTGATGTATCATTTTGATTATTAGAGGGCTAGTTCTCTTTGAATACTTGTGTAAGTACTACGATTAAAATATCACTTGGAATTGCATCGATGATTGATAGTTAAAAGTATTTCCTTTAATTGAAAATGTTATGACTAATGTGACTATGTTGAATTTGCTGATAATGAATTATGTGGCACTTTTCATGGAACGTTGATGGGTTGTTCAACCATTCCTAGAGTGCTTGTGAAAAAGTGATCATGACTTCCAAGAGTAAATGATAAGTAACGATAATTTGGTATAGATATATATATATATATATATATATTTTTTACAAATTTGAGTATTGGCTAAATGATGGAAAGTAGAAATTTCATAATTTTGCATCTATAAATACTTATGAATATTGATCAAAAAATTATTGTCCCCTTTAATGGTATTTCTTGGAAATGAAATCCTTCATTTTGAAGGGGAAGGATCCCCTTTTGAGTTGTTTATATTGTTATATGTTGAGTAAAAGTTAAAGTTTTAATAAGATATGGACACATTAAGGCAAGAGTATGTGATATCCCCAATGCCACGTAATTACACACGGTATTAATACAAAACATTATTAATTATTATATGTTTAATCATTCAAGTTGCCAAACAAATTTTACCATTTGTGAAATGAATGTCTCCTAGAAAAAAAATTACAGATATGAGAAAAGGGTGCATGGTTATTATAAAATTAGGATTAAATATTTACTTAATTATTTTGTTCCAATGTTTCCTTGGAGAAAATTGGGATGTCGAGCCAATAAATAGTTAATGGAATGATTCATAACTGCCACATGGGAACCATACTGTCAGTTCCAAGATAAGAGTTAAAAGAAGGCCGTAAAAAGGTTTTTTTTTAGGATTATAGTCGACAGATTCTAGTACCAAAAGAAAGGATGAGTGGAATGACCATATGCAAGGTGTGTTCATTGTGGTTTAGCTTCCTGTGAATAAAAAGAATTTTCCAAAATCATAGTTGTAATGATCAGTCCATGGAAGCATACAAAAATAAGGTTTTTATAGGCATTCCTTTGTCAAAAGTAGGGAATTTCTTCACATTTTATTAAGATCCATGCTGGTGGCTTGGCACATATGTGTGAATATGGAAGGAGGAATTGTTGACTGCAATCAAAGGGGGTAATCTTGGTTGCATGACCAACTTGCTAGGGTAGAATTACGTCATTACATCTGGTGGAAAGGCTCTTTGAAGAGTTTGGTAAGATGGTTATATGGATGATTTCCTTGTTTACTATGACATGCTGATAGTACGCCTCCTTACCTTACTATTATATTTCTTTATTTTTCACAATTTTATATGTGCTATATATATATATATATATATATATATATATATATATATATATAGACCTCATGCATAAACTTAATATCTACCATGTTAGGTTTCCTGGAAAAGAAATATGTTTTGTATCAATAAAGAATAATTGATTGTGTTAAATTTCATTAAAAGAAATGTGTTTATTTGCATGAACATAATAGTTATTTTCTTTGATTTCTTGAAAAAAATATGGTCTTTGTATGAACGAAATATGGAACCACTATGTTTGATTTCTTGAAAAGAAATATGTTTCTTGCATGAATAAAAGATAGAAACATTGAGTATTTGTGGGTGAATGATTGAGTATTTGTGGTTAAATGATATCATGATGATTGTCATAGATTTTAGATATATATTTTTTACTTCAATGATATCTCTTTGTAATATTTTATGATAATAGTTAAGGAATGGATTCCCTTACAAGCCTTTGAGTGGGGGCTGAATACTCTCACGAGTGTTTAATAATAAAATTAAATGTTTGTTGGTTTTTCACCCTATGTGGTGTCTAGGGTATATCAATGTCTAATGATGTGGTTTCCCATTGTGCTACTTTTATGATGTGGATTCCTTGCATGAGATGATGTTTATACTATCAATTATGTGATTAACTAATTTAGTTAAAGGAATCATGAGAATGATGCAAGGTTACATCAGAAAATTTATGTTAATATGCTACAATAGTGGTTGTTAGTAGTCATGTAACTTACTATTCCTTTACTAAAGTTACTCTATGTAATGATGAAAATTTTATCTAATGGTTAATAAGGAATCTAGAATAGTAATTTGGATAGTTACATGTGGGTAAATTGTGTAAAAAATTTCTAACTCCATGCATTTTCATGTGAGGTTACTAGGGGATATATATATATATATATATATATATATATATATATATATATATATATATATATATATATATATAGATGTATATATATATATATATATATATATATATATATATATATATATATATATATATATATATATATATATATATATATGTATATATATATAACTTACTTGTAATAATTATTTTATATTCATATACATTTAGACTAATTGCATTGATTTATTAGATAGTTTATATATATATTGAAGATTAAAGTTTACATTTTCTTTTAATTTTTTGAATCAGTAAATTATATATGTGATGTCAAAATAAAATCCAATATAATTATATTTTTTTTATTAAAAAAAACACTTTTATAATATTTTTTCTCAACAGTTTATATCTTCTTTATGATTTAAATATTTTAAATTTATTAAACTATTTTAATTTTTTCATATTAATATCCACTATAAAATTTATAAAAAAATTGTAATTATATTTATAAAATATAGCAATGATATAGTTTATATACTTCCACGGGGGCTTCACTGGGGGAGCAACACCATACCATGTGGGTTCATATTGGAGGATATATATTGAGGAACAAATGACATAATATATTGAGCATATATTAGGGGGTAAAGGGTTTTTCTATTGGAAGGTATACAAAATGGAGCTAAAAGTTAATGAAACAATATAAAGCGGTATAGAAAATGTTAATGAGAAAATGGATACCTACAATATCTAGTGAAAGTAGGATTTTTTAAATTGGGAAGGTGTATTCAGTTCGTATTGGCAGGCAGTTAAATAATGTGATTTTTAGAGGTATTTTCCAATATGTAGTCAAATTAGGGGTATTGTTTAGTATAACATGAACACACATGATATGTTAGAGGTTCATTGAGTGAATCCCCCATGTATACTTCCAACTTGTAATCATCATTTTATATATATTCATAGACTTCAATTAATTGCATTGATTTAACAGATTGTTTATGTATATATTGAAAATGAAAGTTTACATTTTATTTTTATTTTTTGAATCATTAAATTATAGATGTGATGTCAAAATAAAATCCAATGTATTTTTAGTTTGATATTAATAAAAACTCTTTTTTTTTTAAATTATTTATCTCAATATTTTTTTTTTATTACATCTGTATTACTCCAAAAGTTTAAAATTTCAAAATTTCAAAATACATCATCAAGAGAATCACAATTGATATGATGTTTACAATACTTAGTTTCATTCTACCACAAGGGAAACCATATCTGTTGATTGTTAGTTGAAGATCAAGCCTATCAAAAATTTAAAAATGTCATGTATTAAAAAAAGCAATTGTTGAAAGCCATAACATAAAATCAATAGTATGAGGAAGTCAGTGGAGTTAGATGATGAGAAATGGAACCTATAGGAGCCTGTAGTAACCCTAATATAATTAAATTCCTACATACTTTATGGTTTTATTTTCTTGCAAACATTTAAGTTGGAATGATATCATGTGACTAAGGTTAAAGTTTGACATCTTGATGAAAAATTTACATATTAAATAGGCTGTTATGAATGAAATATTATTTATTCCACTTATTTATTCTTTGAAAATATAAGAGGAGCTAGCCTGTGAATAGTCAGCCTACCAACTATCAAGAAATCAATTAAAAAATTAGTTGTAGTCCAAGAAATAAATTTTTTTGGAAGTGACAATTGTCATAGTCTAAATCCTTCATATTTTTCAAATATTCTTAACCACTGGAGATAACATGATGAGGGAGAAAGGTCATGAAGTGGGGATATGAAAAAGGATTACAAGAGAGAAAAGAAATCTAAAAAAGGTTCTAGTGAAGAAGAAAAGAATAGACCATAAAGAATACATATAAATTTTAGACATTGATCTAGTGGGATGTTGTTGGGGTATAAGGAGGAAAATTATTAAAAAAAATAGGATTTATGATAGAAGGACAACCTTAGGCTCAATGGTAATTGTTATTTTAGCAGTTCATTAGTTGGGTGGATCATGCTTTCTCCGATTATATTTTCAAATACTTAGATAAGTAAACTAATTATTGTACTCAAGCTCCTTTAGAATTTGGTTTACAACAATACTATGAATGTATGGACAAGGAAATGAGAGTGTAGTCAAACATATAAATTCTTTAATGTTTCATGTTAGATTCTCAGACATGGATCATATTCTATTATTATTTTGAAATAGAGTAACAAACCCATTTCTAGGATTACTATGGAGTAAGGAAAACAACAGGATTAACATAAGAAGTAGAGATATACAAGGATAACCATGTGCTTAATCTTAACTAATGCATTTATTACATCAAGTGAAAAAGGAAAACACTTGTGAGGATTAGATGCAGAAACCCAAGTTTGGGAACATTACATCTAACTTCTTGTGTATCAAGGATCTTTCCTAGAGGTAGTTTATGTTTAATGTCAAAGATCTAGTTTAGAAAGGTCTGGGTGATATTGATATATTCAAGTATATTAAATATTACCATTGTGTGTAGCTTATACAAAAATACGACCAAGAAATTGTATAGAAACAAAATATTCTAGTAATATCTAAGCATGAAACTATTTTTTTCTTCATGATAAATTGACCTTGGATGAGTGAGCCTTATATATAAAGATAATTGTGGAAACAATCTCTATATTTTTTACCAAAACAAATGAATTAGGATGAGTAAGCTCTATATATATACATATATCTGGAAAAGGTTCCTTTAAGAAATGGCGTGCTTAAAACTAATTATTGAGAATAAAAAACTATTCATCTACAAAGCTCATGAAAGCAAATGAGTAACACAAAAAATTATGCCAAGTAAAATAAATATGTTGATTTAATACTTAGTATTAATCAAGACACTTTAGTGACATATCATATGAAAGTAAGTTATAGCACAGGAAGTCTAATAACACCATGTACCAAAAGAAATGTAAACAATATATTTGTTTTCTGTACAACTAAGGGTAAAAACTCAATGTATCTAGATGGAGACTAATACATTTTTGACTTAGTATCAAAGAGTAAAGCATTGAAGCTAGAAAAGAAAAGAAAAAAAATCCAAACATGGCTAAAATAGTAATGGGCCAATGAGAAACCCTTCAAATTGAGATATAACCCACAATATGAGAAAGAGGAATACTTAGTTTTCATTCAGTACCTCGAATGCCAAATTAGTAATATCAAAGGTGTTGGCTTTAGCGATGAAGAGTAGCTACTTGGAATGAATAAAAATAGAAAGTTAAGGTTAGCTTACCACTTATATATGATTATATTTAACTCTGGAAGAAATAAGAGACTTTAAATACTTAAAAGTCACCTTATGGGTTCTTGTAGGAAACCTGAAATCCCATTCTCTGCAAGGGGGAACTTACTCTTAGTACATAGCAATGGAGAGGTTTAAAACCTTTACACCACTCAAAATCAAGAATCTTGTAACCTAAAGAAAGGAAGGGTGAAAGTATTGAGGTGTATCTACAACCCTTTGTATGTCAAGGCCTAGTCGCTTGAGATAAATGAAAATAAAACTTTAAAGTAGCTATGGAAAGGGTTAGCTGCCAAGAAAAGAGAAAATGATGTTAGTTAAATCAAGACTAGATAGGGTAATTTGAGCTAAAACGACTTAAAAGAAAAATAAAAAAATCAGGGATTTACTAACCCTAATGCCATTTTGTTATCTATAAGTGGCTTAAAACCATTTTTTTTTATACCAACTGGGAAAGTAAAATACAAGAGTGCCATTGAAGCTCCACTCGAGCCTATGAATAAGACTAAGGGCTTTACAAGCAACATAACCACCATGAATTTAAAACCCTGTAATTAAATTAAGTAAAAATGGAGAGAAAAATAGGGAAGAATGTAAAACACTTATCAATTTACTTTAAACGACTTCCATCATGATGAAAATGATTTTTATCTATAAGCCCAGAAGAAAAATTACATTTCTTTGTATGAATTTAGCTTGAAAGGCTGAAAGGGTTCTCTGGCTGAGACAATAAAAGAAAAACCCTAGTCAATTAGTGGAAGGACCTAAGTCTTCAATTTCCTCAAACCTACAAAAATGAAACCAAATTGTCTCAGCCTAAAATCCCTATTAAATTTTGATAAATAAATTTATAAGACACCATTAGTAACCAACAAAAAAAGAGAAAACATAGAAATCCAGGAGTTGAAAAATATTCGAGTGTTGTCATCTTATGAAACAATTGATGGATTTAATTCCTAAAAATCATTTCCTCTCTAAGAAGTTAATTGATCGTAGGGAGGGTAAGTACAACATCAATATAGAAGTTCTATAAAATACAAAGTGACATGATAAATACTCAAGAAAATAAACTCTCACCAAAGTTGCGGAGCTCTCGACTGCACAAACTGATAGAGAAAATGATGGAGTGACTGATAAACCTAATGGTTTGGAAAAAAATCTCCACCATTGAATCATATAGAATGCATCTGAACCATTTAAACTTGAACTATCATGTGGGTAGGCCGAAATTTCCCCACATGGAGCAAGCCACATAAACTAAGCAACATGGCCCGTTGATGTATAGGTGTGAAACAATTGAGTTTAAAACATAAGGAAGTGGTGTGGCATACTTGTAAGTAAAACTACTGCCATGGGTATGGTCACGGGGCCCAAATTCCTCCAAGCCTTTTAATTACGAGTCAAGAGAAAAATTAACATAAGCTATGTATTGCCCGTCTCAACGCACGACATTCTATATTTAAGAATAATAATGTCCTTTCTCTTGATGTGGTGGTGGAGTGGCATAGCCATCATATTCATTTTTATTGCAAATATATCTAGTCATAGACTATACTAAATAAAAGAAAATGATACTTGATGTCGTACTATAGAAATAGAATATTCATGTGGGTAGTTCCTTTAATGATTTAAGCTAACAAAGATTAAAGGAATTATACATACAATTATAGTAATGAGAAAAATAATGATGTTTATTAGTGTTGGGATGGGGTCCCCTAGGGTCAATTTTGGGGCAAAAGCCCAAGTTTTGATGTTAAAGTCTCATAAAGGGTTTTACCCTTCTTTTATGTAAGTTGAGTCAGATTTTGAAGATCTACCCATGGTCTACGAACCATGGGATTGTAGAATAGGTGTGTCTTAGAGAGTCTAAGGCATCATAGTAGTGAAGAAGTAATATTTTGTTCTATGGGAGAAGTCTAAAGAGTTAGCGATGAATAGTAGGAATAAAGGCTCCACAGCTGTGTGTGCAGAGGCCTAGAGTAGAGTCCGTAGCTAAGTGTGCAGACCCCTGCAGTTGAGTGCGCATGGAAGTCTTGAGTCTGTAAGAAGAACTAAGTATTAATGAAGAAGATTATTGAATAAATACTTGTGTTTATCTCCTTACTTCTGTTTATATGAGTGCACCTTATGTTATAATGGGTTTATGAAATAATGATGCATGGATGCGTGACTTTACACGACTTATATTGTTATATGAATGCAATTACTGTTAACTATTTATGCGCATATTATCTTGTTGTATGTTGGAGTTATTGAACACTTAAGCTAATCTGAGTAATTAATGGGTTATACGTAGTCTTTGATGTGCGTAAGTAGTGGATTCACCTATTCAAGGTCCATGAAAGACAGTCGTAAATGTTCACGGAGGTATAGAAGTTGATTAAGGGTAGTTATATTGATAAGGCCTAAAGTCTTATTGATCTGTGTGAAGGTAGATCTAGGGCATAAATTGACATCACGCTAATCTCTGGGTGCAAAAACTTGGTTCCATCATCCCCCCATACTGCTTCGTGTGAGACTTAAGTTTGCATTCTATGGATTGACATCGAAAGGGCTAGTAGTGTAGGGATTTTTTTGGCGCAACTATCTCTGAACCTGGGTCAGGACCCACTAAGCCAACAAATGGTTTCATTGTTGGGACCGAGATCTACACAAAGAGATGTATGATGTTGCATCACTAGAATCCGACCAAGAAAGAAATTGAGGAGTGGTTGGATAAAAAGATCCATGAATTCACAACGCAAGAAAATAGAAACCCACGCCTGATGAAAGAACAATGGTTTGACAGATACTTATACACAAAGATACATGAGATCTTCTTCCACACCTTCTCGATCGAACTATATGAGTGGATCGCTAAATTGGCAGAAAAGCAAGGAAGGTGGAGGCTTGACGGTCCAATAGTGTGGACCTCGGAGCTAATATGAAGATTGGAAGTTTCTAAAGATAATATTGCATGCATTGTCAATCGCTAGTTTGATCGAGTCATAGGAGGATTCGTGACCGAATTCGCGGTCAATACCTCATTCAGCTACATCAAAGCAAAGCAACACTTTTTCAAAGGACCACGAGGTAAGTATTTGAGGTCTTTGAATACTTGGATTAAGATGCTCTTATGTGAAAAGTGGGTTAGGCCATTACATCGATGTTTGGAGCTACACAAAGTGGAAAGTTCTTCAGGGATAGAGGGAGAACAGGCCCTGAATATAGCCCGTTGATTGAGCCTCCTCTGGGTAACGATGAAGGAGTAGCACAGACTTCACCATAGAGTGTTGTCCAGTTAATAAGGCAAGGGTTTCCACGATTAACTCATCCATTCACACCACCTCCACCTTCACCTCCACAACATACACCTTTGACCACACCACCGTCACCTACTCCACCATTCAATATGTCAAATACAATGAAATTGCCTATTTTCAAGGGCTTGGGAAATGAGGACCCGAACCAGTTTTGGTTTTTTGTGAAGGCCATTTGGATAGCACAAAATATTACAAATAATCATACGAAGAAAGCATAGTTGGTTACTACTCTACAAGATTGCGCGTTGACATGGTACATTAAGTACTACACTAGTAACCTGGTGGCATCATTAACGAACACTCAGATTGCTCTGAACAAGGAATTCGGTAGGCCTAAGTCTAAAACATAGTCGGTAGTGGGGTTGAAGGAAATCGCAATGAGGATTGTTGAAACATCCTGGGAGGTGGATCAGGGACTGAAGTGCGTAATCCGCGAAGCCAATATGAATCTCACAGATAGTCAGAACCACGATTGGTTTATAGTTGTGCTCTTGTCTCACTTAAGGATTGCTCTACCACAACAAAAGATAGGAATGTAGGTGGAAGCGTTGGAGAATGCAATGAGATTACATGAGATGCCTATCCATGATGTGATGTTGGGATTTTAATAGATTCATGCGGAGTTGCAGAACCTCTGCTTGGAGTTTCAAATATTGAAGAAAGAAAAAGTGGCTCGACTAGAAGTGCACAAAGAAGTTTGGTGCCTCAAGTGTAAGAATCAGGGACATGATAAGGATAATTGCCTTGTTTTCACAAATTATGTGGCAAGAAGAGGGTGCATGACTCTGAGGACAGAAGCCCTAGCAGGACCAAGTACAGGGCCCACACTATGGTACGTTATCTATCAAGTAGTAGGAAAACATGTAACAAGCGATTGCCACTTACTGCAAAAATTTGTACAGACGCCTCAACAGTTATTCTGCAATTACTGTAAATTGGTAGGCCATGATGAGCGTAACTGTCGTAGCTATGAATTAATGATGGAAAGAACACTCGTGTATCAGATCCAAACATAAACTCGACTTCTGGATCAAGGCGTCGTGGGAGCACACAGAGGATATCAGGGATGTAGACGAGGCCAAGGAGGAGGGGGACCTAGTAGAGGTTGAGGTCAAGTTATTTGCTATAATTGCAGAGTTCTAGGACACTACACGTGGGAGTGTATGAGCCAGACATGCCCATCATGCTGGTATTGTACTCATTTTGACCATGAAATAGAATAATTCCCTATATTGATAACTAAAATGCAGGAGAAGAAAGCACAGCCTCAACAACCTACCAAAAACCTGTAGATGATGAGGATAGAGCCTCGCGAAGAGGATCCCAATCTTAATATCATGCTGCGAAATGGTGTGACGACTAGTGATGATAAGGGAACATAGCCTGAGGAAGGTGGATGGGTCTGTAAGGCTCCACAAAAATAAGCTGGGTTTGATTTGGAGCACGCAAAGGAAATGTTCATGGAAGCAAAGAAAATATTCATTGAAGCCTCTACCTTAGGCAGTCAAGTTAGGCTATCTAAAGAAGATGACCCCTCCATGCTTACTACTTTCTTAGAGACTTGCATGAAACTGTTGCGGGACAATAAGGCTGTGAAAGGATTATAGGAGTTGATAAACAAATGTGCTGGTAGGGATAGTGGTTCTGACGGGCACTGCGTGATCAGAAAGATAGACATACATAAGAAAAGAACAGGACACGACATGAGGCTCACTGTGCAAATAGGAGAATACGAGATGGATCAAGTTATTTTGGATCTAGGGTCAGATGTGAATGTTTTACATAAACAGAATTGGGAAAAGATGGGCAGGCCTGTGCTGCAGTTGTCTTTGATTCAATTAAGAATGAAAAATCAACAGAAGATTATCCCTACGGGGAGATTGCATGGAGTAACTGTAGATATAGAAGGTGTGCATTCTCTAACTATGAAGTAATAGAGATTATTGATGACAACAATCCATATCACACACTCCTGGGAATTGATTGGGCTATTAACATGAATGGGGTCATTAACTTGAAGAAGATGACAATGTCGTTTGAAACGAAAATGCTCCATGTGGTAGTACCATTGGACCCTATAGAAAGACTACGCTATACTGAACCGGTCTGCGACTATTAGGAAAGCGACAATGATTTGGACCAGATCTATAAGGTAACAGCGTGATACCAATATTGGGTTAATTCGACAGCCGGTGGGCAAATTTCATGGGAATGCAAAAGCTCCTACACATCAGATCTAAACGAAGAATTGGAGCACTAGCATATTAGGTTACATGAAGTATCTACGTTTCGATGTAATATGTTGACTAAATCACTACACTATGTATCATCCAAGGTAAGAGGTTTTCCTTATTATGATGGTCTAACTGATTTGGATTTTCTACATGCATTTGCAAGGGAAGTGCCTAAGAAGAATCACTTCCAAGCACTGGATTTGGCGTTGTGTGCTACACCTACATGGTGGTGAGGTACACATAAAGATAGTTTTGAAGAATGGCATGACTATAGGGGGATGATGCAAATGCGATTTGGTCACCCCAGTGTATGATTGACTGAGAAGTATGATGCGAGAAATGATCTGCGTGATCACTTGGCAAAGTCGACTAAGGTTTATGGAATGGAGCTACAACCAGAGTGGGTGCATATTTTCTGTCACACTTTGGAAATCATTCCTATGAACTGGTATTTGGAAACAGAGCTTCGCCACGAAATTTTAGAGTGGGATATCTTAAGAGAGGGGTTCGTGAGGACGTTTAGATTTGAATATGGATTCGAGAGTATTGATGAAGCGTTGTAGGAGGTTAAGGCAACAATCTTCAAAATTCCGCAGGATCCCTTGGAATTGATTCAACCAGATTGGAGCACCCAGCTATGCCATGCACTGGAATGCTATAATATGACTGCTGAAGGAGAGGATGAGGATCCAAGGAATATTAACATCCTCGAAGTAGAAGGCCACCGCATAGTAGAGGTACCGTAGATAAAGAACCCTAACATCACCACACCCTTGAAAACTAAGCAAGTAAACATTGGTACAAAAGCAGAACTGAAGTTTGCGAAGATAGGGGATTGCTGGGATGATGCTACAGTCCATAAAGTCACTGAGTTGCTCTGCAAATATTAAGATTTATTTCCCACAAAGTTTTCAAACTTAAAAGGCATCATAGGCAATCTGGGAGTGATGAAAATAAATTTGAAACTAGATGCGAAGCCTGTTAAATAGAGGCCATATCACCTTAATCCCAAATATAAGGAAAAGGTCTGCTTGGAGTTAGACAAGACGCTTGCAGTGGGTACTATTGAACCCATGGAGGAATCTGATTGGGTGAGTCCAATAGTCATCCAGGAAAAGAGGCAAAAGGATGAAATAAGTATTTGCATAGATCTTAGAAAGCTCAAAGATGCTTGCGTTCATGATCCTTTCCCACCTCCATTCCTAGATGAAGTACTGGATAATGTTGGCGGGTAGGAGGCCTATTCATTCATTGATGGGTTCTTTGGATACCATTAGATAAAGATCATGCCAGAGGACAAAAGTAAGAACATCTTCATGACATAATGGGTATGTTTCTAGTATACAGTAATGCCTTTTGGACTTAAGAATGCATCGGTGATATTTTGCGCGTGGTCATCGTGGCGTTCAAAGAGTTCATTCACAAGTTCTTAGAGGTCTATTTCGATGACTGGACAATGTTTGGGCTAGTTAAGCACCATGTAGACAATCTGTGCTTAATGTTGGATACATGCCAAAGGTATCAGATTGCGCTAAACCTAAACAAATACTTGTTTTGTGTCCCTTTTGGGATCTTCCTAGGTCATGTGGTATGCAGGCAAGGACTCATGGTGGACCCTGCTAAGATCGCGATAATCATCAATTTGGAAGCGGAAAGAAGTGTTAAATAGTTACGTGCAACACTAGGCCATACTGGATATTATCAGAAGTTCATCAAAAGTTATGCTTAGATTACCATGCCTATGGAAAATATACTGAAGAAGAATGCTACATTCTGTTGGGACAAAGAATGTTGGCAAAGCCTCGATGTACTGAAGGAGTTCCATGTGCATGTAGATGCCTCATGTATTGTTCTAGGAGCAGTGGTGACATAGGCCAGTGAAGGAGAATTGGATCACACTATAGCGTTTTCAAGCAGGAAGTTGTCTAAGGCCAAAAAGAACTACTCGATGATAGAGTGTAAAGGCTTGGCTATGGTGTATGCACTCCAGAAGTTCAGAAATTACCTGTTAGGAAGACATTTCAATATGTACATATACCATTATGCATTGGAATATCTAGTCAATAAGCCTGTGTTGGGGGGCAAAAAAAGCAAATGGTTGCTGCTATTTTAGTAGTATGATATCGAGGTGGTTTCAAAGCGAGGAAGGTTGAATGCAAGGCCAGACCATCTGTCGCGCATTGGAACAGGGGAGGAGCCTACCAATTTGGAGGAAGGGCTACCTCATGCATAGTTGTTCGCGATGCTCGTAGAAGATAATCACTTTGTAGACATTATCCACTTTCTGACCATTGGGATGGCTCCAAAGGGATATGCCAGTCAACATAAGAAATAATTGGTGGTGTGCACGATAGAATTTTTAGCTATTGCAGGCCATTTGTGTAAGATGGGGTTGGATGAAATACTTCGACGCTATGTGCCTGACTTTGAAAGAGACAGTATCCTTGTTGAAGCTCATGGAGGAGCTATAAGAGGACATTGTGTAGGGAGAGCAATAGTGTAGAAGATATTACGCGTTGGGCTGTGGTGGCTAATGTTGCATAAGGATTCTAAAGCATATTGCAGGGCATGCGACACATGTCAGAGGATGGGCAGGCCATCATGAAGGGACGAGCTTCCTTTGAATCTGAAGGTGTCATTTCAACCATTTGAGAAGTGGGAAATTGATTTTGTAGGACTGATTTAGCCTCTAGGGAGAAAGATGGGCACTCGATATATCATCAAGGCTACTGAATATTTGACCAGATGGATAGAGGAACAACCTGTGAAGGACTGTATAGGGGCAACAACAGCAAAATTTCTATTTGAATATGTGTTGACCAGGTTTGGTTGCCTGAAGTTTTTTATGAGTGACCGTGGTATGCATTTTCTCAATGAAACGATCAGCGCGCTGATAGAGGAGTTCCGGGTTTACCATCAGAAGAGTACGCCATAACATCCTCATGCCAATCGAATAGTTGAGGCTTTTAATAAGATATTGGAGAATAAGCTGATGAAGGTTTGCAATGCGCAACCAAATGATTGGGACATGCACGTACTAGTAGTGTGATGGGCATATAGAACTACTTGTAAGAAGCTTACAAGTCAGACACCTTT
The DNA here is from genome assembly GCA_031772625.1 of Pinus tabuliformis. Taxonomy (NCBI): domain Eukaryota; kingdom Viridiplantae; phylum Streptophyta; class Pinopsida; order Pinales; family Pinaceae; genus Pinus; species Pinus tabuliformis. The sequence goes on along the minus strand of CM062818.1, from coordinate 1,442,737,532 downwards.
TAAGTTGGTCTATGGTGTAGAAGTTGTAATGCCTATAGAATACATTGTGCCTAGTCTATGCATAGCGGCTTTCACATGAATGGCTGATTGGGGACCTTAGAAGAAAAGCTCACGTAGCTAACAGAGCTTGAGGAGGATAGGTTTTTGGCTGGATTCCATTCGTAGGTTCAAAATGGATGTGAAAAAGCTTGGCACGATCGACACATCAAACTGTGCACCTTCAAGGTAAATGATTTAGTTTTATTATATGATAGTAAGTTTGATAAATTTCCAGGAAAATTTTAGATGCACTAGTTGGGACCATATGTTATCAAAGAGATTACAGATAGTGGAGAAGTTAAGCTCGCGAAGTTCAACAAAGATCCATTTTCGGTAAGGGTAAATGGAAGTTGATTGAAGCCATACACCGGGGATCTGGCCCAATGACTACATGATGGTAGCACAGTCTTAGTGCTCCAGGCAGCTGCAAGGAGGCGTGAGACTATAAAATACACTGCTCGGTTGGTAGAGCTATGCTACAAGGGGTCTGCGTGAAAACAAATGCTGTCACAGTACCAGAAGAAGTGCGAAGGGGGTTGCACTATAGGGGAAGAGACCACACAGTGCAACCAAAAAGTAACCGTTACAGTCATTGCTCATGATTTGATTACCAGAAGACGGTTAAGACGAGGTGGGGGGGGGGTGGGGGGCATTTAAGGAATTTAAGGTTGAAATATTTGGAGATCTGCCCCCAAATCAACATTTATGGATGGATTTTGGGGGCAACGGTTGAATTTGAATTCGAGTTTGCCTATAAATTATGTGTGGCCATCCAGTGGAAAAAATTTTGCATCCTTAGAATTTCTGTGTTGTGTTGTATGGTGTGCATGAATTGCGAGTACTTCGAAGCTCTGATCGCAAGCCCTGCGTTCGATAAGTTGCCTGAGTTAGATCAAAAACTCATTACTAAAATCCTGTTAGGACCAGGTCCCACTAAAACTGCTAGCACTGGAGGAACTATTTCCTCTCAGGGAGCTACCCCGAAGGTAATGAGCATGGAGGTTCCAACTGCAGTGCCTACGATGTTGAGGTCGCCTAGACCGAAGCCTATGCTCGTGAGGGAGGTGCTAAAACCCAAGAAGGACAAAGAAAAGAAGCCCATATCAGTGTATGAATCACCGAGGAAGCATGCAGCTACCCAGGCCTAGAGGAAGGAAAAACTGAGCACAAAAGAGAAGGGGAAAGTGGTGGATTTGGAGGCGAAAGAGGGTGTGGAGGACATTGACACTGAGGTAGTGGATACAATATCCAAATTGTCAGATTACATCCGTTCGTGCAAGGGAAAAGTGAAGGTCCCTAAGGACCCAGATGCAGGACAATTCCTCCTCAACACACCCCTGTTACTAGAGAACCTAACCTTTGAAGGTTCGTGCTTGGTGCAGATCCCACATTTGAAGCTAGAAGATTGGGATTTGGTGGACCACAAGCGGTTCCCCCACCTTGCTATAGACACCTACATGAAGAGGGTCTTCTACAAAGAATATGGTGTCGCTGTGTTGGAGCTTGTGGAATGGATTCGCTGAGTGAACCAGTCGAGGTTACTGAACTTGTTGTGGGTGTCCCACTACCATCAGTCCAATATTAACTTTATTGTCATTAAGGAGATTTTGTGCCTGGTGCATGACTGATGCTTGTGGATGAGCACGCTGATCCCTATCATTGATATGTTGATCCATCGAAACACGCTGTTGCCACGCTTAGGATTCAATCAGTCCGAGGATTTTGGTGGAAAGATGAGCGAGCGTGACCTCGTGGAGAAGATGAATGAAAATTTCAAGCTCGTGAAGAAGCTGCATGGGTATTCTATTACCTCTATCACTAACTGCATGGTAAAGGTTGCCATACAGATCCTAGCTGGTAGGGTTATGAGAAAGTGTCGCATGGACGAGGTGCCAACACCATTGGTTTCTTTTGCTGCATAGTGTGTGGAGGGCATGTAGTTCAACTGAGCGCACTACTTGTGTAGTGTGTTCCTCGGGAATTGCCAAGAGGTGCAGGATGAGAGAAAAACATTCCACTGTGCGTGGTTGTTGCTCTCCATTGTACTCGTCGCATGGGATCTGTCGGAGGACAACCAGTTTCCTCCCATGGAGAATGATTTTCTAAGGCTACAAAGTTTGCATCTCTCTAGGCTACAAAAGATATTGTGTGGGTCATAAACACCAAAGTCTTTTGGGTGTTGATGGAGGCGAGCATTCGCATGGCCATCAACCACAAGCTGTGGTTTTCACCAACCTTGCTTGAACAACTTTTAGGATACCTGGAGTTCAAAGTCGACTTCCACCACGTATACATCTGGGCACGGAAGGATTCAGAGAAAAAATGGTTTGACTTACCTTACCTCGGTACAAATGACGCTATTGAGGAGGTCATCAAGCGTTGGCCGACATATTGGCATTCTCCATCCGATTTGGCCAGAGGAACTAAAATGTCCACGGAGAAAAAGAAGAAGGAAGCGGCCAAGTAGAAGGTTCAGCAGTTGGCTGAGAAGCGGAAAAAAGAGGCTGAGGAGAAGGCCCAAGTGGAAGCAGAGCATGCCATGAAGTAGTAGGTTGAATAAGAGGAGTGCGACTCTGACCAGAGTGATAAGTCTCCTTCGCCCCAAATGAAGGAGGAAGAGCGGTTAGAAAAGGGCGGCAGTGGTAAGGGGGAACAAGAAAGCACTCCCTTCCAGGTCAAAAGATATAGAGAACAGGGCAAGGAAGGACTGCGGAATAATTCCAAGGTGACAGAGTCGTCGCTGGATCCGATCACTTTAACAGATGATGACCTGAAAGAGATAGGTGACAAGGTGCGAGATACTATAGCAGAACTACTACAACAATTTGAGCAATAGCAACAACAAGAAATAAGCACCATCCAGAAGGATTTGTACGAGCTACAGATTCAGATGACTAGAATCTAAGTAGGTGTAGGGCAGAGCAGCGCTAAAAAAGCAAGTTTGGCACCGGGGACCACTTAGGCAGGTGAGATGGTTCGATCACTGGACCTCTGGACAGTCACTCTACCAGATGGCTCTTTATGTGGAGGCGACTGATGACAAGGCCATAGTGAGTTCTTTGAAGACAATCGGCCTCAACATGGCCGCGCTCCCAAATGAGTACCTGCACATGCTAAAGGTAGGAGTGATAGTGGAATTGAGAGCTTGGGAGTAGTGCACACTTAGCCTCATCAGTGAGTATAGAATGAATAACAAACAAATGTTCGATGAAAAGTCAGAGGCATTGGAGGCATAGAAGAAAATCCAGGCATAGAATGACCAACCTGAAGTCGCGGTGACAGAAGCCTGTAGAGTAATGCCTGAACTACTTATACCAAAGGAAGCATCGTTGGAGGTGAAGATCAGAAAGCTAGCTACAGGCATGCCTGGCCCTGAGATAGAATTGGATAGAGTTCAGTTTGAGCTGAAGTTGAAAATCACAGAATTGGAGTTGAAGTCATAGCCTTCCACTTCGCCAGAGGTAAGGGAACAGTGTGAAGCCGCTGTGAAGGATGGAGTCGCAACAGTGGATGTCACGGTGATGGTAGACTGCACCATGATTTTTGAGCAAGAAATGGAGGTAGTCATGGCTCTGTAGGAAGATCCCACATTACAGGCCTTGAATATAGAAGCTCGCAAACTCCAGCAAAAATATGATGAAGTAAGGGTGATGGCACACACTGTTGCTGTCATACAATGCCTTGCTAAGCTGCAGGATGCAAGACAACTATTTACACATGTGGAAGCAGCGCAAAAGAGAGAGGTAGTATTGAAGGCTAGAATGGAGTCTTGGTTGGATGAGGCCTACATCATCTCCACCAACGTTCAGGAGAAATTGGCAAATTTACAGAGTACACAGTAGAAAATCAAGGAGGCTAGTGTAGGACCGGAAACAGAGCAGCTGTTGGAGCAGATCAAGCAGGTAGCTACACAAGTGTGGCTGAGGTAGAAGTAGCATGAGTAGAGCTGGGGGATCTTCGTAGTAAGATCTCCATGCCAGCAGAGTGACTCGAGGGTGAGTCATGAGCTTTGTGTTGGGGGCCTATTGGGATGGGGTCCCTTAGGGTCAATTTTGGGGAAAAAGCCCAAGTTTTGTTGTATAAAGATGTAAAGTCTCTGTAAGTTGTGGTCGCAGAGTGCATAGATAGTTAAAGTGTCATAAAGGGTTTTACCCTTCTTTTATGTAAGTCGAATCGGCTTTTGAAGATCTACCCATGGTCCAAGGGCAATGGCATTGTATAAATAGGTGTGTCTTAGAGAGTCTAAGGCATCATAGTAGTGAATAAGTAATATTTTGGTCTATGGGAGAGGTCTAAAGAGTTAGCGAAGAAGAGTAGGAAAAAAGGCTCTATAGCTGTGTGCATAGAGGCCTGGAGTAGAGTCTGCAACTGAGTGCGTGGACCCCTGCTACTGAGTGCGCAGGGAAGTCTTGAGTCTGTAAGAAGAACTGAGTATTAATAAAGAAGATTCTTGTAGAAATACTTGTTTTTATCTATTTACTTATGTTTATATGAGTGCGCATTATGCTATAATGGGTTTATGAAATAATGATGCATGGATGCATGACTTTACACGACTTATATTGTTATATGAAAGCAATTACTGCTAACTATTTACGCGAAGATTATCTTGTTGTATGTTTGAGTTATTGAACACTTAAGCTAATATGAGTAATTACTGGGTTATACGTAATATTTGATGTGCGTAAGTAGTGGATTCACCTATTCAGGGTCCATGAAATATAGTTGTAAACGTCTGCGGAGGTATAGAATCTGATTAAGGGTAGTTATATCAATAAGCCCTAAAGGCTTATCGATTTGCGTGAAGCAGATCTAGGGCATAAAACAACATCATACTAATCTCTAGGTGTGGAAACTTGGTTCCAGAATCCCCCCATACTACTTTGGTTGAGACTTCAGTTCACGCTCTGCGGATTGATGCCGAAAGGGTCAGTAGTGTAGGGATTTGTTTGGCACAACTAACTCTAAACCTGGTCAGGACCCACTAAGCCTATGATTAGCAAATAAATAAATATTTGGCTAGAATGGATTGAGGTACATTTCCTATGGTATCAGAGCTAAAGGTTATAATATTATGGCCTATGAGAAAAATCACAACTTTTGTTTAACAAATAATTTTTTTTCTTACACAGTAAGGAGGAGAAGAGGGAACAATGATAGCATAACAATATGCAAAATCTCTTGTCAAAGAAGAAAAAAACTAGGTATAGTTAGGAAGAGAAACACCACCTCATACAATAGAATTATTAGATATGATTAAAGGATTGAAATTGGAGTTGGCTAGTATTAGAGCACACAATGAGAAGTTTTTGAAAGCTAGTTCCAAGCATGAAAATCTCATCAAGAATTTGACCGACATGTCTAATCTAAAAATAGTAGAACCTATTACATAGGATTAGGATAGGGAGTGGTCTTCCAAACAAAAGAATCCAAACAACATGGATGAAAGTGAATATTTTGTAACTGAATATGTAGAGGAACATACTTCAACTAAATAGCTTCCATTAGTAACTGGTTAGGGAAAGAAGTCTAAAGTAGAACTGTAATGGGAGTTTAAGAACATTATACCTCAAACATTTTATGGTGGATTAGAAGAAGCAACAGAGGCATGAATGGTCAACATGAATCAATACTTTCAAGTGTATAAGTATCCTAGTAATTTAAAGGCTAGACTAGCCAATTACCAACTGCAAGGTAACGTAGCTTTATGGTGGGAGGAGATCAGGATTGTACATAATATAGAGGAAAGGACTTTAATATGGGAATAATTTAAACAAAAATTCAAAGAAAATTACCTAACAGGGATATACCATGATGATAAATCAATGGAATTTCATGAATTAAGGCTTGGTGAGATGACCATGGATGAACTGGTTGCAAAATTTACCCACCAATTCTAATATGTAACCTACATTCATGAGGAAAAAGATATGTATAGTGATTTATTAGTTGTCTTCCCCTCTCATTTAAGGAAAAAATTGAATATGATAATCCTAAAACTATGGATGAAACTATCCAAAAGGCTAGAAGTTGTTATTAGCAATCCAAGTAAAGAAGTAAAAATGCAAAATCTTGGACAGATAAGAAAAATAACAGATTTATACAAGGGGTCAAAGGGTCTAAATTCTCCTCTTTTAAAAGTTATGGTAAGAGTCACCAAAATCAAAATTTTAATAGGACCGCTAATCAATAGGAGAAGACTCAAACACAGATAGGGACTAAGTCAATAGATTTGAGTGGTAAAGGAATAAATGGAAAATAAAGGAAATGATTGAAATGTTTGGATTGTGGAGAGACTCATTTCCTTTGAAATTTCCCATAAAATGTAAAATTGATTCAAGATATACAAAATGTCCAAGAAGATTCTACAATGAATGATGTGGCCAAAAGCATTCCTAGAATTAATGTAGCCGTGGAGGAGCATTAAGTTGAGCATCAATCCACCATGGTTGAAGTAGAAAATAATATTTAAACCAAGATATGTCCATTTTTATAGATCTAAGTTCCATTTTAAGTTATATTAGTCCACAAATAGTGGATAAATCTAAGCTAAACATAGAAAAATATAAAAAGTATTGGCTGGTGCAATCAGTCATCGATACTAAGAGGAAGGTTACAAGCTAGGTTAAATATTGTCCCATTAATTTGAATGGAATAAAAACAACAATAAACCTTAATATTTTACCTTTAGGATCTTATGATGTACTAAATGGACTACTTAGAAAAAAATTGATCAATTGTTAATTGTTTAGACAATATTGTTACATGTACCATAGATGAAGGAAAGGTACATATTATTAAGGGTATGCAACTATTTTCTACGAGGAAAATATTAGCCTTACAACTAAAAGGTTGTGCTAGAAAGGGGTATAAATTATTGCTATACAGGTAAAATATCACTAACAGGAAACTGATGCAAGAACCTTAGATAATTTTAGGTAATAAAAGGATGTTCAAGATGTTTTTCTAGATTAAATCCATGGATTACCATTGAAAAAAGATATTGATTTCACTATTGAACTAATACTGGGGGTCACACTGGTATCTGAGGCACCCTATATAATGAGTGCACTAGAGGTAATGGAATTGAAAATGAAACTTCAAGAATTACTGGATAAAGGATACATTAGACCAATTGTTTCACCATGGGGATAACTAGTATTGTTTGTGAAGAAGAAATATGGTTCTTTTAGAATGTGTATTGATTATACGTAGTTAAATAAGCTAGCAATCAAAAGCAACTATCCACTACCTAGAAGAGATGATCTATTTGATCAGGTAAGAGGAGCCACTATCTTTTCCAAAATAGATTTAAAATTTGGTTATTATTAATTGAGGATTAAGGATGAGTACATCCATACAAAATCTCTTAGAAGCCAATATGGAAATTACAAATCTAAGGTGCTTCTGTTTGGACTTACAAATTCTCCAGCCACTTTTATGTGTCTAATGCACAGTGTCTTTAGCTAGTATCTAAATAAGTTTGTGTTGATTTTTAGTGATGAAATTCTAATTTATTATATGATGTCAGAATAACGTGAATAACACCTAATAATAGTGTTGTAGACACTTAGAGAGCCTCCGATTTATGCCAAATTCAATAAATGTGATTTATGATAGGATCAGATCTAATATTTGGGACATGTAATCTCCAAAGAAAGAATTGTAGTACACTTAGAAAAAGTCAAAGCAATCCTTAATTGGCATGTCCCTAAAATTGAAGTGTATTTCAGATATTTTATGGGTATTACAAGATATTATCGTAGATTTATTGGGGGATTTTCTTAATTGGCCTACCCCATAACTTCCTTACAAAAAAAGTGGTCAAGTTTGTGTGGACTCAAAAATGCCAAGAAAACTTTGACCAACTAAAACATCTTTTAAATATAGCACCAATACTTAAAATTGTTCACCCTAATAAGGATTATAGAGTATGCATGGATGCTTTCCTTGATAGCCTGGGTGGGGTATTGATACAAGATAATCATGTAATAGCCTAAGAATCTAGAAAGTTGAAAGATCATGAGAAAATTTTGTATAATTTACAGTTAGTTGTTGTATTCCATGCTTAGAAATGTGGCACCATTAATTTATAGGCCAAAAATTTACTCTGATTACTAACCATATGAGCTCGAAGTATTTTTTTCATCCAACCCAATTTAAATGCTAGACATGCCAAATGGATGGATTTTGTAAGTGAGTATTTGATATCAATCATATTAAAAGGAAAAAAACTAAAGTGGTTTATTCATTGAGCCGAAGTGTGGAATTGGTCTATGGAATATCAATAAGTAACATTAAAATAAACTTTGTGGAGAAAATTAGAACAACAACCCTAGATGGTTAGGTTTATAATAAGATATAGGAAAAATTGATAACAAAAGTTGGTCAATGAGAGAAATCTAAATATGAATTAAATAAAAATAATTTGTTAACCTTTATAAATAGAATCTAAATTCCTAATGCGCCTAGACTCAAGCGGTTAATTCTATATGAGCATCATAAAAATCATTTTTTAGATCATTTGGGATACCAAAAAAATATTATAGCCCGTAGGAAGGAATTATTTTGGCCTGAAATGAAAATAGACATAGTTGAATATTTGGAAAAGTACAAAAAATGCCAAAGAGTGAAAGTTGAACATCAACATCCTGTTGGATTATTGAATCACCTACCTATTGCGAAATGGAAATGGGAAATTATCTCATTATAATTTATTATGTGGCTACCCAAAACTAGAAGGCAACATGACTCAATCATGGTTGTAGTGGATAAATTAACTAGACTTGATCATATTATATCAATTTAATCAACATATAAAGTTGTTTATGTGGCTGTAATTTTCATGAAAGAAATTTTTAGATTACATCGAATATCAAAAACTATTATATCTAACAGAGATATAAAATTTACTTTCAATTTCTAGAAAGAACTTTTTGTAAGAGGGGGGCCTGTCCCCCTGAAGCCTGAAAATACCACTGGGCTGAGTGCAGGAGTAGCACCATGGTGTGCTATATGTCAGGTTATGAGATAGCACGCGACGAACAATTTCCATGTGCTCCAGCAGTTTGTACGGACCCCTCAATAGTTTTTTTGTAATTTCTGCAAGTTTGTAGACCATGATGAGTGCCATTGTCAGAGTTATGAACTCATCATGGATAGGACCCCGACCTACTGAATGCAGGCATAAACTCGGCCGCAGGATCAGGGCACAGGTGCATCATGCAGAGGATTCCAAGGTTGTGGAAGACGAAGAGGAAGAGGAGGAGGGGCTAGCAGAGGTCGTAGACAAGTGATCTGTTATAACTGTGGTGAAGCTGGACATTTCGCACATGAATGTGATAATCCAACACATCCATCATGTCAATACTGTAGACAGTTCGACCATGTGATCAAATATTTCCTGATCCTTATAGCAAAGATGCAAGAAAAGAAGACACAACCCCAGCAACCTACATAGAATATCCAGATGATGAGGGTGGAACCACACGAATAATATCACATTGCTAATATAGTCATGTGCAGTGGTATGGCCACGATGAAGATAAGGGAAAATGACCAAATACTAAAGGATGGGTGCACAAGGCTACTGAAAAGGAAGGCGAGTTTGACCTCAAACGGGCTAAAGAAACTTTTATGGAGGCTAAAAAGAATTTTGTTGAGGCTTCTACATCTGAGAGTCAAGAGAAGTTAGCTGGGAATAATGAAGTGCAAGATATGGATCCTTCGTTGTTAATCACTTTCCTGAAGACCTGTATGAAGTTTTTGCACGATAAGAAGGCAGTAGAGGGGCTCCAAGAACAAATAGACAAATGTGTGGATAAGATTAAGGTTCCTTCAGAGCAACGCACTGTAAGGAAACTAGGTAAGAATAAGAAATGGACAGGGCATGAAATGAGGCTGACTGCACAGATAGGAGAATATGAAATGGACCAAGTAATATTCGATCTGGGGTTTGATGCAAATTTCCTGCCTTAGCAGATGTGGGAGAGGATGGGAAGGCCTGTGCTATAGTGGTCTCCTATAAAGTTTCACATGGATAATCAAAATAATACTCTTTTGATGGGACGCTTATATGGTGTAATGATAGACATTGAGGGAGCAAGCGTGGTGGCTACTTTCGAAGTAATAGAAATAGTAGATGATAGTAATCTGTATCTTGTGCTACTAGGAATTGATTGGGCCTTTGATATGGATGCACTCATTAATATAAAAAAATGAAAGATGATATTTGAAAGGAAGACACTCAGGCTTTTTGTGCCACTGGACCCTACAGAAGGAACACGCTATACTAAACCTGTTCGCGACTATGTAGAGGATGATGATGATCTAGATCTGATATACAAGAAAACGGTGTGAGATGAAGATTGGCTCAATCCTACTACAGATGGATGGATCACATCGGATAGAGACAACTCTTGCACCTCAGATTCAGATGAAGAGCTCGAACACTGGTAAAATCGGTTGCATGAAGTATCTACACTGCATTGCAATATGATGACCAAATCACTACAGTGTGTCTCAACTGAGGTAAGAAATCTTCCAAATTATAATGGTTTGACTGAGGTTGGTATATTTTTGGATGAATTTGAAAGGGAAGTTCCTGAAGAACATCGCTTCCAAGTGCTCACATTAGCATTGCATGCTACACCTGCCCGTTGGTGGGGTACATACAAAGAGAACTTTGCTGGTTGGAAGGAATATAGAAGGATGATGAAATTAAGGTTTGGATATGATAATATAGGATGATTGAGAAATACAGTGGGAAGGATGATCATCGTGAGCATTTGGCATGATGGACTAGAGCTTGGGGAACAGAGCCACAACCAAAATGGGTGCACATCTTTTGTCATACCTTAGATACAATCCCAATGTACTAGTATTTGGAAACAAAGCTTTGCCATGGGACAAATGAATGGGACGTCTTAAGAGAAACTTTTTTACTAACGTTCAACTTCGAGGATGGGTTTGAATGCATTGATGAAGCACTTCTGGAGATAAAAATATGTTATCTTTAGGATGCCTAAGGAACCGATAGAATGGAGTCAACCAGGTAGGAGTACACAACTGCACCATGCACTAGAATGTTATAATGTTACTGCTAAGGAGGAAGAATAATATCCATGAAATATTAACATCCTAGAATCATAGGGATAATGTGAAGTTGAGGGACCTCAGATAGAGAACCCTAATGTAACAGAACTGCTAAAAACTCGACAGGTAAATATTGGATCTGATGTAGAGCCAAAGTTAGCGAAGATAGGAGACTATTGGGATGAAGATACAGTCAATAAGGTGGCCAAACGACTGCACAAATACTAAGATTTATTCCCAACAAAGCTTTCAGATCTGAAGGGTATTGTGGGAGATTTGGGCGTTATGAAAATTACCTTGAAACCTGATGTGAAGTCCGTCAAGCAGAGACCTTGTCAGTTCAATCTAAAGTATAAATAAAAGGTGCACAAAGAGCTTGATAATATGCTAGAGGCTAGAATTATTGAACTAGACCAAGAAACCGATTGGGTAAGCCCAATGGTGGTCCAAGAAAAGAAACAGCAGGGTGAAATTAGGATATGCATAGATCTGAGAAAGCTGAATTATGCTTGTGTGCATGATCCGTTCTCCACACTATTTACAAATGAAGTATTATAGAATGTTGGAGGACAAAAGGCTTATTCATTCACTGACGGGTTCTTAGGATACCATCAGATTAAGATCACACTGAAGGATCGTAGTAAGACTATCTTTGTGATGGAGTGGGGTTAGATTGAATAACATGCCTACAATCTTCTCCCGGGTAGTAATCACAATGTTCAAGGAGTTTATTCATAAATTCATTGAGGTATATTTTGATCATTGGACTATGTTTGGGTTGGTAAAGCACCATGTTGCAAGTCTGCCCCTCATGCTGGATACACATTGCAGATACCAGATCGCGTTGAACCTAAAGAAATGTATATTTTGTGTGCATTTTTGGATTTTTCTCGTCCATGTCATATGTAAGTAGGGATTGATGGTGGATCCTACAAAGATAGTAGTAATCATGAATTTAGAAGCCCCTAAGAATGTTAAGTAGCTACGCGCAATGTTGGGCCACACAAGATACTATAAGAAGTTTATCAAATCTTATGACCAGATCACTGTGCTGATGGAGAAACTGTTTAAGAAAGATGCAAATTTTTGTTGGGATGAGCAGTGTCAACAGAGTCTCGATGTATTAAAAGACAAGATGGTGACTGTACCCATGTTAGTGTTTCTGAATTGGAAAAAAGAGTTCCATGTGCATGTATATGCCTCATGTATTACATTGGGTGTGGTATTGACCCAGCCTGGTGAAGGCAATATTGATCATCTAATAGCCTTTGCAACTAGGAAAATGTCGAAAGCTAAAAAGAACTATTCCACTAGAGAATGTGAAGGGCTGGAGATGGTCTACTCACTGCAGAAGTTTTGACATTAATTATTGGGCACACATTTCAAAATGTATACAGATCTCTCCGTTGAAATACCTGGTCAATAAGCTTATGTTGGGTGGGGAATATTTTTAAGTGGTTGTTGCTATTTCAAGAGTATGACTTTGAAGTGATTGTGAAGCCTGGACGGTTGAATGCAGGACCAGATCATCTTTCCAGGATTGAAACAAGTGAAGAACCAACTAATATAGATGAAGGATTGTCAGATGTGCACCTTTTTTCTGTGTGCATTGTTGTTGATCACTTTGCAGACATTATTCTGTTTTTGACTACTGGAACAACTCCTGAAGGATATTCTACTCAACAGAAGAAGGAACTGGTGGTCCGCATTGCTGATTTCTCTATTATAGTGGGACATTTTATAAAATGGGAATAGATGAAATACCACACAGATATGTTCTAGAGCTCGAGCACGCTAGTATCCTCACCGAGGAACATGGAGGAGTGGCAGGAGGACATTATGCAGGTAGAGCAATCGTGCAAAAGATTCTGCGTGCATGGTTATGGTGGCCGAAAATGCATAAGGACTCTAAGGCATTTTGTAAATCATGCGATGCTTGTCAAATGATAGGCAAGCCTTCGCAAAGAAATGAACTGCCCTTAAACCCTAAGGTTTCATTACAAGTATTTGATAAATGGGCAATTGACTTTGTAGGTCTAATAAAACCACTAGGAAGGAAGACAGGCGCACAGTACATTGTTACTATGACAGAATACTTGACTAGATGGGTGGAAGCGCAACCAGTGAATGATTGTACTGCTGTTATGGCTGTGAAGTTCCTGTTTGAATATGTATTAACCTAGTTTGGGTGCCCTAATATATTGATGAGTGATAGGGGTATGCATTTCCTAAATGAAATAATCTTCGCAATGCTTGAAGAATTCAAGGTATACCATCAAAAGAGTATCCCTATCATCACTAAGCTAATGGTACAGTGGAAGCAGTCAATAAGATTATGGAGAATGTGCTGACAAAGGTTTGTATCACAAAGAGGAATGAATGGGATGTATGTATTCCAGCAGTCCTATGGGCATATAGGACGACGTGCAAGAAGTTGACAGGTCAAACCCCATTTAGATTGGTCTATGGGATCGAGGGGTTGATGCCTATGGAATATATTTTTCCAAGCTTGCACATTATGGCTTTGACAAAAATGATGGATCATGAGACCTTGGAGGAACAACTCGTGTAGTTGATGGAGTTGGAAGAAGACCAATTTCTTACAGGATTTCACCACCAAGTGCAAAATGAATGTGAGAAGGTCTAACATGATAGGAATATTAAGCTGCACATGTTTAAGGTGAACGATTTGGTTCTAATCTATGATAGTAAGTTCACAAAGTTTCTGGGTAAATTTCAAATGCATGGTTGGGACCCTATGTAATCAAGGAAATCACAGATGTTGGCATAGTTTAGATCGCGAAGCTGAATGGTGAATTGTTCCCTTGAAGGGTGAATATAAGTTGATTTAAGTTGTATACAGGGGATCTTGCCCCTGTGCAGTGACTATATGGTAGTAGGACAATATTAGCACTCCAGGTAGCTGAAAGGGAGCATGGGAATATGTACTACACTGCCCACAAAAGAGGAAAATGTAGTAAGGAGGTTGCGCGATGGATGAAAAAGTTACGACATAAGAAGCTGCAACATATGAAGCTGCAATGGGTGAGCTATGCCACAAGGGGTGGTGTTGTGCAGCCAGGTCCAAAAGTAGTTGCTGAAGTTACTGTTCATGATTGGATAGTGAAAATCCCATTAGGAGGAGTGAGTAGGTGACATTTATGGAAAAAATATTTGGAGATCTACTGCCAAAGCTGCAATTATGATTAGAAAATGGAGGGAATGATCAAATTTGAATTCAAAATCTCCTATAAATCTAACATGATGGTTTGTCGAAGAACACTTCGCTTTATGAGAGATTGGTATATTCCCTCTTGTTCCCACTATATGAATTAGTAAGTTTGGGAGGATTTAGTTTCTAATCTAGCATTTGCGAAATTACCAAAGTGGAATCAAAAGCCTGTAAGTTTTGAAGTTGTTGTCTCGGAAGCAGAAGTCCCTGAAGTAGTGTCAAAGGAAGTCATGCCATATGTGCCTACGGCTTCAAGGTTTCCTAGGCTAAACCAATATGCTACTAAGGAGAAGCAGAAGAAACCTATACCTGTGAGGCAGTCACTAAGGAAGAACTCGAAGGTTTGACAGAAAGAAAAGAAAGACAAGGCAAAGCAACTTGAGGAACCAGTGGATTTGGAAGCCGAAGAGCTTCGTGATGGAGTTTAGGAATTGGATATTAAGGAGGGAGAGCCTATCACAAGGCTCCTGACATATATCCCTACATGGAAAGGGAAAGCTAATGTGACCAAGGACCTGGATTTTGGAAAATTAATTGTTTCTACGCCCCTGTTACTAGAAGAAGTAGTTTTTGAAGGCATGCTCTTAGCGTACATCTTGGTGTTAAAGATGGAATATTGGGATCTCGCTAACCACAAGAAGTTCCCCCATTTGACCACTAATAAATACATGACCAAGATTTATTATGAAGAAACTGGGGTCACAAGGCTGGAGCCAATGAAATGCGTAAAAGGCATCGAGCAGGCCAGACTGCTAAATATGTTGTGCAAACCACAATTCCACCGATATATTATTAATACTGTTTGTGTGTGCCAATTGCTCACACTGGTGCATGATGGATGTTTGTGGTTAGGCAAACCCATCCCCATAACGGATATGTTGATCCATCGAATAGTGAAGTTACCCTATAAAGGGGCGAACCTCACCAAGGAATTTGGGGGCAAGAGTAAAGAGAAGGAACTCACAGATAAAATAAAAACTGAATTTGGGCTAATCAAGAAGTTGCACAGATATTCTATCCACTCCATTCAAGACCAAGTGGTGCAGTTTGTTGCTCAGTTTTTGAGAAGATCATGAGGAAATGTCGTGTGGATGAGGTTCCATTGCTAGTCATTTCGTTGGTTGCGCAGTGCACGAAGGGTTCAATACAACTGGGAATAATACCCATGCAAGGATTTTTTAGCAAGTTGTCGCGAAGCATAGGAGGAGAGCAAGGTATTTCACTATGCCTGGCTCATGTTGCCGATCGTATTAGTAGCATGGTGACTATTGGAGGATAGTCAATTTCCTCCATAGGAAGAAGACTTACCAGAGGTAGCGAAGTTTGCTTCACTGTGGGCAGCGAGGGATCTAGAGTGGATCATGGAATGAATGGTATTTTGGATATTGGTTGAAGTGGACCTCCGCAAATTGATAAGTCAGTGACCAATATTTTCTGCCACCTTGTTCGAGTAGTTAAGGGCATTCGCGGAGTTTAAGGCCGACTTTCATAATGTCTCTATTGGGCAAGGTGAGACCCTAAGAAGATCTGGCACAAGTTGCCATACATAGTTTCATAAACAGATGTGTAGGAGAGTGTGGGGAGTTGGCCAGCAGAGTGGCAAAAACCCATGGATGTTGGTGTAGGTATCGGTTAGGGTAGAGAAATCCCTATTGCGCAGAAATGAAAAGAAGAAGCATAGGCAGTGGTGTAGGAATTGGACAAGTAGAGGAAGAAAGGAGTTGCTACTAAGGTAGCTACTAAAAGAGCGCACTAAGAAAGAGTGTGCTGAGAAAGAGAGCACCAGAAAATAGGACACAATGGAAGTCGAAGCATCAACTTCCCAACATACTGAGGAATAGGAACTGTGTGAGCAGGGCAGAGATGGATGGGAGGAGAAAAGAACTCCCTTGAAATTGAAGAAGTGAACCAAGGAGACAACCTCACGACCTAGGAAAAAACAAAAATCAAATAAACTGTCACATGTGGATCCAATGGTACTCACAGAGGTGGACTTGGATGAGATCATGGATAAGGTCTGCGATACAAAAACGGAACTGTGGCAACAGTTCGAGAAACAATACATGAAGACACTAGGGAGTGTCCAAAATGATCCGCACGAGCTGCAGATTGAGACAAGAAGAATTCAGGCAAGTGTCGGACAAGCGAGTGGGGTTCAATTGAGCTTGCAGCAAGCAAGCGGGGTTCACGTGAGCCTGTAGCAAGTGAGTGTGAGCACCATGGAACCAGAATGCACTCTAGATCTCAGAGTCATTTCCTTGCCAGAAGGAACGTTACGCGCAGAGTTAGTGGAGGACAACACCTAAGTTGGGAAGCTCAAAGGAGTGGGTATGAATTTAGCCACACTACCACTCTAGACTGTCCATGCACTATATTAGGGGGTCTCAGATGAGCTTCAGATTATAGAACAAAGCATTATCAGTTATAAATGAAGTGAAAACAAACAATGAGATGATCTTTTCCGAGAAGGTTCAGTCTCTCAAAGAAAAAGAAGAACTCAAAGCACGAAGCCAGAGCCTAGAAGCAGCCATTACATAAGCGTGTAACTCAGTTCCCGAGTTGCACATTCTAGAAGATGCAACCGCATTAGAAAAGGTTCGAAAATTGGCACTTTCAGGAGGACTCCAATTTGCAGAGATTAGGTATAGAGGTCAGGGAGGCACAATAGAAAGTCAATGAGCTTAGGGTGCATTACAAAATATTTTGTCATCGACCCCGCATCCCGTGATCCTAGGTAGAGTCGGTCCCTGAATGAAATCTGCTCTTTCTCATATACCAAAATATGTGTCCAAATCTTTCATATTACTCAAGAAGATTTCCTAAACTCATCACTCCTGAAGTTGACCCCTTTTTACCCATGTTTCAAGATCGTCACAGGTCATCAGTATCCTGCCTATGACGATAGCCTAGAATGCACTAATGCCTCATGACATCGTCTCTAAGTCTTAGTGTTTGACCTATGACGACCCAAATATGGAGAATTAGTTCAAACAAAATACTTCTAGGTGGTTCTGGAGCTAGTTGTTGGGTTAAATAAGTTCGCCTCTCTTCATTTGAGATGGTGGTTCCACCTTTTGGGTGACCTCCCTTGAAGATAAGCTTCCTCTCCCCTCATTTATGGAGGCTCCTCCTCTTATAAAAGCATCCTCCATGACTATGACTAGCTAGTTTTTTGGATTGCTACTTCTTAGTTAGCTAGTTCTTGGTTTGTTGGATTGATAGCTTATAGTTTGGATTGTTGATAGCCTAGCAATAGCTTGTGAGGTGTGAGAATAGCCTTTCATGTTATGGATTGATAGCGTGAGATGGTTTTGTAAGAAGGAAGCCTTGTTGTGATTGCCTTAGTTTCATACTTGTGCTTTTGGGTGAGAGAGAGTCATCAGTCTTTCTGGGAGACCTTTGAGAGTGAATGCTTATGGAGACATACTGATCGGACCCTTCAAGGAAGATTGTGATGTCAAGGCATTGTTGTAAGCTTTACTGTTGTTTATATTAATACAGTCAATGGTTATTTCCTATATCATGTATAAAATGTACGTTGATAGCTTATGGTTCCTTGACTCTATAAGTAGATAGTTCGTTGTCATGCTCTATTATGTGTTGTGTCATTTTCATATGCTTGTTCAGGTGAATCATTCATAAAGGAGAAGAAATTGATAGTAGAAGTGATGTGATGAAGACTTCATCAAACACCGGTATAAGGTAGGCCTCTTCAATGATAATTATTTAAGGAATTAGCTATTGTCTTTGTCTTGCTATGACTAGACCCACTCTAGGGCTAGAGGGGTTGTCTCTGTCCGCAAAGGGAGCTTACCTGCATCACAAGTTTGCAACTCCACTAGGGACATGACGTTTCATAACCATTAACGAGATCGAAAAGATAAGGGCTTGGCAATCTTTTCACGTTTCAAGAGTCAGAAAAGAGCTTAAAGTTGACTTAGAAAGGATTTTTTCAGTATTGACTAAGTATATAATTCATGCATCGATCATCGCTAGTGCTTGAAACACCTGTCACTACACAAGAAAATGCAAGCATAAGATCTCCCTCACAAAAACACAAATATAGGCCAAAATCCTAATTTCAAACCCTAAAGAAAACCCTAAATTTTTGAAAAAAAGGTTATAAAAGAGACAATATGGTAAAAAAATAATTTACTTGTGTTTTTAACTGTGGTAAAAACTTCAAACACTGCATACCTCGTGAAACATGGTGATCGATTCCAGGAGGCTTAGTGGTCCATTTCCTTTCATGCTTCTTCCAAGTAAATGCCCTATCCTTACCTTTGTTTTTATGCCAAAATTAGATGCAATTTCATGTTTTAAATCGGGGTTTCGAGGAATTTTTTGGACAAAAATTCCACCTCGTTTGTCACAAGTTTCCCCCTCAAGGTTGCGACGATTGAGAAATTTACATGGGGCAAAAACGAGATCGTTGCAAGAAAGTGATGTACACCTAGGACGACTTGAAATTTTGTGAACTATGCAAATCGGCCTGTCGCAGTTATTTTAAGAACAACTGCGACAAGAACTGGAACACAAAAATGTTAATTTACAATCAGTTTTACAAGGTGAAAATGGTTGGACGGTGTTAGACTCAGTCTTGTCAGTCCTCTGTCAGAGTCAAATTCACCACAGTTCATTTCTCATCATTTGTAGTCATCAAATGCCATTTTGGTTAAAAAGAGTCATTTTAATTCTTGAGTCCCTTGAGTCCAGGATTTTGTCTCCAGAAGTGTGAAATAATGCTTGCAGGCCAGAGGAAGGTTCAATAAGTTTATTATTTCAAGAGTTTCATCATCAGTAATGCTCAAGGATGATTCTTCTCCAAAACCTTGTTTTGGAGAAGAAATTGGCAAATTAGTTGTTTGTAATAACCATGTAATTTTCCGTCTTGAAGATTTCAAATGCAGGCTCTATGTCACCTTTCCAAAGACATGCTGACATTCTTGCAAAACGCAAAAAAGAAAATTCTTTTTTCAGTTCAAGAGTCGAAAGCCATCGAGAACAGAATTCAGTGTGAAAATTTTCAACCAGTGGGTTTTGCTAAAGTCTAGTCGAAATCTTGTGCCAATTACCCTGCAAAAAATTAGCCAAAGTATCATTGCCCAAGCCAAGAAAATCAAATAAAAAAAACAACATTAAATTCATGCCAAATGTCGAGCTGCAAAAGAGAAAAGCTATATTAAATTGTAAAGCAAATCCATTATTTTTGACAACCTATCTTCATGCCAAACATTCACAAAAATCCAAAGGAGAAAGCCGAATTTGGAGGTTGAAGAGTGAATTTCAGTGTTGGAGAGGCCGAAAGTGTGTTGACAGTGCGCGCGACGCATACAAGTAGCGCGCGGCGCACTGAGCTAAAATTGCCAGTGGAAATTTACAAGCGCGCGGCGCGTTGAGCCTTTCACCCTGCATTCATCACTGTTTTGTGATTTTTCAGTTCAAATCATCTTTTCGACAGCGCTATCATACATTCTTCAGTTCAGAAGCAGTCCACATATGAATTGGACCCGGATGATCTATCCAGTGTTCGAATCTGAAGTTGAAAGACATCCAAAGAATGTGTTTTTCTATCAGGATTCTTCTGATACAGGTTCCTTCATTCTGGGTATTCAAACAGAATGGAAATTGCAGCAAATGATTTGCTTTGGTAACAATAGTCTCATAGCAGCTGACACAACATTTGAAATTAACAAGCTCAAGTATCCTTTGTACACTCTTCTCGTCTTTGATTCAAACTACCATGCTCTCCCTGTGGCGTGGGTTATTACGCGAAGTTTTGCAAGTGATGATGTTCGTGGACCAAGGCACTTCGTATGAAAGTAAGGGAAGTTGCAGAAACAGAAATTGCCCCTGTAATTGTAAAGTACTAGGAACGAGCAGAATTTCTATTTGAGATTGTGCCAAAGCTCGCGAACATTAAAGTGGCTGGAGGCACCATTAAGGGATATGGCTGCCCTGGTCTATCTATTCTTGGGAGTGCTCTTGCAATGACTGAACTTGCAAGGGTAGATGCTAGCTGTTCTACATTTATGATGGTTACAATTTCAATGTGTGGAAGTGAGGATCAAAAGAAAAAAAAATACCTACCAGCTTCAGCTCGACTTGATATTATAGCATGTTGGGCTTTGATTGAATCCAACTATGGCAGTGATGCAAGCTCTTTGAACACAACAGCAACCAAGGTGGAAGGTGGTTGGAAGTTAGATGGCCAAAAACGATGGATCGGAAACAGTGCCTTTGCAGACATACTTATAGTTTTTGCCAGGAATACAACCGCAAATCAAATCAACGGGTTTATTGTGAGAAAGGGTGCTCCTGGGCTGAGGGTAGCGAAAATGAAGAATAAAATTGGGCTGAGGTGTGTTCAGAATGGGGACATTATTTTGACAGGTGTTTTTGTTGCTGATGAAGATAGATTGTGAGATATCAATTCTTTTCAAGATACAAACAGGGTGCTTGTTGTATCACGTGTGATAGTTTCTTGGCAGCCCATTGGTATCGCAATAGGTGTCTATGGTATGTGTCACAGGTATTTACAGGAAAGAAAGTAGTTTGGTGTGTCATTAAAATCTTTCCAAATCAACCAAGATAGAATTAAGGAGGTATCTGACAGCAGTGGGATGGCAAACTTTCATTTTCCTGGGTAGCTGCTTTACGATACCATACAACACCACCAAATCTTCGCAAGGAAATTGGGCATCTTGCGTTTCCAGGATTGCAAATATCTGTTGAAAATGACACAATTGTTAATAAGTGGCTTCTAGAGAGATGTAAAAACCTTAGCTACTGACAACAAATGAGGAAGACGAATTACTGCAGAAAGTAATCAACAGGTGCCTTGATGCTAATGGGAATCAAACTCTTTCTAAAACTTTTGCAGGACGTGGAAATAGGAAAACACATATTGCTGGATGCTTTTCCCAAATGATCAAGGCTTTGCTCAAAAAAGAAAAAGTGCGAAATTTAGTTTAAAAGCTAACTTTATTGAAAATTGGTTTTTATTCAAATGACAGATGGAAACATATTCTACCTGACTATAAGAAGATTAGACATTATGAAAGAAATATTCCACCAGGTCATGTCAGCTACTGGAACATGACACCAAAAGAACAGATGGACAAGAGACTACCAACTAATTATACCAAGGAACTATATGATGCAATGAATAAACATTTTGGCCAGAAAGGAAATGATGTTGGAGATATGATTATTGATACATCCGCATCAGATCATGGAAACATTTGAAGATTGCCTTACACCTGCAAAGAACGTGATAATGCATGAAAATACAATGCCTGAGACACCACTTCAGAGCCCTGGTGATACCTCTACTAATAGAGATAAACAATATCCAAGGAAAAAGCGAAAATCATCATCAAAAACAGCTGGCATTAAGGCAACCTTGTCTGAGAACAATAAGATGATCATTTCAAACCTTAAGATGGCTGAGGAGGGGCGGATGAAACGTCATGAAAAATATTGTAATCTGTTTGAACGGAGAATGGAGATGGATGAGAAATATCTGAACCACCATGCAATGAAGGTGCAACGGATGATCAATGTTGAGGAGCAGAAGGTGAAGAGCCAGAAACCATAAAGCCTAAATTAAAACGCAAAATACTTACCACAGCAGAAAGATAGGAAACCGACTGTCTATTTTTTACTGCAGTTGCAAAATCAAAGTGTCTATGTTCTAGATGCTGCCTTTTAACTGGTCATCAACCAACAAAATGTAACGCTGCTCCTTTTTAGAGCAGACTTTTCCTATTCTTATGATTTTAGGTGAAACAACCCCTATTCTTAATCGATCTGTTTTCCCATTCCTGAGTCTATTTATTGTATAAAAAATTATGTGTCAGGGATTCTGAGTTCTGGTGGAGGTGTGAAGGAAAACTTCACTGTACAGTTTTTGACAGGGATTTAATAAAAAGATACAGCTCTAACTCTTGAGATCCTTGTGGCGTGAATTTAGCATTTGTCTTTTCTTTTGTTTCATATGTAGCTTGTTATGTTTTACTTTTCATTTCATAATCATTTCTAAATGAATACTTTTAAGTGAGAAGGGCAGAACCTAGTTTACTGATCTACCTTGGGAAGGTATTCATGTTCTATGTTTTCTTCTGTTTGATAAGGATTCATCTATTGCCCTTGTCAACCTCTCAGCAGTCTTTTCATTCCATATAATTTCAAAATTGAATGCTAAATTTATTGCTTGTCTTGCCTCCTGAGGTAATCTGTGTCTCGGATTTAATCTCTCTGCTCATGCTGTTCTTGATCCCACACTGCCCAGAAAACCCAGTCATTTATCAAAATACCCTTTCTTATCTATTTACTAGCCTAAAATCAGTTCCCATTTTAAGTCATCTCGCACCCTATTGCTCATTTTATCGAGATAGACCCGGAGAGAGCCCTCTCCTGTCCTCATAGGGCTAGCTACGAGGCTGAGCTTGGTTTGATGTTGCCTTGAACCTCGCCTTCATTTAGCCTGAGGCAGATTCGAGCACTAACATAGTGGCGACCATACTGGGGACAGAAAATGGTTTGCTTGAAGATTGTTTTGCCCCAGTACATATCTCAAGTTCAGAGCTGATTGTTGATGGTGAACAACGATCAGACATAAGAAGACGGCTGAAATCATTCACCTGGCGACTCCATTCACTGAAGAATCCAACAATCAATCCTTCATGGTGACTCCACTGCAGAGAGATCAGTAGCGGTAAGATTTTCAAGATGGAGCAGATTGCAAGAAGATACGCTCCCATGAGCCGAGATCACTGTTACACAGTAATTTCTCACTGTCTCCCTATCAGTCACCCTACTGTGTCAGGAGTTCAAAATAATCAAGCTCATGCTCTCTAAACTGACCAAATGACCCAATTTGCCAAATTTTTCATCATCAGCGCGACTGTTATTAAAATAACCGCGCTGACTGGCGCTTCATAACAGATCACATGCACTGCCAGCGCGGAAGCACACGAGTTTTCCGCGCTGGTCGAATTTCATGTGCCATCGCAGTCTCTGTTTGTATTAAGTCGCGCTGACATGGGCCTGTCTGTTATTACTTTGCGATGTCAGCGCTCCAGTCCAGTTATGCACCCGCGCTGATCCAGTTTGGGCGAATTTGTTCCAACAGCCAGCCTTCCAGATGACTCCAGACTTGGTTGTTGGCCTTGTGGGTATCGCCCTCCCTTCTATGGCATGTCTGTTTGTCATTTGAAACCACCTTCCTTGAAGATAAGCTCATCCTCCACCATTCATGGAAACTCCTTCTCCTATTTAAACCTCTACCATTGCCATGAGCAGGTAGTTTTTGATAGTTTTTGGATAGTTTGGATAGTGTGGAATTCATAGTGCTTAGAGTGCTGGTGCTAGTAGGTAGTTGGTGTGACAAGTGTGGATTTGCTAGAGGAAGCTTAAGGAAGGTTGTGATTATTGCTTGTGTAAGAGAGAGTTTTGTCTTGGGAGAATCTACCTCCAAGGGTGAATGCTTAAGAGACTTGCTCGCTGGACCCTCTAGAGAAGGACTCAGCGTCAGAACTTTGGTTGTACCTTTCTCTGTTACTGATTAATAATAGATGACTACTGTTATGGTTCCATTCTCATTTGTCTTTGTAATGGTTAATGTGAATTACATCCTTTCTGACTGATGTATAATTTCATTTATTAGATTTCACATTTGTGTTTGTGTTTCTCTTCGTGTGTGCATGTATCTATCTACGGGGATCGTGGAAGATCGTGACCGGCCAAAGCGAAGGAGCGAGAACAACATCTCTTCATCAAACAATAGCGTTGGAATCCAAGTAGGTGTTCATTGCCTATCTTTTATTTGCAATTAGGAACTTGCACAGTAGCATTGATTGATTGTTGCTAGACCCATTCTGGGCTAGTAGGGATCGCCTCTATCCATAGAGGGGATTTACCTCTCCAACAATTTGGCGACTCCGCTGGGGAGCTGGCCTTTGTCTCTTTTTGTCCATTTTTTGAGTTTGATTGTTACTCTCTTTTCAAAGATTGGGGATTAGTTCTCTGCTTTTAGACTTCCTGGTTCAGTCTGGGAGGTGTCTTAATTGTTTAAAGAGTTCTTGCCTTGGTTTGGGAGTTTTTGGCTTGATTCTGCCTGTTTTCTAGCCTCAGCGCGGTTTATATCAAAACAGTCGCGCTGATAGCGCATCGCTGTTTCTTTGACTTCGTGGTCATCGTGTAATTACGCCTAACAGTCGCGACGATCCTGGAAATCGGATCAGCGCGGAAAAGACGTGTACAGTCGCGATGTCAGCGCCACTTGGTATGCTTTTTACCCGCGCTGACCTTGGGTTGCTAGCTTAATTCCCGCGACGACTCCTGAAATCGGATCAGCGCGGGTGGTCTGTGTAAAATTTGCGCTGACATCTCGGGTGGTCTGTGTAAAAGTTGCGCTGACATTGTGATCATCGCGGGTTGCCTGTGTAAAAGTTGCGCTGATTCCTGAAAAGTTGTTTTTATAACTTTATCTCCTGAATTCATCAATCTTTCTTATCCCCTGTTGTTTCTTGTCTCTCATTAGCTTGTTTTGATTGCTTTTGGTTAAGGGACGCTCTCTCTTTGATTTCGTTCGAGTAAGTCTTGTGTTTTTTAGACCATGTGACCTAGCCCTTTAGAAGTTTCAACGAGAAACCGTTTGCTTAGGTTACTTGTCTATTCAAGGTTCATCCACAACCCTCTTATTGATTTGCTTGAGGCTTTTTCACTGCTTGTTGCTGGTTGATTTTTAGTGTCGATTATTGAACCACTTTTTTATGTTGATTCGATTTCTTCACTACCAAGCATAGATCACAATTGTTTGGATCGATCAGTTCACACTTGCTTGGTTGTTTAGGTGATTGTTATTGAATCAGTCTTCGTATTGTTTCGATTACTTCTCACTATCCGGACACAGATTACAGTTGTTTGGGGTCAACCGGTTCTTTTCACATTTGTCTGTTATTATTTCTCGAAAATTCATTTTAAGTGCATTGTGCCATTGGGAAAAGAAATCAAACTAATACCTTTTGCATTCAATAGTCAATGGGAAAAAGAGAATTTCGTTGATTTGTGTTCTCAAAAGAAAAAATTTCATTTCTTTGCCATTAGCTGCATTAGATTGTTTGATTGATTGAGTTCATTTTGTTTGGTTCTTAACCCTCTCATAGTTAGAATTCATCGAACGAAATGGTATTCTTTGGCATGTAGTTTGCATCTAGGTAATTGTGAGAGATCACACGATAGGGCCTGAAACCGAAACTTAATTCAAGATCAACCATAAAATAAACCAAATAAACCTAAAAACACATTGGAACTTAACGCAAACATCTAGAGGTCTAGGCTAGAGACGTGTTCCGGTGTCTTTAAACATAGTCACTATTGTTTCACATTACGGTTGGGTGATTCCTCCTTCTGTGACTCGATAGTGGTCTAACACGGATTGTGCTCCCACGTACTGTCGCGTATATAGGGAGACCCCTATAGGCTTTTATCCTTGATCCATAGGAAGTCGAGTCTGCCGCCCTGCGAACCGTAACGTACCGAACACAGCATTCGGGAAGATTGACTGCAGTACGGAAAGTCCTTGGTTCTCATACGATTGCCAAGGTGTATAAGCAGTTTTACGGATTGCTTGGTAAACCCTTTGCCTAGAATCTCCAGAGCAGTCACTTTTGATCCTTTTCGGACTCCCTAAAAGAAAAGGTGCCAGTGAGCGTCTTGTCACTTCGTGCTCATTAAACATTCGAAGGAGACTAGAGTCATCTTTTCGTCCTTTTCTCGACTCTTGAAACATGAAAAGGTCAAGTTTAGTTCCTGTGTCTTAAAAATTTATTCGGCCACGTTAACATCACCTGGTTAGATCTTGTGTGCGTTAGCTTGAGTAGGTTTCTTTTTGTTTGTCATGGCAACTTTTCCGGGGTTCACCAACCCAAGTTCCCCTCCTGACGGGAATCCTGGTCATTTTCTTCCTCTCGGGAATGTTGGTGCCCCTTATATGGCAACATTATCCCTTCCGGGGTTAACTGTCGGGTTGCCTGTTTGGTTGTTTTCAACCTCTTTGGTCCCTGCCGTGTCGGCTGCTAATCCATCAGTCCCTCCACCTGAACAACATCATGTTGATCCTAAGGTGGATCTCTCCCCTTTGACGCCTACTTCTACGTCTTCCTCTTGTACTTCGCCTGGTGAAAGTCTCGATTCGAGTAACCAGGTGGCTAAGAAGAAGAAGAAGAAGACCAAGAAGAAGAAGTCTCCTAAGGGAGAGGCTACAATTATAACTGTTACTCCCTCAAATACACCTGAAGTCGGGCCCCCTTCTGCTCCTCCGCGGAAGGTTAAGTTTCCTTGTCGGTTATGCAAGGAGGACCATCTTCTTCGTGATTGTCCTGGCATTCCCAGGGTACTAGAAGTATGGTCTCATGATCCGGCCCACCCCTCATCGTCCTCTGAAGCTCACGGCGATGCTACCTTATCAGGTGGGAATGGTAAGGAAAAAGGGAAGATTCGAATCCCCTGTCGACTTTGTGAAGGCAATCATCCCCTTCACCTTTGTCCACTCATGGATAAAACCTACAGTGTCTTGGAAAGTCTCCCAGCTCCCTCACCCCAACTCCCTGTTGGATATCAACATCTTTCTGCAGCTGCAGATCATCTGCCTCTCGACAATGAGATTGGTTTACATTCTTCTCTTGTCCAGGCCCCTTTTCCCGAACCCGGCTGTGTCCAGCCTGTTCCAGACCAACCATTGGTCGGAAAGAGTGTCGCCTCGAGTTCACCACCTGTCGATCACTCTGTTTTGGAAGGGCACCATGCCCATGTTCTTCTCGTCTCTTCAGATTCTCCTGAGTCCCGAAATGACTCTCCTAACCCAACTGCTCCTGAAGGTTCTCCTTCGGTTCCTTTGGCACATGGGGGCAATCATACGATTCCCCCATCAAGTAGTCTAGTCGCTTCCTTTGATTGGAATAGCCTGATCGCCGGTCGCCTTCCGTCCCATATGCCTTTCCAGGTCACAGTACATGCCTGTCTCCCTGTCAGTCACCCTACTGTGTCAGGAGTTCAAAATAATCAAGCTCATGCTCTCTAAACTGGCCAAATGACCCACTTTGCCAAAGTTTTCATCATCAGCGCGACTGTTATTAAAATAACCGCGCTGACTGGCGCTTCATAACAGATCACATGCGCTGCCAGCGCGGAAGCACACGAGTTTTCCGCGCTGGTCGAATTTCATGTGCCAGCGCAGTCTCTGTTTGTATTAAGTCGTGCTGACATGGGCCTGTCTGTTATTAGTTTGCGATGTCAGCGCTCCAATCCAGTTATGCACCCGCGCTGATCCAGTTTGGGCGAATTTGTTCCAACAGCCAGCCTTCCAGATGACTCCAGACTTGGTTGTTGGCCTTGTGGGTATCGCCCTCCCTTCTATGGCATGTCTGTTCGTCATTTGAAACCACCTTCCTTGAAGATAAGCTCATCCTCCACCATTCATGGAGACTCCTTCTCCTATTTAAACCTCTACCATTGCCATGAGCAGGTAGTTTTTGATAGTTTTTGGATAGTTTGGATAATGTGGAATTCATAGTGCTTAGAGTGCTGCTGCTAGTAGGTAGTTGGTGTGACAAGTGTGGATTTGCTAGAGGAAGCTTAAGGAAGGTTGTGATTATTGCTTGTGTGAGAGAGAGTTTTGTCTTGGGAGAATCTACCTCCAAGGGTGAATGCTTAAGAAACTTGCTGGCTGGACCCTCTAGAGAAGGACTCAGCGTCAGAACTTTGGTTGTACCTTTCTCTGTTATTGATTAATAATAGATGACTACTATTATGGTTCCATTCTCATTTGTCTTTGTAATGGTTAATGTGAATTACATCCTTTCTGACTGATGTATAATTTCATTTATTAGATTTCACGTTTGTGTTTGTGTTTCTCTTCGTGTGTGCAGGTATCTATCTACGGGGATCGTGGAAGATCGTGACCGGCCAAAGCGAAGGAGCGAGAACGACATCTCTTCATCAAACAATAGCGTTGGAATCCAAATAGGTGTTCATTGCTTATCGTTTATTTGCAATTAGGAACTTGCACAGTAGCATTGATTGATTGTTGCTAGACCCATTCTGGGCTAGTAGGGATCGCCTCTATCCGTAGAGGGGATTTACCTCTCCAACAATCACATCCCAGGCTTTCCAAATAAAATGCCCAAGGTAGATTGGTCAAAGCATTTGCCTGTGTTCCGAAATTTGGAAGGTAATGACGTTGCTCTTCATCTGGTGAAATTTCACATTCACATGCATAAATTAAAGATCAATTTTCCTGAAGAGTGTTTGATGAAAATGTTTATCGCTACTCTGGAAGACGAAGCTCGATCTTGGTATGAAAGTTTGCCACCTGCTTCCATTTATTGTCTAAAGGATTTTCATTCCATATTCTTTGAGAAGTATAAAGAATCTTATCCATCATTAAATTTAGTTCAAGATTGTTGCAAGCATGCTTATGGTTTTATTGAGAACCTTGAAAAATACTATGAGGATGATAATTTTACGGACGAAGAAATCATGGAAGCATTGTATGAAAATACGTTCCAGCAGCCTAAAGAACTCTTAGAGGAAACTTTGCAGCAAGATCAAAATCAACAGGTTAAAGATTTCCATATGACTGAAAATGATGGAAAAAGAAGTCTTATTTCAGATCTGGTTGAAATAAATGAGGATACGCAGGAAAATGACGTTCCAATCTCTGAAAATGATGATGATAAATCAGATCAAGAGACAGATGGTGAGGAGGAAAAAGAGATTTGCATGGTTGAGGCTGCCTCAAATGAAGAAAACAGAGGTACAGACCTAACTGACCTTATCTCACCAGAACTAGACCTTCATGAGGAGGTATCTCATTCCCTCTATGAACAGCGAGATGAGATCTTTGTTCAAGTAAGTGAAAAAGCTCTGGGTGAATTTATGGTAGATGATATAAATGATTGTGTTGGGTTTCAAGAATCATTTGAGGTTCCTTTTCTCATGGTTGATGAATGGAAAGACAATCTGGATGTCATATCATATGAAGATGGCCTACAATATATTCAGACTTCAACAGACCAGACCATTCAGGATTCCCTTTTAGACTCTTCCTCATATGTCTCATGTTTTGAAATGTTCTTTGAAGAGGAAATCTGCTCAACTATTTGTGCAGAATTTTTTGAAGACTAGGAGCATACTCTTATTTATGAAGAAAGACCAGAATCAAGAGAAAAAGATACCTTGTTTTTTCAGCAAGAGGTAGCAATGACAAATCTTCAAGTTTTTCAAGATCCTCTGGCAAGTTTGTTGTAGCCAGCAGTGAAGGTGATTATTGTAGTGTTCAGTGATGAAGGAGATCATGGTAGATTAGCTTTTTGGAGACCTAGTTACAAGTATCTACGGTTGACCTGGAGATCTGTTCAGGAGAATCAAGCGAGAAGGCATCGGCTTGATTGGTTACATTGGCATTTTGATATAGTTTGAGGATATATTGTCTTGTAAGAAACACAGGTGGCCATGTACTACCACCCAGCTTTAAGTTTTAAGTCCAGGTCTTTGCCATTTTGAGTTAGTTTGTTAGAGTCAAGTTTTTCAGTCATTTCAATTTGCATTGAGTTAGTTTGACTCAAGTTTCAGTCAATAAATTGAGTCATGTTGGTTTTTCGAAATAATGGACTCCATAGCCCAATGGACGAAGGCACTGTCTAGCTCTCCCAGAGATCTGATGTTCTTGGCACCTCCATGGAGTGGCAGTTGCCATCCCAATTGGAGCCAATGTTAGACTCAGTCTTGTCAGTCCTCTGTCAGAGTCAAATTCACCACGGTTCATTTCTCATCATTTGCAGTCATCAAATGCCATTTTGGTTAAAAAGAGTCATTTTAATTCTTGAGTCCCTTGAGTCTAGGGTTTTGTCTCCAGAAGTGTGAAATAACGCTTGCAGGCCAGAGGAAGGTTCAATAAGTTTCTTATTTTAAGAGTTTCATCATCAGTAATGCTCAAGGATGATTCTTCTCCAAAACCCTGTTTTGGAGAAGAAATTGGCAAATTAGTTGTTTGTAATAACCATGTAATTTTCCGTCTTGAAGATTTCAAATGCAGGCTCTATGTCACCTTGCCAAAGACATGCTGACATTCCTGCAAAACGCAACAAAGAAACTTCTTTTTTCAGTCCAAGAGTCGAAAGCCATCGAGAACAGAATTCAGTGTGAAAATTTTCAACTAGTGGGTTTTGCTAAAGTCTAGTCGAAATCTTGTGCCAATTACCCTGCAAAAATTAGACAAAGTATCATTGCCCAAGCCAAGAAAATCAAAAAAAAAAAAAAAAAACAACATTAAATTCATGCCAAATGTCGAGCTGCAAAAGAGCAGAGCTATATTAAATTGTAAATCAAATCCATTGTTTTTGACAACCTATCTGCATGTCAAACATTCACAAAAATCCAAAGGAGAAAGCCGAATTTGGAGGTTGAAGAGTGAATTTCAGTGTTGGAGAGGCCGATAGTGTGTTGACAGTGTGCGCGGCGCATACAAGGAGCGCGCAGCGCATAGGATGCGCGCGGCGCACTGAGCTAAAATTGCCAGTGGAAATTTACAAGCGCGCGGTGCACCAAACCAGCGCAACGCACTGGGAGTGCGCGCGGCACGTTGAGCCTTTCACCCTGCATTCATCACTGTTTTGTGATTTTTCAGTTCAAATCATCTTTTCGACAACGCTATCATACATTCTTTAGTTCAGAAGCGGTCCACATATGAATTGGACCCAGATGATCTATCCAGTGTTCGAATATGAAGTTGAAAGACATCCAAAGAATGTGTTTTTCTATCAGGATTCTTCTGATACAGGTTCCTTCATTTTGGGTATTCAAACAGAATGGAAATTGCAGCAAATGATTCGCTTTGGTAACAATAGTCTCATAGCAGCTGACACAACATTTGAAATTAACAAGCTCAAGTATCCTTTATACACTCTTCTCGTCTTGATTCAAATGACCATGCTCTCCATGTGGCATGGGTTATTACGTGAAGTTTTGCAAGTGATGATGTTCGTGGACCAAGGAACTTAGTATGAAAGTAAGGGAAGTTGCAGAAACAGAAATTGCCCATGTAATTGTAAAGTACTGGGAACGAGGAGAATTTCTATTTGAGATTGTGCCAAAGCTCGCGAACATTAAAGTGGCTGGAGGCACCATTAAGGGATATGGCTACCCTGGTCTATCTATTCTTGGGAGTGCTCTTGCAATGACTGAACTTGCAAGGGTAGATGCTAGCTATTCTACATTTATGATGGTTACAATTTCAATGTGTGGAAGTGAGGATCAAAAGAAAAAAAAAAAAATAATAAAATAAAATAATGCCTACCAGCTTCAGCTCGACTTGATATTATAGCATGTTGGGCTTTGATTGAATCCAACTATGGCAGTGATGCAAGCTCTTTGAACACAATAGCAACCAAGGTGGAAGGTGGTTGGAAGTTAGATGGCCAAAAACGATGGATCGGAAATAGTACCTTTGCAGACATACTTATAGTTTTTGCCTGGAATACAACTGCAAATCAAATCAACGAGTTTATTGTGAGAAAGGGTGCTCCTGGGCTGAGGGTAGCGAAAATGAAGAATAAAATTGGGCTGAGGTGTGTTCAGAATGGGGACATTATTTTGACAGGTGTTTTTGTTGCTGACGAAGATAGATTGCGAGATATCAATTCTTTTCAAGATACAAACAGGGTGCTTGCTGTATCACGTGTGATGGTTGCTTGGCAGCCCATTGGTATCGCAATAGGTGTCTATGATATGTGTCACAGGTATTTACAGGAAAGAAAGTAGTTTGGAGTGTCATTAAATTCTTTCCAAATCAACCAAGATAGAATTAAGGAGGTATCTAAAAGTAGTGGGATGGCAAACTTTCATTTTCCTGGGTAGCTGCTATACGATATCATACAACACCACCCAATATTCGCAAGGCAATTGGGCATCTTGCATTTCCAGGATTGCAAATATCTATTGAAAATGACACAATTGTTAATAAGTGGCTTCTAGAGAGATGTAAAAACCTTAGCTACCGACAACAAATGAGGAAGATGAATTACTGCAGAAAGTAGTCAACAGGTGCCTTGATGCTAATGGGAATCGAACTCTTTCTAGAACTTTTGCAGGACGTGGAAATAGGCAAACGCGTATTGCAGGACGCTTTTCCCAAATGATCAAGGCTTTGCTCAAAAAAAAAAAGGGCGAAATTTAGTTTAAAAGCTAACTTTATTGAAAATTGGTTTTTATTCAAATGAAAGATGGAAACATATTCTACCTGACTATAAGAAGATTAGACATTATGAAAGAAATATTCCACCAGGTCATGTCAGCTACTGGAGCATGACACCAAAAGAATAGATGTACAAGAGACTACCAACTTATTATACCAAGGAACTATATGATGCAATGAATAAACATTTTGGCCAGAAAGGAAATGATGTTGGAGATATGATTATTAATACATCTGCATCAGATCATGGAAACATTTGAAGATTACCTTACACCTGCAGAGAACATGATAATGCATGAAAATACAATGCCTGAGACACCACTTCAGAGCCCTGGTGATACCTCTACTGATAGAGATAAAAAATATCCAAGGAAAAAGCAAAAATCATAATAAAAAACAGCTGGCATTAAGGCAACCTTGTCTGAGAACAATAAGATGATCATTTCAAACCTTAAGATGGCTGAGAAGGGGTGGATGAAACGTCATGAAAAATATTGTAATCTGTTTGAATGAAGAATGGAGATGGATGAGAAATATTTGAACCACCATGCAATGAAGGTGCAACGGATGATCAATGTTGAGGAGCAGAAGGTGAAGAGCCAGAAACCATAAAGCCTAAATTAAAACGCAAAATACTTACCACAGCAGAAAGATAGGAAACCGACGGTCTATTTTTTACTGCAGTTGCAAAATCAAAGGGTCTATGTTCCAGATGCTGCCTTTTAATTGGTCATCAACCAACAAAGTGTAATGCTGCTCCTTTTTAGAGAAGACTTTTCCTATTCTTATGATTTTAGGTGAAACGACCCCTATTGTTAATCGATCTGTTTTCCCATTCCTGAGTCTATTTATTGTATAAAAAATTATGTGTCAGGGGTTCTGAGTTCTGGGAGAGGTGTGAAGGAAAACTTCACTGTACAGTTTTTGACAGGGATTTAATGAAAAGATACAGCTCTGACTCCTGAGATTCTTGTGGCCTGAATTTAGCATTTGTCTTTTCTTTTGTTTCATATGTAGCTTGTTATGTTTTACATTTCATTTCATAATCATTTCTAAATGAATACTTTTAAGTGAGAAGGGCAGAATCCAGTTTACTGCTCTGCCTTGGGAAGGTATTCATGTTCTGTGTTTTCTTCTGTTTGATAAGGATTCATCTATTGCCCTTGTCAACCTCTCAGCAGTCTTTTCATTCCATATAATTTCAAAATTGAATGCTAAATTTATTGCTTGTCTTGCCTCCTGAGATAATCTGTGTCTCGGATTTAATCTCTCTGCTCATGCTGTTCTTGATCCCATGCTACCCAGAAAACCCAGTCATTTATCAAAATACCCTTTCTTATCTATTTACTAGCCTAAAATCAGTTCCCATTTTAAGTCATCTCACACACTATTGCTCATTTTATCGAGATAGACCTGGAGAGAGCCCTCTCCTGTCCTCGTAGGGCTAGCTATGAGGTTGAGCTTGGTTTGATGTTGCCTTGAACCTCGCCTTCATTCAGCCTGAGGCAGATTCGAGCGCTAACAGACGGCATTTAACAAAGGGATGTTTGTGCATGCAGGGATAAAAAATGGTGTTCATATGGCAAGAACATACTCATGACAATTATGATGTGATGGGAATGGCGTATCCTCAGTGTCTGAACATCCTGCGAAACTATGGGTTGTTAAAATTCTTCCTGACACCACTTCTAAGAGCACAATTGGATCGCTTAGAGTACTTGATCTGAGCATGGAATCCAACAGAAGGAAAATTCATAGTCCACGGGCAAGAAATTGAGTTTGATGCCGCGGATATCTACTTTTTGACTGAGTTGTCAAGGAGAGGAGAGATGCCTTGCATGGTGGGAGCTCGGGTTACTGGAGACTCTATGGACACACTTATTACAAGAGTGTGCCCCCTAGGAGCACGGAATTCATCAACAAGTGGAAAGCTACAGATTTCCATTGTTAGTGATTTATCACTACAGGTATTTCCATTCAACATAACCAGAGCAACTGGCTCCCAAGCCTAGCATGACGTGACCAAGACTCAATTATAGTTAGCCCAAGACTATTTGAATCCTACTATGTTTAATTGGGTGGAGGCCATGTCTCTCAATATAAAGAGACAACTATCCAAGTTCCATCGGGGTGAGATGAAACAGGTCGGCTACGGTTCAATCTTGATACCGCTCAGGGTGGAACGAATACCAATCCTCTAGAGACAGGATGTGACGGTGGGATGGCCAGGACCACGACAAACACGGATTACTCGATGGGCTCTCGTGATGCTATGAGGAGGCAGTGGCCAGCTTGTATCATCGGGTCCATAATTTTTTGAATGGATGAACCGTCAACAAGTCATAGTTGAGGATTGGCCATACATTGGGATGGATTTCAGGGGCGATCCGGACATGCTGCTTCCTCTTGGCGAATAGTGGGATGAGAGAGGTAAGATACTCAGTTGGATCGACAAAGCTTTTTGTAATTTTTTCTTTTTCATGGATTTTAAATGTACATGTCCTAATTATTATGTTTAATTATTTGCAGATGTTGGACCTGAAAGACCAGTAGGTCTCGCTCCTACTGCCCGGAGGACTGATAGAGAGATTAACTTACCACCTCTGGGTGGAGATGTTGAGGAGGAGATAGCCCGTATCCTAGAGGGCTTGACTGAGGGGATCCCAGACTATAGAGGATTCAAAGAGATTTCTAGGAATTACCAGCGACACACCGCGGGTGTGTAGAACAGGATGCACTGGTTGCTTCGACGTGTAGTCTGAGCAATAGTCTACTATAGAGAGCGTAATGCATAGTAGACTTCTAGGTTTCTTTACTGCAGATTTTTGAGAGACATGTGTCTCACGGTGTAACTGAACACATATATTTTTTGCACACACATATATCTATATCTATATCTATATCTATATCTATATCTATATCTATATATATATAGATATATATATATATATATATATATATATATATATATATATATATATATATATATATATATATATATATATATATATATATATATATATATATATATATATATATATATATTGAGTGCCACAGTGCGCAACACATGATATAGATCTATCTATGTTTTACTGTATCTGCTTATTATGTCTGAATGCTTGTTTATGATTTATAATTTGTGCAAATGTCTATCTAATACATAATTCACTAACACATCAGTCAATATATTTAACATCTTCATAAAAGACAAAAGACACAATAAGCGAGAAATCACTTTACACAGCAAACCAAAAAGGGTACATCGGCGCATGGGTTCATTTTTACACAATCTTGAACCATGGAGAACTATGCTTAAATTCGGTTTCATGTTTACACAAGATTGAAATGAAAAACTATGCTTTAATAAGGTTTGCATGCCCCCAACATAATGATCCAATCATCCAATAATGTTTTGGCCTATATGTGTGTTTTTGCGAGGCAGATCTTATGCTTTCATTTTCTTGTGTAGCGACAGGTGTTTCAAACACTGGCGATGATCGATGCATGAATTATATACTCAGTCAATACCGAAAAAAATCCTTTCTGAGTCAGCTTTAAGCTCTTTTCTGATTCTTGAAATTTGAAAATATTGCCGAGCCCTTGTCGTTTTGAGCTCGTTAATGGTTAAGAAACGTCGTGTCCCCAGTAAGTTTTTTACCTTTTCGGGCTAAAGGAACTATTTACGAAAAGTACTCCTTGACTGAAATGGTCAAGCGGTTCTCTCCAGTATCATTTTCTACCTTTTCGGTCCAGAGAGACACAAATATACGAAAAGGGACCATTTGAAGTTTTCTTTTCCATGTCTTTTTCAAACTCTCTAAATATGAAAAAGACTTCGAGTTTTACCTATGTCAGACTCATTAAACCCTAACAACATTGGACTCATCGCCATGATGAGACCCGAGCTTTTCCTCCCTAGGGCTCGTTAAAATTTCAATGTGTTCGATTTGTCCAAAGGACAAACTTATATTGCAAGAATATGATATCCCCTTCAAGCTTGTGTTTAAAAAATAATTGGGGTACTTGCCAGCCATGGTGGGGGAAAGTATGGAAATATTATGTTGATTACCTACGGCAGCTTGTCGCTCTTGAACATCAACACTTTTTGCTTCTCGCCAGGTTTGGGATATCGTCACTTCGTCATTGGCCTTTCGGGATTTGGTTTATTCATTTTGCCTCATTCCATTCGATCCCTTCTGTCTCTGCATGACTTTCGATCCCTTGGTACCAAAATGCTGCTGCCTTCCGAAGTTGTGGCGCAGATATGTTCAAGAGCTTAATCCTTCTACAGTTTGCACCCTTACATCCTCCTCTGAATCTCTATTTCATCCATCTTCATCTTGTTCCTTTGTCTTGCGTCGTTGATGTGGGAAACATTATGGTCCTCCTGTGATGGATCGCTTCCTGTCGAGATCAACTCATTATCCAGGAAGTTGATCTAGAGACTCCTTTTGGGTACCTTGGAGCTTACATGCCTCAATGGCAAGTTCCTTGCACTCGAAGATATGCTGGCACCATTGGTATTCGATCTGGTGATTTCACAAGTGTTCGACTCCAAATCATTCTTCACACTTTGTGGATTGTACTAGCAGTACCCTGAGAACCATTGACATTACTGGTGGTCCCTCTCGTGCTTGTTAACGATTCACATCATTGGCCGATAATCAAGTGATTTTATAGTATGCTCGACTTCAATACATTTATTCTTATATTAGAAATTATACGATGGATAGGTTGGGATTTAAGACCCCGGGCTCAGATTACACAAGTCTAGGTTGTGTGGATTATTTATACATGACTCTTTTGATTGGATGGATGTGACCATACCTGAGTCTTTATGGATGGCTACGACCATACTTGTGTTTTCATATGGTCTTTTCGACTGGATGGCTGCGTCCATACCATAGACCAGTTATATTTGTCTTTGGATGGCTATGCCCATACCTCGACTACATGTATCTCTTTCATTATCATAGATATCAGTTGTACTTGCATCTGTAGGTTCTCCGCAATGGTGTTCCGGTTCAGTTATGATTTCATAAAGCATTTCACCCCTCCCACTCTCTCAAGTTTCATGCTTTAGGGTTCATCTGTTACACAGTATTTTGTCACCGATCCCACATCCCCTGATCCTGGGTAGATTTGGTCCCTGAATGACATTTTCTCTTTGTCATATACCAAAATATGTGTCCAAATCTTCCATATTACTCAAGAAGATTGCCTAAACTCATCACTCCTGAAGTTGACCCCATTTTACTCATGTTTCAAGATCGTTGCAGGTCATCAGTATCCTACCTGCGATGATAGCCTAGAATGCACTAACGCCTCATGACGTCATCTCTAAGTCTCAGTGTTTGACCTGCAACAACCCAGATATGGCGAATTAGTTCAAACATAATACTTCTGGGTGGTTCTGGAGCTGGTTGTTGGGTCAAAGAAGTTCGCCTCTCCTCATTTGAGATGGTGGTTCCACCTTTTGAGTAACCTCCCTTGAAGATAAGCTTCCTCTCCCCTCATTTATGGAGGCTCCTCCTCTTATAAAATCATCCTCCATGACTATGATCAACTAGTTTTTTGGAGTGCTAGTTCTTAGTTAGCTATTTCTTGGTTTGTTGGATTGATAGCTTATAGTATGGATTGTTAATAGCCTAGCAATAGCTTGTGAGGTATGAGAATATCCTTTCATGTTGTGGATTAATAGTGTGAAATGGTTTTGTAAGAAGGAAGCCTTGTTGTGATTGCCTTAGTTTCGTACTTGTGCTTTTGGGTGAGAGAGAGTCATCAGTCTTTCTAGGAGACCTTTGAGAGTGAATGTTTATGGAGACATACTGATCGGACCCTTCAAGGAAGCTTGTGATTTCAAGGCATGGTTGTAAGCTTTACTATTTTTTATATTAATACAATCAATGGTTATTTCCTATATCATGTATGAAATGTATGTTGATAGCTTATGGTTCCTTAACTCTATAAGTAGATAATTTGTTTTTGTGCTCTAATATGTGTTTTGTCATTTTCATAGGTTGTTTCAGGTGAATCATTCATTAAGGAGAAGAAAGCGATAGCTAAAGCGATGTGATGAAGACTTCATCAAAAACTGGTATAAGGTAGGCCTCTTCAACGATAACTATTTAAGGAATTAGCTATTGTCTTTGTCTTGCTGTGTCTAGACCCACTCTAGGGCTAGAGGGGTTGTCTCTATCCATAAAGCGAACTTACCTGCATCAAAAATTCCCTCTGCAGATAGAGACAACCCCTCTAGCCCTAGAGTGGGTCTAGTCACAGCAAGACAAAGACAATAGCTAATTCCTTAAATAGTTATCATTGAAGAGGCCTACCTTATATTGGTGTTTGATGAAGTCTTTGTCACGTTGCTTTAGCTATCACTTTCTTCTCCTTAATGAATGATTCACCTGAAACAACATATGAAAATGAAAAAACACATAATAGAGCACAACAATGAACTATCTACTTATAGAGTCAAGGAACCATAAGCTATCAACATACATTTCATACATGATATAGGAAATAACCATTGATTGTATTAATATAAACAACAGTAAATCTTACAACCACACCTTGACATTGCAAGCTTCCTTGAAGGGTATGATCAATATGTTTCCATAAGCATTCACTCTCAAAGGTCTCCCAGAAATGTTGATGACTCTCTCTCACCCAAAAGCACAAGTATGAAACTAAGGAAATCACAACAAGGCTTCCTTCTTACAAAACCATTTCACACTATCAATCCACAACATGAAAGGTTATTCTCATACCTCACAAGCTATTGCTAGGCTATCAGCAATCCAAACTATAAGCTATCAATCCAACAAACCAAGAACTAGCTAACTAAGAACTAGCACTCCAAAAAACTAGCTGATCATAGTCATGGAGGATGCTTTTATAAGAGGAGGAGCCTCCATAAATGAGGGGAGAGGAAGCTTATCTTCAAGGGAGGTTACCCAAAATGTGGAACCACCATCTCAAATGAGGAGAGGTGAACTTCTTTGACCCAATGACTAGCTCCAGAACCACCTAGAAGTATTTTTTTTGAACTAATTTTCCATATCTGGGTCGTCGTAGGTCAAACACTGAGACTTAGAGACAACATCATGAGGTGTTAGTGCATTCTAGGCTATTGTTGCAAGCAGGATACTGATGACCTACAATGATCTTGAAACATGGGTAAAAAGGGGTCAACTTCAGGAGTGATGAGTTTAGGCAATCTTCTTGAGTAATATGGAAGATTTGGACACATATTTTGGTATATGACAAATAGCAGATGTCATTTAGGGACCAACTTTACCCAGGATCAGGGGATGTGGGGTCGGTGACAAAATATTGTGTAATAAATGCCCCCTAAAGCATGAAAGTCAAGAGAGTGGGAGGTGTGAAATGCTTTACGAAACCATAACTGAACTAGAACAGCATCGCGGAAAACCTACAGATGCAAGTACAACTGATATCTCTAATAGTGAAAGAGGTACATGTAGTTGAGGTACAGGCGTAGCCATCCAAAGACAAATAGAATTGGTCTGTGTTATGGATGCAACCATCTAGTTGAAAAGACCATATGAAAACAAAGGTATGGTTGCAACCATCCAGAAAGACTCAGGTATGGTTACAGCCATCCAATCAAAAGAGTCATGTATAAATAATCCATGCAACCTGTTATCACTCAGGTTTTCCCAAAAGTTGTAAGAAAGGGAAAGGAGGCTGAGGTAACCACATACCAATCTTTTAGATACATAATCTAGGCAATCTGTATCTAGAGAGGGCTCTCTCTTTATGATTTAGCTTTGTTTTTTAAAGGTATTAGGCTAGTTATGAAGTTCAAGAGTTTTGTTTGAGTTTGGGTGGTGAGATTCAATAGAGCAGAGAGGTAAAACAGAGTAGTTCAGTCCATTGGACTAATGGAGTCAAAGAAGATGGCTTTCTAGATTGAGTTTCTCAGTAGAGGATGGTTTCACAGAGCAAGGTAGTCAAACAGGGAACAAATAAAGACATGAAACAGATGGAATGGGCTCAAATGGGGTGAAGGGCAGTTGAGAATCCTTCAACCTATTTAAAGAGGGAAATTGGATGATTACTGATAGGGAGCAGTTAAGTATTCTTTAGCAAATAATGAACATGAAAGAATTAGGAAATAGGAGCAATTAAGATTTCACTACTTACCCTAATTCTGAAGAAAAAAACACAACAATAATGACTGAAAACATAGTGCAATCAAGCATATTCTGAAATTAATCCTTTCTTTATCATTCAGATTGTGAAACAGAGATGATATAATAAACTAAGAAAACTTTAAAACACAAGATATAGAGGACTTATTGATCCAGTGGTTGATTAAGGAAATCTATGACAAGTGCTCTGCTTCAATTCTTCATCCAGTAGGCCATGCAACAGTTGATTCCAATAGCTCTTTATTCCAAATAATCAATATTACAGCAAAGTCTAGGAATCCACACACAATACTCCAATTGAGGGGGTATTTATTCAGAAAATTATACAACAAATATCTCATAACAGAGTGAGATAATATCTAGGATGACTAAAAATAGTTTCACAAGTAAATAGAAACAGCTAGCCTTGAAAATAGGGAAAAGATAAACTGATGTTGTGCTGGTCCTGTTTTTGTTGAATGTGCTGGAGGTAGGCCCTATAATTCGGCTAGCAGTTGTCTTCTTCGGTAACTCTGTGCTGGCTACCCTGTTCTTACTAATACTCTTTAACTGCTCTGATACTCTTTGACCTGTTTTGACCCTTGCTCATCACTATCTGGTAAATTGCTTAATCTGGTAAACAACTCCATCTGGTAGAATTTTCAGCCGAGAACCGAAACTGCAGGGTTTCATGGAAAATTGGGTAAATACCTGCATAAAAGAAGAAAACCGTACAAATGCAGGTTGAATGGCTGGCTGTGGAGCTCATGCTATAGTTTTGCTGGTTGGGTGCCAGTTTGTAACTGAACAGGACGTTGCTTGCAGGAGAGCGCGGGGCAGAGAGCTTTACAGCGAAAATGGCTTTTTTATCATTTATTTGACAAAACGAAGGTTTGGCGGGATTTTTTGGATTTTAGTGGGCGGATGACGTCAGCAGAGGGTTGGATGATGTCAGTGGAAGGCAGATGATGTCAGCAGAAGGTGGTAAGTGGTTTTGCTCGCATCGCTTTTGGAGTCAAGTGGTATTAGGCAGAGGGCAAGCGAGTAGGTTGGCAGTGTGACACGTGGCTTTGGTACAGGCGGAAAACTGCTGGCGATCGCGAGTTAACGTGTGGCCAAAAGGGGGGTCATGAAATTGCCATCGATCAGACGGATGACGGGAGTCGGAGATGGCAGGGAGTTAATTTATGGGCCCGAAACAAATAAATAATGTTTTAATCATTTTGGGGTCGATTTTATTGGTCAAGGTTTGGTTATTAATTAATCCGGATGGTTAATTAATCCCGTTGCACAGCGGGAAAACTATTTAACAGATTTCAAATAAACCTATTAATCCTTGTTTAAATGTATGATTATGGTTGTAATTGACCGGGGGCGGGAATATATAAACTATCGGGGTTTTACAACATATTTACATAATACGGGGAAGGGTATATTGTAAGGGATTTATATAATAAGAGTTAGAATTAATATGACTTCAAAATGAAAGTGCTAAGCTAAATTTCCATTCAAACTTAGGCTTTGAAGGGGAAAAAGGGTTTATATGAGGAATATTTGCCATTTTCCTTAAGTGAAATAGGGTTTTACTTAGGCGAACTTTATGAAATGGAAGGAGTGGTTTATGAGTGATATTAAGCACTTAGTCCTTTCACAGACCTGAATATTGAGGGGAAATTAGTGAATGATTAGGGAAAAGTATGAAGGCGAGTTAGTTATTTAACCTAATCTTGCTCAAGCTGCATCAAGTATAATGTTTGCCTTGCACTTGTGATAGAGATAAAGATTAACACATTTAGAGACATAATCTATCACAAGTATCATTCTGCAACACCATCTACCTACCCTGCCTACTTTGCCCTAGCATTTTTTCTTCTTTATTCGAGTGCACTTAGACTAGCAAACCCTTTTCAAATTTCCTTTTCTTTTCATGGTAAGCCTACCTAAGTCTGCACTTATTACATCCAAGGGCTCAGATTTAACTGTTGAGCTCCTTTTTATTTACTCTACCTATCTACTTATCTGCCAAGATTAAACAGTTTGGTCAGATTTTATTCTCTATCTCTAAAACAGGAAATTTCAAATATGAACTAGCCAAGATTAAGCTATTTGGCCATTCATCAATTGTGACATAAATTAACAAGTTGCACACAATGCTTTATTACATAAAATGAGAAAGTAGTGGCATTTTGGACGTGCACACTTTCCTGGTCTATTTTTGTTTGGGGTTCATTTCTACTCATTTTTTCGACCATTTTTATTCTTTTTTTACCCTTTGATTTTTCTTTTAGGGCATACCCTCTTTACATTTTTTACATTTTTTGATTTTTTTGATTTTTGATAATATGGAAAACCTTTGCAACAAGGAAAGGGATGAATATATTACAGAGCTCGTCAAGTCAATCATGAAATATGACACCTATTGGTATAGGAGTATAACACAACCTGGACTTGTGTAATTTGAGCCCAGGGTCTTGAATCCTAACCTGTCCATTGTACAATTTCTAATATGCGAATAAATGTGTTGAAGTCGAGCATACTAGAAAATCTCTTGATTACCGGCCAATGATGTGAACCGTTAACAAGCACAAAAGAGACCACCAGTAATGTCAATTGTTCTCAGGGTATTGCTGGTACAATCCACAAAGTGTGAAGAATGATCTGGAGTCAAACACTTGTGAAATTACCTGATCCAAGATCCATGATGCAAGCCTGTCGTCGAGTGCGAAGAACTTGCCATTGAGGCATGCAAGCTCCAAGGTACCTGAAAGAAGTCTCTAAATCAACTTCCTGGATAATGAGTTGATGTCGAAAGTAAGCGATCCATTGCAGGAGCACCATAATATTTCCCACATCAATGATGTGAGACAAAGGAACAAGGTGAAGATGGATGAAACGAAGAATCAGAGGAGGATGTAAGGGTGCAAACTGTAGAAGGATTAAGCTCTTGAACATATCGGTGACATGATTCCAGAAGGCAGAAACATTTTGGTACCAAGGGATCAAAGGTCATGCGGAGACATCAAGGATCAAATGGAATGAGGCAAAATGAAGAAACCAAATCATGGAAGGCCAATGACGAAGTGAGGATATCCCAAACCTGGCAAGAAGCAAAAAGTGTTGATGTTCAAGAGCGACAAGCTGTCATAGGTAATCAACAAAATATTTCCAAATTTTCCCCCACCATGGCTGGTGAGTACCCCAATTATTTTTGAAACACAAGCTTGAAGGGGATAACATATGCTTGCAATATAAGTTTTTCCTTCGGACAAATCCAACCCAATGAAATTTTAACAAGCCCTAGGGAGGAGAAGCTCGGGTCTCATCATGGCAACGAGTCCAATGTCATCAGGGTTTAACGAGTCTGACATAGGTAAAACTCAGAGTCTTTTCCATATTTAGACAGTTTGAAAAAGACACGGAAAATAAAACTCCAAATGGTCCATTTTCATAAGTTTGTGTCTCTCAAGCCCAAAAAGGTAGAAAATGATACTGGAGAGAACCGCTTGACCATTTCAATCAAGGAGTACTTTTCGTAAATAGTGC
The DNA here is from genome assembly GCA_031772625.1 of Pinus tabuliformis. Classification (NCBI taxonomy): domain Eukaryota; kingdom Viridiplantae; phylum Streptophyta; class Pinopsida; order Pinales; family Pinaceae; genus Pinus; species Pinus tabuliformis. The sequence goes on along the minus strand of CM062818.1, from coordinate 1,442,693,206 downwards.
CTCCAGCCCGAAAAAGTAAAAAACCTACTAGGGACACGACATTTCGTAATCATTAACGAACTCAAAATGACAAGGGCTCGACAATCTTTTCACATTTCAAGAGTCAGAAAAGAGCTTAAAGTTGACTTGGAAAGGATCTTTCGATATTGACTCATGCATCGATCATCGCCAGTGCTTGAAAAACCTGTCGCTACACAAGAAAACGTAAGCATAAGATCTGCCTTGCAAAAACATGCATATAGGCAAAAACCCTAATTTCAAACCCTAAATTTTTGAAAAAAAGGTTATAAAAGAGACATTATGGTAAAAAACTAATTTACTTGTGTTTTTTACTGTGCTAAAAACTTCAAACATTACATAACTCATGAAACTTGGCAATCGATTCTAGGAGGCTTAGTGGTCCATTGCCTTTCACGCTTCTTCCAGGTAAATTCCCTATCCTTACCTTCGTTTTTATGCCAAAATTAGATGCAATTTCATGTTTTAAACCAGGGTTTAGAGGAATTTTTTGGGCAAAAATTCCACCTAGGTCATCGCAAGTTTCCCCCTTGGGGTCACGACGACCGATAAATTTACATGAGGAAAAAATGGGATCGTCACAGGAAAGTGATGTACACCTGTGATGACCTGAATGTTTGTGAACTATGCGAATCGGATTGTCGCTGTTATTTTAAGAACATCTATGACGAGTGTCAAAACCCAAAAATATTCATTTATAATCAGTTTGAAAAGGTGAAAATGGTTGGATGGCATTTAAAAAAGGGATTTTTGTGCATGCAGGGATAAAAATGGTGTTTGTATGGCAAGAACGTACTCATGACAATGATGATGTGATGGGAATGGCAGATCCTCAGTGTTTGAACATCCTGCGAAATTGTGGGTTGTTAAAATTCTTCCTGACACCACTTCTGAGAGCACAATTGGATCTCTTAGAGTACTTGATTTGAGCATGGAATCCAACAGAAGGAAAATTCATAATCCGCGGGAAAAAAATTGAGTTTGATGCCATGTATATCTACTTTTTGATTGGGTTGTCAAGGAGAGGAGAGATGCCTCACATGGTGGGAGCTCAGGTTACTAGAGACTCTATGGACACACTTATTACAAGAGTGTGCCCCCCAGGAGCACGGAAATCATCAACAAGTGGAAAGCTATAGATTGCCACTGTTAGTGATTTATCACTACGGGTATTGCTATTCAACATAACCAGAGCAGCTAGCTCCCAAGCCCAGCATGAGGCGACCAAGACTCAATTATGGTTAGCCCAAGACTATTTGAATCCTACTATGTTTAATTGGGCAGAGGCCGTGTCTCTCAATATAAAGAGACAACTGACCAAGTGCCATTGGGGTGAGATGAAACAGTTTGGCTATGGTTCAATCTTGATACCACTCATGCTGGAACAAGTACCAATCCTCTAGAGATAGGACGTGATGGTGGGATGGCCAGGACCATGATAGACACATATTACTCATTGGACTCTCATGATGCCACGAGGAGGCAGTGGCCAACCTGTATCATGAGGTCTATAATTTGTTGAATAGATGAAACGTCAACAATTCATAGTTGAGGATTGGCTGTACACTAGGATGGATTTCAGGGGCGATTAGGACATGCTGCTTCCTCCTAGAGAACAGTGGGATGAGAGAGTTAAGATACTCAGTTGGACAAACAAAGATTTTTGTAATTTTTTGTTGTTTTTGGATTCTAAATATACATGTCCTAATTATTATGTTTAATTATTTGCGAATGTTGGACCTAAGAGACCAGTAGGTCTCGCTCCTACTACTCGGAGGGCTGATAGAGAGATTGACTTACCACCTCTGGGTGGAGATGCTAAGGAGGAGATAGCTGTTGGGACTCAGAATTGACCAATTTTGACCTTATCTTTTTGCCATAATATTATCCTTTTGCAGTCATAGGTTGAAAGCTTTTTGATTTTATAATGACTTAATTACCCCAAGGTACGAAGTAACTTCTCGCATATCTATGTTTAATTGTTCATTGCATATTCGTGAGTATCTTTATATTTATCCTTGGAAAAGCTGACTAAATTGTCAAGTAATTGTCTTAAGCTTGCAGGAATTATAATTTATAGTTGCTGTAACACCAGAAACAGCAACTACGCAGTTGCTGCAACACCAGAAACGACAACTACGCAGTTGCTGCAACACCAGAAGCAGCAACTCCGCAATTGCTACAGTCAGCAACAACAATCATCTAAAGCAAGCTATTTTGCAACAGCTGCGAATAACAGACGGAAACTATCTAAAGAACTCTGACGCGGCATAATCAAGCAGATGTCTAAAGCGGGTAGAACACAGTCACCATTGCCTAAATTAGGAACACCATGGGGAAACGGCAAAGGAATGCGAAGATCCCGAGAAGACGGTCGAAGTCAGTTACTAGCTGTGTAACAGCCAGAGCCTAAGAAAGAATATATTATTATACTGTTGTAACAGCGTTCTGTAATTCTTATTTTTGATAGAATGGGTTAACTGAATGAACTGTAATCGTCTATTGTAATAGATGTCTCCTCTATAAAGAGGAGACATCTACATGAGAAAGGGGGGGGAGTCAGTCTGTAAGTGAGATTTTGAGAGACATCAGCAAGTCTGAACTTTATTGTACTTAAATCTTTTGGCAGATGAATATAAAATTGTTCTGAGCATTTAATCCAGCCTTCGTGTTCCGGGGAATCTTGTGAGAAGGACTGGGCCCACCTTCCTCACAAGATTCACCCATTTACTTTCTGTCAAGTGTGTAGGTGTGTAATAGTCTCTTTCTGCTGGTACTCTGTTTGGATTCGGTAGCATTACCTCTGGTATTTCCGTTTTGCTAGTACTCTGTTTCATTAATTGCTTGAAGTTGTTTCTCACCGGTGAATTAGAGTGCAGTGTGTATTAGCAATCTGATTACAGGGGCAGGTGCTGAACGTCCCCACCTGGAGGATAGGGTCCTGATCCTCTGCCAACAGAGCATCCATCACTTTGCTTTTTAGATTTGTAGTTTTAATTAATTACTTTCATTTCAACAGTACTGTGATGACTTAGCGTAAGAATTACGTATACTACAGCTTTTCAATGCTTTTAGAATTTAAGTACATACAGTACGCAGTAGCCTTTGGAATAAAAAGACTTTCCCTGGTTGACAATTAATGTGGTACTTGATTGTTTAATTCATAAACAATTCAACTAGCCAACATTTTGGCGCCGTTGCCGGGGAAGGCAACTAAAGATTTCTAAAAGCATTAATGGTTTCTTTGTGAAAATAACAGGTGCATGAGAGGATGCAAGAAACCTAATTTCGCAGGCGGCAAGGGAGGAAGAAATACTTTTATTGACGAGATCATCTCAAAGGCCGAAACATCATAGAGGACGAGCTCCCGGAGACCGCCAATCCAATACTCCTCACAGACGGACCAACAGATGGAGGAAGTACTGGGACCTGAAAGGAAGCTGGAAGCACCAGAATACACTGAGGAACCGGTGGAAGAACCTGAAGATACAGAAGATAAACTAAGTGATTCAGGAAAAAGACCAATGGAGGATAACAGAACAGAAGGAAGAGGGGAAAATTCGCTTTCTACCCTGGAATTTCCTATTGGGGAGCTCCCGAGAGGAACGACCCCTATGAAGAATATTCCACTCTCAGCATTACCCAACTTCCATGGGTTATCCTCTGAAGACCCAGACGAATTCCTCTTTGAATTCGACATACTATGCAGAAGTTATGATTATGTGAATCCTAATCAGAAACTTAAATTGTTTCCAGCAACACTAAAAGGAAATGCGTTGAGGTGGTTCATGAGCTTAGGAGCTCAAGTAATCACCACCTGGGACCAGATGAAAGAAGGATTCTTGGCCAAATATCAAGACTATTGCCGAACGAGAGAAAGGAAGGAAGAACTGTTCAAAATGGTTCAGAAGGGAGACGAGAGCTTAGAATATTTTGTGGAAAGACTGCAGTATAATTTGCAGAGGTCTGACCAACCTAATATGAGTAAAGACATTCTAAAGACCATATTGCTGAAAGGGGTAAGAGATGACTGCTTGGACATGCTGAACATGCTAGGAAAAGGGGACATTTCCAAAGAATCATTTGATGAAATCATCAATCTCTGCATGAGATGCTCAAGAGGAGCAGGCAGCAGATCAAAGAGCAGAGATAATGTGTATTCAAGAGTTCAGAAGTCAGCCAGTGGAGGAGCAACAAGAGCCGAAATAGGTAACTTATTAGAAGAATTTAAAACTGAGATGCTAAGCTCTTTTGCTTCACAAATCAATGCTCTGCAGGTTAAGAAAAAACAGGCGGAAGCAGAAGCTGCTCTAGCCATTTTCTGTTCCAAATGCAGATAAAAGCACCCACTTAGGGAATGGCCACTGGATAAGATACCTATCTGCACAATCTGTGAGAAGGACCATGAAATGCAGCAATGCCCGTCTCTGCCTGGAATCAAAGCAGCACTGCAGTCAACTGAAGAAGAGGCTGAAGCAGTGTACCTGATGACACAGAGGAGGCAATGGCCACAAAGACAAGGTATGAGCTCTAACACAACATTCAGTCGTTGGAATAATAATCCTCCTTTTTACCCACCCATGAACCAAATGCAGTACCCACCCTTCAATACAATGAACTTTCCACCTATGCAGCAACCAAATCTTCCTTTCCATGATCCTACTATATGGAATCCTTGGGCTCCCCAACAACCATATTTCAATCAATGGAATCCAAACTGGGCAGCCCAACAGATGCCATTTCCTCAACAACAACAGTCTCTTTCCTTACCATCTAATACTCCTCCAAATAATCAGGCAATTAGACCACAGCTGCCTGTACAACCTAACCCTAATCCAAATAATAATAAAGCCCTGCAAGTAATTGACATTCATAATCAACCTGTCTCTCCCCTGCAATGTAACGATATCCATCTTCGCTCAGGGAGAATCATTGAACCCATTATAGATGATATCACTGACTCTGACAAAGAGGAAGTTAGAAAAGAAAAATCACCTAACAACAATGCTAAAACAGCAGAATCAGCACCTAATAATAATGATCAAACGATAGATCCACCCTTTCCTGAACGGCTAGCTCTCACGAAAACACTTGAGCAACCTACCTTTAACCTTTTAGGAGAGTTACAGAATTTGTATGTTAAAATCCCATTATTGCAAGCATTAAGAGATGTTCCTATTTATGCTAGAACTATTAGAGACATTTGTATAAAAAAACCGGGAAGGAAGGCTAAGGATCCCCTCACAGTTCATGTGATGGGAGAATTAACTGCTTTAATGACCGAAAAAAATTATCCTGTGAAGTATGGTGACCCTGGTCACCCTACAGTAACAGTTCAGGTCGGAAAAACCTTTATCTCTAAAGTTCTAGTAGACTTAGGAGCTGCAATAAATATTATGACACTCGAAACAGCACAACTGCTTCAGTTGAAAAACTTAATTAGGGAAACTCCGACAATTTTAGAGTTGGCTGACCGATCTACAATTAAACCCGAGGGGGTCATTGAAGATCTTATAATTTCTGTAGAATCCTGGAACTACCCGGCTGACTTTGTGGTGCTACAAACTAAAACAAAGTTGGGGGGTCATCCGTTGATTCTAGGGAGACCTTGGCTGGCTACAGCAGATGCTTTCATCAGCTGTAGATCAGGATCAATGACCATCTCCAATGGGCAGGAAACTAAACAGCTTACCCTCTATCCTCATGCCACACCCATGATTAATAGTGACAATTCTGTATGGGTAGACTATGAGGATGAAGAAACCCAACCAATACTGACTATTGGACAAGCCTTGACTTTTAAGGACTCCACCGAAGATGAACTAATCAGCAGCTTTATTTCTGAACCCTCTTCGGTTAACCCTGAAACATATAATCACTTCACTGCAATCTTAGAATCTGAATCCCAGCAGAATATGAAAGATGAAAACTTATTCCAGACAGCATTAGGCAGCCCTTCCAAGAGCACAACAATTGAAATTGAACCTGGTAAAACACTAAATATAAATCCTGACTTGGCTGATAATGAAAAACAACAATTAATAAAGTTACTCCAAGAAAATAAAGAGGCATTTGCATGGGACTACACAGACATGAAAGGGATCTCCCCTGAATTATGCACTCACCGTATTTATATTAAGGAGGGATCCCGGCCAGTCTGTCAACCCCAGCGAAGAATGAACCCCAACCTTAGAGAAATTGTGAAGGAGGAACTCCAAAAACTCTTAAATGCAGGATTTATATATCCGATATCTGATAGTGAGTGGGTTTCCCCACTTGTAATTGTACCGAAGAAGAATGGGAAATGGCGAGTATGTGTGGACTACAGATCATTGAATAAAGCCACCCAAAAAGACCATTTCCCTTTACCATTTATTGATCAGGTATTGGATAATTTAGCAGGTAAGAAATTCTTCTCATTCTTGGATGGGTTTAGTGGATACAATCAGATTAGGATTGCACCCCAGGACCAGGACAAAACCACATTTACTAGCCCATGGGGGACCTTTGCTTACAGAGTACTTCCATTTGGGCTATGCAACGCTCCAGCAACATTCCAAAGAGCGGTGATAGGAATCTTTTCTGATATGTTAAATGACTCATTAGAAATATTCATGGATGACTTTACTCCTTATGGAGTGACCTTTGAAGATGCACTGCAAAACCTTGAAAAAGTACTTAAGCGGTGTATAGAAGCACACCTTGCCTTAAGCACTGAAAAGTGCCATATGATGATGAATCAAGGTATTGTATTAGGTCATTTCATTTCATTTTTAGGAATTCAAGTTGATCCAGCTAAAATTCAGGTGATTCAGAACCTTCCTATCCCCAAAACACAAACTAAGGTGAGAAGCTTTTTAGGACATGCCGGATATTATAGAAGATTCATTAAGGATTTTTCTAAAATAGCTTCTCCCCTATTTGTGTTGTTAATGAAAAATGCTGAATTCAAATGGACTGATGATTGCGAAAATGCATTCAATAAACTTAAACATCAGTTGTCCGCAGCTCCCATTTTGAGAGGACCTGATTGGGCATTACCCTTTCATATCTCCTCTGATGCCTCAGACACGGCAATTGGAGCTGTCCTGGGTCAGGAAGAAAACAATCTCCCCTATGCCATCTATTTCATTAGCAAAAACATGACACCAGCTGAGCTAAATTATACAGTGACTAAGAAGGAATTTCTAGCAGTTATTTATGCTATTAATAAATTTCGACATTATATTACTGGCTATACTACTTTTGTGCATACTGATCACTCGGCCATTAAGTATTTAATGAATAAATCAATTACAAATGCCCGAGTCACCAGGTGGTTATTACTATTACAAGAATTTGATATCACAATTGTAGATAGGCCAGGAAAAGAAAATGTAGTTGCTGATTTCCTTTCTCGTTTAAAAACTGATGAAAATGCTCCAGTAGATGATTCTTTTCCTGATGAGTATTTATTTGCAGTATCTGCTCACTCACCTTGGTATGCAGACATTGCTAATTATCTAGTTGCAGGAAAATTACCATCACACCTATCACACAGGGAAAGAAGAAAGATCATCCAGCAAAGTGCTAGGTACAGCTGGATAAGCGGGTGTCTGTTCCACACAGGAATAGATCAAGAAATCCGGAGATGCATTGGGGAAGATGAAATTTATGATGTACTAAAAGCTTGTCACGATGGCCCTTGTGGAGGACATTTTGCAGACAAAAGAACAGCACACAAGGTACTTAGAATGGGTTATTATTGGCCATCACTTTTTAAAGATGCTAAAAAATATGTGAAGGCTTGTGACAACTGTCAAAGAATGGGTCAGCCTAACCATAGGGATGAAATGCCACTTAAACCCCAGGTAACTCTTGAACCTTTTGAGAAATGGGCATTAGATTTTATAGGTCCCATTAATCCTCCATCTAATCAAAGAGTCTACATATTAGTATGCACGGATTATATGACTAAATGGGTAGAGGCCAAAGCACTCATTAAAGCTAATGAAGAAGCAGTACTAACATTCTTATTTGAAGAAATCTTTGTTAGATTTGGACTACCCAGAGAATTAGTCACTGGTGGAGGACCTCCTTTTAATTCTCATGGCTTCAAAGACACGCTCCAAAAATATCATATTAAGCACAAAATGACTACACCATACCACCCCCAAGCAAATGGGCAGGTGGAAAGTACCAACAAAGTCATAGAAGCCATTTTAACAAAAACGATAAAGGAGAATAGAAGGGATTGGTTTCAGAGGTTGCCCGAGGCTCTATGGGCCTATAGAACCACTTGGAGGAATACAACAGGCTTTTCACCCTATGAATTAGTTTATGGAAAGAATGCTATTTTCCCTGTAGAGTTTGAGATTAAAACCTTAAGAACTGCCTTAGCTGTTAACCTTGATTTAACTGATGCATAGACAGCTAGGTTGCAGCAGCTTCAGGAATTGTATGAGAAAAGACTGGATGCCATCCATCAAACAACTATGATACAACAACAAAGAAGCAGATGGCATGACAGAAGCATCAAGAAAAAGAAGTTCCAGAAAGGTAACTAGGCTTTGCTTTATGATTCCCGTTTCGAGAATTTTCAAGGGAAGCTAAGAACAAGGTGGTTGGGGCCGTATGAAGTGGATGCTGTTTTTCCAAATGGAACAGTCAGACTTTTAACAATTGATGGGGACAGAACACCACTGTTAGTGAATGGCTACCGACTTCGGTTATATCAGCGGCCGGTTTCCAAAGAAGATTTTAAAGCCACTTGCATGGCAATAAAACAGTATTCTTTTCCAGGGGAACTTGCTGTCCCTCAAAGCACTTGAATTTCTGTTATTTATGTAATTTTCTTAGGTTAGATATTCTTGTTTTTTTTAAGGAACTAATAAATCCTGCCAAGGATTGCGATATTATATTTCAGTATTTTGCATATTTTAGCTTGGGAAGTAGCTGAGAATAAAAGCTCAAAGGAATTACTGTGCGGACACGGCATTTCTGTTGCTGCAACACCATTCCCTGTTGCTGCAACACCATCTCCCGTTGCTGCAACACCATCTCCCGTTGCTGCAACACCATCTCCCGTTGCTGCAACACCATTTCCCGTTGCTGCAACACTATCTCCCGTTGCTGCAACACCATCCCCGTTGCTGCAACACTACTCCTGTTGCTGCAACACCATCCCCTGTTGCTCCAACCCCATTTCTGTTGCTGCCACACCATTTCCATTACTCCAGCACATTTCCCGTTTTCACAAACGTCTTTTTCCCGATGATAGAACACCAGTCCCTGTTGCCACAACAGCAATTTTCCGTTGCTGCAACATTAATCCCGGTGCCACAACATCGCTTCCCGATCACGAAATACCCTTCCCAGCAAATTCCCTCACGTACGAAAACGCCAGTCTTACCACTTCAGCCCCAAGGAACAAATCTTGATAAAATATACCACTTCTTGTGATAATTACAGCACCCTACTATCACTTCCCGTCATTATCATTACAAATCGCCCATATTCCCATGCTTTCAGATCCGCGGTAATCATTATGATCCAGTAGAAGACAAGATAAGACTTTTTGACGCAGCAATCAAAAAGGTAAAATACGAAGGTACGCATGATTATGTATGAGCATTAAATAATAGATAATGTGGAGAAGTTGATAGGACCATTAAATGATTGCATTTCCAATCATATCATTTACACGTAGGAGGGGGGGGGATTACCAAAGCAACTCTCATAATGACATACTACGCCAATTGCCGCCACCCTTAACTCTCCCGGTAATATGTAATAGCCACCCTATCACGGCATGTTACCATTTGCGATGTTTTACTCTGAATTGAAATCAGAAGCTCGGCTCTGAACTCTGAAATTCACTGAAACAACAGCCATGGGAGGAACCCTCATTACACATGAACCTGGCACGACAGTAGTCCTGGAACTCTTTCCGGAAATTTATCAAATCTTCTTGCAAGCAGGATGGATAGAGTATTTCAGGAGACTTCCAGACTTTGACGAGCAGCAAGTCCTTGAATTCGCATGCAACTTAACAGAAGGATTCTCTGTCGTCCAGGGAGTTCAAGTTCCAGTCACGGAAGAAATCATGGCCGAAGTTACCAGGCTACCAGCCAATGGCACACGGTGGTTCAGCAGAAAGCACCTGATTCTGAATGCGCAGCAGGATTTTCTCCGACCAGGCGAGCAGGTAGAGCCCAAGGGCAGAGGCGTAGCACTTCGGTCGTTACCTCAACCATGGCCGAAAGTCGCTGAATTTGTCAAGCAGTATCTGACGTGCGAAGGCCGCTACCAGGTAATTTACCAGCACGATTTCGTCCTGTTAAATCATTTGAGAAATGGTCAGTTAGTAAACATGCCATATTATCTATTGGGTTGTCTCAAAAATATGTCACGATATGCTATGAAAGCGAAGCATCCACTTCTCTCCTTAAAACACCACCGCCTAGCCCAATTGTTGATTAATAGAGCCCTCGCTCTAAATAACCCTCCAGCCCCCATTAATCCCCATCTAGAGGAAGAAATTCCACAGCCAGAACATGAAATTCCTCATCAAGAAGAGGAAATTCTTCGTCAAGCTGAGGACACACCTCAGCAAGACGAAGAACTTCCTCAGCAAACGAACGAAATGCCTGAACAAATCCTTTGGAAAACCCTCAACAAGCAGAGCACATTCCTGAACAACCCCAGCAAACACCCCCGCACGTTGCTGAGAATGAACAAGCAGCAGTAGAAATAACCACATCTCCCAAAAGAACCAATCCTTCCATTCCCATACTTAGTATTTCTACTGATAATTCCGATGATAATATCCCAATTACTCTGCTTAAACGAAAAATGCAGCAGGGAAAGAAAACCCCAGCGAAAAGAAGAAGAACTAGGGTTTCAGCTAAAGCACCTGCTACTCCGGCTACTGTCCCTATCTTAAAGGAAGCTAGCAGGAAGAGAAAAATGCCTAAATTCCCTGCTTCTCTACCAAAACGAAAATCCGTAGCAGTTGAATCTCCTAATTCCTCCAGTTCACCACCCATCGCTGTAAGAATCCGCACTCCCACCAGTCCTCAAAACTCCTCTCCCTCACCCACGGAAGCTGAGATGTAGAGTGTTCATAGCTTCGTGACATCATATCTTAAGACAGCTGACACACAAGAACCAGCTGCCGACACCCAAAGTAATAGTGACCAAGTGGCTGCAACACAAGAAACAGCCACTACCCCAGGTGACACACAAGAACCACCTATGGGGAATACTGATCAAACTGACGAAACACAACCTCTGCCTCCACTGGAATCTACTGCTCCACAGGATCAGCCTACCATACCTGCCCTACAGGAAGAAATTGAGTTTCTGAAATCTCAGATTCAGGACTATCAGGAAGAAATAATAAGGGTCAAGGAAGCATATCAGAATGAATTCAGCCTGCATGTTTTAGCATGAGTAGCGTCTGCAGCAGAGAAAAGTAAAGATAATGAATATATGTGTACCAATTGTGGCGAAATATATACTCAGGCAGGATATAAGGTAGTGGCAGAACCAATGAAGGAAGCCTCCGCTGCTGTAGATGAAACAAAAGAGCCTGCTGATACATAGATGGAAATCCCACAATCCTCTGCTGAAGTAGAAGAACCTGTTGACACACAAGAACCAATAGGTTCTCCAGAAGAAGTGCAGGCAGAAGAACCTGTTGACACACAAGAACCAACAGGCTCTCCAGAAGAAGTGCAGACAGAAGAACCTGTTGACACACAAGAACCAATAGGTTCTCCAGAAGAAGTGCAGGCAGAAGAACCTATTGACACACAAGAACCAACAGGCTCTCCAGAAGAAGTGTAGACAGAAGAACCTGTTGACACACAAGAACCAACAGGCTCTCCAGAAGAAGTGCAGACAGAAGGACCTGTTGCCACACAAGAACCAACAGGCTCTCCATAGAAAATGCAGGACCAAACTGAAGAACTTATTGACACACAAGAACCAGTAAGTTCCCTAGAAACTGCACAAGAGCTTACTGACACACAAGAACCAGTAAGTTCACCATAAATTGCACAAGAGCTTACTGACACACAAGAACCAGTAAGTTCACTAGAAACTGCACAAGATCAAGAGCTTGCTGACACACAAGAACCAGCAAGTTCTCCAGAGACTGCACAAGAACAAACAGAAGAGCTTGCTGACACTATGCAGGAAGAAACAGGGAATAAGAAGGAGGAGAATATGGATTCACCCCGGCCTACCCAATTTGCTATGGAAGAAGAAGTTACACAAGAATCAGGAAATGAAGAAGGAAACACAGAATCATCTCGGCCCACTCAAAGTGACATGGAACGAGACGAAGAAACAGAAGAAAATAAGGAGAAAGGTACAGATTCACCCCGGCCTACCCAAACCATTATGGAGGAAGAAGAAATAGTTTCAGGAGGAAATGAAGAAAAACTGGACTCACCCAGCCCTATTCAAATTGCCAAAGAGCGAGAAGAAGAAGAAGGAAATGAGGAAAAAGGAACAAATTCACCCCGGCCCACCCAAATCACCATGAAGCAAAACGAATTAGTACAACAGGAAGAAGAGACGCTAGTCAGAAATGAAGAGAAAGATGTTGGATCATCCCATCCCACTCCAACAGAGCAGATTATCCTTGTTGATGCCTTCACACAAACAGAGCTTCCCTCTGTTAGTGATGTATGCACAGAAACAGATAGTTTTCAGGCATTAAAAGGAAAGTGGTGGAGAGAATATGAGCAGTCTCAAGGCAAAGCATTCGAACAGCAGAAGGGGACCTGGTTCAATCATGCTTATAAGAACTGGGAGGCACTGGAGCAGTGTAGGGCCCAGTATAAAGAAATCAAGGAACTGGAAGCCAGACTGTCCCAAATGTTTGAATTATTTCAAAGAATGCTTGCCACAAGGAAACCCTCTTTTAATTATGCCACATTTTTGAGGGAAAGACTCGCATTTCTACAGATAAAGGCTGTCAAAGAGGGAAGGCCTCATCAGGTAGTCACATCCGAGCAGTTTATGCAGACCTTTGTAGAGGCACCTAAAAATGATCAAAACTTTCTATGTGAACTGTACCTCCATAATGAAGCCATGTCCGAAGAAAGGAACATGAATATGATACCTGTAGTTGGCGACATACAGCTGAGAGCCTTTATCTCCTTTTTGGCTAATCAACTTACCTGGCAGAATGCCTTTGTCTCAGCTCAACATAATGAACAGAATTGTCTTCTGTGGATTAGGGCTGAACCGCAGAATGCTACCACTTTCATTGCACAACACCTAAGAATGGTAAGTGATCCCGAAATGAAGGACCATGTCAGGCAACTGCAAACAGTGGTCCTAAGAGACTGTCAGCATTATGTGAAGACTAAGGCATCCTTGGCTGTCAAAGCAAATAAACTGTTTTGGGAAAACTGCCGCACGGAAAGGCAGGAATATCACCCTTATAATCCATCAAATTTGCAGGTAGCACTCTCAAGGGTACCTCATTATGTTAAATGCATGCAACACTGTGCTGAAAATTGGATGGGTTACAAATTTAAATTTCCACTTTTATGGTTATCTGGTGAACAATATAAGGGCCAGTTTGGACTATCCAACAAGGAAGAAGCAGCAGCATGGAAGCATATACAGACTGTTTGTGGGTTCAGGAAGAAGTTTGATGCCACTCCCTATAGCTATTGTCTCAGTAATCTACATTGTTCATCCCAGTTCTCCGACTCAGACTCAGAGTAGCCATTGCATAGGGACATGCAATCTCTTCAGTTGGGGGGGATGTTGGGACTCAGAATTGACCAATTTTGACCTTATCTTTTTGCCATAATATTATCCTTTTGCAGTCATAGGTTGAAAGCTTTTGATTTTATAATGACTTAATTACCCCAAGGTACGAAGTAACTTCCCGCATATCTATGTTTAATTGTTCATTGCATATTCGTGAGTATCTTTATATTTATCCTTGGAAAAGCTGACTAAATTGTCAAGTAATTGTCTTAAGCTTGCAGGAATTATAATTTATAGTTGCTGTAACACCAGAAATAGCAACTACGCAGTTGCTGCAACACCAGAAATGGCAACTACGCAGTTGCTGCAACACCAGAAGCAGCAACTCCGCAGTTGCTACAGTCAGCAACAGCAATCATCTAAAGCAAGCTATTTTGCAACAGCTGCGAATAACAGACGACAACTATCTAAAGAACTCTGACGCGGCATAATCAAGCAGATGTCTAAAGCGGGTAGAACACAGTCACCATTGCCTAAATCAGGAACAGCATGGGGAAACGGCAAAGGAATGCGAAGATCCCGAGAAGACGGTCGAAGTCAGTTACTAGCTGTGTAACAGCCAGAGCCTAAGAAAGAATATATTATTATACTGTTGTAACAGCGTTCTGTAATTCTTATTTTTGATAGAATGGGTTAACTGAATGAACTGTAATCATCTATTGTAATAGATGTCTCCTCTATAAAGAGGAGACATCTACATGAGAAGGGGGGGGAGTCAGTCTGTAAGTGAGATTTTGAGAGACATCAGCAAGTCTGAACTTTATTGTACTTAAATCTTTTGGCAGATGAATATAAAATTGTTCTGAGCATTTAATCCAGCCTTCGTGTTCCAGGGAATCTTGTGAGAAGGACTGGGCCCACCTTCCTCACAAGATTCACCCATTTACTTTCTGTCAAGTGTGTAGGTGTGTAATAGTCTCTTTCTACTGGTACTCTGTTTGGATTCGGTAGCATTACCTTTGGTATTTCCGTTTTGCTAGTACTCTGTTTCATTAATTTCTTGAAGTTGTTTCTCATCGGTGAATTAGAGTGCAGTGTGTATTAGCAATCTGATTATAGGGGCAGGTGCTGAACGTCCCCACCTGGAGGATAGGGTCCTGATCCTCTGCCAACAGAACATCCATCACTTTGCTTTTTAGATTTGTAGTTTTAATTAATTACTTTCATTTCAACAGTACTGTGATGACTTAGCATAAGAATTACGTATACTACAGCTTTTCAATGCTTTTAGAATTTAAGTACATACAGTACGCAGTAGCCTTTGGAATAAAAAGACTTTCCCTGGTTGACAATTAATGTGGTACTTGATTGTTTAATTCATAAACAATTCAACTAGCCAACAATAGCCTGTAACCTAGAGGGCTTTACTGAGGGGATCCCAAACTACAGAGGATTTGAGGAGATTCCCAGGCAGTACCAGCAACACACCGTGAGTGTGTCGATCACGATGCACCAGCTGCTTCGACGAATGGTCCAAGCAGTAGCCTGCTATAAAGAGCATAATGCATAGTAGACTTCTAGGTTTCTTTTCGACATATTTTTGAAAGACATGTGTCTCACGATGTAACTGAAAACACATATTTTTTGGACACACACACACACACACACACACACATATATATATATCTTTTGAGCGCCATGGTGTGCAACACATGATATAGATCTATCTATGTTTTACTATATCTGCTTATTATGTCTGAATGCTTGTTTATGATTTATAATTTGTGCAAATGTCTATCTAATACATAATTCACTAATGCATCAGTCAATATATTTAACATCTGCATAAAAGACAAAAGACACAATAAGCGAGAAATTGCTTTACACACCAAACCAAAAAAGGTACATCGGCGCATGGGTTCATTTTTACACAAGCTTGAACCATGGAGAACTATGCTTGGATTCAGTTTCATGTTTACACAAGCTTGAAACAAAAAACTATGCTTGAATAAGGTTCGCATGCCCCCAACATAATGATCCAATCGAGGTACATGCCCCCCAAGCTTCATTGCATTCAACTAGGTGGATGGAATGAAGGTTCACTCTCGAGATTCAGGAAAGACTTGACTGGGATTTTATGAGATCTTAATCAGAGACTCAATTTGGAAGAGGGAGTTGTTTCATTTTTTAACAAGGTTGACATAGTAAAAGAACTATGCTCAAGATATTTGTTTCATTTTTTAACGAGGTCGACACAAGACTAGGAATTCTCCTCAAACCTCTTGTTTCATTTTTAAACGAGGTTGACACAAGATCGAGAACTCTCCTCAAGACTCCTTGATTCATTTTTTAATGAGCTTGACACAAGACAAGGAACTATGCTCCATGGTGCTCGTTTCATTTTTTTAATGAGGTCGACAAAAGAGCAAGAACTATCCTCATGACACCTGTTCATGAACCATATGAAAACATGGTTCCCAAGAGGTCTTCACTAGATGGAAGAACCATGCTCTGGGAGGAATACATGTTGTTTGGTACCATAGACAGATCAGGTTCCAATGCCCCCAATATATAATGTACTATACCATCTGTTTGATCATCAATGGATGTGGAGATGGAACGGGTAGCCACATAATTAACCTATGGTGGGGAAGGTATTGCTTCCAAACAAGAGCCAATAGGGGATGATGGTTGGAGAGGAGGTACTTGGTGATCGATGAATGACAATTGATCAATAATCACAATTCTTCCTTCGTGCGGAAAGCAAACCACATGGAAGAGGGAAGAAACAAGAGCTCCCATGACATACACATAGTCACATCCAAGGAGAAGATCAAAATCTAATGGACCTTGGACTACCATCACATCTACATAGACGGTCTTTCCTCCCAAGGTAATAGGGAACTTCGGAAGGATCCCTAAAGGTTGACTGATTCCTCCGTTGAAGGCCATCAGATTCTGGGTGACAGGCACAAGCTGTGGGGAACCCAAAGCTTGCCAAGTAGTAGAAGACATGATGCTAACGGATGCTTCTTCATTGAGTATAGTGTCGGGTACTACCATATTATAGGCATGTACTATGATCTGGAAAGGCACATGAGATGGGAGGTAGAAAGCAATCAATGGAACCCAATCGAAGGAGACAACAAAATTACTTGGTGGGGGTATCATATGATTGCCCCCATGCTGTACAGGAATAGGAGGAGGACTCTCCTAAACAATGGGAGGGTCACTCTTCAGTTCATGAGAATCTGAGGAAACGAGAAGAACATGGGCAGTATGATCACGACTCTCTTCTGGAAAAGAGCGAGGAACTGAAGGTGGAGCCAAGTCAACACTCTTTTCGACCAATGGTTGGTTGGGAATAGTCATGAGAGAGTCTCGCTTAGAGAGAGCAGGACAAGAAAGAGATGAATCCAAGTCAATCTCTTTGTCAACCGAGAGAGGGTCAGAAGAAAGCCTTTGATAACCAACTGGAAGTTGGGGTTGAGGAGCTATAAGATTTTCCAAAACGGTGGAAGCTTTATCCATGAGCAGACAAAGGTGAAGAAGATGTTCACCTTCACATAACCTACAGGGGAATCTAATCTTCCCTTTCTTCTTACCACTGCTAGTTGAGGGTGTAACATCGACATGATCTTCAGAGGGTGATGAGGATTGACGAGTCAGATCTTGAGACCATACTTCTAAGATCCTAGGAATACTAGGACAATCACGAAGAAAATGGTCACCCTTGCATAACTTACAAGGAAATTTAACCTTTCGTGGAGGATCAGAAGGTTTTTCTACCGGAGGTGTACTCAGAGCAATAGTTGCATAGGTGGCCTCTCGCTTATCTAACTTCTTCTTCTTCATCTTCCTCTTATTCTTCTTAGCCTCTTGGTTACTGGATTTAGAGCTTTCACTAGGCAAAGTAGAGGGGGAGGGTCAAGAAATAGGGGGAGGGTCAATAAATAGGGGAAGAAGGCGAAGGGTCGACCCTAGAATCATCTTGTCGTGATTTAAATGAAGGAGATGATGAAACATGAGTCAGGATGCTCAGGACCACCGAGGTTGAAAACAACCAAACAGGTAAACCAATGGTTAACCCAGGCAATGACAACATTGCCATATAAGGAGCACCAACATTTCCAAAAGGAGGAAAAGGACCAGCATTACTATACAGGGGGAGACCTTGACTGGTAGACTCTGGAAATGTTTCCATTGGAATTGACCTTGAAAGGAATGCTAACTTTAACCAGGAATATTTCGTGGGCAGTTAATTTTACGACACCGAAACAAAACTATGCCTTTTCATATTTTAAGAGTCGAGAAAAGGACGAAAGGTGAATCTATATCTTTCGAGGTTTAATGAGCCTAAAAGGAAAAGTGCTCAGATGATCCTTTTTCTTTTAAAGAGTTGAAAAGGAATGAAAATGATTGCTCTGGAATTCTAGGCAAGAGGTTTACCAGACAAATCATAAAACTGCATATACACCTTGGTAATAAAATGAAAGAGAAATGACCAAGGACTTTCTGTACAGAAGTCAATCTTCTCGAATGCTATGTTAGGTGTGTTATGACTCATAAGGCGGTATACTTGGCTTCTTATAGATAATAGGATGATAACCTAGTGGGGTCTCCCAATATATACGCGACGGTACCTGGAGCACAAATCTGTACTAGCATCTATTGTATCACAAAAGGAGGAATCACCCAACCTTAGTGAGAACAATAGGAACTAGGTTTAATGATGCTAGAAAACGTCTCTAGCCTAGACCTCTAAATATGTGAGTGTTAGGTTCCAATGCGTTTTTAAGTTCATTCAATATATTTTAATAGTTAACCTTGAATTAAGTCTTGATTTCAAGGCCTTATCAAATGTATCTTTAACACTCCTAGAATGAAACTAGATGAGAAAAAACCATTCCTTTCGATGAACGACTACCTAAATGAGGGTAAGGAGTTCATTTCCAACTAAACGAAGAAAATAACAAGAAAGTGCAAGAACAATAGTGCAATCAAGTAATACAATCAATAGGAACACAATGCATTGATTTCCGCTTATCTCGCAACTACTATGACAAAAAATGAAAGATTTGAATTTTTCTTTTCAATTCCTAATCATAAAGAATCTAATAATGCAAACATGCTTTCATTTTCATATACTATATGAGTGTAATGTTTTTTATTTTTGGAATAAATAAAAAGGCAAGTGTAATCTATGCTTCAATAGTGAATAAAATCAACACAACAATCTAGTTTGATGACCAATCACTACGGATCAACTAGGAAGATGGGAAAATAGCAAGAGAAAAACTTCAAACAAATCAACAATACTGTTGTGGATGTAGTTCAGAAACTTGAAAAGATAAGCAACCCAAAACTAGCGAATTCTTGACGGAACTCTAAAAGATCTAGGTTACGGAGTCCAAAAAGGCAAATTTCATACAAATGGAACCAAGAAGGACATGCCTCAGTAAACACAATCAAAACAAGCTTAACAAGGTGAAAGAAATAGCAAAGGATAAGCTACATTGGTCTATTCAAGAGGCAAGGTTGTAAAAATTAACCCTACAGGAATCGTCGCAGGCACAACATTGACAACATGAGATGATTGCTAATCGTCGCAAGCACAACATGGGCAACTCAGTGATGCCGTCACAAAGGTACACCTGTTCTCAGTGACGGTCCAATTTTAGGAATCGTCGCAGCTGTATGATAGGATATCCGCGACATACAAAGAGGGTAAAGAGAATAGGAGCGATTCATCGCAATTGTTAGGAATTAAATAGTGACGATCTTAATAAAGAGGGAAAACAAGGCAAAAATAGCTAAATGACACCAGGTTTATCACTCAGATAGTGAGGTGGACTATCAAATCTACTCAGGTTATTCAAATCACTGATGGGTCATTCCCAAAACAAAGAGACACTATGTAATTCAATCGAAAACAACAAGAGAAAAATCAAGAGACAACACACAAAGGATCCCTAGTATGGTCACTAATCCAAAATGGATTTTGGATAGACTCCTAAGTCTAAGTGTTCCTCATAGAGGAAAATGAAAGTCCAAGGAAGTTCCTGAACATAGCCCCATTGCAGAGATCTTTTCATTCTGAATCTACTGCAACTTGAATGGGAAAAAACGGAATTAGGATGCAGAATCACCAAAAGAAGATGCCCTATGTTCTTTAGAAAAAGAGGAAAAAACCTCTAAAATGGGCAAAAAACCCTTATAAAGGGAAATCGCATCAGACACATATGTGATATTAGGACCCTGGATCTGGTGATTGCGATCATGCGATACGGCGATTGCCGATGATCAGATCGGCGAATCGGCATCGGCGATGCACAGACCTCGGACTAAGTGACATTGCGATCGTCGAAATTGGTGATCGATGATCGGCAACCCCGCGATGTCGATAAAAAGGCCGGACCCAATAAGTTTTCAAAGCCCGATTGTATAAAATTTTAGGTCTGGGAATTCAGATTTTCACGTATTTCTTGTGTATTTGGGATTTTACCGAAAACACATATGTGGTGTGATAAGCAATGAATCCGGACCTGAAAGGGTTCGTAAATGCAGTTTCATAACATTTCAAGTCTACCATAAAGCCATTTTGCAATGTTTTCCGTGCTTTAATGTATTTTTCAAATACAAAGGAAAATGCCTGAAAGTGATAAAACCAGATCGGGAGGGGAATTTAGGCATGATCTATATAATTTGAGTTCCGTAAAGGTGGATTTTGGGTGAGCCTCAAGTGGTAAATGGTTTTGGGCTGGCTCTGCCTAATCCCACACAATGAACGATGCGTGGCTTGGTGGAGGAATAGGGAAACCGCCTTTTCGAGTAGATAACCTCCGTATCCTTAAGCCGCCTGAAATTGAATGAGGACCGTTGGATCAGAGATCTAGTAGATCGATGGTGGAGCTATGAAAGTGGCCCACAGTAGACCCAATGAGTTTATAGGGTGGATTAAATAGAGTGTGAAGTCCGATAAAAAGGATTTTGTCAAGATTTTCTTTGTATTTGGGATTTTTAACAATAAACCCAAATACAAAGGAACCTGTGCCTATGCAGCTTGCGATAGCAATTTAAAGGCAGACCTGATGGAATATAAGGTAGAATTAATGATTTTTGAAGTCTGATAGGCTGCATTTGGGGGGATTTTTACAGGTTTTCTGTGTATTCTATGTGTAAATAGAGAACAACCATTTTAGGGATTTCAAAGGCACCGATGGTCGATTTTGTTACAGAACAGGTGGCCACCATCCCTGAACGCATTTAGCAATGATTGCTAATGCTCAGAGAGGGATTCGAGTAGACAAAGGCCAGAAGCTAGAGAGCTTAAGAAGGGGAAATGAACAGACAACGCCAATTGGCTTTAAAGCCATAGACTGACAAAGGCAGAGAGGCTGCTGAGACAGGAAGCAGAAAGCAAAGTCGAAAGGCAAAGTAGAAGGCAGAAGAAGAGAGAGCCAAAAAGCTACTGCATAGAGCAGCTAAGGGAGCCTTTGGGGTCACTTGGAGTTCAAGTGAAAAGCCAAAGAGCCGAAGGTTGTAGAAAGCCATTGCATAGATCCAAAGGAGCTAGTGCCAAAGAGCTAGAGTGAGAGCTTGAGCCAAAAAGTGGAAAGCTTCAGAGCCATGGAGAAGATAGTGTTCTAAGCCCATTGTTCCTATGTAAAACAATGGAGTTGAGCCAAGAGCTTGTCAAAGAACTCAGACCATAATCCCAGAGAGCCTAGTCGAGTCTCCTAGAGCTTAAGGAGATGTAGCCCAGGAATTTGGGCGAACTCCACATTAATTTGTTGTCTTATGTGTGATGCTTGTTGCTGCATTGTTCACTGTTATATGCTTTATTATACTTTAAACAAAATCATTTACAACACATAAATAGATTTAACAAACATAAGGATACACCCATTATATTGTCAAGCACACATTTAATTCCGCATTGGTTAATCAATAAGACTTGGGAATATTCAAGCTTTGGAAGTGGGAGAGGTCCTTGCAAGTTAGACAAGAAGCCTAAGTGCCCCATTTTCAGATCAGGTGGTATCAGAGCCTAAGTTTGGTTAACACCACCTTCAAGGAAGGTTATATTAGAATGCTTGATTGACAAAGCAAAGACTACTTGTCTAAAAGGTGTTTGAACAGCAAGAGGTTGATTGTATGCATGTTTTGCAAACTGACTATTGTTTGAGTTTGCAGAGGTGAAGGGAAAGCTATTGATAGCTCAATCCAGGAAGGACAAGAAGGAAGAAGGGCTGAAGCCATTGTTCTATCCCAAAGGACCTCAAGGTAGTCCTTAAAGCACAAAAGGTTTGTTGCAAAAGGTTGCTTAAATAAGCTCCTTATTAACCTTGCTTGAAGTTCTTTTGTTCATTGGTATAATGACAACCTCTACAAGTGAATCCTCAAATTCCTCCTTCATCACAAAACTATATGATGGAGACTTGAAGAAAGACTTGTTCATCATGATGGACAAGGTCAGAGAAATGTATGAGGATGGAAGGAAGAGTAGCATACTTAGAGAGCAGTTGAATTCCATGAAGGAAGAGAAGTAGTTGCTTTCTAACAAACTGTAGGAAATGGAGAGGTAACTTCATATTGAAAATATGAACCTAAAGTGGATGCATGAGTTGGAGTCACAGCTCTTTGTTGCCCAAGAAGCCTTAGTCAAGTATCATCTTGAAGAAGAGGTAAGCCATTCCATTTTGTCTTCAAATTCCTCTAAGAATGCTTATATTGGTTCTTTTGAAAAACATACCAAAGGCAATTCTTATATTGGTTCTTTTGAAAAACATACCAAAGGCATAGGTTCCAAGCTAATGTCCAAGATGGGCTATGAAGGAAAAGGCTTGGGTAGACATGCACAAGGTATTGTTGATCCAATAATAATTAAGGAAAGGCCTACGTATTTGGATCTTAGCTATGGACAATCTTATGGGGAAAGTTCCAAAGCTGCCATGAAGACCATTAAAACAACTCCAAGAAGGAGTTGCATTGCAGGTCTTTAAGAGTGTGAAGGTTGTATCTCAGAGGAATGCAATAGCTCGAAACATCATTTGCAGGATGCAGGTGTTCAGAAGCACACACTTGAACCAGAGAGTTGGGGAGACTCTAACAACCTTGAAGAGATTGATGGGGTTCCAAAGGGAGCCACTTCTTCATTTTCTTCACCTCCTCATGAAGGCAAACAAAGGTGAAAGAGAAAGGTATAAATCTGGTTCTAATCATCTTCCTTTTGATTTTGCAAAGCATGATAAATTTCCACATAAGCATGGGCAAAGAATTGCATGTTCCTTTTGTGGTTTGGATAACCATCATGTTTCTAGATGTTGGAAGAGAATGGCCACATATAAGAAAATTTTGAAGGAAAAGAAATAAAAAGCCAAAGGTCCATTGGACAAGGAAAATCATGCTGTCAAGAGGATGCACATGTGTTGCACTTACTGCCATAAGCAAGGGCATGTTGTTGAGAGATGTTGGACTCTAAATCTAGTAATGCTTCCACAAAAGCTAAAGAAAGTGGAAATAGAATATGGCAGAAATTGAAAGGAAGATTCCATGACTGATGTGTCTTAGGATGATTCACATGTTGATACTGATGTGCAAAAAAAGGTAGTACCTTTGAAAGGGATTGGTGAGAAATGGATAGAGTTCTTATCCAATTAAGGTTGCATGTCTATTGATGCATCTATTTGCATTTCTTTGTTAATGAGATGCAAGTTGCAGGTTCTTACCAAGAAGGTGAATGGAAAAGTTGAGTAGGAGACTCACTTTGTTGCTACAACATTATATTTCACTTCAGCTTCAAAAGTACAGTGTGCTTAAATGAAATATGAAGGATGAATTCCATGCATGAGCATGATGTGCATGGACACGGGGATGTTGATGTTTTCCTTGTTTTGAACATGTATGTGTAATTAACTTGTAGGGTTGATTGCTTTGACAAGCATGTGATGCAATGTTGACTTGGGAGAAGTTAACTTGGTCTCCAATATGGAGATAATAATGAAGTGTTTCATCTTTTGAAAAGAGTCCTAATGGTCTTTTTCTACATGCTTGACTTGAAGAGTCATTTTTTTAAAGGCATGTTTTATGGGCTTGTTATCTAGTCCATCATTTGTATGCAGATGTAAGACATGGAGGTGTTCATAAGCTGTGAAATCTATTTCTTTTGTTGAAGTAGGAGTTTAGGCCATCTAGTTGTTGTATGTATTTATGTTGTTGTTAACAGTTGTTGTTGACAGCTTGTCAAACATATACAAATGAAAGTTATGTGGAGTAGATGAACTTCACATTTGTTTGAGCCACCTTGTATCATTGATCAAGGAAAAGAAGTTCAAACCACCTTCTATGACCATTTCAGCAGAAGTTCTGCGAGAAGGCAAGGAAGAAGATAGTTCTTCCCAAGAAGACCAGCCCATCCAGGAAGGGAAGTGGTCAGGGACTTTGGTTCAGAGGCACTATGCAAGGCAAGTGTGTGGAGGCTAAAAGAAGAGGGTGTTGTTACTCTCATTTACTATTCATATTAGTATATCAGTCTTTTGGAGACCAAAAGTTCTTTAGTGGGAAGGCGTGATCCAAAATGGATTTTGGATAGACTCCTAAGTTTAAGTGTTCCTCACAGAGGAAAATGAAAGTCCAAGGAAGTTCCTGGACATAGCCCCATTTCAGAGATCTTTTCATTCTAAATCTATTACAAATTGAATGGGTAAAAATGGACTTAGGATGCAAAAGTTATCACCAAAAGAAGATGCCCTATGTTTTTTAGAAAAAGAGGAAAAATCCTCTAAAATGGGAAAAAACCCTTATAAAGGGAAATCACATCTGACCAGGGCAAAAGAGTGGACTTAAACAGAAAGGGGAGAAACCTCTGATCCACTGACCTGATGTATCGGATCATAGGCAGACAAATATGCGATATCAGGACCCTGGATCTGGCAATTGCGACCATGCGATACACTGATCGCTGATGATCGGATCGGCGAATCAGCATCGGAAATGCACAGACCCTGAGCCAAGTGACAATGCGATCGTTGAAATTGCTGATTGTCGATCGGTGACCCGCGATGCCGATAAAAAGGCCAGACCCGATAAGTTTTCAAAGATCGATTATATAAAATTTCAAGTCTGGGAATTTGGATTTTCACGTATTTCCCATGTATTTGGGATTTTACCCAAAACACATATGTGATGTGATAAGTGATGAATCTGGACCCAAAAGGGTTTGTAAATGCAGCTGTATAACATTTCAAGTTTTCCATAAAGCCATTTTGCGATGTTTTCAGTGTTTTAATGTATTTTTCAAATACAAAGGAAAACGCCCGAAAGCGATAAAACTGGACCTGAAGGGGAATTTAGGCATGATCTATATAACTTGAGTTCCATAAAGGCGGATTTCGGGCGGGCCTCAAGTGGTAAATGGTTTTGGGATGGCTCCGCCCGATCCCAGACAATGTTCAACGCATGGCTTGGTGGAGGAACAGGGAAACTGCCTTTTCAGGCAGATAACCTCTGTATCCTTAAGCTGCCTGAAATTGAATGAGGACCGTTGGATTGGAGATCCCATAGATGGATGGTGGAGCTCTGAAAGTGGCCCAAGGTGGACCCGTTGTGTTAAAAGGGTGGATTAAATAGAGTGTGAAGTCTGATAAAAAGGATTTTGTCGGGATTTTCTTTGTATTTGGGATTTTTAACAATAAACCCAAATACAAAGGAACCCGTGTGTATGCAGCTTGTGATAGAAATTTAAAGGTGGACCCGATGGAATATAAGGTGGAATTAATGATTTTTGAAGTGTGATAGATTGCGTTTGGGGGGAATTTTATAGGTTTTCTATGTATTCTCTGTGTAAATAGAGAAAGACCATTTTAGGGATTTCAAAGGCACCGATGGTCCATGCCGTTACAGAACAGGTGGCCACCATCCCCAAAGGTGTTTAGCAATGATTGCTAACACTCAGAGGTGGATTCGAGTGGATAGAGGCCGAGAGCCAGAGAGCTCGAGAAGGGGAAACGGACAGATAACACCGATTGACTTTAAAGTGACAGACTGACAGAGACAGAGAGGCTACTGAGACAGGAAGCAGAAAGCAAAGTCGAAAGGCGAAGCAGAAGGCAAAAGCATAGAGAGCCAAAAAGCTACTAAGAGCAGCTAAGGTAGACTTTGGGGTCACTTGGAGTTTAAGTGAAAAGCTAGAGAGTCGAAGTTTGCAGAAAGCCACTGCACAGAGACAGAGAAGCCAAAGCTAAGGAGCCAGAGCTAGAGATAGAGCCAAAAAGTAGAGAGCTTCAGAGCGAGGGAGAAGATGGTGTTCTAAGCCCATTGTTCCTGTGTAAAACAGTGGATTTGAGCCAAGAGCTTGTAAAAGAACTCAGACCATAATCCCAGAGAGCCTAGTCGAGTTGACTAGAGCTCAAGGAGATGTAGCGCAAGAGTTTGGGTGAACTCCACATTAATTTGTTGTCTTATGTGTAATGCTTGTTGCTGCATTGTTCACTATTATATGCTTTATATTAGTTTAAAAAAATCATTTACAGCACATAAACAGTTTAAACAAACATATGCATACATCCATTATATTGTCAAGCACACATCTAATTCCGCATTGGTTAATCAATAAGACTTGGGAATATTCAAGCTTTGGAAGTGGGAGAGGTCCTTGCAAGTTAGACAAGAAACCTAAGTGCCCCATTTTTAGATCAGTCGCCAACTTGTGATGTAGGTAAGTTCCCTCTACAGATAGAGACAACCCCTCTAGCCCTAGAGTGGGTCTAGTCACAGCAAGACAAAGACAATAGCTAATTCCTTAAATAGTTATTGTTGAAGAGGCCTACCTTATACTAGTGTTTGATTAAGTCTTCATCACGTCGCTTCAACTATTGCTTTCTTCTCCTTAATTGATGATTCACCTGAAACAACATATGAAAATGACAAAACACATAATAGAGCACAACAACGAAATACCTACTTATAGAGTCAAGGAACCATAAGCTATCAACATACATTTCATACATGATATAGGAAATAACCATTGATTATATTAATATAAACAACAGTAAATCTTACAACCACGCCTTGACATCAAAAGCTTCCTTGAAGGGTCTGATCAATATGTCTCCATAAGCGTTCACTCTCAAAGGTCTCCCAGAAAGACTGATGACTCTCTCTCACCCAAAAGCACTAGTATGAAACTAAGGCAATCACAACAAGGCTTCCTTCTTACAAAACCATTTCACACTATCAATCCACAACATGAAAGACTATTCTCATACCTCACAAGCTATTGCTAGGCTATCAGCAATCCAAACTGTAAGTTATCAATCCAACAAACCAAGAACTAGCGCTCTGAAAAACTAGTTGATCATAGTCATGGAGGATGCTTTTATAAGAGGAGGAGCCTCCATAAATGAGGGGAGAGGAAGCTTATCTTCAAGGGAGGTTACCCAAAAGGTGGAATCACCATCTCAAATGAGGAGAGGTGAACTTCTTTGATCTAAAAACCAGCTCCAGAACCACCCAGAAGTATGATGTTTGAACTAATTCGCCATATCTGGGTCATCGCATGTCAAACACTAAGACTTAGAGAAAACTTTGCGAGGCATTAGTGCATTTTGGGCTATCGTCGCAGGCAGGATATTGATGACCTGCGACGATTATCAAACACCGGTATAAGGTAGGCCTCTTCAATGATAGCTATTTAAGGAATTAGCTATTGTCTTTGTCTTGCTATGACTAGACCCACTCTAGGGCTAGAGGGGTTGTCTATATCTGCAGAGGGAACTTACCTGCATCACAGGGTGACTACGCAAACTTTGGCACCAATCCAATGTTTCGCACATTTATAGGAAATGAAGGTGCTTCAAGCACATGTTGAGGAACTACATCATAAGGAACAATTCTTGAAGGCTCGTCTTCAGCCATGGAAAGAGGAAGAAAGCTAGGTTACTCTGGCTATCCAAGAGAAGCTAAAAACTTCACAGCAGACACAGAGGACCATGCACCTCGCCATGGAGGGTCCAACTACAAAGAAGTTGTTTGAAGAAGTGTAGGAGTTCATTGTACAGAGCATCATGGACCTTGATGTCTTGAAGATGGAGTTCAACAAACTCTGCCAGAAAGTGGAGAAGCCAACTAAGTGACTTGAGGGAAATTCACCATATTTGTGTTGGGGGCCTATTGGGATAAGGTGCTTAGGGTAAATTTTTGATAGTTTTGTAATAGTTTTTGTAAAAGAATGTAATGTCTCCATGAAATACGGAAGCAGAGTGTGAAGCTAAGTAAGATTCAAAGGGGCATTAGTCCCTTGTATTGGTAGGTGATAGGGCGGTTTTTGAGACTCACCAATGGGTTGTGGGCCATGGTATTGTAATGAAAAGTCTATACATAGTTGAGTCTTAGCAAGGCTAAGGGGATCAAAATTTTGATAGAGAATTTTGTAAGGACGAGGTGCTAAGGCAAGGAAGGTCTGTTTCCTGTACTTAGGGGAAAGGGGAAGGAACCTGTAGCTGAGTGCACGGACACCTTGGTAAGTTCGTAACTGAGTGCACGGGCCCTTATAGTTGAGTGAGTAGGGTGGAAAGAGTCTGTAACTAAATGTTGTATCTAATAAAGATTTTTTTGGATCAAATCTATTACATATGTGCTTTGTTATTATTTCTGTTTAAGCTTATGCATCTTTGCTCAATGATCTAATTTAAATGAATTAATGCTTTATTTATGCGTGAGAAGGATAGATCTATAATGTTTATGCATGATAAGGATAATTAACTATCTTTGTGAAGTATTAGATAGATCTGTAGTAAGTAATTGATCGGAAAGTGTAGATCTCCATTAAGGTAGAGGGTATAAATTCTAGAGAATACCTATTATTGCGTAAAAGTAGTGAATCTGTCTCTTTTATGTCAGTTAAGTACAATCAAGAACCTTCACGAAGGTCTTAAGGTCATTACCATAGAGATTGCAGTAGTTGACAGTCGAAAGGAATAAATCTACGTGAAGGCAAATCTAATCTAAAGAACCTTAGGAAGACTATCACAGAGGCCTCTAGATGTAGAAACTTGGTTCTAGCATCCCCCAATACTGCTTTAGGTGAGACTGTAGCTTGCACTATGCAGGATGTTACCGAAAGGGCCAGCAGTTAGGGTTTTGTTGGTTGGTGCAAATAACTCTAAACCTGGGTCAGGCCACCTTAAGACAATAGTACAATAAGTATAATAACAATAGGTAAGAAGAAATGTAAATAGTATATTTTTTTTTGTGTACAACTAAGGGTAAAAACCAAATATAACTAGATGGAGGATGGGAATTTTTGGGCTAAGTGTCAAAGTCCAAATTATTGATTTTAGAAAATAAAAGGAAAATAAATCCAAACATCGCTACTATTGTAATGGGTTAGTTACAAACCCTTCAGACTGAGATATAACCTACAACAAGAGAAGTACCAAGACTTAGTTTTCATTCAATACCTAGAATTCCATATTAACAGGCTCAAAGATGTTGGCTCAACTCAGGAAGAGAAACTACTTGGAATAAACAAAACAAAAATCCAAGGTTAGGCTACCACTTATACCAAATTATATTTAACCCTAGAAACAAATAGTGTTTAAATTTTAAAATATACCTTATGGGTTTTGGTAGGAAGTGAGAACTCCCATTATCTATAAGGGATAAATTTAAAATTAGTATATAGAAAAAAAATACGTTTAAAACATTTACACCACAAAAAATTAAGTATCATGTAACCTATATAAAGGAATAGTGAAACTACCAAGGGGTATTTGTGGCCCTCTGTAAATCGAATCTTGGTCGCTTCAGATAATTGAAGATCAAAACCTGAAGTAGCTACGAAAGGGGCTAGCTACTAAGAAAAGAGAAATTTGACCTAAGTTAAATGAAGACCCGAGAGAGTAATTTTTACTGAAAGTATTTAAAAAAAAAGAAATTGGGGATTCACTAAACCTAGTTCCATTTTTTTACCTGTAAGCTGGCTTAAAACCCTCATTGATGACACTATTAGGAAAATAAATAGATAAGAGTAACATGGAAGCTCCACTTGAGCTTGCGAAGAAGACTGGTGGTTTTAGAAGCAACATAACCATGATGAATTTTAAACCCTCTAATTGAATTAAGAAAAAATGTAAAGAAAAATACAAAAAAATGTAAAACCCTAATCAATTTACCTAATACAACTTTGCTCGTGATGGGAATTTTTCCATATACAAGGAAAGAAGATAAATTACATTTCTTTGTACAAATTTAGCTTCAAAGGCTGAAAGGGTTCTCTCACAAAGACAATAAAAGAAAATCCTTGAGAGAATTAGTGGAAGGACCTTAGTCTTCCAAGTTCTTCTCACCTCCATAGGGGAAACCAAATATTGTCAGCTTAAAATCCCTGTTAAATTATGAGAAGGAATTTTCTAAGACATGATTAGTAACCAACAGGGAAAGAACAAGCATAGAAAATCCAATGTTGAAAAATGCCTGAATTTCATCATCGTATCAAACAATTGAGGGATTTAGCTCCGAAGATCCTTTGCCTCTCTATGAAATTAACCAGCTGCAGGGAGGATAAGTAGAACATTAGTATGGAGGTTGTATAGAATACATAGAAGCATGATAAGCCTTAGTAGAAGAAATCCTCACCAAAGTTGGATATATTTTGGCTACACAAACTGACAGTTCAAATGACAATGTGTCAAAGGGAGGGGAGGGGCGTAGTAATGTTACTATCCAACAAAATATCTCCAATATTGAATCATATAGAATACATCTAAGCCATCCCAAGTCTGACCATCATGTGGGTAGGCCCAATTGTCACCACAGAGAGAAAACCCCATAAACCAAGCCACGTGGCTCACCATTGTAAAGGCCTAAAATAATTAAATTTAAAATGTAAGGAAGTGGTGTAGTATAATGGTATGTAAAATGACCACCATGGGTATGGTCACAGGGTCCAAATGCCTCCAATCCTTTTAATAATGATTCAAACCAAAAATTAACATAAGCTATGTATTAGGTCTCCAACATGTGACATGTCATATTTAATAACATCAATCCCCTTAATCTCGATGTGGTGGTGGAGTGGCATAGCCACCCCATTCATTTTAATTGCAAATATATACAACCTTATATTGTACTAAATAAAATAAAATGACCCTTGAGGCGGTACTATAGAAATAGAATATGCATGTGGGTAGTTCCTTCACTAATTTAAGCTAACAAAGATGAAATAAATTATATACGCAATTATGCTAATGAGATAAATAAGGGTGTTTATTAGTGAATAAAGATAAATAAATTCTATTTTTAAGTAGTACGGGTTTGAAGTACATTATAGAGCCAAAGGCTTAAGTTCACACTGAAGGTGACTTTCTAGGTGGGTTATCCAACCATACAAACTCACTAATAAAGAATGTTTTTATCACTACACCTACTTAATTTCACTCAAGGAAGAGATGTTATCATTTTCATCCTCATGCTTCTACTTCAACACCCTTCCCAAAAGGGTTTTCATCTCCCAATGGAGGATGATGGATTTCAAGAAATAGCTCTGTCTTCACTTGGTATGACTAGGGTGTTAGGAAAAATACTCGGGTGGGGGGGCTGGGGGTGGGGGCCATGAATCAGTATTTTAAAAATTACTTGAAATTCACTTTTCTTATTCCAATTTCTATACACGACTTCTTTCTTAGTGAACCTGTGTATGCACATGACTATGATGAAAGAAAACTACATATAACCTGTCAAATAGCTTTACATATAATTCATCATTTACTAATATTTAATGAGTGTGTCATTAATTCATTAATATGTCTTAAGAATAAACTATGAATAGTAGATAGAAGATAGATCATCAACACATAAGAAACACATTAACACACATGAACACTAAGATTTTAGGTGGAAACACAATGCGCGAGAAAAACACCGTTGTTTTGATCTCTATCTTCTCTTAAAAATAAAATAATCTTCTTACAATATTGTACTAATGCAAAATTTAACAAATACATAGGATCCTACTTGTAGAAGTCTACAACCTTCACTCGTTTTCCAAATCCTACTCGAAGAGAGCTACAACTCTTTATGGATCACTTTCCATAATGTTTCAAACTGGATCCACTTTCAACTATTCTGAAATCAATTACTCAAATACTGAACCAACTGAATCATCAAATCAACTATTGTAACTAATGCAAATAGATCAAACTAGATTTGAATAGATCATGCCAATGCATATCCACTCATCAATATACCAAGACAAACGTTGTCACCCATCATAGAAACCAATTGTTTCCACTAAAAACCATGATCAAGCATACATTAGATTGTATACACTATTTTTCTTAATCATACCTACCTATTTACGCGTTTATCCTGAATAATAACCACGTATAGATCTCAAAATTATCCATACCTGAATCAGAATCACTATCACACTGAAATAATCACTACATCACATATGAAACCCATCACAGATCATAGAACCAAATATAGATCATTATATAGAAGCATCATCACTTAGTTAACATTTCATTCCAAAATCAATTCAACCCAACCAGTACTGTTAAACAAAAATCATTATGGGAGAGGCATCATTGACAAACAACATCAATCATAACTGAATTGATTGACCATCATTAATAGTTCATGCTTCAAAACCCTAGTAGTTGTACACGACTCTTATAAAGAACAATCATGTATGTACGTGCTCTTAATGCTTCACACCTATGTATAGATTATGAAATTTTGTATACGTGACCCCCCTGAATAGATTCTTGTATGTATGCAACCTTTTTGAAGAAAACATGCGTACAAATATGCAATTATTGAATCATTCCTTTGTTGTAGCCACAAATAATATTTCGCAACCCTTACTGTCACATGTTCATGTCAGAGTAATATTACAATCACAAATTTATCATTGTTAGTCATAAGATAAAGCAAGCATGCTTATTAGTCACTATAATTCCTTCAGATTTTTTAAATATGAACATCCTTCATGCTCCTTAGTGCATATCTATTTTAGATCAAATCATTCATCAATAACCCTTAACTTGCACACCTAACACTTTGATACCCACCTCCTTATATAACTTAGGCCTTAGCCAATACCTTAGGCTAATCCTTTAGTAATGCTGATGGTCTTCTTTGATGGGATTAAATATCCCTTGTCACGCTCATTACTATGGGCCAATACCATCATAAATACCCTTGGTATTGAGAATACCACAGAGAAGAAACTATACGTGACTTTTCTTCACCATACTTGTGTATGTACGTGGTATTTTTTCAAAAGACCCACATATATTTGCCAACACTTTACCTTTATCATTCATCTGTCTCAGAATTTATATTCCTTTGTCCAGTCTCTTTTTTGCATCTGTACTAGCTTGTATACTCATCTTGCTACCATCATGTTGACATGTTTATCAAGTAGGTTTCCATCAAGGACAACACATTAGTCGCAATGGAAAAAATCTCCCCCTTTGGACTTGATGGCAACCACTTTGGTGTTTAGTTACCACCACCTATAAATACTTGTAAACACATCTGTAGACATGCCAAGCTTCTCTCCCAAGTCACAAAAAATTATCCAAACACCAAGCTTCTCTCCCCCTTTGACATCAAGGGAAATTGGATGACCATTGTTGAACGAAGACTTTATATGACTGGATATTAAAATTTTATATCATGGGTCTTTATATGACCTTTACATCAAGAGACACATATGACATTTAAAACCAAAATCAAAGACCTCAATAGTGAGGTAGCAAGACCATGATAGCCATCAACAACCATCATTCACCATATAAGAATTTTTTCTATGAGAATTTGAAAACATCATTAAGCAACAAGGAATGCTAAAGAAATCATAATTCCAACAATGCACTATTAGGAATATAACAAATTCTTCCCATGAACCTATGCCATCTATTTAGTATTAGGAGTGATCATATTCACCGATAAAGTCATCAAATAAACTTAATCAATTATTAAAGCCATCAAAGAAGCAATGTCATATAGCAACCATCATAAGACAACATCACTTCTAAGTTTCATTTGAGCAACAAAAAACTATAAGCAATCAACATTAGAAGCAGAGGGCCAAAGAACGAATGACTGAAATATACCAAAACCACCCCTTGATTATGGCCCATAGTTTCTTCTTCATAGAGAAACATACACTATTATCAAGAACCAAACTCATGTATATATGCCTCTATACTTCATGAGGTCCGTGTACAGAAAGTAAACTGCAATAATTTTTTAGTCTTAGCTTCCCTTGAACATCAAAAGTTTGTTAGAATGATTAATAAAGTGATGAGGCAGAGACCACTCCTAGTGTTTGTCTAAGATATTCAAAGGGATCATGTGGAAGTGGATTTATAAATATATCTGCAACTTATCCTTTTAAGGTAACATATTCTAGTTTGACCTTCTGTTCAAGAACCTGTTCTCTCATAAAGTGATATTTGATTAGAATATGATTGGTTTTTGAGTGCATGGCAGGGTTTTTATAAATACTTATGGCACTCATATTATCACACAGAATAGGTATAGGTTGAGTAAAAGTGATTTGAATGTATTGAAATGTTTGCATCATTCATAGAAGTTGAGTAC
This sequence comes from Pinus tabuliformis, assembly GCA_031772625.1. Lineage (NCBI taxonomy): Eukaryota > Viridiplantae > Streptophyta > Pinopsida > Pinales > Pinaceae > Pinus > Pinus tabuliformis. The sequence goes on along the minus strand of CM062818.1, from coordinate 1,442,658,856 downwards.
AACAAGATGCATTGTCAACATATTTTGCCTCAGTAGATAAAGCAATGGAGATTTTATTTTTTCTAAACCATGATACCAAGCGAGGTCCCAAATAAAATTCTCCTTCACTAGTACTCTTTTAATCATGAATATTACCTACCCAATCTGCATCTATGTAAGCATGAAGTGAAAAATCTACATCTTTGGGATATCATAGACCAAAACCTTGAGTTCCTTGTAAATACTTGAATATTCTCTTGATTGCATGGAGATGAGTTTCTTTAGGATTTTCTTGAAATCATCCAACAATCCCAATTGCATGCATAATATACATTCTTGTGCCTATAAGGTAAGGTAAGATCCTGATCATAGATCTGTATCCTGGTTGGTTTATTGAAGGAGAATTATCATGTGAACTAATATTACATCTTGTTACCATTGGTGTGCATACATGACTGCTATCTTCCATTCCATATTTCTTCAAAATATGCTCAAGGCACTTGGTTTGTGAGAGAAAGATACCATTCTTTGCTTGCTGAACTTGAATACCAAGAAAGTATGTTAGTTAACCAAATAAGTACATTTCAAATTCTTGCTACATAACTGAAGAAAATCCTTGACTCATAGCTTCTTCATTGCTTCCAAATATGATGTCTACATAAAAAACAAGTATCAAAAGTTTATCTTTATCCATATTTATATATGGATTTCTGTCTGCATACCCCTTGGTGAAGCCTTGTTCTTGAAGATCCCTATCAAGATGATAATACCATGCACGGGGGGCTTGTTTTAGCCCACATAAATCCTTCTTATGTTTGCAGACAAGCTTTTTATCATTTCCCAGAATGAACCCTTCAAGTTTTTCAATATAAACTTCTTCTTCTAGGTCCCCTTTAATAATGGATATTTAATATCCATTTGATATACTTTAGAGTTATGAAAACTTGAAAATGTTTCTTCAAAGTCTATTCCTTCTTGTTGAACATAGCTTTTACATACGTATCTTGCTTTGTTTCTAATTACCTCTCCATTTTCATTCAGTTTGTTTTTGAATTCCCATTTTGTCCCAATAACATTTTTATCAAGAGGTCATGGTACTAGTTCCCATGTATGGTTATTTTCTATTTGATGAAGTTCTTCATTCATTTCCTTAACCCAACATTCATCTTTGTTTACTTGATTTATATTTTGAGGTTTAATTGTGGATAATAAGGCTAGATAACTAAATGTTCCAACAACAGTTCTTCTAGTTCGTACTCTAGATTCCTTTTCACCTGAAATTTGAGATTTTGGATGATTTTTATGAACATACCTTGAAGGAGTCTTTTCTGATTCTTTTGTACTTTCAATTCCTTCTTCTGGTGCTTCATTAATTCCCTCTCCTACATCCTTTTGGCTTGTTGTAGGAACAAGTTCGTCATCTGCTGGTGCTTCCCTTTTGGTACTTGTGGATGCTTCATCAATTACAACATCAATGCATTCAACAATATTTTGAAGCCTTTTATTATAGCATTTATATCCTTTACTTCTAGAGGATTATCCCAAGAGAATTCCTTCATCATCTCTACATTCAAACTTTCCAAGTTTATCATCATTATACTTTATGTAACATTCTCTTCCAAAAACTCTGAAATGACTGATAGTTGGAGGCTTACCAAACTGTAGTTCATAAGGAGTTCTATCATTGTTTACCCGAATATGAGTTTTGTTGAGGATATTTGCATATGTATGTGTTTCTTCTCCCCAGAAGGTATGATGTGTTCTAGACTCATCAAACATGGAATGTTCCATTTATTGGATTATTCTATTCATTCTTTCTGCCGCTCGATTTTGTTGAAGAGTTTTAGCTATGGAAAACTACTTCTTGATACCATGTTGTTCACAAAATTCAAAAGATGCATCTGATATAAACTCTCCTCCTCTATTATATCTAAGACATTTGATTTTTAACTCTAACTTATTTTCTACTAGAGCTTGGAAGACCTTAAATTTATCAAATTATTCATCTTTATGTTTTAGTAATCCAATCCAACACATTGTAACAAAATACCCAATGAATAATATGAATTATTTTCACCTCGAGGAGAATTATTTCTCATAGGACCACAAAAATCAGTATGAATAAGTTCAAGTGGCTTACTGGAAGTACCTTCTTTAGTATTAAACTGAACTCTGGTTTTCCTACTGAATTGACATGATTTCCACATGTTGTTTTCTGGCAGAGAGATGTTAGGCAAGTCATGTATTGCTCCCATTCTGCTTGACTTTCGTAATTGAGTGAAGCTTAGATGTCCCAATATTTTGTGACAAAGCCAAATTTCTTCTGATTTTATCAAGTAACAATGTTCCTGTCTACCTTCCAAGACATAAACATTATCTAGATTCTTTGTTCCATTTATTATGATCTTACATGTATCTAGATTTCATACCACACAATTCTTTGATCTGAAAACAACCTCATGTCCTTGGTCACACATTTTACTAAGACTCAACAAGTTATGCTGTAATCCATCAATAAACAAAACATTTCTAGCTCTAACCTTATGCTTTAGCAAAATAGTTCATTTCGCTTTGATAGCAACAGGTGAGTTACTTCCAAAGGTTATGCTATTTTCTTTCATTATTTAATTAAAGGACATAGACTTATCTTTATCACCTATCATATGCTTTGAGCATCCACTGTCATTGGACCACATATTTTCTTGATCTCTTGCAAATAAAGCTAAACCACAATTTTCCGATTCTATGGTTTTCTTTTTCCATACCTTGGATGTTGTTTCCTTTTTTTCATTCTAAAGATTTGGTCTCATATTTTAAGAGTATTTCTTTAATCCAATCTCATTCTTTTGCTTTCTTTCTTCTCTAGTCATGATAGTTTTATAAGTGACACATTCAACAACATTGACCATTGAAGTACAAGTTCCTATGAGTATAATAAATTTTTGTGTAATTTCCCTTTTGATTGTGGTAAGGGTGATTTACCTGAGAGACATTTGATCCCTCATTCCTTTCCTGATAGCTAGAATTTTGTTGATTACCTCCCTTTACTACATTGCTTGATAACTTCCTATGCATGTTTCAAAATATTTTATAGTCTTTGATGATTCTCCATTATATCCAAGACTTGTTTTTATTAGAGGAGAGAGTTGTACTTTGGTGATTTCTTATAGGGTCCCAGATCCTTTAGAAAATATAAAGTTTAAACATTTTGTTTTCTCAAGTTCCTTTCTTAGACTTACTATTTCTAGTTCTAACTTTTCATTATGCCTCTCCTTTTATAGAATTTGTTTCTTCAGTGCTTCTTTTGCTAATTTATCTCCTTCTAGATGAATTTTAGGCTAGGTTATTTCTTTAATGAGATTATCTTCTTCTTCTAAAGCATCCATAAAGACATCATAAATGCATTTACCTTCAAATGTTGTAATTAATTGATATTCTTGATCAGACTCAACCTCTTCACCATTTGAAAGACCATCACTATCTTCGTTTGTGTAGAAACTTTTCTTGTTTTCAAACCTTCATCTAAAATTTACTATTGCAGAAAATTTCCCTTTATCATGGTTTTCTTTACAATGGAATTTAATAGCATAATGACCAATTCTTACATAATAAAAACAATTTGAAAGGAAGCTTACCTCTAAATTAGTTCCTACTTGGATTTTCTTTACAAAGTTCACCTCTTCTTCATCTAATACATAACTTGATTCCTTAACATCCTCCTTTTCTTTTCCTTTAGAAGTATATTTGAATGCTTCTTCTTTGATATATGAAGGATCCCCTTTTCTCATTTCATAAGTTGTTAAGATCCCATGAAGCAGGTCAATAGTAAGGTTCTTCAAATCCTACATTTCTTTAATTACATAGACTTTCGAATTGAATTTTGGGGTTAGAGATCTTAGGATTTTCTCAACAAGCATTGGTTCTTTTACTTCATCACCAATATTTCTCATTGAATTAACTATCTCATCTACCCTAAGAAATAAACTTGCAATACTTTCATAACTATGCATTATGAGGGTTTCATATCAAATTCAAAAGGTTTGAAGTTTTTCACTCTTTATGTTACTTTCACCTTCATAACTCTAGATGATCTTGTTTGATATAGCCTTTGTGTTATTCAGCTACATGATCTTTACAAATTTTGATTCCACCAAGCTTCCCAACAAAGCATTTACATCCTTTGCATTGGTCTCATATTTTTTCTCTTCTGCTTCATCTGCAGGAATGAAGGATGGATACTAATAGCCTCCTTCAATGATACCCCAAACATCGGCTCCAAGTGACTACGTATAAGCTCTTGTTTTGAATTTCCAGAAAACTAGGTTGGATCGATTAAATAATGGTTCCCTAATAGATTCTACTCCCTCTTCATTGCTCATCTTGATGAATCTTCCTTAAAGCGATCAAGATTATTATGAAGGACCTGCTCTGGTTCCAATTGTTAGGAAAAATACTGAGAGGGGGCGTGAATCAGTGTTTTAACACCTACTTCAACTGTTGGAAATAATACTAAGAGGGGGTTGAATCAGTATTATCAGATCAAGAATTTTTATTTTTCATAATCAGATTTATATACGCCACTTTAGAGAGGGGAACTAGCGTGTACACGCAACTGTCTTTAAGGTAACCCGCGTTTATGTAGTAAACTTATGATTCAGTTAATTCATCATATGTTGATCTCTAATCAGTGCATCGGTACTTCATCAATTATTAAATAGTAACCATGTGTAGTACATAAGCAACACACATGAACACCAAGATTTAAGGTGGAAACCCAATGTGGGTAAAAACCACCTGCTGTTGTCGTCTCTTCTTCTTTTATTAATAAGAAAATATGTTTACAATCTTGTACTGGTGCAGACTCATACCAGTACACAGGCTTCTACCTGTAGAAGCTCACAACTTTCTCTCGTTCTCCAGCTTCTACTGAAAGGGAGCTACAACCCCCTAGCTCTTTTACCAACCAATATGCTTACTAGTATGTAGGTGCTAGCCTACAAAAAACTCCACTCTTCCACCAGGGACCATGTTTCATGAATTTTCAGACTAGATGCTCCTGGCACATATTAAGACATATGAAGACCTTGACTCATCAATAGCCCATCAGAAATTTAGAAACTCAAACTTTATCAACCAACATGCAGTTAATCTAAAACAAATAGATCATTGTCATCAAAACATTGTACTGAACCCAGAAACCTGTATCAACATTCAGAACCAACTGAAACCTCAAAAATGCATGTGTTAGACTGTGTACACTACTTCAATGAAGAAAACCTACATGTATACGCTACTTCCTTCAGCCCAACCTGCATATACCTCTAAAGATTATGAATCATAAAATCTCTGAATCACAAACTGTACCAACCAGCAATGTACTAAACATCTACTGTCAACTTATAGAACATTACACAGGCAGGCAAAAGAAAACACTTCTTCTCACTTATATAATCAATCAAATATCAACGTCCTTATGCATTTATATTTACATTCAGATCTAAGAAGACTTCATTGACAGACAATAGTAAAATATCAGCAGTAATAAATTAGCAATATTGATCTGATAGATCAGTCATCTCTGAACCACAAGCCTTTCTTTTATATATGCTACTTGAAAGAACAGAACCTGCGTGTATATGCTCTTTTGCCGCGACGAACTTGCGTACAAATCTGCAAATATTGACTTAGAATTTTGCTGCAATTCCAGACTTCAGACAAACCCAAATCATGATAGATAACGAATAAAATAGACTCAAAACATCAGATCTAGCCTCAACCAATATCAGATCATTCAAGAATAAGTCATTTAAGGTCTCATGATCCTGATCCAATATTGAACTCAAGGTGCACATAAATATTTCAGATCTAGTCTAAAACGTAAACCTGCAACATAAAATATACTTCAAATAGAAGTATTCCTTAGAATCTTATTCACTTGCACACTTGGCCTTATGATCCTCTCTTCTTTATATAGTTTTTGGCCTTTCTCAATACCATGGACCAAATCCACTTAGGACCAATACCTTGGATCAAATACCATAGACCAAATACCTCAGACTAAATACCTAGGGTCAATATCATGCTCCAAAGATACCTTGGACCAAAACCATGGTTTTCAACATGTACGCGCTTTGCCTTATGTGGGAGTGCGTGTGTACGTTATACGCTATTTCTGTTCTGAGTACCTGCATGTATGAGCTACTTGGACTAATTGAACCTGCGTGTATCTCTTAAACTGCTCTTACATCATCTTCTTCCTTCAACTTCTTTATTTTGATCAAAAGACCTTAGTTCCATCTTCCTGATCCTCTGTACCACTTCCCTATTGCCTCTGAATATTCTTGTTAGCGTCTTAAGTTGACCTATAGAGTTGCCATCAAGGACAATACTTGTATCATAATGCCAACAATCTCCGTCTTTGGACTTGATGGCAACCATGATGGTGTTGACTACTGCAAGCTGTAAAGACTGTTAGAGATACCATACAACACCAAAATACCAAAATACTGTCCCCCTTTAACATTAAGGGCAAAGGGCGGACCACTCTACTCTCCTCCTTTACATGATGCTATCCATACTCCCCTTGAGTACATGCTGAGTCTACAGAGAGATGATTCAATATAATAACATGACACTATAACTCAACAAAGTGAGTATGATCTCCCTATGACCATGAACTCATGCATACATCAATCACCCAACCAAGTGGGGATACACCATATTTGACTCATCTGCCCAACGAAGTGGGGATATACCAAAGTTTATACAAGAAAGAAATACAACAATTATTACATCATCCATCCCAAGGATATTGGGGAAATAAATAACATCATATGACCAATAGAACTCATTGAAATATAGACCATGACAGAAGAAGTTATATCACACTAATGACTGATGCAACTAAGAAATAGTTGAGTTCAACAACCATAATGCCAACAATGTGGAATGTGAACGCTCCCCTTGAACCTATGCTACCACTGTTTTTTTGTTAGAAAAACATATACATGCTTTCAGCCAAGGAAACCCGCGTGTACCCATGCATATACTACATGAAATCAGCGTGTAGTAAACTTCCTCTAAAAAACTGGATTTAATAGCAGGATGATGCAGCAACAACTCCCAACTTTTTTTCTGGGATATTCAAATGTTTCTCTAGATAGTGAAATAGTGAATATATCAGCAACCTATTCTTTGGAGGGGACATACTCCAATTTGACCTTTTGTTCAAGCACTTGTTTTCGTAGAAAATGGTACTTGATGGGTATGTGCTTGGTCTTGGAGTGCATTACTGGAATCTTTGAAATACTGATGGCACTTGTATTATCACATAGAATGTAGATGGGTGGAGTACATGTGATCTAAATTTCTTGCAAAGTTTTCATAATCCAAAGTAGTTGTGTGTGCAGCAAGATGCAACAGCCACATGTTCTGCTTCAGCTATAGATAAAGCAATTGAAATTTGTTTCTTGCTAAACCAAGACACTAACCTAGAACCCATATAGAATGCACCACCACTAGTGCTTTTTCTATCATAAACACTTCCTGCCCAATCTACATCTGTATATGCATGAAGAGTAAGATTTTCATCTCTAGGATACCATAGTCGAAAGTACTGAGTTCCTTGAAGATATTTGAAAATTCTTTTGACTGCCTGAAGGTGTGATTCCTATGGATTTTCTTGGAATCTTCCAACTATTCCTACTGCATGCATGATGTCAGGTCAGGTACCTATTAAATAAAGTAGACTTCCAATCATGGATCTATAAGTTGATTGATGTATTGCTACTGATTCATCATTTGAGCTGAGACTGCATCCTGTTACCACATGAGTACATACAGGTTTAAAATCTTCCATTCCATACTTTTTCAAGACTACTTGAGATATTTGGTTTGTGAAAGAAAAATACCATCTTTAGTTTGCTGAACTTGTAGACCAAGAAAATAGGTAAGTTCACTAAGCAAGGACATTTCAAATTCTTGCTACATTACTGAAGTATAATTTTGACTCATGGATTCTTCATTGATACCAAAAATGATATCATCAACATAAACAATAATAATTAGCAATTTATCATTTTCAATCTTTGTATATAAATTGCTATCTGCAGAACCTTTTTTAAAACCTTGTTGGTGTAGATATTTGTCAAGGTCGTAATACCAAGCCCTTGGAGCCTATTTCAGACCATAGAGAGCCTTTTTGAGTCTGCATAGAAGTTTTGCATCATTTCCAAGAATGAATCCTTATGGTTGTTCAATATAAACATCTTCTTCTAAATCTCCACTAAGGAAGGCTGATTTTACATCCATTAGGTATACTTTGAATTTCCAAAAACTGGAAAGAGCAAGAAACATTCTTATGGCTTCAAGTCTCGTAACAGGTGAAAAAGTTTCTTCAAAATCTATACCTTCTTGTTGAGCATACCCTTTACAAACAAGTCTAGCCTTGTTTCTAATGACTTTTCCATTTTCATTCACCTTGTTCTTGAATATCCATTTAGCTCCTATAATATTTTTATCATGAGGTCTAGGAACTAATTCCCAAGTGTCATTCTTTTCAATTTGCTCAAGTTCTTCATCCATGGCCTTGACCCAACATTCATATTGGTGGGCTCCAGTATTGCAGCAATAATGCTGCAACTCCTAGGACTCCCTTCTTTACTTTTATCAACCCGGTAGTTCATAACAAACTTGGAAGCGACGGTGCTATATGCACAAGTACTAGCTCTTGCCGCAGGATGTCACTTGATCAACTGGCACAAGTCCGCTAGGAGCTTAAGCCAACTTCTATGAGCTCTCAGAAGAAGCTTTTAACTGTGATGGATGAAAACTAACTCAACCAGAGGCTAATCTACTTGCAGAAAGAAGTTGAAAGCTAGAAAGGAACGCAAACCCTAGCAAACCCTAGTTATACCGACTAACCCTACTGGTGCAAGTAAAAGGATGAAAGCTACAGAAATGGATGCCATTGACTTCTAAAAAGGTAAAATGCATGTGACTAAGCTACTTCTGAAGAGAAATATGAAGAAAACATCTTTTTGCATTTTTGAGTAATTTGTCAGAATTATTTTGCATGTGCTTTAACTATTTTTGACTGTGCAGAGGTTGAGTAGCGAAAGGAAATGGAATAGGCACTTGCAAGAGGTTGGGAAGGTTATAATAGGGCCTAAGGGGTCCCTAGCACCCTTCCAGGGAGTTTCACAGTGCTTGGATCTCAAGAAACCACTTTCGTAAGCTTCTACAGGAAGTCTGCAGGGGTTCTATGGGATGTTTTGTGGCTTCTACAGGATGTTTCTACACGATGTTCCGAAAGGGAGCTTTGAAGGGTTGATGGTGGAAAAAGGTGGAGAAGTGGGTATGGAGGTGAGATGAAGGTGTGATGAGGTCTAGGACTTGGCGAACGAAGCGGGTGAGTGATAAGGATGGCTGGATTTGTTTAAGGAGGGTTAGAGCAATGTTGCACAAAAATATGGCAATTAGGTCAAAGTGAGGGAACGTTGCAAATGCGAGGCAAGAATCAGAGTTGGAGGGTGGAGCAGGCAGTATTGAGGGAGTAGGGGTAGAAAAAGAGGTATTACAGGTGCTCTGCAAGTTATTTTCCAAACTATTCAAACAAAGACTCGGAAAAACCAAGGACCTAGCTACTTTAACCTAATCTGACCTAAATATCAGGAAAGAAAATGAACAGAAGTTTATTGCAATGAAATCATGTGAAATAGCTATGCAAACTAAGAAATCATGAACCTGAACATGTAACCACAATTGGTATCAACTTCTGCAAATGATAATTCAACACTAACAATTGCATGATGAAGTAAAGACAGTGTTTTGGGGGGCAGCAAGGACACCTTGGTCTCAGCTCATGGTTCCACAGAGGGAGAGGTGAGATCAGGGGTGCTTGATGTCCTTTTTCTAAATATATTCTCTGTTATTAACCTATCAAAACAATCTGAACATGAAAAGCCTTTCTAATCATCAACAATGATCTAGGTAACCAAGCAAGACTGTAATCTACTTAACAAAAATTATTTTGCAAAAACATTAAAAACATATAACAGTACATGAAGGAGGCCTTGGCACATGGGTTGGGCCCAACCCCAAGAGCTGCATGCTCCTAATAAAAGCTCAGGACTAATGCCAAATGAAACTGCTTTCCATTATTCAAAAATAACCATGTCACAAAGAAAGTCGTATAGTAGAAGCTACAAAATGAGCTGAGAAACTAGCAGCACTATAGTGCAGAATACCACTGTTCAAAAAGTAACCTACGAAGGCTAGAAGCCTTCTTATTTATACACTACGAGGGTCTCCAACAGCCCTCCTTAACTTGAGGGGCTCAGCTGCTTGAACTGCCAATGATCAAACACTTTACACAAAACTACTTAGCTGCCTTTGGGAATCCTTTTCGGTGGCCTGCTGAACTCCGAGCTGAGCGTGGAGAATTCGAGGAAGGGGCCATTTAGTGCAGGAGACACCCTTCCTACGAATCCTCACCCTTGTTCCTTCATGCTTGGCTGTCATCTGGCTCATAAATGCTTGGCCTTGGTCTAAAATTGTTCAAAAATATGCAATAACCACATGTTAGCCTTCTTGGTCAAGTGATTATCCTCATTCGTTCAACTAACATAAATATACTCAAAAAACATGCATAAACTATGAAAAATGGTGGATTGATGAAGAACAATAGGCAAAATGAGCCCAATAAGTTACCCATTTTTGGGGCTCATCATCACCCCCCTGCTAAATGGGTTGCTCATCCTCTGAGCAACTAGTCTAGCTCATCATCCTTGATAGCTTTGACTGCCTCTCTCACGTCCCAGGCCTTTGAGGTGATGTCTTCTTCCCGGTCATGAAATCCTGCTTTTCTTTCCACTTCCTCCCACTGCCTGTTTTCCTCTCCTTCCAGTAATCCCAAAAGCAAGGGAGGACTGAAATTTAGGCTGATCCAATTGGCCTGCATATTTTGTATTGACTGTTTATAGAGGGGTACCCTTGCCAAAGCCTCCCTCATCCTGGTTGGAGAGTGGTATTCCCTTATCTTCAAACTGTGGGGCAGTGTGTTCCACCTCCTTGTGCAAGCATGAAGGTAGTTATCCCCCAACAGTCTCTCCATGTCCTCAAAGTGGGCAATAGCTTGAGCTTGTCGCTCAATGTAATCTGGTAACTCCTGAGGGTTGATGGCCAAGTGCTGGTGGCCGCTTATCATTGCTGAGGTATCCTCCATCTCTGCTCTGATCATTAGTGGTTCACTGAGTTCCCTGTTCATAATATCTCGGACCTCTGCTACCCTTTTTTCCTCATGATTCAGCCAAGAGGCCATGGCCATAAGTTGGACATCTCCTACCACAGTGTTGGGGTCCCATGAATTCATATTTGGAAGGGCCAAGTTGTGCAAATAAAACTCTGATAATTTAGCCTTGTCCTCTGATGAACTACTATCACATAAAGCCAGGAATTGATGATAGTTTTGAAATGGAGTAGTGCCTCTTTGGGCCAAGGTGTTAATCTGGAACTGCAACCATTGATCTTTAAGGTAAAAAGCTTATGACTTGGCAGGCTGCCTACACTTTATGACCTCTATTGCCCAGCTGGCCATGCAGGCCAGTTGGGCTTCCTTCTCATGTACCTGTTGCCTTAGAGACTATATCTCTTCTGCTACCTGCAACTCCTTTTCCTATAGGTGTTTTGTTAGTGCCTCGATCTCAGCCTGCATCCCATCCTTTCTTTGTTGTTCATCCAAGGTTTCTTTGTCTGTTGGAGAATTTTCCCGCTGCTGTCGTTCTTCTAGAATGGAGGGCCTGTCTTCCTTATGGATTTCCTATAGCTGTAGTTGCTGTTTTAGCAGCTCATTCTCTTCCTGTAGTCTAGCCCTTTGAATGCTCTCTACATGATTTACCATGTCCAATTCTTTCCTTGACTCTCTGAGTTGTTCTTCTAGGGGACCTATGTCTGCCACACCCTTGGACTTGGCGATCCTCATCCAAGTATGAGTCGTAATCCTTCCTTCCTCCGGTGCAAAAAATAGTGGCACTGCAAATTTCTGGGGAATTATTTTCCCAGCTTCTAACAAGCTATTGTATGTGCCCAAACTGGGCTGAGGACTTGGTTCCAATATTTCCTCTGTCCTTTCTTCTTCCTGTGGTTGTTTGGCCACCTTTTCCTCCAACTTCTCGGTCTCTTTTAGCTTAGCCCAAGTTTCCTGTAGAGCTTTCTCAGCTTCCTATAGAACTGTCTTTGTGTCCAGTCTTTCTCTCCAGGTGGAAGTTTTTGGGCTTCCTCGCTCATAGGTGATGGAAATCTTTGAGGGGGACCCTTCCTTTGGTTTAGGGGTTGTATCCTCAATAATAATTGGCTCCTTTGACAGCAGTTGGGGTCTGCCTACTTTGATCCGTGTTCCCCTTCTTGCTTTAAAGTACATGGAGGTCTACCCCTTTCGCTTCCCTTTTTGTTTTGGAGGTGTTTTTAAGGCGGCCAGCATAGCTGTAGCCTCTCTTGCCAATATTTCCAGTGATTTTCCTCTTTGTTGTTCTGTTTCCATGCTTCTTGTAGAAGCCTTTGTGTCAACTATTTCTGCCTGTATTGAGGTCATTTTAGGATCTGTCTTTGCCTTTTGTTTTGGTGTGACTGCTGTGGCTGTGCCAGCCTTTACTTGGGATGTTTCTACCTTCTCTGCTCTCCTCTGCAGTCTCTTTTCCCTTGGTGTTTGTGCTGCTGTTCCTTGCTCTGTTTTAGGCTCAGCAATTTGGCCCTCCCCCTCTTCCTCTTTTTGTCCTGCTTGTGCTTGTTTATCCTGTGTTTCTCTAGCAATGATTTTCTCTCCTACTTCAGTGTGTTCCCCTTCTTCACTATTGGATGAGGTGAGCTCCTTGGCCAGAATTCTAATATTGTCATCTTTGGTCATGTTTCAGAAAATTTCCCAAGAGAGGGGAATAGTGTAGGTGTGGAGGGCATCTTCCACTAAAAGTTTGATGAGCCCATGATGGGCTAACTGATCCGGTGTCCCTTATTTCAATTTTGTGCCACATTCACATAATGACTACAGAAGAAATTAGGGGATACTCAACTTCTCTCCCGGAGGTAAATCCATTCCATGTCTTAGTTCATTCAGCAACCTAAAATGATAGCCATAGAAAATGTTGAACCTCCCTTCATAGGTAATGTATTTCATGATTTGGAAGCTAACTTCGCTCCAAAGAGGAGGTAAGCTGGTTCTCCGGACTCCGTTTTTGTCTTCTACAGGATGTTCTTCAGGCAGGAAGAATGCTTTCTTGGCTGCCTGACCCAATGAAATTTCTTCTTTGCTCCAAGGGAGCCCTAATGGGAGGCCAGTAACATGACTGATGAGCTCAAGGGTAACTTCTAGGGTCAAACCCCTAAAATTCCCTATGGCCTGTGTCTTTGATTCAGGTTTTAGGGACATTAAGAATTCCTCCGTTATTTCATCGTCATGACCCTGAATTCTATCACAAAAGGTCATCCAATTGGCACGGGTGAAGAGGTCTACCACCTCTGGATGCTCACGTAGCTTGCTGGGATCCGAAGGTTCTTTCCTGATAAACCCTCCTGGCATGGTGAGAGTGCTACCTTTTTTTTATGCTTTGGTCAAAAAAGGAGATGCTATTTATGGTTTCCCCCTGGACTCAAGGAAGAATTCTTCGGCTATTTAATATTAATGAGCATCAATTCTCTGGTTTCAATCCTGCTGTGACTTAGCTCTCAGCTATCTGGTTATGAAAGGAAGAGTTTTTGCTTCTACAAACAGAGGGCAGAGACCAAGTTTTCTTCTCAAGACACATGCAAATTTTAAAATTTTCATCCATAGGCTGACTCTCACAGCTGCATATGCCTTCCTTATAAGAGAATTTTAGCAAGAGGAAATGTGGGGAAGAATTTCAATGTAAAAAAACTGAGGAATATCGTTCAACACATAGGCAATCTGCAATTTTCAACTCAAAGGTGGATTTTTCTCCGTCTCCCCAATTTGGAACAACTCAATTCACCACCTTTTTGAAACATACCATGCATGGAAGAGTGTTTTCGAGCCTACCTCTCTCAGAACTCCAAATTCGATGAAGAAAAGTCTAGGCTTCTCTACTCTGGAAAGCTGTGCCGGACTTCCTGTAGAGCTGCTTCCTGTAGAACTCTTGTCGGCTTCTGTAGGATGTCACTCCACCTTTGAATGAGCTCGGTACGTGGGAGATTTTTTGAACAGGCCAAAAAACTCGGTGGAGGACGACAGGTTAACAGATTTTAGAAGCAGAGGACAGGTACTTCGGCCGAGGACGTTGCAAGTGCAAATGAACAGCGGGTGGTGAAAGTCTTCGGCTGAGTATCTTTAATCTGCAGCGCAATTCGTGGCGAGGGGATGAGGTGGCCAGACTGAACTGTTGATCCAATGTCACAGCCATCATTTTTCTATGTGTCTCTGACCGCCATCACCTCCCCTCTGCCATTAACCGCCACCACCACTACCAGTCCCGCTGATTTTCCCTGACTGGACACTCCACATGTGTCGGCTGCACGTCTCTGTGGAAAATTTGAACGTAACTGAGCTTGTTCGAATCCCACAAAGCGTTGTAACTGGCTGAGGGTGGCCAGTTGACTAGCCACCGAGCCCGTCCAATCTGAACCATTTTCACAATCATGCAGTTTTTGAAATATAGTTTATGCAATTGACGAATGAGGTTAGACACTTACCTGCACGACTGTGGATGCGTTATGAAGACTTCGGGTCTTGAAACCACCGCTTCGGTTGCTGCTACCTCGTGGATGGGTGTTAGAACCCATTCCTCCATTTGTTGATGCTGTATGCACTGTTTTGGAACCCGATCCTTCAGTTATCAACGTTGCATGCACACGTTCTGCTAGGTTTCAGCTGCCGAGGATGTTTTCACGTCCAAGAGCAGCCTTTTGCACATTCCCTTTGTTGATCTCGGTTGTCCCTGGCTCCAGAGTATGTCTTCCAGAGGGATCAGCTGCTATAGGATTCCTGTAGGATGTCCTATAGCTACTTCTCCTCCTGGGATGCAGGCTAAACAAGTAGGGCTATATTGTGGACAATGGATCTAGATGGAGTTTGGACAGGCAGGGTGAGTGAGACTTTGTTACTTGAATTGTCACTAAAAATTCTTGTTGTCAATATGAGGAAAACAAGGTTTCTTATATGACTATGCAGGAACACATAACCAGGTGGGTGACGGAGGTGTAAAGAGATGGAACAGGGTGCCATATGGTGATGGGTGGAAATAGGGGTGTCTGCAGGCCTAACAAACAGATTCCAACCTTCAGATTCCCCTCCCAGATCGATTTTGGCTTGCCCGAAGGTTCTACAGGATGTTTCCTATAGAAGACATAAACTGCCTGTAGAATAGGCAGAACATCCTGTAGAAGGTGAAATCTGCCCCCGAATGTGATCAAATCCTAGGAGAGGCGAGTGGTCATGGAGGAAGTGTCTGTGAGGGTGTCCTGTAGCCTGGTGTGGACCCCTATCCTTGTTTTGCGTGACCTTCCTAACCTGCAATATATTCCCTGCAACCTGCAATTATTCCACAGAGATTAGGCCTGTTTTTTTTTTTTTTTTTTTGAGAGACAGCTGGGGCGCCTCCATGAGGTTTTCACCCTCACTATCTGCCCCAGGCGCTTCTAAGAAGTTTTCACCCAGGGATCTTTTTATTTCATTTCTCTATTTTTTCTTCTTCTTCTTTTTTTTTTTTTTTTATGCTCAAGGTGTGGGTGGAGTAGAGACAGGGCCCTGCTCCATTACTAGCACTGATTTGTCCAAAGTTTCAATGAACTCCTGCCTCGAAAGGGGTTTCCTGTAGATTTTCAATTGATGCCCATTGACGAGCATGGGGATGGCTTCTTCATCAATGGTCCTGATGAGGACTGAACCATTGTCATTGCATTTCTCCACTGTATATGGTCCTAACCACCTTGTCCTCAGTTTCGCTTTGAAATCCTTATATCTTGAGTCATACAGCAGCACCAAATCTCCAGGCTAGAATTGCTTTTCATTAAGGTGCCGATCATGCCATATCTTCCTCTGGAGTTGAACTACTTCTGAGTGGAGGAGGGCCTGCATTCTCTATTCATCCAATCCATTTAGCTGCAATAATCTTTCCCATTGTGCATGGTTGAGATCTAGGTCCAGCTGAGCTGCCATCCTGAATGTGTTGTACTCAAATTCTATGGACAGGAGAGCCTTCTTCTCGTAGACCAGCTCATAAGGTGTGAAACCTGTTGTAGTTTTCCAAGTGGTGTTGTAGGCCCAGGTGGCCTCAACCAAGCGATCTGCCCAATCCTTCCTACTGCTGCTCACCACTTTAGTCAAAATCTCTTCCAACGATCTATTAGTAACTTCCACCTACCCATTAGCTTGCGGATGATAAGGGGTGGAAGTTCTGTGCTTCATCTTGTGATGAGCGAGCAGGTCTTCAATCAGGTTAGAGGTGAACTGACTTCCTTGATCAATGACCAGCTCTCTTGGGTAGCCAAATTTGTAGAAGATATTTTCCCTTAAGAACTCAGCCACTTTTCCTTCTGTCGCTTCCTTGATTGCCTTGGTTTCTGCCCAATTTGTTAGGTAGTCTGTGCAGACTATGATGTAAGACCTTTGCTTTGAAGGAGGGTTAATAGGACCCACAAAATCCATGCCCCACGTCTCAAATGGCTCGAAGGTCACTTGAGGTTGGAGGGGAATCTCATCCCTTAGAGTCAGTTTCCCCATCCTTTGACATCGATCACATTGGCTGATGTATCTTCTGACATCTTGATGAAGATTGGGCCAATAGTAGCCTTCGTGCAGAATTTTGAAGGCAGTCATTTTCGCTGCAAAGTGACCTCCACATGGCCCATCGTGACAGGTCAGGAGGATGTCAAAAACCTCCTCCTCCCTAACATAATGCCTCAAGATCTGATCTGGGCCAAGTTTAAATAGGTTGCCCCCGATCCAAGTGAATGGGGCACTTTTCCTCACAATTCTGCTCTTCTCTCTTGAGGATAGGTGTGGAGGGAACTGTGCTGAGACCAAGTAATTTGCTATATCAGCAAACCATGGAGAGAGTATTGAAATAGCAAATAGGTGTTCATCTAGCATTTGGTCATCCACTGTCCCTTCTTCACCTGTAGGCAAATCCAATCTAGACAGAAAGTCAACAACAACATTTTCCTTTCCTGGCTTGTCCACAATGGTCAAATCAAATTGCTACAACAAAAGTAACCATCTAATGATACGAGCATTTACATCAGGCTTATTCATTAAATATCTAATCGCAGCATGATCAGTGTGTACGAATGTTTGATAACCAGTGATGTAGTGTCTGAACTTGTTTAGGGAATGGACTATAGCCAGGAACTCTTTTTCGGTTACAGTATAGTTCATCTCTACCTTGGACAGGTTTTTGCTGACAAAGTATATGGCATATGGTAGTTTCTCCTCAACTTGTCCTAAGGCTGCCCCTATGGCTCTGTTCGAGGCATCGATATGGATGTGGAAAGGTAGGGCCCAGTTTGGACCTCTCAAGATCGGGGCAGACACCAGCTTATCTTTCAACTCATCCAGAGCCCCTTGACAATCGTTAGTCCATTTAAACTCAACATCTTTCCCTAAGAGGCCAAACAATGGTGAGGCTAGCTTACTGAAATCTTTAATGAATCTTCTATAATATCCCGCTAAACCTAGAAAACTCCGAACATCTCTCACCTTTTGAGGAGGTGAAACCTTTTGGATGATAGCAATCTTGTTAGGATCCACCTGTAATCCTTGCTGAGAGATGGTATGACCTAACACGGTCCCTTCAGTCATTAGGAATTCACATTTTTCAGGACTGAGGGACAGGTTCATCTCAATACACTTGGTTAAAACTTTTCCCAAGTTAGATAATGCTTCTTGGAAGTTAGACCCATAAGGAGTAAACTCATCCATATAGATTTCCACCGAATTGTGAACCAGCTCAGCAAATATGCTCAATACTGCTCTCTGGAAAGTGGCAGGAGCGTTGCATAGCCCAAAGGGAAGGACCCAGTAGGCAAAGGTTCCCCAAGGGCAAGTGAAGGTGGTCTTATCTTGGTCTTCTGGGCTAATTTGGATTTGATTATTCCCACTCAACCCATCTAGGAAAGAAAAGAACTTCTTCCCTGCCAGCCCATCTAGCACTTGATCTATGAATGGTAAAGGGAAATGGTCCTTGTTGGTGGCTTTGTTAAGTTCTCGATATTCTACACAGATTCTCCACTTCCCATTTTTCTTGGGTATAAGCACCAGAGGAGAAACCCATTCGTTGTTCGAGATGGGGTAGATGAATCCTACGTCCAACAACTTTTGCAATTCTTCTTTAACGATGTCCTTAAGGGTTGGATTCATTCTCCTCTAAGGCTGCCTAACTAGTTTACAATCCTCTTTAATGTAAATGTGATGGGTACAGACCGACGGATGAACTCCTTTCATTTCCTTATAGCTCCAGGCGAAGGCATCCAAATGGTGGCTCAATAAGCTACAGAGCTCCTTCTCCTAAGAGGAAGATAGGGATGAGCTGATCTTTAAGGTTCTTTCAGGGCCAAATTCCACATTTTTAACTCTGGGTGAGGTCGAATCGGCCACACAGAGGTCCACTAAAGTGCTGGCTTGGGTACCTTCCAGTAACTCCTCTAATGATAGTGCACTGGGAGGTGGATTTTGAAACAAATTCTCAATCAAGTCATCCTCGGTCAGAGGACCTCCCCTGGTGGCTTCCACTGTGCACAATGGTGCAGAGTAGACTTCACCCTCATCTTCCTCCTCCAATCATAGCGGTAAGTCATGTTCTAACAGAGGTTGGGCAAGAGGGTATAGGACTAGTTGTTTGGACATAGGCCCATTCTCGATGGTCATGCTTCCAACTCGACAATTGATGTAAGCATCCGCAGTAGCTAACGAAGGCCTTCCCAAAATGAGGGGGTATCTAGTGAGTTTTTCCTTTGGTAGAAGGACCAAGAAGTCCACAAAGTACTCCCGAGAATCAACAGAGACCAGGACATCCTCCAAAATCCCTTCGGGAGTCACTGTGGAAGGTTAAGTTTAAGCATAGTGTCCCTGGTCATCACATTAATGGCAGCCCTTAGATCAATCAAGGTGTGGGGGATTATGGTTCCATTGATGTGGACATCAACTACAGGACTCCCAGGGTCCAAATATTTTGGGCAGATTACTTGTCCCAACATCAGATCGAACAGTTGTCCTATGACATTGATAGTCGAGGCATCTCTCTTGCGCCTTCCTGGGTGCCTGAAACACTTATCCTTCATCAAGTTGTTGTAGATTGGTACGTCTTTTATGGCCTGGAGAAGTGGGATTTTCACACACAACTGTTTAAGTTCTCCTAGAAGTTCAGTCTCCTCTAGGGTTGGTTGTGTGGCTACTGTTAGTCTCTCAGGAAAGGGTGGAATGGATTTGGGTTCACTTTCCTGTTTCTCTTCCTCTTCCTCCAGGGGAGGAGGCTGGTGATCTGGAAGGACCTTTCCAGATCGTAGGTTGATCTCCTGAATCTCCACCGCATAGGTAGGGCATTTTGTCTCTCCAGTGTATACCTGCTGGGCCTGTCTATTGTTGGGGTTCGGGTTCAGTTGAGCAGGCATCTGGGGTTGTCTTAGAGGAGCAGGAGGTAATGGTTGTGGTTGAGTAGGAGGTGGAGGCAAAATAGCGGTAGGAGATTTGTATTGGG
This sequence comes from Pinus tabuliformis, assembly GCA_031772625.1. Taxonomy (NCBI): domain Eukaryota; kingdom Viridiplantae; phylum Streptophyta; class Pinopsida; order Pinales; family Pinaceae; genus Pinus; species Pinus tabuliformis. Next base: position 1,442,639,180 of record CM062818.1, on the reverse strand, counting down.
GCCTCCACCCCGGTTGAGGTACATTCCACTAAGGGTGTGGCTAGACATGAGAGTGAAATGAGTGAGCAACAGGTTGAGTATGGTATTGAGATGGATAAGACCAAGGAGGAGGTATGGACCAGGAAGGATGAGTAGGGGGCCCCCAAGAAGGCATGTGAGCAGATTGGTTGGGGTTGTAATAACTTTGGGATGTTCCTTGCATCCCCTGCTGGTAAGGTCTGGACCCATGCGGCCTCCTTTGGTTAAGGAAGTAGAGTGGCTCAGTGGCCCATTTAGCCCTTGGTACATGGCTTTAAGTCCAGGTAAGGTTGGGCACTAGTTCGTGGGGTCGTCTTCCTCATCAACGAAACATACCTCCACTGAGTGCAATGGGCACTCATTCTTAGGATGCTTCCTGGTACATCTGAGACAAAAAATGGCCAAAGCCCTCTCAGCTTCCTCTTTCTTCTATTGGATTCAGAAGGTATCCAGTTGCATAGAAATAGTCTGTCTCATCTCACTTTTGAGGTCTTCCATCTGATTAGCAAACTCATGCTTAGAGAAGGTGGTACTAGCTGAGAGTGAATTCCCCCTACCTCGTTTCCGGGCTACCCTAGAGTGGTTTCTAAACACAGTCTTTATGTCATCATAAGGTAGTTGGTAGATGTCTCCTCCAGCTAATAGATGGAGGGTATCTAGAAGGTCTTCGGGGACTCCTCGAAGCAAAACCAGCTTCAGAGATTCAGGGTCAAGCATGCACCTGGCCCGTTTATAGCTAAGTTGGAACCTTTCCTCGTAGTCTTCTAAAGACTCATCACTTCCCATGGTCATCTGAAAGATCTCTCCCTTTGTTTCCTTTGACCTACAGTAGTCCCGATATTTGTTGTTAAAGGCTTGCTGCATCTGAGCCCAAGTTGTGATACTATTTCCAGGTAGCCCCATGAACCAGCATAGTGCTGCATCCTTGAGGGTAGAGGGAAAGAGTTTCAACTTTTGCTCATCTTCTGCATAGTCATAAGTTCGAAAAAGGAAAGCAAACTAAAATAGGAAGGTATCAGGGTCTTCAGTGGTCAATCCATGGAAATGAGGTAAGGCTGAGAGACTTATGTTTTTCATCTTAATGTCCTCGTTGGTCTCTCGGATGGGAAAGGCACCTTCTATTCTCTCTTCATCTTCTCTACCGTTTCTGTTTTCAGCCATGGTCTCAAAAGGAATGTTTTCTTGCTCTTCTTTTGTTATAGGATCTTCGTATATCTCAGGAGGTTCACCTATAGGTTCTTCTGGATCACTGCCACCAAAGAAGAGAGAAGGGTGACTCAGTGATGTGGTGGGGGTGTTGGGTAGGAATTTTCCGGTATTGTCTCTGTTCCTACGAGGCATGAAAATGGAATATTTTTGTTTGCTTTTGTGTTTTTTCTTTTACTTGTACCTGAAAAACTGAAAGAGATTGAATTGAAACTAGCTAAAGGCTATCTTGCTGAAATGAAAATGCAGAATTGAAATGAAAGAAGGAAAGGACTAATCTATTTTGCTAAAATGAAATTGCAGATTTGAAATGCTAGTCTACGCTTGCAGAATTGAAATTACGGAATTGAAATGCTAGTCTATGCTTGCAGAATTGAAATTACGGAATTGAAATGCTAATCTATAAAAGAAGGAAATGTCTAATCTACTTTTGCAGGAATGAAATTGCAGAATGGAATGAAATAAACTACTTAGCAGAAGGTTGTAGTAGAAAATAGAAGAAAAGCAGCAATCACAAATACTCTGACACTTCCCAGGCAATGGCGCCAAAAAGAATGGTGGGCTCCAGTATTGCAGCAATAATTCTGCAACTCCTGAGATTCCCTTCTTTACTTTTATCAACCCGGTAGTTCGTAACAAACTTGGAAGCGACGGTGCTATATGCACAAGTACTAGCTCTTGCCGCAGGCTATCACTTGATCAGCTGGCACAAGTCCGCTAGGAGCTTAAGCCAACTTCTATGAGCTCTCAGAAGAAGCTTTTAACTATGATCGATGAAAGCTAACTCAAAGAGAGGCTAATCTACTTGCAGAAGGAAGTTGAAAGCTAGAAAGGAACGCAAACCCTAGCAAACCCTAGTTATACCGACTAACCCTAATGGTGCAAGTAAAAGGATGAAAGCTACAGAAATTGATGCCATTGACTTATAAAAAGGTAAAATGCATGTGACTAAGCTACTTCTGAAGAGAAATATGAGGAAAACATCTTTTTTCATTTTTGAGTAATTTGTCAGAATTATTTTGCATGTGCTTTAACTGTTTTTGACTGTGCAGAGGTTGACTGGTGAAAGGAAATGGAATATGTGCTTAAAGGAGGTTGGGAAGGTTGGAAGAGGGCCTAAGGGGTCCCTATCACCCTTCCATGGAGTTTCATAGTGCTCGGATCTCAAGAAACCGCTTTTGTGAGCTTCTACATGAAGTCTGCGGGGGTTCTACGGGATGTTCTGTGGCTTCTACAGGATGTTTCTACAGGATGTTCTGAAAGGGAGTTTTGAAGGGCTGATGGTGGAGAAAGGTGGAGAAGTGGGTATGGAGGTGAGATGAGGGTGTGATGAGGTCTAGGACTTGGTGAACGAAGCGGGTGAGTGATAAGGATGGCTGGATTTGTTCAAGGAGGGTTAGAGCAATGTTGCACAAAAAGATGGCAATTAGGTCAAAGTGAGGGAACGTGGAAAATGCGAGGCAAGAATTAGAGTTGGAGGGTGGAGCAGGAGGTATTGAGGGAATATGGGTAGGCAAAGAGATATTACAGGTGCTCTGCAAGTTATTTTCCAAACTATTCAAACAAAGACTCGGAAAAACCAAAGACCTAGCTACTTTAACCTAATCTGACCTAAATATCAGCAAAGAAAATGAACAAAAGTTTAATGCAATGAAATCATGTGAAATAGATATGCAAACTAAGCAATCATGAACCTAAACATGTAACGACAACTGGTATCAACTTCTGCAAATGAGAATTCAACACTAACAATTGCATGATGAAGCAAAGACAGTGTTTTTGGGGGCAGCAAGGACACCTTGGTCTCAGCTCATGGTTCCACAGAGGGAGAGGTGAGATCACGGGTGCTTGATGGCCTTTTTCTGAAGATCTTATGTATTATTAACCTATCAAACCAATCGGAACATGAAAATCCTTTCTAATCATCAACAATGATCTAGGTAACCAAGCAAGACTGTAATCTACTTAACAGAAATTATTTTGCAAAAACATTAAAAACATATAACAGTACATGAAGGAGGCCTTGGCACTTGGGTTGGGCCCAACCCCAAGAGCTATAGGCTCCTAAGAAAAGCTCAGAATTGATGCCAAATGAAACTTCTTTCCATTATTCAAAAATAACCATGTCACAAAGAAAGTTGTAGAACAGAAGCTACAAAATGAGCTGAGAAACTAGTAGCACTATAGTTTAGAATAGAACTATTCAAAAAGTAACCTACAAAGGCTAGAAGCCTTCCTATTTATACACTATGAGGGTCTCCAACAACCCTCCTTAACTCGAGGGGCTCGGCTGCTTGAACTGCCAGTGATCAGACACTTTACACAAAACTACTCGGCTGCCTTTGGGAATCCTTTTCGGTGGTCTACTGAACTCCGAGCTGAGGGTGGAGAATTCGAGGAAGGGGCCATTTAGTGTAGGAGACACGCTTCCTGAATCCTCACCCTTGTTCCTTCATGATTGGCTGTCATCTGGCTCATAAATGCTTGGCCTTGGTCCAAAATTTGTCCAAAATTCTGCAATAACCATGTGTTAGCCTTCTTAGTCAAGTGACTATCCTCATTTGTTCAAGTAACATAAATATACTCAAAAAACATGCATAAACTATGAAAATGGTGGATTGATGAAGAACAATAGGCAAAATGAGCCCAATAAGTTACCCATTTTTTGGGCTCATCACATATTTGCATGCTTAATTTACATTTTGAGGTTCGATGGAGGATAGTAATGCTAGATAGCTCAAGGTACACGTAATAGTTGTTCTTGTCTATACACCGGCCTCCCTTTCTCCTAAAATTTGAGTTTATAGATGATTTTTCTGAACATACCTGGATGAATTCTTTTCTTCTACCATTATATCTTCTTCTGGTGCTTCATTGGTTTTTTCTTCAATATAATTTTGATTTGATGTGGGAAAGTAATCCCCATCTTCCTCATTGTCATAATATTTTGTTGATTTTATCTGTTTTGGATTTCCGCATGCGTCATCAACTACAACATCAATGATTTCAACAATTTTCCCAAGTCTTTTATTATAACATTTATATCATTTACTTCTGGAAGAATAACCAAGAAGAATGCCTTCATCTACTCTGGGTTCAAACTTACGATGTTTTTCATTAGTCCTTTGGATAAAACATTTTCTTCGAAAAACTTTAAAGTACTTTACAGTAGGAGTCTTACCATACCAAAGTTCATGTGGAGTTTGAGTGTTATTTACCTGAACATTTGCTTTGTTGAAAATAGTCATGGCAGTGAATGCAGCTTCACCCCAGAAGGTTGTAGGAGTTCCAAATTCATCTAGCATGGCTCGAGCCATTTGTTGAACTATTCTGTTCATCCTTTCTACTACACCATTTTGCTGAGGTGTTCTTGCAGTGGAGAATTCCGTTTTTATTCCATGTTGTTCACAAAAGTCAAAGAATTCATCTGATATAAATTCCCCTCCTTGATGAGATCTGAGGCATTTGATTTTTCGATCTAATTCATTTTCAACCAAAGATTTGAAGGTTTGGAACTTTTCAAATGCTTCATATTTATGTTTTAGAAGACCTATCCAACACATTCTGGAAAAATCATCAATGAACAAAATAAAGTATTCTTCTCGACGAGGTGACTTTTTCCTTATTGGTCCACATAAATCAGTATGGATAAGTTCAAGAGGCTTACTAGCTAACCCTTCTTTCTCCATGAAGTGAACTCTGGTTTGCTTACTGATTTGACATGGTTTTCATATTGTATTTTCTGGGATGATGATATCTGGAAGATCACGAACAACCTTGAGTCTGCATGCTTTTCTTATTTGAGAAAAGCTTAGATGTCCCAATCTTCTATGCCACATCTAGTTTTCATCACTTTTTCTTATATAGCACTGTTGTTTTCCTCTGTTGAGTATGTAAAAGTACCTTTCATCATGGTCTCTCCTGTATCAAGCTCACGAGCAACACATCCATTTGATTGAAACACCACTTCATTTCCTTGATCACACATTTGACTGACACTCAACAGGTTATGCTTTAAACCATCTACATACATAACATTTCCCGCTTTAACATTTTCTTTCAAGAAAACAGAACCTTTACCTTTTATGACAGCTAGAGTGTCATTTCCAAATGATACATTCTTTTCCTTTTCTAAGGCAATATATGAGTGAAGTTTCTATTTGTCACATGTCATATGTTTGGAGCATCGACTGTCAATATACCACTGATTTTCTTGTCCTTCTGCATACAAGGCTATACCACATATTTTTGTTTGAGATTCTTTCCTTCTCGATATCTTGGGATTTAATGGTGTTTTCTCCTTTTGAGGTGTTTGCCGAAATTTTCTCATGCATTCAGATTCTTTATGACCAAAGTTGTTACAAATTGAGCATTCTATTTCATTTTCAAGAGGAAAGAATTTATTATAGGAACTTCTCTTGATCCCAATTACATTCCTTTGATTTCGTGCTTCTCTAGTCATGATGATTTTGTAAGCAGCACATTGAGCAGTTTTATGCCAAAAATTATGACATGAAATACATTGCCCATTAAAGAAGTTTCTGTGACTATCGAATCTATTTACCTGTTGATTGTATTTTCTATTGATATTCACCTTTGGAGCAAATTGAGTATGATTTGCCTGAGGTTGGTTGTGGCTTCTATTGATATTCATCCTTGGAGAAAATTGAGTATGATTTACTTGGTGATCAACTTTACGCCTTTGCTAATGATTGTCATACTGTTCACTGGTCTTTGCTGCGTCAAGATAGCTTTTGGTGGAGGTTGACGACTTCTGTGATTGAGATGCTTCTTCAGTATATCCAAGACCTATCTTTATCAGAGGAGAACATTGAACTTTGGTAATTTCATTTAAAGTTTATGATCCTTTAGCAAATATAAGATTGAGAGATTTTTTTTTTCTCAAGATCTTTTCTTAGACCCACAATTTCACATTCTAGTTTTTCATTATGTTTTTCTTTTTCAGCAAGTTGGTATGTCAAGGTATCTATGATCATATTCTTTTCTTCTAAACAGATTTTGAGTTTAGAGATTTCTTCATGAAAGTTTTCCTTTTCTAAAGCATCCCAAAAATCATCATTGTCATAAGCCATGAGAAGTCTATAATCATCACTATTAGATAAACCATCACTATCCTCTTCTAAACTATCCCAAAAGTCATCGCTATCATAAGCCATCAGAAGTCTGTAATCTTGACTAGTTTCATCTTCATCATTATTAGATAAACCATCACTATCATCATGAGTATAGTAAGTCCTTATATTCACAACTTGTTTCCTATTCCCTTTTGCATATTCCTTTCCTTTTTCATATTTATCTTTATGAGGACATCTAGCAGCATAATGACCAACTCTACCACAAGCAAAGCATTTGAAAGGTAGCTTACCTTTGAACCTTCTAGAACCCCATTGAAGCTTCTTGACAAAATTTACCTCATCTTCTTCTTCTGAAATGTCTCCTGATTCATTATGTTCTTCCTTTTCCTTTCCTTTTGCTGAAGCTTTAAATGTGACTTCTCTCATATCTGATGGACCTCCTTTTCACATCTCAAAAGAAGTTAGGATTATGTGAAGCTATGTCATAGTGATATTCTATAGATCCTGTTTTTCTTCTATGGCAGACACTTTTGATTCAAACTTAGCAGACAAGGATCTCAAAATTTTCTCAACTATGGTAACTTTATTTCTTCACCCAGATTCTTCATACAATTAACAACCTCATCTATACATAAAAAATAACTAGCTATATTCTCATCACTATGCATCTTAAGAGTTTCATATTGAATTTTTAGAGTTTGAAGCTTAGCCGTTTTACCTGAGAGTCTCCTTCATAGCTCTGAAAGATTTTGTCCCATATCTCTTTGGCTGATTTGAGCTACATGAATTTGAAAAGCTCTAATTGTGACAAACTTCCCAATAAATTATTGACAACTTTGGCATTGGTTTCATATTGCATTTTACCTGCTGTGTCTGCAGGAATTGTTGTTGGAAATTTATATCCTTCTTCCACAATTTCCTAGACATCTATTCCAACAGATTGTAGATAGGATGTGGTTCTTATTTTCCAATAAACAAAGTTGCTCCCGTCAAATATTGGCAGTCTGATGGATCCCATGCTTTCGTGATTATTCATCTTGATGGATCTTCCTTCAAGCGATCAAGCTTCTTCTGAAGAACTTGGCTCCAGTACCAATTGTTGGAAATAATACTGAGAGGTGGGGTGAATCAGTATTATCAGATCAAGAATTTTTCTTTTTCATAATCAGATTTATATACGCTACTTCAGAGAGGGGAACTAGCATGTATATGCAACTGTATTTAAGGAAACCAACGTTTATGCAGTAAACTTATGATTCAGTTAATTCATCATATGTTGATCTTTAATCAGTGCATTAGTACTTCATCAAACATTAAATAGTAACCATGTGTAATATACACATAATAAACCATTACACATAAACAACACACATGAACACCAAGATTTAAGGTGGAAACGTAATGTGGGTGAAAACCACCTACTGCTGTCGTCTCTGTCTTCTTTTAATAATAAGAAAATCTATTTACAATCTTGTATTGGTGCAAACTCATACCAGTACGTAGGATTCTACCTGCAGAAGGTTACAACCTTCCCTCGTTCTCCAGCTTCTACGGGAAGGGAGCTCCAACCCCCTAGCTCTTGTACTAGCCAATATGTTTACTAGTACATAGGTGCCAGCCTATAGAAAAATCCACTCTTCCACCAGGGACCATGTTTCATGAATTTTCAGACTAGATGCTCCTAGCACATATCAAGACATATGAAGACCTTGACTCATCAATAACCCATTAGAAATTTAGAAACTCAAACTTCATCAACCAACATGTAGTTAATATGAAACAATCAGATCACTATCATCAGAACACTGTGCTGAACTTAGAAACTTGTATCAACATTCAGAACCGACTAAAACCTCAAAAATTCATGTGTCAGACTATATACGCTACTTCAATGAAGAAAACCTACGTGTATATGCTACTTCCTTCAGCCCAACCTGTGTATACCTCTAACGATTCTGAATCATAAAATCTCTGAATCACAAACTATACCAACTAGCAGTGTACTGGACATCTATTGTCAACTTACAGAACTTTACATAGGCAGGCAACAGAAAACACTTCTTTTCACTTATACAATCAATCAAATATCAACCTCCTTATGCATTCAGATTTACATTCATATCTAAGAAGACTTCATTGACAGACAACAGTAAAATATAAGCAGCAATAAATCAATAATACTGATATGATATATCAGTCATCTATGAACATGAAGCCTTTCTTTTGTATACACTACTTGAAATAATAAAACCTACGTGTATACGCTCTTTTTCCAAGACAAACCTGTGTAGAGATATGCAAATATTGACTAAAAACTTTGCTACAATTCTAGACTTTAGACAAGCCTAGATCATGATAGATATAGAATAAAACATACACAAAACATCAGATCTAGCCTCAACCAATAGCAGATCATTCAAGAATAAGTCATTTAAGGTCTCATGATCCTGATCCAATATTGAACTCAAGGTGCACATAAATATTTCATATCTAGTCCCAAACATAACCCTGCAACATAAAATATACTTCAGATATAAGTATTCCTTAGAATCTTATTCACTTGCACACCTGGCCTTATGATCCTCTCTTCTTTATATAGTCTTTTGCCTTTCTCAATACCATGGACCAAATCCACTTAGGACCAATACCTTGGATCAAATGCCATGGAACGAATACCTTAGACTAAATACTTATGGTCAATATCATGGTCCAAAGATACCTTGGATCAAATACCTTGGAACAAAATCATGGTTTCAACATGTACGCCCTTTGCCTTCTATGGGAGTGTGTTTGTACATTATATGCTATTTCTGTTCTGAGTACCTATGTGTATATGCTGCTTGGACTAAGTGAACATATGTGTATCTCTTAAACTACTCTTACATCATCTTCTTCCTTCAACTTCTTTATTCTGATAAATAGACCTTAGTTCCATCTTCCTAATCCTCTGTACCACTACCCTATTGCCTCTGAATATTCCTGTTAGCCTCTTATCAAAACTGAGTTGTCTTGTAGAGTTGCCATCAAGGAAAATACTTGTATCATAATGCCAACATCAACTTTACTTTTCTTATTCCAATTTATATACACGATCCTTATTTAGCAAACATGTGTACGTACGTGACTATGCTGAAAGAAAAATACATATATCCAGTCAATTAACTTTACTTATAATTCATCATCTATTAATATTTAACTAGTGCATCATTACCTCATTAAAACTTGTATTAACCAAAAACTGTGAGAAGTAGAGAGAAGATACATCATCAACACATAAGAAACACATCAACAGACATGAACACCAAGCTTTTAGGTGGAAACCCAATGTGGGTGAAAACAACCTCCGTTGTCATCTCTATCTTCTTTTAAAAATAAAATAATATTCTTACAATCTTGTACTAGTGTAGAATTTCACCAGTACTGTTGGGCATGGGATCCCCCAAGGGAAGTTTTGGGGCTTAAAGCCCATATTTTGACTAAATTCGATGTAAAGACTCCACGTTTTGTGGGCACGGAGTGCGAGCTTGTAAATGAGTCATAGGGTTGTTCGCCCTCATTTTTGTAATTTAATGTCGACTCTAGAGATCTACCCAAGGTTCGTGGACCATGGGATTGTATAAATAGAGTGAGGCTTTGAGTTGTAAATAAGTCAATAGGAGAAGGAAGTCATGAATGAAGGATGAAGACTTGAGTCTTAAATGTAGAGTCAAGTCCTTAGGTTGTAGAGTAGGAGAAGGCTCTGTAGCTAAGTGCATAGAGGCCTAGTAGTTTGCAGCTGAGTGCATGTACCCCTGCAGCTCAGTGCATAGGGCAAGTTGAGTCTGTAACCAATTGAAGCATTAATAAAGAGAAGTTTTATACCATTCCTATGTATTTATTTATTGTTTTCTGCATTGAATGTATTGGGTACAAATTACATTTCTGTTGTTTATATGATACACAAACATATATGATTGTGTTGATTAAGTGACTATAAGATAATTATCTATTTACGTGAAGTTAACTAACAATTATAAGGAGATAAGTAAGATACGTGGTGTAACTTGGGGAAATAGTGTAGATCATTGACCTAGCAACACGAAAGCACCTCAGCCCCTGGTTAGGGTTGCGGAAAGACGATTATAATGGATAGCGAATGCCTCATAGGTTAGAGTAGTGCGTGAAGTGACCTGCATGAAGGTATTCAAAGTTAGACTAAATTGATCCCTCACACATCTCAAGGGTGTAGAACCTTGGTTCCAACATCCCCCATACTGCTTCACGTGAGACCTCAGTCTGCGCTCTGCGGGCTGTTGCCGAAAGGGCCAATAGTGTAGGGATTTTTTTGGCTAATTAACTCTGAACCTGGGTCAGGCCCCATCAAGCCAACAAATGGTTCCATTGTTGGGACTAGAATCTACATAGAGATGTTTGATGTCGTATCATTGGAATCCAACTAAGAAGGAAATTGAAGGTTTTTTGGACGGGAGGATTCATGAGTTTGTGGCATAGGAGAATAGGAATCTGCAACTGACAAAAGAAGAGTGGTTAGATTGATACCTATACATAGAAATCCATGAAATATTTTTCGCATCTTTCGCTACTGAGCTGTACGAGTGGATCGCAAAGCTAGCAGATAGCCAAGGAAGGTGGAAACTCAACAATCCTATTGTGTGGACCCTAGAGTTGGTGCGCAGATTGGAAGTATCAGAGGATAAGATCACGCACACTGTTGATCACTGGCTCGATCGGATTATAGAAGGATTCATTACTAAGTTCATGGTAGATACTTCAGTCAGCTATATCGAGGCAGAGCGATGCTTTCTCAAAGGACCGCAAGGTAAGTACACAAAGTCTCTAAATACTTGGATTAAAATGCTATCGTGTGAAAAGAGGGTTATAAAATTACCTTTATATGAAGCAAAAAACCTACAGAAACGAAATAAGTAAGGAGCCAGAGAATAGCTCTTTGATTTCACCTCCCTGAGGGGACGAGGAAGAGCTCCCAAAGGTCTCACTGCAAAGTGCAATCAATTTGATAAGGCAGAGGATTCCGCGCATACCACCCCCACCCACACCACCACTAGCTTCACCACCATCACCCCCATCTTCACCCGTACCTCCTTCGCCACCACCACGAGTCAATATGGCAAGCACGATAAAGTTGCCAATGTTCAAGGGAGTAGGAAATGAGGATCCATACTAGTTTTGGTTCGTGATAAGAGCCATATGTGAAGTGCAAGGAGTTATAGATGACAATATAAAGAAGGTGACACTAGTTAGCCCCTATAAGACCGTGCGCTGGCCTAGTATATTAAGCACTCCAATGATAATCCAAATGTGAGAATCACGGATATACAAATTGCTCTAAATAAGGAATTCAACATGTTGAAGTCAGAGGAACAGTCGATCATTGGATTCAAAGAGATCACAATTCTACTAGGCGAGACTCCTTGGGAACTGGATCAGAGGCAGAAGTGTATAATTCACAAAGCTAATATGAATCTGATGGATGGACAACACCATGAATGGTTTGTAGCGTCGCTAACGCGGCCACATCTGAGGAGCGTGCTGTCGCAACAGAAGTTAATGACTCAGGCAGAGGCCTTATAGATTGTGATGGGGCTGCATGAGACCCTGATGCACAATCCTAACTTGGGATTTTAGCAGATCCACTCACAACTGAAAAACTTATGCCTTAAGATGTAGAGTCTGAAACAAGATCGGATAGCTCGATTAGAAGTGTGCGAAGAGGTGTGGTGTGTAAAATGCAAGGGTCAGGGTCGTGATAAGAACCACTGCCCTGTCTTCACAAATTACCTCATGGAAGGATGACCGATGCCATTAAGAATGGAAGCACAAGTAGGACCCAGCACGGCACCTGCATTTTGGTGTGTGATTTGTCAAATAGGTGGAAAGCATGCTACAGAAAACTGCCATTTGTTACAGAAGTATACGCAGAATTCGCAACAGTTGTTCTGCAATTTTTGTAGATCGGTTGGACACGATGAGCACACTTGTAGAAGCTATGAGTTGATTATGGATAGAAATCCCAACTACAGAGTTCAGGCCAAAACGCGACCCCTACACCAGAACGGAAGAGTGGCGCGAGCAATATTTCAAGGGTGCAGACGAGGCCGAGGTGGAGGAGGACATGAAAGAGGTCGCGGACAGCTAATATGCTACAATTGTGGAGGGTTAGGACATTATGCTTGCAATTGTTCAAACCTAACGCCTCCATCATGTCTGTATTATACCTTGTTTGATCATGAGATGGAAGATTGTCCTATGATGATAGCTAGGATACGCGACAAGGGAGAGATACCACCTCCCCTAACTTAGAACCTACAGATGATGAGGTCTGAGCTGCGCTAGGAAGATCCAAATGTGAACATTGTGCTTCGAAGTGGAATTGCGATGAGAGATGATAAAGGAAAATAGCCCGAAGAGAGTACTTGGGTTCGCAAGGCTCCAACGAAAGAAGTAAAGTTTGATTTGGAGCGTGCTAAGGAAGCCTTCATTGAAGATAAGAAGAGCTTCGCTCATGCCTCCACTTCAGGAAGCAAAGATAGACCAGAGCTGGAAATGGACCCATCTATGCTTACGACATTCCTGGAAACATCCATGAAGTTACTGCATGATAGTAAGGTTATACAGGGATTGCAGGAACTCATTAACAGATGCGTTTGGACCACGCCAGGAGAACCACGTGTAGTTTGGAAGATTGGAAATCATAAGATGAGGACGGGAAGAGAAATGAGGTTAACCATGCAGATTGGAGAATATGAGATGGACCAAGTAATTTTGGATTTAGGATCAGATGCAAAAGTTATGCCAAAGCAGACTTGGGAGCGCATGGGGAGGCCTATGCTACAATGGTCTCCTATTCAACTACGAATGGCAAACCAGTAGAAGATAATAGCCATGGGGCGATTGCAGGAACTCACTGCGGATATTGAGGGAGTGAGCGTGCTAGTAGACTTTGAAGTAATAGAGATTGTTGATGACAACAATCCCTACCCTGCTCTCTTAGGAATTGATTGGGCCATTGACATGAACGGGATGATTAATCTGAAGAAGCGCAAGATGATTTTTGAAAAAAAGTCTTTGCATGCAGTTATAACCTTAGAACCTGCGGAAGGTTCATGCTATACAGAGCCAGTGCATGACTATGAAAGTGATGATGATTTGGAGTACATCTATAAAATAACCGCGTGAGAGCAAGATTGGGTAAAGCCCACCACGGACAAATGGATCTCATGGGAGCGTGAAAGCTTCTGTACATCGGATTTTGATGAGGAGATAGAGCGATGGCAGAACCGGTTACATGAGGTAACCACGTTGAACTGTAATATGATGACAAAATTGATGTGCTACGTATCGACGGAAGTGAGGGATATACCTACTTATGATGGGTTAAGTGAGGTAGATACTTTCCTAGATGAGTTTGAAAGGGAGGTGGTGGAAAAGCAACATCTCTTGGCCTTGAATTGGGTGCTGTGAAGTATGCCCGTGAGGTGGTGGGGTATGCAAAAAGGGAGCTTTGTGGACTGGTGCAAATGTAGAAGGATGATGCGCACATGGTTTGGGAAGCCTAAGATGTGACTAACAGAAAAGTATTATGGACAGGATAATCCATGTGCACATCTAGCTAGGTGGATGTCGACATATGGAAAACAACCTACACAGATACGCATGAACTCCGTGCTGACATGTATGGTCAATAAACTTGTGTTGGGGGGATAGATGTGGAGTTGGCTCTTAAGGTTGGACAGACAGTATGTGGGACGAACAATCCCGCAGAAGGTTATCCACGCAGAAGCATTTGACAAAGTATGCAACGTGCAGTGGAGCGGTTGGGACCTGCATGTACTTAGACAAATGCCTTTTTGGTTGGTTGACAGAGTAGAGGCTGTAATACCTATGGAGTCTATCATGCCTAGTCCTCACCTCATGGTGCTCGAAGGGGTAATGGACTGTGGAGCCCTGGAAGAAAGGCTCGTGCCGTTAGAAGAGCGTAAAGACGAATAGTTGGGACTCGGTGACAAGATCCAGCAGGGTGATCTTATGCTCCAAGAACTCATGAATGAAAGAGTTCAGTTGAGGAAGAAGAGCACCATGGTGGAAGCGGAAGTCAAGAAGCTTGAGGAAGGAATAAAGAAGGAATTTCTTGATAGAAAGACCGTAGTGATAAAGCAGGACGAGCTTGATTACATTGATAGACTTGGGGATCACCACCGAGAGTTTTTGAGTTTGCGGCATGGGATGGGACTGTATGTTATTAAGGAAATCACAGATGGCGGTGTGGTACAGTTGGAGAAGTTAAATAGCTAACTCTTCCTAGGGAAAGTAAATGGCAGTCAGTTGAAGCCGAAAATAGGTGGCCCAGCCAGCTAATTAGCTGTAGGAAGCACAGTCTTAGTGCTCCAAGTAGTTGAAAGGAGGCACGGGACTATAAACTACTCTACCGGGGAATTGTGCGATGTCAGCACTGCGCAGAGGAGCGAAGTGTCACAAGGTCCGCGATAGTGCAAGGGTAGCTATGCTGCTGCACGGTCGGCTGGGAAGTGACCATTGCAATCACTATTCATGAAGTGATGCTTGGTTTGAGACCAAATGGAACGGGCGACAGACATTTAAGGCATAATTTAAGCGCTAGATTTGGGAAAATATGTCGCCAAGGGAGCATTAATGGGCCGGATTTGGGGGGAACGGTCGAATTCGAATTCAAAAGGCACTATAAATTGCAAAGGGCTTCCTAGCAAACAAAACTTGGCCATTTGAGAATTGAGCTACTGTGCATCCTGAGATTTAGTAACTCTAATCTGTTTGATTCTTTGAAGTCAAAGGCATTATCTGAGCACCTACCTAAACCGTTGAGAGATTTGCAAACAATAGTATGACCACGCCAAAGGAAGCCGTGGATATTGGAGAGATGATCGCTGAAGAGGCCACACAGTCCATGAGTATAGGAGACTCCCCAGAAAGCACTAGGATAGTTGCAGAAATCCCTAAATCATCGCACACACCGAGGCCCAAGAAAGACAAGCAACCCATGGTACCGGTAAGCGTGTCCCCTATAAACCCATTAAGAACTAAATTGACCATGGAAGAAAAGGGGAAGGTGATTAACTTGGAAGCTGATGAGGAGGAGGAAGACCTTGAGGAAATCCTGGTGGAAGAGGAGGAGAACGAAGAAATGGAGGAAGAAACATAAGGTGTGGACCCTCTGAGCAGGTTTCCCACGTATGTTCCTCCACGGAAAGAAAAAGCAAGGGTGCCTAAGGACCTAGATGAGAGCAAAAGCTCTCTGTAGACTTTGTTGCTCCCTGATGATATCATTTTTGAAGGAGCACACTTAGGACGAGTGTCGGCTCTAAAGTTTGAAGATTGGGATCTCACGAACCACGAGAAATTCCCACACTTGGCAACCATGAAGCTCATGTGTCTGAATAAAAACAAAGTGGTAGGAGCCATAGAGTTGGAGCCACACAAGTGGTTGCACGAAGTAGGGAAAGTAGGGTTGCTAAACCTGCTCTAGGTGTCGCATTACCATTGTGCCCCAGTAACTATCTTTATCATTAGGTAGCTACTCTTCCTGGTGCATGATGGGTGTTTGTAGCTAGAGGAGCCCATCCCCATCACAGACCACCTAATCCACAGAATTACCCAACTCCCTTGCAAGGGGGAGGACCCATCGGATATTTCAGAGGGTAAGAGTAATGATTTGGCCATCGTGGAGGCCATGAAGAAAAAATTCTAACTGGAGAAGAAGAATGGGGGTGCACGATCTCCAGTATCACCAATAATGCGTCAGAGTCGCAACACAAATACTGGCTGGCAAGGTTATGTGGAAGCGCCGCACGGATGAGGTGCTCATGCCAGCGGTTGCACTTGCCATGCAGTGCGTAGAGGGGGTCCAGTTTAACTGGTCAGATTTCTTGTACAAGGAGTTCTTGGAAAATTGTCGTGAGGCACAGGAATATGGGAAGACTTTCCACTATGCATGGCTTCTGCTGTCCATAGTGTTGGTGGCTTAGGAATTGCCTGAGGACAACTAGTTCCCCACAATTGCGAAGGATCTTTTGGAGGAAGCGAAGTATGCTTCACTGTGGGAAACTAAAGATGTGAAGAGGATCAGAGACAACAAAATATTCTGGGTGTTCATGGATATGAACATCAGAAAGAGGATTAACCGCAAGTCACAGTTATCACCCACTATCTACAATAGTCTATAGAGATTCGTGGAGTTCAAGGCAGACTTCCATCACATATATATCTAAATGCCCAAGGATCCCATGAAGAAATGGAATGAGATCCCCTACCTCGCCACGGACGATGTCATATTCGCCATGCTTGAGTCATGTACACCGAAGTGGCCGCTCCAACCAGCTCCGCGGTGGAATCAGAGAAGTCCATTGTGCAGAGGAAAAAGGATGAGGCAAAACTATGGATGGCGCAGTTGGTAGAGAAAACAAGGAATGAAGCCACATCGGCCAAGGCACAGGTGGTGCGGGATGCCACGAAGGCAACAACAAAATAGTAATAGGCTGTAGAGGAGGAGCATGAGGGCCAGAAGTCACCCTCGCCTAAATAGGAGCCCAAAACAAAGGAAGATGGAGTGGACCCATAAATAGCATCCACACAATTGAAGTGGCAGCACCCGAGAGAGCAGGTGGGGCAGCGAAAGAAGTCAAAAGCCTCCAAGACGTCTTTCGATCCAATCACCCTCACTGAGGGGATCTACATGATGTAGGGGAGACGGTGCACGACGTCACCATGGAGGCCTTCTAGTAGTTCTCAAAGGAAAATCAGATAGTGTTGTGGGCTCTCCAGACACAGATGCAGGAGTTATAGGTACGCACTCCTTAGGCTGGTACTCTATCGACCAACCTCGCAGTAGGTATAGCCGCAACTGAGGAAATGTTGCGTGCCCACACAACCAACACTATAGTGCTACCAAAAGGGGCACTGGTTATAGAAAACGAGGCCGACATTCCTATGGTTAGTGCACTGAAGGGAGTTGGGATAAATATGGGAGGGAACAACGAACCAGCACCATTACAATGGGAATAGAGGAGATCAACAGTGCAATGAAGGAATGCACCAAATTATTTGAAGAGTCGTTCGAGGTACTCACCACTCTGCAGGAGGACCCAAACATACAACACTTAGAAACAAAGGCATGTGAGTTGCAGCAAAATTACGATGACATAAAAGGGACCACACAGACTATGGCCCTTACACAAAGGCTCTTGTGGATGCAATAGGAAAAACCACTCAAGGAGCAGGTACACGCAGTGCGCATAAGGAAGCGGTTTTGAAGGCACGTGTCCAATCATGGATCGATGAGGCCTTTGTCATTACAGCCTCAATCAAAGCCAATCTCACACAGATACAGGGAACGCAAGAGCAAATGTAGGAAAGCAGTTTAGGTACCGCGGTCTCTAAATAGCATGTCCAGGAGGTACAACAAGCAATGAATCAATGCGCTACCGACCTTGCAGTGGTTCGGGCACAATTGGGAGGTCTTCGCGTGAAGATCTCTGCACCGACAGAGTGAATCGAGGGTCAGTCATGATATTTTTTTGGGGGCCTGTTGGGCACAGGATCCCCCAAGGGAAGTTTTGTGGCTTAAAGCCCAGATTTTGACTAAATCTGATGTAAAGACTCCGCGTTTTTTGGGCGCGAAGCACGATCTTGTAAATGAGTCATAGGGTTGTCTACCCTCATTTTTGTAATGTAATTTTGGCTTTAGAGATCTACCTAGGGTTCGCGGACCATGGGATTATATAAATAGAGTGAGGCTCTGAGTTGTAAATAAGTCAATAGGAGAAGGAAGTCATGAATGAAGGATGAAGAATTAAGTCTTAAGTGTAGATTCGAGTCTTTGGGTCATAAAGTAGGAGAAGGCTCTGCAGTTGAGTGTGTAGAGGCCTAGTAGTTTGCATTTGACTGCGCGGACCATTGTAGCTGAGTGCGCAGGGCAGGTTGAGTCTATAACCGATTGAAGCATTAATAAAGAGAAGTTTTATACCATTCCTATGTATTTATATATTGTTTTCTGCATTGAATGTATTGGGTATAAATTACATTTCTATTGTTTATATGATGCATGAACATATATGATTGTGTTGATTAAGTGACTATAAGAGAAAATATCTGTTTACGCAAAGTTAACTAACAGTTATAAGAAGATAAGTAAGATACATGCTATAACTTGGGGAAATAGAGCAGATCAGTTCCCTAGCAGCACGAAAGCACCTCAGCCCCTGGTTAGGGCTACGCGAAGGTGATTATAATAGATCATGAAGGCCTCATAGGTCAAGGCAGTGCGTGAAGTGACCTGCACGAAGCCATTCACAGTTTGACTAAATTGACCCCTCAGACATCTCAAGGGTGCGAAAACTTGGTTCCAACATCCCCCCATATTGCTTCGAGTGAGACCTCAGTCCATGCTCCGCGGGCTTTTGCTGAAAGGGCTAGTAGTGTAGGGACTTGTTGGGCTTTGCAAAAGTATACCCAGACTCTGCAGCAACTGTATTGTAATTTTTGTAGATCAGTGGGCCACGATGAGTGGACATGTCAGAGCTATGAGCTAATGATGGATAGAACCCCAGCATATCGAACGTAGACATAAATGTGAGGCCTTGATCTAGCCGTAGCAATGGCACGAGGTGGATTTCAAGGGCGAGGTCAAGGACGAGGAGGAATGGGGCCCGAAAGGGGCCGCGAACAGCTAATCTGTTATAATTGTGGAGGACTAGGGCACTACGCTCGCGATTGTACCAGCCAAATGAGAATATCTTGTCCGTATTGTGAACAATTTGACTATGAAATGGTATATTGTCTGACACTGATCAGACAAATGTGTAAAAAAGGGGTACTACAACCTACTACAACTCAAAATATCCAAATGATGAGGTTCAAACCGCGCGAAGAAGACCCCAACATGAACATGATGCTTAGAAGTGGTGTGACCATAGGGGAAGATAGGGGGAAGTAGCCTGAGGAAGATGCCTGGGTTCGCAAGGCTCCTACAAAGAAACCTGAGTTTGACTTGGAACATGCAAAGGAAACATTTATGGAAGCTAAGAAGAGCTTCATAGAGGCCTCTACTTCAGGTAGTAAGGATCAACCAGAGACAGGACTAGATCCTTCTATGCTAACTACCTTTTTAGGGACATGCATGAAACTACTGCGTGATAATAAGGTAGTTAAAGGACTACAAGAGCTGATCGCTAGGTGCAAACAATCGGGTGAACTACATGTAGTCCGAAAACTGGGAAAGCATGCACTTTGCATTGGGAGGGAAATGAGATTGAAAATGTAGATTGGTGAGTATGAAATGGATTAGGTAATCTTAGACTTGGGTTCAGACGCAAATGTGTTACCAAAACAGACATGGGAATACATGGGTAGGCTCGCATTACAGTGGTCTCCTGTTCAATTACAGATGGCGAACCAACAAAAGATATTTCTCATGCGGAGATTGCAAGGGGTAACAATGGATATTGAAGGTGCGAGCATGCAGACAGACTTTGAGGTAATAGAGATTGTGGATGACAATAACCCTTACCCTACATTGCTAGGAATAGACTAGGCCATGGATATGAATGGAGTCATCAACCTAAGAAAATGGAAGATGATATTCGAGAAAAAGTCCTTACATGTAGTAGTTCCGCTGGATCCAGCTGAAGGAGAGCACTACACTGAACGCGTGCGCGATGATGGAAGTGACGAGGAGCTGGATTGTATCTACAAGGTAACCATGCGAGACTAGGATTGGCTAAATTCGACTACAGATGGAAGGGTTTTGTGGGAGCACGCAGGTTCCTGTCCTTCGGATTCAGATGAAGAAGATGAATGCTGGCACAATCTGTTGAGAAAAGTGACGACGCTAAATTGTAATATGATGAATAAATCACTGCGTTGCATAACAACCCAGGCTCGAGATCTACCAACATATGATGGATTGATAGCGTTGGAGGAATTCTTGAACAAGTTTGAGAGTGCAGTACCAGAGAACCAAGGGTTCAATGCATTAAAGTGGGCACTGTGTGCAATAACTGCACGTTGGCAAGGAACACATCAAGGAAACTTTGAAAACTAGCATGGATGTAGGACGATGATGCGGCTATGGTTTGGGAAACCGATATTATGAATAATTAAGAAATACGATGGACGCGATGACCCACGCACACACCTCACAAAATGGACCAAGACCTATGGAGAAGAACCTCAGCCTAAATGGGTACACTTATTCTATCATACCTTGGATGTCATCCCAAGAAACTGGTATACCGAGACAGAAGTCCGCCATGGTATGGGTGAATGGGGTGTCTTGTGCAAGGGATTTTTGTTAACATTCTCATTTGAAGACCCATGGGCGAATACTGTTGACGATGCGTTGCAAGCCGTGAAAGCCGTCATTTTCAAAATACCACAGGAACCATGGGAAATATTTCAACCGGTATGGTCACCTTAGTTAAGCCATGCCCCAGAATGTTACAATGAACAAGTGGAGGATGATGATGATGACCCACAAAATATTAATATTCCAAAAACTGAAGGGAGTCATGAAGTTTGAGTACCGTCAATCGAGGACCCCGACATCATTGCGCTGCTGAAAAAAAAGCAGGTAAACATTGGTACCGATGCGGAACCGAAGTACGCAACGCTTGGGGACTATTGGGATGATGCCGTAGTGGATAAGGTCGTCGAGTTACTTCGTGAACATCAAGACTTATTCCCCACCAAAATCATGGAGTTAAAAGGGATCCTTGGCAACTTAGGGATGATGAAGATTACTATGAAACCAGACGTGAAGCCAGTTAAGTAGCATCCTTACCGTTTGAAACCGAAGTATAAGGAAAAGGTTCGTGAAGAGTTGGACAAAATGCTTGCAGCAGGAATTATTGAACCAGTGGAAGAATCCGGCTAGGAGAGTCCTATGATAGTGTAGGAGAAAAAATAGACGGGTGAAATTCGAATCTGCATGGACCTCAGGAAGCTTAATGATGCCTGTGTTCACAATCCATTCCCGACACCGTTTACGGATGAAGTATTGGAGAATGTTGGTGGACAGGATGCTTACTCATTCACGGATGGGTTCTTAGGGTACCATTAGATCAAGATCGCACTGGAAGATAGGAGTAAGACAACCTCGTGACTAAATGGGGTTGTTTTCAGTACACCGTTATGCCCTTTGGGCTGAAGAAAGTGCCAGCAATATTTTCGCACATAGTAGTGGCCACGTTCAAGGAATTCATCCACAAGTTTTTGGAGGTTTATTTCGACGATTGGATTGTATTTGGGTTAGTTAAAAACCATATAGCGAGCTTACGGTTGATGTTGGATACTTCCTAATGACACCAGATTGCATTGAATCTTAAGAAGTGCACCTTCCTCTTCCCCTTTGGAAATTTTCTCGGCCATGTGCTCTGCAAACAAGGCTTGATGGTGGAACCTATGAAGATTGTTGTCATTCTCAATCTGGAAGCGTCGCGAAGTGTTAAACAACTCCGCACCACGTTGGGGCACACTGGCTACTATCGAAAGTTTATTAAGAGCCATGCACAAATCACGGCACCAATGGAACAGTTGTTGAAAAAAGATGCTACATATTGTTGTAATGATGATTGTAAGAAAATTTTGGAGCTTCTCAAGGAAAAAATGGCATCCGCTCCCATTTTGGTTTTCCCAAAATGGGACATCGAATTTCATGTACATGTCGATGCGTCGTGTATCACGCTGGGCGCTGTACTCACACAGGAAAGAGCAGAAGGCATTGATCACCCAAACACATCCGCAAGTTGATGGTTGTCCAAAGTCGAAAATAACTACTCTACTACTGAGCATGGGGGATTGGCGATGGTATACGCACTCCAAAAATACCATCACTATCTACTTGGTGGGCACTTCAAGATGTATACCGATCATTCCACGATGAAATACCTGGTGAATAAGCCTATGTTAGGGGGCACATATGTAGATGGATGTTACTGTTTCAATAGTATGACTTCAAGGTCATCGTAAGGCCGAGACACTTAAATGCAGGACCAGATCACCTATCACGAATTGAGAACGGTGAGGAACCAACAAATTTGGAGGAAGGACTACCTGATGCACAGCCCTATGCAGTACACATTTCGGATGGCCACTTCTAAGATATAATCCATTTCTTAACCATAGGGACCACACCGCAAGGATATTCAGTCCAGCAGAAGAAAGAATTGGTGGTACGAGTGACAGATTTTTCTGTTATCGTGGGGCACCTCTATAAAATGGGAAATGACGAGATATTATGAAGATATGTACCTAAATTTGAATGTGGATAGATCCTTGCAGAAGCACATGGGGAGGCTGCAGGAGGACATTATGCGGGACAGACGACATCACAGAAGATTCTTTGCACCGGACTATGGTGGCCAACCCTACATGAAGATTGGAAAGTGTACTGTCGAGCCTGTGACGTATGTCAACGGACTAGGAAACCATCACAAAGGGATGAGATGCCACTCAATCCATAGATGACACTGTAGCCATTCAAAAAATGGGCGATATACTTTGTAAGGAACATCAAACCTCAAGGAAAGACGGGTGCACGCTATATCATCACCGCAACAGAGTACTTGACTCGATGGGTGGAAGCACGGCCGATTAAGGACTGCACAGCCGCTACAGCTACGAAATTTTTGTTCAACAACATGTTGACATTATTTGGATGCTAAAAAATTCTAATGAGTGACTGCGGAAAACACTTCCTAAATGAAACTATCAATGCACTCACTGAGGAATTCCAGGTGTATCATCAAAAAAGTACACGATACCATCTACAAGCAAATGAGACAATAGAAGCATTCAACAAGATTGTGGAGACTGCGTTGACTAAAGTCTGTAACGTGCAGTGAAATGATTGGGATTTGCGCATACCTACCGTGCTATGGGCATACAGAACCACATGCAAGAAATTGATGAGTCAAACACCTTTCAAGTTAGTCTATGGCACAGAAGTCATCATGCCAATGGAATACATTGTACCCAGTTTGTGGATAGCAGCAATGACAGGCATGGCAAACCGCGAAGCCTTAGAAGAGAGGCTTGTGCAACTGGAAGAACTAGTCTTGAGGAAGAATGGTTTCTGGCGGGATTCCATCATCAGGTACAAAAACAATGCGAGAAAGTGTGGCACGATCGCCATATCAAGTTTCACACATTCAAAGCAAATGATTTAGTATTGTTGTATGACAACAAGTTTGAAAAATTCCTTGGAAAAGTCTGAATGCATTGGTTGGGACCATATGTGGACAAAGAGGTCACAGACGGAAGTGCGGTCCAGCTCGGCAAGATTAATGGAGAACCCTTCCCAGGAAGAGTAAATGGCAGTCACCTGAAGCCCTACATGAGTGGGCCGGCTATCTAACTAACCAATCGAAGCATAGTCTCAGTGCTCCAAGCAGTTGAAAGAAGGCGCGGGACTATAAACAAGTCTGCAGGAAAGCTGTGCAGAAACAGGGTTTTGCGTAGGGCGAGTCTATCGTAGGAATCACGGTCATGCATAAGGGGCTGCGTTGCTATGCAGACAGGCTGGAAAGTGACCATTGAGGTCATTGTTCATGATAAGATGGTCAATTTAAGACAACGAGGAGTGGACGACGGGAAATTAAGACATGGAGTCAGAACTAGATTTGAAACGATCTATTGCCAGTATCGCATTAATGAGCCAGAAAAGGAGGGAATGGTCGAATTTGAATATCAACAGGCCTATAAATCACAGCTGGTCATCCACCGAACAAACCGTGGCATCTTGAGACTTAAGTTATTGCGCTATCCGATAGATATGGACCCGTCCAACTTCGATGCTTTGAGAGTAAGCCCAGTGGCTGCGACATTGCCAAAAGAGACGTAGGACCTTCAGGACAGTGTAATGTCGATAGCTAAGTCCGCTGCGCTGAGCCCAACGATAGTGGTAGGAGATGTACCGCAAATTCCTAGAAAAATAGCAGGATTGGTCCAGATGTTTCCGTGAAACCTGTGGTTTAGTAAGCGACCTATGAAAGATAAGGGTAAGATGGTGAATCATGGGATAAAAGATAGAATTTCATTGAAAAGTGCGTCCCTGGGCTGCGTGCCCACGATGAAACTTGAATATTGGGACCTCACAGACGGCAACATCTCTCTTGCAAAAATGTGATACAAGCTTCAATGGACATTGAGTATACTAGACCAGAGATCGCAAGCTTGCTGCTCTTGCACAAAAAGTTCATGCCTTTGACATCTCAGCTAGAGCTAGAATCCTATGAGGGGTCGCTTTGTGTTAACCTAGCATAGCAGAATGAGCATCATCGGTTAAGAGAATTAGTAGGGGAAATGGAGCAGGAGCTTGAAGAAGCGTTACAGGAGGCAAGGATGGAGCAACAAATTGTAGTGCATCACTCACAGGGATGGTGGACCATGAAGCCTTGGCAGCACGTCTCGCCGCACCGATGAGTGACTCAAGACGAGTCACGATGATTGTGTTGGGGGCCTATTGCGTAGCGGATCCCCCGCATAACGATTTTGGGGATTAAAGCCCACAATTTTGGGTACTGGTATTGTAAAGGCTCCGTGAAGTGCATAGAGCACGAATTGTAATGAGTCAAGTCAAAAGGTAGTCCAACCTAAAATATTGTAATTTAATCTAGAATGTGTCAGCCTACCCATGGTCTGCGACCATGGGAATGTATAAATAGAGCGAGGCTCTAAGTGTAGAAGGTAGCTTTTTTGATGTTGAAAAGGTATGGGTTTCTGAATGAGATATTCACTCTGAGTTTGTAAGTCCAAGTCGAGGGTCATAGTAGTAGAATAGGCTCTGCAGCTATGTGTGTAGAGGCCTGGAAGAGTCCACAGTTATGTGTGTGGACCCCTGCAGCTAAGTGCATAGGGTGGAATTGGATTGTACTGGAACAGAAGATTAATAAAAGATAAGTGTTTCTAAAATATTATGCATCTGCTCGTAGATCTGTGTGGTTATTCTTCTGTTATGGTTTTATGCATCTCTTTAAGGTTTATGTTTGCACACACTAGTTACAAATATTGAATGATTGATAAAAACTACTGAATTAAGTCAAATCTATAATAAAAACATACTAAGGATAAGGGATCTAGACAACGCCTCTTCGCGCTCGGTACTAGGGCTACGCAAAGGTCGGATAGCTACGCGAAGCAGTACAAGTGCGAAATATTGGTTCACGACCTTTCCAGACCTCATCAAGACATCCCTAGGGTGTGGAAACCTGGTTCCAACACCCTCCCATACTACCTCGGGTGAGACCTCAGTCCGCGCTCCGCGAACTGTTGCTGAAAGGGCCAGTAGTTTCGAGATTTGTTTAGCTAAAACATTTATGAACCTGGGTTAGGCCCCAATAAGCCAACACTATTACCCATAAAAAAAAAACAATTATTGCCACTACAAACCCTGGTCAAGCATAAATTTGATTTTATACGCTATTGTTCTTAATCATACCTACATATGTACACGTTTCTCCTGAAGAATACTTGCATATATATCTAAAAAATATTGATACCTGAATCAGAATCACTGTCACACTGAAACAATCATTATATCACATACTAAACCCATCATAGATAACATAACCAAATACATATCATTATACAACATCATCATCAGTTCAACCGAACCAGTACTATTAAAGACAGATCATTGTGAGAGAAAAATCATTTATAAACAAAAACAAACATAACTGAACTTATCCACCATCATTAGCAGTTCATGGTTCAAAACCCTAGCAGTTGTGCGTGACTCTTATAAATAACAACTGCTTATGTATGCGCTCTTAATGCTTCACACCTGTGTATGGATTCTGAACTTTTGTATACGCGATTACCCTAAAGTAGATCCACATATCTACGTGACCTTTCTGAAGAAAACCTGCATACATATATGCAATTACTAAATCATTCCTTCACTGCAACCAAAAACAATATTTCGCAACCCTTATTGTCACATGTTCATGTGAGAGTATTATTGCCATATGAGATTTATCATTATTAGTCATAATCATAGATGATCAAGCAAGCATGTTTATTAGTCACTATAATTCTTTTAGATCTATTAAATCTAAACCTCCTTCATGCTCCTTGGTGCACATATGTTTAAGATAAAATCATTCATTAATAACCCATAACTTGTACACCTCGCACTTTGATCTCCATCTCCTTATATAGCTTAGGCCTTAACCAATACTTTAGGCCAATCCTTTAGTAATGTTGATAGTATTCTTTCAGGAGATCAAATATCTATTGTTGCACTCATTACTATGGGCCAATATCATGGTAAAGACTGCTGGTATTGAGAATACCATGGTGCGGAAACTGTACAAAACTTTTCTTCACCATACCCACGTATCTACGTGGTCTTTATTCATAGGACCCAGTGTATTTGCCAAAACTTTACCTTTATCATTCCTGTGTCTCAGAACTGATATTCCTTTGTCTAATCTCTTTGTCACATATGTACTAGCCTATATACTCATCCTACTACCATCATGTTAACATTTTTATCAAGTAGGTTTCCATCAAAGACAACACATTAGTCATAATGCCAACATAGAGTCAGGAACTTAGTAGGCTACCCCCTCCAAGATTTCAGGTTGATGGTCATTGGTGGTGAGGGTCTTGATCTAATGGATCTCTTTACAGCAAAATGAAACATAGTAGCAACTTCTTGGGGCTAGTCTTGCACACGTGTCCTATCCTAGGGGCCTCAACCACCATATCCTGATGACTACACATATATTTATGAGGCATAATGCACTAATAAAAGCAAAACTAGACAAAATCGTTAGGCACCAATATCGCAAGAATGATAGGAAAGAGGATGAGAAAGCCAAACTTAGTGCAGAGATGAGAGATACTGAGGTTTTTTTGTAGCTGGTGGAAACCTTTTGGAAGGGTCAAACACTATCTAGAGACCACGATGAAGTAGGCCACAATGTAGGCCCTTATAGAATACAACAATTTTATCTAACTTACAATAGAGAGAGATAAAACTAGAACATAAATGAATTGAGACAAATAGGAAAAACAATACCTTGATGAAGCCAGTCAATGATGTTTGGGCCATTGAAATCACTTGCATTGAGGGTAGGATGACGTCGTCTATATTTTTAGCCTACAACTCTAGAGAATTCAACACAATCCTATAATATACAACCCTAGTGCATCGAGAGCCAATCTCTAGTCCAATACTCAACTTCCCCTATGAGGACCAAGTCACTCAGAAATATAAGGTAGATTAGGTTGCATGCAAACATATTTCACCTTAGTGCCATTTTCCAAGGAAAGAGTCCTCACCTCACGAAAAGAATAAATTAAACCATGTTTCTACAAATTTCTCTCTACATGCAGATCTACCATTACTAGATAGTCATGAGAGTAATCCATGTGTGACGGGGAAGGAGCCCAAGCACACAATGAATTGAGGCAAATAGGAAAATCAATACCTTGATGAAGCCAGTCAATGATGTTTGGGCCATTGAATTCACTTGCATTGAGGGTAGGATGACGTCATCTATATTTTTAGCCTACAACTCTAGAGAATTCAACACAATTCTGTAATATGCAACCCTAGCGCATCGAGAGCCAATCTCTAGTCCAATACTCAACTTCCCCTATGAGGACCAAGTCACTCAGAAATATAAGGTAGATTAGGTTGCATGCAAACATATTTCACCTTAGTGCCAAGGAAAGAGTCCTCACCTCACGAAAAGAATAAATTAAACCATGTTTCTACAAATTTCTCTCTACATGCAGATCTACCATTACTAGATAGCCATGAGAGTAATCCATGTGTGACGGGGAAGGAGCCCAAGCACACAATAAAGGTTAGATAGGAGAGTCTCTTTGCATAGAGAAACTAAATAGATGAGGATTTTCCATGGTATTGAATTGGAAAGAAGTGTTTCACATGTGTAGTGCATCTGGTGGGATGGCCATGCCACCTCCTACCCCTCTTAAACACCCTCCAAACTCCAATATCACTTCATCGAACACCCCAATTTGGCATATTTTTCTTAACAATTTATATATTATTTCGAATTTAAATATTTTAAATTTATTAAATTATTTTATTTTTTTAATATTAATATTCAATATAAAATTTATGAAAAATTGTAATTATATTTATAAATTAGATTTTGTATTTAAATTAATAAAATATAAAAATAATTTAATTTAAAATTAATATGTATTTTTAATTCAACCCTCTCCTTATATCTTATTATAAATATATTTATTTAAAAAAAAAAAATTAGCATAATTATGCCATATGCATATCTATTTCAGAATTAGCCTTTCAAAACTTTGATTTAATTACTAGTAATTATTAGGGGGATGACATAGATTAACCTCGATGAAACATGCTATAATATTCCTTGTAGTATACATGGATAAGGAATTAAACTTTATCTCCAAGTTAGTTATACTCTTTTTTAAAATTATCTCAAATTAATTAATTAAGGAAAATGTCATATCAACACATGTTATATTGGGTATGACATGGAATTAGTCTATGGTATTCTAACAAAATCTATTTACAAGTTAAGAATTTTTATGTTAAAGTGGAGATGAATCTCCATGGTTAAAAATATTGATTAAATCATATATTAATTCTTTTTACAATTTATGACTAGTAAAGGTTCTGTCGATGAGCTCTTAAACTTTTATTACTAATTTTCATTCAAAGGGAGTAATTTCATTTTTGGATTTGGAATCTAGCACCATTTTTTGTCTTGTGAGGGTTACCCTCAGGCAGTTCCCTGGGGATTTCCATTTATCCCTTTATTTTATTTGCAAATATTTGATTTGTACAAAGGTTTCTCTCTTTTGTTAAATTTTATTTTACTTAAAAATTTCCATTCTCTGTGTTGGCTTGAGGGCCTGATTGAGGTTCAGCATTAGTTAGCCAAAGAAACACCTACACTACTGGCCCTTTCGGCATCAACCCGCAGAGCATGTACTAAAGTCTCACCCGAAGTAGTATGTGGGGATGCTGCAACCAAGTTTCGTACCCTTCGTGTAGGTTTCTTATCCCTCAATTCCACCCTTTAGTTCCTTTGCAAAAGGGTACAATAGGTTTCCATGCAGCCCTAACCTGTTGCTTATGGAATTTCACGCTCCTAGGGTAGCAAACTACGATATCTACCAAACTAGGCTAAGTGTCTTACTTATCTTATTAACCGATCTTAGTTGGCTTCGCATAGATAAACGTTCTTACTTACATTCACTTAAGCAACACATTTACATACATTTGTGCATCATATAAGCATTATAAGTGAAATTCGTATCCAACATAACAAGATGCATAAATAGGAAATAAAGACGTAGAAATTGTAGAATACTTCTCTTTATTGATAATTCTGGATGATTATAGACTCGACCCGCCATGCGCAATTAGCTGTAGGGGTCCGCGCACTCAGCTGCGGACTTCTACCCTAAGCCTCTACACACTCAGCTGCAGAGCCTCTACCTATGATAAGACTTAGACTTCTTGCTCTGAAGCTATGACTCTCTTCCTCTTCATTGCCTCTCTATCTACTTAGAGCTTAGCTCTTTTTATACAATCCCATGGTCTGCAAACCATGGGTAGATCTTTTACAACCGACATTACATTTCCAAAATAAGGGCAGACAACCCTATGAATCTTTAAAATGTACGTGCTCCGTGACCATAAAATGCGGAGTCTTTAAACTTGGATTACAAAATTTTACCAAAATATGGGCTTTTAGCCCCAAAACAACTCTTGGGGGATCTCGTGCCCAACAGGTCCCTAGCACAAACATCGTGACTCACCCTCGAGTCACTCTGTAGGCGTGGAGATCTTAGCATGAAGACCTCCCAGGTCCGTTTGGATGATCGCAACCTTGGTAGCGCATTGAATGGCCGCTTGCTGGACTTCTTCCACTCTCTACTCAGTGACTGCCACCCTGAATCTTCTACTCACCCTGCAGTGTCACAAGCTTTCCTTCAATGGAATTTGTGATTGTATATGCCTCACCTATCCATGCACTTTTAGGACTGCTTCTTTGTGCCAAGCAACACCCACCTATTCCTTAAGCACCTTTGCCTCGTGCATCCGTGCGAGCCCCTCTGTAAGGGCAACCATCTACACAGTCCCTTTGAACTAGTCATATCTTTGTTGTAGCTCAGGCGCCTCTATCTCCAGGCGCTCTACATTTGGGTCCTCCTGCAGGGTGGTCAGGACCTTGAATGACTGTTCAAAAAGTCGCATGCAGTCTGCTATTGTATTGTTGACCACAGCTATTTTTGTTGTAGCAGCGATGGCACACTATTCCCTGACTTCCGGCAGAGTTGAAGGCTGAGCGCTCAACTGTAATTCTGCGATCTGCAGGTTTAACTCCAGCTAAATCCTAACCATCTTTGTCCAGGTGTCATGCACCCCTGTGGCAAAATTACGGATGCGTGCCTCAATTAGTTCTTCTTCCTAAATGTCCAACTTCGGGACCATTCGGTAGGTTTCCTCCACAACCTACATGATATGCTTATTTTTTTCCACTGCCTCATTGCACTATAGGCCCAACTGCTCGATATTGATGCACTGCTCGCTCATTACCTGCAAAGCGCAACTCTCCCAGGCCTAAGTTCTGAGGGGGCTCCATCCTGCAAGAGGTGGAGCATATCTCGAAGGAGCACAGCCATATTCAATCCCACCCCTTTCAGGTTGCTGACCATGGGCCTATCAGCCTAATTTTCTGTCATAAGTGCCCCATCTGGTAGCACTATCACGTTGGTCACCCTTGTGCGCAACATCTCTGTGGCAGCTGAAGTGCCGATCGCAAGGCTGGTGGACACTGTGCCAGCCTGTGGAGTGTGAGCCTGCAACTCCTGTAGATCCGTCTGGAGAGCCCCTAATACCAATTGTTGCTACTCTTCAAACTGTTGGAAGGCCTCTGTGGTGACATCCCTCACCATTTCTCCAATATCATGCAAATCCCCCTCAGTGAGGGTGATTGGGTCAAAGGATGTCTTTGATGCCTTGGTTTTCTTTTGTGGCACTATCTTCTCTTTTGGTCGCTTACCCTTAAGTTGGGTGGATGTCATCTGTGGGTCTATGCCACCTTGTTCTGTTGGCTCCTTTGTTTCTGCTTTAGTCTGAAGCGAAGGTGACTTCTTTCCTTCATGCTGTTCTCCTCTTGTCTTTTGCTGTTCGGAAAATTTCGCGGCGTCACACACTGCCTGGGTCTTAGCCTCCACTTCCTCTTTCCTACACTTCTCGGCCAGCTGCACCATTCTGAGTTATGTTTCTTGCTTCTTATGCTGCGCGGCAGACTTGCCTATTTCCATCTCGAAGCCCATTGTAGCGCACCACTTCGGCGGCCAAAACTTGAGGACTGCAAAGATAACATCATCAGTTGCCAGATATGGTAAGTTATTCCATGTCTTCATAGGGTCCTTCTGTGCCCTAATAAAGACGTGCTGGAAATCCACTTTGAACTCTGCAAAGTTCTGCAAACTAGCGTATACTTTGGACGACAACCATGACTTGCGATTGATCCCCATCCGGATACTCATTTCCATCAAGATCCAAAAGATCTTGCTTTCTCTTATGTGCTGCGCATCCTTGGTCACCCACACCAAAGCGTACTTCACTACCTCTAGAAGGTTTGACGCGACTGAAGGGAATTGGCTGTCTTCTGGCAGCTCCCATGCCACCAGCACAATCGAGAGCAAGAGCCACGCGTAGTGGAATGTCTTGCCCTACTCCTATGCCTTGTGACAGTTCACAAGGAATTCGCCGCATAGATAATTTGCCTAGTTGAATTGGACTCCTTCAGTGAATTGGGCTACTAGTGCAATCATAGGCACAGGCACCTCATCCACGTGGAACTTCCGCATCACCTTCCCTACTAATATTTGCGCTGCCACCTTGACCGCAGGGTTGTTAATGTTGGTGATGGCATATACCCGCTTCTTCTTCTCCAAATTGAATTTCTTCTTCATGGCTTCTACAAGGGCCAACTGACCACCTTTTCCTTCTGATATATTGGTTGGATCCTCCCCTAAGTAAGGCAGCCATGTGATCTAATGGATCAAGTGTTCTATGATGGGAATGGGCTCCTCCAACTACAAACACCCACCATGCAGCAAGCAGAGCAGCTGCCTGATGATGAGGACAATCACTAGGGCACAGTGGTAATGTGGTACCCAGATAAAATTGAGCAACTTGGCTTTCTCTACACCCTTGAGCCATGTCTATGGCTCTAATTCGATCGTTCCAACAATCATGTCAATCTGTCGGCGCATTAGCTAACCAGTTGCTAAATGCAAGAATTTCGCGTGATTTGTGAGGTCCCAATCTTTGAACTTTAGTAAAGGAACCCACCTTAAGTGTGGCCCCTCAAAAAAATTTCATCTAGGAGAAATGGAGTTTGCAGGGAGCTCTTGCTGTCGTCTATGTCCTTTGGCACCTTAGCTTTTCCCTTGCGCAGAGGAACATATTTTGGTAACTTGGTACTAGGTTTTGAACCCTAGGTTTCAACTTCCATTTCCAAATCCTCCTCATCCACTGGGATTTCTTTAGATTCTTCTTTGTCTACCTCCAGATAAATGGCCTTCCCCTTTTCCTGCAAAGTGAGCATGGTCCTTTATGGGTTTCTTGGTGAGATGTGCACCGGTAGCATAGTCTGCTTATCCTTCTTTGGTCTCGGTGTCTTGGGTGATTTAGGGACTTCGACTACCGCTTTGGCACTCTCTAGGGCAACTTCTACTACCTCGATTTCCTGGGCGGCTTCCTCGACTGTCACCGCTTCTGTGTCCATGGCTTCCGCAGGTGATGACATAGTGTTATTCCATAATTCGTGCAGTGTCTCTGGTAGTTGCTCAAACAATGAATTCAATTTCAGAGTCTCGAATAGGTCTCGGTTCATGTATACCTGAGCGCGAAACAATTCAGGTCTCAAAATGCCAAGTGTTTTCCACTGGACAACCACCTATAATTTATAGGGCCTTTTGAATCTGAATATGACTGTTCCCTCCACATTTATCCCATTAATGTTAGATTGGCGACATATTTTCAAGAATCTAACCCATAGATTTCACCTTAAATGCCTACTGCACGCTCCATTTGGCCACAATCCGACCATCAAATCATAAAAAGTGACTTTAATGGTCACGTTCCGGTAGAATTGTGCATTATTTCCATGACTAGCATAACTGCCTTCGTGCTGTCACAGACCCTGTGACACTTCCCTTCTTCGCGCAGTCCTGAAATCGCGCAACTCCCCAACCCAAGCAGTGTATTTTATAGTCTCATGCCTCCTTTCAACGACCTGGAGCGCTAAGAATGTGATTTTGTCACATAGTTAAATGGTCGGGTCACCTGTGTATGGCTTCAATCGACTTCCATTCACCTTTCCTGGGAAGGGATCTCCATTCAACTTAACCAACTGGACCGTGCCCCCATCGGTAATCTCCTTAATAACATAGGGCCCCAGCCAATTCATTATAAATTTCCCTGGATATTTATCAAACTTACTGTCATACAACAGCACCAAGTCATTCACCTTAAAGGTCTGCAACTTAATATGTCGATCATCCCACGCTTTTTCGCGCTGCTTTTGGACCTGTTGATGAAATCTAGCCAAAAATATTTCTTCTTCGAGCTCATCCAACTGTGAGAGCCTCTCTTCCAAGGCTCCGTGATCTATCATACTCATGAGTGCTGCTATGTGCAGACTAGGCACGATGTATTCCATAGGCATTACGGCTTCCACACCATAGACAATCCTAAGAGGGGTTTGTCCCATCAGCTTTTTGCATGTTGTTCAATAAGCCCACAATACTGCAAGTATGCATAGGTCCCAATCACTTCGCTGAGCATTACAAACCTTGGTCAACACATTTTCAAGAACTTTGTTGAATGCCTCCACTGTCCTGTTAGCCTGTGGGTGATAAGGTGTGCTTTTCTAGTGATATACCTAAAATTCCTCTATTAGTGCGCTGATCGTCTCATTCAAGAAGTGCGTACCACGATCCTTCATCAAGATCCATGGACATCCAAATCGCGTCAGTACATGCTCAGATAGGAACTTCACGGCCATCACGCCCATGCAATCCTTCAATAGCTGCACTTCTACCCAACAAGTCAAATACTCTATCGTAGTGATAATGTACCTTGCCCCTGTCTTCCCTTGTGGCTAAATGGGTCCTACAAAATCTATTACCCACTTCTCGAAAGGTTGCAACATCATTTGTGGATTCAAAGGCATTTCATCCCTTCACGATGGCCTGCCTGTTCTTTGACATACATCACATGCCTTGCCATATGATTTTGAATTCTGATGAAGAGTTGGCCACCACAACCTGGCATGTAGAATCTTCTGTGTGGTTGCTCTCCCTGCATAATTTCCTCCCATGGCACCCTCATGAGTGTCCACAGGGATGCTACTTCATTCAAACTCAAGTACATATTGTCACAATATCTCATTAGTCCCCATCTTCTATAGATGCCCAGCAATGACAGAGAAATCTGTCATGTGCACCACTAATTCCTTCTTTTGCTGGATAGATTATCCTTCCAATGTAGTTGTTTTTGTTAGGAAGTGTATTATATCCTCAAAATGAACATCCGCAACACGCACTGCAAATAGGTGCGTGTCAGGCAATCCTTCCTCTAGGTTAGTAGGTTCCTCCCCTATTTCGATGCACGACAGATGATCTGGTCCCACATTCAATCGTCAAGGCTTCACAATAACTTCAAAATCGTACTCTTGTAACAGTAAGAGCCATTTATAGATTCGTCCCCCCAACACAGGCTTATTAACTAGGTACTTCAATGCAAAGTGGTCTGTATACATCTTAAAGTGGCCTCCTAGCAAGTAGTGTCAGTACTTCTAGAGCAAATACACCATAGCTAGCCCCTCGCATTCAGTGGTAGAGTATTTCTTTTCTTCTTTGGATAACCTGTGGCTTACGAATGCGATAGGGTGGTCCAAGCCTTCTCCACCATCCTGTGTTAGTACTACCCCCAACGCTATACATGACGCATTAACATGTACATGAAACTCTTTCTTCCAGTCCGAGAAGATTGGAATCGGTGCGGTAACCAACTTTTCTTTCAATATATCCAAGCTTTTCTTATAGTCATCGTTCCAGTAGAACGTGACATCCTTCTTCAACAATTTTTCCAGCGGCATGGTGATCTAGGCATAGCTTTTGATAAACTTCCTATAATATCCCGTATGTCCCAGAGTAGCACACAACTATTTCACACTCCTCGATGCTTCCAAGTTCAGTATCACCGCAATCTTCATGGGGTCTACCATCAGTCCTTGTCTACAAACCACATGCCCCAATTGGTTCCCAAAAGGAACACATAACATACACTTCTTGAGATTGAGCGCGATCTAGTATCTTCAACAAGTATCCAACATCAAGCGCAATCTTGCTACATGGTGCTTGACCAGCCCAAATACAGTCCAATCATCAAAATATACCTCCAGGAACTTATGAATAAATTCCTTGAATGCCTCAACAACCAAGCATGAAAAGATTGTAGGGACATTCTTCAATCAAAACGACATTACATTATATTGAAAGCAACCCCACTCAGTTGCGAAGGTTGTCTTGCTCCTATCCTCTGGCATGATTTTGATTTGGTGGTACCTAGAGAACCCATCAGTGAAGGAATATGCTTCTTGGAAACCTACATTATCCAACACTTCATCCGTGAATGGATTCGAGAAAGGATCATGCACACAAGCATCATTCAGTTTTCTAAGATCCATGCATATCCTTACCTCATCCTTCTGCTTCTTCTCTTGCACCACCATTGGGCTTACCCAATCAGATTCTTCCACAAGCTCAATGATGCCTATTGCTAATATTTTGTCTAGCTCTAAGCAGACCTTCTCCTTGTATTATGGATTTAGGCGGTAAGGCCTCTTCTTAACTGGATTCACAGCGGGCTTTAACGTGATCTTCATCACTCCTAGATCTCTGATTATTCCTTTCAGATCCATAAACTTGCTATGGAATAAGTCATGGTATTCATGGAGAAATTTAGCGACCTTATCCACCGTCCTGTCATCCCAATAGTCTCCAATCTTTGTGAATTTGGGTTCTGCCTCCGTACCAATGTTCGCCTGTTTAGTTTTCACTGATGTGGTTATATCGAGATTCTCAATCTGTGGTCCTTGAACCTCGTGGTGGAATTTTGTTTCTGAGATGTTAATCTTCCATGGATCCTCGTCCTCCTATTCAGTAGATACATTAGAGCATTCCAGCGCACGACTCAGCTGAGTAACCCATTCAGGCTGAATCAGGTCTAAAGGATCCTGTGGTATCCTAAATATGGCTACTTTCACCTCTTGTAGCGCATCGTCAATACTATCAAACCTGTCCTCAAAACTGAATGTCATCATGAATCCTTCGCGCAGGATATCCCATTCACCTGTCCCATGGTGGAGCTCTGTTTCTATATACCAATTCATTGGGATAACATCTAGGGTATGACAGAACAGGTGCACCCACTCAAGTTGGGGCTTTTCTCCATAAGTTTGCATCCATTTGGCTAGATGTGCATGCGGATCATTCTATCTATCATATTTGTATGTTAGTCGCATCTTAGGCTTCCCAAATTGTTCTCTCGTCATTCTCCTAGATTCACACCAATCATCAAAGCTTCCCTTGTGTGTACCCAACCATCTTGTGGGCGTAGTGCAATGCCCAGTCCAAGGCCTGGAAGCACTACTTTTCTGGTACCTCCCTTTCAAATGCATCCAAAAATATATCTATCTCATTTAGTCTATCATAAGTAGGCAGCGTTCTTACCTCTGATGACACAGTGCAACGACTGGGTCATCATGTTGCAATTCAATGTTGTTACTTCATGTAACTCATTCTGCCAATGTTTTATTTCTTTGTCAGAATCTGAAGTGTAGGAACTCTCACGATCCCATGTAATCCATCCATCCATGGTGGAATTCACCCAATCTTGATCTCGTGATGTTATCTTATAGATGTAGTCCATATCATGATCACTCTCATAATCATGGATTGGTTCCGTATAGCACGATCCTTCAGTAGGATCCAGAGGTATTATTACGCGTAGTGATTTCTTCTCAAAGATCATATTTCGCTTCTTCATATTGATTACCCTATTCATATCAGTAGCCCAGTCAATTCCTAGGAGTGCAAGGTATGGATTGTTGTCATCCACAATCTCTATTACTTCAAAATCCGCCAGCGCGCTCGCTCCCTCAATATCCACGGTCACCCCCTATAGCCACCCCATGAGTATGCTTTTCTGTTGATTCACCATCCTTAGCTGAATCAGAGACCATTGCAGTGAAGGTATCCCCGTTCGCTCCCAAGTCTGCTTTGGTAGCACATTCACATCTGACCCTAGGTCCAAAATGACCTGATCCATTTCATACTCTCTTATTTGTACAATCAGTCTCATCTCCCATCCCATCCTTGTTTTATGCTTGCCAATCTTTCACACTATGCATGGCTCACCTGGCGTGGTTCCAATGCATCTATTGATGAGTTCTTGTAGCCCTTTTACAACCTTACTGTTGTGCAAAAACTTAATACAAGTTTCCAGGAAAGTTGTAAACATAGAAGGGTCCATCTCTAGCTCATGCTTATCCTTGCTTCCTGAAGTAGAGGCCTTAGTGAAGCTCTTCTTAGCTTCCATGAAGGCTTCTCGAGTGCGCTCCAAATCAAACTCAGCCTCTTTTGCCAAGGCCCTGCGAACCCATGTACTCTCTTCTAGCTGTTTCCCATTGTCATCTCCCGTCGCGATTCCACTTCGGAGCACTATATTTATGTTTGGATCTTCCTTGCACGACTCAGACCTCATTATCTATAGGTTATGAGTAGGGGGAGGCTGTAGCACCCCTTTGTCACGTATCCTAGCTATCAACATAGGACAATCTTCTGCTTCATGATCAAACAACATGCAATACTTTCATGACGGACGTGTTGGATTAGTGCAATCATGGGCATAGTGTCTTGGTCCTCCGAAATTGTAGAAAATCAACTATCCTCGACCTCTACTAGGTCCTCCTCCACCTTGGCCTCATCCGCGCCCCTGAAATCTTGTCTGCACCATCCCTGCATTCTAGTCAAGGGGCCACGTTTCGGCCTAAACCCAGTAGGTAAGAGTTCTATCCATCATCAATTCATAGCTCTTGCAAGTACACTCATTATGTCCTACCAACCTACAAAAGTTGCAGAACAACTGTTGCAGTGCTTTCACATACTTCTGTAGCAAGTGACAGTTATCCGTAGCATATTTTCTAGCTACTTGATAGATAGAGCACCATAAAGAAGGTGTTGCACTAGGTATTCTTGAGCTTTTGGCCTTAAAGGCATCAGTCCTCCTCCTGTAAGGTAACTTGCAAAGATCGGGTAATGGATTTTGTCATGGCCATGACTCTTGCATTTCAAGCACCATACCTCCTCGCGTATCTCTAGTCGAACTGTCCTATCCTACTTCAGACTTTGCATCTCCAGGAACAGATTCTCTAGTTACACATGGATTTATTGGACTCCTATATTAGGATCTTGCATTGGAGTCTCATGTAGTCTCATGGAAATCTCCAAGGCCTCTTCCTAAGTTGTTATCTTTTGCTATGACAACGCACTCCTTAAGTGTGGTAGTAACGAAGCCACAAACCACTCACGATTTTTTCCATTTGTCAAATTCATGTTGGCTTCATGAATTATACATTTCAGCATCTGATCTAGTTCCCACGACATCTCACTTGGTTGCGTCATGATCTCTTTGAATCCCACAATCAATTGCGCCTCAGATTTAGGCCTGCTGAATTCCCTATTTAGTGCTGCTTAGATGTCTGCTACTCTAGCATATGGGTTATCGTTAGAGTACTTAATGTACCAGGTTAGCACGTGATCTTGCAGAGCACTAACTAGGGTCACCTTCTTTATGATCATCTATAATGCCTTTAGCTTTCCATACAGCCCTCACAATGAACCAGAATTGGTCTGGGTCGTCATTCCCCAAGCCTTTGAACAAAGGAAACTTCACTGTATTTGCCACACTGAACCACGATGGAGGTGGAGGTGGTATGGGAAAAGTTGGATGCGATGGTGGTGAGGTTGGAAGTGGTGTGGAAGGAGGTGGTATTCGTGGGAACCCTTGTCTTATTCACTAAATAACACTTCGCGGCGAGACCTTCGCTATCCCTTCTTCATCCCTTCGCAGAGGTGAAATCAAGGGGCTATACTCTGGACACTTATTTCCTTTGTTCCAGTAAGTTTTCCCGCTTCCCATAATCCCAAACATCAAGGTAGACACATAACCCATTTTTCGCACAATAACATTTTAATCCAAGTATTCAAAGATTTTACGTACTTACCTCACGGTCCTTTGAAAAATCATTTCTCTGCCTCACTATAGTTGACTAAGGTGTCGACCATGAATTCAGTCACAAATCCTCCTATGACGTGATCGAGCCAATGATAGACAATGTAGGTGATCTTATCCTCCGATGCTTCCAACCTTCGCACTAGCTCTGGGGTCCACACAATAGGGCCGTTAAGTTTCCACCTTCCTTGGCTATCTACTAGCTTCATGATCCACTCCTATAGCTTAATAGGGAAAGAACATAAAAATATTTCATGGATCTCTGTATACATGTATTAGTCCAACCACTATTCTTTTGACAGTCACGGGTTTTTGTTCTCCTGTGCCACGAATTCGTGGATCTTTCTATCCAACCAGTCTCCAATCTCCTTCTTAGTTGGATTCCAGTGATATGACATCACACATATCTTATGCATATTCTGGTCCCAGCAATGGAACCATTTGTTGGCTTGAGGGGACCTGACCCAGGTTCAACGTTAGTTAGCAAAATAAATCCCTACACTACTCACCCTTTGGCATCAGCTTGTAGAGCGTGGACTGAAGTCTCACCTGAAGCAGTATGGGGGGATGATGGAACCAAGTTTCCGCACCCTTGAGATGGTTGTGATGTTGGTTTATTCTAGTTATACCTACCTTCACGTAGGTTTCTTAGCCCTTTGTTCCACCCTTCAGTACCTTCGCGAAAGGGTACAATCGGTTTCCACGCAACCCTAACCTGCGGCTCAGGGACTTTCGCATTGCTAGGGCAACGAACTGCGATATCTCCCAAACTAGGCTAAATGTCTTACTTATCTTATTAACCAATCTTAGTTAGCTTCGTATAAACAAATGTTCTTACTTGCGTTCACTTAACCAACACATTTACATACATTCGTGCATCATATAAGCATTATAAGTGAAATTCATATCCAACATAACAAGATGCATAAACAGAAAATAAATACATAGAAATTGTAGAATACTTCTCTTTATTGACAATTCCGGATGATTACAGACTTGACCCGCCCTGCAAAATTAGCTGCAGGGGTCTGCGCACTCAGCTGCGGACTTCTACCATAGGCCTCTGCACACTCAGCTCCAAAGCCTC
Source organism: Pinus tabuliformis (assembly GCA_031772625.1). Classification (NCBI taxonomy): domain Eukaryota; kingdom Viridiplantae; phylum Streptophyta; class Pinopsida; order Pinales; family Pinaceae; genus Pinus; species Pinus tabuliformis. The sequence continues at coordinate 1,442,598,379 of CM062818.1, read as the reverse complement.
TACCTACGCTAAGACTTAGACTTCTTTCTCTAAAGTTATGACTCTCTTCCTCTTCATTGCCTCTCTATCTAATTAGAGCTTAGCTCTTTTTATATAATCCCATGGTCCGTGGACCATGGGTAGATCTTTTACAGCCGACATTCCATTTCCAAAATAATGGCAAACAACCCTATGACTCTTTAACATCTACACGCTCCGCGACCCCAAAATGCGGAGTCTTTACACTTGGATTACAAAATTTGACCAAAATATGGGCTTTTAGCCCCAGAACGACTCTTGGGGGATCCCGCGCCCAACACTCTGCTTATGTAGACCTAGGTGAAACTGCTATGCAACTCTTGAAAGTCTATTTGGTATTGATCATACGAAAGGGATTTGTGTTATCCTATAGGTAATGGTTATAATTTCCACAATCTTATTTAGGGTGAACATTTCACTCGTTAATACTCATTTGCACAGATAAAGGTTCTAATAACTAGGCCTCCAAACCCTTCCTCAATTATTTTAGGTTTTCGCCTTCGTTGTTACATTACATGCTAAAATATATATTTGGTGCTTAATGTTGAACAAGGTTAACTATCAGAAAACCTTCCTTGCCTCTATGCTGACAAAAAATACTTCATACAGGGACTAAGCATCTTGGTGGTCAACCCAAATTTTTACGATATAGAAAATGAGAATAGATATTTTTAATTTATCGTAGGGTTTATAATTAAATTGATTTCTCTCTTGCCAACAGAGGATTCTTCCCTCTTTGGGTTCTAGGTTAGTCCTTTCTTTTCTGCTATCTCAGGATTAGCATGGAAATTGTCCTATGATTATACATACCCTAGTTTAGTCTAGGTAATAGAATATCCATTAGTTTTCTCTTTCCATATTTCTATTGCATGGATGCTTTGAACTCATGACATTCTCTGGCATACTATGTCCATTGCCACGATTTCCTTATTTTTATCTTGGAATGTTTTATGTATAAGTCCTAATGTTGAGTCTATTGTTACTTAGTTTTGAATGATAATTCAGTATACATGTTTTTCTTGTACATGTACTCTTGCATATAATATTATTGGGATACTTGTATTATATTTCTTATAACGAGTTTTATTTCATAACTTGGTTGTAGCCATGCAAAATCATAGATATTAGACTTAGTGTATTTTCTTAAGTATTCCATATACTACGTTTTGTAGATGAAATCTTTTTGTCTACCCAAAGGTCATGTAAACATACAATTTCTCATTTCATTTCTTGATCTAAAACATCCTTCAGATATATATGAGGCTTATTTAGTCGTAGTCTATTTTTCATAAAAAAAAATAAAAAATTCATGCTTTAGATATTACTTGTTTTGATAGAACTTTTTGGTCTTTTATCTCTATGTAAGTTATATGTGGTAATTTTGTATGGTATACATACATTTTCTCTTGTTCCAATGCTTGCATGGCTACTTAAGAAAAATATATGTTCCTACTCTACATGATCACTTAAAAATGCAACCTCTATTTAACAAATATTTAAATGGGAAATTGTAATGTGTGTTAACGCTACATGCCTAATAATCTATTCTTTTTTCCTACACATTCAACCTTAATCTACCGTTGTTTAGTTAGCACATAAATTGTAATACATACCTAAAATAATTACATACATAACAACCTAGTTACTTATCTAATTACTTGAAAATACAATAGGAGCAGACATGTTCCTCCAACCAAATGAATTGATGCTACAACAATCCCCCCGAGCCTTTGGCTTCCCTTCTGTTAGAAACCAAAACTAGTTTCAATTATATTTTCCCTTTCTAGACCCTAGCAATGTTCTCCTAGTTCAATATCTAGATTTCATTTTCTCTCTATTTTCTCTCCATTGGAACCCCCCTCTTTCTTCCCTTTTCTTATAGACTTTCCTTTCTCTTGGGCAATCTACTTCCTTTCCCCACCCTTTCATGACCTTTTTCTTCTTTCATCCCTTTCTTTGGTGGTTAAAAATATTGGGAAAATATGGGCTTTAGATAAATGTCACTTAAAAAACTATCCATACTTTCGAGCTCAACTGATTGAAACCAATTCCTAACAACAAGGAAGCCTAACTACTAATGTGCTATCTCTCACTATCTTTTCAAATAAACAATATTTTATTTTAAATTTTAATTATACGAATTATTACATCTGTCACTGAGAATATGCAAACTTAGGTCTTGGCACCACAACCATTATTTTCATTTAACTATTTACAAGCAAAATAAAATCATAAGTCCAATAAAGAAATGATTACAACATAATAATAATAATAATAATAATAATAATAATAATAATAATAATAATAATAATAAATTTATACTTTATTTTACTTTTATGCCTTTTTTTAATATAGGGAACGTGAGAAGTATTTTGGAGTAAGGGTTTTGATGTTGACCATGGATTGATTCTTATCGACATTTACCAATCATTTAATACATATAGCTGCACTAATAAATTTTAACTTACAAAACATCCTTCATCTTTAATTCATTTTTTTTTAATTCTCATGGACTTCATTAGTTTAAGTTAATTATAATAAATTTCTATACTTGTCCATTGTTACATGATAGTGAAATGGTGAAATCTACCAAATTATTTGAATATCCTTTAGAGTTTAACTTTTTAATGTTAATATTTATTATAAAATTTATGATATATGATAATTATATTTATAAAATAATTTATTATTTAAATTAATTAAATATAAAAATAGTATATACACACACACATGATTGGTAAGAGGGGAAGGGGTTCTTTATGGTTATGATGGAAATTTGGTAAAAAGGTATCCCCGAGGACTTGGACACATGATAATAACAAAGAAAGAATGAATGGCCTACTACAAGGATTAATTATGGGAAAAACATTGCAAGGGACAAATATTATAATTTTGGGGGATTTGTTCATAATTATCCAATACTTATATAAAGGAACCAGGCCAAGTGATAAATACCTAGACAATCATCTGAAGTGAATAAAGGGTTACTCAATGACATCCTACAAAAAAAAAAACTCCACATCCAGAGAAGACAAAATATAGAATCTAATCGTACTGCGAATAGAGAATGCCAACTCCAGGTTGGGAAACAAGAAATGAATGGAGAACTGGGGTGGTGGTACTTTCCATAACCCCTCCACCCCATTATGAATAAGCAAAGATCCATGGCCTATGTGCAACATATCACTCACTACCGAAGGGCCTATAAATATTAGCTTGGAGTTTTCATAAGGAATCCAAAGAAAAATTGGGAAGGGGGCACAACTATTGTCATGGAACCCCACATATATTTGAAGCATGTAGAGGATGCCATACAAAACCCAATTCAAGGATGAAGTATAATAATATGGCTACAATATAGCCTCAACACTTGAAAACCACCTCAAACTTTGATTGAACATCATGGAATCAAAATTATGAATAGTTATCCTGCCATTAGTTGGGACACATGTGGGATTAAGGTACTACTATATACAACTATAGAGAAATTGTTGAAAATTGCAGCAAAAAATTCTCAATTTGATTTTTCCTTAAATAAATTGAGAAGATTCAAATTTCCACATCAGAAGATAGCTTGGATGTAGTTAACTTCTGTGACATGGCTTGTGTCACCCTGTTTATTTAGTAAATTCAAGTTGGAGGAGTTAAAGTTTAGTTAAGCATGTGTGATTGCTAATTTGTAGTAATCAAAATCAGTTATATCAAGTTGTTTTCAGTTAAACTAGTTCCAATTATAGGAGGAACTAGTGGAAGGTTAGTTGTGTAGTCAAAATTCAGTTAGACTCAGTGATCATCTAGTTAATTGATCAATCGACCCAAAACAACTAGCGCATGTAGTGAATTCAAATTCCCTAGCTATGGTGGGGATTCCAAGGCAATGTAACATTAGTTGTAGACTAGTCTTAAGTGTATAGGTGTTGCGTGGAGTTAAATGATAAACCTTGGGAATTGCACAAACCATTTTGAAGAAATTCCTAAATAATAGGGGCCTAATTTCTCAAGGAATTGCACAAGGAAATGAGGGCTCAAGTAGAGGTAAAATTTGACTAATTATGGGTCAGAGCTTCTCAGTGAGTAGAGAGATAGGTTATGCAAGTTTAGGTTGTGATTTGTTGAGAAAAGAAATTCTAATACATCTTTATTCATCATATTAATGTAGGCATACATTGGGGTTTCTAGAAGATTTCTTTCCTCAAGAAAAGTATTTTGTGCATGTGCATTATTTCCTATTGCATGTCTAAATTTTTTGTTCTATATTGTGAATTAACTTCTATAGATTAGTAGAGTAGTTTTGTGTCATGATTTTGATCAAAACTTCATGAGAAGTTTCAAATCTACACCATAATTTCTACATGGTATTAAAGAAGGATTCAAATTAGAGCAGGAATCAAAGTTTTTTTTTGAGGAGGATCAAATTTTGAGTTCACTACAGTAGGATCTCTTCAAAGTTGAGAAGATGACCTTGAATGGACTAAGGCTAGAGTATTCCTTAGAAAGCAACTCTAGTTTCATCTCTTGGAAGGATTGCATGGAGGTGGTATTGGATGACTATGGATTGTTAGAATACATCAAGATAGATGTTGCAAAACTAGTGGAATATGATGCCCAAAACGTTGCTAGTGGAAAAAATATGTAGCCAAGGTGAGGAGAATAATTTTGGAGGGAGTATGGGATCACATTGTCTAAAATCTCCATGGAAAAGAAACTCCATTCACAATGTGGAAAGCACTGACATAATTGTTCGAGAATAGTAGTGACCACAGGAAGCTGACGCTCAAGGATGAACTTCGAAGTATTAAGATGCAAAAGAACGACATTATTCCACAATATTTGAGAAGGCTCACACAATCTCATGATGAAGTTGGTGGGGTTGGTGTTAATGTTCAATAAGATGAATTGGTAAGCATAACCCTTTTAGGCCTTCCCAAGAGATGGCATAGCTACTAAGATTCAGTGAATGGGAGGGAGAAACTACTGAATTGGAAACACTTATGATCCATTTTGGCACATGAGGAAATAAGGAAAAATACCAGAGATGGGACTTCATCCAAGGGTGAGGATGAATAAAATTGTGCATTGGTTAGAAATGGAAAGAAGGGAAAAGGGAAGAAAAATCAATCCAAACTAGAGCCCAGCCAAGGGGGGCAAGGAGAAATATTTGTCTAAAATTAAATGCTTCCATTGTCATTAATTCAGGCATTATGCCACGAAGTGTCCACAAAAAATGGAAAGAAGGAGTATCTGAGGAGGAACAACAGGTGAAGCCTTGGCTTCACTGTTCAATCTTGACTTTACCCTTCTTGCATGCATTTCCAGCACAATGATGGGTAGTGTGTGGTACTTGGAGTCAGGTGCATCGTTCCACATGAAAGGGTGTAGAGACTTTTCCAGTGACTTGTAGGAGACATACTTACAGATGCACATTGAGCTAGGGGAAAACAGAAGGTACAACACAAACGAGGTTGCTACAAACATGTTTTAGAGGAAGCCAGGCTCCCCTCTCAGGCTCAAGGATGTCATATTCGTAATGGACCTAAAGAGAAATCTCATCTATGTTGTATTTTTGGAAGACCATGGTTATGATGTGATATTCAATAAAGGAAAAGCATTTCGGAGAAACATAGCCACGAGATAGGTGAAGAATCGGGGTTTGTGTGAAAAACCTGTATAAGCTAGATGTGGGAGATTATGTTGAATTAAGCACAAAGGTGAAGAAGGTGCAAAGGCGTGATGTCGGTGAGCTTTGGCACATAATACTTAGCTATTTTCATTATGGCGCCTTGAATATTATGCAGAAAATAATCATAGGCCTCCAAAGAGGAGCACTTGAGTAGCACAATGTATGTAAATGATGTACTTTGGTGAAGTACACAAACTCCCCATTCCCTGATCAGGATAACAAAGCACATGCAGCCCGATCCACTTTGATGTTTGTGGGCCTTTCTCAATATCCTCCACTACCAGACACAAATATTTTGTCATTTTTCTTGATGACTTCTCATGAAAGTGCTATATCTTCTTCATGTGGAAGAAGGATGAGACATTCTACAAGTTCATAGAATTGAAGGCATCGATTGAGAAAGAAACCAGAAAGAAGGTGAAGGATCTCATGAGTGATAATGGAGATAATTACATGTTGAATGAATTTAAAAAATTAGATGCAAAAGAAGGCGTTCGATGAGAGTTGACAACACCCCAAAACCCATAACATAATGGCGTCCATGAGAGAGAATCATAGCATTGTGGGAGTAGCAAGGGTGATGTTGTATGACCAAGGCCTACCTCTAAATTTCTGGGCTGAGGCATGCAACAAAACACTTTGTTTGCAGAACCAGAGTCTTCATCAGATTCTACGCATGATTACATTAGAGGACTCTTTCTCGAGGAGGAAATTAGTGTTAATTTTCCTTAAGGCAACATTGCTCTTTACTATGATAGTTGCATTTCACCATTAATACTTTAATTTCACCCCATATCATCATTTCATTATTAAGATATACACTATTATACATCAACACGTGCAATAACATTAAAAGAAACAACATCACCATCATCATCAATGTAGCGGAATATAAAACGAACAATAGAAGAAAGCATGCACACATATAGAGACACTAGGATTGGCCTGCAACTAGGGAAAAACCCACTATGGGGAAAAGCCTTGAAAATCTTCCTCTTCTTCTTAGATCATCATAAAAAGTTACAAAAATGAGTACAACGTGCCCAATACCTATGATCAGCAGTAGGAACAATAAGCCATATCTACAGATCTACAGATCTATCATAACAATAGAGAAACTCAAATCCACCGATCTATAGCAGAGAAACTTAGATCCACCGATTTGCAGCAGAGAAACCTAGATCCACAGATCACTGATGATAATATGCCAAAACCCCAGATTCGAACTAGTTCACTCTCATCAGTATTTTTTGTGAGCACCTAAAAACCTAAAAGTCGCACTCACGGAGACATTATCCAAGCAACTATAACAACCAAGTTGCTCCGAGGAGGTCTCTATGCATACAACTATGGCCCTGAACAAAGAATAACCAAAGTTGATCTATTTTTGGGTTGTTTGAGTGACCAGGAAGTCAAAGTCGCACCCTCACAGTGCTATTTGAATGACTGAACTATCAAAGTTTCTCCCTGGGATACCTGAAGCCAGCGACTGGGGACCGAAACCTTTCGATATTTCTCTAAACCCAAAGTTTCTCCCTCTTAACTGCCTCCCAGGGAAAAGAGGGCCAAATTCGCTCTCTTACCCACTCTATGCTTGCAACTGAGGATGAAAAACTTTAGATTTGTGCCAACGATTGACATCCAGAGGACCCTAACCCTGAGTGAACCTTTCACGTGTTATCTCAGACCCTTGAGCAAACTCCTTCCATTGAACATGTGTGAATGAAGACAAAATAGAAGAGAAGATGTGTGTGTCCAAATGATCTTGAGGTCTATTCTATTTATAGGATTTCATGAGGGGTCACTTGGGGTTAAGACTAACCCAAGTAGTTACTCATGTTGTTAGGGCTAATCCATTCCAAATACATGTGTGAATAAAATAATTGATAACTTAACTTTTGCTTGACCAAATTGGGTGATATTTAGGTCGATTTTTCTTCTCTCGAAAAGGGGAATCTAGTGCAATCATTATCTTGGTCATTTGAAATGTCCAAGGTGGAATTTTACGGAAGTTGCAAAAATTAATAATTATATGTTTCATTCTTCAAGTTTTTTGGAGCCCTTGTTTACTGCCATGTCTCCAATGAGTCAAGGAAGAAGTTTGAGCCAACTGTACAATTGGGGGTATTTGTGGGTTACATAGAAACTCCACATAAATACTATGTATAGTTTCCATCCCTCGGGATGAAAATTGTGCTAAGAGATGTAAAACTTTTATGAGGATAAAGTGTCATGGTGCTCTCTTTAGAGGGAGCTTCAAATCCCACTAGAAGAGGAGATTTTATCTCCAAAGGAGGATCCGTAGGAAGTTGTAGAGTAGCCAAAAATTGAGGATTAGAGAGTGGAGATAGCCACTCAAGTAGAACGATCCAAAGAAGGAAGGAAAAGAACCAGGGAAACTGACAGACTTGTGTAGGATGTGAGGGAGAATGTGGGTGGTCCATCAAATTAGTGCAGGTAGAGAAGGTCACCTGATCGGTACACTGGCTACATGGATCTAATGACTAATCTTGTAGAGACTGAGCCCTCCTCTTTCGAAGAAGTAGTACAGTTACCTATATGGGTTGAAGCAATGGTGGAGGAATACGAATCCATTGTAAGGAACAGTGTTTAGGAAGTGGTCCCAAGACTAAAAGATAAACCAGTTGTGGGTTTGGGATGGATATTCAAGGTTAAGCGGGTAGAATACCAAAGCATAGAGAAGTATAAGGCAAAATTTGTGTCCAAGGGGTACTCTCAAGTTTAGGGAATTGACTATGAGGAAACCTTTCCTCCTATAGCAAGGTACTCATCCATAAGATCAATTCTTGCACTGGCTTCAAAGATGGGGTGGAAGATCCACCAGATGGATGTAAAAACACGATTCCTCAATGGGGTTATTTATGAGGATGTGTACATCTAGAAACCAAAATGTTTTGAGGCATTTGATCAAGGGTCTCATGTGCGTATACTCAAGAAAATGTTGTATAGTCTCAAACAAGCATCCCATGCTTGATACACTAGGATCAATAACTATCTCACCAATTTTGGCTTCATGAAAAGTGAAGTGGATGAAAGCCTCTATCACATATTGGTAGAAGGTAAATTGATGATTATTATATTATATGTGTATGATTTAATTTTAACTAGTGATGAGCAGTTGATCATATCTTACAAGGAGAACCTTATAAGGGAGTTTGAAATGAAGGACATGGGTTTCATAAACTACTTCCTCAGGTTGGAAGTATGGCAAGGTGATGGGGAACTATTTTCCTCTCATGGAAAGTATGAAAATGAGATAATACAAATATTCCACATGGAGAGTTGCAAACCCATGAAGGCACCTCTAGTGACCAACTAGAGAAATGAGGATGCCACTTCAGGTGAAGAAGTGGATGTAGAATACATGGCTACAAGTCAAGAAACATGTGAGGAAATCTTGATGAGACATATACTTGTTGGACTATTTTTTCAGATGATGGATGCAACTTTGATCCACTTTGATAATCAAAGTTGCATCAAGCTCTCTAAAAATCTGGTATTCCATGATCGATCCAAGCATAAAGATATCTGATACCACCATTTATGAGACTATATGCAGAGGCGGATAATGTTTCTTTAGTACATTCCAATATAGTAACAAAATGTTAATAGTTTGAATAGTGCCTTGTAAAGAAGGAAGTTCGAGTTCCTCAATTATAGGATAGGGGTGGTTCATAATCCGTTTCTTATTGGGAGGGAATGTTGAAAAATGAAGCAAGAAATTCTCAATTTGATTTTTCCTTGATTAAATTGAGAAAAGTCGAATTTCCACATCAACAGGAAACTTAGATGTAGTAAAATTGTGTGACATGGATTGTCTCATCTAGTTTAATTAGTAAATTTGGGTTGGAGGAGTTAAAGTTTAGTTAAGCATGTGTGATTTCTAATTTGTAGAAATAAAATTCGGTTATCTCAAGTTTTTTTCAGTCAAAATAGTTCCAACTATTGGGGGAACTAGTGGAAGGTTAGTTGTGCAGTGGGTCTTTAGTCAAACTTAGTGATCATCTAGTTAATTAATCAATCAACCTAAAAAAGCTAGTGCATGTAGTGAATTCAAGTTCCCTTGCCATGGTGGATTTTCCAAGGTAATGTAACATCAACTATAGACTAGTCTTGAGTTTACAGGTGTTGCATGCAGTCACATGATCAGCATTGGGAATTGCACAATCCATTTTATAGAAATTCCTAAATAATAGGGGCATAATTTCTCAAGGACTTGCACAAGGAAATAAGGGCTCAAGTAGAGGAAAATTTTTACCATGTCTGTGTTAGAGCTTCTTAGTGAGGACAGAGATAGGTTATGCACTTGCAGGTTGTGCTCAATTGAGCAAAACAATTGTAATACATCTCTATTCATCATATTAATGCAAGAAGGAATTAGGGTTTTTTGCATATTCCTTTCCCTAGAAAAATACTGTGTGGATGTGTGTTATTTCTTATTGCATGTCTGAAATTTTTGTTCTAAATTTTGAATTAAGTTCCGTAGAGCACTAGAGTAGGTTTGTGCCTTGTGATTTTTATTAAAACTTCATGAGCAGTTGCATATATACACCACAATTTCTATAGAAGTAATGACACAAGTCAAGAGGGCTTTCCAATTGTGTTATTCCGTGTCTAAGGAGAATCTGAAGGCTCTGGATAATTCCATGGAGGACAGGAAGATGTTAGGCTAGTGAATTTTGGTCTTTAATAGTGAGAGTTCCATTCACACTTAGTTATACCCCTTTAAGTGAACCATGGTTTAGAAAAACATCTAATTATAATATAATTGGGTTAGCGGATGAGAAATTTTGAAATTCAGCATAGTGTGGGGGGATAATATATAATTGTATCCAGGCTCAACCCTAGAGGAGACGCGCTGGATCAAAAATTGATATAGCTATGACTGGTATTGTATGGGACAAATTTTGATGGGTTCACCTATATTGCAAACATGGCCTTTAGCTTATTGAATTTTTAAACCCAATTGTGCATGAATGCAACAAATGGGCATGACCACACAACCGATTTGAATGGTATCTGTGGCTCTAGGTTGAATAACACTAACTCTTACCCACCAGTTTTGTAGTGGCCCTGATGAAAGTAATCACAATCAAACCTTTATGATTTTATTTTCATGCTCACAATTACGTTTGGATAATGGGCGTGAGGCTAAAATTGAAGTTGAACATCTTAATGAAAAATGGAAATATTTATTATTATGAATGGAATATTATTTATTCTAGTTATTGGTTGTTTAAAAATATAAAGGAGCAACCATGTGAGTAGACAAGCCCTCGATTGTCAGGAAGTGGTTAAGAATTTTTTGTAGTCCAGGAAAAGACAATTTTCAAGTGACAGTTGTCACAATTAAAAAAGAAAATCCTCTATCTTTCAAAATATTCATACCGCCAAAATAAGAATGATGGGAGAGAAAGGTCATGGATGGAAAAATAGGAAGAGAGATTATGAGAGAAAAGGGCAATCTAAGAATTGAGGTTCTAGCAAGAGAGAAGGAATGGACTGAAAATAATAAAATAATTATCAACCATGATATAACAAGACACTCTTATGGATTAAGGAGAAAAATTGTGAAGAAGACTAATTTGATTTGTGACAGGAGGATTGCCTGAAGCATGGGGGGGATTGCTGAGATAACAACTCAATGGTTGGGTGGAACGTAATTTCTTCTATTATATTTTCAAACACTCAGATAAGTGAATGATTTGTTTCAATCAAGATTCTTTAGGAATTTTTCTTTCATAATTATTCTTATGCTAACATGCATGGTAATAAGTTTGAACAATAGATATATGATTTAATAAATGATCTCTTGATGATTGTTTAATCTTAGTGAAGTCTATTTAAGTTGATGTGTGCTTCTCTTAAAAAATAGTAGAACTACTTCTAGTCAAAATTTTAATAAAAAGGAAGGAGGTGTGTATATAAGTAGGGTTAGCAGGGTATAGGATAACACTGAGGAAAGACTTGTATGTACCTCCTTAATTGCATGTAGTCTTACTTAATGAACCCGTGAGAGGAATTCATGATGAAAATTGAGTTTAGGAGTCAAGCATCAACTTCTCTATGTATCAAGGGTTTTCTATGGAAAGGTACTAAATTAAGATACTTTGCTATGTATCCCCATTTATATACTCATAGAAGTACGTGTGCTAATAAATGTGCGAGTAAAAATAAAAACAATGCACATTGGCTTAATGATACTCTCCACAATATAGTAAGAACTATAAACCAAACTAAGAAATAATGAAGAAGAGGAACAAAGAGAGAAAATAACAAAAAATTGAAGGTACAATTACCAATGCTATCACATACAACCTACACAAGAATGATGCCAATATGTGATTATAACATAAAGAGGGGAAATCTAAGTACTTAACTGTTAGCTTTTGTATAAATAATTGGAACCTATTTGTGTAAACCTAAGATAAAATTACCTATAATCAAAAGAATGACATGTCACAACAACTACAATTAAAGTAAAATAACCTTTATCCTTAACTCAAAAGAAGAAGAGTGAAACTTAACAAAAGTGTACATGCCTACATCCGCAAGTTTTTTCTTTAAGAAATAAAGTATGCTTAAAATTAAAGATAACCACTATAATAGAAAATATTGTACACACATTTATACCGACATATTTCATGGAAAATAATAAATACATGACAAATACAGTAAAATAAACATGACTCTTCAACATTATTATCTGCCAAGGCAGTATAAAGAAGCAATAGTTTTAAGAAAAGACAACATTATGGACAATTATAGGAAAATGATTTAATATAGATATATATATGAAAATAATTATTTTTTGCAAGTTGTCGGTAGAAAACCCTATGTGAACCTAAGAAAATTTAGTCTTTGTTCTGAAGTTTCAAATTTCATATTAAGAAAACAAAGGTAAGTAAATTAAGACAAGGATGATTGTAGCCATTCTGAGCTAGCAACAAATCCTCTTGAACTAAATTATAACTTGAAAGTAGGAAGGTAAAGAGGGTTATATAACCTTAAATATGTAGGTTTTAACCCTATACAACAATTACCTGTAGATGAATTCTTCAAACATATAATATACAATGACGAGAACATAAAACAAATATGCAGAGATTTTCCCTTGGATCCCAAAACTAGGACTACCAGATTGTTTTTTCATTATGTTCCTTTCAATGTTACAATACATATATATACATGTTGAAGCATTCATAAACCCCAATCCTTTTGAATCATTGACCGGAGAATCCACAGTATAAACATTTTTGTACCAACGTTTCAAATCGCAAGTGGGATCCATCATCAGGGTTGAAGAATGATGATAAAAGAAGAGCAATAAGGCAGAATAAATACTAATGAGGAAGAAATTTTCAAGGAAGAACACACTGTCGGCTAGAATCTTTAATTTTATATAATTTTATTATTATTTTTTATTTCATATTAAATATTATAAATAATTAACATTTAAAATAAATTAATATAATAATAACTCATACATTAATTAATATGATAATAATCAATTATTATATAATAAATAATTAATTATTATTAAATAATAATAATTAAATAATATAATAATAATTATTAATTAAATTAATATGTTTAAATCATATTATAAATGATTAATATTTACAGCAAACTAATATAATAATTAACTAAATAATAAATTTAATTCATACTAACTAATTAATATATTTATTTAAATCATATTAGAAAATATAAATAATTAATAACTAAAATGTTTATACTGTGGATTCTCCGGTCAATGATTCAAAAGATAAAAACCACAGATCTCTCAAATCCAAAACCCCAATCCATTAACCCTTGATTAGAACATAATTTTATTTCATATGACAAGATCTACAAAATACCATGGGCATAAAACTATGATGCCAAAAACCATGTGAAAAACCCACACAAAATACCATGGGTAAGTCCACCCACCATCTTTGGGTCTGCCCCCCATCCTTGGGTCGTCATATATATAGGAATTTGTTTTTTCCTGGGGGGCTGCCCTAGACGCCATGCAAGGTGGCTACCACTCCCCAGTAAACCCCCCACTAGATAACGAAGTCTTCTTCCCCCCTTGTGACCCCCCTGTTGCGCCCGTCATAATGAATAGGATGATCTATTGCCCTCGCTATGACCCCACATGCGTGTGACTAGTCATGGAAAGAAAATAACACACACCTAACAAAAAACTTGGAATATGCCTGAGTCTAGAAAAATATCCTAAAAAGATAGGGTGGAGTAGGTAGACAAAAAATAAGTCAAATCATAAATATATATGTGTGTGTGTGTGTGTGTGTTCAGTCGTGTAGGAAAGAAAGACAACATATAAGAGAAAAATTACCTGAGTATGAATCCTTCGCCAAATCAAAACCACAACAACTATGAAAAAGGGTTGGTAATGTCATAAGCATTGAGGAAATTGTAAGTAAAACCCTTATAGGGTGCAAAGGAAAATTGTATATATTATGATATTTACCTATAGAAGGAAAAACCTAAGGAAGGTTAAAATTCAAAGTATCATTAGGAAGAACATTTTTTAAGGGAAGAAAACATAAAATCCCTTGTATAAAAGTAAATGAATTAAGTGTTTCTAATAGAAAAGAAAATGTGAACCTACTGAAGGTATACTTTGAATCTTTAAGCAACAAAGCCAGAATGGAGAAAATATAATAGACTCTTTAGGTACTTGCAGAGATAAATTACTTAAGAATAATAGCCTTGCAACCTTGGGCCAAAAGGTGGACAAACGTACGAACCCAACTCAAACGCTCACAGAAGATTTGGGGAGGAAGAGGAGTAAGACTTTCTTTAGAAACCAAAAATGAAAAACAATAGAAATTCTCTGAGAAGTATTCCTAAGTTTACCCATCTTGTAGTAAGTATGGATGAGGATTTAACTGAAATTTGAATGTACTCTTAGAGTATAAAGAAAGAGGTAATAAATAGATTGAGCAACATTCCTCATCTTCCTTGAAAACACTCTATCTAAGTCTCCTTATAGACCCTCAACCTGGATAACAAATTCCGGTTATTAAACTCTACAATAACCAAATAAATTCAAAGGATATGTGCAGGGTAGGAAATGGTAATTTACCTATATCACCTCCATGTACACTAGTTAATCGAGCGGTAAGTATCCACAAAATAATCAACATTAGGTATGTGTAATGAGTCTACATTGAAGTGGGGGAATTCTCCTTCTCGATTAGGGTAGGAGATATGTGGAAACTGGAGACTCTCGGTGCACCAAAATGAAGTAAAATTAAAACCCTTAACAAGAATTTTAAAGATCCTAACTATTAGAGCCTCAGAGTGAAAATGGTAGATGTGAGCAGAGTTGAGGGGGTAGTAACCCTAATTCCCATTGCTCGATCCCCATAGTCAGATTAAGGAGAATATGTCCAAGTCATAGATAACTTGACAATTACGTGGTAGACCAACAATGACCTTGGAGGTTAGGCCATGTATCCCAGGCCACGTGGCTTAGGTCCATAAGGTACAAGAATTACGAAAAAAATTGGCATAAGATCTATAGATTGAGAACGATAAATGTCTTCCATATGAAACCTTAATCATTGGTTCTCATAACCCTTTCAATTCTTTCCAAATAATGAGTTCTTAAGAAGTGCACTTGAGTTTTCAAATACCTCATTTTTTAAAAAGGAAATTTGTGGTAGGGGTTGCGTTGGGGTAACCCTAATGTTTTGATTACTCTTCTCACATAGGTAAATATGAGCCAAAATAATAAGTAGTACCTTGGAAGCCAAGGAGAAGTGTATGGATAAGAGATAGTTATGAAGCTCTAACCAAATGTCCAAAATAAAATAAAATCTATGCAACTAATGTGTAAACAAAAATCATAAAAGGAATGTCATATTCTCATAATTGTGTAAATAATTACTAGATATGTATTAAAAAAACAAAAAGGAAGCTATATTTTTGAGGTACATTAGAGGTTTGGAAGAAAAATAATTGCACTTCATGGGGCATGTGGTACATAGATTCTATAATTGTTGTCAAACATAAGGGAAAAGGAACTAGGAGGTGGGAGAATTCATGGACTACAATGAAGAAAAATGATACAATTATGTGGAGTGGCCAAGCAGGAGAAGTTATGCAAGGCCCACCAATTGTGGCTTCAATGAGAAGGTGAATCAGTTGATTTTGGATGTTATTCAGGTGGATTTCATAGTGATGATCCTAAAGCTCACGGAGAAAATGACAATCAGTGTGTAAGAAATGGAGGAGGTTTAGGAATTGGCAACAATGTTATTTGGGAATGAGGACAAGATACACGGTCTCGACATCCAAATCATGGAATTGAAAACATAGGTCCAACTCTTGAACACCAAGCTTAACAACTACACCAATGAGAGTTGGAAACAAGATAGATAGTGCTCAGATCTCAATTGACCACCAACAATGGAAGTAGACAATAGTAGATTAAGCATGTATTATTATAATTTAATTTTTGTTGGGATTTTTTTAGAGTTTATACCTACAAAGATGTACTAATACACCATAATATGTAGCTCTTTGCTTGTGCGAATAACCAACTTTAGCCATAATGCCTCACTCGAAGAAAATCGTAATGTAGAATTTCTTGAGTATTTATTGTGACCAAGGACTAATACAATATTTACTCATTTCCATTAAATAATAATAATAATAATGATGATATATATTTTTTAAGTTCAATTTTCTCTAAATATCTAAAATAAAATATCCGGAAAAAGTTAAACTTATTTTTTCACCACCCCCCCCATAACTTATTAAAATTTTAAAAATTTGATTATCATAATTTTCTTTAACTTACAAAACATCCTTTTATCTATAATTCAGTCTTTTTTTCGTTCTCTTACTGACTTTGGTAAATATTTGAAACAGTGAAAACATAAACGTTTTGTGTTTCATTTTTTAAGTAAGTTATAATAAATTCCTTTACTTGTTCGTTGTTACGTGATAATGAAATGGTGCAATTTGGAAAAAGTATTCGAGAAACAGATTGGTTTGTTTTTTACTTTATTATTAAGTATGGATTGGGTATAATCTTAGTTTTGATTAAAAAGAATATTTATACAAATAAAACTCTTCATTATTAATTTCCTTCAGTTTAATTTCAAATAAAATTTGATAAAAGTTAAATCTCACATATATCAATTAATTAATTAATTCTACACAATTTACTTATAATAAAATATATGATATTAAAAAATGCAACCTTGTAAAGTGACTAATATGTCAAATTCCTAATAACCATATGTAACATGTCTCCTATTATACATATATTTTCTTTTTACATATATCATTTGCTATCAATCACAATTACATATGCAAGGTTGATTCAAAATGTTTTTTGTTACCTTTATTGTTTGATTTTGTTGATGGTGTTGGAATTGCCAACATTCATGGGAGCTCCTCAATGTGAGGTCCTAATTAGACCTCATTCCATTTGATGTAGGAGTTCCATATGGTATAAAGGACTGGTTGTCAAATTCTTAAAGACTTTCCTTGGCTCTAACTATCAACAAGAGAGAGGGATGCAATGGTGTCTTTGAAAAGCAAGGGGGGTTTGCTTCGTGAGTGTTCAATTGCAACTGCGTCGAGGTTATTCTACTGTGGAGAGGGGAGAAAAGTGAGCCTCTAAGTGAGAGGTAATAGTTCCACCCATTAAGAGACGCACATGAACTAGAAGGGTTTATCTAACATCTAGCAGAATAGTCCACAACGGATGTGACGGTTGTTACAACCAATAAATGAAGAAATATTTGTCTAGTATATCGCGGAATAGTCCACAAGGATGGGGCAAAAATAACAACCACACACATCCTCAATAAGATAAGAAATAAAATAACCGAAATAGTTCAACTATCTTAGCACATGTGCAAGCAAACATGAAATACAAACATCTCCAAAATAGTCTTACAAACATTCATAGTCCATGCATGAAGAATGTGTTGGCCTTGAAACCTTATGTTATTTAAGTAAAATTTCCAAGACACGTGTTTACAATGTACATCACTAGCCCCAATAGTGGGGCATTGGAGCCACTCCTTGCTCCTCAAAGAACTAGCTGATCTCTCTAATGCCTTGCGGGAGGAGCCAAGGTGAAAAGTCCTTTGCTCATACAATGAGGAAGTATATATAACCAAGGGTGACTCTTTGACTACCCTCATGACTGTTTGAATTCCTATGACTTTTCAACTTACATGACTCTTTACATTCCATGTGTGTCCTTTGGAATTCCACTTTACAATACATTTTGAATACAATATACATGATCCACAATAGTGATGTGGCATATGACCACTCATGACATGACATGACACTGCTAGCATGGACTAATTGACGATGTGGCAATGTCAAGTCACCATTGCTGCTTAGTGATGGATGTCTATTTTAAGATACTTTATCTTCACCTCTACATGGCTTCGTGATGCAGAATGTTCAATGATCTTCAGTCTTGGATGGTGTTCATAAACTTGTCTCCCTTTGCTTTCTCTTAATTGATCAACTTGTCAATTCAACCACAAGAGAGTCTTTAGGCATGCTTCCCTCATTCTTCTCCTTCTCTATCATCTTGTCATGACATGATAGTGTACCTGTTCCTACAATTCACTCATGAAAAGATGAAATCAATCCGAAAACCCCCTAGTCTAAGATTATGCATTCTGATCCACTGACTGTTCCTAGAACAAGTGATAGGCTCAAAAGAGGGACTCAATGACTGCACAATGCACAGTTTCACCAGTTAGGAGGGAGAGCTTGAAATATGAGATTGTGTAGTGCACATCTCAAGGAGGCCTAAAGGACGCGTTTGCATAGTTTCTAGAGCTAGTAGTGTCAGGATGAGGGAATGGACACTAGGAGAACCAACTACACAATTTTGGGAGTTAAGAGAGGTTGGGCTTCTACGCATCGATGCATTTCAAGAACTAAAGGGATGAGCTTGAGGCCTAAATATGCAAAGTCTTCAGTTCAACCCAGGCTGGAGGACATAATTGCGCAATTCTAGGGGTGAAGGACGGGACTTGGGCATAAGTACTACACAGTGCAACAACCCTGGGAGACAAGGAGTGCGCATTGTGAAATATCAAGTAGTAAGGTCATAGATTAGAGGGATAATATTGTGCAGTGCATAGTTCAGTTGGGGCCCGGTGAAGCTAAGTTGCTCAGTCAAGAAGGTTTTTCGAAAATGTTTGTGTGGGATGGGTGATGAAATGAGATGAACCTTAACTATGATCACACACTTAACATACTTTAATGACTTGAAAACATAGATCATCCAAACACATGAACAAACAATTTCCCTCCATGTGACTGCCTTACGACAGGATACGACAAGTGTGACACTTAGGACGGACTTTGGGATGACCGTGATGACACTTGTGTGACAATGTTCAAGACTTTGTGTATGAGTGCGACATATGTTTACATAGTTATAAAAAATCATATACAAAAATACTTTCGAAACCACTAGAGTAAGCTTGGAAACATTACACTATAGCCAAACATGCCAAAAGATGATAGTTAACCCAACATGGAAAAGGGAACAAAAAACTACAAGAAAAATCATGAGATAAGCTTCAATGTTCACGACAACAATGTAAAAGACCAAGGAAGGCTCTAAAATTGAGTGCAAGCCAAAATTTTGGAGGGTGTTGCACCAACTACAACACTTGGTGACGCATTGGTTGAACTCCAGATTCTCTATCTCAGTTAACTTCTTCTGTGCAAGGCCTCGATTATTTTCAGAGTATTGATTCATTATGAAAATTACTTTGGTCTTCCAACTTACCCCATGAGTACACACAGTTCCCCCTTATACCTACTTGATTGAACATAACATGAAATTCAACAATATCACAATATTTCGAGTTGGGAAGGATAGTGTAGCTCGCGAGCTTAAGATTTTCAGAGTGTAAGTTTTCATCTCTAGTGTTGCTCTGCTTCCAGCAGGCCTAGAAACTACCCCAACAGAGTCACGCAAGAACACAAACATTTCTCCAATACCAACGAGCCTGGACAATACCCCGAAAGAGTTTCTTTCTTCACGTCTCTGCGTAGGAAGCCTTTCTGTTATTTATCCTTTATTTATTTATTTAAATAGAACTATGCATTGGCACTTATTTATTTTGGGCCGGAAGAGTTATCTTGACTTATTGAGAGAAGAAGAGGTTTTTCCTTCAAAGAATCATATAGAGACCACTGATTTAGGTTTGCTCGTTTAGATTTTCCCCCTTCTCTATTTCTACTAGTTGGATAAGCTTTAAGACACCAAAACAGAAAAACCAAGTATATGCATGAGATTTTCAGACTAAACATGGGTTGATGGTTGGACCAAAACTCTCATTACGGATGGGTCATATTTTCTGTCAGAACTGCATCAGCCAAAATATGTAACCAACATAAGGAAGATAGAGAAAAGGCTAGCAAAATACTGAAGTGTGACAAGACTCTTTATAGTTTGGCCACACACATGCTAAGAAGACACAATGATCTGGATTTAAATAGGAACACAAAAAAATACAGAAATACCCATATACATAGAGATGCAGTTGAAATAATACTTCATTTCATTAATGTAAAATATTGAAATATGCTTACAAACAGAAATGGAAATAAACCAGCTAGGGCGATGGTAGCTTATCCCTGAGAAGAGATGTGGCGGATACATGCCTTTGAAATGTGTTACAATGAGGCTCGAAGGCCTATTTATTGTTGAGAAACAATGGAAAATCCTAAACATCCAAAAACCTAACCCTAGGAGATGAAGCGCCAAACTATGGGCCCCATTTTGGGTAAATTGGTACATCAACTTCCCGGGGTCATAACTTTGGCATATGATCTCTGTTTGACACACACAATACCTCGCTAGAAAGACCTATATGAGGACTACAATTTTTGGAAGAGCAACATCAGTCCTTGGACCCATGTTGCTCATAGTTTTCCCAAAAACATCGTTTATGGCCTCAAAATGGCTTCAGAAGTACAGGACCTGAAAAAATGCTAAAAATAGTAAATTGTGTTACAATTAAAGAGACTGAAAAAGCTGAAAGAGATAGTTGTGGAGGTACAAGTGGGATAGGTGGGTGACCACCAACATCCACCAGGATCATTCCTCCCCCATTAGGAAGCAATGACCCCCATTGTGTTGAGTTCCTCCATGAGATGAGGAAACTTCTACTCAACTTGGTCCCTGGTGAGCTGTTTTGCAATCTCTGATGTGTCCAGTAATGGTGAGAAGCATGGTTGAGGGTGGTCCACATTGAACACTCAGTGCAAGTGAAGGAATGTAGGAATGTTGTGCTCCAAAGCATTATTTCCCATAGCCTTGGTAATGGTGTAAGGACCATATTGGAGTGGTTTGAGCTTCTGATGGGCTCTTGTAGGGTGCTCTTTCTGCAGATGCAACCAGAATTTGTCGCCCAGTTAAAAATTGTGTGGCACTCGATGTTGATCATGTCATTGCATGTACTTGTCATTATTTGAAGTGGAGTGGTGATATATCGGCCTGTTGGGTAGAGGTGCTCTGGGAGTCAAATCGAATGAATGCTTGACCTGACTGTGCAATGGTACCCCTATGGGTGAGGAGAAGATTTTCCATCATGACTGTATCCATTTACTACTGTTGTTGCCTGGATGAACCCTTCTCAGGGGCCATGGATGTGGCTACGATCTTTCCCTTACTTTGAGAGCGAACCAGACAGAAAATAAATTTCCTAGTCTAGGAGATTATCTTACTACCTTTCTTAGCAGCGATCAAAGAAGTGGCGGTAGGTGGGGATACCTCCATTATCTTGTATAATGAATTACCCAAAAAAATAATAATAGTGCGAGGCCTTGACTCATACATAGCATGTCACCTCCACAAGTATGGTTGGCCTAATAATACATTGCAAACATCAAGATGTGCAACATCACATAATATCTCTATGAAGGGCTTGATGCTATAGGGAAGGTGGCATTTCTGGCAGATTAAGAGATCTCATCCTTCGTGAAGCCACCCGATACTGTATGGCTGTGGGTGTGGTGTATTTGGTAGGCTCAACCGCTTCACGACCTCTACTGAAATGAGGTTCTTTTGGCTTCCACTGTAAACAATGAATTGTAACGGCGAACCCTTCACCCAAATTTGTGAGTGGAAAAGACGCTCCCCCTCCTCTGGATCTTCTGGCTCATTCTTCTGGATCTTGGTGGTGGTAATAGTGGCACTAGGCTCCATGTCAATGATCTGCTTCACTTTCCCATTCCCCTTATCGGGGTGTGACTCAAGGTCGGAACATGCATCTGATTCTGTAGCCTTCAACTCGGCCACCAAAGATTGCTTGGTCCGACACTCACTTGTGTTGTGAGTGGGGCTCTTGTGGAACTCACACCACTTTCCTGTGTCCTTCTTTGACTTCGTGGTGTTGATATTTTCTTGTGGATTTGGCGGGTTGTCTTGGGTCACCCTGCCTTGGCTTTGTCCTTTGTTCATTGGATTCACAGATCCAAAGTCTCACTTCTTTTGTTTAAACTTCTACTCGATCTTGGCAGCGTATCAGTATGCCTTGCCAAGCGAGGAGATGTTCAAGAACTCCATCTCATACTGGATGTACCTATGTAGGCAGATGTGGTATTTGAGTACCAAATGAAGCTCAGAATCCTTGATACCCAACTTTGTGCGAAGGGTATGAAAAATATTTGTGAACTCTGACACATCTTGGTCCCTTCCCTGCCGTAGTGTGGTCCACTTTATGTATTTATTCGCATAGCCTTTTACAGGGCAGTACTGCTCCTTAATGGCATCCCGGAATGAATTCAAAGTGGGTGTGGTTGAAAACAGTGAGTTTGTACTTTCATCCTTCTGCTCGTAGTAGGTTTCCCACCAGTCCTTGACATGGGGGGCTTCTTTGAGAAGAGTGAAAGCAATATTTTCGCAGCTGGAAAAATCATGAATAGAAAAATACACTTCTATTAGATTTAACCATTTATCGACGACATCTACATCAATCTAACCCTCCAATATGGGGATTTCAAAGTTAACTTGTACCTTAAAGGGTGTGGAGTTTCCAGAGTAGCTGCTCGAAGTAGATGCGTTGCCCATGAGTCGCTGAAGGATCTAGGCAAATTTTTCCATGATTGCATTCCTTTGTCACTCGAGGGCTTCTTCGAGCAAGATTTTGATAGGATCTCCTACCCCCTTGTCTTTCTTTTCATCCGCCATGGGAGGCCATCAGATTTGCAAGGCTGATCTTTCAAGGGTTCAACTAGATCGAGCCCTAACTCCTTATATCCCGACATCGTTGGGGACATGAAAAGAAAAATAGAGGAAGAGAAGACCACTCTAATACCACTAATCTAGATTTAGACAGGAACGCAACAAAATACAGAAATACCCATATACACAGAGATGCGATGGAAATAATACTTCATTTTATTAATGTAAAATACTGAAATATGCTTACAAACAAAAATGGAAATAAACTAGCTAGGGCGATGGTAGCTTATCCCTGAGAAGAGATGTGGAAGTTACATGCCTCTGAACTGTGTTACAATGAGGCTCGAAGGCCTATTTATTGTTGAGAGATAATGGAAAACCCTAAACATCCAAAAACCTAACCCTAGGAGATGAAGTGCCAAACTATGGGCCTCGTTTTGGGTAAATTGGTACATCAACTTCCCAGGGTTGTAACTTTGGCATACGATCTCCATTTGACATGCACAATACCTCGTTAGAAATATCTATCCAAGGATTACAACTTTGAAAAGAGAAACATTAGTCCATGGACCCATTTTGCTCCCAGTTTTCCCAAAGAACGTCGTTTAGGGCCTCAGAACGACTCTGGAAGTTCACGACTCGAAAAACTGCTAAAAATAGTAAATTGTGCTACAGTTAAGGAGACTGAAAATGCTGAAAGAGATAGTTGTGGAGGTCCAAGTGGGATAGGTGGGTAGCCACCAACATCCACCTAGATCATAAAACATGTTCATACACAAAACTTATTCAAATAACAAAAACCAAACAAAACTCGGACAAAAAACAAAAGAAAGACTATGTACACAGTGTAGGGTGTAGCCCCAGATATTCATTGAAAACATTGTTTTAAGTCTTGGCCATTAACAGGGAGAAAGTCAATCTTCTCATCAAGTGATTGAAGGCGATAATTGTCTTGGCTAAGCTTTTCGTGCATTGTGAATGGCCCAATCCAAATAGACTGAAACTTGGTATGTTTTCATTTGTGCTCATGGGCTTTATCCCACTTTAAGACTAAGTCACCCACACTAAAGTTTATTTCCCTACAAACATCTTGCCAAACAACCTCTTGATATGATTTTGGTGAAGAAAAAAAATTCGTTTACTTTCAAGCTTTCTTCTTGTAGCTTATGAAGGGTATCCATCCTACATTTTACTAACATACATGGCTTTCCTTGGGATTCTTGTGAGAGTTGGAGAGCAGGAAACTAGAAGTTGGGAGGGAAGATGGATTCTTTTCCGTACACCCAAAAGTAAGGGGAGGTGTTTAGATAAGGTTTCAGCGTGAATCGGTCAGCCCCTAAGGAATTTAACAAAGCTAAGTGCCAGTTTCACTGCTTAGAGAATATGGTCTTTTTGATAATGCAAATTAGGTTCTTATTAGCTGAATATTTCAATTTGATACCATTTTCCAATGTAAAATCATAGAGTCTTAACGATGAAAAGTATGTTTCATTTTCAAAAACAAGTGAAGTGGGAATATCAAACCTAGAAATGATGCTCTACTGCAGAAATCTAATGACTTCCTAATGTTTCACTTGTTTGAGTAGAATTGCTTCTTTCCACTGCGTGAAGTAATCTATGGTAGATAGGATGTAGCAGTGCTTCTTTGATGAATGCATGAAAATCTCCACAATAATGTCCAAGCCCCAATGTTGAAAAGGTTATTCAACTGCAATGCATTGTAGTGGGGTGGCTAACTTCTTATTTTTGTTGCACACCTTTGATAGATGAGACACTTGTTCGTGTAAGTAGGAGCATCTCTAAATAATGTAGGCTGGTAAAAGCCATACTGCATGACCTTATGCATTATTGTGTTGCCTGTGAAGTGTCCCCTGGCTAGTCCATTGTGGAGATGATGCAATACCTTTTCTGAATCATGTGATTCCAAACAAATGAGCAGTAATTCATTGTGGTGCTTTCTGAACAACACCCCATGTGCCAATTGATAGGATAATGCTTTAGGTTTGAGTGCCCTCTTATTCAATGCAAAAAATTGGGAGGGCATTATGCAATGCTCAAGATATTAGCGCACATCCATGTACCAAGAGTTTGTGCTAGAAGTGGGGGAGGCTCGCTCAACGTTGTACATCTAAATTTCTCGCTCCCATCCTAAAATATTTGCTTCTTCTTCCTTTGTGTTTATTTCTTCTATTACTAGTTGACAAAGACCATGGCCCTTGATTGTGTGAACTGGTTTGAATTCTAGATCATATTCTTGAAACCTGGTCATCCAGTTTGCTCTGCTTTCACTCATCTCTTGTTCAACAAGCAGTGATATGACTCTGAGTGCAGGACAAAAATAACACAATGATAGGGATGAAAATGCTTTACCACCTTGTATAATGCATATGCTTTTTTATCCACGATGCGGTAGTTAATTTATAGTCCTTGTAGACTTGTGCTCATGAAGGAGATAAGCCGCTCATTGTTTAGTTCATCCTTCTAAGTGAGTACAATGACAAGAGAAGTGTTAGAAGAAAAATTGTAGAGAAAGAATCTTTATTGAAGCCTGGGTTTTACAATGTGGGTGTTTTTGCTATAGCCTTCTTAATATGGGAAAATGCACCCTTTTCCCTTTTATCCAATTTATAAATTGTAACTTTCTTCACCATCTTCTATATTGGCTTGACAATCTGAGCATGATCACAGATGAACTCGTGGAGGAAATCAATTTTCCCCAAGAAGGTCTGCATAGCCTTTTTATTCAATGGGAAGGGAATCTATGTGATTGTCTTGACCCTACTAGGGTCTACCTTAATCCCACTCTTAGCAATAATGTGGCACAAGATATTACCATCGAACACTGCAAAGATACTTTTCTTAAGATTTAAGGATATCTTGTACTTTCGACATCGCTAAAAATCTTCTTTAAATGCCGTATGTGATCTCACATCTATTTGGAGAACAATATTTGATCCAAGATTGATCCAGGAGGATCCTAGAGGATTGATCTAGGTGAATCTTCAGAAAGTTCCAGTGGCATGGTAAAAGGCTCAAAACTCAAAGTGCAAGAATTTGGATAAACTTAGCATCGAATCAAAGTGCTCGTCATCCTAATTCCAACGGTGGGAACGACACTCAAATCCGAGTTCACATGAAGAAGTTAGAGAAAGTAAAAGTTCATGTTTGACTTATCCAAGTGGCATGAGGAGTTGATGTGGCAAAAGTTTCAGTGAATGGGGAAGTGCCAAGTGACATGCTGCCATTTGTCCTTCATATCACGTATTGCATAAAATAGAGGTCACAGGTTATGGAATCAACCCCCAACATTGCTAATTTGTGATTGTGATATCACGTATCGTGGATCGAAGGTAGATAGGTGTTTACGAATCAGCCCCCAACAGAACCTAGTTGCGATGCGATGTATCACATATCGCATTCGCAAAGGGGCTAGTGTTTATGAAGCAGTCCCAACAGTAATCCCGGTTGTGATTGTGACAAGGTTCTGGACCTGATGTATTATCCATTTTGATTTATAATCCCAGCGGGTCCATGTTATCATAGAGCACAATTTTGGGTCGATATGCCGATGGTTTAAGCGTTGATTGCAATTGCGATGGGGTTGTTGAATGTGATCATTTTATATGTTGTGTTTTATAGACCAGTGGGTCCATTGTATCGCAGAGCACTTCAAGCATGGTTTGGTTTATTCGCCGATTGGGAACGCTTATGAATAACCACCGACAGTGAAGATTGTTAGCTTCAACGCGCAGTTAAGGGAGTTTACCATATTTGAAAGGGTTGTTGCCATGTATTATTCATGGGTGAGAATCTCTATTGGAAAAATGCTCGCCTGCTAAACTTCGACATTTGTTTGGAATTGCCCGAGTTTTTAGGGATTTTCTGCTAGCTTATTTAAAGGACCATTTGTGTCAGAAGAAGAGGGAGGACTGACCCATAGTTTAGAACATGGTATGCAATAGCAGACCCTGACTCTGGCAGTAGGTCAAAACCTAACCTTCAGCAGCAGGGAGGTTCCGAGAAGGTATAGAAGGCTCGATGATTCAAATTGGGTGTTTTGATAGGCATTTTTGCATGATTTTTAGCCAGGAAGTCAGTGGTACTATCTGTTTCTAGAGTTGGGATCTCCATTTGCCAGCTATCTTCTAGATTGGAGGTATAAGGATGTTTATGTAAAAATCTATTTTTACTTCTCTCTTTCCATGCCATTTAATGAATGAAGGCCTCCCCACTATTGAGCAGGGCCCGGAGATGTAGTCCAAATTGGACGAAATTCGTAATCAAATCTCTGTGTCTTGATCTCATGTGTGATTATGTATCATTCATATTCATTTTATATGCTTATGTTCCATGGTTTTTAAGCACTCTGTTATATGTAGTTCTGATGCATCTATAAGAAAAAAAATCTTAGATCAAGTGGTATCAAAGTAGGGATTAGTTGATGTGAATTTCATAAGTACAATAACCAGAGATCAACCTCAAACAGGGAGGTTCCGAGAAGGTATAGAAGGCTCGATGATTCAAATTGGGTGTTTTGATAGGCATTTTTGCATGATTTTTAGCCAGGAAGTCAGTGGTACTATCTGTTTCTAGAGTTGGGATCTCCATTTGCCAGCTATCTTCTAGATTGGAGGTATAAGGATGTTTATGTAAAAATCTATTTTTACTTCTCTCTTTCCATGCCATTTAATGAATGAAGGCCTCCCCACTATTGAGCAGGGCCCGGAGATGTAGTCCAAATTCGACGAAATTCGTAATCAAATCTCTATGTCTTGATCTCATGTGTGATTATGTATCATTCATATTCATTTTATATGCTTATGTTCCATGGTTTTTAAGCACTCTGTTATATGTAGTTCTGATGCATCTATAAGAAAAAAAATCTTAGATCAAGTGGTATCAAAGTAGGGATTAGTTGATGTGAATTTCATAAGTACAATAACCAGAGATCAACCTCAAAGGACGTGCATCATGAAGAGTAAACTTGGCAGATGTTGAAGCTCATTGGGAAGAGAATCAGTCTTATGGATGTTAAGAATTTGTAGTGTGAATGACCGAGTGTGCAACCATGGAGAATGATAAAGAAATGCATGATACCTTCCTAGGAATCTCCAAAATGGTGGACATCATGTATGAAGCATATGAGAAGTGAAGAGAGGAGGAGATAAAGAGATCAGAGAGCAATGTGTCATCCACATCTTCCGGTGCTTATGCATTTTATTCCTTGCATTCCTCGAATGAGGAGTTTAACTAGAGGCTTCAAGAATATAACGTTGAATTAAGAAGGCTAATGCGAGAAGACAAAGAGGAGAGGCAGGGATTGTAGCTTTAGTTGCGAACCACAGATGAGGCCCTGGAAGAGTTGAAGCACAATGACCAGAGTCTTCAAGAAGAGCTTACTAGATTAAGGAGGCATCTACAGGAAGTGGAAGAGGAGAAACAGAGGTTGCTACGCTAGCTGCAGGCTAAGAACGAGGCCTTGGAAAAGCTACAGCATGACCCTTGTGAGGTAAAAAGTAATTCTTCAACTTCATGTATGTTTCCTAATGATGATTTCGTCATTTCTGAAAATCATACCACAGAAATTGGATCCAAACTGTTAAGGAGAATGGGGTTATGAGGGGAAGGGTGTCAAAATTAATGGCCAAGGTATCATAAACCCCATCAAAGTAGAGGAATTACCCCGCCAAGAAGGACTTGGGCATGTCAAGAAGTAAGTTGGGGAATGTTCTAAAATAGCCAGCGAACCACCAATGACAGATGATGAGAAGCCCTCATCAGTTCTTTCCAACTCGATAGTGGAGGTAAAAGATGTTGATTTCCCTTTAGTTTCATCTTCACATAGTATAAATTCTATTTGAAATGTGGAGATACCAATTACATGGACAAACATGAGACTGCTTACCAGGACGAGGTTCAAGGAAGAAGAAGGACTTGATGTTAAAATCCAAGGCATAACTCAGCCATTGGAGGTTTGGAAAAGACCTCGATTCATAAGGTTGGGGTGCACTGAAGGACAATGCTCAAAGATGTCAGAAGCTTCCACGACATTGTTGAAATCATCAAGGAAAGAGGATGATGGGAACACATCACCATCAACCTATGGCAGTATGCATTGCAGAGAAAGAGCTGAGTTAAGCTCTTGTTCCCATGGTCATACCAGAGACCAACAAGAAAGGTATAACCAATCTCGATATTGTAATGTTCATTTTGATTACAGCCATATTGTTAATAATGAATGAAAATCATGGCATAAAAGAACTTGCAGTTTTTGTGGATTGCATAACCATATGTTTGTTGAGTGTTGGAAAAGAATAGCAGCACGGAAAAAGGTGAGGCGTGAAAGACCCTCTCAACAACAAGAAAAGAAGAAGGTAAAGTATATATGGAGGAAGCAAGCTTATTGTATTCATTGTGATATAGGTGGTCATCAAAGAGCCACATGTTGGAGGCTCCATCCAGAGCAGCATCGCAAGGACAAAGCATCTGTGCACGAACCAAGTCAAAAAATTGTTCAACTAGAAAATGTGCCACAATGAGATGACCCATTCACTTTGAAGGTGAAAGATGGTTTTTCTAGGTGTGGCATAATATCATGGACTTGTTTTTAAATCATGTGTTGCAAGTTTAAATTGTAAAAGTGATGATGTGTTTTCCATCACTTGTTGCAGCAACAATGGTTTTGGCCTTATTTTGTGTTGCATTTTAAACTGTGAAAGTGATGATGTGTTTCCATCACTTATTGAAGCAACCATAGTGTCATGACATTCTTTTTGCAAATCATGTGTTACAGTGATGATGTGTTTTCCATCACTTGTTGAAGGAACAATTATGATTGGCCTTGTATTGATAGTTGGAGTATTGTTTCCATTTTTACGTAAACTTGACCACAGAGTATGTGTTATAAACTCGTGGGAATTATGGGATGCTTGGCTCATTCTTTGGTCACATAGAGAAACAGGCAATTTGCAAGAGATTGTACTACAAGTTTGCAGGGAATGCATGGGTCGACTAATCTCTTATGGCTCCGAAGGACAAAGGTGAAGGAGAAGGAAGGATGACCTGTTAGGACACTTGCGGTGTAGACAAAGTATAGAGTAGTTGTGGATTATTTAATGCTTTTGGAGGACTATAAGCTTCTCTTAGTGAGGAGGATTGATCCTGGAGGATTGATCTAGGAGGATCCTGGAGGACTGATCTAAGTGTATCTTCAAAAAATTCCAGTGGCATGGTAAAAGGCTCAAAAATAAAAGTGGCGGAATTTGGATAAACTTAGCATTGGATTGATGTGCTAGTCATTATGATTCCAACAATGTGAATGAAACTCAAATCTGAGTTTACATGAATAAATTAGAGTGAGTCAAAGTTCAAGTTTGACTTGTCCAGGTGGTAGGAGGAGTTGACGTGGAAAAAGTTTCAGTAAATGGGGAAGTGCCAAGTGGCAGACTGCCATTTGTCCCACATATCGCATACCACATAAAATAGAGGTCGCAGGTTAAGGAATTGACCCCCAACATTGCAGATTTGCAATTGCAATATCTCATATCGCAGATCAGAGGTGGACATTTGATTACGAATCGACCCTCGACATAACCTAGTTGTGTTGCGATGTGTCACATATTGCAATTGCAAAGGCGCTAGTGTTTATGAAGCATCACCGAAAAAATCCCAGTTGTGATTCTGACAAGGTTCTAGACCCGATGTATTATCCATTGTGATTTATAATACTGACAGGTCTGTGTTATCACAGAATGCAAGTTTGGGACAATACGTTGATGGTTTAAGCACCTATTTCAATCACGATGGGGTTTTGGGATGTGATGTTTTTATATGTTGTGCTTTATAGCCCAGCGGGTCCACTATATCACAGAGTGCTTTAAGCATGGGATGGTTTATTCACCGATTAGGAACACTGATGAAGAAGCACCGGCAGTGAAGACCGTCGGTTTCAACGTGCGGTTAAGGGAGTTTCACCATATTTGAAAGGGTTGTTTCCATGTCTTACTCAGGGCCAAGAATATTTGTTTGAAAAACGCCCATCTATTAAACTTTGACGTTTTTCTGGAACTACCTAGGTTTTGAGGGATTTTACGCCAGCTTATTTAAAGGACCATTTGTGTCGAAATAAGATGGAGGACTGGCCGATAGTTCAGAACATGGTACACAGTAGTAGACCCTAACCCTGGTAGTAGGCTGAGATGTCACCTTGAGCATCAGGGAGGTTTTGAGAAGGTGTAGAAAACCTGATTATCGAAATTGGGTGTTTGGATAGGCATTTTTGCACGATTTTTTGCCGAGAAGTGAGTGGTATTGTCCATTTCTAGAGTTGGGCTCTGCATTTGGCAGCTATCTTCCAGATTGGAGGTATAAGGATGTTTATCTAAAATTATGCTTGTACTTCTCTCTTTCCATGCCATTTAATGAATGAAGGCCCCTCCACTATTGAGCAGGGCTCACTAATGTAGTCCAAATTGGTCGAACTTCGTAATCAAATCCTTGTGTCTTGGTATCCTGTGTGATTATGTCTCTTTTATATTCATTTTATATGCTTATGTTCCATGGTTTTTAAGAGATATGCTATATCTAATTTTGATGCATCTATAAGCAAAAAAATCCTGGATCACTATTACATTGTCAAGATAGGCCACTGCTCTTCGCCCAATCATTTCACGGAAAGTGATGTCCATAGAATGTTGAAATGTTGCACCATAATTGATTAGCCCAAATGGCATCCATCTGAATGCAAACATTCCCCACATTGTTTGGAACGTGGTTTCAAGACTGTCAGGTTTTGCGACTAGAACTTGGTTGTACCTAAAATAACCATCTAACAAAGAAAACATTTTAGACCCTAATATTGTTTGCAATATTGGTCCATGGAGGACACGAGGTAGTTGTCCTTATCTGAGGCACAGTTGAGATTTCAGAAATCTACACCTAGGTAGGTTTCCCCAGACTTCTTTCTCACTAGGACCAAATTTGATACCCATGCTGAGTGCCGCACTCTGTATATGATCCAGGCATTCCAACAGTTTTCTCAACTCTTTCTGAATAAGAGGCTAAATCATTGGATGTATTTTCCTTAACTTATGTTGGAATGGCTTTGCCCCTTCCTTTATTGGTATCCCATTCTGGATGATTCACGTGTCATATGTTTTAAGCTCTATGCATGTCCACACGAAGACATATCAGTATTGCTTGAATAAGCAGATAAAGGATTGCATCTATTGTGGTGTACAACAAGTACCGAGATTGACATACTTCAGATCTTTTTCTATTCCCAACTTAACTTGCTCATGCGACAATGTAGAAATGTGGGGCTTAGCATTGAAAGGTCCTCGAAAGTGATTTTGCAGGTCATACAACTTTTCATATGATACCACACCCTTGGGGATGAGCTTGGACTAGTTGCATCCTGCAATTCCTTTTCGTGATCTTCTTGATTGATCACTCCATATTTGAACACATCAGCATTCGCCATGAAGCACAGTATATGTTAGTCATCATAAAAAAAGTGTAAATTAGTGATATTGTCAGGGATGGAAGGCTTATAAATAATTTCAACAGAAAAATCATCCCTCAATGGTGACAACCTAGTAGCAACATTTGCTAATGCATCCGTAGCTGTGTTACCCATTCTTGCAACAAAAATAATATTGAAATCTTGGAATTGTGCAATCAAATTCCATACCTTTGGTTGATAAGTTCTAATATGAGGTGACACACAATGTATGGTATTGCATACCCGTTGCACCACAATTTCTAAGTCACCTACCATTTTCAAGATGGCAACGTTGAGGTCAATGGCTCTTTGTAATTCCAAGATGAGTGCTTCATACTCTGTAGTGTTGTTTGTGCACTCAAATTCCAAGCATCCAGAGATCAAATGTTTTCTCTATAGTGGGTCTATTAAAACAAAACTAGTTCTAGAGCCCTCCTACATTTTGGAACCATCGAAGTACAAAGTCCACATATCATATGTACAGGGACTGGGAATTGCACTAGTACTACTACTACGACTACTAATTGTTCAAAGGTCATTATCACCAATTGGAATATGAGGCAGCTCTAACTATGTATCTGGTGGAACTGGGGATGGCTATGCAAGATAACACCCTAGCTTGGTTTCAAGGAAGCAATTGTTGAAAAGTAATTCTGTGAAAGCCATCGGTTCATTATGTCCCTCCAAGGGAGTGACAACGTGTTTAATATATCTTTCTAATTCCACCTTAATCTGATTATTTCCACCCTTATACAGAAGCCATAGATGTTACCAATCCATGGAAAAGTACCCTTGTAGCTTGATAGACGAGTCTCTGCTAAAAAGCACTCTGTATGATTCCAGAATGTCCACAATCACTATGTTGATACATTGGTGGACCCATCCGTCAAATGATAAACAGATGATGACATCTCTGAGATCACCAATCGTATGGTCATGAGTTCTATCCACCGAAATAATCTGTGCATCTATTTTTTCCCATTTTTCATTGATTTTCTTAGCAAGAGATAATGGCATTACGTTCACCAATGCACTAGAATCAACCAAGCAATTGTGTACATTGAAATTAAATATTTTGAAAGTTAACAAGAAAGGTGGGCGGAGAGTATTCACATCCATTGTTAAAGTGTTAAGTACATATTCGAGAGAACTAGAAGACTTACCAAATCCCTTGTCTGAAGAGGTAGCATTATCTGTGGAGGTTTGCCCAAGTCCCTGTAAGAGTATGTCCCTTTGGCTTATGATCTTTACTATTTAAAACATTGAAATGTTTGCACAAACCTTATTCATATCATCAACT
This sequence comes from Pinus tabuliformis, assembly GCA_031772625.1. Lineage (NCBI taxonomy): Eukaryota > Viridiplantae > Streptophyta > Pinopsida > Pinales > Pinaceae > Pinus > Pinus tabuliformis. Next base: position 1,442,564,652 of record CM062818.1, on the reverse strand, counting down.
ATGTTGCAGTCCAAAATGGGAAGAATGATTTAAGTGTTTGGTGTTGTAACTTGGTTTGTGGCTTCCAGAGTGATGGTTCTGTCCTTGCTACTTGTGGAATAACTTTTCATTGACATTGATTTCCCATACTTTCTCTGAGTGTCCTGTGTTGAATTGACCATTGGGTTGATTTTTCTTAACAGATTTTCTTTAAATTTCTTCTTCAGAAAATCAACTGTAGTGGCTGGCCCTTGGTTTCTCAAGTTGTACCGGTTGGTCTGCTTCTGGGTTGGACCGTTAGTTAAAGGTTTCTTATCGACAATACTTTTTTGAGCTATGAGTATACAGTTGAACATGTTCACTGCAAGCCCACCACATGGATTTTCATCGGCTGCACCAACTTCTTCCTTTCTTCTCCAGTCTCAGTCCGCTCTTTAGCCATTACCACAACAACAAGATGCATAGAAATCATGCTCATGGCTTCATTACATTTTTTGAAAATAGCAACAAGAAATGATAAAAATATAATCCAGAAATTCCAATTTTAATTTGTCCTTGAATTAAAATTATGAATTAAATTCGAATTTAGTCTCACCAGCAACTTGGAAATAGTTAATTAATTCATTATGGATTAATTAGTTGGATATATTCAAGTCAGAAGTCTTTTTGAATTCATGCAAGAGTTATCCCTTAGATTAAGGAGATTATCCCTTAATTAAGGAGATAAGATTGAGTTATTTTGAGTTGTAATTAGTTAGCTAAGTTTACTGAGTTAAGTCCAATTAAATTAGTTCCAAACTATTTGAGGATTTAATTGTGAGTTATCAGTCAGTTGATGCATGCATGCACTAAACCAGTGTACTCTAGATAACTGAATATTCCCTCATCAGTAACACATGCATGTCTATTCTGAGAAAGACCTAGTTGAGCTAAATGTCAAGGATAGTGTACTATCAGTTGAATGTGTTTTGCTATAAAGGAAACTCATGCATGCAGTCAAAGGAAAGGTTCCTTGAGGATTGCTTAATTTTGATAATGTGTTAGAGCAGTGTTACACTGGGTGAAGGAGATCATCCCGGAGGTAACTGCGCAAAGAAATAGGAGCTTGGAGGGTAGAGGAGAAGGCTCGTGAGAAGCTTTGATTGCCTGTAAGCATCCAGGAGGATTGTACTGAGAGCTGGCTAGCTATGAGAGCTAAGGCTTTGTATAACTCTGATGTATTTCCACCTTGTATGATAATATAGATAGTGGGGTTTTTAGTTGAAGCTTTCCCCTAAGTATTTTCTGTGTTTCATGTGCAATGATTCTTCTTCTTCTAGTTATATGTGTTTAGCTCGATCTTTCTCAATCTTTTAGCTTCCACAATTGATAGTAGAAGTAGGTTATAATATTTTGCTTTGGTATATTACATTATTGGGTTAATCTACAGTCATATTTTCTATATGGTCTCAGAGCGAGGCTTGTAGAGAATTTGCAGAATTTCTACATGGTATCAGAGCTAGCTGATCTATAGAGAAATTTCTACATGGTATCAGAGCCAAGTTTATCGGAGCTGTGAACAATATACGGAGAAGTGAATGTGAACTTTGAAGTTCGAGGTTGCAAGTACAAATCTAATTATTATCATACTTCAAGGTTGGCCAATGGTGTTCTATGGCTTGACACTCGAGTATGCCTTGGAAGGCAACTCGAATTACATAGCATGGAAAGATCACATGGAGGCTGTATTGGAAGACAATGACTTGAAGGATTTCATTGATCAAGAAATCAAAAATCCAACTTCAACTAATGCACAAGAGTTGGCTGAGTGGAAGAAGTGTGGCGATGCCGAGACGGATCCTCCTTGAGGGAGTTCAAGATCATATTGTCTCCATGGGAAGGATACTCCATATTCAATGTGGAAGACATTGAAGGACCTCTACCAGAATAGTAGCAACCAGAGGAAATTGGCACTCAAGGATAAGCTTCGAAGAATCAAGATGGAGAACGGCGATACTATTTCCACATATTTGAACAAGCTCACCACCTGTAGACATGAGCTTGGAAGTGTGGGAATAACTATTGCTGATGATGATATGGTGAGCCTCGCTCTCCTTGGCCTTCCAAACAGGTAGAATAGCTACCAGGACTCTATGAATGGAAGGGAGAAATTGCTAGATTGAGAATGATTGTGGTCAGATCTCATGCAAGAGGAGATTAGGAGGAGCACACGAGATGGTTCTTTATTCATGGATGACGATGAAGAAAATTTGGCCTTAGCAAGTGAGGCAAGGAAAGGGAAGGGTAAGGCACCCCATTCCAAATCGAATTCTTCTCACGGAGGGAAGAAGGGTTACAAGTCTAAAGTGAGATGTTTTAATTGTCACGAGATGGGACATTATGCGACTAATTTCCCATCGAAGAAGTCCAAGAAGGGATCCTTGGATGGATCAGAAGGTGAGGCATTAGCCTCTCAGTTCGAAATTTACTTTACCGTGATAGCATGCATGGTGTCATTGATGATGGGTTGTTGTTGGTATCTTGAAAGTGGAGCCTCATTCCACATGATCGACGATAAAATTTTATTCAGTGCCTTGGAGGAGAAAGACCTCAAGATGCGCATAGAGATGGGTGATGATGAAAGGTATAGTGTTTCAGGAGTGGGCACGGTTGCTTTTCAGAGGGAGCATGGAGCTCCTATCACCCTGACAGATGTGAAGTATGTGCCTGGACTGAAGAAGAACTTGGTATCGGTTGCGATGTTGGAGGAAAAAGGCTGCGATGTTTTCTTTAGTAAAGGAAAGGCGTTCCTTAGACACATCACCATGAGACAAGTGAAATAGATCGGTTCACGAGTTAAGAACCTATATTCTCTTGAGGTTCAAGATGCATGCAAAGCCTTGAGGAGCAAGGCAAATGTTAGAGACTTGGTGGTTGAGAGGGAGAGTAAATTACCTCTCAACATGCAGTCCCATAAGAAGTCTCAAACAATTGTGGAGGAGCCACAATTGGAGAAGTGGGAAGAGGGATCACATGCAACCATACCTCCAGGTGTGAGGTGGGGCGATGTGAAGTGATAGTCTCAAGAAGGATGAAATTGGGCAGGGTCCATTGAGAGGTTTTATCTCATGGATCGTACCTTGCTATAGCAGCCCAAAGTACATAGTAGCGTAAGGAATCAGTGGGATTGATGCAGTCAGAGATCAAAGTGACAGAGGCTAGATCAGTCAGATACTGAAGAGCACAAAGAAGGATTGACAATAGTGCAAAAAGTCAGAGTCAACAGAAGCACAAAGTTTTCAGTTGATAGAGGCAATAGCAGTCAGAGACTTTGATTACAGATGCATCATACTCATTCAAGTTGGACATTTTTTTTATTTCTGGAGTTGTTGGAGCAACAACCTTAGAGAGAAGTGTTGCATGCAAACATTCCAAAGTTTTAGGATAGGGATAGAGATGAATTCCTTTCTTGTTGAGAGGGAGTGTTGAAAATAGCAACAAGAAATGATAAAAATAAAATCCAGAAATTCCAATTTTAATTTGTCCTTGGATTAAAATTGTGAATTAAATTCGAATTTATTCTCACCAACTGCTTGGAAATAATTAATTAATTCATTATGGATTAATTAGTTGGAGAAATTCAAGTTAGAAGTCTTTCTGAAGTCATGCGAGAGTTATCCCTTCAATTAAGGATATTATCCCTTAATTAAGGAGATAAGATTGAGTTATATTTGAGTTGTAATTAGATAGCTCAATTTACTGAGTTAAGTCTAGTTAAATTAGCTCCAAACTGTTTGAGGAACTAATTGTGAGTTATCAGTCAATTGATGCATGCATGCACTCAACTAGTGTACTCCAGATAACTAAAAATTCCCTCATTAGTGACTCATGCATGTCTATTTTGAGAAAGACCCAGTTGAGCTAAATGTCAAGGACAATGTACTATCAGTTGCATGTGTTTTCCTATAAAGGAAACTCATGCATGTAGTCAAAGGAAAGGTTCCTTGAGGATTGCGCAGTTCTGACAATGTGTTAGAGAAGTTTGTGAGATCAATGTTACACTGGGTGAAGGAGATCATCCTAGACATAACTATGCAAGAAAATAGGAGCTTGGAGGTCAGAGGAGAAGGCTTGTGAGAAGCTTTGATTTCCTGTGAGCATCCAAGAGGATTGTACTGAGAGCTGGCTAGCTGTGAGAGCTAAGGCTTTGTATAATTCTAATGTATTTCCACCTTGTATGATAATACAGATAGTGGGGTTTTTAGCTGAGGCTTTCCCCTGAGTATTTTCTGTGTTTCATGTGCATTGATTCTTCTTCTTCTGGTTATATGTGTTTAGCTCGATCTTTCTCAATCTTTTAGCTTCCGAAAATTGATAGTAGAAGTAGGTTATAGTATTTTTCTTTGGTATATTTCATTATCGGGTTAATCTATAATCAGATTTTCTATATGGTCTCAGAGCAAGATTTGTAGAGAATTTGCAGAATTTCTACATGGTATCAGAGCTAACTGATCTATAGAGAAAGTTCTACACCATTATGTGCATTTTTTCTCTGAATGACATTCTTGATGATACAAACAATATTGATATATGCCCAAGTGTTCAATGTTCAATACAACATTGAATCTCTGTGCAGACTTTGCCAGTTGGTTGTTGCTACTCCTAGAATTTGCATTCCTTCTGAACATGTTGAATCTAGGAGGCTTGCTTCTTATGGTGGTCTTGCTTGACCTCTCTTTGGGCTCTACCATCTCACTAGATAGATAATTGACAAGATGAGTCAAACTTTCAAGATCAGATGATTCTTTATCTTTGACCCTATTCATAGAGGTTTGAGACCTCTTACCCATGTCTTTGGAGTCTTTTGTTGGTTCATCATCTGAGATGACTCAAATTTTGTGCAAGTCCTTCTAAAAAATGATAGCCTCTTCATAATTTTATGTTAGTGTTTATTTCACAATTCACTTCACAAACTACGCAATCCTTGCTAGAAAGGAAGAAGTGAAGTAATATATTGTGATGGGGTCATGAGATTTCGTGTTTTCCAAAAATTTGTTCAATATGCGATTGAACCTCTGATTGAAATATTTCACTTTTTCCTTGTTCTCCATCTTAATATTACCCAACTCTTTCAGTAACATGGCAGGGGTCTTATTATCAACAATTTTTTCAAGGAAGATCTTCTTAAACCCCCTCCAATTTTGAATTGAGTTTGACGGAAGGCTATGATACCATACAACTACTTTACCATCCAAGGTACCTAGAAAAAGTATACATGCAACATCATCATAACATACCTAAAGTGTTTGTATATGCAGGTAAAGGTTGTCCAGATGGTCTTCAACCTTCATTATTTTATCGGGTCATACTTCATTAAGACATTATGTGAATGATTTTGCATCATGTGTAGAACACCCAGAAGTGCAAGCGGCCCCTAAGTCATCCAATCCATATTTTGGCCCACCATGTTTCCTTCTTCATTTTCCTCCTATTATTTGTCATAGTTTGATCACTCTTCTTCATATTCCTCATCTCCGCTTGACCCATAGAAAGTTGTGTCTAAGAGTAAAATGTTTTTTCCGTCACCATCATGAAAGAGTGGAGGCTCTTCTTTCCTTTCCATAGAGTTTGCTAATTCTTCAAGAGTGGAAAGAACCACGTCTTGAAGAGTAGAAAATACTATCCTCATGGGAATGGTCTTCTTCTTCTTTGGAGAATATGGAACACTGATTATTCCCGGGATCAATTAAAAACAACTTTTGAAAATTGAAGGGTTAGATGGGCTGAATCTGATCATATGGGATTTCACATTTAGGATTGGGATGAGAAGAGTCACCAACTTCAGAAGCACGAGTAGCGGAGGTGAAATTTACATTTATATCTTGACCAGAATTTAGGATGATGGGGTTGGTGGGGTTATCAACTATACAATACTGGTTTGCCTCCTTCTACCACCAGAAATGTTGATGGTGTTGGACATGCCAACAATCAGGGGAGCTCCCTAATGTGAGGTCCCAATTAGACCTCACACAATTTAGTGTAGGATTCCCCTAGGATATAAAGGCCCGATTATGGAATTATTAAATATTTTCCTTGGCTCTAACTATCTGTAAGCGAGAGGGATGCAATGGCGTCTTCGAAAATAAAGGGAGTGTGGCTGGTGAGTGTTCAGTTCCAACTATGTCGAGGTAATAGTACCACCCAAGAAGAGCCACACATGAACCAAAATTGTCCATTTAAAATCTAGTGGTATAGTCCACAGAAGATGCAACAATCATTACAATCAATAAATTAAGAAACATTTGTCTAGTATCCTGCAGAATAGTCCACAAGGATGGGACAATAATAACAATCATTACATAAAATCTGTAATAAGATAAGCACTAAAATAACCAAAATAGTTCAACTAGCTTACCAAATGTGAAAGAAAACATGAAATACAAATATTTGCAGAATAGTATTACAAACATTAATAGTCCATGCATGAAGAATGTGCTTGCCTTGAAAGATTCTATTATTTAAGTAAACTTTACAAGACACATGTTTACAATCTACATCACTAGCCCCAATAGTGGAGCATTGGAGCCACTCCTTGCTCCTCAAAGAACTAGTTGATCTCTCTAATGCCTTGTGGGAGGAGCCAAGGTGAAAAGTCCTTTGCTCATACAATGAGGGAGTATATATAACCAAGGGTGACTCTTTGACTACCCTCATGACTATTTGACTTCCTATGAATTTTCAACTTACATGACTCTTTACATTCCATGTGTGTCCTTTAGACTTCCACTTTACAATACATTTTGAATATAATATACATGATCCACAATAGTGATGTGGAATATGACCACTCATGACATGACATGACACTACTGACATGGACTACTTGATGATGTGTGAATTTCAAGTCACTGTTGCTACTTAGTGCTAGATGTATTCTTGAAGATACTTTATCTTCACTTCCGCAGGGCTTGGTCATGCAGAATCTTCAATGATCTTCAGTCTTGGATAATGGTCGCAAAGTTGTGTCCCTTCACTTTCTCTTGATTGATCAACTTGTAAGTTTAGGTACAAGAGAGTCTTTAGGAATTCTCCCCTCCTTCTCCTTCTCGATCATCTTTCCATGGCATGATAGTGTACATGTTCCTACAATTCACTCATGACGAGATGACATCAATCTGAAAACCCCCTAGTCTAAGATGATGCATTATGATCCACCAACTAAGGTTGAAACAAGTGATACACTGGGAAGAGGGACTCAGTGACTGCGCAGTCTATAGTTTCAGTAGTCAAGAGGAAGAGCTTTATATATGATATTGCACAATGTGAAGCTTAGGGAGGCCAGAAGGAAAATACTGCGCAATTGCTGGAGCAAGTAAAGTCAGGCTGAGGGAATGGAGATTGGGAGAGCCAAATGCGCAATTTTTTGAGTCAAGGGTGGTTGGAATTTTGTGTAGCTGCATATTTCAATCACTCAGGGGATGAGATTTAGGCCTGAAGATGTGAATTGTGTAGTTCAAGTGAGGCTGGAGGATATAATTGCACAATTATGGGGGTCAAGGTCAGGACTTGGGCACAGGAACTATGCAGTGCAACAACCCTAGGATACAAGGACCGTGCATTACACAATATCAAGTAGTAAGTTCATAACTTAGAGGGATGAGACTGCACAATGCGCATTTCAGTTGGGGCTCAGTGAAGCTAAGTTGCTTTGTGGGGAAGGTTTTCCAAAAACGGCTAAGTGTTGGATGGGTGATGAATTGTAATGAACCTTAACTCTAATCATGCACTTAGCATAATTTGACAACACAATAACATAGATCATATGAAGACATGAACAAAGCATTTTCCTCCGTGTGAGTGCCTTATGACAAGTGCGACACTTAGGATGGACTTTGGGACAACCATGATGACACTTGTGTGACAGTTCTCAAGGCTTTATGTATGGGTGCGACAAATGTTTACATAGTTAGAACAACTCATATACACAAATACAAACCTTCAAAACCACCAGAATAGGCTTGCAAACATTACATGACATCCAAACATGCCAAAACATGATAGTTAACCCAACATGCAAAAGGCAACAAAGCACTACATGGAAATTCGTGAGATAAGCTTCAATATTTGCAAGAACAATGTAAAAGACCAAAGAAGGTTCTAAAATTGAGTGTAAGGCAAAATTTTGGAGGGTGTTGCAGTAGCTACAACATATTTCTATAATGTTTATATGTTACAGATACTTACACATGTTGAGGTAAGATTATAGGTCAGTCCACCCTATGGTCTACTCATACCTTAATACTCATATAACAAAACTTCAGCAGAACTAGTCTAAACTCCATTTCTTGGTGATTTTGTTAGTACATCAGAACATTTACAAGCATGGGATTAATTTGTATGAATAAAAAAGATCTATAACATTTACTCCCTAAGATTATAATACAATCTAACTTAACCCTTCCCCTCTCATATTGGATTTGCATTGTGGCATGATCATCAAACTCTCTAGAAACCTAACCGTCTTGCATTGGGTCCTATCTCGTCAAGAGTTAGCTCTAGTAAAGTGCCACTAGATCAAGAGGCTCATATGATTAGGGTTTCTTTTCAATGGTTGGAAATTGGTAGGGTTGGTTATAGGTAATGACCTCCCTCCCCATAGCACTTCACACTCCATTTGTGCTCTCCGGCCTATCGTCGGGAGCTCTGTAACTACACTAACCCCTAAGTTGGTTCACTTTTCACACCATGAATTTCATCGCAGTGAAGGTTCAGGTATTGTGACTACTAGTTATCTTTGATTATAATTGTGTTTTTCTTAGTTTTTGAAGAAAATCTTTATTTATGGCAAATTTTTACTTCCAAACTTGATTTCAAGAGACAAAGGACTCTAATTGGTCTTGTTGTTTGACACTAGTCATGAAGACAACACCCTAACTTCTTCTATCAAGGTACTAAGAGAAATTACTATCAATTTCATTTTACAATTTCTATTTAGCGGTCTCTAGAATCCCTTTTTTTCTTCCCTTAGGATGGTGTTGGCTCACATAGTTTCATGGAAAATAACATGTATATGGTTACTTCAGCTTTTCCTCTTTATAATTTTCTTTTTTTTCACTCGCACTAGTTGTAATGTTCCCCATTGGGTTGTGTAGGTTAGGGTAGGGTTTGCTCCTTTACGCAACAATTCCTGAATTTGTTTATGATAGATAAATTGTCAAATCATTTCAATTCATTTCCTTGTTGAACAACCATGTTTTTATGTCAATATATCCTATTTTTCTTCAGGATTCTATTTAGATTATTTGGGTCTTCCACCGTCCAATGGAACCCTTATTCTCTTCGGTCTTCATGTCAAATTTTTGAACCCTAAAGGGCTCCTTTCTTATATTTCCAGACTTGAGGACTTTTAATATTACATGTTATCGAAACAACTAACCATAGCTCCTTTAATGTATATAAATACATATATAGTTGAATATATAATTTCAAGAGTAATTGTCCTTCTTATAATTGGTCTATAAATTAGATATTTTTCCAATTTGGTTTTTGTTTCCATACTGAATATGTATCATTAAAATGCATTCTCCCGTTTTTGTGTTGTGACCAAAATTATGGAAATCAGTTTGTCAATTTTGTACTCCGGTCCAATATTATATTTCCAGTGAGCTTAATATTTCAATTATGGGTTTTGTCGATTTGCTACAATTTCTTACAGACAACAGAGTGTAGCCCCTTTTTTTGTATAAAAGGTTTATCTCCCTTTTCAACAATTTGTGATAAGTAGTTACAATTATATTTATTATTGTAAAATCTTATCACATTCTAGAATATTAGTGTGAATTGAATTATTGTAATAAATAGGGTCTTTCCATAGTTGATTTTTTATTATTGTTTATAATGTGGTTTTTTTCAATGGAAGTATACAACTCGTACTTCAGTATGATTTTTGGTATTTGTCATTAATATTTTCAGTTTACAACCTATATTACTCAACCAATCTTAATAAAATCTACTTTTATATATATATATATATATATATATATATATATATATATATATATATTGGAACTGTAAATTCGATGGGTTCCTACCTTCAAACATGTTTGTTCATTTCCAAATAACTCATTTAGGGTTATATACGATTCCAAGCTAGTTGACCACTATCGGCTCTGGCCTGAAACTATCTTAGACCCATGTTCTTACGCTTACATAAAAAACAACATAACATGATTTTTCAATAGAATTTCTCCATAGATTATAAATTCTATAATCATTCAAATACAAACATAAAGTAATGCAGATAATCATAGAAAGAGAAAGTAATATAGATACTCAGTGTAGTTTCCCATTTTTGTTTTCACAAGTAATTTAGTCTGTCACAAAATTACAGATTACACCCATTCTAAATAATTCATTCTTTATTTAGAGAAATATAACTTAGTACAACCAAAAAATAATAAGGAAACAACATACAACTAAAACAAATCAATAATACTTATATATCTTTCTTAAATATCTAAACCAGGCAAAAAATCTCCAAGGAAAAAGAGCGCTCCACCCAAGAAGTGAATATGATATCCACCACAGGGACTCCCCTCGATCTAGTTTCACTTCTAGAGAGTTTTCCAAATAGTGATAATGTCAGGTCTGTCCAAGACTTTGTTTGACACCTTCTAGGTCTAGTCTGAATTTCAACTGAACATCTAGGCTAGAGTTTATGATTCCACTAGCCAACCGGCTCAAGATCCCTTACTTGGAAGCATCCTGCCTCCCTCAACATTGTCCTGGCTAAGGGTTACAAGCATACAACTTTATGCTCCTCTCTTGGATTGTTGGGTTGTGTTATATTCCTTCCATGACTAACCTACGCAGTTAATTGGGGGGTTAGAGGGGCGGTGGGGCCCCTCATTCATTGCGCCGATTGCACAGTGGGGGAGTCACAGGGGAGGCAATAGCCCCCCTTGTCCAAGGGATTTGACGGGGGTGGGTAGCCCCCCTCTATGGGGTCCAGGGCAATGCCTTGGGAAAAAAAAATTTGGACCCTATATTAGGTTGGGCGAACCTACCTATGGTTTTTGGTCCATGGTTTTGGACATGATGGTTTTCAGTCCATGGTATTGGATGCTTCGACATGTATAAATATGTATTGCAACATCGAAAGGAATATAATGAGAAATCAAGTTGGTAGTCCCAGTTTTGGGATCCAGGGGAAAATCTCTGTGTATATGTGTTTTATGTGTTATGCTCTCGCAATGTTTATTTTCTGTGTTTTTTAGAATTCGTATGCAGGTAATTTCTATACGGGGTTAAAACCTACATTTGGTATCAAAGCTGTTTTGGCTTCAAGGGGACACCTTTGTTGCTGAGGGGTTTCGCTCGGGCCTGGGGTAGACCCTGTTCAATGGGAGATCTGCGGGATCGATTCTAGTGGTGAAGAAGATGGCGAGCAGTGGAAAGATATAGATCGATAAATTTAATGGCCAAAGTTTTGAGTTATAGGAACTCAAGATGGAGGATCTGTTGGTGGATAAAGATCAGTGGTTCGCGGTAGATCCAAGTACTAAACCAACAGGAGTGTCCAATGAAGAATGGAAGAAGTTGGATCGGAAGGCAAAGAGCACAATACGATTGTGTGTCTCAGATTTAGTATTGCTGAATGTATCAGGGGAAGCTACGGCGAAGGCTTTGTGGGACAAGTTAGGGACTTTTTACCAATCTAAGTCTCTGGTGAATAAACTGTTGCTATGGAAAAAGTTGTATAACCTGAGGATGAAAGATGGAGACTCAGTGATAGAGCCTCTGAACGCATTTAATACTGTGGTAAGTCAGCTATTATCTGTTGATATTAAAATTTTAGATGAAGTTAAGTGCATCAGTTTGTTGTGTTCTCTACCAGATTCGTGGGATAGTCTGGTTATTGCAATAGGTAGCAATGAAACTACCTTACAGTTTGATGAAATAGTCTCATCCTTGCTGACGAAGGAGATGAGACGGAAAAATATGGAGAGCCAGAATGGTGATGACTTGTCTGTATGAGAATAGTCCCAGAACAGAAACAAAAATAAGTCATTGAGTGGGAGATCTAAATCTAGAGGGAGGTCTAAATGTCCAGGAAAACTTGTAAAGGTGGTATGCTGGAAATGCAGAAAGGAAGGAAGTTCAAAAGGGACTGTAAATCTAAAGCTCCTGAAAAAGGAAAGGGATCTGATGATGCTTCTTCTACAGAGGCGAAAACCACCTCAGATGAAGGTGGGGATGTGTACTTAGCTTCTTCAAGTACACGTAGATCATGAGGCATGGTTGATTGACTCAGGTGCATCCTTTCACTTCATTCCCCATAGAGAGTGGTTCTGCGAGTATGATAAATACGATGGTGGTGATGTCTTCTTAGGGGATGATAGGAAGGATAGAATCGTTGGTCGCGGAAAAGTAAAGTTGAAGTTGCAAGGTGGAAGGGTTAGAACACTTTCGGGTGTTCTGCATATTCCTGCATTAGCCAGAAATCTAATTTCTATAAACAAGTTGGATGATGCAGGTGTAAAAATAGTGTTCGAGAAGGATACCTGTAAGATGGTTCGAGGAGCACTGGTATTAATGTGGGGAGTTCAGACTGGAACTTTGTACAAGCTGCAAGGTAGCACTGTTGTTGATGGGTGCAACAGTTTTGTGGTTCCTGAAAGTGGTGCAGAAAATCTAGTGGTCTCTGGAGAGAAGACCATGTTGTGGCATCAAAGGATTGGACATATTGGAGAGAAGGGCCTCCAAATACTTCATGGTAAAGGCATGGTAGAAGGTATAAGTAATAGTTCTCTGGATTTTGATTTCTGTGAAAATTGTGTATATGGGAAGTAGAATTGGGTGAGTTTCTCCTCTGGTGGTAAGAGGACAAAACAAATTTTAGAGCTTGTGCACAATGATGTGTTTGGACCTATGAAGGTTCCATCACTGGGTAAGTCTGTGTACTATGTATCATTTATAGATGACTTCTCAAGGAATACATGGATATATTTCCTTAAGAAGAAATTTAAAGTCTTTGACAGGTTTAAAGAATTTAAGGCTCTGGTGGAAAAGTAGACAGAGAAGAAGATAAAGGTGCTAAGGACAGATAACAAAGGAGAGTTTTGCAGTAAGGAATTTGAAGAATTTTGTAAGAAGTGTGGTAAAGCACGGTCGAAGACTAATCCATATACACCTCAGCAAAATGTTGTTGCAGAAAGAATGAACAAGACGTTGATGGAAAGGGCAAGAAGCATGCTCATTGGTGTTGGGTTAGGACAAGAATTTTGGGCAGAGGTGGTGGAGACAGCATGTTACCTGGTCAACAAATCACCTTCATCAACGTTGGAGGATAAGACTCCACAATAGGTATGGACTGGTAAGAAATCCTCTCTTTCACATCTGAGGGTATTTGGATGTGATGCATATGTTCATGTTCCAAAGGAGAAACGAACCAAGTTGGATAGTAAATATGAAAAGTGCATCTTTATTGGGTATGAGGATGGTTTAAATGGTTATAAGTTTTGGAACCCAACAACAAGGAAGGTTGTGTACAGTCGAGATGTGGTGTTCAGAGAGGTGAAATATGTTAATAAACATAAAGTCCAACCAAAGAAACCTGAAAAGATAGAGTTTGAACTAAAGGAGGAAGAATCATACTCTACAGCAGAGGAGGAATTAGAAGATGAAGAGCCATAAACTCCGGGTGTAAGAAGATCAGTTCGAGAAAGAAGGAAGCTAGAAAGGTATAGTCCATTTGCTTTCTATTCAAATTTTGCTTTATCTATTATTGATGATTATCCCAGAACTATGAAGGAAGCAATAGATTCAGAGGATGGAAAACTCTAGAAAGAGGCCATGGTTGATGCAATGGCATCTTTGTACAAAAATGAGGCTTGGGATCTAGTGGAGTTGCTGGCTGGAAGGAAACCCATTGGCAACAAATGGGTGTTCAAGAAGAAGACAAATGTAGAAGGAAAGATGGAGAAATACAAAGCTCGGTTGGTAGCAAAAGGCTATTCCCAAGTGCCAGAAATTGATTTTGGTGATATTTTTTCTCCTGTTGCCAAGGTAACTTCTATTATATTACTTTTATTTGTTGCTGCTGCTTTTGATTTTGAGGTAGAATAGATGGATGTGAAGACAACATTTCTTCATGGAGATCTGGAAGAGGAGATCTACATGAAGCAACCTGAAGGCTTTGCAGTGAAGGGTAAGAAAGAACTGGTATGCAAGTTAAAGAAGTCTTTGTATGGGTTAAAACAGTCTCCAAGGATGTGGTATCAGAAATTTGATGCATTTATATAGGGACTTGGCTTCACCAGAAGCAAAGCAGATCACTATGTGTATTTTAAATTAATTGGTGACCATGTTATTTACTTGGTCTTGTATGTGGATGATATGTTGCTGGTTCGAAATGACAAAGAAATTATCCAGGATTTGAAGAGCCAATTGTCCTCCAAATTTGACATGAAAGATCTTGGTGCTGCAAACTATATTTTGGGCATGGAAATTAAAAGAGAATGGGAAAAGAGGAAGCTCTGGTTAAACTAGAGGAAGTATGTCGAGACATACTACATAGGTTTAATATGCAAGATAGTAAACCGGTGAAGGTTCCTACTCTTGTAGGTGTAAAGCTATCTTCTGAACAGTGTCCCAAGACATAAGAAGAGGAAGAGGATATGTCACGTGTTCCATATGCAAGTGCAGTCGATACCCTGATGTATGAAATGGTCTGTACTAGACCATGCATTTCACATGTAGTGGGAGTATTGAGTAGGTTTACGTCAAAACCAGGGAAGGAGCATTGGACAGTAATGAAGTGGGTTTTTAGGTATTTGCGTGGCACTAGTGATTATGGTTTATGCTACCAAGGAAGACTAGGATTGGACAGAGTCTTGGATATTTGTGGCTTTGTTGATGAAGATTGGGCTAGAGATTTGGATCAAAGAAGATCTACAAGTGGGTATGCGTTTAATCTATTTGGAGGTGCAGTCAGTTGGATGAGTAAGAAATAATCTGTAGTGGCACTATCAACTACAGAGGAAGAATACATGGTAGCCACTCATGCAAGCAAGGAAGCAGTTTGGTTGCAGAGATTATGTTCAAGTATGGGGTTAGTATACGGAGCTATAAGGATAGACTATGACAGCCAAAGTGCAATTTTCTTGGCAGAGAACCCTGCTTATCATTCAAAGACAAAGCACATTGATGTTCAGTATCACTTTTTGAGGGATATGATAGAAGACAAAAAGGTGTTGCTGGTAAAGGTGGACACTTTGAAGAATACTCAGATGGATTTTCAAAATATGTGAGCTCTGAGAAGTTCTCTTGGTGTAGAGAAACAATGGACGTTTTAGGGTTGGAAAAATGACTAAGATCTCCCGTGGCCCCCTGTGGAAAGAAAACAACAAGTGGGAGAAAGTTGGGTTGTGTTATATTCTTTCCACGACTAACCCACGTAGTTAATTGGGGGATAGAGGGGGGGCGGAGCCCCCCTTTCATTGCACCGATTGCGCAGTGGGGGGGTCACAAGGGGGGCGATATCCCCCCCTATCTGGGGGGTTTGAGGGGGGCAGGTAGCCCCCCTTTATAGTGTCTGGGGTAGTGCCTCGGGAAATTTTTTTTGGACCCTATATTAGGTTGGAAGAACCTACCTATGGTTTTTGGTCTATGGTTTTGGACGCAATGGTTTTCGGTCCATGGTATTGGATGCTTTGGCATGTATAAATATGTATTGTAACATTGAAAAGAATATAATGAAAAGTCAAGCTGGTAGTCCCAGTTTTGGGATCCAGGGGAAATCTCTGTGTATATGTGTTTTATGTGTTATGCTCTCGCATTTTTTATTTTCTGTATTTTTTAGAATTTGTATGCAGGTAATTACTGTACGAGGTTAAAACCTACATGGACCTCCTCCAACTAGGCAGCAAGTTCACAAGGTTACCTCATGTCTTCTTCCCCCTCACCCTCTTGGATCCCTTTTCCCAATGAAGATTAGTTATCTATAGGGATATGAATAATTGTCTTCTAACTGCCAGATAAGTGAAACTCTCATTTAACAGTTTTTCCTGTAATTTTATGGCTAACCATAAATAATATTTATTAATTAAATTTATAAAGATAAGCATTTATGTTCATCACTTATTCATAAACATACCTTCAACATGCCCCACCATTTTCCAAGTAACTTATCAAATGTAAATTAAAATATTTGCAATTCACTGAGCGTTATTACATCTTGGCCCCCTCGAGAAACACATCATCCTCAGTGTTTCCTGGCCCTCCAAATAGACTGGAATATGCCTCATGCATAATATCCACATCCTCCCAGGTAACCTATTCATGGTTTAAGTGCTTACACTACACTTTAACTTGGGTGGTTGCTTGATTTTGTAGCATAATGTTTTCTTTAATCAAGAATACACAAAGGTTCAAGAAAAAATACTCCATCTGGTTCAGCCTACATCCACAATCATTATGGTTGTCATTAGTTTCCATCAATATTTATTTAAGAATGTATATATATAATTTCAAACATTATTAAAAGCACCATCAATTATTATTTATGTACCCAACAAGGGTCATCAACATGCATCACAGCACAATAAGGGTTAGAAACTTGCACTGAATAAGGGTTAGCAACATCATTGTAAACTCATTAACAATAGTAGTAAATCCTTTTTACTTACCCAATGGCCATGTCAATCGACAAGGACCTCACCATGTGGTCCCATTGTAAATTTCGTACCATGGAAGTACTAATTATATTTGCACTACTTACATATTAATAATAATATTTCAGAAACCATTTGTTGTTTTTGTCTTTTATGATAGATTGTAGCTAGTGTATTTCCGTAGTTGGTAGAATTCTTATACTTCCATTTTAATTTGAAATGTTACATATGCATTAGTCATGCATGAGTAAATTTTAGCATAACTTCATTTTCTTGCCTTGTTCAAGGAAGCTACATTGTTGTCTATTTGTCCAAGTAAACTTATTTATGCCCATCTTGGTCTGCTTTGTCATTTTCTTTTAGCGCGAAACCAAGATTCCACTTTGCAACATTCCTCAATTTTGGCCCTTTTCATCCTACATTACAGGTTGTTGATGAATTTATACACAATTTTACTTCAATGTACAGTCATGAAATTTCTCCCTTTTGCGTTAATAAGTGTATTGATTGTCTCACACTCACTATGTTACTATAGGATAGTTGTTTTATTATATATTAATTCACATCATGTTATCAAATTCTTTCAACATCAGGTTATTTTAACGCATTTAAGATGTAAGGTCTCGTGAATGTTATTAAATAGTAATTTTATCCCACATGAGAATAACTAAATATCTTATTATACTGCTCACACAGTAATCATACTTGTTAACATCATCTCCTTTTTTTATGTTCAAGGAATATTTTCTTACCTTTTCCCCATGATGGCTTGCAAACAATGATACATTATTTAGGCACCATCATAATTTCATAATATCAAATATGCCACAATAACTTACCTCTTCCAAAATAGATATTATCTTTGTCCTTGTTTAGGTGGACCCAATCATGTCCATGTTAATTATCCACCGATTGTTTCATGTAAAAGTATTGATGAGGGTTTTATAATACACTTGTTTTTCTTTATTTTATTTGTTTCCTTTTAATATTTCCCGAATAGGCCATCGAGGCTAAAAGAAGAAGGTAATATTGAAGGAAACTACTGTGACAATTCAAGGGCACAACCTAGAGTAGTACGAGCATACTTAAAATCAAAAAAATATAATAGGAAATTTACATCACCAATCTTATAACAATACTTCTTTGACACGCCTTACCCATGAGTTTCTCATAACTCTCTTCTTGGGTTTAAATTCCTTTCTATTCTACAAATCATTGATTAAGGTGTCTAGGGTTACATGTGCCCTATCTATGGGGTCTTCCCCCCTAACATCTTTCATTCATGTCAGTTTCCTCAACACACCATGTTAGTGTGGTTTTCCACCGAGGTTTCACTGGGGGAGCAATATGATATCGTGTGCATTCATATTGGGTGATATATACTAAGGAAACATTGACATAATATATTGAGCATATAATAGGGGGTAAAAGTTTTTTATGTTGGCAAGTATAAAAAATGGAGCTCAATATTAATGAAAAAATATAAATGGGTATTAAAAATGCTAATGAAACAATGGATACATATAATATCTATTGAAATTAGGAGTTTTTAAATTGGGAAGGTGCATTGGGTTCGTATTCTCTATCGCATAGTCACGGGATATGATTTACTAATTAACATGTGTTACTACTTAAGTCATCCAAACAATTGTTTTCTCTTATAGGTTCCTAACGTATCAATGCCTATAGGTAAGGGTACCCTAACAATAATTCAAATAATATTTTGATAACTTAACTTACGTAATGGAATTTATTTTAATCTAATCATGACAAGACTTTTGGCTTCTCATTGCCTTGGATTTATAACATACAATTTACTTTGTTTCTCATTTATTGTTCATTGCTAACTCTTTATTGGTGTTTTATGCCCTCAATTCTACACTTTTTAAAACAACATAGTGGATATGGACCAAGGTTATTCACCTAAATGCACCCATATCCCATGATTTGACTAGGTAAGGGTGCAAAATTTGGTCTTGTAGGTGGGGTTGCCATATTTCCAATTCTTCTTTTGTATGGAACACAACAGTATTTGTTATTATTTTCCCTTAAACAAGCCATAACGTTGGACCCTTCAGCTTTGATACCACTTATAACATGTCTCCTATCATACATTTTTTATTTATATATATAATATACTATCAAGCACAATTACATATGCACGGTTGAGTCAACGTAACGTGTTTCTAGTTAACTTTGTTATTTGATTTATCTAATGTTTATATCTTACACATATTTACACATTGAGATAAGAGTATAGGCCATTCCACCCTATGGTCCGCTCATACCTTAATACTCATACAACAAAACTTACCTGAAACTAGTCTAAACTTCAGGCCTTGGTGATTTTGTTGGTACATCAAAACATTTACAAGCTTGGTATTAATTTGTATGATTAAACATGACCTATAACCTTTACCCCTTGAAATTTTCTTTTTGTTTGCTCGCACTAGTTGTAATGTTTTCCTTTAGGTTTAGTGTAGGTTAGGTTAGGTTAGGTTAGAGTTTTCTCCTGGATGTAGCAATTCCCGACTTTGTTGGATAAGCAATTGTTGACTCATTTCAATTTGTTTCCTTCTTTAACAACCAGGTTCTTATGTCTATATATCTCATTTTATTTTTATGATTCTGTTGGGATTATTCGGATCTTCCGTCATTCGATGGAATTCTTATTCTCTTCGGTCTTCATGTCAAAAATTTTAACGCTAAGGGGCTTGTTTGTTATATTTCCATACTTGGGGAATTGTAATATTATATGTTATCGACACGACTTGATGTAACAATTTTAATGTGTATATAAATACATATACAGTTGAATAGATAATTTGAAGAGTGTTTGTCCTCCTTATAATTGTTCTATAAATTTATTGTTCTTGCAATTCGGTTTTTGTTTCCATACTTAGTATGTATCGTTAAAATTCATTCTCGTATTTTCATGCTGCAACTAGAATTATGGAAATCAATTTTTCAATTTTGTACGTTGGTCCAATATTATATTTCTAGCGAGCTTAATGTTTCAATTCTAGTTTTTATCGATTTTCGATAAATGATAGCAAACAACAAAGTGTACCCCTTTTTCTTTTGTATAAAAAGTTTAACTCCCTTTCTGCAATTTTTGATAAGTGGTTCCAGTTATATTTCTTATTGTAAAATCTTGTTCCGCTCTTAGAATATTAGTGCGCATCGACTTATTGTAATGAAATAGGGTCTTTCCACAACTGATTTTCTATCATTATTTATAACGTGGTTCTTTTCAATAGAAGTATACAACTAGTACTTTAGTGTGTTTTTTGGTATTTTTTTGTTAATATTTTTAGTTTACGAACTCTATTAATGGATTCCTATCTTTGAACCCATCCCTTCTTTTCCACATAACTAATTTAGGGTTCTGCACTATTCCAGGTTGGATGACCACTATCTTCTTTGGCTTAAAACTAGCCTAGTCCCACATACTTACACTTACAGAGAAACAACATAATAAGTTTTTTCAATAAAATATATAGTATTCGGTGAAAATGTGAAGTTGGGTTACACTTTTGGCTTTTTTTGAACAAAAAATATCATTTTTAGAATTTTTCAACTTTCAGTAAGTAAAAGTAATTTGTGTTTAGAATTTCACTTTATAGTGAGAAGAAACTTGTCAAAAAATTTGTCAGCTTTATATTGCTTATTTTTTAGAATTTGTTTATTTACATTTGATATGTCAACTTAGCAATTGTTTGACTATGTGTTCTTTAAAAATAAATTGTTTGACTATATGTTCTTTAAAAATAAAGGTATTGATAAAAAGTCACGCTTTTTGGCCCTAATGTATTCCTTAGTAGCCTTACATTTTTGAAGAAAAAAAATGTGTTGCAACAATCTAGACATATTCTTCTTCAATATGGCTATATTTACGAACCAACAGATGCATATCATAATTACTAATTTTTTTTTGAATTGAACCAATATGAAAAAACTACAGATTTTGAAGATGTTTAACAAAGCACCATGTTTCTTATCATATTAGTTAAAAAATAAAAAAAAATAAAAAAACTACCTATCAAAGAGGAGAGACCAAAGTAATGTATGATAAAATTTCCATATTTTTTCCCAGTGTGTTTGCAAAGATGCAAAATTCTGATTTCAATGAATCATAATGAGCTTTAGAATTCTTTTGCACACATTTTACTAGAAAATTTCTATGAAATTCCATAAAATTTGTATCTATTTTTTTCCCACACTGATGTTAAATTTAATGGGAAAAAGGTTTTCCACTGAAATCAATCGAAAACCTATTCCATTTTTTCCGTTGGCAGCAAAAATGAAAAGGAGCAATGGCCTGATGTGACCATTTTAACCAAAATCTATAAATAAACTTGATCGAAACATCATTTTCTCATTCACACCCCTCATATGTAGCTTCTGAATAGAAATGTTTTCTGGATCTCGATTTTGGATAGTAAAATTTTTTCAATAACAAATTTCTTGAATAGGTAAATAAGATTATGGATAACATATTTCTATATGCAACACTCTTTACAAAAAAAATTATCATATCTTTCATTGAATTTTTTTATTGAAGAATGGTGAATTGTTGGTTTAATTTGAGCTTGTCAAAACTCTCGATTCATGGTTTGGTTGTATGAATATTTAGGAGGTATTGCTAGTGCTAGTGTGTCATTATGATGCTAGATCAAATTATTATTCATGGTTATTAATGTAGTCATTCACAAGGGTTTCCCAAAGGGAGATCTCCTTATTTGAAGTGGGATTTTAAGGTGCATTGTCTCTTACATCTTCACAAACTTCTTTCCACAACTCATTGAAAACGAGAGTGTGTTTTATCTTCCATAATTACTCTGGATAGTTCTCCTTGACAGTGAGAACCACTCCCACAACAGAAATTAGTGAATGCATTATAAAAAATTGATTTCGCCTAAAAAAATTCAGTGGTTGCCAAAAAAGAAATTGATGTATTTGTAATAAATTAAGTGGCAAAATCTTCGAAACATCATCGGCACAATATCGCCTCTTTTTAAAAACCAACACATAAGGGAGCATATGGTCTTCAAGATCATGTAATCTATATATTTACATCATCCAATTCACGTTCACACTATAGATATTTTACACCACTATCATTAATATCTCAAAGGGGGGCTAGTCCCCTAAAAAAGCTTTTATATTAGGCCTATTGTACAATATTTACATATATACAAAAGTCATCAGTCACATCAATCACAACCACTATCATTAATATATCGACCAATATTAAAAAAAGAAAAAAGAAAAAAGAGTATTAATCAAAGAACACTTCTCTCGAACATACTTTGACAGAATTTCTTTGGAAGAAAAATAAAATCCCTCACCAATCAATCAGCATAACATATTACTTTGTCAGGAAGAGTTGGATTTTTGGGAATGGAATGATGCTGCCACAGTAAAACACTCTTCCCACAACATATTCCATGAATTTAAGCTTCGACTGGTATTGAAGCTATCTCCGGGGTCGGCCAAATCTGTGACTCCAAACATTACTTCTTTCATGGGTTCAACTACCTTTTGAATGGATGCTTAAGGTGAATAAACTAAATGTTGACGCTAGTCGTGAGTTGATGTTGCTTACCATATGACACCGTCACGGTCACTGTTACAGTCTCTCCATGCAGAGAAAACTTGCCCCCTTTCGGACCTCTGTTAAGGAAAGACCACGACTTATTTTTTACAATGACCCAAGTGCAACACGAGATGGAATTTTTCCATCTATAGTGTTGGCCAAAGTTCAGCGTGTGTCAAGGCTAGATGAAGCTGTGGACAAAATTGAGAGAAAATGGAAAATTGTAATGAGCGGGACAGATATAGAAATGCTAAGGTTGTGGCGGCAGTGGAAAAGGCGGGTATAGTAAAACGATTTCGGCCAAGAAATTGTTCAAAGTCAATCTCTCAACATTTATATATATGATGTAGTGTTTAATTGGGCTGTCATTTCCAATCTCTTAAGCGACGCCAACAATGGATCACTTAGGTGCACGACACATTAGAGCACCTTCGTTCCAATGCGTGGAAAGAACCAGAACCCTCTGTACAATGTGTTCAGAGTGGTGCAATGGAAGCATGTTAGGCCCATAGCCCCTTATACAATGTGTTCACGGAGAGCAGTCTATGGGTCTTGGAACCATTGACATGGACGTGTGTTTGACTGTTTTGGGCTTTGAAGAGAGCATAACTAAATCAAGAGATGAAGATCAAGAGAGGAATAGAGTGACACGATTTTTCGTGGGTGAGCATGGTATGGTCTCTATGCGAGGGGGGCCAAAAGGACACGAATTGCTCTCAAGAGATCTCTGCAATGGGAGCAGAAATGGAAGACAGTAAATCAAGACATATTTTTGTCAAAGGAGAGGGGCAAAGGATAAATAATAATGGCAGACAATGACATGAGTTACAACAGAACAACTAATTTAGGAGTTTGCTCTGATACCATGTTAGGCTAGGACGTAATTCCTTAAAGCGAAATCAATGTTTTTATTGACAAGAAACAAGGATATATACATGGAGAGGGAGAGTATTGGGTTTTATCTGGCCAGGTCTTTTCAGCTTACAATTCCCTTTATTTTCCTATTTACATGGATTTACCTAATCCAAAATATTAGGGGTCAACAAGGATGTCAACATACTTAAATTCCTTCCCGGATTTCACCAAATGAAATCCTAAAATTCTCACAATTTGACTTTTCTTCCTTTTGCTAATATTACAAGAATAATTTTTTGTTTTTCCAAAATTAATCAAACCTTCATATCCATTAAGAAAATGATCCAACAAAATTTTAAATATCTTGGCAATAATTTTTTAAGCTCCACCCAAAATCAGGGTCTCATTTCCATATTGAGAGTGATTGATGCTCTCGATTCCCTGGTATGTTGAATACCCAAAAGACAGCCATTTTTCCTTTTAAACTCTAAATTCTTTGTTAGGGATCTTACCAAAATAATATAGAGGAAGAGGGGAAGGGGACAACCTTGATGGAGACTTATGGAGGCTTTAAAACCCCAACAAATCATCCATTTAGCAAGGGAAATATCCAAGTCTTTCAAATGAAATGAGAAACCCATTATACAAATGTACCATCAAAATCAAATCTAGACATTACCTTGAAGTCGAAGCTATACTAGACATGATCAATGGAATTTTCCATATCTAGTTTTATCACCATTCCTTTTTCAGTTTTTGATTGGATGGAGTGTATAGCATCGTGCACTAAAATTATGTTTTCAAATATTTTTCATTGATGAACAAACCCCCTTTGATTTTCACTAATGATTTTTGGAAGAATAAGCCTGAGCTTGGAAGCCAAAACCTTAGAGATCACTTTATAAGATACATTACATAACAAAATAGGCCTAAAATAAGCAAAGGAGTAGGGATTAGACTCCTTTGTGATGAGATATAAAAAATCTTAGTTAATACCCCATCGAATACAATTATGTTTCAAGGAATAATTAATAATTCTAAAAAGGTCAAACTTTATGAAATCCCAGTATTGTTGATAAAAATGGGTAGAAAACCCATCTATCCTAGGGGGCTTATCTAAGGTAAATGAAAACATAATGTATTTGATATATTCTTCAAAATATTCTTTTAGAAGACAAAGGTTATCCTCTTAAGGGATTAGTTATGTGATATGCTTAAACATATAGAATTCTAATTTTTCTTTAGCTAGGACCACATCATTGTAGAGATATTTATAATGAAAAATAGCCTCAAACTGTGTTTTAGAGAACTCACATATTTGTTTTCCTTGAAATATGACTTCTTTGATGTTATTCTTCCAAACTCAATTCCTTTCACGATTATGAAATGATTGTGTATTCATATGATCTGCTTGGAGTAAGAGACTTCATGATTTGAGTCTCCACCATTCTTCATCTTCCTCCATTGTGCTATGATATTTTGTAAACTAAATTTTATCCTTAAAAAGGAAGTTGTGGGTTAGAGGGCCACATTTTAAAGCTAGTTGGGTGGATTTTAATTTACATTGGAGGAGAAGCAGTTTGGTGGACACCGAGTCCTTCTGCGCCTTGGCCCAAATTTTCAAAGTGGCCTCTAGAAGCTTGATTTTCCCTTCCAAAATGGTGATTAGATTTCCTACAATCAAATGGGTTTAAACCAATTTAACTAGATTATTAAATCCTTTTGATCTAATCCAAATTAGATCGAATCTAAAGTGAATGAGATCGTATTCTCAGATTTTAGCAATTTCAAGAGAAATGGGTCTGTGATTTGAACTACACAAGGGAAAACTTTAGAAGAGCATATAAAATATTTCAATAGAAGAAAATATGATACGAAAAACAATCCAAGTGGGTAGAAATATGACCATGTCCTAATCTTTTGATGCTCCAAGTATACTTATTGGAGGAGAGCATGATATAGACATTATTTGAATTTCTAATCAGATCTTCCTTTTTTATTTGAAACTGATCTCTCACTATAGAGCCTCCCTTTTACTCTTAGGAATATAGGTCAGTATTAAAATATCTAATGATGATGAAAAATTATCCATGTTTTGAGTCTCCTAAATCCACGAGAGAAGCCCGACAAACTTCATTTTCTCGAAAATGAACTAGAATATATGAATTAATTACTAAACATACATTTTGGGAGGGGATATGTACGAATCACATCGCCAACCATAAAGGAGAGGAAAAATGTTCTAAAGACTCAAATATTTGTAAGCCCAAATATTAGAAACACCACCTAAATCCCCCCTTGAAGTGACTGTCGAAATTCCACTACCACTCCATACTCTATATTGGTTTTGAGAAATCTTTTGATCCCCCATTTTAGTCACTTAGAGAAAGATAATATGTGTGTAACACCCTCTTCCCACATTTACCTAAAATAGTTAGTCCATTGGGTTAAAGATGTGATGAATAGTTACTATGATATTATTCAAATCCCCATGTACATTTAAGGAAGTGGAACCAACAAGACAAGACTAATCTGGCCTTCCTCGGAAGCTACAAAACCTTCAAGACCAAACCAACCCCTCCAGGTTTCGAATCCCTAAGAATACTTGATGTTATACTAAACTAGACCCCCAGTCACTCCCATGATAAGCCTTCAATGTGACTAAAACCGTCAAGTCGCTCCCACAACAAGGCATCCATGTGACTGCAACATTTTTCAAGTAGTTCTATGCTAGCAACGCCAAATTCCGAGCCACATTTTCAGAGCTAGGACATAGGAATCTTCCCAGAAATTCATGAAACTTCCAGAAATGGTAAATAACAATGAAATAAGCCTACTAATGCAAACAATTGAATAAGGACTTGAACTGACCCCTACTAGCCATGGAAAAGATTCTATTAAACATATCATAAACATGTAATGTACATGTCATATATACACATCTAAAAATATAGGTATCATACTTATATGAGAATCATCGAGAAAGACTAATGCATCCTCATAATAACTATAAGCTTATCTATTAAGTCTTGCATTCATTAACATTTCATCTACTAATCAAAATGTGATGAGATCCATAACTCAATTCTTCCATAAAACATGCTTATAACTAGCAAATAACCAGAGAAATATCAATGATGAAACCATCAATAAAGCCACATAATGACAAGCACCTTTACTCCTGAAATACCAAAGGAATAGGACCTCTTATTAACATATGCAAATCCAACCAAGTTAGGGACTTCCACGTACCACCTATCCATAGATTTGGATGAACCAATTCTCTCTTTCCGCCAATCACCCCTGCATCATATTCCAAGCATGAATGTGGGATCTCATGGACTAAACCAAGAACACCATACCAAGGCTTCTAGAGGCCAAACGACCTCAAACCTCAACCATTGGTTCCACCTCATGGTCATACATCACCAACCATCACTAGATCGATCTCTACCTAGGCTATCTAATGCTCCAAAGTGTTTGTTCCAACCAAGGCTTCTAGGAGTAGTAACTCAACCCACAACTGTTTTTAGGATCCAAAGCATTTGTCCAACCAAGGCTTCGACGACTAGTAACTCAACCCACCAAGGGCTCCAGAGGTTTTTTCTAGCCAAGACTTACAAGACTAGTAACAACCCAAGTTGTTACAGGGCTTCGAGAGTGTTTGTCCAACCAAGGCTATAAGAACTAATAAGTCAACCCACAACCATAAGGAACATGAACACCAAACAAAAAACAAAAGGAAAAAAATCCACAACACCATAGCTATCTAGGAAATGGTAAGGCTAAGTGAAACCTCTGTCAATCTACAAAATCCTTTATTCAAATGATAGATCATAACTAAGAAACCACACGCATGTGCCATGGATTCCAAAACTAGTAAGGAAAGCATAAATGCAACTCGATAGTTGCAAAGTAATCCAGTTGTAGCTACTAATCATGTTGTTCCGTTGCACTTTCGCACTTTTCCTTTTCCTTCTTGCTCCAAATCCAAAAATATTCCACAATGCTCCAAGATTGCTCCAATAAAACTCTATGCAAGATTATGAGAGAGAGAATAGAGAAGAGAGTTCCAAGCTAAACCTCAAAAAAGTTGTGTACTGATCCTCAAAATCATTTTTATGAGTGAGGTCGCTATTTTCTTCAATTTCCTCCTCATCAAAATTTGTGACCTTTCATCTCCCTTTTCTCCTAATTTCCTTTATTTCCATCAATAAAATGTAAATTACTTCCTCTTTTCCTTTGTCAATTTCCTTAACCATAATAAACCTCAAGTGACACCCACTAAGATGTTTTTCCTGCCATTCAACTTGGAATACATGTCCCATGATCTTGGCCTTATTTTCCCATAAAGCTTTATTACATGGATTTTTTACCAGGGTTGTTACAAAACGCAGCCCCCCTCCCCCCACCTTGCGGGAACACCATCCTTGGTGTTCAATGACACCTATAAAACAACAAGCCATTGAAAAAACACATACTACATATGGAGCTTTATAAGAGAGCTCTTTGTAGTATTTACAATGACCACTGCTGAAAAGCATGACAAACATATTGTTTACTGGAGCTTTATAACACAACTCATTATGGTATTTACAATAAAAACCACATATATACTCATACACATTTGATTGTACCACAAAATAATCATACTATCTATGGAGCTTTATAAATCGAGCTCAATACATTATTTACAATAGTGTACACATATATACATATGCATATTTTCTTAACCAACAAACAAAATGATATGATGGTTGTATCAATCAATAAGGGAATCCAAGGGGTCACACTTCCACCCTCAAAAGTAGTACAAGGATTAACCTCCTTCCCAAGAAGTTCAGAATCCACTTCGAAAGTTAAACCTACATTAAATGTACAACACTACAATCCTATGCCACTTTTCCTCTCAATGAATAGTTACCGACTCATAGTTCCAGGGAACACTCCCATTGTGCTTATGATTCCATCTAGAAATTCTAATGACCAAAATAAATTAATTCCCTGGCCTTCCCTTCTCTTTTACACATTCCATCAGGAAATCAAGTCACCCCCTTTTGTGCAGTCACTCACCTTCCATGTTTCGTGGGCATCCCCTTCTCTATTCCATAGCCCCTCGTGTAATCCCTCCAGTAGCAAGGTTTCCTTGCATCAGAAGGTCCAAAACCCAAGGCATATCCTAGCCTTAAAACTATCATACTAGTCATATCATACTCATGGAAATCAATGGACACTATTGGGTAGCAGTGTCCCACAATGGCCGTGCTCCTGAAGTGCTTTACCAACATAATGTTTCCTGTTCCAGTTCCTTTTGTCACTACAGCTAATTCTTGCAGTCAGTTTCAACCACCCAACCGAACATCTTCCATGCTTTCCTATGTCAAGCACATAATTTCCATTAGACTCAAAATGAATTGAAATAAATTCAAATCATACCTCATTAGTGGCCCATCAATAAGGCACACTTGCAATTCTGTTGACTTCCTGTCACAACAAGTCAAACTAGTTGTTTGATCAAATCATCATGTATAAACTTATCACATCTGGTTAGCTCAAAACTCAACCATCATAAATGAAAACCATGAGTCACATGTAATCATCATAAACTAGAATCATAGATCACATGCATAATTAAAACTAAAATAAAATACAAATACTTATCCTTCAATTAGTTCTTGCTTCTACCTTTCTTCTTTTTCCTTTACTACACACACTAGATCATTTTCCACATCTAGAAATCACCCAATACTTCTCTTCTCTTCAAGCACATATACATACATACAATTTACATCACAACACATACACTTACACCTGGTGTAGAACACAACACAACACATACACCTACACCCCGCATACAACACAATTGATCCAGGTGGATATTGGTGGCCACCCGCCAATTCTAGTTGGACCCCCATCATTTTTTATTTCAATTTTTCAGTATCTTTAATTGTAGCACAATTTACTATTTTTAGCAGTTTTTCAGGTCCTGAACTTCTGGAGCCGTTTTGAGGCCCTAAACAACGTTTTTTGGGAAAACTGGGAGCAACATGGGTCCATGGTTTAATGTTTTTCATCACAAAGTTGTAGTCCTCTGATAGATCTATCTAATGAGGTATTGTGCACGTCAAATAGAGATCGTGTGCCAAAGTTACGACCCCAGGAAGTTGATGTACCAACTTACCCAAACAGGCCCATAGTTTGGCACTTCATCTCCTAGGGTTAGGTTTTTAGATGTTTAGGATTTTTCTTTGTTTATCAACAATAAATAGGCCTTCGAGCCTCATTGTAAGATAGTTCAAAGGGTGTAACCACCACATCTCTCCTCAGAGATAAACTACCATTGCCTGAGCTAGTTTATTTGCATTTATGTTTGTAAGCATATTTCAATGTTTTACATTAATGAAATGAAGTATTATTTCTGCTGCATATCTGTATTTATG
Source organism: Pinus tabuliformis (assembly GCA_031772625.1). Taxonomy (NCBI): domain Eukaryota; kingdom Viridiplantae; phylum Streptophyta; class Pinopsida; order Pinales; family Pinaceae; genus Pinus; species Pinus tabuliformis. The sequence goes on along the minus strand of CM062818.1, from coordinate 1,442,535,127 downwards.
GTTATCTCTATAAATTTTTGCATTCCTATTTAAATCCGGATCAATGGTATCAGAGGGGTCTACTCTTTCTCTATTTTTCTTTTCATGTCCCCAACAAGGTCGGGACATAAGGAGTTAGGGCTTGAACTGGTTGAACCTTTGCAAGAACAACCTCACAAATCCTGACAGCCTTCCATGGTGGATGAAAATAAATATGAGGGGGTAGGAGATCCTATCAATACCTTGCTCAAAGAGGCCCTCAAGCAACAAAGGAACGCGATGATGGACAACTTTGCCTAGATCCTTCAGCGACTGGCTAAGGGCGACACATCTACTTCCAGAAGCTACTCTGGAAGTGCCACACCCTTTAAGGTACAAGTTAACTTTGACATTTCCATATTTGAGGGTCAGATAAATGTAGATGTTGTAGATAAATGGTTAAATATGCTAGAAGGGTATTTTTTTGTTCATGATTTTTCCGGCTTGGAAAAGATTACTTTCGCCCTTATCAAAGTCACCCCACACATCAAGGACTAGTGGGAAACCTACTATGAGAAGAAGGATGAAAGTATGACCTCACTAGTTTCAGCTGCACCCACTTGGAATTCATTTCGGAATGCCATCAAGGAGCAGTACTACCCTATCAGAAGCTATGAGGATAAATACATAAAGTGGACCACGCTGCGGCAGGGAAGGGACCAAGATGTGCCGAAGTTTACTAGTATTTTTCATACCCTTCACACAAAGTTGGGTATCAAAGATTCTGAGCTGCATTTGGTACTCAAATACCGTGACTGCCTACACAGGTACATCTAGGATGAGATGGAGTTCCTAGACATCTCGTCACTCAACATAACATATCAATACACTGTCAAGATCGAGTAGAAGTTTAAATAGAAGAAGTGAGACTTTGGATCTGCAAATACGAAGCAAAGGAAAGGCGCCCCCAAACCGCTAAACTAAGGACAAAGCCAAGGCGGGGTGGCCCAAGAGAACCTGCCAAAACTATAAGAAAAGAACAACACCGCGAAGCCGAAGAAGGACACGGGAAAGTGGTGTGAGTTCCATAAGAGCTCCACTCACAACACAAGTTATTGTCGAACCAAGAAGTCACTAGTGGCCGAACTAAAGTCTTTGAAATCATATGCATGTTCTAACTTTCAGTCAAAACCCAATAAGGGGAATGAAAAAGGGCAGCAGATTATTGATGTCGAGCCCAACACCACCGTTGCCACCACAAAGATCCGAAATGAGGAACCCGAAGATCCAGAGGAGGAGGAGCACCTCTTCCACTCCCAGATGTGGGTAAAGCGCTCCTCACTATAGTTCATTATCGACAGTAGGAGCCGAAAGAACCTCATTTCGGCAGAGGTCGTGAAGCGACTGGGCTTACCGACCATGGCACATCCACAACCGTACACCATGGGGTGGCTTCACCAAGGACAAGATCTTTGCGTGAGCTAGTAGTGTCGCCTTCCATACAAAAAATCCATTCAAGGATGAGGTATTGTGTGATGTTGTTCCCCTTGATGTTTGTGATGTATTATTAGGACAACCATACTTGTGGAAGTAAGATGCTGTGTATGAGTGAAGGCCTTGTGATGTTATTGTTACTTTGGGAAATCAGTTGTATAGGATATCGAAGGTAGCACCGCCTACCGCCATCTCTTTGGTTACTGCAAAACAATGCAGTAAGCTTATTTGCAAAACCGGGAAATTTGTTTTCCTGATGATACACCCTCAAGGAAAGAAGAATATGGTGGCCACGACCTCTAGATAGGGCCCCTCCATACGACAAACATAGATGGACAAGGTCATGGAGAAGTATGAGGACATATTCAACTCCCCTGCAGGGGTTGCTTTACACTGTCAGGTCAAGCACTCCCATCGATCTGAACCAAGGTGCGCCACTGCCCAATGGACCAATCTATTGGCTCTACATTCTGGAGAATGATGAAATCAAGAGGTAGATTAAAGAGCTACTACAGAAAGGTCACATCCGACCGAGTTCATACCCTGTGGGAGCTTGATGGTGTTGGTACAAAAGAAGGATGGGACTTGGAGACTCTGTATTGACTATCGGGCACTGAACAAGATTACTGTCCAGAATAGGTACCCGATCCCATGGATTGATGACCTTCTAGACCAACAGAAGGGAGGAAATATTTCAGCAAGATCAATTTGAAGTTAGGATATCCCTAGGTACCAATCGAACCCTCTGATGTGTGGAAGACTACCTTCAAAATGAAGGAGGGCCTTTTCGAATGGTTGGTTATGCTTGTCGGGTTGTCGAATGCTCCTGCAACCTTCATGAGGCTAATGGATGACATCTTGCGACCATTCACCAAATAATTTGTAGTGGTATACTTGGATGACATCCTGATCTTCAACCAGAGTTGGGAAGAACACCTCCACCACATCTGACAGGTTCTCCAAACACTCTGGCAATATGAGTTATGTGTCAATTTGGAGAAATGCATTTTTGGCATGACCCAAGTTCAGTATATAGGATACATTATTGATGAATGGCGAGTGCATGTGGATCCAGACAAGATCCAAGTCATTCAGGATTGGTCATATCCAACCACTCTGACAAAGCTCCGCATCTTTCTGGTTCTTGCCAACTTCTACTGTCGGTTCATGTTGGGATTTTCTCATATCACTTGGCTCTTGAGTTAAGTCACCAAGGGAGGAGTGAAAGAAAAATTCTTTTGGTTTGAACCTTAACATAAGGCATTCACAAAGTTTAAACATCGCCTCTCCTCGGCACTAGTGCTCGCATAACCAGACTTACAACAACCATTTGAGATCAAGACAGATGCCTCTGACTATGCTATTGGGGCAGTCCTTACTCAACACAGGCATACAGTGGCATATCATAGTGATACACTTTAAGACATAGTCCGGAGGTATACCACTTATGACAAAGACATGTATTCCATTGTGTAGGCCTGTCGATAATCGAAGCATTACATTTTGGGGAAGGAGATGGTCTTCCACACAGACCACTGCCCCTACAGTTCATATGGACCCAAGGGATGTTGCAGAATGATTGCCATCAGAAGTGGTCCACATACCTGCAACAGTTCCATTTGAATATCAAGTATAAGAAGGGCAGCACCAATAATGTTGTAGAATACCTCAGTTAACCACCATTCATGGTGTTAACCACCATGCTCAACTCTTGTGGGCACAAGACTTTTGATTGGCCACTTCTCTACAAAAGCGACCCAGAATTTGTCTACACATACCAGAAACTCTTGGAGGGTTAGCATGTTTTAGATTTTCACCTTTGGGATGCCCTGTTATGCCACCTAGGTCACCTTTGTGTTCCTTCAAGTGAGTGTGCCAAGATGATTGGGAAGCACAGTACAATCGAGTTGTTGGGCATTTCGTGGTCGAGAAAACGGTGGCAATACTACAAAAGTATTTCTATTGGCTGAATCTTCGACAAGATGCGGGGAAGTACATCAGGTCCTACACTGTCTGTGCCATTGCCAAACTGACCATCAAGAAGCAAGGCCTCTATACTCTGCTACCTACCCCAAGTCAACTTTGGGAATCCATCTCCATGGATTACATGTTAGGACATCCTTCTACTAAGCATGGAAACAACTGTGATTTTGTGGCCGTCAGTAGGTTCTCGAAGATGGCCATTATGGCGATCTACAATAAGAATATCACAACATAAGACACTGCTAAACTCTTCTTTGAAGGAGTGTGGGTACACTTTGGGATCCCACAGTCTATCATCTCAGATCAGGACAACAGGTTCCTCAGTGCATTTTGGTCCAGTCTCTAGTCGATGCTAGACACCAAACTCACTAAGTCCATAGCTTTCCATCCCCAAACTAATGGCTAGATAGAGGTTGTCAATAGGATGATCCTACACATTGTATGCATGTGCAACTCAAAGCATCCATGCACATGGGATGAGAGCCTCCCCTATGTTCAGTACAACTATAACTGAGCTCTCCACAGCTTGACTGGCCATAACCCTTTTCAGGTGGGCTTGGGATTCTAGCCACTATGTCCAATTGATGTGGCCATGCCATTTGCAGCTACTCAGGCAGATTTGGCTCACATCTAGTCTGAAACAGATAAGGCAAAGAACTTCATTAAGCACGTCAAACATATTCGCTAGGAGGTCCACGACATTCTGGAGAAATCAAATGCCAAGTACAAGTAGCAACATGATCAACATCAGGTGCCACACAAGTTTTAGGTGGGTGACAAAGTCTGGTGAATTTGCAAAAGGAACACCTTATCGGAGCCTATCGGAAACTCAGAGCACTCTGATATGGTCCTTAAACCATTACCAAGGTTGTGGGAGACAATGCATTTGAGATCATCATTCCCCCATTCCTTAGCATGCACCCAATGTTCAATGTGGACCACCTTCGACCATACTTTCCACGATTACTAGACACATCCGACATTGTGGAACAACTCACACCAACAGAGTTAAATCCAGATTGCATGGAACAAGCTGCAACTAATCGGATCATGGACACATAGATCAAGCACAGTCACCAGTAGAAGATCCAAGTGTATCGAGTTGTCAAAGCAGGCCAACTCCTTCACCAGGGCAAGTGGCTCACCAGGTACCAAGTTCGGTAGAAGTTTCCTCATATCATGGAGGGACTCAATGCAATGTGAACCATTTCTTCCTAAGGAGGAAGGAATGATCCAAGTGGATATTGACGGCCACCCGCCAATTCCACTTGGACACCCACCATTGTTTCTTTCAGTTTTTCAATTTCCTTAATTATAGCACAGTTTACTATTTTTAGCAGTTTTTGGGTCCTAAACTTCCAGAGATGTTTTGAGGCCCTAAACAACATTTTTTTGGGAAAATTATGAGCAACATGGGTCCACGAACTGATTTTTCTCATCTGAAAGTTCTAGTCCTCGAATAGATCTTTCTAATGAGGTATTGTGCATGACAAATGGAGATCATATGCCAAAGTTACGACCCCGAGAAGTTGATGTACCAATTTACCCAAATGGGGTCCATAGTCTAGCGCTTCATCTCCTAGGGTTATGTTTTTGGATGTTTAGGGTTTTCCATTTTTTCTTAAAAATAAATAGGCCTTCGAGCCTCATCATAAGATTGTTTAGAGGATGTAGCCGCCACATCTCTCCTAAGAGATAAGCTCCCATGGCTCGAGGTATTTTATTTTGATTTCTATTTGTAAGCATATTTCAGTATTTTACATTAATGAAATGAAGTATTATTTCTGTTGCATCTCTGTATTTATGGTTATCTCTGTAATTTGTTGCGTTCCTATTTAAATCCGGATCAACAATAGATATATGTACACAAAGTACAACAAAAAAAATACACATGTCATCATACAACGGCTACAAAATCCCCGTAACACAATAACACAGTACCACACATCCATAACACAATGTTTACAATGCGTACACAATACCACATGTACAGAACACCACCTGTCTAATGTGTACACATCACCACTTGCACAACATGTACACAACACTACATTCACGAAGTGTACACAACACCATATGCATAACATGTACACAACACCGCCTAGACACAACACCCCATGTACAACATGTACACAACACCACATGCGCAATCATGTACACAACACTACGTGTACATAACACCACCTATACAACATGCATGCAACGCCATATGTACACAACACCGTATATGAAAAATGCACAAAGCATCATTTGTACACACCACCACATATCCAACATGTGCACAACACCACATATGCAACATGTGCACAACACCATCTGTACATATCACTGCATAAAAGCCATGTACACAACACCGCATACCCAAAATCAAAGGTACAACATGTACAATATGTACAGAATATACCCTATAGTCACTACTACACATCCAGAGACTACATTTTCTCTACTAGGTAACCGTGCTGGTAATGTCTTTCCACCATCCATGTTTTCTGCAGCATGTCGCAAATCACATTTCTTTCATTCTGCTAATGTACCCCTCAGCATTACCTAGCATAACATAGACATAATATAATCACATAATATCACTTGATATCTAGATTATACTGACTTCATAGATTTGTCAGGGCTACTCTTCCCACTTGATTCCTTATAAACCAGGAACCACTTCATGTCATTCACTTGCATAAGAAATCATTCCTCCACAAGAATGATCCCTAACAACCTTGTCAGACAATGACATACATACATACATGCATATATATAAACATTAGAATAAAACAAACATGATCTTGTTAGATAATGACATGCATACAATAGGTGTATACACATATAGACATAAGCATAATCATGATCTTGACATAATTATTAAATATCATAAGGTCTAGATTAAGAGAACTCCCTTTATCTATGCACAACATGTACAACATTGAGAACAATGTTTTGAAACATAGCTAAGGCATCTGATGCCTCAAATCCATTCACTTTATATTTCCTAATTATCTTCCTCATGAATGTCCTACCACCATCCATTACCACAATGGACTCAAGAAATCCAATTGGTTGTCATATTGTTACCTTCAACCACCCTTTACTCATGCACTGATATTGGTTTAGGTCTTACATTACCTGTTGGACTTCATTCAACTCTCCCTGAGCTAAACTAACTTTCCTCTTTTCCCAACCAATTCTTAGGACTCTCAAAACAGAAAAAGGCAGGAACAAAAGCAAACAAGAATAAATCCATAAAAAACCAATAAAAAAATGACACCAAAAACAAAGTGGCATGGACATGCACTAGACATAAACAAAACTACAAATGAAACACAAGAAAATCACCAAAACATTGAAAGCACAACACTAGTAACAAATACCATGACTCAATCCCAATAGGTTCCTAGTGCTTCCAAGAGAAAGCTCAGCCCAAGCCTTCTTCAAGATTTCATGGCTGTCTCACTTGACATGCAATCCCTGCATCATATTGCCATAAACATATAATTGTTAATGTATAAATCAATACAACAATATACTAGACACCTTAACTTGGTGTATCGAACACAATGACTTGTAGTTGAACACACACACACACACACACACAGATATATATATATATATATATATATATATATATATATATATATATCTCATCTCTCAAGGGACTCCAATTCCTTGATGAATCCAACCATAATTGGAAACCAACTGTTATGCATGTTAAATACATGTTCTTAAATATAGCACATATCCACATAATGTTAGACCAAATCAAGGTTAAGACGACTTCTTTTGTTCATAAAAATCACTCATTCATTTGGAATTGTGGTTTCCAAACATAGAAAAAGGTATTCTCACCCAATTCATTTCTTTTAACTTTTACCTTGCTATAATTGAGTCTTACTATGTGCTATCACATCAACCAACTATTAGCTATATAAACAAATCAATTGTTGCCTTGTCACATTAATTCTAAGCATGTTTCCCTACAACTACTCACGCATGTCAGTAACATGTTCCAAATATCAATACATCGTATCTATTAATTTGAAATCAACCTTTACCAAGACTAATATCCATGTTAGAATCATCAATAAACTCACAATCATTAATCATAATGCTACAACTATCACCTACTCTACACTCAAGTGCATATCAGCTGTCTCAGCACATAATGTGTTAGTACAATCATCATAGAACAAGACCATTCCTTCATGCGATCTTATAGACACATACTCATAGCATACAATTAATAAAACATTTAAACAACCTGTAAACATAACATTCTAGATAAACCAAGTAAACAACATAGTCAAACTCATACCTCAATGTATCTCAGGGACCTTTCACATCTACGCAAGTCAGTCTAGATTAGTACAACATAATGTCACAAGTATATCAACTCAAACCTGAGTATCAAAACCATATCCATCTAAACATGTCAATCTAGATTAACATGATACATATAACATTAAGATCTTAGTACAATTACCATAATCATCATCTGTAGACCACAATGCATATAAAAAAAAAATCAACTACCATGCATGACTAACGAACGCATGTGCATATGAAAACATTTATCAAATAGCATCTATTATTCATGTAAACAAAATAAAAATATAATGATAGGCATATACATTACCATAATGATTATAACAACCATTAATCAACATACATGCATGCCCAACATACAAACTTGTATGACAATCTTCTCTTACCCTAAGGTCCAATGCTGCAACCTTGCTTTTATAATGTGCATCTCCTATTCTATCTTAGCCAAAAAATTAGCATCATGATGATAGAAATGCATACAATGACCACATTCATGACAACCTTCACCATGACAATGCATGCATAACAACATATATATGCTGACATGCATAACAAATTCATATACAACCGACATGCATTCATTACAAATGAATCCCAACAACAACATCATCAACTTCTACATGTCAACACAACTGTAACAATGAACACTACCATGCATACCTAACAAGAACATATAGAACCTACATGCATGCAAGACAAACACATTCCATCCATCCAGTCCAAGAGTTGAACCATGCTCTGATACCACTTTGTAACACCCTCCTCCCACATTTGCACAAGCTAACCGGTCCACCAGGGAAAACATGTGGTGAAGAGTTACTATGATATGATTCAACTCCACATGTATAGTTAGGGAAGTGAACAAAAAAGACAAGACCAATTTGACCTTCCTCAGAAGTCATAGAACCTTTAGGACACAACCAACCCCTCTAGGTGTCCAACCCCTAAGACAACTTGATGTTATGTTGAACTATACCCCTAATCGCTCCTATAACAAGCCTTCCATACGACTGAGACCCTCGATTCACTCCCACAGCAAGGAATCCATGTAAACACAACATTTTTCAAGTAGTTTTGTGCCATCAACCCTAAATTATGAGCCACTTTTTCAAGGCTAGGACTCGGGCCTCTGCCCATAAATTCATGAAACTTCAAGAAATGGTAAATAATAATGAAATAAGGATACTAATGTATACAATTAAACAAGTACTTGACCTCACCCCTATAAGCCATGACATGGGTTCTATCAAACATATCATAAACATGTAATGTACATTTCATGAATACACATCTGAACATAAGGGTCTCATACTTATCTAAGAATTGTCAAGAAGGACTTGTACCTCCTCATAATAGCTGAAAAATCATGTATTAGGTCATGCATTCTTTAACATTTCATCTACTAATCAAAACATGATGATAGCCATAACTCAAGCCTTTCATAAAACATGCTTATAACCAACAAATAACCAGATAAATACCAATGATGAAAGCACCATTAAATCCACATAATGAAAAACACTTTTAATCATGAAATACCAAAGGAAAAGGAGCTCTTATTAACATGTGCAAATCCAGCCGAGTCAGGGACTTCCACATACTACTCGACCCATTAGGGGAATTTTGAGGTCTAAAATGGACCTCCTAAGAAAAATGTACAACCAAAATAAACTTTATAAGAACCGATAGGATTCAAGATGATGATGTCAACTGTGGGGGATGATTCACCACTTTTGGAGTAAAAAAGTAAAAAGGGTTAAAAAATAATAAAATAATAAAACTACTTTTTCCAACTCTTATTTTCAACTTATCTCCGTAAGGTTTTACTAAAATTTTGAGTGGGAGTACTTGTTGGATGAAAATTTTAATTCCTCATCCATATAGTACCCATGTTTCAGACTTTTGATGGACCCTACTACATGAAAAATGTTATTGCAATTGTGTTTTTCATGTATTTTTCATTTTTCGTGTAGCAGGGTCCATTAGAAGTATGCAACATGGGCACTCTTTGGATGAGGAATCAAAATTTTCATCCAACGAGTGTTGCCACTCGAAATTTGAGTAAGTGCATAGGGAGATAAGTTGAAAATATGAGTTGAAATTATAGTTTTTTCTTTTTTCCCTCTACAATTTGATGATGTAATCTAATATTATTTTATTATTTCAACTATTCTAATTTCCTTAGGAGGCCCATTTTAGACCTCAAAATTCCCCTAGTGATAGATTGTGTTGAACCAAATTTCTCTTTCACGCAATCACCCTTGCACAATATTCCAAGCATAAATGTGAGATATCATGGAATAAACCAAGAACACCAAACCACTTTTCCAGAGGCAAAACTGCCTCAATCCTCAACCTATGATTCCACCTCATGGTCAGACATCATTAACCATCACCAAATCGGTCTCTACCTAGGTTGTCTAGGGCTCTAGAGCATTTGTTCCAACCAAGGCTTCTAGGACTAGTAACTCAACCCATAGTTGTTGTCGGGCTCCAGAGCATTTGTCCAACTAGGGCTTCTAGTACTAGTAACTCAACCTACCAAGGGATCCAGAGAGCTTTTCCAACCAAGGCTTCGAGGACTAGTAATTCAACCAAACTTGTTACAGGGCTTGCATAATGTTTTTCCAACCAAGGCTCCAGGAACTAATAACTCAACCCACAACCATAAGGAACATGAGCCCCAACCAGAAAACAAAAGGAGAAAACCCACAACACCATGGATATCCAGGAAATGGAAAGGCTAGGAAAAATCACTATCAATCTAGGTAATTCTCCTTTCGAATGATATATCATAACCAAGAAACCACATGCATGTGTCATGCATGCCAAAACTAGCAAGGAAATCATACATGCAACTTGGTACCTGCAAAGCAATCAAGTTTGTAGTTGTTGATCCTGATGTCCCCTTGTTCTTTTCTTCTTTCCCTTTTCCTTATTACTCCAAATCCTAAGTATACCACAATGCTCCAAAACTTCTCCAAGAAAACTCTAAGTGTGCAAGATTATGAGAGAGAGAATAGGGAAGAGAGCTCCAAGCTAAACTTGATTAATGGGGCCTCTAAATCCTTTTTATTAATGGAGCCTCTATTTTCTTCATTTTCCTTTATTTTTCCTTCCTTTTCCTCCTCATGCAAATATGTTTCCTTTCATCCTCCTTTTCTCCTAATTTCCTTTATTTCCATAAATAAAATGCCAATTATTGTCTCTTTTCCTTTGCCAATGCCTTTGCCAATTTCCTTAGCCATAATAAACTAAAGTGACACCCACTAGGATGTTTTTCCTACCATTCATCTTGGAATATATGTCCCATGACCTTGGTCTTATTTTTCCTTTATTAACATTATTAGATGGATTTTTTTACCAGGGATGTTACAATGTGTTTTTTCTTATTGAACTAATTATTTAACCTATGGGATTCATTTATTTGACCCTAACCCCTTGTAATTCAACAAGATTATTTCATCATTTTCTATTAGATTATATCGCCCCTTTATTGGGGTCTGAACAATGCCATTTACTTATATTCTAGTTTCATGTGATATATCTATCCAAAATAAGTTGCATTCCTGACTCATTTTCCTTTTCATTTTTTTTATATGAATCTATATGTTCATTTTTCTTCCCACCATATGATGAATGTGATCATGTTCATTCTCATTCTCTATCTCTAATTTTTCATCAACTGAACTAACAAGAGATGGGCTAATTCGAGCCACCATAGGAGAGTGGAGCTCTCCCTCTTCTGAGGAAGAGTTGATCTTATTAGTAATCAAGTCACTACTGAGAACAAGAGGGGTGAATCAGTATTGATACAATTATTAACAAAATTTCCCATTTAGAAACTTCATCAACACATGATACAACAACAACAAAATAATTTACAATAACATCATAACAAACATACATAAGGAACACCAATATTTCTAGAGGAAACCCTCAAGGGGAGAAAAACCACCCTATTGTTTTTTTTTTTCTCCGTAAAACTGATCTATTTATATTACAAAAAAGTCAAAAATGTTACAAAAATTACAGCTAGGCCAAAGCCCTGTTTCTTCAACGAAGATCATATACATTACTTCCATGCTGAGAGGAGCGACACATAACAAACTGAGACCGACACGTAACATGCTGTGACCGACACGAAGAGTTCCAGAGATGACACGGTGGATGATGGACAACATGGTGAACATGATGGACGACGCGTGGACTGAAACTATGGCGATATGGACAGAGATTACCGTCCTGAGCTAGATGACAGGAATGCAAAGAACTGAAAATGAAAAGGTCAGAGGAATTCATCCCTTGCTTCCCAGACTTGGCGAGTGCAGCGCTAATCTTCATCCGTGGAATGCGGCTCATCAGAAGCAGGTCCCTTGAGATTTTCCGCAGCTCCCTTGCCCTTGTCTGAGCTTCGTTGCACAGGCTCCCTACCCGGACTCGAGCTTCTGCGAACAGGTTCGCTGGGGCCAGCTTCATCCTTCTGGACCGGGCGCGTGAAATCCACAGTGGGAGTCTCCATATCGACCCGCGGAACTGTCACCGTGTCCATGCGCCCCCGAACACTGCTGCAATGCTCCACAGTAACAGACACTATGAGAGTATTGTTAGCAAAGGCACAGGGAATTCTGTAGCGAATGGCCGGATGTTCCGCATGGCCACACTCCGGCATACCCCAACAATTGCCTCTGGCATTACGGCCTGGAGGCCTGTTTTGCTCAGAGATGATTTCAAGTGTAGACGAAGGAGAGATTTCAGGCCTCTGGGAGCCTGAGCGCCCTCGAGACATGCCTCTGCGACTGCACATCCTAAGTCGCTCCCTCGGCATATGGCTATGGCCTGCCTCTCCAGCAATACCTCCAGAATCCCAAGCAATTACCCACTCCTCTGGATTGTCAGAATCCCAAGCAATTACCCACTCGACTGGTTTGTGATTCATCTGAGCGGTAAGGATGGCCTCCTTATTAACCGCCTTGCTCCTCGTATGTTGCAGCGCATTGAATGGCGCCTGCAACTCCCTGTACATTCCTCCAACGCTCCTCTGCTCCAGACGAGACAGCCAAACGACATTCCCATCCCCCCGAGACATTGCGAAAATACCAATTGCATCGCCTTCGGCGAATTTAAGGTTCGAGCAGTTTGGCATGGCGTGGCCTGTCCGGGCTGCCAGAGGCCCATGTGACAAGCCACATGCCTCTTAACTGCCTCAACACGCGGCATGGGCGGTGATGTCACCCGCATCCGGGAAAAAACCACCCTATTGTTAAGTTGCTTCTTTTCTTTTATTAATTCTTCAATCAATTTATTTTACATCTTTTAGCTAGGGACTACCATCTAGGAAGCCCCTACTCCATGTGCAAGTGTTTTCTTGCAACTACCAGGTAGGAAGCCTCTACTCCCTTTAAAATTGTGTTGGTCACTATCAACTAGTTCGACCCAACTCCCTATCTTGGAAAGTCACCACTTGTTGGAGGCCCTAACCTCCTCAAACTCTATTGGTCACCCTTTATGCCATTTTGAAACTAGGCTCTAATATAATATACTCCACATATAGAACCACTACAATAGCAACTCTCTGTGATACATAATTATTTCAATAATTACCCTTCTCATCAAATCCTAATAGCATGATCTGAGATAAACCTTGCAACAAAAAATTAAAAAAAAATCCACCTCCAACATATAAACATATTTCTCTCTTCAAACTAAAATAGCATGAAGCAACTTCACTCAAACTGACACAAGCAGAAGCACCAGACTATCACCACAAGAAACATACATACATTCACCCATTTATCAACATAAGGTCAACCCTGAATACATAAATATTCTAGTAGCATACATCAAACCTAACAGTAACATATGTCATTATGGTGGGAATTAGAGGGTTTTACAACAATAGTACAACTACCCATCAATATAAAACTTGCAAGACACTGTTAGCCATATAAATTATAATTATTCTTTTGCAAACACGACTATAGGCTCTGACCATCACTCATTTGAATACAAGGAAGAAACATCTATATCAAATTCAAGTGAATATTATGCTAAAGGAATTTGGCCATTGATCTCTACTCCATGTCCACACACAAGTATCCCATACTCTACCTAATCACACCTCAAATAAATATCGTGTAATGGATTTCTAATCAACACACAATCTACCAAGTGAGCCACTTTCTTTGCCTCACAGTTGTGCACACCCACTTTAGTTAGAACCTCTTCTACAAATCACATTACTTCTCAATCAAACCTTACTCCATTTTCAAATAATCACCTTAATTACTTTGGCTCTACCATTACACTCGACCTGCATACAAGGAATCACATGGTATAGGTGTTCTTTTCCACTGGTCCATGCATAGTCTCCTACTAGAGATACAAATATGTTCTACAAGTGCACACTATGTATATGGATCCAATTTCTCTATATCAACATGTGCATAAACCGGAAAAAATTATGGAGGGATACGTGCAATAATAAAGATCAAATTTCATTCTTCCCCACCTTTGTTTGATCTACAACCTCGCATATATATATGGTTTTCCAAGAGCCATGCAAAACACTTCAACACACTAGATCAATGACACATCAATAAATTACTTGCCTTGACCAGATCAATGGATTAAGTAGGAGCAAATCCATGCATTAAACTCCTCAACTGATCAACCATTAATTTGCTTCATTACCATGTGATCAAATCCACACATTAATCATGATTAAATCAACCTGTGACTTAAAATCATTACGTTCACATCTAGAAAACAACTATTATCAAGTAGATCAATACAATACCATCTGTAGATCGCTTCTATTTTCTAAGGTTTTCATACTTTTCCACCTATAGGAAGTGCCCTGGTCTCTAAATGAGAAGAATTTAGCAATTGTTGCAAGCACAAAGTGGTAATCTTGCGCCACTTTCCTAGTGTTGCACTGTGACAAGGGGATGCCAACACCACTCTTGTAGACTTTGGTAAACTTTCACATCTTTAACCCAATATTTCTTCCAAATTTTCAAGCAACCTTCAACACTATTTTAATCACTTGTAAACCTCTACAACATCATCACACACTTCTATAATAGGCTCATACATCAACTGATCATTTTTACTACAATCCACCACCAAGTTGACACCAATGTCAACATGCCAACCAACCATACCACCGATGAGCTCCCACTTTGTCATTGATGGAAGCCTCCTGGAGACACTAGATCATATGATCTTTCCTCTCACCCTTTGACATCAATGAAAAAGTGAAACACACCCTGATTTAGACCAAACATGCCAATAATTTCAACAATTATTAATGTGCAATCTTCTTCAACAATAGCAAGCACACACAATATCTCTAGATAACATATCAACAGGCATCAAGAACACCAAATGATTGTTCATAATCACATACATAAAGGCATCAAAACTTATAACAATAGTTCTCAGAAGTAGAGTTCTAACCCTAAGTAACTCAATACTTTGACCACCACTTAGTTTTACATGGTATGGAAAAAATACATAACATCAACTAATAAAAATATGTGCACTACAATACAGTAACAATATGAACACTATTATCTTAGATGTACATCACATCAAGTGCAACAACTACATACAACCTGAAAAATCCTAGCACTAGACCTCATAATTGTAAAATGGAAATATTATGGAATTACATGGCTCATGAATATATATATATATATATATATATATATATATATGGACTCTTTTCCACACTTTCTCCATAATATATATATATATATATATATATATATATATATATATATATATATATATATATATATATATATATATCTATATATATATATATATATATATATATATATATATATATATGGACTCTTTTCCACACTTTCTCCATAATCTAAGGACTCACCAACAATACAATATACAAAGGATCTTTAGAATTCCTCCTTTATTAATACACAATTTAGTCCAACAACTCTTTAACATACATGATTACATCTCTAGCCCTTAAATCATGCATACCTAACAAATTAAAATGATTGAGGGTGAGAAAAAAATTCTAATTATCCTCATGTATATTCATCATTCTCTCTATAGAACACAAATAATCCCTTATAATAAAATAATGTGATATAAACTAATGATAAAAATCATGGAAAAATCCTTCATCTGTGTCTTCCAACATGGGACTCATAATTCCAACAATCATATGTTGATCCACCAAAAATTTTGATATTTTCCCCCTAAACATGTGCCATCTCTTTACAAACTCTTCCTTTGAAGGGTTTACAACCTTTACGTACATGTCTTCTTTTTTTTTAAACTATTGTTCACATTTTCTTTTGGCTTCTTGAAGAAGTTTTCAAGGAAACATCGTTCCAAGGGCTACCAATGAACATACCAAATGATAAACAAGAATAATGCATCAATGGTTCTCATGATTTCACACATATCCATGTTATACCACAATGAAATGAAGATAAATTAGAATTGAAAACCTTCAAACCTTGTACAACTCCCCCTAAGCTCATGCACTCTCCTTCTATGCCTCCTATTGACCTTGTGGACCTAAACATAATTAGATGCAAGGTGTCAGATATCCTTTTCTCTAATACTTGTATTTGACACATTTTTGTTCTCTTGAAGTTGTCTTCTATTAAGCACGGGTGAAGGATATACTCCCCCTGAGTCGATTACATTTTTGCAAGTAACTAGTTGAATCATTAAGGAAAAAATGTCCTTCCTTGAATTCATTTGGAGGTCCACTAGGGCTAGCTCTTTGCAGCTCATATTTTCTCTTCTAAACTTTAGTATGTCAAGATATGATAGTATCTTCCTTTGTATTCCACACATTCTTCATCCTCAATGGTTGGGATACTTCTTTTGCAGCCTTTATCCTGACAAATTTGCAAACAAGTGCTTTATGGCCAAGGTTTACACACTTAAGTCATTCAATTAGACCATGAGATTCCTTGTTTTCATTCAAAAAAATCTATTTTCTTGCAAAATATTTACATTCTATTAGTCAATGTCCAAAACTATTGAAAGAGAAACATTGTCCATAAAATAAACCTTGATACCTTAGATTCTGATTTGTTGGACCATGAGTATGATAAGTTCTTGGTTGCTTCTTATCTCCTATTGAATGCTACTTATTATTGTGGCTATCATTTACTTGTCTTTTCTATTGCTAATAAGTGTTTTTCTTCCATGAATTTATATTGTGTTATTGCTTTATATGGCTTCCTTTTAATTTATTATCGGTGGACTTATGATCTTCTGTAACATGGTTTTCCACTTATTTGTCTTTTTATTTCATGGAGCATGGTTCTTCTTCAAAACCCAAACTAGTATTTATGAGAGGGTTTATTTTACTAATGATAGTCTAATTCAAGGTTTCATTACTTTTCTACATCTTGTAATATCGAGATAGTTGACTACTAGCTCTTTCTAGGTCACTTGTCATAGATGCAATTTTAGCTTCTAACTTTTCAAATTGATCTACCTTTTCCTTAAGTTGGTTTCACATCACTTATTAAAATCCTTTTTCCTTCTCTAGTTTTGTTTTTAATCAAAAAATATCTTCTTTAAGCTCATATTCTCAATCATCATACATATAGAGTAGTTTCTTCTAGTCTCTATTTTCAGCTGTGATTTTTTCTATTTCATCTAGAGTTGATTCTTTTGTCTCAATATTTGAACCATATTTTTCTTCCTGATGGTCAACTTCTTTAAGAGAAGGGGAATTGATTTCAATTTGTTGGGAATCCTTCCTTTTATCTACCTTCTTATTTCTTTGTGTGTTCCTCTTTTTAGTTTGAACAACAACATTTATGACTAGAGGATATTCCGTGACATTTATGTCATTATCTTAGCAACAAGTATATTTAACCATTTATGAGGAACATAAGCCTTCATCATCATAAATCAAGTGGAGTTAATTTATCATTTCTTTTGTTGTTTGACAGTGTCTCAGTTCAACTGAATCATGAATCTTCTTGGCTTCTTCATCATATTTATCCTACGTACAATACTCCACTAAAATTAAAATGTTCACATCAAGAGAAATGAAGTACACTTCCATTCTCACCTTCCATGGTGCAGTATCAGGTCCATGAAGAAAAGGAACTTCATATGTTTCAAACCATCCATAGTTACCCATGATCTACCTTCTAGCGGTGAAGCTACACTAGAAGGTATTATGCTTTGATACCAATTGTTTATAACCAGGTCACTACTAAGAAGGGGGGTGAATCAATTGTGATACAATTATTAAACTTTTTATCCTTTTAAAAACTTCATCAACACATGATACAACAATAACAAAGAATGTACAATAACATCAAAATAAACATACATAAGGAACACATATATTTCTGGTGGAAATCCTCAAGGGGAGAAAACATCAATATTGTTTTGTTTCTTATATTATTTTATTGATTCTCTAATCATCTTCTTTTACATATTTTAGCTAGCTCCTACTCCCTGTGCAATAATTTGTTGACCATAATTAGCTATGATTCCCCTACTCCCTATGAAATAGTTTGTTAGCCACTACTGGCTAGGAAGCCCCTACTCCCTGTAATAGTTTGTTGGCCACTACCAGCTAGGAAGCCCTAACTCCTGATCTTGGAAAGCCACCACATGTTGGAGGCCCCAACCGCCTCAAAATCTATGGGACAACCTTTCATCCATTTTCAAACTGGGTTCTAATACAATATGCTCCACATAAACATTATTGCAATACCAAATATCTTCAATGCACTATAAGCTCAATAATCACTCTTCTCATCAAACCATAACAAAACAATCTAACTAAAACATTATAGCAGTAAACTCAAACTCGAACAATCATCTGCTAGCATATATGCAATTCTCTCTTTCCAAATTCAAACAGAATGAAACAACTTCACTTAAGCTAACACAAGAAGAGGCACAACACTATCACTACAAGTAGCATACACTACTCACCATAGGATCAACCCTTAATACATAACTTTTCTAATAGCATACAATGAACTTAACCAAAACATATGCAACTACAAAGGGAATTACATGGATTTGCAATAATAGTCCAACTACACATCAATATAAACTCTGTAAGACATTGTCAATCATATTAAATACAATCAATCTTTAGCAAACACTACTATAGGCTCTGACAATCACTAATATAAATACAAGCAAGCAACATATATAGTGAAATAAAATCAAGAATCTACTAAAGGCATCCAGCCATTGATCTTTACTCCATTCTGATGCATAGCTATCTCAACCTCTGTCCAATCACAACATATAGATATTTTGTACTGGATCTTTAATCAAGCAACAATATACCAAGTGAGCCACTTGATCTACCTCACAACTATGTGTAACCAATTCAATTCAAACCTTTGCTACAGATTACATTACTTCTCAATCAAACCTTACTCCATGTGCAGTTAGCCACACTAATTTCTCTGGCTATGTCATTACACTTGACATGCATACAAGGAATCATGCGATATAGGTGTGCTCTGTCACTGGTCCATGCACACTCTAGTACTAGAGATATAAATATCTGCTACAAGTTCACATTACCTATATGGATACAATCACTCCATGTCAACATGTGTGCACAACAACAAGAAATTATACAATACTCAAGGTCAAATCATATTCTTCCCCACCTTTTTTTTATCTACAACCTCATGTATATATATTATTTTCCCAACAACCATGAAAAACACTTCAGCACATGAGATCAAGACCACATCAAGCCATTACTTGGCATGACCAAGTCAAAGCATTAAGTAGGACCAGTTCCACGCATTAAACACCTCAACCAATCAACCATTAATTTGCTCCATTACCTTGTGACTAAATCCATGTGTTAATGATGACTAATCAACCCATGATTCAAATTGATTGAGTTCACATATGGACTAGATCTATTATGAAACCAATCAAAACAATACTATGGAAAGAATGATGGTATAGCCCGAGGTTTTCACATAGTGTTGTGGTCTTCAAACTAGCAGACTGGAACAGTTAATGCGGGCTTGGAGTGGTAAGCCTGGGCCACCTTTCTAGTCCCACACTATGACAAGGAGATTCCTGCACCACTCTTGTAAACATTGGTAAACTTTCACTTCTTCAACCTAGAATTTCTACCAAAGTTTCAAGCCACCTTTAACACCTTGTCAATCACCTATACACCTATAAAACATAATTACACACATCTACAATATGCCAGTACATCTACCATCCATGAGGACTACAATCCACTACCAAGTTGACATGAATGCAAACATGTTATCCAACAATAATGCCAACCGATCTATACTATCACATGGATAGAGACATGCTCAAGGGGGAAAATTCTATCATTGAGAGGACCATAAGAGGATTTGGAATACTTTCGAGTAGACAGAGGGATGTTTCTTGAGGGTATCTCACCTTCCTCTGCAACTTGGTTTAGTGCCGCATTTTTTTTTTATTATCCATCGTTCTACCTTAATTTCAATTACCCTCTCATTGAGTTGATTTCACTTGGGATAAAGAGGTTGGGCCCTTGCATTTTTTCCATGATGGGTTGTTTTATCATGGATGGTTGTTAGTTTTCTTGGATGATCCTCTTCTCCTTTTGGGTTATTTCCATTGATCATGTTCTTGCACTTTATATTTTGTTTTTCGATGTTCTTTTTGCAGATTCAAGCAAAGTGTTTTTACTCATGACAAGCCTTACACTTAAAAGCAAAATTGGTCATAATATGCCTCTTGGATACGGGACCAATTATCAAGGTTGAGTTTTATTATGGCCAAAAACCCTTTGTCCATATTTACTTTAGCACATATCCTCGCATAAGAAAACAAAACCTTTTGTGGGTTAACACAATCAACATACTTAGCTAGGGTATTTATATTGCTTCTAAAAGTGGCATCATTCTAATAATTTAGAGGAAAGAAGGGAAGTTTATCCCAGAGATAGCCGAAACCAACAAATATATTCATATAGGTAGGTAGCGAAGGGTTTCTTGACTTTTTACTTCGAAACTCAAGGAGGACCGGAATCTAGTCTTCAAAGTGGACCATATTTCATTAGACCCAAACAACTATATATGGATCAGTGGAACCCGGGTTTTAATCCATACTATGATATCCACATAGTCGTTCTAGTCTTGCTTAAACTTGTGTATCTCCCTCTACATTGTTGGAACAATTCCACATCTAGACTTATTGGAAACTCTTTGGGGAAATATATAGATTATGTGGAACCAAAGGAGGGACTATTTTCATGTGCCTGAGTTTATGTTGAAGTGGATATGGAGAAAGGGCTCCGAAAAACAATCAAGCTTTGCATAGATGATTGGCCTAACATTTAGGAAGTTGATTACGATCAAATGTACAAATTTTCATGAATACACACACTTTTCCAGGAGTTGTTCAAAAACACCAACTAATCCTGAAAATCAAGGGGAATAGCGGGGACAATGGAAGAAATCCAAAATGTGAAAAGGCCTCAATCAACAATAGGCCTTGAATCATGGGAAATCATCCCAAGGATCAAAGGTAATAGGAAACAAAAAAATAAATCAGGAAAAAATAAGGAGAGTTCAATTCAATCAACGAATCACAAGAGCTTGAATAAAAAATATAACAATTTGACAAATTTGAATGATGAAGAAGTCCCTTCTCATGAATCTTAGGAGTCATTTTTACAACATAGTGAGAAATCCCTACAAAGGAAAATCAATCTCTTGAAGACTCCTAGGTATCCTCAGGTGATTCATCAAAATATGAGCAGGAAGCTATCGACCAAGCCCCCATGGCGAGATCAATAGATGAGAAATCAGAGATGGAGAAAACTAAAGAGATGGATTGAAAAGTTAGGAAAATAGGGAGGAAAGAAAGAAATGAAAAATGGGTTGAACAAACTAAAAAAGATAAAGAATTGGTTTTTAGAGCACCATTCCTTGTCACCTAGCAGACCATTGAAGTAAATAAGGAAAAAAGGGAAAAATAGTAGGCCCCTTGAAAGGGGTGTCACACCCCAAAGGTAAGTAATGATTACAATCTCCTGGAATTGTAGAGGCTTTGGCTCAAAGAAAAGAATAACTCAGGCAAAATTATTAATAGTAAAGGATAAGCCATCAGTGTCCCTATTTCAGGAGACAAAAATGGATGAGAATGAGCTCTCATATCATTAGAATAAAATCTGGAGTAAAAGTATTCTCATTTTAGTAAGTTCTTCAATAACATCAAGAGTTTTGGGTATATTCTGGGATATGGATCAACTCAACTTGTTGGACACTAAAAATTCAAAGCATTGGATGACCACTACTTTCCAAATCTTGTCCTTAAACCAGGTATGCACAATTATCAATATTTACATTCCTATTCTTTTTAGTGATAAGAAAGAGTCTTGGAAATCCCTTGTGGATTTGAAAGACTCTGAATTTAGGGAAAACTATAATATTGGAGGAGATTTCAATACCACCCTCCATAAGAAAGAGAAGAGAGGAGGGATGTTGGTATGGGATCCCTTCCAAGAATCCATGGAAGGACTTATCATCTCTCCGAATATTTTAGATATTAAACCCTCTAAAGTGCGCTTCATGTTGAATAATAGACCAACTAGCTCCGAGAATATCATTACAATACTAGATAGGTTCATAATCTCTAAGCCGATAAAGAAGAGGCAACCAAAAACCAACATAGATATTCATATAGGTAGGTAGACAAGGGTTCCTTCAATTTTTACTTCGAACTCAAGGAGGACTCAGACCTAATCTTCAGAAGTGGACCATATTTCATGGGACCATAAGGGTTATATATGGATTGGTGGAACCCTAATTTTTAATCCAAATTATGATATCTCGACAATCATTCTAGTATTGGTTCAACTATCATATCTCCCTATGCATTTTCAAAAATATGCCACATTCATATTGATTGGAAACTATTTGGGGAAATATAAAGGTTGCATAGAGCATATGGATGGATTGTTTTCCTATGACTGAATTTATGTTGAAGTGGATATAGAAAAAGGGCTCCAGATATAAATCAATCTTTGCATGAATGATTGGACTCACATTCAGGAAGTTTATTATGATCAACTTATTTTCAAATGAAGATTTTTTCACGAATATGGACATTTCCAAGAGTTGTTCAAAATCACCTGCTACTCTTGAAAATCAATGGGAACAAGGGGGAAATGGAAGTAATCCAAAAGGTGAAAAGGCCCTAATAAACAATAGGCCTTGAATTAGGGGAAATCAGACTAGAAATAGAAGGGAACATGACAAAAATAAAAATTAGGAGAAAATAAGGATATTTCAATCCAATCGGGGAATCACAAGAGCTTGAACAACAAATATGATGCCCTAAAAAATTTTAATGATGAATAAGGTCCTTCTCATGAATCTTAGGAGCAAGTTGTCTAACACAATGAAAAATCCTCAGTAAAGGAGAATCAATTTCCCAAATACTCCCAAGTATCCTTAGATGATTCATTATAAGATGAGTAGGAGGCTCACCTATCTTCAAAGGAAGGTACTTACCCACTCCCCATGGCAAGATCAACAGATGAGAAATCAAAGATGGAGAAAACTAAGAGATGGACCGAAAAGTTAGGAGAATAGGGAGGAAAACTAATAAAGAAAAAAAGAAGGAACAAACTGAAAAAGATAGATATTTGGGCTTTCATATTATCCTTCCTTGTTAGTTAGTAGACCATGGAAGTAAATAAGGAAAAAAGAGAACAACAACTAGACCCTCGAAAGGGACATATCACCCCAAAGGTAAGTAATTATTGCAATATCCTTGAATTGGAGAGGCTTCGGTTCAAAGAAAATAATAGCTAAGGAAAAATCATTAATCGTAAAGGAGAAACCATCCATATCCCTCTTCTAGTAGACTAAAATGGATTAGAGTGAGCTCTCATCTCATCAAAATAAACTTTTTAGTGAAAGTATTCTTATTTCAATAAATTCTCAGGGAGCCTAATGAGGTTTGGGTACTTTCGGGGATCCTGATCAG
Organism: Pinus tabuliformis; assembly: GCA_031772625.1. Classification (NCBI taxonomy): domain Eukaryota; kingdom Viridiplantae; phylum Streptophyta; class Pinopsida; order Pinales; family Pinaceae; genus Pinus; species Pinus tabuliformis. Next base: position 1,442,511,361 of record CM062818.1, on the reverse strand, counting down.
CTCAAGTTATTGAACAATAGAAATTCAAAGCACTAGATCACCACTACTTTCCAAATCTTGGACTTAAACTAGGTATGTACAATTATCAATCTTTATATTTATGTTCTTTTTAGGGATAAGCAAGAGTGTTGGTAATCCCTTATGGATTCATAAAACTTAAAATTTGGGATAACTATATTATTGGAGGATATTTTAATAACACCCTGCATCAAAAAGAGAAGAGAGGAGTGACTCTACTTTAAGATCCCTTCCAAGAATCTATGAATATCTTATCAGCTTTCTACATCTTTTGGATATTAACCCTCCAAAATGTGCTGCACATGGAATAATAGATGAAATTGTTTCATGCATATCAAAACAAGCATTAAAGGAAAATTTACCATAAATGTGCCCAAGGAATTTTCATGTAATTTCCATGTCATAATATGTAAAAAATTCAAAATCCTTTAAATTTATATAGAGGTACATGTAAATATTTTGGAGGGAAAAGAAGAAAGACTACTTTTTTTTAATTGTATTTTTGTATTATCTCCTTTAGGTTTACTCAAATTTCAAGTCTTGACACTTGTTGGATGTGGAATTTAGCTCCATATCCAACAAGTACTCATTATTCATACTTTGGAGATGACCTGCATTGATAAAAGATGAAGATACATTAAAAAAGTGCCTTGAACACACTTTTTTAATGTATTTTCAATTTTTATCAATGTGGTCTTCTCAAAAGTATGCATAATGGGCACTCAATGGATGTGGAACTCAATTCTACATCCAATGAGTGCTTACACTTGAAATTTGAGTAAATATATAAGGAGATAAGTCTAAAATATGATTAAAAAAGTAATTTTCTTATTTTCCCTCCAAAATTCATCTCTTATTTTATTATTTTAACTATTATTTTATTATTTTTCCTTAGTAGTCCACTTTTGGGATAAAATTTCCTCTAATGACTATACAGGTTCCTGATCTCTGACCTCTTTCTCCAAGTAAATTTGTCACTTCAATATTTCATCCTCCCTTAGAACGGATTTGATCATTGTCCCATCAAGATGACAGTGAGCCTCCTTCAGAATTATGGTCCCCTCCCTTTCAATTTATTGACTCTTTGATTACAAGTCCCTGATTTCTCTAAGTTGGTGATTGCTTCATGGAATCAATGGGTGGAAGGTAGTCCTATATCCATTTTGGAAAATAAAATCAAATGAATTAAGCAAGACATCAAGCAATGGCGCAAAAAAGGGAAGTCCAACGATCAAATTTCTCTTGTTTCCTTAGAAAAGAAAGTAGATCAGACTCAATCTAGGATGGAATCCAAATTCATACCAAAAAAATTATTGCAATAAGAATTACAAACCTTCTGGTCCTATCATGTCATATTAAACCAAGAAAAGTTTTCTGAAGATAGAAATCAATAAGTGTTTGGTTATAGTCCAGAGAAATAAATAGACAAAATTTGCATTATCAAGCAAAGAACAAGAAGTGAAAAATAAAATCTCAAAGATCCAAGTGCAGGGGAAAAAAATTGATAACTTTGAATCTACCCAAGATGCAACTTTTGAATAATTCCACAACTTATACCACAACCCTGACTAAAGTAATGAAGAGTCGGAAAACTTCATGTTGGAAAATATCTCGAAGCTAGTGTTGGAGTAAATGAATGCCCAACTCACAGTCCCTCCAATAGATGAAGAAATATGTCTGCCAATGTTATCTTTTCACCCAAGTTCCCATGTTGGATGGCTTCCCTTCTCTCTTCTGTCAACGTTTCTAGGAACTAATTCACGAGAATTTGGTAAGAATCGTGGTTCACTCTCTCAAATGATTGTGTATGGGGGTCGCATCAATTCCTCCTTAGCATTGATCTCAAAAGAAAGGAATACCTCTTCTTTTTCCATATTTAGAAAAGATCTCAATATGAAATGTCTCATATAATATTATAAAAAAAAATTGGCACTAAGGCTTCAGAAAACATTTCCCTACATTGTATCAGAGAACCAATGAGGCTTCTTCCTAGGAAGACATATCTTTGACAATATTATCACGATTCAAGAAGTTGTGGATTCCATTTGGAGGAGGGGTCTTTAGGGAATTGTAGTAAAATTATGCATGGATAACACCATTAACAAATTTTGGCACAACTTCCTCTTCAGAGTCATGCAAAATATGGAATTCCAAGGAAAATTCATCCAATGGGTGGCCTTATGTATTGGCTCACCTTGGATTACTCCCTTAATTAATGGCATGGGCTCTCATTTCTTCAAACCCATGAGGGAACTCTAGAAAGGTTGTCCCCTTTCGCCATTATTGTACATCATTATGGGTGACTCACTGAGTAAGAGACTAGAATCTGAAAGAAGTAATGATTGATTACGAGCAATGTACTTTCATAATGGGGTAAAAAGCATTCATCATCGTAAGTTTGTTGATGATACAATCCTTCTAGGTAGAACCTTAGCAATGATAGCCAAAATATATAGAAGGATTCTTAATAAAGTTTTGGAGGCCTTTAGAGTTCTGATAAATGATGCCAAACCCAAATTTTTTCCTGGAATATAAGTCTTCTGAATGAAAGGAAAATTGAAGAGGCCCTCATATTCAAAGTGTTAACTGATTGGTTAGAGTTCAAATATTAGGGGATGTGTATAATCCTTAAGAAATCATCTTCTCATCCATGGAATAGTATCATTGAAAAAATAAAAACAAAAATAGAAAACTAGGGGGTTTACTAGTCGAATCTTGTTGGGTGAACTGTCATCTATTCTCCAATTCTAATTATATGCTCTTTTGGCTCTCAAGTTCATCCATTTACGCCTCATATGCCTCAGAAATATTTTATGGGGAGGAAAATATTCTACAAAGGATTTTCACCTAATTAAATGGGCCACTATCAAAGTTCCCAAACTCTATATCGGATTGGGCATTGAGGACCCTTCTTTGTTGAATTTTTCCTTTGGTACGAAGTTGGACTGTAATATATAGACATAACCAAATTCATGGTGGGCTCAAATTCTAAAATTTAAATATTTTCGGCCCTCAGAATCAGGTTTAATCGAATAATTCTCCCCTATCTAGAAGCTTATAGCTTCTACATCTTTCTTGATTAACTCTCATCTCAACTAGATCCTTGGAAATAATGAAATTATTTGAATTTGGGAGGATCAAATTCTGCATCACGATCCATTAGTTTAATCAAAGGAATTATGATTGTTAAAAGGCTATATGTTAATGACTGGAATGTCAACTTGATGCAAATCTAACTCAAATTTTCTCTAAATTGTCCCCTTAAGTTGGTTCCCCAAATTAGCACTTTCTTGAACGTTTAGGATGATCACTATGGAAAATTTATAAAAAGAGGGAGGATTCAGAAGGGTGGCCAACTCTATGAAAGTATGGTCAAATCTACACATATATAATCCTTTACCCACTATGTTCTCATACGTCACAACCTTGGACCCCAACAATTCTTTAAAATGGAAATTTGAAAGTGTTACGGGTTTCTGACCTCCCAGTTATCGACCCGCCACCTAGTTCTGGGTAATCCTAGCTTCTACAATCACTGCTTACAAATAAATCGCTCTTATCCTCAGGGTTTGGCCCATATTCCATATGTCAGCCACTTGTAGTGAAGACCTTTTCCAACCACTTATTTGCCTCTTGGCCCCACTAAAATTCCTGACTCCTAATTGAAATTTCTTCTGGGCTTTGATAGTTTAGGGAAACGGGAAAATTCCTATCACTTACAACTTTTTCAACAGACAAATCCTTGGTGTGAGGTTCTTTTTACAAATTCCAATTCAATAATCTTATGAGCTTTCGTGCTTCCGATGAAGTCTATTATGGGTTCCATGACTTGAGGGTTCAAGGTCTCATTAAGTGAAAGACTTCATCGCAAAACAAAAATTAACTACATGTTGCATGCCTTCGGTCATATAATTAGATGTATGGCTCTATACTCCAACTCTTCTCAGCTCCATTGATTCCTCTTACTCCTCTCATCTCTGTAACAACATGGGGAACCTCCTCTCTATGCCTTCTCTCACAACCCTTTTTTCTCCTCTTGCAACCAACATATATATATATATATATATATATATATATAGTTTATTCTCTCATCTGCAACAATTATACCTAGAAAAACTATTGTAGCATGCACAGAGTTGGCATATTAATTTATATGGAAAAGTAACAAATTACAGAAGGATTGGTTTGAAAGAGTTTTCACTTCACACACTCTAAAGCTCATTTTTATTAAAATCGAAGAAATGTAAATATTACAAGTGGTTTGGTCCATATCCACAAATGTAGGATCTAAAAGACCAATTTAGAGAAAATTAAACAAACTACAACAACTGTGCAACAATCTACCTAATTAAACAAATTACATAACAAACTAAATAAATTATCTCCTAACAAACCACTCAATAAGGATCCAACTCCTCTAGTAAATGCTTTTGACCTCTCAAACAATGACAATTACGGATGCCCCTACATCATATTCCAAAGGAAAAAATATTTCATAGACTCTTGTACATGAGTCCTTCAACATATTTGCCACTTTTCTATATGAGTGTGGCAACATCCATGTTGTATCTAAAACGGGAATGTTTTTCCACTCAACCAAGTATTCAAAATATTCTTTGTCCTTAGTTTTCTTTATCAATCTCTAGTTCAAAATCCTTTTAGGATGCAAAGGTTCAACTATTGGTATCTTCTTTTCCCATTGTAATGGTTGTTGCTTTTGATGATCACTTGTTGGTTGTTATGTGTCATGCTCATACTTAGATAAATCTTCTACATTAAATATTGGTGAAATTCCAACCCTAGGTGGCAATTCAAGTTCATAGGCATTAGCAGAGAATTTCTTCAAGATTCTGCAAAGTCCTATCTTCTTAAATTTTAATTTGTTGTACTCCCCCTCTGGGAATATTTCCTTTCATAGGGTGTAAGTACATTTTTCTAAAACCCTCTCTTCCCTTATATTTTAGACTATTATCAAGTAGTTTTTTCTTTACCTCATCATGGATTTCTCATATGGTTATAGCAAAGCCTTCTCCTACTACACTTCTCAATTTATTCCTTTCTAAATTATGACCACATGCACTCCTCTTGGGTTCATTCCATACATGATTTGGAAAGGGCTTTGTTTAGTGGTTCTATTGGGAGTGTCATTGTATGCATATTCAACTCGCACTAGAATTTGGCCCCATTGTTTAGGATGATCTCCAGTCAAAATTTTTAGAATGTTTCCCAAGATTTTATTTACTACTTCAGTCTAACCATAATTCTGTAGGTGATATGTTGAGCTAAAATTCAGTGATGTGCTAAATTTGTTCCATAGTGTTCTCTAGAAATGTCCCAAGAATCTAGTATCTCAGTGTGAGACAACACTCTTAGGAATTCCATATAGTGTTACCACCTCTTTAAAGAACATATTAGCAACATGGTTAACATCACTAGTCTTAGCACAAGGAATAAAATGAGCCATTTTTAAAAATCTATCTATAACCACAAATATAGAATCATTATGTTTATTATTTTTTGGTAGTCCTAAAACAAAATCCATACTCACCAAATCCCAAGGCCTTTATGGGCATGGAAATGGGTATCCTATCAAATGTTTTGGCTTCTTACTTTGCCATATTGATGGGTTTTGCAATTTTTTACAAAGTTTTCCACATCAGTGGTCAAATTTGGCTAGCAATAATGTCTTTTCAATAGATCAGAAGTCATTTGCTTCCCAAAATGTCCTCCAAGACCTCCACTGTGTTTTTCCTTAATCAAATTCTCTCTTATGGAACAATTGGGAATACAAAACTAGATGTTCTTAAAGAGTAGTACATCTTGGATCATATAGTCAACCCATGGACTTCGATTTTGAGAAACTAAGTTCTTACAAGGTTCAAAGGCTTCCTTGAAATCTACATCCTTCTCATACATTTCCTTCATAAAATTAGATACTAACACCTGAATTTGACTTTCCTATGACAATAATTGTCTCCAGTTCAAAGCATTTTCAATTTTACTATACTTTCCACTGATGTTATTTAAAACAAATATAAAGCTCTGCAATTACTCAACTCACTTAATGTGATTTTGATTTAGTTTAGGTTGTTGCATAATATATTAGAGGGCATGATTACCAGTATATAAAATAAATTCCCTAGACAATAAATAATGTCTCCATTTTTTAAGAGCTTGAACCACTACATCAAATTATTTTTCATAAGTTGTATACTTCCTTTTGGACTCCTTTAGTTTCTCACTGTAAAAATCAATGGAACTATCCTCTAGCTCAGTACTACTTGAATCAAATCGTTGTTGGCATTGTTTTTCACTTGGAAAGGCTTATTAAAATTCAAAAGTGCAAGGATTAGTTGTTCTATAATCTTCTTCTTTAGCATCTGGAATCCCTCTCAGCTTCAAAAACCCACTAAAATGGTTGTTTATTCTTCTTAAATGTGTCCACAATTGGTGTGCTCATTTTTCTAAAGTTCCTAATGAATTTCCTATGAAAACTCACGAAACCATGAGAAATTTTGATTTCAAAAATATTTTTCGGAGAGGGCTATTCTACAAAATACTTTAGCTATCCTAGATCCATCTTCAACCATTCTCTACAAATGAAAAATCATAAATATATAAGCTTTGGTTTTAAAAATTTACATTTCTTCAAATTTATAAGTAACTTTTAATGTTGTAGTCTCTCCAATGCATACATTAAATGTCACATATTTTCCTCCTTTGACTAGTTGTAAATAAAGATGTCATTTAGGTAAAAAATTACAAACATCCCTATTAAATCTTTTACTACTTCATTCATATGTATCTTGAATGTACTAAGTGCATTGGACAATCCAAACGGCATAACCATCCATTCATTTAATCCTTCACTAGTTTTAAAGGAAGTTTTCCACTCATCTCACTCTCTTTTTCTAATTTGATGATACCCACTTTTCAAATAATTTTTTGAAAACCATCTTGCACCACTTAAACAATCTAGGAAATCATCAATGTGTGACAAAGGAAAACGATACCTAATTGTGATTTTATTCAAAGATATAGAGTCTGTACACATGCGCCATCCACAATCCTTCTCTGTACTCAATATTGTAGGCACTGCGCATAGACTATGACTTTCTCAAATCGGGCCTTTATGTAATAAATCCTACACTTGCTTCTTGACTTCCTCATTATCCTTAAGTGTCATGCACTAAGCAACCTTGTTGGTAAAAGTTTCTTCTCGTATTAGATCGATATGATGGTTGATACTCCTTATAGGTGGTAGTTTACTTGGTAAATCATCCACAACAATGTCATGGTGTTCCTACAACAATTTTTGAATTCTAAAGACAAATCATAAATAATAGTGGAAGTAAGAACTACTCTAGGCTTGCAAATAATAGTGAAATTTACCTCTCTGTCTTCAACTGCTATAAAAATTATTTTCCACTCATTGCCAAAGCCTTTGGGTCACTGGTTCAGGAGTCCCTTATTCTTGTAATAGAGCAAGGTATGATTGATGCCATCCTTCTAAAACGTATAAGTATTCTTCTTACCATAATGTACAACACCTCTATCAAACCACCACGACCTACCCAACAAAATACGACACATGTCCATTGGAGTCATATCATGCAAAATCTTATCCTTGTAGCTGTGAATCTGAAGCTCTATTTCACATTACTCATTTGTCAAAATTTGATGTCCTTTCTTCAACGAAGACAGCTTATATGGTGTTGAATGATTTTTCCTCTTCAACTTAAATTTTTCCATAGCCTATGTAGACACCAGGTTGTCAGTATTGTCACTGTCAATCACCACTTTAGAACACTTCCCTTGAACTTTGCAAACAATTCATAATAAGGTTCTCGTTTGGACTGGCTCAAAATATTATTTCTCCTTCTTAATCAACACCTTTTTCATCGTCAAGGCCTCTCCTATATTTGCCACATTATCAGCTTCCAGCACCTCTGATTTTACTTCCTTTACTGTAACAGTGACAACATTCCTTTGGTCTATCACTTTTTTCTTTTGACAATCATATGCTATGTATCCAAGATTTCCACATATGTAGAAACAAAGCTCTCTTTCTATGCCTCTTCCTCATCCTCTGGAAAAGTATCTTTGGCCTCTTGATTCTCACTCTTGTTGTTGTCTTGGAAATGAACTATGTGTTCCATCACTTGGTGAAATACATCTCACTCTATTTGTTTTTTCCCTCTTCCTTTAACAACACTCTTACCTCTGCTAACTTTCTTCCTTGCAAATTTTTCCTCAACATTCAAAGCCAACTGATATGCCTCCTCCCCATCTTAGGTGACATTACACTAATATTGTCATGTATTTCTATTCTAATCCCATTTATATACTTCGTTGTCTTCACTGTAGACTACTCTACATATCCTACCTTGATATTTACCTTGTAAAATTATTCGGTGTACTCTCTAACTATCATCACCTTCTGCCTAAGATTTTTCATACTCGTAAACAAGGTAAGATGGTAATCCTTCGACAAAAACTTACCTCTAAGTTTTACTGCTATGCTATCCTAACTTTTAATATTTTTCTTATTCTTTCTCCTTCTCTTTGCCTATAAACTATCCCACCAGAGAGTTGCATGACCCTTTAACTTAGTTACAACAAACTTTACCTTCTTCTTCTCATCTATTTCTTCATATTCAAATAATTTATCCATGTTTGTGATCTAGTAAATAAGCTCCTCTTGATTCATGATGTCTATATAAGAAGAAATATCTAGTTTGGGTTTCATAACAGATCCCAAAACTACTTTCAATGCTTTAGCTTTTGCAGGTTCTTCTATTACTTCTTCTTTTTCTGAAGGTTCTTCCTCTTTTGGACTCAAACCTTCCTCTTTTGGTTCTCTTTTGGTGGCATGATTCCTTCTATTCCTAAAGAAGATGTAGAGTCTTCTGTAATACCACTTGATGCAAATATAACTCATATTTTCTCTAAATTGGCCCCTAAAGTTGGTTCCCCAAATCAACACTTCCTTCAACCTTCGAGATGATCATGGCGCCAGATTTATGAAAAGTTGGAGGAGTCAAAAGGGGTGGCCAAATCCATCCAAGAATGAGTTAATCTACACACATAGCAGTCTTCTCCAGTCTGTGCTCATATGTCACAACCCCGAAGCCCGAAACTTCTTTAGAATGGCAATTTGAAAGTGTTATGGGCTTCCAACCTTCTGAGTATGAGACCTGCTGCTTAGTTTCAGTATTGCCCACATTCTATTGTCACCACTTACAAATAACCCCCTTCTCTTATCCTTCAGGTTTAGCCCACTTTCTACCTATCATCCACTTATACTGAAGACCTCTTCCAACCACTTATTCACTTGTCAACCCCATTGAAATGCTCGACTCCTAATTGAAATTTCTTCCAGGCTTTGGTGATCCAGGGAAATGGGAAAATTCATGTCACCTGAAAATCTGTCAACAAACATATCCCTAATGCCTGACTCATTTTAGAAATTCCAATTCAATAACCTTACAGGTTTCTGGGCTTCCAGTCTTCCAGGAAACTCTGATATGGATTCCATCATTCGTCAGTTCTAGGTCTCATTAAGTGGAAAACTTCACTACAAAATGAAAATTGGCTAAGTGTTGCATGGCTTCAGTCATATAATTAGATGTATGGATATATATAATCTCACTTTGATCGATTCCTTTGATTCCTCTTACTCCTCTCGTCTCTATGACACAGTGGGGCACTTCCTCTTTGCACCTTCTCTCGCAACCCTTTTCGCTCCTCCTATAACAATTAACCCGGAAAAACTACTGGACTGTGCATAGAGTTAGCATATAAAACTATATGAAAATGTAACAGATTGCATAATGACTGGTTGGAATAAAATGAAGAGATCTTACTCCACACACTCTCAAACTCATTTTTAATAAAATCAAAGAAATATAAAGATTACAAGTATTTCGGTTCATATCCACAAGTGTACGATCTAAAATACCAATTTAGAGAAAATGAGACAAACTACAACATTTTTACAAAAATCTTCCTAATTAAACAAATGACATAAGAATCAAAATTAATTCTCTCCTAACAAACCACTCAATCAGGAACCACCTCTTCTAGTAAATTCTTTTGACCTCTTAGTCAATGACAATTATGGATGTCCCTACATCACAGCTCTTTCCCACATCTCTCAATGGAATGACGATGGTTTATGGATGAATTAGAATATGGGGATATCCCAAATTACATTAGGCCCCTTTGGGAAATTATGAAAAAAATAATTCTAAGTAGCACACCTATCAATCGACATCTTAAGGACAAGATATGATGAAAATCCTCTGGATACACAATTAAAGAGGGATACTCAATTTTTTTCTTTCTGTCTAGAATTCTCCCCAAGTTTTTTATATGGAACAAAATATGGGATCCAAAAGCTCTTCCCAAACTCAATATCTTCTATTGGCTATTGGCTCACAAAAATATATTAACTTTGGAAAAATTGACGAAAAGAGGAATATAGGATCCATCGGGATGCCCTCTCTGTAAAGCCCATGAAGAATCTATCCCCCACCTTTTTCTTGAATGTTCTTTTACCAAGTCTATTTGGTCTATTTCCCTTGGCTGTTTATTTTTAAAGTCTCAGTGGCCTGAAGGTATTAAGGATTTCTTTTCCACCTGGAACAAACTCTACTCGGGGTCCCTTAAATTGAAACAATCCTTTAAGACTTGATTTAGGCTCTCTCTTCCTAAATTTTTTCGATGGAAAGTCTGGCTTTCCAAAATTTTTGTAACTTTCAAGGATCTCTCATTATCATCCAAGTCTTGTTGTTTAAAGGCCGTTCCATTATGCCTTGAGGTCAATCCTCTTCCCAGAGGATCTTCCCTTGATTCCCTTCAATATGAATGGGTCATGTCCCTCTCCCTCGATCCCTCCTATAATAAAACGCCCTCCTTTAAGTCCAAAGTGCCTGGCTGGAGGTTGTGAATTTCTCAATCAGAAATGGAAGTATGGAGGATGTAATAGAAAAAATGAATCACATATTTTGATGGGGCTTCAAAATGAAACCCAATGGCAGCAAGAGGGGGAGTGATTTTGATAAATCCCGAGGGAATAACTGAAGAAAAGTTTTAATGGGGCCTAAGAATAAGATCAAATAATCAAGCTGAGATATATGGACTCCTGAAAGGCTTATACATCACTAAGGACAAGGGTGTGGAAGAATTGATAATCTTAGGTGACTCTTTAATCACAATTCAACATCTAAATTTAGAAAGAGCATCCAAAATATAACTCTATTCCATAATTCTCAAGAGAATCAAAAGTTTTATGCCATCCTTCCACTGTAAGGACTCTTATCATATCCTTAGAACCAATAATTTAGAAGTTGATATGATTGCAAGCCTAGATTGTGCCATGGGAGAATCTGAGCTCACGACTAATGATCAAAGAAAAAGATGTTTGATTCCCTATGTGAACTAATGTCATTAAAAGAAAGGAACCTTATATATCGTTACTCTTGGAGTTTGGAAATGGCAATAATTAATTTCAATAAATTTCCCCACCTTATAAATTCACCTCCTCGATTACCCCCCACTCTAAGTAATGATGGTTCATACTTCATTCAGGCATTTGGAAGGATAAGTGTTAGTGCATTCTCTCATCAAAAAATGTCACATTATATCATCTCTTTTCATGCAAGTGCATTTTTTGCAACCTCACATGCACAAAGAATCAGAGCTCACCTACTCAAGCATTGGAAACATTCTTCAACCAATGTAATGGTGAAAACTATTGAAAGAGACATAGGGAAATTTAATGTTTTGGAGATGAAATTCACGTGGATTGGTAGGGGTGGTAGCATTAAATTGGAAATATGTCGCTCTTCAAAGACATCAAATTCTATGCTCCTCCCCCCATGTGTGCTTCCCTCCCAAACGTCTATGAATTTGGTTTTGGTTTGGCTCTTCATCTCAATTGTGGCATTAAGAAAGTTTCCCAATTTTCCACTCTACGAAGAGATCCAATTGAGGCTTCAATTTTTCTTCGAGATTGTGTCAGACTGGGTGAGTAACTCTCATTCATGGGAGTAATGGCACTCAAGGGTGATTGGTTTAGAGGCCAATCAAAAATATCTGGTCTAGTCTAGCCTTTCACATCTCAATTTGCATTGAATTTCTTTCAAGGTACCTCTATTTTTTTTGTTTCCAGCACCGTAGTTTGCATAAAATTGGGATAGGATATTAACACTAGAGAATTTGACTCCTTCATTGGCCATAGGGTAGATAATGGAAATGTGTTAAATTTATGTAGGGTTTCTTCTGTGTATTTTTCATATGTATTTGGAAACTGTGTTAACCCTTTGGTCATATTTATATTTCAAAGTATTTGCTAGAATGATTGTCTCAAAAGGAAGGTATTCAAAAGAACAATGGAATTGTCACCTTCTATCTCCCCCTCTTGGGTTTGATTTCTACTCTGAAAAGCATAACGAACAAATATTCAGATTCTGAGACATCTTCTCTTGATAACCCATGCTCTCACTACTTGTCCTCTCATGCAGATCTCTACAGGGCCGAATACGATTTGCAAGTGAATTTTTGACAAATATCTCATTATCATATTGAGATTACTTACAAGCTTTTGTACCTACTATTCCAGTTCTCTTTCCTCACTTATGAAGTTTATTCTTTGAAGAGTATTGGTACATATATGAAACTAAGTAAAGAAGCTCAAGAAGATTTGGTAAATCATTAAGAGGGTTTAGGAAAGCATGTGATCAACCACAATAGGTATGATACAGACAGTGACTAATGTTTCCTATTGGCTCATTATGGGTTTTTTTTTTCTTTTTGTAATCATGCAAACAAGAGTATGTTTAGTATTTTATTTAAAGTGGTCCAATGAATTGTAATCATGAAGTCATAAAATGAATATGTTTTGGAATTATTGTTTTGAGTCTCAGGGTCTTATTAAGTAACCTTGAAATTAGGTTAAGAGTATACCTTATGTCAGTGTTGTGGGTATATAAATGTAGAAGGTCAGTGATGTCTATGTCATACAATCTGAAGTGGATTTTGAAGATGTAACCCAGTCTATTTTGCTACGAAAAAACACATATTTAATTCAATATTACTCATTTTTATTTAAAAAAAACATCCCCTTCAAATATATTAGCACTTGAACCATATTAAATAATGATAATATTCTTGACGTATAAATATGAGGAAGATAAAGGAAAAACCTTAATTTCAACTTTTTCATTGTAAAAAAATATTGAAAAAAATAGCTTTTTTCTTACTTTTCGTAAGCTTATATATTAAAATTGATGTGTCATATAAATAAAATGACTAATAAATGTCCATAGACATAGATTCAGAAGAAATATCAAAGCACTTACTTTATGATGTTAAAATTAGAAAACTCATAAAAATTAACTTAATTATAATTTTGTTTTAAATTAAAACTATGGTTGTTAATTTAAATAAAAAATTAACAAACACTAATACGTAAGTTTTATATATATATATACACATGAAATAAATTGGTTAATTATGGAGATTTTTAATTTGCATGTAGGGTTTGATACAATACCATTGGCCAATACCTTGGTTTATCAATTCCACATAGCCAAGAAAGCTAACTCCCTTTATATGACATTTTTTCATACCATTTTTTTAATTAATCAATTTAATTAAAATGGAAAAGATGCATAACTAGTTTGGATCTTTGATTCTAGAATATTTCATAGAAGTTAAATTCCCACCTACTCAATAATTATTGATAATTAAAATAAAATTTTGAAAATGTTATTCCAAAATAAACACTAGATATAATTAAATATTTAGATTATAAATAGCAAATATAAGGAAAAATTTAAATATAAAAATATTTTTAAATAATAAAAATAAATATGCAATAGAATATAGAGATGTTTAAACCTTATGGTTAAGAAGGGAGTCCTTGCTAAATTAAAAATTATTTATAACCACAATTAAGAAAGATAGCATATGAAACACAATATTAATTTTTGTTATTGCACGTTTAACTTTTGGTTTAACTTTTGGGTTGAGACATTGTAACTCACGTGCATCTAAGCCATCAAAATCACTTGGGAGTATTGCACCTAGCTTGGGCCACAACAACACTTAACATGAGTGGAATTTTGCCCAATAAATTTTGGATTGCACTTGGCTTAGGCCACAACAACACTTAACATGAGTGGAATTTTGCCCATCAAATTTTGAACCAATAACCTTCACATCATAAAGTACGTTAACATTACACCCCATCACCTTCTATTCTCTAATAAACAACATATAAAACACAATATTAAAATTGTGAAGTATCAATACTTTTTTCCTTTTAATTTCTTATTGTAATTATAATTTTTATTTTTATTTAAAATAATAACAAAAACATTTTTTCAAATATTTAAAATACTTTAGAGAGAAATATAAATATAGTTATTTTTTTTTTAATTTAATACTTTTTAGTTAAAAAGTTATTAATAACTTAGGATTTATAATGGCTAATTGGGTAAGGTGAGAATAATATTTAATATTTGTATTAATTGACTAATATTAATATATACCTAAAAATAATAAGCATAAATCAATTAACCATATGACATAATTAACATTAAAACTTAAAACTAGGAAAATAATTGTTAACAACTTAACTAATTTAATAATAATAAGGGTTAATTTTAATAACTTTCAAATTAAGAAATCCCTATCAAAAACAAAGTTAGAAAATGTACCAAACAAATTTAGAAATTGTAAAGACTACCGACATTAATAATAGATAAGGACCTTAATCTAATGTAACATTGAGGAAAAACCCCTTATTATTAAAATAAAAAAGAAAAAGGAGGTCCATGAAATTAAATTAAAGAATTAATAATAATAACATCATGGTATTAAATAAACAAGAATCTAAAACGATAAATGAAAGGATACGCAAATGGAAAAGGTTAATAAAAAGGAAAGTAGCGAAGTTTGAGGAGGAAATAAATGTGGAAATTAGGGTGGGAACCTATTGTTCGTTAATATTTCAACGGTTTAGATTGTTCATTTGTTTTTCATTCTCAATAGTTTCCTTGAACTTAGTGAATAATTTTGACAAAGACCTTAGAATTCTCATATAATGTTTACATTTTACTTTGTTTCCAATATTGTGGGGGTTTATTTTAAGTTAAATTTTTTTCCAATTTGTTTGTTTTTATTATTAATCTTTTCAATTATATCTTTTTTAATTCTCATATAATGTTTACATTTTACTTTGTTTCCAATATTGTGGGGTGTATTTTAAGTTAATTTTTTTTCCTTTTTTGTTTGATTATTAATCTTTTCAATTATATCTTTTTTAATTTGATTTGATTTGTTTTTTTATTTTTTAGTTTTAGATTTTATGGTTTTAGTAATATATATATATATATACTAGTTTAGATTTATTTTTACTTTGGATCTATCACTCTTCAAAGATCAAATCTCTTTTCACTCTAAAGGAGGTTTGCATTTCAAGATATTTAATCCACCTCGAGTCTTTGATAGATCCAGAGTTAAGATGGACTTAAGCTAAATACTTTATATTCCACATGAATATCATGGGTCAATACCCTGGGTTCTCAATACAATGAATCAATATCATGGGTCATTTTTATTTTTATAGGGTTAATTTTATTTTTATTTTGACTAATTTAAAATATTTACGTTATATTAATCTCTTTTATTCTCTTTTTTAATTTTCTTAAATGCTAAACATTATCATATTGGAGTGATTGGAGGAGAGAATGCCTCTCAACACAATTAAGAATTGTTATTTATTATATTTTTATTTTTTGGTTTTTGGAATTATTTATTCTTAGTGTAATATATATATATATATATATATATATATATATATATATATATATATATATATATAGATGCTTAATAAAATTAGATTATTATTGTTAATGGATTTATGTATATTTATTATTTATTTATTATTGGTATTGGATATTAATTATATATCATAATAGTTGAATATCAAATATATTTTGGTGATAATTCTAAACTATTAGTGTAACATCCCCTGTAATCTCAGATGAATAATAACATCTCTAACCTCGCATGAAAATGCATGGAGTTAGAAAAAAGTTACATAATTTATTCACAAGTAATTATCCAAGTTACTATTCTAGATTACTTGTTAACCATTAGATAAAATATTCATCATTATATATAGTAACTTTAGTAAGGAATAGTGAGTTACATAACCATTAACAACCACTGGTGTAGCATATTAACATAAACTTTCTGACATAATCTTGCAATCAGTTATTCACAGATTTGATATTAAAAACATCATGCAAGAAAATGTGATCATCAAACCGACACAAGAGTCCGTCGAATCATTGAACAATGATATACCCTCGAAACCCCATATGGTGAAAACCATCAAACATTTAATTTTACTATCAAATGCACCTGAGGGTGTTCACCCCTCACTTAATGGTTATAAGGGAGTCCATACCTTGACCATTGTCATAAAACATTACAAGGAAATATCATTTAATTACAATATATCTAGCTAAATATATCACAATCATCATGGTATCATTTACCCACAAATTTTCAATATGTCATGAAACCAGCTCACAAAAAGATAGAAAAGATAGATCAACGCTTTAGAATTCAGCCTCTTCGAGGGGGCAACCTCGTTTACATTACACAAATGAACAATTCTCGTATGATACAAATGACAAAACCTCCTTTCTATATATAGAAGTCTAAGGGCTCACAATATAACCAAGCCAACCTAACAATAATAATATAAAGGCACAAAAATAACAATAGTGGGATAATCTATAGGGCACAATAATAACAATAAGGGATACAATGAAAATAATAATGGGGGAATCACTAGTATTATAGGGACCTAACATGCCCCTCTCCTTCAAAAAAGTGTTGTCCTCAATGCCTGAGTAGTTCTGGATGATTTTGTATAAAATTATCATCCTCCCATGTGGAATCTTCAACAGGTAAGTTCTTCCACTTGATGAGATACTCTAAAATTGATCGATTTCGTAGCTGTCGAGTTCTTGTTTCTTTAACTACTTCAGGTTCCAAAATGATTTTTCCTTCCTCATTAAGTTTTGGTAATATTGTTTGAACTGGAATCTTGTCACCTGTAACTTTATTTAAGCATGAAACATGGAACTAGGTGTAGTATGGAAGCTGCAGGAAGCTTCAATTTGTATGCCATAGTACCTATCTTCTGCAACACCTTGTATGGACCATAATACTTTGGTGATAATTTATTATCCTTCTTATCTTGCTTGAGGGACATTTGTTTATATGTTTGTAGCCGTAGGAATACCCAATCACCGACATCAAAACTTCTTTCACTGCGATGTTAATCTGCCTACTGTTTCATTCTATTTTGCGCCAAGGTGAGGTTATCCTTTAAGAGTTGGAGAACTTATTGCTGATGCTCGATGTGATATTCCACTGCTTGAACCTTAGAATTCTCTCTTAAATATGATGTGATGGATGGTTGATGATATCCATAAAGTGCCATAAATGGGGTCATTTTTGTTGTAGTATGGAAGGAAGTGTTATAACACCATTCAGCCAGAGGCAACCATTTGACCCATTATGTCTGTTTATCAAATACAAAGCAATGAAGATATCCTTACAAAAATTTGTTTACTATCTCAGTTTTCCCATCAGATTGAGGATGATAAGATGAGCTATGAGCTAACTGAGTACCAAGACAAGAAAATAATTTTGTCCAAAAATTTCTAGTGAAAATGGGATCTCTCTCACTTACAATAATCTTTAGGTTTCCATGTAGCTTTTGAATTGTTTTCATAAATGTAGTAGAAACTGTAATCGCTTTAAATGGATGAGATAATGCACAAAAGTGTGCACACTTGGTAAGTATGTCAACTACCACCATGATAACACTCTTTCCTTCAGACTTGGGTAAACCTGTAATAAAATCCATTGAAACCTCCTCCCAACGTTGGCTTGGAATTGATAAAGGTTGTAATAGTCCCGGGGTATTAATTCTTTCAACTTTATTTTGTTGGCAAACCAAACATTTTGCCAAAACTTTTGAATATCCAATTTAAGGCCATCCAAAGAAAACTCATTCTTAACCATGTGGTAGGTTTTTAGAAATCCTCAGTGCCGTCCTAAGGGAGAGGTGTGCAATTCCCTAAGAATCTTTTGTTTGAGTTGGGAATTCTTACATAGGTATAACTGATCCTTGTACTATAACGAATCATTTTTCCAACTAAATGTATCAGATGTACTAGGATCTTGTTGAAGCTTTTGAATGAGTGCCCACACTTTGTCGTCATTCTTCTATTCATCCCTTGCTTAATTTATCCAATCTGGTTGGATAATAGAATGGTGAAAAGAAATGCTTCCACATCCTCATCCTTTCTTGAGAGTGCATCTACCACAACATTTTGCTTCCATTTTTTATAGATGATTTCAAAGTCATAGCCCAACATATTTGTGACCCATTTTTGTTGCTCTTTTGAAGATAATCTTTGTTCTAAAAAGTATATAAGACTATCATGATCTGTTTTTACCTTGAAGTGTCTTCCCATTAGGTAGGGTTGCCATTTCTTAAGTGCATGTAGTATTGCCAACATTTCCTTCTCATAAATAGCTTTGTGTAAATACTTTCCTTTGATTGGATGACTTTTGAAAGCAATCGGTCTTTCTTATTGCATCAAAACAACACCAATTCCATTTCCTGAGGCATCACATTCCACAATAATTTTTTTTTTGAAATCTGATGTAACTAAGACTGGTGCTTGGCACATTACCTCTTTAAGATGTTCAAAGGCCTTTGCTACTTCTAGAGTCCATGAGAATGCATCTTTCTTCAATAATGTTGCTAGAGGTGCTGCTATTCTCCCATAATTCTTAACAAACTTTTGATAATACCCTGTCAACTCGAGAAATCCTCATAGATTCTTTATGGATGTGGGGATTTTCAATTCCTTAATGGTTTTAATTTTGTTAGGGTCTACCTGAACACCTTCATGAGATACAATATGACCCATAAATTCCACCTCTTGTACTCCAAAGAAACATTTGGAAATTTTTGCATATAGTTGTTTCTCCTCCAATAGTTTGAGAACCATGTCAACATGTTGGACATGATCCTTCCAAGACTTGTTGTAGATTAGTATACCATCAAAAATTACTAACACAAATTTTCTAAGGAAGGGTTTGAAAATGGAATTCATCAAACCTTGAAATGTAGAAGGTGCATTAGTAAGGCCAAAAGGCATGACCAAAAAATCATAATGACCCTCATGAGTCCTAAATGTTGTTTTTGGAATGTCTTCAGTCTTCATTCTAATTTGATGATATCCTAAATGAAGATCCAACTCGGTGAAGCAAATTGATCCATGCAATTCATCCAATAATTCATCAATGACATGAATGGGAAATTTATCTTTAATAGTGAGCTTGTTGATCTCCCTATAATCTGGACACGTGCGCCATGATCCATCCTTCTTGTGAACCAATACTAGTGGAGCAGAGAAAGAACTTTGACTAGGTTGAATTATACCAGCCTCTATCATTTCTGCAACCATACGTTCAATTTCACTCTTTTGGACATAGGGATATCTGTAAGGCTTGATGTTTGGACAAACACTTCTTGGAATCAAATTTATAGCATGATAATTCTCACAAATAGGTGGGAGGCCTTTGGGAGTCTCAAATACCTTAGAATGATTGTCCAAGACTTTTTGGAGATCTGTAGAAATGGATGATTTCGATGTGGGAACCTCTAGTGAAAATAATTGTGAAATTATACCTCGTTGTTCTTTATTTAGAAGTTTTGTCATTTTGTTAGAGTTGATTATCTTTCTCGGTTTCCCTGCGATACCCCTTAATTCAACTTCCTTTCCTTCTACAGAGAATTTCATTAAAAGTTTTTGAAAATTAAAAGCTATTATGCCCAAGGATTGTAGCCATTGGACTCCTAGTACAACATCATCACCACCCATTGGAATGGAAAGCATTGGGTTATTCAATACATATTCTCCCATGGATAGCTTGACATTATAGCACTTTCCTGACAAATTTATGGTTCCTCCACTTACAACCATCACTTGACACTCTGGTGCTGGATATAGGAAGCAATTTAATTCCTTGGCTATCTTACAATGAATAAAATTATGGGTACTTTCCCAATCAATCAACACTATTACCTTTTTCTTGTTTATATGCCATTCTATCTTAATAGTTTGAGGAGTGGTAATTCCAGCCAATGAATTACAACATATGGTCGGATTCATTTCTTCTTTTTCTAGGGTTTATTTCTTGGTGTATATCCTCTTCTTTTGACATTTCTTGTTCCTTTTCTTCCTCCTCGTCACAATCTATGGAAAATAATTTCTTCTCGGCACACTTATGACCTTTAGTGCATTTTCTATCACAACTATAGCAAAGCCCTTTTGCTCTTTTTTCTTCCAATTGTTGTGGTGTCAACCTTGTAGGTTTTGGATGGCTAAGGGTAGCAACAATACCATCTTTATGATTGTGAGTGGTAGGCTTCCTTGTTGTCATAATTTTGCATTCCATTTTTCTTGCCAACCTGAATTCCTTCTCCAATGAATCTGGTTCCGAAAGGCGAACATGAAGTTGGATGTTATCTTTTAAAGTCCCTATGAACACATCAATCCTATGCTCCTCTGGAATATCTTTTACCCTTATATTCAATTTTTGGAAGTCCTCAATGTGCTCCATCATTGAACCCTTTTGTTTGAGATTTATTAGCTGGCTAAAAAAAGTGTTTCTTTTTGTATCCTCATAATGTGCTATCATTTCATCCATAAAAGTAGCCCAAGTGACAATTTGTGTACGAGAGCAAAGCCATTGATATCATACAAACTGATTTGGTTCCAAATATAAAGTTGCAATGTGTACCTTTTGTGTGTTTTTCACATTATGGAGATCGAAAAATTGCTCCATCTATAGTATCCATGTTCCGAGATCCTTGCCATCAAAATTCCTCATATCAATCTTTGGAACATGTCGATTCTTCGATCCAATGTTAGAGTCTATGAAATCATGATTAACATTTATTTTGTTCTCATCATGAGTTTCCTTTACTACCCTTTCGCCATTAGTAAGAATTTCTTGTAGAAACTTTGTCAAATTTGTCTTCAAATCTATCTTCAAATCTTCCAAGCTTGTCTTCAAATCTTTCTTCAAATCTATATTCAAACCGTCCATCTTAGCTTCCATGCCATCCCTCTTAGCTTCCACGCCATCCATCTTAACTTCCACACCATTCACCTTAGCTTCTACACCTTTCTTTAAACCATCTGTCTTAGCTTCCATGCCTTTCTTTAAACCATCTGTCTTAGCTTCCACGCCTTTCTTTAAACCATCCATCTTAGCTTCCATGCCATACATCTTATCTTCTACGTCTTTCTTTAAACCATTAAGCTTAGATTCTACTACTTTTTTTGTGAGTGACATTTGTTGCACTTGGTCTTGTAATTTTGATATATCATGTTGAATTTCTTTCTCTTCTTCATGAGTCATGCTAGAGATTTCAGGTTGCTTACTAGGTGTTTCCATTTTCTTTCTTTGGGGCATCTATTACTGATAATAATGCTTCACTATGCCCTTTGAATTCCTTCAAACTAATTTTTCAAAACAAGCTTACGCAAAAATTTTAAAAAAAATACACACCTTTTTTTCACTTTGTAGGAGCTTGATATTGAATCTAATGTATTTCTGTAATTTTGGATCTCCAAGGTCTGAAATTTCTTCCTGCGGTAACCCTCTAAGTAATATTTCTAACTCCGCAAGTCTGATCAAGATTGGACTCTCCAATGAAGAGTTATGCCAAATCTCCCATGATGACCTGAGTATAAACTTGTTCAGTAGAGCGAACTTGTACGACATGCCGCGGGTCACTGTTTCAACCTTAGGTTCTGAAAATGGTACCCAAAAAACTGCAGTTCGTCCTATTTCTGCAACTTCTTACAAAATTTCAATCTGATGCTTAGAGAGAAAGTTATGACGATTTTACCAAGGTGACCTGTTTGGAATGTAATTCGGGGGTTTGCAAAAACCCTAACTTCGTCAGATTTTATCTCTGAAAATATAGCGAGATAGGATCTGAAATTCAGAGCCGAGGTTTAGACCAATTTCTTATCAAATGGTTTTTTTTTAGCTTCTGAAACTTTGTAGAGAAAGCATTATAATGAAAATTCCATGATGACCTGTTTTAGATGAAATTATGGAGCTTTCAAAAACCCTAACTTCCTTAGATCATATATCTGAAAATATAGCGAGACAAGATAATAAATTCAAACCCGAGGTTTAGAAAGATTTTGTCTCAAATGGGTTTTTTTCCGCTTCTGAAACATCGCAGAAGAAAAGTTATAGCGAAAATTCCATGATGACCTATTTGGAGTAGTGAAACCCCAGAATCCAAAGCTCTGATACCAAATGTTATGAAACCATCTAACAAAAATATAGAAAAGATAGATCAATGCTTTAGAATTTAGTCTCTTTGAGGGGGAAACCTCCTTTACATTACACAAATGAACAATTCTCGTATGATACAAATGAAAAAAACTCCTTCCTATATATAGGAGTCTAAGGGGTCACAATATAACCAAGACAATGTAACGATAATAATATAAAGGCATAAAAATAACAATAGTGGGATGCTATGGGGCACAATAATAACAATAAAGGATAAAATGACAAGAGTAATGGGGGAATCACTAGTATTATAGGGACCTAACACAATATTTACATCTTCGTGGCCTGGTTGTTATATCAGTGGACCATCTTGCAACTCACACTCATCTCCACAGACCATTAGTTCTTTACCTGCCACAATGTTGAACATAACCTATCATTTTCATAAGTCACCATCCTTTCCTACCCTTGTTGTTGTCAACAAGATTTGATATCATGATTAGATAGAGCAGTAATCAATCAATAATCAGTCTTTAAAAGTTTTCCTTCAACATCTATTAATGTGCGTACATGAAATGTAAACAAAATAGCACAATATGCTTTCTCTAACAACATTGCTCATACATTAATTATAAAGATACAATTATTAAAGAATGTCAAAATAAATACTACAATACTATGATCCTTTTTGCACAAGCACATGTTCTTTTCCAAAAGAAACCACTATAACCATCTATTTTCATTCAAAGGATACTAGCATCTCAGCTTGATTTCTATGCATGTAATTTATGTAACTAAGTAATCTTTCCAATACAATATATTTGTTATTATTATTATGGATGAAAATGCATGCCCCATTCTAATAGAAAACTAACATAATAGATAGTATTAATGTGCATGTAAATGCAGATCCCTTTTCCAAAAGCATCATTCCCAAGATAGAGTTATTTACAAAGTTTATTGTATACACAAATACATGCTATGTTCTAAAAGAAAACTAATGTGCTAACTATTATTTGTTGTGTGGACATGTATGTATTTTTTAGAGGAAAGTTAATGCGTTTATTGCATGCAATTACTTATTTTCCTTTCCAAAGTCTATCATAATAATTATTCTTTTTTGCGCGCAAATTCTTGTTTCTCTGCAAAAAGTCTAACATAATAATTATATTCTTTCCATGCATATTTCTTTTCAAGAATCCACCATCATATTCTTTTCAAAGAATCCAACATCATAAGTGTACTTTTCATGGATGCAAAGATAATATTTCGAACACAATAATTATGTTCCTTTCGTGCATATTTCTTTTCAAAGAATCCAAGATCATAGGTATAATTTTCATGGATGCAAATATCATATTTCTTTTCAAGAGATCAAACAAAATATTTCTATTTTTTGTGCAAATAAATAACATATTTCTTCTGAAGAAATGTCAAACACATTATTTGTCTTTTGTGCATGCAAATAACTTATTTCCTCTCAAAAAATATCAAGCATAGTAGTTTTATTTTGTGCAAACAAATAACTTGTTTCCTCTTTAAAAGTGATTCTCTTTAAGAATCTAATGCATAGGAATCCTTTGAATAACTTCAAGGGAATTAATAGTCTAACTTCCCTTACATATTTTCATGCAATTTTTTTTAATAAAATAACTCAGTTTATTTATGTTTTCTTAATTAAAACTCACATGCATTCTTTATAAAAAAATAGCACGACTTTTGCAAAACTCACATCCATTCTTTATGAAAAATAGCATGACTAATAAATTATTTTTGGTGCATGAAACATGTGTTGTTTTAACACAATCGTATACAAACACAATTTTTTTTGAAAACCAACCTAGTTTCTTTTCTATATGCACATGATTCATAATAGAGTTTCCAAGAAAATAATCCTAGATCTTATTGTTTAATGCACAAGAATTCATACATTTTTCTTTCCAAGGAATTAGAACATCTAATTTATCTTTTACCATGCAGTATTTCTAAAATAACATAGCTAACCTTTTATGCAAATGATAATTATGTGCATATTCACATATTTAAATACACTTTTACACTCTCTTATATATATATATATATAAAAGAAGTCAAACATAATATGCATGTAAAGGCATGTTTGTTTCTTTCCAAGAAAATCTAATGCCAAGGAACATAAATACAAATTTTTTTACAAAATACTCTTTTACCACTATTATTATTTACTGCATGATTTTCCAAAAAATTATCATAATCACTTATTTTTTTCAAACAAAAACACAACATAATATTTTCCTACCAAGCAATAATCTTTTCAAAAAAGCAACGTGATCTTTTCCCAAAGAAACTATTATTCTTTTGTATGAAAATATAGCACAATAACGCACAATAACTTTTCGTTTTTATGGTTTCTTTCTCAAAAAAAAACTTCGAAAAATATTTATTAACTCTGTGCATTAAACACATATTATCAAAAGATCTTTTGAAAAACATAACATGCAAGGTTCACATGGATTCTTTTCAAAAGAATGAGTAGAATAATTGCATATTCTTATTAAAATAAACTAATGCAACAACTATTGTTTCTGTGTATGCCAACACACTCTATTTTTTTTGTTCACAAAGCAATAACACAAGTGCAATTATTCTGTTACACATGAACACAATTTTTTTTCAAGTAACTTTAGCAAAATAAATGCATATCCCTCTTAAATAAAATCAAGAAGTTACTTATCTTTATTGTATATTCAGATCCAAATCACGGCTCTACCTATTTAAAGGCCTTGATCGCTGTCATAAGCCGTATAGGCATCTTAATTTGTGGCCTCTTATCATTGCTCATAATACGTTAGGTGCTTTGTACAAACTGTGCATTTCTACACAACCAATAAACCATAGTCTTCAATTTTGATAATTGTTCCATATCAGAGACTGTCAAATATTAGGAAAATACTACGGATCTGCTATATACAAAATGGCCAACCATAGTAATTAATTTTGATAATTGTTCCATAATTAGAGGCTGTCAAATATTAAGAAAATCCTACGGATCTGCCTTTATAGATTTGTATTAAAATCATAAATAAATGATAATGGGAGTTTGTTTTTCAAAGATAATAGGAATTTTCCCCTCTGGTCACCGGCACCTCTTCGGCAACTCTTCGGCAAGATATCTCTCCTTCCCCTAAAACACATGCCCTCCTCATCATGAAGAGATCCGAATGGATTGTTTTATTTAAACAATTTCATAACTACTTGATTGTAACCATTTGAAGTAAATTAAAATAAAGATTATAACTTTCTTTTAACGCCAAAGTATTCGTAATTTTATGAATGCCATGCTCTTATTCTTGCCATTATTTGTTTTTACTGCCTCTCAAATTATTCAGTTTCTCAAATACTAAAATTAGTAATGGTAATTAATTAGAATACCTATTTAGGTTATTAATTTTAAGTTTAAATATTAATTATATTTTATAGGGTAAATGATTTTATGTTTATCAGTTCTGAGCAGTTAAATTGGGGATCACCATATTATGAAATATGATGCACATAAATATTATTATCATTTTGTAAATATTTGGTTTTCTTTTAACTTTATTTTGATGGATAACGACTTTTTAACATTATTTTTTGAAATTTTTTGTTTTTTTTAGTTTTTTCTTTAGCATTTATACTTATTTATTCCATTTATTTTAATGAACATGATCACATTTTTCATTATTATGTTAAAGATTTCTTATTATTGTGTTGAAAATGAATCACACTTGCTAGTCTAAAAGTTTCAGGCAAATAACTTTATGTAATGGATGCAGAAGACTTAAATAAAAACAATTAACATTAAAAAAACTTAAACTCAGAAATTTCAATATTGCTCTATAACTAATTATACACTATGATTTCATAATAAAATTGATATTTAATTATACACTATGACTTCATAATAAAATTGATATTTTCACTATAAATAATAAAATTAACAAAATATTTTTTCCATCAATAAATATATATTAAATTTAGATAATAAGATTATGTAATTGTTTTTTTTTTCAATTTTGAGTTAAAAAATATTACATAGTAAATTTATTCAATTTACTAGAATGTTTTAATTTTATATACAAAAATTAAAACCTGAATGTTTAGGAAATATTATGATTTTTTAGAATATTTTCCTCAAAAGAAACTCATACAATACTTGTTTTAATATTTAGTATTATTTTTAATTATAATTATAATAGATATATATATATATTTTGTATAGTATATCAGATGTCTAAGAATGTGTTATATGATGGGAGGGTGTGGATGTAACCACCCCTTACATAGATAGACTAACATGTCATTATGTTGGCACTATATGCTAAAATGTGGTATCTTTAGCGTATGGGAATTTATGGCATTAGGTGGGTTTTCTTTTTTTTTAGACGAAGATCGGGTGCTATATATTAGACTGAAAAAAGAAGGCAGATTGCCATACATAAGATGCTTCAAGAGCGTTTTGAATCCAAGGAATCACAAAAAAATTTCTTTCCTTGATTCGGACTTTAACTTGACTGTCCCTACTGCTACTTATACTACTGTAGATTTTTATAAACTGTCGACCCCAAAATTTGCATCTGCAACACATGACTAGTCAATCTCAATGTGGCTCATCTTTCTTGCAGTTGATCCTTCTGGATCTTGGTCAGTTGCTACCGGCTTTGCGCTGGAGGAAGAAGTCGCCTCTTTCTTTTCTAGCATGTACTTGAGGATAGAAATCCTTTCCTCTGCATGACTGCATCTATTGTGTAACTCGCTATACTGTTCATGAAGTGTGTGCACCCTGTGTAAAAAAAGATTCACCTCAGCTCTATATTTTTCGTGGAGGATTTTAACCTGGTCTTCAAGCCTGGTTTCCCAGCTGCGCACTTGGTCCTCCAACGCTCTCTGCTGAGCGCGAACTTCTTCAAAATCGGCTTGCAGATCCCTATAATGAAAACATTGCTCAGGACGCTCCATTGTGCCCTTTGAGTGGTTGCTGGCACTATGTCTTTGCTTATCTCCGTGCCTCTGAAGATTTATCTTGCTAACAGCTCTGCTCTCAAGATTGCTAATAGCGCTGGGGGCTTTAAACTCGGATTGACAGAAGCTATCACAGTTAACTTCAACTGGATTTTCGCTCTGTATCCTACGAGAATACGTTTCAACTGTGGGATGTTGAGACTGCATACCGAGAATATATAGAAAATTTCCCTGATTACAGTGAGGGGAAGGGGTTCTATGCATCCCAATATTCCTCTGCCCTTTCCGACACAAATCTTGATCAAGATCTATTATTTGATAGCGAGGACGGTTTCCTTCTTTGTGAATCCTGTTTCCCATGCTCTGAGCTGATTGCCTGATCGAATTTCTGATGCAGTTCCGTTCAACCTTATCTGTTCTGCCCTCTGCTCTGCTGATTTGATTGCAATGGCAGATTTTATTGGTTACTGTGCCCCAAGTGCTGACTATGTGCATGGTCCTCATGGCAGTGGATGGGTGGACGAGATATCATTGCAGCTGAGCTGGCCTTTGGGGCGTTCACAGGCCTTGCTGGCATATTTGTCCGCATCTTTGTTGAGACCCCGTAGGATATGGTAGTATCGGGCCTCCTCCAACATACCGTGCAATATCTGATTCCTGCTGTTGATTTGTTGTAGAAGAGTATTTGGCGAGCTCTGCATTTTCACCATGAGCCGAATTATAATTGTAGAGTCGCCGAAGACAATCACCTTTTTGATGCCCAACTTGATCAGTTGGGTGAGGCCTTGGAACAAGGCCAGTCCCTCAGCCCTGTTGTTGGAAAGTTCACCCAGCCCCCATTCATAATGCAAGATAGATTCTCCATTGGCGTTGCAGATGAGGCCTCCTGCTCCTGCTAGGCCAGGATTGGATTTTGAGGCACCATCGAAAAATAGGTAGAAACTGTTGCAATTGCTCAACCAGAGAGCAAATTCTTCTTCCTTGAGCCTCAGTTTCCAAACGTTTGTTGGCTCCTTTGCTTGCAGATTTCCTTTCCTTGGTTCCTGAGCGTTGATAGTGCTACCATATCCATAATTTATCAAGTTTCGTTCTTCTACACTGTAGTTGATGTCCTCGATTTTGCCTTGGGCGCGGGCTGTAACAGCTTCCACCGCTAAGCTCTTAGCTTTGTGACACATGAATCTGATGTTGTATCCTTTGTCTTGAAAAACCTTCTTGTTTCTGGCTAACCAGATACTCCAGAGAAGAGTTAAAGGTATTGTATTCCATATCCGCTGTGTTAACTTGCTCTTCTTGCTTTCCCATGGGCAAAGTTTCTTCCAGTTGTAGACTGTTTCTACTATGGACGCTTTTGGATCCCATGTGACTGCCCCTACTGAGGCCATATCTTCCCAACATTTCACTGCTACTTGACATTCTATGAACAGGTGTTGCATCGTTTCTTCAGCTTGGCAACAATTTGGGCATCTGGAAGGGCCCAGAATGCCCCTTTTTTGAAGGTTTTCAGCTGTAAGGATCTTACCTTTCATGAGGAGCCAGAAAAAGAATTTAACTTTAGGAGGAGCTTCCGCCCTCCAAACCAATCTCCAGTGACTCCAGATGGCCTGAGGAAAGGCACTTTCACATAGTTGGTAATATCTAGCTTTAGCTGTGTAGAGGGTTCCCGTAGGATCCCATCGGTAGCTGTCTTTTTTCCCTCTTTGAATCGGAGCTTTACTGTGCAGATGGTTCTTTAGTGCGAGGACACTTGTTTCTAGGTCCCTGGGGTAATCCGGAAGAGTCCATCCAGTCCAAGCTTGGGATGGAGTTCCCCATTGCGCAATTTGAGCAAGACTCCAGATTCCTCTACTATTCAGCCAATTTATGGCTGGGGTTGCATCAATGTTGGATCCAATAGGGCGCTGGCCTAGGATTCTGTCATTGGAGATGCTTATGCTGTTCCCCCCTCCTGGGATTTTTGAGGTATGTTCAACCATAAAGGGAATGATTTTCTTGCACAATTTCCAGATGCTGGAGCTGTCTCTGTTGGGGATGTTGTTCTCTAACAGCTGGAGTCTATTGTTGTTCAAATACTTGGCTTCTAGAACTGATTTCCACCAAGCTGTGTCACCTGAAATTAGTCTCCAAACAATTTTAGCCCCGAGAGCGAGGTTCAGTAATTTTGGAGACCTTATTCCAAGTCCTCCTTTCTCCTGGGGTTGGATAACATTCTTCCAATTAACCAAGTTGAACTTTTTCTTCTCCGTTTTTCCTCCTTGCCAGAGGAAGTGTCTGAGGGCTTTTTCCATTTTATGATGGAAGGCCATTGGAGCTTGAATCAAAGAAAAGTGGTAAATGGGTAAAGAGATCAAACCTGATTTTAGGAGAACGAGGCGTCCTGCTGGATTCAGCCACATAGATCCCCATTGCTGAATTTTCCTTTTGATTTTATCCAGGATTTCATTCCAAGAGTCAGCCTTCAGAGGTCCTATACTCACCGGCATCCCTAGATAGGTGAAGTGGCTCCAATCTAGCTTGTAAGAAACCCCTAACGTGTTAGCAATGCTGTGAATGGTGTGATTTGCTGCATTCCATCCGTAGATGCAGCTTTTAACTTGATTGACTTTCCCTCCAGAATAATCCATGAATTGATCTAGGATCTTTTTGAAACGCCTTGCAATGGTATTCGAGGCTCCTCCCATCAAGAGGGTGTCGTCTGCAAATTGGGAGTGGTTGATATTCTTTGTACCCTGCTCGAATTGGATGCCTGTAATTAGGCCTATTCTTCGATTGTGATCCAAGGCTTTGCTAAGGGATTCAGCCATAAGAATAAATAAATAGGGGGACAAGGGGCAGCCTTGTCTGAGGCCTCGGGAGGATTGAAAGGCTGCACAAGGTCTTCCATTCACCAAGGGGGAGATCCAGGGTTTTGAGATACATGCTTTGATCATGTTAATGAAGGAGGTATTGAATCCCATTTTGTGTAAAACTGCAAACAGATAGGAGTGCCTTACCCTGTCAAAGGCATTGGCAAGGTCAAGCTTTAGGACAAAGCCTTTTTCCTTTCGACTAATACTAGAGTGAATGGCCTCTTGAATGAGGAGAATGGAGTCCGAGATGTGTCTATTGGCCAGGAAACCTCCCTGATTTTCTGAGATTAGAGAGGAGAGATGAGGCTTGAGTCTTGTGGACAAAATTTTTGTGATTATTTTGTAAGCAGAATTGCATAAGGATATGGGCCGAAATCTAGAGAAGGTAGAGGGCCTGTTCTCTTTTGGGATTAGAGCTAAATATGTTGAGTTGGTATAACCCCCCAATTTGCCTTTCCTAAGGACCCAGCGTATCATCTTTAGAAGGTCCTTTTTAATCAGATGCCAGTATTCTCTGAAAAAACTAATTGGAAACCCGTCCGGACCTGGAGCTTTGTCCGGATGGAGACTCCAAATAGCTTTGCGGATTTCTTCCTCTTCAACTTCTTGGGTGAGCTTGCTGTTCATTTCATGAGTTACTTCTCTAGTCATGTATTGAAGAAGGCATGAGTAGTCTTCCTCACTTTTGTCCTCCGTTAGAAGATTTTTGAAGTGGGTGGTTGCAGCTGCTTTTATGGTGTCCTGGGTCTCATAGCTGTTCCCTTCGCTGTCTTGAATTGTGCTCACTGTATTCCTTGCTTTTCTGACTGTAGCTTGCTTGTGGAAGTATGAAGTATTTTTGTCTCCTTCACGCAGCCATATCTGTCTTGATTTTAACCTCCATTTGATCTCCTCATCTCTTACTGTTTGCCGCAGCTGGGTATACAATTTTATCTCTGCTTCTTTTGCTTGCTGGGAGAGTCCTACCTCTTCAATGGTTTGTTGTAAAACCTCGAGATCTTTTTTGATGACTTTTTTTGTCATCTCGGGTTCCTGATAGTTTGCTTTTGCCCATGATTTAAGGGCCTGCCTCGTTTGCTTCAGCTTTGTTTCCCAAATGAATGATGGGGAGCCTTCAACATGCTGGAGCCAGGCTTGCCTCACCACTTCTCGAGCAGCAGAGATTCGGTTCCAGAGAGAGGAATATTTAAAGGGAATGGGTCCGAGCTGGCTATGGCTATGCAGGGTAAGCGTGATTGGGTAGTGGTCCGAGGCTGAGATATTGAGGATGTCAGACTGACCGTTGGAGAAGGAGGATAGGAATGCGATGTTAATGAGGAAACGGTCAAGCCTTTCCATAATGTTGCCAGCTCCTAAACGCCTGTTGCTCCAGGTGTACCTTCGATTCTTGGGCTTTATATCTACCAAATCTTTCTCCTGCATTATTTGCTCAAGCCGGTTTCTAAAAGGGTCTGAGCTGAAATTTCCTCCTCTTTTCTCATTGGAATGCATGACCAAGTTTAGATCCCCTGCTAAGATGAGGTTGTTGTCATGGTCTTCTTCTAAGTTTGCCTCAAGGGTATTCCAGCTTACTTCTTTTTCTCTGTAGTGATTCGGTGAGTAGACATTGTATATTTTAACCTCTTTTCCATTTCCCCTGCTTTCCAGTTTTACACTTATCCAGTTCTGTTGAATTTTGGTGGAGTTGCAGCTCCACTTACTGTTGTCCCACATTGTTAGGATGCCTCCCGAGGCTCCTCTTGCTTCGCTGGCGCAGCCACAGTATTGCTTTTGCTGGTTGATGAGTCTGCTGATTTCTGTTTGATCAAGCTTTGTCTCTTGGATAAGGATAATCTCAGGCTTTTCACTTTGTATTAGCTCCTTAAGGGCCTCTTTTTTGGAGGGGTGCCCTAGTCCCCTGCTGTTCCAGGACAGCATTTTCATCATGATTTACCGTTGTTGTGGAGAGGTGCTCGCCTCTCTTTGCCTTTGTTGTTATTCTCCTTGTCCGAGATTCCAAGGATGTAGGATTCTATAGGCGTTTGAGATCCCATTGCTATATCTTTCTGTGCGCTTTCTTCTCTGTGTTGTTTAGCCGACTTCCTACCTGGCCCATGCTTTTTTGGGATGTCGCTGGACGCGCCATGGTCCTTAGATGAGCTTCTGGTGATCCTTGTTGAAATGGTTTCGGGGGAGGGCTGGGAGGAACGAGAGGGGGAGGAATGGATTGGCTGATCAGATGAGGGAGGATCCTGATCGGGCTCATCTTCAGAGAGGGCTGCAAAAGGATTGGATGAAGGAGGGATGGAGGGATCAGTGGGTCGAGAGGGGGAGGGGGGATCATTTGAAGGGGGCTGCTGAGAGGATGAGGGGGGATGCTGGTGGGATGAGTGGGGATGAGAGGGATGAAGGTGGGAAGGTCCCGGGGCTTCAGAGTCTGCTTGCTTCAAGGATGAAGACGTTTTTTTCCTTTTGATCGTTTCCCATTGCAGCTCCTGCTCTGATGATTCGACATTTATAAGTTTAGGGCATCTATTAGCAAAATGTCCATATTCGTGACATACCTTGCATTTAAAGGGTATCTGTTCGTAATCCAGCTGTTGAATATGGCACCGTTCGTCCACTTTCAGCTTGATTGCTTTCGGTAGTCCGCGTCCCAGATCTACTTCAACACAGATTCGCGCACATGCTTGCATGTTATCCTTGGGTTCACTGCAGTCAATATATTTTCCAACTGCGTTTCCTATTGCCTTGACCGAATCGTCGCCCCAACAGTGGAGAGGAAGATGGGGAAGCCTGACCCAGACAGGGACAGCACTCGGAATGTCTAGTTCTGGATCGAAGTCCGGGGTCCATTTGTTGAGGTAGAGGCCCCTGGAATCCATGAAGTAAGGCCCGTTTCTGAAGATTAGGTCCTTATCCTCCTTGGTTTCGAAATGAAAGGTGAAGAAACCTCTGCCACAGAACCTGATAGATATTTTTCCTTGAATCTTGTCTGCCCAGTTTCGCTCAACCCATCTTTGCACAGTTTTGGGTGAGGGCCATAGTCCTGTAAACTGACCGATTAATCCTTTCTCCGCCAGTGAGATGGCTGCCATGCGAGGAATGGTGGGAGGCAAAAGAACTTCCTGAAGCACATCTAGTTTCTTTACGAACTTGGTTGCTGTGGGCCTTGGTCGTTGTTGAGGCAGCGATTTAACCAGATTTGAAAACGCATGTTGCAGATCTGGATCCCCACCAGGAGGATCCGGGGGTTCCATTGGGATGATCGAATGTGAGCGGCAGCAGCGATCTCAGGCCGCGGGCAAGCTCAAACGCGCGCGCGCGCAGAGCAGCAGCAGCGAAACTCCACCCCTCAGCAGCGCAGAAAAAATTAACAAATTTTGCATTAGGTGGGTTTTCAATGTTGAAGAGATGGGTCATATTCTTGAAAATATCCATGCAGGGACCAAATTAATCATACTTGAAATCGTACTCCTTGCCATCATGGTGTTTGATCCCTCATGTAAAATGGAATGTAATCCCATTATCCTCAATAATAGTTTTGCTTCAAACGTAGTCACTCTAGCACAGACTGTCCATTCTTTTTATTTATTCTCATCATTAATGCATGTGATTCTTACTGCAAATTAGGCTTTGTTTGTAAGTTTCCATCCTTTGCCATTGTTTTTTCACTATGTTCTTTGTTTCTAGTTTATTTTCAATTTTCCTTACTTTCCCTATGTGCCCTCTACTCTCTTCATATCATTTAGGTGCATGCTTATTAGTAGTAGAATGTATCTACTTGCAATTTTCCATTCTCTTCTTTGGCTTATACATCATCAAACCTTCCTTTGGTTTATCTTCAACCTCCTTTGCTTCTCCTCTGCACCTTTTTTTTTCTGTTCAACTATCCCCTAGAGTTCTCTAATACTAAAACATCTTTGTGGAATGGAAGACATTATTCGATAATGTGGTTTTTATCAGTGAGGTGATAATGTTTGTGGCTTCTTGAAGGGTTTCTCATCCCACATCAGGGTGAAGACCTCCGAGTTCATTTACAAAGAGAAAATTTCTCAAAACATTTGGGAGAAACTGAGTGACGTGGAGTCATATTTGATGTACGAATGAAATTTCCTATCAGACCCTAAGGTTGTTGATGTCATGTCTACATGCATTCTGAAAACGGGGCATACTCATCGTCGACATAACCAATACATATACACTATCGATATTTATTGGCATATTAAGGCACTACTTAGTCAGGTCTCGCTAGATAGGAATGATGCCAAAGATGAAATTCTCCTAGTTATAAATGATATAGTGCCACAATTGAAAGAAATGAATTACATATTAATCAATATTGAAGAGGTTGTAGCTCTAGGTCCTTGACTAAGTGACCCCAACCTTGAAACACCGACACCAATTAAGGTTAAGAATGCCTCCAATTCTACCTAGTTTTTGTACCAATTATCTTAGGTTACTAATTTTTATATTTAATTACAAGCTTGATAAGGGTGATAGGATTAATGTAGATAAATCTAATAGGATGTTTTCTTGTGAGTGATCTAGTTTTCTATGTAATAGGTCACTAACAATTAATAACATATATAACATTTTGTTACCAATAAAATAAGTTAACTTGCCAACAAAATATTAACAAATCAAGATTAATTAACATATTTTTAACCTCTTTTTTTAATTAAATTCAAATTTTTATTAAATCAAAGAAGATTTAACCCAATATTTAACTTAGTATGGGTTCCTAGTGAAATATGTAAGGAATAATATGATTGGCGATCTTTTCATTTCACTTGTGAACCAAAATCTTGTTAAATTATGAAACTAAAGCCAAATTACACTTTGGACATCTAATTTTATGGAGATAATCATTGCATTTAATTTCTCTTTTAGAGAGGACCAAATTTGACTTTTGAAGCACTCAATTCAGATAATAAAAAGTGGATTTTTGAGGTCAAGCCTCCAAATACAAAATTGTCAGGGTCAACCTCGGGTCAAATGACACATCTCATGGACAAAATGACACCCCTCAAGTTGCGTATATATAAAATTGACCTCTTGTCTCATTTGGACATCACACAATCTTCTTCTCTCTTCAATTGTTTGGTTCATAACATGTTAAAGGTAGCTCTATTCCTCTTCACATGTGTGAGGGTTTGGAGGCATCTTTGACTTCTCTCTTTGGCATATTTGACTTTTGATGATTGGGCATTTGGTTTGGCTTGATTTTCTTGGTTTCTCGACCTGATTAAGGAGGCTAAATCAAGTGAGGAAGGAAGGAAAAAATTCTAAAGCAGCTAGACCACCTTTGACCAACATTGACTTTTCTGCACTTGAATTTTAACCATCATTGACCAAGTGTTAAAAAGTGACTTTTGAATTTAATTTTATTGAAGAAGGTATGTCCAATCAGGCCACACTTTTAGGCTCTTATATCAAGTTAATTTTAGGAGTTTGACTGTTGTTGACTGGTGGGCTCCAGTATTGTAGCAATAATGCTACAACTCCTGGGGCTTCCTATCTATAATTTTATCAACCCGGTAGTTCCTACAAACTTGGAAGCGACGGTGCTGTATGCACAATTACTAGCTCTTGTCGCAGCTGTCACTTGGTCAGCTGGCACAAGTCTGCTAGGGCTCAAGCCAACTTCTATATGCTCTCAGAAGAAGCTTTCTAAATGATGGACGAAGGCTATCTCAAAGGAAATTAATCTACTTTGCAAAAATGAACTGAAAGCCAACCAAAACATGGAAACCCTAGTAAACCCTAATCTGACTAGCTTAATCTCTATGATGCAATGGTGGGAGTGCAAATGTCTAAGAATGATGCCATTACCTCTAGTGATATGAAATGCATGAAATCAAACTCCTTCCATTGAAAAGAACATTGTTTTTGTATTTTTGCTTAAGTGGTTGGAGTGATTATGATTTTGTTTCTTATTAGGGTTTGGCTATGCAGAGGTGGTGCGAAGGGAGAGAAAGCTTGGGAAAGGTCAAGAGGGCTAGGAGAGGTTCCAGGGGATCCCTAACATCATTCCACAGGAGTCCACAACGTTCAGATGCTCAGCAACCGAGTTTACAGGCTTCTACAGGATGTCTGCAGGGGATCCTACAGGAAGCTTGGGATTTCTACAGGAAGTCTGCTAACTTCTACAGGATGTGTTATGGTTGGAGTTTTGGGTGATGGAGTAGTGGAGGAGTGGTATAGGTGGATGGGTAAGGTGAAGGTGGAGTTTGTGGTGGCTCAGGGATAGAGATATGAGATGAGGAAAGAGTGGGTACAGTTGGTTGGTGAATAGAAGGGTGGAAGCAAGGAAAAGTTGAAAAGATGGAGCTACGTGAGAAGTAGATGAGTTGGAAGGCTAATGAGCTGAACAAAGGTTGAGAAAGTGGCTTTAGGTGTGGTTGAGAAGAAGAAGAACATGATAAAGTGATGCTAAGCAGTGTAAAAGAAACAAATCCTCTATATCTTGCACAAAACCGAGAATTCCATCAACCTATTCTAACTGTGTTATTAAACCAATGAACAGCAATGTAAAGTGTGGAGAAAAATCGTGCATGGTGTTGGAATGAAGCAGTAGTGCTCAAGAGCGGAGTGCATGTATGGATCTACAATTGAAATGACTGTGTGGCAGCTTGCATGAAAGCATAAGACTGCGTTTTTTGGTGGTTGGTACAGCCCACACCCCCAATCTCTAAACAGAGATGGCAACGAGTGCACTATCAACATTTTTTGAATCTCCAATGAATTACAATCCTCCTATTCTAATCTAAACAACTAAAAGCACTTGAACTGTAAACTAATCCTACTCAATCACATAAAAGAAATCAAATCAGCAGACTGTAAATTCTAAATGCATGTCAAAACAGAGGAAATAAAGTGCTGCAAGGAAACAAGTAACAATACAAGGAAGAGGAGGTCTATTGCTCTCAGGTTGGGCCCTAACCTGAGAGCTATAGCTCCCTTAAAAACTCAGAATTGGATCCAAAGCTGCCTGCCTTTATTAAATAATCAAGAGTCTAACATCATGCCAAAACTGGCTTACAAAGAGCAAAAACCGAGCTGTAGCTCGTGCTTAGAAAGTGCAACAGTAGTTCAAAAGTTCAAAAAGCCCCTATCAAAGGCTACGGCCTTCATATTTATACATAATGAAGATCAAGCTGGCTTCCTCCATTCGTGGAGCTTGGCTGTCCAACTGAAAGTTAAACTGCTGATCCTGTAGAATCCATTGGCTGCCTTTAAGCTCGGTGGGGAGAGCTGTTGGAGCTCGGAGTTAAGGTGAAAATCACGAGGAAGGTCATCAAGACTGTGGACAACCTCCCTATGAACCCGCAATGTCACCTTTGTTGTCTCCTTGTCTCCATTTGCATGGTCTTTTGCTCTCTTTAATGCCAAAAACCTGAAATCATCATGTATTAGCCACATAGATATAATGCCTGCCCTTCTTCCTACAAATAACACGAATATACTAAGAAATGAATGCATAAGTGCTAAAAGATGAAGGGTTGAGCAAGGTGAGTAGGCCAAATGAGCCCAAATTGTTACCAAAAATTGGGGCTCATCATCACCCCCCAGCTAAAGCATTTGCTCATCCTTGAGCAACTTTGCTCTGGCTCCTTGTCCTTGGTCGAGAACTAGGCTCCAGAATACTCTCCTTCTTTCCTACTTTCGGTGGCTCTATCTCACCGTCCCTTGGTGGTGATGAGGGTCCTTCTCCTTCCCTCCTTTCTGTTTCCTGTAGCCGAGTCAGAGTTTCCTGTAGAACATTTTCAGCTTCTTGTAGCCGAGCTTTTTCGGTCAACAGGTCTAACCTTTCTTGCCACTTAGTCTTCTCTGGGCTCCCC
Organism: Pinus tabuliformis; assembly: GCA_031772625.1. Lineage (NCBI taxonomy): Eukaryota > Viridiplantae > Streptophyta > Pinopsida > Pinales > Pinaceae > Pinus > Pinus tabuliformis. The sequence goes on along the minus strand of CM062818.1, from coordinate 1,442,473,260 downwards.
TTCTCATAGGTGACTGTGATCCTGGAGGGGGACTTTTCCTTGGGTGAAGTATGGGTATCTTCAATAACAATCGGGCTGCTGGACGGAGGCTGTGGTTTGCCTATCTTTATTCAGACACTTCTTCGAGCTTTAAAGTATAGAGGGGTCTCCCTCTTTCTTTTCTCTTTGGGCTTAGGTGGCGTGCTGAGGGCGGCCAGCACAGCTACTGCCTCCCTCTCACGAATATCAGCCTTCTTCTCCTTGGGTTTTACTTTGTCAGGGCTTCCTGTAGAAGACCCTGTTTTAGCAATTTTCGGGCTTCCTGTAGAAGTCCCTTTCTCAATAACTTTCGGGCTTCCTGTAGAAGACCCTTTCTCTGTTTTCGGGCTTCCTGTAGAAGCCTGTTTCTGCTTTCCTGTAGACACAGGTGTCGCCACCTTGGCTTGCTTTGCTGCATGGGTTTTGCTTTTTGGTTTGGTTGCGGGTGCTGATGAGGTACTTGGGCTGATGTGGACCATCTCAGCTTTGTCCATTCTGCTCTGCAACCTCTTTTCTCTTGCTGATAAGATAGGTGTGTCACCTTTTTCTTTGTCATCCTTTTTCTCATGCCTCTTCTTTTGTTCTTTCTTCTGCATTGTGGTCGGGGTCTTCTGGCTTGTTTCTCTCTTTCCAACGGCCACTGATTCTCTTTCCTCACTACTGGAACCACTTTCCTCGGTCAACATCTTTATGTCTCCATCTTTTGTCAAATTTCTGAATGATTCCCATGAGAGGGGAACCTTATATGAATGAAGTGCATCCTCCACAAGAATTTTGATCAACCCAGGGTGGGCTACCTGATCTGGTATGCCTTCTTTTAACTTTGTTGCACACTCAATTAAAGATTGTAGCAGGAAATAAGGAATGCTCAGTTTATTTTCTACAGGAAGATCAATCTGGTGCCTTAATTCAGTGAGCAGCCTAAAGTGATATCCGTACACGATGCTAAAACGGCCTTCACAGGTTATATACTTCATGATCTGCAAGCTAACTTCATTCCATGGTGGCAACAAACTTGTTCTACGCACCCCATTTTTGTCCTCCGAGAATTCCTCCTCAGGTGGAAAGAATTCTTTCTTGGCCTGCTGGCTCAACTTCCTTTCTTCCTTATCCCATGGCAGACCCATTGGAAGTTCAGTAATTCGACTGATATATTGCGGGGTGAGCTTGAGGGTTAGGCCCCTAAAATTTACTGTGGCCACTGTTTTGGATTTCGGCCTCAAGGCTTGTAAAAATTCTTCTGCCACTTCGTCGTCATAACCCTGCAGCTTGTCACAAAAGGATATCCATTGTGCTCGTGTGAAGAGCTCCACCACTTCCTAGTTTTCCCTTAATTTTGATGAATCAGTGGGTTCTCGTCTAATAAACCCACCCGGCATGATAAAAACTGTGGTTTTGACTAGAGGTGGCAAATGCGAAGGAAATTTAGCTTACTGAGACAGAGTGTAGAATTACGCTTCTGTCATGCACATAATCCACGAAATTTTATCCCTGAGGACCTTAACACATTTTAATTATGCTGACATCCTGTAGAACGACAGTCTATGCACAGCAGACAATACTTGCAACAACCTCCTATGACCAGACTGTAGACGACGATTCTGCCACCTTGAAAACCAATTGCATGGAGAGTTCAGGGTTACCTTTTTAATCTGCCACCTTTTTACGTGAGGAACCCGCCTTCCTGTAGAAACAGCGTTCCTGTAGGAGCAGCTTTCCTGTAGGAGCAGCGCGTGATTTCTGGGAAAGACTGCAGTTGGTCTGCGCTCTCGGCGATGCTTCACCGGCGTTCTGATAGCCAAAGGCTCGGGGTTCCGAACTGCAGAGGGATCCGAATGTTTACTTGAGGTTCAAACGGTGGATGATAAATGCATGCGGGCAATCTAGCCGATTAGATTTGAATCGACGAAACCCGTGGCGCGGGGGTGAGCTGTCCCTGCCGGACCGTTGGCTGACGTTGCTCCATCATTTGTCTGCGAGTTCACTTACTGTCGATCATCCCTCAGCAGATCCGCCGCCGCCATTCTCGTTAGACTTGTTTTTCCCGACGGGATTTTTCTCACGTGCGTGCTGCTCATTCCTTTTGTCACGGCCACCACCCAAACTTCCGACTGGACCATTAACCGATCGACGTGGCCATTCAAGTGACCATACCACCGTTCAACCCGTTCACCTCACACTTTGCAGACAATTTCAAAGTAAAATTCATGCAATCTGAAGGAAGGAAGGGTCGAGACACTTACCTGCGCGGCTGCAACACGACTTTCCAGCTTTTGGACGATGATGGGTGGATCTATCTGCCGCTGATGGCTTTACACAGGTCCGGAGGTTCATGTTTACAGGCTGTCGCTGATGGATGGGACGCTTTGGTTGCATGTGCCCGCGTTTCATTGCATATGGCCAGCGCTGTGAATGGTATCCACTCTAGCAGGCTTAACTGTTACAGGACTCCCGCGGGATGTCTTGTAACAGTTCTTCCTCCTTGGGTGCATGCTGCACGACGAAGGATCTGTCCTCACAATCACGCTCCCGGAGCTTCTGGACGACTGGGATGAAGATGGTATGAGATCTCAACATTTATTTACTCGAAAAATTGCTTCCTCCCTGATAACTCATCGATCTGCTTTGCTGGTGCGGCTAACTTCGTTGCATGTCGACAAGGATGGTGGAACAAGGTGACAACAGTGTGCAAGGGTGACAACAGTAGCTTGCATGTGTCCAAACCGATCCTTAACCGTTAGATCTCCTCATAAAATGAATTCTGGCCCGTCCTGCACTTCTACAGGAAGTTTCCTGTAGAAATACAGAACTTCCTGTAGAAAGTTTGCGCTTCCTGTAGAAAATCTGCATCTTCCTGTAGAAAATCTGCATCTTCTTGTAGAAGACTCAAGCCATGATGAAATTGTGCACATACCTTGGAGGAATTGAATATTCTCGGAGGAGGTACTGGTGAGGTCTCCTGGTAGTATGATAAGGCTCCTTGGCTCTGAGTTGAGAGGCTCCCTCTCCTCCATAGAACACCTGCAATCTGCATGCAATTTTACATTATAAACTTGTTGTCTTTGTCTTTCTTGCTTATTGTTTTTTCTTCTTTTTTCTCTTTTTTTTCTCTTTTTTTTGAAAGATAACAGGGGCGCCTCAATGAGGTTTTCACCCTTGCGATCTGCCCTGAGCGCCTCAGAGAGGTTTTCACTCAAGGATCTTTTCCAAATTTTTTTATTTTTTTATTTTTGAAAGACAATAGGGGCGCCTCAATGAGGTTTTCACCCCTACCACCTGCCTTGGGCACCTCAGAAAGGTTTTCACCCAAGGATCTTTATTATTTATTTAATTTTTTTTTTATTTTTATTTTTTTATTCTTCAGGGTATGCCCAAAGCAGAGGCATAACCCTTCTCTATGACCAACACTGACTTCTCCATAGTTTTGATGAACTCTTGTCTTGAGAGAGGCTTCCTGTAGATCTTCAATCGATGCCCATTGACAAGCATGGGGATGGCTTCCTCATCAATGGTCCGAATAAGAACAGATCCATTGTCATGACATTTTTCCATTGCATATGGCCCTAGCCATCTGGTTCTCAGCTTCCCCTTGAAATCTTTGTATCTGGAGTCATACAACAAGGCCCAATCTCCCGGCTGGAATTGCTTGTCATGGAGGTGTTGGTCATGCCACACCTTTCTCTGAAGTTGAACCGCTTCCAAGTGAAGGAGGGCCTGCATTCGGTGCTCATCTAGCCCATTCAGCTGCAATAACCTCTCTTGTTGTGCATGGCTGAGATCTAGGTACAGCTGAGCTGCCATCCTCAAAGTGTTGTATTCAAATTCAATAGACAGCAAAGCTTTCTTCCCATAGACCAGCTCATAAGGTGTGAAGCCGGTGGTGGTCTTCCAAGTGGTGTTGTAAGCCCATGTGGCCTCAACCAGGCAATCTGCCCAGTCCTTTCTACTGCTGCTCACCACCTTAGTCAAGATCCCTTCTAATGATTTATTGGTGACTTCCACCTGCCCATTTTCTTGAGGGTGATAGGGGGCGGAAGTCCTATGCTTGATCTTGTGATGAGCTAGTAGATCTTCAACCAGGTTGGAGGTGAACTGGCTCCCTTGATCGGTGACCAGCTCTCTTGGATAGCCAAACTTATAGAAGATGTTTTCTCTTAGGAACTCGGCCACCTTTTCTTCTGTTGCTGCTTTGATTGCTTTGGTCTCTACCCACTTTGTCAGGTAGTCAGTGCACACAATGATGTAAGACCTTTGCCTCGAAGGAGGGCTGATGGGGCCCACAAAGTCCATACCCCACTTCTCAAATGGCTCAAGAGTCACCTGAGGTTGGAGAGGCATCTCATCCCTTTGGGTCGGTTTCCCCATTCTTTGGCATTGGTCACACTGGCTGACATATCTTCTGACATCTTGATGAAGTGTGGGCCAATAGTAGCCTGCCTGCAGGATTTTGAAGGCAGTTCTCTTTGCTGCAAAATGTCCTCCACAAGGCACATCATGAAAAGTGAGGAGGATATCAAAGACTTCCTCCTCCCTTACACAACGCCTTAAGATCTGATCGGGGCCAAGCTTGAACAGATTGCCCCCGATCCAAGTAAATGAGGCACTTTTTCTGATGATTCTGCTCTTCTCTCTTGAAGATAGGTGCGGAGGGAACTGTGCTGAAACAAGGTAGTTTGCTATATCAGCAAACCATGGAGAGAGTACTGAAATAGCAAACAGATGTTCATCGGGCATCTGGTCATCCACTGTTCTATCCTCATCTGCAGACAAATCCAATCTAGATAAAAAGTCAGCAACAACATTTTCTCTACCTGGTTTGTCAACAATGGTCAAATCAAACTGCTGCAATAAAAGTAACCATCTAATAATACGAGCATTCACATCTGGTTTATTCATTAAATATCTAATTGCAGCATGGTCTGTATGTACAAATGTTTGATAGCCAGTGATATAATGTCGGAACTTGTTCAGTGCATGGACCACAGCCAAGAATTCTTTCTCGGTTACAGTGTAATTCAGCTCGGCTTTGGACAAGTTTTTGCTAACAAAGTAAATGGCATATGGAAGTTTTTGCTCAACTTGTCCTAAAGCTGCACCTATGGCTTTGTTCGAGGCATCAGTGTGGATGTGGAAAGGTAGGGCCCAGTTTGGACCTCTCAGGATTGGGGCTGACACCAACTTGTCCTTCAATTCATTCAAAGCCCTCTGACAATCGTCAGTCCATTTAAACTCCACATCTTTTGCCAACAGGCCAAACAATGGCGAGGCTAGCTTTCTGAAGTCTTTAATGAATCTCCGGTAATATCCTGCTAATCCCAAGAAACTCCGAACATCCCTTACCTTTTGAGGAGGTGGAACCTTCTTGATGAGAGCAATTTTGTTAGGATCCACCTGTAACCCTTGGCAAGAGATGGTATGGCCTAGCACGGTCCCTTCAGTCATTAGGAATTCACATTTTTCAGGACTAAGGGACAAGTTCATCTCAATGCATTTGGTTAGGACTTTTCCCAGATTGGAAAATGCTTCCTGGAAGTTGGCCCATAAGGAGTGAAGTCATCCATATAGATTTCCACTGCATCATGGACCAGCTCCGAGAAGATGCTCAAGACAGCTCTCTGGAAGGTAGCAGGAGCATTGCATAGTCCAAAGGGAAGGACACGGTAGGCAAAGGTACCCCAAGGACAAGTGAAGGTGGTCTTATCTTGGTCTTCCGGGCTGATTTGGATCTGGTTGTACCCGCTAAACCCATCCAGGAAAGAGAAGAACTTTTTTCCTGCCAGTCCATCCAACACTTGATCTATGAAAGGTAGAGGGAAATGGTCTTTCTTGGTGGCTTTGTTCAGCTCTCGGTAGTCCACACAGATTCTCCACTTCCCATTTTTCTTGGGAACCAAAACCAGAGGGGACACCCACTCACTATCTGAGATGGGGTAAATGAATCCGGCATCCAACAGTTTTTGCAATTCTTCCTTGACAATGTCCTTAAGGGCTGGATTCATTCTCCTCTGAGGTTGCCTAACCGGCTTACAATCCTCTTTGATGTATATGTGATGGGTACAGACCGAAGGATGAACTCCTTTAATCTCCTTATAGCTCCAAGCAAAAGCATCTAGGTGACTGGCCAACAGGCTACACAGCTCCTTTTCCTGAGAAGGAGATAGGGAGGAGCTGATCTTTAACGTTCTCTCAGGGCTGAACTCCACATTTTTGACTCTGGGAGTGACAGGGTTTGTTGTACAAAGATCCACTAAGGTGCTGGCTTGGGCATCCTCCACCAATTTTTCTAAGGATAGTGCACTAGAAGGTGGATTCTGGATCAAGGTCTCAATCAAGTCATCCTCGGTTGGGGGGTCTCTTCTAGTGGTATCTAGGGTGCACAAAGGTGCTGAGTACACCTCATCCTCTTCTCCTTCCTCCAACCACAATGGTAAGTCATGCTCTAAGGAGGGTTGGGCAGGAGGGTAAAGGACTATTTGCTTGGACATAGGACCATTTTCGATGGTCATGTTTCCTGCACGACAACTTATGTAAGCATCTGCAATGGCTAACCAAGGCCTTCCCAAAATGAGAGGATATCCAGTAAGCTTTGCCTTGGGTTGCAGAACCAAGAAATCTGCAGGGTATTCCCAAGAGTCGATAGAGACCAAGACATCCTCCACAATCCCTTCGGGAGTCACAGTGGAGCGATCTGCTAGTTGCAATACTGTCGAGATCTTCCTCAAGGAACCCTGAAGATTGAGTTTGAGCATAGTATCCCTGGTCATCACATTAATGGCAGCCCCCAGATCAATCAAGGTGTGTGGTATGATGGTGCCATTGATGTGGACATCTACTACAGGACTCCCAGGATCTAGATACTTCGGGCAGATGACTTGTCCTAACATAAGGTCAGACAGTTGTCCCAAGATATTGATGGTTGAAGCATCTCTCTTTTGCCTGCCTGGGTGTTTGAAACACTTTTCCTTAACCAGTTTGTTGTATATTGGCACATCCTTGATGGCTTGGAGAAGTGGTATTTTCACACACAACTGCTTGAGCTCACCCAGAAGCTCATCCTCCTCTGGGTTGGGTTGTGTGGTGGCTGTTAGCCTCTCAGGAAAGGGTGGAATAGCCTTTGGTTCACTTTCCTGTTTATCTTCCTCATCCTCTGGGGGAGGAGGTTGGTGATCTGGTAGAGTCTTTCCAGATCGAAGATTGATCTCCTGGATCTCCACAGCATAGGTAGGGCATGAGGTTTCCCTAGTGTATACCTGCTGGGCCTGTCTATTGTTGGGGTTCGGGTTCGGTTGAGCAGGCATTTGAGGCTGCCTTGGAGGAGCAGGAAGTAATGGCTGAGGTTGAACTGGTGGTGGAGGCAAAATGGCAGGAGGAGTGTTGTACTGGGGCCTCCACCCCGACTGAGGTGCATTCCACTGAGGCTGTGGCTGGGCATGTGAATGATATGAATGAGAAGTAGGTTGAGTAGGGTACTGAGGTGGATAAGACCATGGAGGAGGCATGGACCAGGAAGGATGAGCAGGGGGGCCCCAGGAAGGCATAGGAGTCGATTGGTTGGGGCTGTAATAAGCTTGAGGTGCCCCTTGCATCCCTTGCTGGTAAGGTCTAGGTCCTTGTGGCCTCCTTTGGTTGAGGTAGTAGAGGGGTTTAGTGGAAGCTTTTGTCCCTTGGTACATGGCTTTGAATCCAGGTAAGGTTGGACATTGGTTTGTGGGATGGTCCTCCTCACAAACGAAACACACTTCAACCGAATGCAATGGACATTTGTTCTTAGGGTGTCTCCTTGTACATCTAGGGCAGAAGATAGCCAAGGCTCTCTCAGCTTCTTCCTTCTTCTGCTGGATCCTGAATGTGTCCAGCTGCATGGCGATGGTCTATCTCACCTCACTCTTAAGATCTTCTAATTGATTTGCAAACTCATGCTTGGAGAAAGGAACACCAGCTGAGAGGAGGTTTCCTCTACCACGTTTCCTAGCTGCCCTGGAGTGGTTTCTAAACACGGTCTTGATGTCCTCATAAGGCAGTTGGTAAATGTCCCCCCCAGCTAACATGTGAAGGGTATCTAAAAGGTCTTCAGGGACTCCTCAGAGAAGGACCAACTTGAGGGATTCAGGGTCAAGTGTGCACCTGGCCCGCTTATAGCTAAGTTGGAACCTCTCCTCATAATCCTCTAAGGACTCATCATTCCCCATGGTCATCCGAAAGATTTCTCCCTTGGTTTCCTTGGACCTACAGTAATCCCGGTACTTGGTATTGAAAGCTTACTGCATCTGAGCCCAAGTAGTGATACTATTTCCAGGTAAGCCCATGAACCAGCGTAATGTTGCATCCTTAAGAGTTGAAGGGAAGAGTTTCAGCTTCTGCTCATCTTCAGTATAGTCATAGGTTCTACAAAGGACAGCAAACTCAAACAGGAAGGTATCAGGATCTTCAGTGGTCAGTCCATGGAAGTGAGGTAAAGCGGAGGGGCTAATTTTCTTCATTTTCATCTCTCCATCGGTCTCTCGGATGGGGAAGGCACCTTCTATTCTCTCATCTTCTCTTCCATTGTCAGCCATAGCTTCAGATGGGATGGTCCCTAATTCTTCTTCTGCTATAGGATCTTCGTATATCTCAGGAGGTTCACCTATAGGTTCTTCTGGATCACTGCCACCTAAGAAGAGAGAAGGGTGACTCAGTGATGTGGTGGGGGTATTGGGTAGGAATTTGCCTGTTTTATCTCGGTTCCTACGAGGCATGAAATGAAAAAGACATTTTTTTGATTGCATTTGCTTTTTTCTTTGGTACCTGCAAAACTGAAATAGATTGATCTATAACTAACTATCTTACTGAAATAAAGATGTAGAATTGACTTGAAAGCAGGAAAGTACTAATCTACTTTGCTTAAATGAAATTGCAGGAATGGAAATGCTAGTCTACGCTTGCAGAATTGAAATGCTAATCTACGCTTGCAGAAGTGAAATTGCGGAATTGAAAGGCTAATCTAGGAAAGCAGGAAATGTCTATGCTACTTTTGCAGAATGGAAATGAAATAAACTAATTGGCAGAAGGCAAGAGTAAGAAAATAGAAGAAAAGCAACAATTACTAATACTCTGACACTTCCCCGGCAACGGCTCCAAAAAGATGGTGGGCTCCAGTATTGTAGCAATAATGCTACAACTCCTGGGGCTTCCTATCTCTAATTTTATCAACCTGGTAGTTCGTACAAACTTGGAAGCGACGGTGCTATATGCACAAGTACTAGCTCTTGTCGCAACTGTCACTTGGTCAGCTGGCACAAGTCCGCTAGGGCTCAAGCCAACTTCTATATGCTCTCAGAAGAAGCTTTCTAAATGATGGACGAAGGCTATCTCAAAGGAAATTAATCTACTTTGCAAAAATGAACTGAAAGCCAACCAGAACATGGAAACCCTAGTAAACCCTAATCTGACTAGCTTAATCTCTATGACGCAATGGTGGGAGTGCAAATGTCTAAGAATGATGCCATTACCTCTAGTGATATGAAATGCATGAACTCAAACTACTTCCATTGAAAAGAACATTGTTTTTGTATTTTTGCTTAAGTGGTTGGAGTGATTATGATTTTGTTTCTTATTAGGGTTTGGCTGTGCAGAGGTGGTGCGAAGGGAGAGAAAGCTTGGGAAAGGTCAAGAGGGCTAGGATAGGTTCCAGGGGATCCCTAACATCATTCCACAGGAGTCCACAATGTTCAGATGCTCAGCAACCGAGTTTGCAGGCTTCTACAGGATGTCTGCGGGGGATCCTACAGGAAGCTTGGGATTTCTACAGGAAGTCTGCTAACTTCTACAGGATGTGCTATGGTTGGAGTTTTGGGTGATGGAGTAGTGGAGGAGTGGTATGGTTGGATGCGTAAGGTGAAGGTGGAGTTTGTGGTGGCTCAGGGACAGAGATATGAGATGAGGAAAGAGTGGGTACAGTTGGTTGGTGAATAGAAGGGTGGAAGCAAGGAAAAGTTGAAAAGATGGAGCTACGTGAGAAGTAGATGAGTTGGAAGGCTAATGAGCTGAACAGAGGTTGAGCAAGTGGCTTCAGGCGTGGTTGAGAAGAAGAAGAACACGATAAAGTGATGCTAAGCAGTGTAAAAGAAACAAATCCTCTATATCTTGCACAAAACCGAGAATTCCATCAACCTATTCTAACTGTGTTATTAAACCAATGAACAGCAATGTAAAGTGTGGAGAAAAATCGTGCATGGTGTTGGAATGAAGCAGTAGTTCTCAAGAGCGGAGTGCATGTATGGATCTACAATTGAAATGACTGTGTGGCAGCTTGCATGAAAGCATAAGACTGCGTTTTTTGGTGGTTGGTACAGCCCACACCCCCAATCTCTAAACAGAGATGGCAGCGAGTGCACTATCAACGTTTTTTGAATCTCCAATGAATTACAATCCTCCTATTCTAATCTAAACAACTAAAAGCACTTGAACTGTAAACTAATCCTACTCAATCACATAAAAGAAATCAAATCAGCAGACTGTAAATTCTAAATGCATGTCAAAACAGAGGAAATAAAGTGCTGCAAGGAAACAAGTAACAATACAAGGAAGAGGAGGTCGATTGCTCTTAGTTTGGGCCCTAACCTGAGAGCTATAGCTCCCTTAAAAACTCAGAATTGGATCCAAAGCTGCCTGCCTTTATTAAATAATCAAGAGTCTAACATCATGCGAAAACTGGCTTACAAAGAGCAAAAACCAAGTTGTATCTCGTGCTTAGAAAGTGCAACAGTAGTTCAAAAGTTCAAAAAGCCCCTATCAAAGGCTACGGCGTTCATATTTATACATAATGAAGATCAAGCTGGCTTCCTCCATTTGTGGAGCTTGGCTGTCCAACTGAAAGTTAAACTGCTGATCCTGTAGAATCCATTGGCTACCTTTAAGCTCGGTGGGGAGAGCTGTTGGAGCTCGGAGTTAAGGTGAAAATCACGAGGAAGGTCATCAAGACTGTGGACAACCTCCCTATGAACCTGCAATGTCACCTTCACTGTCTCCTTGTCTCCATTTGTGTGGTCTTTTGCTCTCTTTAATGCCAAAAACCTGAAATCATCATGTATTAGCCACATAGATATAATGCCTGCCCTTTTTCCTACAAATAACACGAATATACTAAGAAATGAATGCATAAGTGCTAAAAGATGAAGGGTTGAGCAAGGTGAGTAGGCCAAATGAGCCCAAATTGTTACCAAAAATTGGGGCTCATCATTGACCACAAGTTTAACCGCATAACATAGTTGTACTTATTCTCTATCCATTAACCATTTTTTTTTCTCTTGTGTCTTGGCTATCGTTCATCATGCATTTGAATAATTGTTCCATATACTATTTCTCTATTATCGCCGGTTAAATTGAAGAAGTGTAAATTGTCAAATTAGATGCTATTGGATATTACTGAAGTAATAGTTGCAACATAGAACAATTGATGAAACATTAACATGGTATGAGAGGGGGGGTGAAGACAAGCCAAAGAGACATAGAGAAAGAACATCCATTTTCTAGCAGCTAATTGAGAAAGGGAAAAATCATTCAATAAAAATGTCTTCCTCTTTCTTCAAGGAGCATGAGAAGTTGGGTGACTCATCTAACTTTGTTGCATGGAAAGTTAGGTTGGAAATCATAACTGACAATAATGATGTTTTGGACTTCATTCAAGGAAGAGAACCTAAGCCTCAAGAGAATGTTTCTAGTGCTATCGAAAACAAGCACAACAAAGGAAAAGGAAAGTTATCAAAATCAAGAAGACCTCCTCAATCTAATAGAGACAGAGATAGAGATATTGAGTGCTAAAATTTTCATCGAAAGGATCACTATGCTTGAGATTGTCTTGAAATGAGAGATGCTCCAAGAAGAAACTCTTCAAGGTCCTACAACAATAATCGTGGCTTCAATAACAACATGCCATATGAAAGAAGAAATGATAGAAGAAGGAATGAAAGAAGAAGAGACTGCCCCAATTATCATGAAGATATCTATCATCCTCCTAATCAATATGAATATATTCTTATTTCTGTGTTATCGAGTTCATCTCCTCTAGATTCTTGGGATAGTTGGCTAGTTGATAGTGGGGCCTCTCCATACTTCTCTGGATATAAGAAGGGTCTCTCTAATTTGGTAGAGAGGGAGACCAATTTGAACATTATTCTTGGTCACAATAACAATCATCCCGTAAAGGACTTTGGGTCTGTCAAATTTCATTTGAACTCTGAGGAACCTATCTTATTTCAAGATGTATTATATGTGTTGGGATTAAAGAAGAATTTAGTTTTGATATATACTTTGGAGGATAAAGGAATGAGTGTTTCATTCCTTAAAGGAAAAACAATTACTTGGCTTGTTGAATCCTACACGAGGAATTCCTTCCAATTGGGATCTAGGTTTGAAGGAATCTATAAAGTCACTAGAAGATGTCTTCTATCTATGCTACATAATACAAATCTTCAAAGCGAGTTGTGGCACTGAAGGATGGCCCATCTACATTATGATGCTCCTACAAAATTGTCTAGTCAATTTAGTGTCCTAAATTGCTCTAAATAAATTATCAATCCGAGTATCATAAACTAATGAAGTGTGGTGCACTATATGTGCTTAGTTAACCTTTCTCTTACTTCATTGTTTTATAGTTTATGTTGTTTTTGGGGATTTTGTTTCTCATGCTTAAGAAAATTAATCTAAGAAAGAAAAGTTATGCTTCTAGATGAAAATCTCTAAATGTTAATGGACAACTAAATCTAATGAATTTTAATGTTAAAATCTAATTTCTAAAGAAGGGAGAAAAGGAATGAACATTAGATAAAAAGAAATCAAAACATTGAACAGTTAGATTAATCTAAGCCGACAAAATATCTATGAAATGAAAGAAAAATGGTAACATCTAAATGAAGTGTTTTATCATTCCACTATATAATTTTGGGAGAACTACCTCCTTGTGATAGCATTTGGAAGGATCCAATACTCCATTGTTCTAAAACTAAAAATGAAATTGCAATGAACTTAAATGAAAGACTAAGACTGAAAGTGAAATTGCAACTAATCTACTATAACAGCTAAATGAAGTGTTTTATCACTGCTATACAATTTTGGGAGAACTACCTCCTTGTGATAGCATTTTGAGGGATCCAATAATTCATTGTTCTAAGAAAAAGCAAACATAAAAATGCAAAGAAAGACTCATTCATAAATGAAATACTTTACCACACAGTGAACCAAGGGCTTTTGGAAATATTCACTTACAACATGAGTTATTAAACTATGAAAAACAAATACAAAACATGTAAAGGAAAACTAATCTATTGTGTGCTCAAATTCTCGAAGCACCAATTGGAAAATACTTTCTTGGACTATTTTGCTAAGCATAGATTACATAGTTAGATAAATCTACAATCAACTGGTTGAACACACTTGCATGAGTTAAACTTGCATGAATGGAAAATCTAAACTATTAAACGTGAAAACAATAAAATGACATACTTGAATGAAATCAAAGCAAAACTACAAAATAAAATCTACTCTACCTTACATTCTAATATGCTTCATGACATCTACTTCACATCTCCTTCCATGTTGAGAACATCAAACTCTTCAAAATTACAAAAGTTTACAAATATCTCCAAAGCTTTCCAAAAACTTTCCAAAACTAAAAATCTACCAAAAGCTACCAAATGAAGGAGAGAGATCTCCTATTTATACAAAACAATGAGAAGTCATCTCATTAATGAAAGTCCATGAATTTCTCTCTATACCTCTAGAGTTATGATCAAAATAGGAAATGATAAGACACATTTCTTCTTAGAGTTTCAATAAAAATAGAAAATGTGACACATATCCTCATGATCCCATGATCCTCTCCACTCAAATTCGAATTTGGCCTTAGGGTGCCACATAAAGGTCTTCTAGAAGCCTCCTTTTGACCTACACATGTCAACAATGTTAGCCCACCTGTTAGGTATAAGCATATGCACATTATTTTGTAATTTTTAACCACAAATTCACTTAAAAAGGCTAAGAATTAATAAAGTTTGGGAAAACATAAAAGTAACCCAATGATAATGAAAGTGAGATGAATGTAGTGACATGGTAGTGAAATGAAGGTGAAATGGAGGTGATATAATGGATATAATAGTGAAAGTGTAATGGAAATGAATGACAATTTCAAGACCCAACAAAAACTGAAAAGTTCGTCTCTAGGATCCCCAATGTTTAAGCTCAACATGATGGAGTATGCCTTGGGTGTGCCAGTAGAGAAAAGATGAGGGGACCATTCCTCTCTAGCAAAAATATGATGAAAGACATCCTTCATCTCATTCATTATGATATATGTGGTCCAATTCCCGTGCATTCACTTGGGGGTCATCTTTATTACATCACATTCATTACCGATTTCTCAAGGAAGACATAGATATATTGTTTGAAGCATTCAAAATATTCATGGAGTTCAAGGCTTTGGCTGAAAATCACACTGGGAAGAAAATAAAGATCCTCAGGTCCAAAAATGAAAAGTAATACATCTCAAATGAATTTATATACTTTTGTAAGAAGGAAGGAATTAAGAATGAGACCATTTTTCTCTACACTCCTGAACAAAATGGAGTGATTGAGAGAAAGAACAGGTCCACTGTACAAGCTAACCGAGCCATGCTCCATGATCAAAAGCTACCAAAGTTCCTTTGGGTTGAAGCAACAAACACATCGGTATATGTTCAAAACAGGTTGCCTCATCAAGGTTTGGACAACAAGACTCCCAAGGATGTATTCATAGGTGTTAAACATCATATTGGCCATCTTTGGATTTTTTGTTTCCGTGTATACTTTCATGTGCCGAAGGATAAAAGAAAAAAGCTAGAAGCTACAGAAAAGGATGGTACATTTTTTGGATATAGTAAAGATTCTAAAGCATTTATAATATATATTTATGGTCAAAGGAAGGTTAAAATTAGTTGGGATGTAACATTTGGTAAAGATTTTTCCCTTATAAAAGTAAGGGACCTCCCTCTGCCTCCTACTCCTGAAGACAAGAGTGATGATATGGATATTCTAGAAGGTCCTTTTGTGCTTGAATCCGAGAAGGAAATTGTTGATAATCCCATGCTGCTTATGGACCCTTTGGATCCTCCTCCATGCAATCCCCCTGAAAAGAAAATACCACTTTTGCTCAAGGACACTCTACAAGATACTAAGAAACATGTTGTTTCTCATGGAAATTTCAGGGAAAGCAAGAATCCATGCATGACATACCAATAATATGATGTAGCTATGAGAAATATGATTCAAGTTGAGCCTCATACCTTTGAAGAAGTCGTGAAAGAACAAGTCTGTAAGGATGTCATGGTTGAAGAATATGAGTTAGTCATGAAGAATGACATATGGGATGGTGTGCCAAGACTAAAAGTGAAATAAATGGTGACCTCAAAATGGGTCTATAAGATCAAGCACGGGGGTGATGGAAGCATTGAAAAATACAAGGAAAGGTTTGTATCCCATGGATTATCCCAGAAGGATGGAGAATATTACAATGATATGTTTACTCTGGTGGCTCATTATACAACCATCCATTCGATAGTAGCCCTTGTTGCAACTCAGGGATGGAGTCTTCATCAAATGGATGTGAGCATTGCTTTCATACATGGTTTTCTACAAGAAGAATTGTATGTTGAACAACCTCCAAGATTTGAAGTTCATGACAAGAAGACCCATGTATGTCAATTGAAGAAAGTCATTTATGGATTGAAGCAAGCCCCTTGTGCTTTGTATGTTCGTATTGATAGTTATTTGATGAAGTTGGGATTTACATGGAGTAATGTAGATCCAAACATGTACTTCAAAATGATCCAAGGTATGCCTATCATTTTGGTATTATATGTTGATGACTTATTCATGACAAGTGCAGACCCTCTCATTCTAAAATGTAAGATGGAGTTGGCTTCCGAGTTTGAGATGAAAGACCTTGATTTGATGCACTAGTTCTTAGGACTAGAAGTATGGAAAAAGCCAAGCGCGTTTGTCCTTTCCGAAGGAAAATATGTTATGAAACTTCTAGAGAGATTTGGCATGGTTAAGTGCAAGTCATTTCCTACACCTATGGAGATGAATTTCAAGATGTTGTGTGGAGAAGTTGTTAGATCGGACCTAGTAAACCCTCCTGAGTATAGAGAATTGGTGGGTGCTCTGCTGTTTCTTGTGAATACTCGCCCCAACTTATGTTTTGAAGTTAACACTTTGAGCCACTTTATGACCAAGCCTCACCATGTATATTGGGTCACTACCAAGGATGTAATGATATATTTACATGGGACTAGTAACCTAGGATTGAGATATGCCTCTGGAGACGTTAAACTAAATGGATATGTGGATGCATATTGGGATGGAAATGTTGTTGACCGGAAGAGTACTTTGAGATGCTATTTTATTCTGGGATCCTCCATGATATCATGGATGAGTGGGAGTCAAAAATTAATAGCCCTTAACACTACTGAGGTTGAGTATATTGCAGCTAGCCTTTCGAGTTGTGAAATAGTTTGGTTGAGGAAGCTCTTTGGAGAGCTATTTGAGTAGGTTTTGGACACAAAAATTATCTATTGCGAAAATAAGAGTGGGATTCGTTTGTCAGAGAATAATGTTTTCCATGATAAGTCCAAGAATATAGAGATCATATATCATATAGCAATAGACATGGTGCAGAGAAGAGCCATGAGGCTCCTCCACATTACAAAAAATGAGCAAATAATGGATATCCTCACTAAGGATTTAACAAAAGGAAAGTTGGTCTTCAGAGAGCAACATAGACTAGTTGAGATGACCCTTTGGAATAAGGGTTCAAGCCGATCAAGAACATTGAGAAATGCTTTTCCGCCCTGGTTGAGCTCCTAGGGTGTGGAATAGTGCTATAGGGCTCCTAAGGATGAGAGACCTTTGACCGATAAGATGTTGAGACCTGGGATCAACCCTAGTTAGAGTATGCCCCAGTTAGCATCCTTCCCACTTTGTGGGATAACCTTTCCCACCTTATCAATCGATTGAGGGACTTGGGATAGAGTGTGATTCCTACCCCTTGTAGTAGGTGGTTCTCGCCCAAGTTGTTGGATGCATGTGTTCTACCTTCTAACTCTTCAAGGTTAAGATGGATGATTGGGGAAGATAGGGTAGAGTGTGATCCTTATGTTGATCTCACCTATTGTGAAGGACTTTGGGATTGAGTGTGATCCCTACACTTGGGGTAAGTTGGTCTCACCGATTTTCGTTGGTTCCAGAGGATAGCCATGGCTCTCCAATGATGATGATGATGATGATTCTCAGTGGTAGCTAAGTATTCGTGGTGGTGATAGGGACAATGTGGTAGTTGAAGCTCTCCTGCAGTGTTTATTCTTCTTTTGATTCAAGAATTTTTAGCATGATATGAGCAGAGAATTATAGAGATGGTACATGATGATATGATGATCGATAGATAGATATTGACAGGTGGAATTCTCCCTAGTTGAGAGGGTGTCTTAAATTATGAAACTAGAGCCAAATTCCACTTTGGACAACTCATTTGATGGAGATAATCATTGGATTGAATTCCTATTTCTGAGAGGATCAAAATTGACTTTTGAAGCACTAAATTCGGAAAAGGAAAAGTAGATTTTTGAGGTCAAGCTACCAAATAAAAAATTGTTAAGGTTGGCCTTGGGTCAAATGACACATCTCATTGACAAAATGACAACCATCAACTTGGATATAAATACAAGTGCCCTATTGCCTCATATGGACATCACAAATTCTTCATCTCTCTTCAATTGTTTGGTTCATACAGGTTAAAGGCAACTCTATTCTTCTTCACATGCGCTAGGGTTTTGAGGGATCTTTGACTTCTCCCTTTGGCATCTTTGACTTTTGATGATTTGATATTTTGTTTGGCTTGGTTTTCTTGGGGTTTGGATCTAATTAAGGAGGCTAAATTCAATGAGGAAGGAAGGACGAAATTTTGAAGACGCTAGACCACCTTTGACCACTGTTGACATTTTTGCAGTTGAAGTTTGACCAGCATTGACCAAGGGTCAAAAGGAGACTTTTGACTTCGATTTTCTTGGCGAAGGTCTGTCTCGTCAAGCCGCATTTTTGAGCTCTAAAACCAAGAAATTTTGAGGAATTTGACTGTTGTTAGCCACAGGTTTGACCACAAAATAGGGTTGTACTTTTTCTCCCTCCATTGAACAAATTGTGTCTCTTGTCTCTTGAGTGGTGCATTTGAATAATTGTTTTATCTACTATTACTCTATTATTATTAGTTAAATCGAAGGAATGGAAATTGTTAAATTGAATATTGTTAAATATTATTGAAGTAATAGTTACATTATAAAACAATTGATGAAAATCTAACAAATCACAACCAAATTTAAAAAATTTGATACGCCACAAAACAATAGATGACATCCTGTGCACTCATAAAGTAAAACCAATATTTATATTTATAAAAAATAGATGACATCGTGTGCACTCATAAGGTAAAAACAATATTTATATTTATAAAATTATAATTATAATTTGAGTTTGATTGCAAAATGCTTTTCATCAATATTCAAGATTTTATTTTAAAAAACAAAGTTTCAAATAATACTTTAAGATATGTCAGTTAACTATTTTTCTTTTTGTTTTCACGGGTAAATTTTGGATATAAATAATATATTTATAGCATTATATTTTTATTTTTATTTATTTATAAATAGATATTTTTAATAAATATTAATAGGATTTTAAAATATTATTTATTTATAAAATGTAAACAAAAATCTGTAATTTTAATAAATTTTGATCTATAGTCCAATGAAATTAATAAAAAATATATTTAATGGAAAAAAATCAATATATAAAATATTTTAATTGATTTTATTTATTATAATAAATTTGAATATATATTTTTATATATATTTAAGATTATAATAAGTAATTTCCATAAATTTGTTGATTAAAATATATGGGTATTTTGATTTTGATTCAAGAAATATTGTTTAAATTAATACGAATGAATTCAATGGTTTAACTTCACATATACTCATTCAATCCTAAAATATTTCAAAAATCTATAATCAAAATAAATTTAACAAAAATATATATTAATTTATTAAAAATTCACCAAATTAACTTGGATTAGAATCTCAAATACCACCATGGTAAACCAGCTTTGAATCTCTAAACGTCCTTGAGTTGTCTACTTTTCTAGAGAGGAAATGCACGGAGCAATGAACATGGAGTTCGTTGTATACCTTCGCTGAACAACAGTGACAGTGAAGTACAGTGGGTCTTAAGTCTCCCTATTTCAAGATCACGTTTTCATCTTGGTAGAAACAATGGATATGCTTCTTATTACTCTTTACAATAATTTCAAATATCAATTCAACGCCATGAAGATAGGAGCATCACCATGTGATCCACAAGTAAAGGTCATATTGATACTTTTCATTTATTTATTTTATAAAATATAACATTCTAGAAGAACAAGGGTCACTTCAAGTGAATGGGACACCAATGGGACACTGAATAATGATGCAGTAAACTTTTTATATTTTTCTACAAGTAGGTAATGAATTAACTTTACTCCAGCATTTTACTCCAGCATTCTGAATAAACTATTCATTATTCAAAAAATTAATAAGGTAGGTAATGAGTTATTTTCATTTCATGTGTTGAAAAATATAATATATTGAATTGAGGCTTCTGTGATCCATATCAAATTCTTGAGACAGGTTTTCGGCGATAATCACATCAAAATTCATTTGCCCACGCGTTTCGAACCAACAAGTGTGGTTCATTGGATCTGTTAAAGACCTAGTTGACCCCAAGGACATGAAGGGTGTTTATGTTATTCCCTGTTTGTGTGGGACACCCTAGGTTGGTGAAATTGGGCGCTCTATTAATCAAAGGATGCATGAGCACTCAGTTGACATCAAGCATGAAAGGACCCAGAGAAGACGAAGCATCATATATGTATTGACGAGGCTAAGGTTATTGCTAAGGTTGCTCATTTTCATGATCGGAAGTTTAGGGAGGCCATAGAAATCGAAAGAAGGACAAGCAATCTCAATAGGGATGATGGCTGGAAGATTAGCAACTATTGGATCCCTGCCATTTCCTCTTAGCCCTCATCCCCTCCGCCCCCCACCTTTTTTTTACCTTGTCTTCTTGATCGAGTGGATTTCTTTTTTTAGATGGATAAAAAAAGCCCCGTATTATTGAGGTGAAGTTCTATAATTTTAGTAGATGTTTTACCTAGTAATTTATATATAATTCAATATGTTTAAAATTATAATCATATATTAATTGATTATCATTTAGGTGTATTCCTTATCATATTTGGCTATATAAAAATAAGATTAGTAATAAAAATAAACATAATATACTATATTATAAGTTATTTAATTCATTTTATTAGTAAAGACAATATGAGTAATCGAAATATTTTTAATTAGATATATTTAGGTTCATATGAATTAAAAATGATTAAGAAATATTTTGAATAAAAATAAAAATAAAAATAAATAAATAAATCTAGTTAGTACCATAGTAACTCATAGGTTGGATGAGTTTATTTATTTTTAATAAAAATTATTCATATTTGGTTCTATAAATTAAGTTTAGTAATAGAATTAACTAATTAGATTAAACATAATATAATATATTCTATTAACAAGTTCTCAATTGAAGTTTCAAATAATAAAAGAAATAGTAAAACCAATCCATGGTATGACAAAGATTGTAAAAGTGAAAGGAGAGAAATTAAGGAAGTTGTTGATGAATCTCTTAAAATGGACAAGATAAAAATATACAAAGCCCCAACTAAAAGGAAAAAAAGGCAGTACATTCGTCAAAGACAGGAGAATCTCTTACACCTCTCTAAGGTAGCTCCTAAGAAATTTTGGAGGCAGATTCTGACTAGGAATACTAAAGATAATAATAAAATTGCTCTTCATGATTGGAATTCCTATCTTAAAAAGCTTTATGAATCTCCAAATGTCATGGATAATTTGGAAACCCTTCTCACAACGAAAGAAGTTTTCTCTTTAGAAGACATTAAGTTTGGGGTTAATTTCCTCGCTAATGGGAAAGCTAAGGACATTGAAGGTTACCAGGTGGAAATCTTAAAAATTGGAGGTCCTGTCCTCATCCCCCACATCCACAAGCTTTTCAATCAAGTAGTCAAGCAAGGGTTCCCTAAACCTTGGACTGAGAGCCTCATTATCCCTATTTTTAAAAGTGGGGATACAAATAACCCCTCTAATTATCGGACAATTATGATCAACCCTCTCTTAGCCAAGTTATATGGTAGTATTTTGGAAAAGAAGTTAAGCATATGGCTTGAAAGTGAAGGTAAGCGGGCTAAAGGCCAAGCAGGTTTCAGAAGGCATCACTCAACAACAAACCACCTCGTTACACTTAGGATCATTGCGGAGGAATGTCGTAATGATAAATCCAATTTATTTTGTTGCTTTGTGGACTTTAGAAAGGCTTCTGATACGGTTCCTAGATACAACCTTTGGAATAGATTAGAAGAGCTAAAGGTTCCTCTCAAGTTGAGAGCTGTCGCTATAAGGTTATACTAGAACATAATTACCAAGCTAAAGAGCAATGAGGGGTGGTCGAAAGATATTAAGTGTAACAATGGAGTTAAACAAGGTTGCCCCCTCTCCCCTACCTTATTTGGCATTTACATCAATAAGCTCGAAGGCTATTTAGAGGAAGCAGGATGTGATGGCGCGATCTTAGCTGGCATAGTCGTCATCTTTCTTCTCTATGCTGACGATATTGTTCTTTTCGCAAGGTGCCCATCTTATCTTGATAAGAAAATCAGGCTTCTTAAGGATTTCTGCTCTACCATGGGTATGACAGTTAACACTAACAAAACAAAAGTTATGATTATCAAATCCAAGAAGGACACTTACGCTAATTTTATGTATGACAATAATAACTTGGAGGAAGTGTATTCTTACAAGTACCTAGGAATTGATATTCATCACAAGCTCAACTGGAACCATAGCATTGATAAAAGGATTAATGGGGGGTGGAAAGCTTATTTTGGTCTTGAAAATAATTGTAAAACAACAAACCTCGTAATGTGGGATAAAAATAAGTTCCTCTTTGAAACTTTAGTCACTCCTATTATCTTATATGGCTGTGAGGTTTGGGGTTGCAACATCTCTAGAGAATCATGGAGAAAGATTGAGCAAATCCAGAAGCGTTTTATAACTTATAACCTGAAAATTAAAAGTAATACACCCTATTATATTCTCCTTATAGAAGCAGGTCTTTCCCCTATTGAGAGCCTAGCTATGATTATGTTTCTGTTGTACAAGCACAAACTCAATAACATAGATGATCATAGACATCCTAAGCTAGCTTTAAATTCCAGCCAAAACCACCTAAGGCTTAATTTGGGGTGGGATAAAGACACAAGAGCCTGGTTAAAATATTGGGAGAACAACGAGAATGATGCATTACAAAACATAAATAACATTAAAGATATTGTTACTTCTATGTTCAAAGAAAAAATGTGGTGTGAGAAAGATTTAGCGGCTAAAAGAAAATTAAGTTATTATAAGAAGGTCATCAACCCCACCCTAGAAGATCAAAAGTATCTCTCTATTTTAACTAGCTCAAAGAAGAAAATTAATATAGCAAAGATTAGAATGAATTCTCATGAGCTCCATAGTGAAACAAGTCGTTGGGCAGTTTCTAAAACGCCATGAATGGAAAGGTTCTGCCATATAGGTGAGAATAGGAACATTGAGGATGAAAACCACTTCCTCTTAGAGTGCCCCGCATACAACCACATTAGATCTCAGTTTCACAATCTTTGTTACAATACTGACCTTCCTAGCCTTTTACAATGTCAAAATTATAGTGAGCTCGGGAGGCTTCTCTCCAAGCTTTTTGAGTATAGGAATAAAATCTTAAATCAAAATAAATAATTTGTTTCTTTAGGTCCGATAGACCAATGTTTGGTCTCAGTGGACGTTAACCACCACCACCACCATCATCATCATCATATTGTGAGTTATTTTAATGAGGGTAATCAAAATATTTTCATATGAATTAAAAATAATAAATATTTTGATTTAAATTAGATTTATTTAGGTTCATATGAATTAAAAATGATTATTTTTGGTAAACTAATAAATATTTAGATTATAGTTCCTAGGTTAGTATATTTTTAAATTAGATTAAAAATAATTATATCAAACAAATTAAGGAATTAACTGTCTCTTGGACCAGTCAAATATAGCTGTTACCCTGTCCCTGTGGTCAAATTTAGTTGTTTCTTGGTCAATTATAGCTATTTTTTTCTAACCTTTTGAAGGATCTCTCTCTATTTAAGCTATGCCAGGATCTGGTTCTCCATCTTATCCTACATTAAACCACACTTATTGGTTCAAAATGCGTAAGCAAATGAATTTTAATGTGATTATCCCCGAAAACTTGTCGCAAAAAACATAATATAGTTTTTAAGTAGGTAATGAATTAATTTCATTCAGGTTTTTTTAAATAACCTATTAAATTTTGAAAAAGAATGTAATAATATAGGTAATGAGTTAACTTCATTGATAGGTTGAAAATATATAATATAATTATTATATAAATAGTCATGAATGGTAAAGTAGTTAGTTTGAATAGAGTTTAGTTTTTAGTTAGAATAGAATTTAGTTAGATTATTTACTTTTTGAAAGAATTAAATTATATTAAGAAATGCCTAAGTAGATAAATCAATTATAATATCTTACTACAATTAATTTCTTTAAATTATACATATATATGAGATCATATTTAAGAAATAAATTTAAATTAATAACACTAAATTATTATTTCAAATATAATTGTAGTAGTTTTTTTTTAAATGTAAATTAGGTGATTTATATCTAAATGAGATTAAGTTACTCAGAAGAATTGACACTGAGTTTTTTTACTCCCAACCAATTATATGGTTATAAATATTAGTAATACTAAGTTCAAATATATTGATTACAATTTCATTCATTAATACTGGTTAAAAATCTGTATAATTTTTATTAAATAATATATTTTGGTATTTTATTTTAAAACTAATCAAAAATATAATTTAGTATTTATTTTATTTGTAAAATGTGAAATTATAATTTAAATTTAAATTATAATATTTAATAAAATAAAGAAAACTATTAAATCTTTCTCTCAAAACTCACAAAAAAAAAAACTCAAAATTAATTTAAATAAAAATAATACAATTACCAAGACTTTTATTTAAAACTAAAATATCTAATTCCTCACATTTTAAAAATGAAATGCTTTTTCTAAATTATTTAGATGAAAACATGCACTTTCTTATCAATAAATTCATATAAAATAAAATTAGATTCACAAAAAGTCAATACATTGAAGTTTAGGGGTAATGCCCTTTATTAGAAATGTGTATTTTATGAGATATCACTCTGAAATATGGTTAATTTCCATACATATTTTGAAAATAAGGTAATTCAAAAATTTTCAATATATTTCTAAATCATAGATAAAGGCACCAAATAATAGTAATGAGGTCATTTCTTATTTTTTTCATTAAGATCTTAGCACATTTTCAATATGGGTTGATCATAAATAATCAATCTAATGATTTTTACAGGTAATGATGTTATTCTTTCAATAATTTTTGTTATTTTATAGATCATAATTTAAGTTGTCAAACTAAGAATGAGGACAGTCATGATTGATATAAAATTATTAACTACTATCCACAAATACAAGTTAACTCATCACTATTACTTTCTTACTTAAAAAAAGAAAAAATAAATAATATATATAATACATGAGATGTAGCTTAATTGACCATTTTCTTGATATAGCTCACCCAATATAGTTTTCTTTGCTATAAAATAATATGTAAAGCATGAGATTCAAAATTCAAATCCCTATAAAATAAACTATATATATTCTTTATTCACAAGAAACAAAAACACACACAAAATAAAATAAAATAAAATATATATAAAATAATTCCTTTGCTTCCCTAGTAAGCTTGCTCGGTTTGTAAATTAAGAACTGAACCTGAAAAAAAAATGCATCACCTGAATGGTCAAACCATATATGCGGTAAGGACGTAAAGTATTTTTTTATATATTATAAATCCGCAGTGAGAAATCCGAGAATTATGTTTTGAATTTCGCATTCGTGCTCCCTACCTCACCCACTAATATTTGACCATCCCTTTCATTTTTATACATTTTCCTCTTTTTCAACGGCACAATAGGGTTTACGTGCTCACGTTAGGTCATAAAGATCTTACGTGGCCCGATTAACGTCTTTTCTATTATTTTATTTTTAATTAGTTATAACATGAATATGCAGATTCATTTGACTTTCCCAATCTTCTATGTCAAGATTGTGATTCAGTTTGTTTTTATAATAAATAATCAAATATGTTACTTTTAACGTCTAACAATTTCTAGTGCTTTAAAATCCTCTCTTATCGACATTGTGCTGTAAACGGACATAAACACAACATAATTAAAATTGAATGGTTAGCAATCTATGGGCTGTGGACATGTTGTCGATATAGAGTTCCAACACCTTTTAATTGGCTTTGAGCATCAATTAATTAAAATTGAATAGGTAACTATCTATGGGTTGCGGACATGTCGTCGATAGAAAGTTCCAAGATCGGAGTAGGTTTTAGTTTCTTGCACCATCAAAAATAGGGGTGTGTCCAATCTCTATTTATTTTTGAAGAGTTTTTGTTTGTTTTTGTAGTTTTTGAAGAGTTTTTGTTTGTTTTTGTAGTTGAGGCTTTTCATATTCCAAGAAATGATTTTCATCAAAAAGAGGTGATTACGAAGGGATAGACTTCCAATATCACATTTGAATCTCTAAGGAGAGAGTGCTTGCTACCCTTGTTCTTATTTGTTGAGCTTGAAAATTGAGATTTGAGGAAGGCCTTACTTAAAATTTTAACTTGTTGTTCCAAGATAATGTGTGGTTCCTTACCTTTCCACGGTTTGGAAAGACATGAAAGGTCCAAGGCATCCATATGCATGTCTTCTAGTTCCTACGTGTTTTTTTCATCCCTTGTATTCGTCATATGAACTTCTTGAATGATTTCTTACTCTTCTTTTCGAGGAGAAACTAGAATAGACTCCATGGTTGTCCCTAGCTTTCATTGTATCAATTGAATGGGTATTTCAAGGTTAAAGCGAAGAGGGGTAGAGGGAGCAGGATCTTCCTCAAGCCCTAAAAGTGGGTTGAAATGGTTGCTGGTTTTAGGCATTTTTCCAGGGTGGGGCAACGAAAGGGGAGGTAGGATGTTCGTTCGCCTGGCAGAGGGCTTGGAAAATGCATCAAATTATTTCTCATATGATGAATTGGAAGTAGAGCTAGAGAAGAAAAAGAAAAGAAAATTCCAGTAATAGATGTTTGTATTCATGGAAATGATGACATGAAAAGGGGATGTACTCATAGTCAAGAGGTTATTTCCAGAGATCATCTTGGTGATAAATTTCTATTGATTCAAGTAGAGGTTCAAAAATGTTCATGTAAACACATATGCAAGGATAAGTCTGATATACCTGCATTTTGTGGCTTCAGAGGCATTAACAAAATGTCCTAGGGAATGTGAATGCCTGCCAATATTTATTTATCTCAAAACTCTCGAGGAAGCAAGTACATTTGTATCTAAATTAGGGAAATCATGAAGCCCTCCTCATAAGGTTCAAAATGATCTATCCAAAAATGTCGGTAAATCTTGAATGAGTTAAGAAAATATGGGTCATTCTCAAAAATCCTCATTTTTTCCTCCAAGATGGGTAAAACAATAGTAAGGACTTCTTTGGTTCATAGCTCTAGTTTGATTTTTCCTTTAGGCTTCCATTTTTGTTGGATCCATAGAGTGAGGACTTTTTTCTAGGACAAAACCACGAGGAATTTTCCCATGAGAGCATGATCACTCATATATTAGGTATAATCACCAGTACAGGTTGAGAAGATCTCAAACTAGGATCTTCCATTGCCTTATGAAAACAACTACTTAATGATCTTCACATGACTTTTCCATTGGAGGCATAACCAATGTTTCAAGTTGCATCCTAGTGGCTAGTTAAGGCATAGGATTGGGACCTCTAGCCCTAAGGTGTGCATCAATATCCTATAACAGTGTTCAGCCATAGCTATATTGTTATACAAGGTAGAGTTACTCCCTCCCACAATTCCTACCATGAACAAAGACTACAAGTTTAACTTAGGAATTAGGGTTTCTTTAGAACTAAAAGCTTGTTACTGTGTGATAGTTCTCTTGGGTGATGTACCATGAGAAATAATCGAACCTATGCCATAATAATTTTAAATTTAAAAAAAATCCTTAATTTTTAGTTTAATCTTTCTTTAAACTATTAATAAATATTAAAATAGTGAATGAGGTATAAAAAATTGTACTCTCGTTTTAGTTATAGTTTTTTTCACTAATGGTTACATGATAGTGAAAATGGTGCAATTTGCAAATGATGTGATCATTATGTATGTTAGTTTTAAGTTTATATTTGATTTACTTGTAATGTTGGAGGATATTAAACAATTTAGTAAGGATAACTCCTACTCTAAATCAATATTTACCAATATACATTTATCCTAACCACGAATCTAGCCAAGCACGAAGGGATCAAAATATTATGAGGTGTAAATTTTTCTAGAGTGCAAACTTTGAAAATAAAATGTATCTCCAAAGATTTGGCTCCCCTTGCCTCCTAATAGATACAAAGTTATCTATATATATATATATATATATATATATATATATAGATATATATATATATATATATATATATATATATATATATATATGTTGAGCTTGGTAGGACCATTTCATTTTCTATTAAGCAAAGGCAAATTTACACCACATAGATTGGCTAGGTGGCCTCAACTTGCCCCGGAGGGAAACCAAGTCTATTAGCCACCTATCCGCATTGTAAGCCATCCAAAAATAGTATAGTCTTAATCTCTCTAGCCAAGCTATATATGTCTCTGTTTCATGTCCATACACTAGATATCTATCTAAACTTATATTTGCATGACGAAAATTAAAAGATATCCGCATAAAAAAAAAGTAAACATGGGGAAGTGACTAGCCCTTCTGCTCCTCTGAGGCCGATTCCACAGGTGCCGGGTCCTTGGCTGATGCACCAGGCATCTCATTCAGTTCTAGGAGCATGGGATGTGGCGATCAATTCTATCCAACCTGTTGTCTTCCTTATGAAGCTAGAATTGAATTTTCTGCAAGTCTTGCTTGTAACTTGGCATACCTTGGAGTGTTACTTCCATTCCTACAAAAATTTGTTCCATTGCTTTGCCCAATAGACTCTTCATCAACCAATAGAGGTATAGGGTTTGTTTGAACTGCGTAATTATTCCTCTGGTGTTGCCCACGTCCGGAACTAAAGTCCTCCAGTTGTCCATATCCTCCTTTGTCTCACTGCCTTGTTTTATTTCCTCCTCCCACTCTTCTAACAATTTTGGATTCCTTCATCAGTCCCCTCATGGTAAGCCTCAGTCGCTTCAATGATAAGGTTTTCTACCGACTTTCTACCCCTGCAAGGCTCCAATGTGCTTGGCTCTTTATCCTTCCTAGGGGCCTAGCCACATCTTCCTCGTCCTCGTCCTCTTGCAGGCCGAGCCATATCCAAGTTTCCTGAGACCTGTTGACAACAACGGTTTGTTAATCCACAACAAATCATTGTAATTTGGTACCTTTCCTGTATTGTTTTGACATCGCAGTGAGCCACACCATGCTTCTCTTCACACCTTCAGCTCTCAGCCTCAGAGCTGGGGTGGTTCGGAGATCCGACCCTGCATTGGGACTGGATCTAGCCTCCCGCTATCACTCCCCTTCTCCATACCCAACAACTTCCCATCACAGTCAGGTGAGCCCCCCCTTGCCTAAACCAAGCATGCAAGCCCATCCTCATCCTAGCAGAATTCCAAGAAGAAATTGGGAACCTTGCCCCCTCTACCCAGGAAATGATAGTGCTGCCACTCGCTTTCTCCCATTTAGCTTTCCATTCACAGTCTCTGGCTTTGCCATAGTCCCGAAGGGAATTCCCATTAACTTGGTGCTTTCTTTGGCTGTGATTGTATGGTCTACTGCCCATGCACCTTGTCAACTACTCCCCCTTCCCCCATCTTCCATCTCATTTCCCTCACTCATTTGCCTACTATGGTCAGCCCCACACCAAACGCAGTTTATGGAACCTAGGTTCTCCAAGCCAGACAACATAAGTTTATCCCAATAGCGGCCATAGGCAATACCCAATTGGCATAGGATATAGATGCAGAACTAGGCAATTGCCACCAATTTCCTTCCCCATTGCCACCAACAATTCTCAACCCCCCAGGTAATCTTCCTACTTACCCCCCTCTCCCACCAGTAAAACCCCAACCATAACATCATTGCAGTGGAGGAACAAGGCCAAAAAACATACCCGATTTCAATTGCAGGTTATCTTCGAGCTTGGGGTTGCAAGAGTCGTCGCCTTCCCATTCCTCTGCAGCACCTCCTTCCTCCACAGGAAAAAACTCTTACAATGCTCTCTTTCCTGTCATGCTTTCCTTTACGGCTTACCTAACCTCATGTCCTACCACCTTTCCCACCACCCTTGCATGCACTCATGCCAAACGTCATCACACCCAACGCCTTGAGCATGTGGGGGTGGCAGTACTTGTCTCAGAGCTACCTATCATTAATATGACCAGGCGGTCCCAACTGTGAGCCCGCACCCCAATTGAGGTATATATATATCGGGGTATATATATATATCATTTTTCATTGTTTAAATTTTATTTTTGAATGCAGTTCTTGAACATTCCCTTCGTTACCTAGATTGTGTATATTATACAACTTGAATTTTCATTATTGGATTTCATTAGAAATGGACCTAAAAATATACATGAAAAGAGACCAATATGTAGAATAGTGAAACTCCTTGAAATGTGTTAAATATAATATTTTAATCTTTCCAATTGCATTATATACTATATGCATAGTTTTTTTGTTTAACCTTATATATATATATATATATATATATATATATGAAAATTCACATTAAAATATTTTATATAATTTTTATTATTATTAATAATATATTTTAAATGTTACATTTTAATTTTATATTAAGAATGGAATCAATCACACATGAAACTGTTATTAGAAAATAACTAAATTTATTACTTTCATTCTTTATTTATATATATTCTCCACATATATATAGATTCTTGGAAATTATATATATATATATATATATATATATATATATATATATATATATATATATAATAGTTTGCATAAATATTTTAAGAGTCTAATTTAAATGCTTTATTGAAATATTTTTATAAATGAAAATACAAGTTTTCTTATTTTTAGTTAATTTTACATAGATATGGAAGCTAATATAAAATTATTTTACATAGAAATATTTTATTTATGATTGAGAGTGAGTAAAATATTATTATCATATCTTCTTTTTATTAAATATATATATTCATTTTTGTTTTTTATCATACCCAACATTGATTATTTTATTTAAAAAACATTTTACTTTTATTTTAAAAGAAACAACTATCAACTTTACATTAAGTATGAACAGAATCACAGGATTATCCCATATTACATTATAGAATTATCTCTCCACTCAATTAAATTTAACTCTAAATCTTTAAAAAAGTAAACTCCACATACACTAATTCACATACATTATCATAACTGGTAATAAAATCTTATTTCAAATACTAAAATAAAATGTCTCTTAAAAAATCAAATGGCCGGCACTGTGACAGAAAAAAAAAAATTGTAATCATTTATTTCTATTTTAAAAATATAAAAATTATGTCTAAAAGAAAAACAACTTATAACAAATATTTGTTTAAAGAAAAACAACTTATAATAAAATATTTGAAACTAAAGCTGCACCACTGTCCAACGTTCAGCGCCTGATAACAATTGCCCGCTAGATGCTATCCAGGCAGACTTCAGCGTCTTGTACATTAACTTCCTCACTGATGTTTAACACATAGGAATCTACATAGCAATAACGGTTTTAAATCAATTTATTACTTTTGACTTATAAAAACACAAACTATAATAAAATTCAAAAGAGAACCCCGAATTAAAAATATCAAACCCCAACGCTTCCATGCTGCCAACCCCGCGGACCAGTTTCAGAGCCACATACTGCACTGAGGACAGCATACAGATCGTTCCTAGTAATCATCTTTTCCGTTTTCATTTTTTAGCTTAAGATGCAACACAGTTGTAACATCCCTACCGGGTAACTCATCATAATTAACAGTTATGAATAGTTATTTAGTTTCGGAACTGATCCTTAGCATTCGGAACTGATTCTTGAATTTGGATATTGGAAATGAGATCGAATATGGGGAGGTGGGGGCAGTTATTGATTTTCCGTTCCCGTGCACCTTCTCCAACGAACTCGGCCCGATGAATCGAACTATGGAATCGGGTCCACTACTTATTCTCCTGTCTTGGCATGGTGCCTAGTCGTGGGGATCGGACTCAACTCGTCTCTCAAATGGCTTCCATGCTTCAGGGACCGGGCCGATGTAGATTTATCGAATGATTCCTTTGGGTGAACTGAGTTTCACAGTGCCTGCAAATGTTCAACTTTTCGTGAGGCGGCACCCCCTCGTGCTTCGTCGAAACGAAATAACGTTTTTATAATGTAACTATAAATGCGTATGTTCCTCGTCGGTCTGCGAATTGATTAGATACCCCTACTCCACTTTCTGCACGCTAAACGAAAGCACCCGGAAGGAATCTCAAGAGCAGGCATGGTGTGGATTCTCGTGGCCACATGTGATGCCAGTCGTTACCCTCGGCGCAAGATTTGGAGCTCATCCTTACGAATCGCAAATCCAGGCGGTTTTCTCTGCAAAGAAAATCTTAAAAACTCGCTCACAGCCCAATTCTTCCAACAAGCATTGCTTCCTGCTCCTACTCGACTGATATACCGAATTTGAGTTTTGCAGAAGGAAGACAGACAGTTGTTGTTAAGGCTGCGATGGCTCTACTTGACGCGCTCACGCTCTGGTTGTTTCTCTTTGGGTTACTGTCACAGAGTGCTATATTATTGGTATGGGGCACAACCTCTTCAGTTCCAACTGCCGGAACAATGGTCCACTTCTACAAATTCGACAAGATCAGGAGATGTGCTGATGTAGAGGTTTTTGTAAAGGAAGTTGTGCAGAAATGGTATTTCAAAAATAAGAGTATCACTGCTGCGCTGCTTCGTATGCATTACAGTGACTGTTTTGTCCGTGGCTGCGATGCATCCATTCTTCTGGATGGCTATAATGGTAACCTGCCGGAGAAGAAGGCTCCACAGAATTTGGGTCTGAGGGCATTCGATGTGATCGAAGATATAAAGGCTGCGCTGGGAAAGAAATGTGCAACAGCAATCTGGTGGCTCATCCTTTGGTTTTTCAAGGTGGAGCTGAAGGTGAATATGAAGAGATCAATAGTTCTTAATACTCACGCCCAGATCTAAAGATAAGTAACTGCATTCTTATAGAGAGAATTTTTAGTGCATGCTTTAGAAGAATGATTGATTTTATATGTTCTCTTTGTAAAGAGAATAGGTTAATGCATGTGGTAATGTATATGGTAAAATATTGATTAATTTATCTGTTTTCTTGGTTAAAGAAGTACTTAATGAGTCCATGCTTGTATCATTAAAAGACTATGTCCACTGCATATACCAAAGAAGGGATATTAGGATAAGCTAATGGCTCAAGAACAGTCATCGTGTTATGGAGATGTGTTCTTTGTATGTTAGCAAAACTATGATAAATCTTGACCATTGTGTTATATGTTTTAAAAAGAAACATGGACTTGTAAATTAATGGTTAGATCTCTTAGAGAGAGATATGCACCAGTGTGAATAAGCATTGTGAAAAGTAGAACAAGAATTTACTTGAATAGATGTACTAGTTAGTTAGTATGTTATGCTTTCTCATGCAAATGAGTAGATGATAAAAGATCATTTTTAGAGGTGGCTTAATGAATTATTGATATTGTAGCTAATCTTGTTGCCAAGATTGTTGTCAACAGCAATGACAGGAAAATATGGCGGTTGGTGCCAAAGGAAAGTAATGTTTAACATTGGCAGGAAAAGGATTAATCATCCATGCAGATGAGTTCAAGTTGCAGTATTGTCCATTGCTAGAACAATTATGCCACAAGGAATGTTGCATGTGGCGGTATGTAAATAAAAGATTACATGGAAATTGTATTAGCTTTTAGCTAGTTATGTGACAGCTTAATGATAATTCATTGTAAAGATTTTAATACAATGGTTAAGGGATGGAATCCCTTATGAGCCATTGAGTGAGGGGTGAAAACCCTCACGAGCGTTTAATAATAAGATTAAACATTTGCTGGTTTTCACCCTACGGGGTTTCCAGGGTATATCCGTGTTCAATGGTGTGATTGATGTGATTGCTTTATGTGTCCGTTGATAATGATGGGTCCTTGATGATGATGGTTCTTTATTTGATGTGACAACCATAATGTCTTAGTACATGATTATCTAACATGGTTAAGGATATCAAGAAATGGATGCATGGATTCATGAGACAGTTTATGTTATTACAGTGATGGTTAAAGGTTATGCATTGGTTATGAAACTTACTGTCTTTGATGGCAATTTACTTGATGTACTAATGAATACTATGTCTAATGGTTAATGATGATTGTGGAGTTATGAATTTGATAAATTACTAGCGGGTAATTTGTATTAAAAATTCTAACTTCCTACTTTTACCTGCGAGGTTACCGGGGTATGTGACAAGTGGTATCAGAGCTAAAGGTTGCAGTACTGGCGCCTTTGGGAATTGGTAAGCGGAAAGGATATTGAGGTACGCCATCAGTAGGCATTAACTCAGGTACGAGTTTAATCATTCACATATTCATTTATGTAGTACACTACTTTTGGCATGATAGGTGTGATTCATGTTTATAACTGCTTTAAGTAGTAAATAATAAGTTGTTGCATAACTACGTTCATAACGTTAAATTCCTGATGAGGATAAAATACAATGAAACTTTTGTCACACCTAAGAACAATATTGAGTACTCATTACATTCATGAACAATATTGAACACTCATTGAGGGAAGTGATAATCAACTACCAAGTTTGATTTGCAAATATGGCAATAACAATGATGCATTTAATGAGCAAAATTGAAGTTACAATGAACAAAACTTCCTGAGCCAATGCATGAATATAAATTAGGGGAACATCCTTGAATAGGATGAAAAATTGTTTTAAAAAGGACATTAGAAGAACCCCTTTAGATATTGAAAACATGCAATGAGTCAAGCAGCGAGACTTGATTGTCATAACTAACCTTGATTCAGTCTTGTCATGGATGCATGAAGACGATTGGTAGTTGAGATTGGTTAGTGTTGTATGACTAACCCATAGAACTTATATGCATTAATTCAATTGGACTAAGATTGTTACAATAGTGGTAAACAAGTGAAGGTTGATTGATGTCACATGCATGGAATGTGTGTATGAAGATTTTTACTCTCTCTGTGCTATAGTCCAGCTGTTCATGAGAGGAGTTCTTAATTTTATTCACCATGAGAATGCATGATGAATAGTATATGCTTATGTCTTAATAGATTTAATGATGATTACCCTCTAATTAATTGAAATCCATTAGCATGGTATGTGCTTATGTTAATCATTATTCGTTGGGAGATAAAAACCATTGGAGCCTCGATTTAATGATGGTTGAATTTATCTCTACTATGGGAATGATGGATTTCTTATGCATGTTGCATTCCAGTGTGAAGTTAATTGTAGAGGCATGTGCAGTGAGTAACATTTCTAGGACCTATTCATGGTATAATTACATGTGATAATTATACATAAATAGACTACCTGTGTTAATACAGTTGTCAGTAAACTCTAACTACCTTCCCCAACTATAGATGCTTCCAAAGGAAATGGAAGCAAGGAGAAGGAAGAAGACCGTGCTGTAGGGACAGACGGAGATAGGAAAAAGAAATCGCTAAGTCTGGTGGTGACCAGATAGCGCAAGCTTTGAGTGTCAGAATCTTGCAGAAGACACTAAGTCTGGGATTGACTAGATAGCGCTCGATGTGCATATGAGTATTCCTTTGACCATGCTTAAGGAGTTGGAAAATGTGTGTTGATGTTAATGATTTTCGTAATGTCTCCTTGAACTCATTATTCTGAGATGGTCACATAGTAGAGTTATGATAGTTGTTGCATCTAGCATCAAGTGGTAACTCTGGTGCATGTGTGACACTTAGGAGATTATGCTTCTAAATGCATAAGTAGAGTAATTGCTCCTGGTAAGGGTGGGTTAATTTGTTAGTTATGCATGTTGATCCAAGGATAAGATAAGTATCTTGCTCACTTTCTTGAAGAACACATATGAATGTTTTATATGATTTCTTAGTAGAGAAAGTATTTGAATGCATGCAATAAAAGAATAGTTCTTTTATAGATTTTCTTGGTAAAGGAAATGTGTTAAGGCATGCAGTTAAAGATTGATTATTTTATATACTTTCTTAATAAAGCAAATAGGTAGTTCCTATTAGGAAGACTCCACGTGAGTCTTGTGTGTGAATGCTTGTCTCTCGTCTACAAAATCCTTGCTAAATATAGCCAAAGTATCTTCTTGAGAAAAGAGGATGAGGCATATAAATGTCCTGAGGACAAAGCATGGAAGGTGGCCAAGTTTTCTTGAATTAAAATATGTATCTTTATTTGATAAAGGCTTCTTGGAAAAATATATATATACATATATGCTAATTGCATTATGATTCTAGTTAGTTTCTAAGTTCTAGTGAAATGATTATGCATTACATGCATGATAAGATAGCTAAAGATGTGCTTCTAGGCACATAGATATTCATTTCTAACTTTCTTGAAGGAAGAGTGTATTATATATATACTTAAATATAGTTTCATTCTAGAAGAGTGTGCATACTTCATGTATGAAGATGAAGGATTTTATGAGAATTTTCTTGAAAATAAGAATAGAGGTTCTTTCCTTAAAGACACATTAGAATAGTGTTCATACAAGAACCAAAATCCTTACTTGTCTCATGAAAAGAACTATGTGCATTGAAGTAAAGTAATTGTGTTAGGAGAACACATGTTGCATATTGGTAGCTATTGTGACTTTGGAATTATGAGTCTGTGTGTACTTAGAGAAAGTGGTCATGTTAGCTTCCTTGAAAATAATAATCTCTTGGAGAGATTGTCTTGTTGGATGAGCTGTGTTGATTGCTTGATTATGATGCATAAAGGATAAGTAAACCTTGCCTAAAGATGGATATCTTTAATAATTCCCTGAAAAGGAAGATAGAAGAATGAGGTTAAAATGACTTCCTTTAAGAAAGAGGTATGTGGTTTGTTGTATAAAATGATGGTAGTCTTCTAGTGAAGGGAATAAGTGTTGCATACATTAAAGAAGGGCTTATATGATAAGCAATGGTATGCACAAAGATTAGTCATTATGATATAGAGTTATGATCTTTGTATGTTAGAGAGATTATGTTTAATTACATTAACAATGCATGACCCAAGCTAGCCATAGTAAACGTAAGATAATACTCCATTAATGATGATTTGAATTAGAACAACAGGCTATGGCAAAATTGGGAATGCTGAGAGTATTAACTCAACTGTTGTTGACATTTATACATTAATGAGTATTTGCATATGCTTTTATACATGACAATATTGAATGCATGCACATTCTTGGAAATTGAATACGTGTTAACTGATGCATATTTATAACTAACGTTGCTGATGGGATTAAGTAGTGGTAGCTTAATGGCAACAAGAAAACTCATCACATGAATTGCTGCAATGTGAAATGCAATCATAAATGAGAAAGAATGATGTTATATGGTATGCATGAATTATGTTATTTGGGAATTTGCATGCATACTATGTGTATGATGGATATGTTTCCCATCAATCTTGATGTTGTGGACCCATGTGGGGGTTAAGTGTAAATGCATGGTATACATGCATGTTTGTTGTGCTAATGATAATGATTATATGGTTCATTGTGTAAATTACTTTGAGAAAGAGTAATAAAAGAGAAATTTAACATGCCAGACAGTTGTGGATAGTTGAGTTGATGACAGTTA
This sequence comes from Pinus tabuliformis, assembly GCA_031772625.1. NCBI lineage: Eukaryota > Viridiplantae > Streptophyta > Pinopsida > Pinales > Pinaceae > Pinus > Pinus tabuliformis. The sequence continues at coordinate 1,442,436,043 of CM062818.1, read as the reverse complement.
CCTGCCCGGAGGGGTTGATGGTACCTGTCTGCCCGGACTGTGAAAGGCTTGAATGCCTTGGGTTGATGACAGTTACCTGCCCGGAGGGGTTGATGGTACTTGTCTGCCCGGATTGTGAAAGGCTGGAATGCCTTGGGTTGATGGCAGCTACCTGCCCGAAGGGGTTGATGGTACTTGTCTGCCCAGATTTACTCTCCCTGGAATTCTTGAGCTGGTTGGCCAGTGGAATTCCATGTTAGACCTGGTAAGGTCTCTATCAAAGAAACTGTCTGGATGTGAAAATGACTCGGTTTGGTTGTGGAAACTAGTTCCCATGGGTTGGGAATTCTTTAGTCTATTGTGATTTTCATGGCTAAAGGAATTAACTAATCAGTTGTAGGTGATGTTAAAAATAAATTCTATATATAGTTGTGTGAAATGTGTTATGCACATTCAACAGGAATGAATTTAATGTTCAATAAGAAGTTATTGGAAATTTTAATTCCTGTATCATTTTATTAATTTTGTGAAAGTCTTAGTAGGGGCTAAGACCATTTCCAAATGATGCAGTGATTGACTGTTTTGATGATTAGAGAGCTAGGTGCTCTTTTGGTACTTTTAGAAGTACTTTGCGGATGTCTTTAGTAAGAATTCATGCAGTGTGCACGTGAGCAGTGATTTATCATTTGTTGATTAGTGTTAGTGCTCTTTAAGTACTTGTAAAAGTACTGTGATTTAGAAATCATTTAGCATTGCACAATTGATTGCTAGTCAAAAGTATTTCATTTGACTCAAAATATAGTGACTAATGTGATTGAATTTGTTAGTCATATATTACAGGAATTACTTACCATGGAAGGTTGAAGAGTGGTCCAACCACTATTGAAATGCTTACATGAAGGTATTCATGATCTTCAAGCATAGATGGTAAGTAATGGTAAGTTGACACAGAGAATTGTTATCATGAATGAATAAGGGCCAAGTGGTGGCGATTAGAAGTTGCATATTTTTGCAATTACGAATGCTTATGTTTATTGATGCTTATAACTAATGATATTTCTTATGACTATATCATTACTATTTTGTTGGTTGTCATTTCCTGGAATGACAACTTTGATTTTAAAAAGGAAGGATCACATTTTGTGTGGTTTAGATGGTATATCAATGAGTAAAATCTCAAGTTCTCAATGAAAGATGAACACCGAGGACGGTGTTCCTGTTAAGGGGGGGAGTATGTAACATCCCTACCGGGTAACTCATCATAATTAACAGTTATGAATAGTTATTTAGTTTCGAAACTAATCCTTAGCATTCGGAACTGATTCTTGAATTTGGATATTGGAAATGAGATCGAATATGGGGAGGTGGGGGCAGTTATTGATTTTTCGTTCCCCGTGCACCTTCTCCAACGAACTCGGCCCGATGAATCGAACTATGGAATCGGGTCCACTACTTATTCTCCTGTCTTGGCGTGGTGCCTGATCGTGGGGATGGGACTCAACTCGTCTCTCAAATGGCTTCCATGCTTCAGGGACCGGGCCGATGTAGATTTATCGAATGATTCCTTTGGGTGAACTGAGTTTCACAGTGCCTGCAAATGTTCAACTTTTCGTGAGGCGGGCGCCCCCTCGTGCTTCGTCGAAATGAAATAACGTTTTTATAATGTAACTGTAAATGTGTATGTTCCCCGTCGGTCTGCGAATTGATTAGATACCCCTACTCCACTTTCTGCACGCTAAACGAAAGCACCCGGAAGGAATCTCAAGAGCAGGCATGGTGTGGATTCTCGTGGCCACATGTGATGCCAGTCATTACCCTCGGCGCAAGATTTGGAGCTCATCCTTACGGATCGCAAATCCAGGTGGTTTTCTCTGCAAAGAAAATCTTAAAAACTCGCTCACAGCCCAATTCTTCCAACAAGCATTGCTTCCTGCTCCTACTCGACTGATATACCGAATTCGAGTTTTGCAGAAGGAAAACAGACAGTTGTTGTTAAGGCTGCAATGGCTCTACTTGACGCGCTCACGCTCTGGTTGTTTCTCTTTGGGTTACTGTCACAGAGTGCTATATTATTGGTATGGGGCACAACCTCTTCAGTTCCAACTGTCGGAACAATGGTCCACTTCTACAAATTCGACAAGATCAGGAGATGTGCTGATGTAGAGGTTTTTGTAAAGGAAGTTGTGCAGAAATGGTATTTCAAAAATAAGAGTATCACTGCTGCGCTGCTTCGTATGCATTACAGTGACTGTTTTGTCCGGGGCTGTGATGCATCCATTCTTCTGGATGGCTATAATGGTAACCTGCCGGAGAAGAAGGCTCCACAGAATTTGGGTCTGAGGGCATTCGATGTGATCGACGATATAAAGGCTGTGCTGGGAAAGAAATGTGCAACAGCAATCTGGTGGCTCATCCTTTGGTTTTTCAAGGTGGAGCTGAAGGTGAATATGAAGAGATCAATAGTTCTTAATACTCACCCCCAGATCTAAAGATAAGTAACTGCATTCTTATAGAGAGAATTTTTAGTGCATGCATTAGAAGAATGATTGATTTTATATGTTCTCTTTGTAAAGAGAATAGGTTAATGCATGTGGTAATGTATATGGTAAAAGATTGATTAATTTATCTGTTTTCTTGGTTAAAGAAGTACTTAATGAGTCCATGCTTGTATCATTAAAAGACTATGTCCACTGCATATACTAAAGAAGGGATATTAGGATAAGCTAATGGCTCAAGAACAGTCATCGTGTTATGGAGATGTGTTCTTTGTATGTTAGCAAAACTATGATAAATCTTGACCATTGTGTTATATGTTTTAAAAAGAAACATGGACTTGTAAATTAATGGTTAGATCTCTTAGAGAGAGATATGCACCAGTGTGAATAAGCATTGTGAAAAGTAGAACAAGAATTTACTTGAATAGATGTACTAGTTAGTTAGTATGTTATGCTTGCTCATGCAAATGAGTAGATGATAAAAGATCATTTTTAGAGGTGGCTTAATGAATTATTGATATTGTAGCTAATCTTGTTGCCAAGATTGTTGTGAACAGCAATGACAGGAAAAGATGGTGGTTGGTGCCAAAGGAAAGTAATGTTTAACATTGGCAGGAAAAGGATTAATCGTCCATGCAGATGAGTTCAAGTTGCAGTATTGTCCATTGCTAGAACAATTATGCCACAAGGAATGTTGCATGTGGCGATATGTAAATAAAAGATTACATGGAAATTGTATTAGCTTTTAGCTAGTTATGTGACAGCTTAATGATAATTCATTGTAAAGATTTTAATACAATGGTTAAGGGATGGAATCCCTTATGAGCCATCGAGTGAGGGGTGAAAACCCTCACGAGCGTTTAATAATAAGATTAAACGTTTTCTGGTTTTCACCCTACGGGGTTTCCAGGGTATATCCGTGTTCAATGGTGTGATTGATGTGATTGCTTTATGTGTCCGTTGATAATGATGGGTCCTTGATGATGATGGTTCTTTATTTGATGTGACAACCATAATGTCTTAGTACATGATTATCTAACATGGTTAAGGATATCAAGAAATGGATGCATGGATTCATGAGACAGTTTATGTTATTACAGTGATGGTTAAAGGTTATGCATTGGTTATGAAACTTACTGTCTTTGATGGCAATTTACTTGATGTACTAATGAATACTATGTCTAATGGTTAATGATGATTGTGGAGTTATGAATTTGATAAATTACTAGCAGGTAATTTGTATTAAAAATTCTAACTTCCTACTTTTACCTGCGAGGTTACCGGGGTATGTGACAACAGTTTTTTATTATTGTTGTGTTGAAAATTGTATTTTATGGCTTTAGTTGGATCAATTTTGTTTTGAGATGTATTTATTTTAAATAAAAACAAAGTATATTCCCGATAAAATACATTATAATATTAAAAAAATAGAATATATATATATATATATATATATATATTTTGTTAGTTGTAATTAAAAAGATTATAAAATATTAGTGATTTAGTTATAATTATGTTCTATTGGTGCGTTATTAATATTTTAACTCAATATGAAAAAAATGTGACAAAAATATTTCACTTTCAAATTAGAAGATATAAATAAAATATTCCCACGTAATATAATTTTATATCAATTTTAGAGAGATAAAGTAACTAAAAGTTTAAAAAATCCTAAATTAACAATTTTGTTAACTAACATATTTCAATGTGAGCTTCCTTCATATATATATATATGGGGAGAAAATGTGCATTGATCATAATAAAATATTTCAATGCTCAAAATAATAAATAATAAAAAATAATTTAGTTACCTTTTAACCTGGGAGATGTGATTTATTCAATTCTTATATAAAATTGATATGAAGCATTGAAAAAATATTAATAATAATAAAAATATTCAATATGTATAAATAAAATATTACACTATATAAGGCTAAGCAATATTGACTTGTGTGTAAAAATATATTAATAATATAAAAACATTTTAATATAAGTGTGTGGTCCATACATTTACTTCACTCCGGCATTCTGAATAAACCATTCATTATTCAAAAAATTAATAATGTACGTAATAAGTTATTTTCATCTCATGTGTTGAAAAACATAATATAGTTATTAACTAGGAAATGAATTAATTTCATTCAGGTTTTTTAAATAACCTATTAAATTTTCAAAAAGAATGTAATAATGTAGGTAATGAGTTAACTTCAGTGTTGAAGATATATAATATAATTATTATATAAATAATTATGAATGGTAAAGTACTTATTTTGAATAGAGCTTAGTTTTTAGTTGGAATAGAATTTAGTTTTCATTTGATTAATTTTTTAAAGAATTAAATTATATTAAGAAATACTTAAATAGATAAATCAATTATAATATTAGATAAATTAATTATAATATTTTACCATAATTAATTTCTTTAAATTATATATAAGAGATGATATTCAAAAATAAATTTAAATTAATAATAATAAATTTCAAGCATCTAGGACTATGACTCTCTTCATTTTTAATAAATTTCAGTACGTTATTTTAAATTAATTTCGATTATATGCTATCAGAAGACAATGTCTTTTCTATCATTTTATTTTTAATTAGTTATAACATGAATATGCAGATTCATTTGACTTTCCCAATCTTCTATGTCGAGATTGTGATTCAGTTTGTTTTTATAATAAATAATCATGTATGTTACATTTAACATCTAACAATTTCTATTGCTTTAAAATTCTCTCTTATCGAGATTGTGGTGTAAATGGACATAAACAAAACATAATTAAAATTGTGGTGTAAATGGACATAAACAAAACATAATTAAAATTGAATGGTTACCAATCTATGGGTTGTGGACATTTTGTTGATAGAGAGTTCCAAGATTTTTTATTTGGCTTTGAGCATTAATTAATTAAAATTGAATAGTTATCCATCTATGGGTTGTGGATATGTTGTTGATAGAGAGTTTCAAGGTTTGTGGAGGTTTTAGTTTTTTGCACCATAAAAAAATATAGGACAATGGAGTTTGTCCGATCTCCATTTATTTGTGAAGAGTTTTTGTTTGTTTTTATAGTTGAGGCTTTTGATATTCCAAGAAATGATTTTCATTAAAAAGAGGTGATGGTGGAGGGATAGACTTCCAAGATCATATTGAGTCTATCAAAGTTGACCAATCTTTGATCTAATTCTTTGAGAATTTACTGTTTGTTTGTGCAACCTTTTTTTATTTTCTTCATGGAATTTCAAAGAGTCTTTTAGGGGTTGCATTTGAATCGCTAAGGAGAGAGTGCTTGCTACTCATGTTCTTATTTTGAGCTTGAAAATAGAGATTTGAGGAAGGCCTTACTTAGAACTTTACCTTGTTGTTCCGGAATAGTTTATGGTTCCTTACCTTTCCAAGCTCTTGAAAGACATAAAAGGTCCAAGGCATCCATATCCATGTCTTCTACTTCCTATTTGCTTTTTCATCCCTTGTCTTTGTCATATGAACTTCTTGAAGGATTGATTACTCTTCTTTTTGAGGGGCAACTAGAATAGACTCCATGGTTGTCCCTAGCTTTCCTTGTATCACTTAAATGGGTATTTCAAGGTTAAAGGGAAGAGGGATAGCGGGAGTAGGATCCCTATAAGGTTGAAAATGATCTATCCAAAGTTGTTGGTAAATCTCGGTTGAGTTAAAAAAAATAGGGGTCATTCTAAAATATCCTCATTTTTTCCTCCAAACTAGCTACAACAATAGTAAGGAATTCTTTAGTTCCTAGCTCTAGTTTGATTTTTCCTTTATGCTTCCATTTTTGTTGGATCCATGGAGTGAGGGGTTTTCTTGACGACCAAAGCACGATGAATTTGCCTATGAGAGCATGATCCCTTTTATATTAGATATAATCACCAATACCTGTTGAGAAGGTCTCGAATTAGGATCTCTCACTTCCTTATGAAGACAAATACCTAATGATCTTCACATGTTTTTTCTATTGGAGGCGTAACCAATGTTTCAAGTCACATCGTAGTGGCTAGTTAAGGCATGGGACTGGGGCCTCTAGCCCTAAGGTGGGTGTCAATATCCTATAACAATTTTCATCCATAGCTATATTGTTATAGAAGGTAGGGTTACTCCCTCCCAAAATTCCTATCATGAACAAAGACTACAGGTTTAACTTAGGAATTAGGGTTTCTTTATAACTAAAAGCTTGTTACTATGTGATAGTTATCTTAGATGATGTACCATGAGAAATAATCGAATCTATGCTATAATAATTTTAAATTTAATAGTCCTTAATTTTTATTTCAAAATTTCTTTAAACTCTTAATAATTATTAAAATAGTGAACGGGGAAAAAAATTTCACCCCCTTTCTAGTTATAATTTTTCTGGCTCATGGTTACATGATAGTGAAAATGGTGCAATTTGCAAATGATATGATTATTATGTATGTTAGTTTTAAGTTTATATTTTATTTACTTGTAATGTTGGAGGATACTAAACAATTTACAAAGGATAACTCCTACTCTTAATCAATATTTACCAGTATACATCCATCTTAACCATTGATCTAGCCAACCACAGAGGGATCAAAATATTTTGAGGTGTAAATTTTTCTAGAGTGCAAACTTTGAAAATAAAATGTATCTCCAAATATTTGGTTCCCCTTGCCACCTTGTGTGTGTGTGTATATATATATATATATATCATTGTTTATATTTTATTTTTGAATGCAGTTCTTGAAAATTCCCTTCGTTATCTAGATGGTGTAGATTATACAACTTGAATTTTCATTTTTGAATTTCATTAGAAATAGACCTAAAAATATACATGAAAATAAGTCAAAATGTACAATAGTGAGCCTCCTTGAAATGTTTTAAAAATAATATTTTATTTTTTCCAATTACTTTATATACTATATACATAGTTTTTTTTTAACCTTTTTATATATATATATAAATTGACATTAAAATATTTTATATAATTTTTTATCCTTAATAATATTTTTAAAATGTTACATTTTAATTTTATATTAAGAATCGAATAAATCACAAATCAAACTATTATTAGTGTTATATATATATATATATATATATATATATATATATATATATATATATATATTCTAATATTCTAATTTAAATGTGTATTGAAATATCTTTATAAATGAAAATATGGACTTTTTAATATTCAGTTAGTTTTACATAGATATGGAAGTTAATATAAAATTATCTTTCATAGAAATATTTTATTTATGATTAAGAAGAAGTAAAATATTATTACTATATTTTTTTTTATTAAATATGTTTTGTTTTTTATTATACTCAACATTAATTCTTTTATTTAGAAAACATTTAACTTTCATTTTAAAATAGACAGCTATCAGCTTTACATTGAATATGAACGTAATCACAAATTACCCCATATTACATTATAAAATTAACCCTCAACTCAATGAAATTTAACTCTTAATCTTTAACAAAAAAAAACTAGACTCCACACAGTAATTCACATACATTATCATAACTGGTAATAAAATCATATTTGAGACACTAAAATAAAATGTCACTTAAAAATCAAATCAAATGACGACCTATTTGAAATATATATATATATAATCATTTCTTTCTATTTTAAAATATAAAATATATGTTTAAAAGAAAAACAACTTATAAAAAATATTCGTTTGAAAGAAAAACAACTTATAATAAAATATTTGAGACTAAAGCTGCAGCCTTGTCCAACGTTCAGCGCCTGATAACAATTCTCCACTAGATGATATCTAGGGCAGACTGCAGCGTCTGCTACATTAACTTCCTGACTGATGTATAACAAGGAATCTACCTAGCAACGGTTTTAAATAAATTTATTACTTTTCACTTATAAAAACACAAACTATAATAAAATTCAAAAGAGAACCCCGAATTAAAAATATCAAACCCCAAGGGGCCTACGTCCTCCCGTCGATTCCATGCTGCCAACCCCGCGGACCGATTTCAGAGCCACATACTGCACTGAGCACAAAACACAGATCGTTCCTAGCAATAACCTTTTTCGGTTTCACTTTTTAGTTTAAGATGCAACACTTAAATTTGTACTTTATAGCTTTAGTCGGATCAATTTCGTTTTTGGGGTGTTTTTATTTTAAAATAAAAATAAAATATAGTCGGGATAAAATATATTATAATAAAATAAAAACAAATAAATAAATAAATATATAGTTTTAATTAAAAGGATTATAAAATATTAGTAACTTTATTTTAACTAGGTGCATTGTTAATATTTTAATTCAACATGAAAAAAAAGTGATAAAAATATTTCAATTTTAATTTAGGAGACATAAATAAAATATTTGTATATAATATAATTTTATATCAATTTTAAAGAGATAAAGTAACTAAAATTTTAAAAAATCCAAAGCTAACAATCTTGTTAACAAACATATTTCAATGGGAGCTTCATTCATATTCATATCTATATATATAGATATATGGGGAGAAAATGTGCATTCATCATATTAAAATATTTCAATGTAAACTATGCATATGGATATGTGTATATATCATATAAGGTAATTTAAAAAATAAATTGTTATAGTTAAAATACTTTAAAACATTTCCAATAATTTCATTATTTTACATTTTGCCATTTTTCCAAAGTTAATTTTGTGTAAATATAGCAAAGATTTGCTTGAATTGCAATTTTAAGTTGTGTAGTCAATATAAGTCAAGTGTCCAAGGGAATTTGATAGCATTGTGTCTATTTATGAATTCAAAAATGCAATTTAAAATATGAAAAATTTCTCTCTATATATATCTTAAACATGGATTTATACTTGGAAAATATAATTCCTACTTGTCTTTGGTGTGCTCATCAATTCTAGAATGAGTCTCTTCCTATTAGTTAGGAGTTTGTTGAGGTCTCGTTGGTTGAGTGATGCTCTCCAACTAGTTAGCTACCTGGATTGGTGTGTGGTTGAGATATTCCCTCAACCAAGAGATTGTATGTCCAAGATAGACTAGCTATCTCGAGACATATCTTGATAGATTCATGGATTTATATTGTATTATTATTTTCCTGTGAAGAAAATTCTGAATGCATTAAGAAAATATTTGTTGGTATCAGAGCCCATATGGGTCTGGGCCGGTCCTCCCTCATTGGACTGCCGAGGGAAATAGAAAATGTGTGTTTGTTGACAGTAGACTGAAAGGGTGTGTATGTTTTTCCATCATTCAATTGCTTTGCTAGTTAGTGTTTACACAACATCTACGCTATAAGCAGTGTGCGGATCACTGTAGATCTCTAACTGACAGTGTACATGAGTAGTGTGAATTTTGGCATATTGGAGTAGAGCCGAGTGGGGTATCAATGCGTAGAGGAGCTGCCTGCAAGGATCTTAGGATGTTTATTTTGTTTTTGGTTAAAACATTCTCCTCTATAGTGCATTACAACGCCGATTCAAAGGTTGTATGTATCTCTGTTGTGGCTATGTTGTTGAGTATGATGCCTCTTTGTCTCATGTTTGTGAGCCGAGTACAAGAGGAAATTTCCAACATATAACTAGTTCCTTCATATTCTGGAGGGATTCCCTGCTAGTTCTTTTGCGACTCTCTTTTCATGAATGTGAATGTTGATACTAACATCTCCTCCGCTCTCTGATGATTACTACGCGGTGGGATCCTAACATGTGCTTGATTTTGATTCAGGGTTACATAGTTTTATCGGTTCGGGTTTTATTCTTGTTTTCCGCCATAAAGCTTACTTTCGTGGGTGCTTCTGCTGGTATGTCTTTTGTGTTGTGCAAATTTAAATTAATGTCTTTGTCCATATTCTCAAGCTATAATCCACAAGGAAAATTTTAAGAACCCCCTCTAAATTTACATGTATAATAAATGGGCGAATCTCTATGGTATATAGGAAAAATGGAAGGCGATTTTATCAATAATATGATATGTATATATAATTTTTTGGCAAATCTCTCACCAGGCATGGTGAATATTTTACTCAATTATAAAATCTCGTGTTTATTGAATACACAAATGAAATCATTGCATTTCTTTAAAATATCTTTTGAAATCAAAATTACCGAAATTACATATCGATAACCTAGTGGGTGTAGGATAAAATTCACCCGTGCCATTCACAGAAAGCATGAGAAAAAACCTAATACTATATATAAAACCAAGAAAAATTCAAATTCATAATTTCTAGGGACCTAGTAACCACCCTACCAATACACAAGTATGTTCCCGTTTGCAATTAGAAAAATTACCCAAATTACAATCTGTTTACTCCAGCATATGTTGGAAAGTTATAGAAGGATGACTAGTGCAATCAATCCATTCCTTTTAGCCCTGGATTTGTTTCAGTATAAAACAGAAGTATACAAATATACTTGTCCACTGTCTATGCTTTAACCATTCACCTTAATATATTTTTACAATATAATTTATTAAGTCTATTTAATATCTTCATTATCATAAAAACCAACCTATATCCATCTTAACTCCACATCTACCACTCTTAGGGGGATGAAATATATTTATCCCTCTGAGCACTTGGTAGACCCAGAATTAAGATGGATCTAAGATGATAGAATTTCCCCTTTAAATAGTCTATGCTCACATGAATACCATGGTATTACCATGGGTCAATACCATGGGTTATCATAAACCTGGAGCTTAAAAATTACTATTAGTAATTTATAAAAATTAATAAAATTAATAGTTGATTTTTATTTTATTTTTTATTTTAACCAAGCTAAAATGTTTAACATGCATTAAATTACAACATCCATTTTTACTCTTGATCGAATCAAATATTTTTTCACTCTATGCTGGTTTGCATATCACGATATTTGATACCTCTCGGGGGTTAGTAGATCCAGAGTAAAGATGGATCTATGCTGGTTTAATTCCCGGTTAGTAGATCTAGAGTAAAGATGGATCTATGCTAGTTTAATTCCCCCATTTAAATAGGCTACATTCCAGGTGAATACCATGGGTCAATACCATGTGCCATTTTTATTTTTATTAATACTAATATTAGGGTTAATAATGTTTTTTTTCATGGTATTAATAACAATCTAGTCCATGGTATTTGTCCCATAGTATTTTGCCCATAGGTTTCACCTAAACATAACGCATTTTTTGAGTGTTTGTAAATATAAGGTGACTTATGGAGTAAATATAAAAAATGTTTTATTTGTTTACCATACCTCTCGTTTATTTATATATTTATTAATTTACCATACCTCTTTTACAAATATGGTATTTGGCCCATAGGATTCACTTAAATAAAACCTCTTTCTTGAGCCTTCATAAATAGAACGAGGGTTATGGACTAAATATAAAAAGAGGTTTTATTTATTTACCATGCATCTAGTTTATTTATATTTTTATTTATTTACCATACCTTTTGAGTAAGTATAAAAAGATGTTTTATTTATTTACCATACCTCCACTTTACTTATATTTTTATTTGTTTACACCCTTGCATGTATATAAGGTGACTTATGGAGTAAATATAAAAAATGTTTTATTTATTTACCATACCTCTCGTTTATTTATATTTTTATTAATTTATGATACCTCTTTTATAAATATGGTATTTGGGCCTTTGGCCCATATGATTCACTTAAATAAAACCTATTCTTGAAAATGGGTGAATGGAAGGCTGTAACTCCTAATTTGAAGGGCTAAATTTACCTTTTCTACCCTTTCCCTTAAAATAGGGTGGGCTATTTGAGGTGATTTGTAAAAATGTACTATGATACAAAATATTTTCCCACTAAAAATTTAAAACCCCTTAATATCGGCAAAGGGCGAACATTCGCCCCTAAAATTTTCTATGATGATCCATCATATCTAAAGAGAACAGTAGTCATCACCCACTAATCTATCGACAATGATCAATAAGGAAACCTTGGTGGCACTCAAATGTGTCGCCAAGTTCGTCACAACAAATTAAGGGACCGACAAAGAGGAGTATACTTGGTTTTGTTTATGTTCCATTCACTCTCGATCTTAGGATGAATTTCAAATTGGTGTGCAAGCTGCCGCTTGGTGTGGTGAGATCTTCGACATCTGTTCCGCTCTGTTCTCAGACTAGTGTGGTAAGTGGTAGGCAACCATGATGTTTGATAGAAGTTGATTGGAGAGTGACTTTTGGAACTGATTTGAGAGAGAGGATCTGTATGGAGACCTGTTCAGAGTCGTTGTCCTCTGTCAAGGTCAAGTTGGTGAGCATTAAGTTGCGCGAGTGTTTTTTAAGAGATGAGTGGGAGATTGGGGTCATGACAGCATGGAAGATTAGTGGTTCGAAACATTGATCTTGAGGCGGCATGGAAGATTGGTATGTGGAGCATAGTGTATCATTGTTAGAGCATAGTTTATCAGTGTTGCAGAGTGGATCATAGTGTATCACCATCGGAGGTGGTCTTAGGAATTTTTTTGTTTTTGCATAATTTCTCTATTCTGTGCATTTTTCCCTTCTAGTTGTTGAATTTATTGAATCAACTGCCATTATTATTCTTTGGTTTGTGCCTAACCGAACTGGAGTGAACCGAATATCTATGAGAGTCGATTGTTGGTGCATGAGTCAAGACTAGGCAACTGCATTGAATGTGTTGCTAAAGTTTCATCTTGCAATAACGGATAAATAGTGTTGAGCACTTTGGCAGTCTCTAGAAATGGATAGAGAGGACCATCTTGGAAGTGTGTTGAAAGAGGTGATTTGGTTCATATTTATGAGATAGCTTAATAGGTATGGCTATTCGAGCTATGACAACATGTGGACATTAGGGTGATTTTTTTTTTTGTCTTAGGAATCTTGAATGTATTGGGCCTTTTTGAGCCTAATTAACTCAATGTAGGAAAAGTTATTTTGTTAGAATTCGTGACTCTAACAAATGACAAGTTAAGCATGGAGTTCCAAGACTTAATCGACCAAGACAAAGATGCCCAAGATGTGAACAATTTCAAAAGAGGAGCTAAAGAAGAAACAATAGAGATTAAAGGATGATGGACAACTAGGTGAAAGTGTGTGTGATCTTTTGGAATAGACTCATGATGATGGTTTATTATGTGTCACACACATTTATCAGTAAGCAAGTCTGGGATGTTTTGTATTGGTCCTTCAAAAGTTTTTAATATTATGTACCTGAGGTTGTGTTCTTAGCCTTCTAAGACATGTATATCCCCATGAAGTTTGTGGTAATCTTCAAATAACTTTGGAAGTGTAGGTTTGTGGTAAGCCAGAAACCACTTTGCAGTGTAGGTTGTGGTAAGACAAAAACCACATGTGAAAATGAACAAACAAGAATTCCTGTAGGCATGGTTTAGCGTCAGCAGACAAAACTCTGGGCATGGTTTAGGGTACGCTGACAAAACCTAGTGCATGGTTACTGGTAATCTGCAAAAACACATGTTGATAATGGAGGGGGATTTACAAGTATAGGTACGAGTATGTAGATATATTGGTTGATTGAACCATGTACACAAAGGACTTCCTAGTAGACTGGATTGCAGCAGTTGGCATCCATGCATTCTGGTAGATGGTTGTTCCTTTATATGGACATCGACATATTCTTTTCTTGATCATGTATGTAAAGAACATGACCACAATTAGACTTTGTTGATTGAGATTGAGACAAGTAATCATTAAAGGGTGAATTTGGAAAAATATAATTCCTACTTTTCCTTGTTGTGATTCATTCTAAGTTCAATAGTTTGTTCCTAGTATTTGGGAGTTTGTTGAGGTCTAGTTGGTCGAGATATCCTCTCCAACTAGTTAGCTTCCTAGATTAGTGTGTGGTTGAGATATTCACTCAACCAAGAGATTGTATGTCCAAGATAGACTAGCTATTTTGAAACATAGCCTAATGTATTTATATTGTATTATTATTCTCATGTGAAGACAATTCTGAGTGCATTTAGAAAATCTTTGTTTTATCAAGTATCTAGAGGAATTAAATCTCTTGATGCACAATTTTTTTCCAACTTTTGTAATTTAAAAGATGTATGCATATCAAAAATTTAATCTTCCTCCACACTTTATAAATCCTTAATTAAAATAAATCTAAATATCCTTATATGAAAACTTGAGAGAAATAACTTATATGTTACTAATTTAGCCATTATTAAATATATTTTTTTAAATGTTTTTTTATATTCAAAGTTGATTTATTAGGATTTAAATTTTAAATTTCATATTTGACAGAAAAAAACAACTCTGATTTAAAGTCAATAATAATAATAATAATTTGTTTTAAATAATTATTAAACCTTGACTTTTACACAAGATTTTAAAACCTTACTGAATGTCTATAAAACAAATGTAAACCCGTATTTAAATAAATAAATATTCATATATGTTTTATAATTTATTTCACGTTTCACATGAATGCAGATGCCACAATAATTGAAACATGCAACATGATCACTCTAGTACATTCCAGTGTTTTATATTTTTAGCATTTTGATTTTTTTACAACTCACATAAAGGCACATGCCACATTAATTGGAACATTTAATCTGATGGCCATCATATATTGCACTTCGCCACCCTTATGTCACTTAAAAAGTGAGTTAAAATGTGTGCTAGTATTACACTAACGTCCATAAGCTATAACCAATATTTTTCTTTAAAAAAATATTAAAACAATTTAAATTAATATTGAAATGAAAATAATTAAAACCCAGTAACCGGTAGTTAAAAGATTGAATTAAAAATATTTATTTTTAAAACAAATAAAACTATTTAAATCATATTCGAATCAAATTGTACTATATGTACGATTTTAATTTTATGATTATTAATGTGAAAGTTTTTCATCTATAAAAAGTAATTGAAATTAATTTTCAGTTTTTAAAAGTCAAGATAAAATCATTCTTCTTAATTAGAGGTTATTATGATTAACCACATTTTAGCCAAACTGTATGAGCTTATTTTGGAAAAGAAAGTCAGTCTTTAGCTTGAAAGCCATGGTAATAGAGCTAAAGGGTAAGTTGGTTTTAGGAGACATCTCTAACCATTTTGTTACTCTTAGGATCATTGTCGAGGAATGTTGCAATAATAAAATTGATCTCCTCTGTTGTTTTGTTGATTATAGAAAAGCTTTCAACATAGTTACTTGAGATTAGCTATGGCAAAGGCTTGAAGAAATAATGATTCCTCTTAAGTTGAGGGTTGTTGTGACTAGGCTATAAACGAAACTTATTGCCAAGCTTAAGGCCACCGAGGGTTGGTCTGAAGAAATTAAATGTAATATTGGAGTTCAAAAAATATATCCCCTATCCCCTACCCATTTTGCCATTATCTTATCATCCCCTACCCTTTTTGTTATTTACATTAACAAGCTGGAAGACACGATGTGATGGCTCGAAACTCACTCGTATGTTCATTACTCTTTCCCTTTATGCTGACGAAATTTTTCTTCTAGCCAAAAGTGAGGATGATTTCGACAAGCATCTTAGAATCCTCTATTATTATTTCTCCAAGATGAGTATGATTGTTAATACTGACAATACTAATGTAACATACCTCTATAAAAAAATTAACCTTGATTCACATTACACCGAGAATTATAACCCTACTAAAATCCTTGTACTCGCTTGTAAATGGAAAGTCATCAATTAATTTACATCGAAACAATGTGTGCTCTATTCAATATGTTTTTTTCTTTGTTAGAAAAATACTAATAATTTCCACCTTATATTAAAAAGTTCATATGACATTTGGATTTCTCATTACTTCTCCTATTTGTTGTGGAGAAGAGTATACAAATATTTTCTATACACTTCCACTTGTTAGTTCTAGAATTTATTTACAATTTTCCAAATATTTGTCATTTATTTAATCTAATGCTAGGGTTTTGTAGAGTTAAGGGATTGTTCTATGGCTGTTGGTAACCCGGCTTGGCCTTGGAACTAAACCAAATCTCTTAGAGAGTTATGCCAACTTCCAGTGATATATATATATATATATATATATATATATATATATATATATATCACTATAGATTCCCAAGAGAACAAAAAATCAGTAAATCCTTGATAGGACAATTTCCACTAGTTTGTAAAGTAAACTGTAGTTTTGAAGACAATATCTCAAACAGAACAATTTTACACATTTCCTCGAAACATTTCACAATTTAAATAAAATGGATCACAGTCCAACAATGTAACATAAACTTCTATAACAATTATCTAATGTTCCTTTTCCTTCTTATTCAAGTTGGCCATTAAATTACCCAGGAGAATGGGTGCTCCACCCAACCAACAATTATGGTATCCACTACGAGAACTCCCCCTGATCCAACTTATTTTCCAGATAGCAGATGTATAGTGTCTTAACAAGGTCGATTCTTTAGTGTGAAAACTATCCAGTCCAACCAAGAACTCACATAATTACAAGTTTTTCTTAGTGCTTCCATTAGCCACCAACTAGCACAAGAATCCGCAACTAGAAATATCCTTATTCCCTCAACAATGTCCTATATGAGGGTCACAACCTTACTACTTTATTATCCTGTCTTGGACCTCCTCCAACTAGGTACCAAGTCTTCAAGGTTGCCTCAGGTTTTGTTCCCTCCCCCCTCATGGCTCCCTTGTCCCATCTGAGATTACTTATCTCTAGGGAGAGGAATAACTATCGCCAAACTATCTGGTAAATCAAACTCTCTCTTCTAGCACTTTTTCCCATAATTTTATAGCTTACCATAACTTGTATTACTTATTAAAAGAAATAAATTTAAATGAATAAAATAACATGCGTGTTTTACCATCCATTTTAGGCTTTTACTGGGCCCACAATTTTACCAAGCCATTTGTAGTAAAACAATGACAACTTTACCGAGGGGTGCTACATATTCCCCCCCCTCAAGCTAAACATCATCATTGGTGTTTCCTGGCCCTTAAAATAGGCTAGAATATGCCCTCATACATATAATATTTATTTTTATCTTCCCAGGTAGCCTCTGCTAGGTGAAGTGCTTCTACAACACTTAACTTGGGTAATCGCTTGGCTTTGTAGCATCAATTTTCTCTTCTGGAGAATGCACAAATGTTTCACTAGGATTCTTCCATTCAGTTCGACCTACATCCATAATTATATGGTGATTAGTTTTCCATCAAGTAATAACATATATATATATATATATATATATATATATATATATATGTAGATTACAAACTCCATCAGTTATGGTTTATATACCCAACAAGGGTTGTCAAAATGCATCAAAACCTGAACAAAGAGTTAGTATCGTTGGCTCAATAAGAGTTAGCAACATCATTATAAATTCATCATCATAATTTTTTTTCCTTAGCCAATGGTTGTGCTAATATATGAAGACCCCACCATGTGGTTCTACTATAAGTTTCAGATCACATTAGTAATATGTTAAAAAACCATTTATAGTTCTTGTCTTTTATAAGAGATTGTGATGAGTGTATTTTGTACTAAATAGCACTACTATACTTTTATCTTATTTCAAATGTTACATACATTTTATGCATACATAAGTAGAGTTTAAGATAACTTTGTTTTCTTTACCATATTCTAGATGGACATATTTACCTCTATTTTTCTCAAGTAAACTTACTTATGCCCATCATGTGCTTCTTTGCAATTTCATTTAGCACCAACCAAAGGTCCACTTTGCAGTATTTTCAATTTTGATCCTTTGTTCATCCCATATTACAAGTTATTGATGTAAATCATATGAAATTTTTGCTTCCATGTACAGTCATGGGGTTTCTCCCTGTTGTGCTTGTAAGCATATTGACTATTCATACTCGCCATTTTACTATAATTTAGTTATTTTTATTTGTATAATTCGGAATGCTTCCTTCTATCCACTTCATTCAACAACAACTTATTTAATACATTTGACATGTAAGGTCTAGTGGAATATTAATAGAAAATAGTTTTATTCCAACTTGAGAATATTTGGTTATCTATTATACCCTCACATGGTGGCCATACTTATTATCATCTCAAGGAAGGGTTCCTTTCCTTGTTCCCATGATGGCTCACAATTAATACTCTATTTCTTAAACACCACCATACTTCCATGATTTCAACATGTCACAACAAAAACATTACCAATTTCCAAAAAAATCACTTCAACCTACCATTTTCATGGTAAATATTATTTTGTCTCTTATACAAGTGGACCTGATCATGTCCATGTTATTTATTTGTGGGTTGTTTCAAACAAAAACATGGTTTTTACCCCATCATGGAAATGAGCTAATTCTCCTACCAAACTTCCCCCACAGTAATCACATTTATTATCATCATCATTTTATTTAAGTTCAAGGAATATTTCTTATTTAATTCTTTTCCTTCTTTTCCTTTCTATAAATCTTCTAATAGACCATCAATGCTTAAATCACAAGGTAATACTCAAAGACACTGCTATGAAAATTCAAGGGAACAACCTAGAGCATTACTTGCATGCTTACCATCATTACAAATAACAAATTACATTATCAATTTTGCCACTATACTACTCCAACACACCTTACCTATGGGTTTTCACAACCCTCAAATTTTGGGTTTACATCCCATTATGGTGCTATAATTTATGGATTAAGGTGTCTTGGGTCACATGTGCCATGGCTACGGGGACCTTCCCTTTGCATCTTCCATGCCCGACAACTTCTTCAATACATCATATTAGTGTAGTGGTCTTGACATATTGATTTTTGTAAATA
Source organism: Pinus tabuliformis (assembly GCA_031772625.1). Classification (NCBI taxonomy): domain Eukaryota; kingdom Viridiplantae; phylum Streptophyta; class Pinopsida; order Pinales; family Pinaceae; genus Pinus; species Pinus tabuliformis. Next base: position 1,442,416,870 of record CM062818.1, on the reverse strand, counting down.
TATGTTCATTCGAAACAACCGATCAACCAACTCCTCTTGTGTCTATAAAATTCATAATAGAGTTCCTTAGAGTACTTATCTCAGTAATATTGACTCGTGGCATGGTGCACCTTCCATGTCAGCACATCACCTGACAAAAAGCATATGTAACACTTGTTCCAATGTGCTACTAGCATCCTTATTAACACATCTTAATTTTTGTACTATTATGTGCCACACTTGTTCCTTGGCTATCGGGATCTATATTTTAAGGTGATTGTACTGCTTTAGAAGATTCCATATTCTTGAAAATGACTTTAATCTTGCTCATTTTATACTTACTAATTTTGATGTAAAGCATATATCCTTCTGGATGTTAGCTTTACCCTTCTAATGTGCTTCCATATCATATTTTTTTTATCTTAGAGTAAATCATGTTACTTTCAACCTAAGAAGAAATCCTGCAATTATTTTCCTTACTAATGTTTGAGACAAATCTTCTTTCATCACAAGTTATGACAAGTGTTTTTTTTTTCACAACTTACCTCCATTTCACTAGTTTCTAGACAAAACTTTACCAAGCAATTCTGCCATGGTTCTCTATTGCTTGACTATTTTATTTATTTCTATTATTTTCAATGTTTGAAGAAAAATTGTTGACCTTATTCTGGGCCCTTGTTCTTAACCCTTTCCAATTCAATTTTTATGTTTTATTTTTATTACTCGAATGGGTCTGAAATATTTCTCCTTGAAAATCTAACAACTATAATATACCATAATACCTTGCTCACACAAGAAACATTGAAACATTATCACTGATATAAATTTATGTGTAATCTTCCATGTTAATGGTGTATGCTAGTAATTATATTGTTGTAACCAATATTTAAGTGGATCCCTTAATTGAAAGACATTTTTGTGTGAAAGCTCATTAATTCCATTATTAGTTTAGAATATATATATATATATATATACATACATATATATATATATATATATATATATATACATACATATATATATATATATATATATATATATATATATATATATATATATATATATATATATATATATCAATCATAAGTCTCCTATTTCCTCCTCTCAATTTAATTATTTCTTAGCGAGGGCCTTAGTCAATAGCCAACATATGTGCAAAGAGGTAGTTTACACCAATCGAGCGATTATCTTCTTGATTGTATCTAATGTAATAATTAGGTATTATTAAATTTGGAATAAATAGTAAGTTTTACACATTTTTGACATGTCTCCTTCCTCAACAATCTATATTAAATTTTTAATCTAAAACATATTTATTATAATCTTACATTTTGCAGTTAACAAAAAAGTCTTGCAACTAGAAATAGGTAATAGTGATAAAAATATCCCTGAATGCTCCCTGTAAACATAGCCACTTGATGTTTTATTATTTTTTAATATACTTAATTTACATTCATATATGCCTACTTCTTTATTTTACTTGTATACTTCCTTATGATTACAAACCATAAATTTCTTTTATATTCACTATCCCTTAGTCACGGGATGTGCTTTACTAGTTACAACTGTCTGCTCCCCTACACACTTAATATGTTTGTTTATAGTTAAGGTTAACAAAATAATAATTAAATTATTATTATTTTAACTTAACTTTCATAATAAATATTTTCATTCTAATGTATTTAGGACAAGATTCTTCCCTCCTCATTTCTTTGTCTTTTGGCACAAAAATTTATTTGATTCCTTATCATGGTTCGATTCCATCTCTTAATCATTGGTTTCGGCCCTAGATTATGTATTATTTTAAGATGGTAAGGGTACAAAATTTTTCATATTTTCAATTCTTCTTCACCATGGAACACAACATAGCTTCTCAACATTTTCCCTTCGCAAGTCCACAGTTCTGAACCATTCAGCTCTGATACGACTTATAACATACATACATACATACATAGATATATATATATATATATATATATATATATATATATATATATATATATATATATATATATATATATATAAACTTGATTCACATTACACCGGGAATTATAACCCTACTAAAATCACCGTATTGGCTTGTAAATGCAAATTCATCAATTACTTTACATCGGAACTATGTCAAGAATATGCTTTTATCTACATTGGTGTGTTCTAATTATGCAACATACACAAAATATGGCTAGAAGTTTATGACCTTGTACTAATATACACATAAAGAGATTGCAGCTTCTTGATATTAAATAATTTTATAAGGCCTAAGGTTAATGTGTGTTTTTACCTATGCGTGGTGATGTGGAATTCCTCGAGCCTTCTTGACACATTACAGTTGTCTAGCATTTTGTATTGATTTTCATGAAATTTTAGATCAAGGGTGCTTGTTTTCTAGGGTTAGATCAAAGATTAACATTAGAGGAGGCAGCTAGAGAGTAATCACCCTCATCTCCTAACATTTCAACCACTCATTCTCTTAGCGTGTCTTTGCCAAAATCAGCTCTACAACTGGCTAGAGAAATAGGGTTCAATGTTTTCGAAACCCCTTGTCTCTATGCGAGTTCATGTGAACAATAGGTGAATGTGTTAAGTCCCTATAATACTAGTGTATCCCCTTACTATTAATGTTACTGTATCCCCATTATTGTTATTGTTGTGCCCATGTAGTCCCCATATTGTTATTATTGTGCCCATAGAAACCACCTATTGTTATTGTTGTGCCCTGAGATTATTATTGTTATGTAGGCTCTGGTTATATTGTGACCCCTTAGACTCTTATATATAGAAAGGAGGTCTTTTCATTTGTATCATTTAATAACTATTCATTTATGTAATGTAAAGGAGTTTTTCCCCTAGAAGAGTATAATTTTTAAGTCATTGATATATCTATTTGTGAGTTGGTTTCATAACATTTGGTATCAGAGCCTTGGATTCTAGTGTTTCGTTGGTTCAAATAGGTCATTGTAGACTTTTCACTATAAATTATTTTCTAAGAAACTTCAGAAAATGAAATTGTAGGCACATGGAACCAAAACGTTGGTGAACTTCATGTACAAATTTCAGATCTTGTCTCACTATATTTTCGGATATAAGATCCAAGGATGTTAGGGTTTCTGCAAGCTCCAAAATTCCATCTCAAACATATTACCTAAGGAAAATCTTCATAACATTCTCTCTCAATATAGAATTTGAATTTCATAAATTGTGATGAAAAAAGGACAGACTGTATTATTTTAGGTATCGGTTTTGGGCCCAGAGGTCGAAACAGTGACATGTTTCACTTCATACAAGTTCTCTCTACTAAAACAGTCTATAATCTAGTCATCGTGGGATATTGTGCATAACTCTTTATTGAAGAATCCAATCTTGTTCTAACTTATTGGGTTGGAAATAAGACTTACAGGGATACTAAAGAAGTAATTTCACATGTTGGAGATTCATAATTACAAAGATACAACAACTACAATATCTAGCTCCTACAAAACAAGAAAAATGTGTGTATTTTTTTAAACTTTGCATAAATTTTGTTTCAAAAATCATTTTGAAGTGATTGAAAGAGCATAGTGAAGCATAGATAGCATTTTTTTTTATTTCAAAATTCCTCGACATAAAAAAATGGACACACCGAGTAAGCAACCAAAAATCTCTTCTATGACACATGAAGAATATGAAGAAATGTAGTGTGATATATAAAAATTGTGAGATCAAGTGCAACAAATTTCACTCTCAAAAATAGTAACCAAAAATAAGCTAGAAGATAAGATGGATGGGTTGAAATCCAATAGGGAAGTGATGATGAATGTCAAGATGGAAGGTTTGAAGGAAGGTTTGACAAAATTACTACAATAAATGCTTCCTAGTGGTGATAAGGTACTCCACAAAAATCATGATGAGGATAAAAGGAATACAAATTATGATTTTAGAGACTCACATAGTAGATTTAAGACTAACCACATTCCAAATATCAATATGAGGAAGTCTTATGGAAAGGATCCGATGACATGCATACTATAGATGGAGAAATTCTTTGATCTACATGATGTATCAAACACACAAAAGTTACACATTGCATCTTTATATTGAGAACAAAATCAGTTTGTATGGTATTGATGGATTTGTTCTCGTAAACCACTTGTCACTTGGTCAATTTTTATGGAGAGAATGATAGCACATTATGAGGATACAAAGAGAAACACCTTCGTTAGCCAATTGATAAATCTCAAACAAAAGGGTTAAATGCACGAAGCACATTGAGGACTTCAAAAAATTGAATATAAGGGTAAATGATATTCCTTAGGAGCATATGATTGATGTCTTCATAGGGAATTTAAAGGATAACATCCAACATGAGGTTCTCCTTTCAAAACCTATTTCATTAGAGAAGCAATTCAGAGTGGCAAGAAAAGTTGAAAGAAAAATTATGGCAACAAGGAAGTCTGCCACTCACAACTACAAAGATGTAAGTGGTTCTCCTATCCTTCCACAAACTACAAGTTTGACACCACAACAATTGGAAGAAAAAAGAGAAAAATGGATTTCTTACAGTTTTTATAAAAAAGATACTAAAGGTCATAAGTGTGCTAACAATAAATTATTTTACATGTATTTTGAAGAGGAAGAAAAGGAACAAGAAAAGTCAAAAGAAGAGGATATACACCATGAACCAACCTCAGAGAAACAATAAATGGATCTAACCATATATTTTAATGCATTGGCAATAAGTACCACTCCTCAAACTCTCAATTTAGAGTGACAAATCAAGAAGAAAAAGGTAATATTGATGATTGATTCGGGTAGTACCCATAATTTTATTCTTTGTAAGATAGCCAAGGAATTGAATTGCTTCCTATATCTTGTACCAGAGTGTCAAGTGATGGTTTCAAATGAAGGAACTATAAATTGTTTTGGAAAGTACCATAATATCAAGATAACCATGGTGAAATATGTATTCAATATTCCAATTCTTTCCATTCCAATGCGTGGTGTTGATGTTGTACTAGGAGTCCAACGGTTACAATCTTTGGGTACACCAGATTTTAATTTTCAAGAACTTTTCTTGAATTTTTTTTTTGGGAAGGAAAGGAAGTTGAATTAAGGGGTATCACAGGGAAAGCAAGAAATATAATCAACTCTAATGGGATGAAAAATATTCTAGATAAATAAAAATGGGACATAATTTCACAATTATGCTCACTAGAGGTTCAAACATCAAAATCATCTATTTCTCCAGATCTCCAAATTGTATTGGAAAATAATACTAAGTTATTTAAGACTCCAAAAGGCCTCCCACCTATTCATGATCATGATCATGCTATCCATTTGATTCCAGGAAGTGTTCCTCCAAATATTAGGCCTTACAAATATCCTTATTCCCAAAAGAGTGAAATTGAACATATGGTTGCAAAAATGCTAGAGGCTAGTATAATTCAACCTAATCAAAGTTATTTATCTTCTCTCGCAGTATTAGTGCACAAGAAGGATGGATGATGGTTCATGTGTCCAGATTATAGTGAGCTCAACAATCTCACTATTAAAGATAAATTTCCTATTATTGTCATTAGTGAATTGTTGGATAAATTACATCGAGCAATTTACTTCACCAAGTTGGATCTTCCTTCGGGGTACATCAAATTAGAATGAAGAGTGGAGACATTCCAAAAACAACATTTAGAACCCATGAGGGTCATTATGAAATTTTATTCATGTATTTTGGCCTTACCAATGCACCTTCCACATTTCAAAGTTTGATGAATTCCATTTTCAAAACCTTCCATAGAAAATTTGTGTTAGTATTTTTTGATGATACATTAATCTAAAACAAGCCTTGGAAGGATCATATTCAACATATTGATATGGTTCTCAAACTATTGGAGGAGAAACAATTATATGCAAATACCTCCAAATGTTTCTTTGGAGTATAGGAGGTGGAATATCTGGGTCATATTGTATTGCATGAGGGTGTTAAGTGTTGGGTGTGGAGCCTGATTATCTTCTGTATTCAAAGGTCTCAGCTGGATGTATACCCTAGGAAGATTTCACACCCCTCCATGCGGGGGGGACTTGTCCCCCCCACAGGGGTTCAAGCGGGGCCATCGCCCCTAGCTGGGGGGTCCAGTGGCCAGCGGTCCCCAGGCGGGGATTTTGTGGGCAGCACCCTCGAAGCTAAAAACAGATGTAAAATTGCCTTGTAAAAGTATAGTAATTTCTAGTCAATCTGAGTCGTTCATTAGGCAGATGATCTGATGGTAGAATTTATGTTTAGTTTAGGGTTTTTTGCCCTAGAAGGCAACCCCTCGCTATATATGAGGGAATTGTATTGCGTCTATCTAGATCTGTATTCTAAGTGAGGAAGTGAGAGGAGATTGACAGTGAAGAGGGAGTTACAACGGATCTTCTGTAGGTTGTATCTCTTCAGTTTGCTAGATAAAATAATAAAAGGACTGGCTATTTCTCCGTGGATGTAGCCCAAACTAGGTGAACCACGTATACTTTTGTCTCTCTTGTTTTATGTGTTTTCCGTGTTTATATTTCTGCAATATTTTATGTGTTCCATTGCTCCGTAATATATAATTTTCTAACAACTGGTATTAGAGCCGAAGGTCTATTTCACTGCTAAACTTGTAGGAGAGAAGGGTTCCTGGTTTGAGAGAGAGCAATGGCAGAAGATGGTAGGTTTAGGGTTGAAAAATTCAACGGCCAAAAATACTAGTTGTGGAAGATGTAGATGGAAGATTATCTGTATCAGAGAGATCTGTACCTACCATTGAGCGAAAAGACAAAGAAGCTGATGAGTAGGACAGACACCGAATGGAGTATTCTCGACAGAAAGGCACTTGGAATAATATGGTTGTGCCTAGCAGCATCGGTAGCATTTAATATTTCAAAGGAAATGACAACAAAGTGTTTAATGTCAACATTGGCCAAACTATATAAAAAACCCTCTGCCTCAAATAAGGTATTTCTTATGAAGCGTTTCTTTAATATGAAGATGTCAGAAGGTGGATCTGTTGCAGACCATTTAAATGATTTTAATATAGTTATAAGTCAGTTAAGTTCTGTAGGGGTAACTTTTGATGATGAAGTTAGGGCTCTGTTATTTCTGTGCTCATTGCCCAAAAGTTGGAATGGTTTAGTTATGGCCAATAGTAACTCTGTCTCTGGATCGAGCACTTTAAAGTTTGATGATGTTGTCGGTGCAATCCTTAGCGAGGAAATGTGACGGAAAAGCTCCGGTGAGACATCAGGTAATGCTTTGACTGCAGAGACTAGGGGAAGAAAAATGGAAAGAGAAAAGAGCTCTGGATATCGCAGTAAGTCAAGAAAAGGTAGATCCAAGTCCAGATCGGGGATAGTGTGCTGGAAATGTGGGAAGAAAGGACACCTGAAGAAAGACTACAAGTCTCAGAAGGGAAAAGAAGGAGACACGCAACAAGAAACTAATCATGAAGCGAATGTAAAAGGTGATGTGTTGTAAGATTCTTTGATCCTTTCATTAGAAAATATTATTGATGCCTGGGTGGTATATTCAGGGGCCTTATTCCATGCCACACCTCATAGGAAACATTTTTATGATTATGTTCAAGGAGATTTTGGACAGGCTCGATTGGGTGATGATAAACCTTGTAAAATCATTGGAATGGGTACAGTTTTAATAGAACAACAAAATGGAAATCAGTGGCTATTGAAGGAGGTAAGGCATGTTCCAGATCTGAAGAAAAATGTGATTTCAACAAGGCAGTTGGGAGGTGAAGGTTGCATAACTACTTTCACAGATAAAACTTGGAAGGTCATTAAAGGATCCTTGGTAATAGCAAAAGGAGGAAAGGTTGGTACATTGTATTTATGTAATGGTATTTCTAATTCTGTTAATGCTTTAACCTCCACAGGAGAAGATATGGCATTGTGGCATCATAGGCTTGGGCACATGAGTGAGAAGGGGATGTAGATTCTTCACTCAAGAAATTTGTTGCCAGGTTTGAATCATGTTGATTTAAAATTTTGTGAGAATTGTGTTTATGGAAAATGGAAGAGAGTTAGATTCCTTAGAGTTGGGAAAGAAAAGAAGAGCAAAAAATTAGAGCTTGTGCATACATATGTATGGGGACCTGCTCAGGTATCATCTCTTGGTGGCTCTCATTATTATGTTACTTTTATTGATGATGCAACTAGGAAAAACCTGGATTTATTGTATTTGAAATAAATCTGATGTATTTGATACTTTCAATAAATGGAAAGCTTGGGTAGAAAATGAGACGGGAAAAAGGTTTAAGTGTCTCAGATCAGACAATGGAGGTGAATATTGCAAAAAAGAGTTTGATAGGTACTATTCTGAGAATGGAATTTGCAGAGAGAAGATAGTTCTAGGAACACCACAAGAAAATGATGTGTCAAAAAAGATGAACAGGACAATCATGGAGCATGCATGGTGCATGAGATTGCATGCAAGATTGCCTTTACAATTTTGGGCAGATGTTGTAGATACTTTTGTTTATCTAATAAACAGAGGGCCTTCAAGTTCCTTGGATGGTGGTATTCCAGAGGAGGCATGGACAGGTAAAAACGTAAACTACTCTTTTTTAAAGACCTTTGGTTGTGAAGCCTTTGTCCACATTAATAAAGAAAATAGAACAAAGCTTGAGGAAAAACCAAAGAAATGTACTTTTATTGGATATGGTGCTAATGATTTTGGTTATCGTTTTTATGATTATGAAAAACACAAAATCATTAGGAGCAGAGATGTCATATTCAATAAAAAGGTTTTGTATAAGGATCAGTTGTAGGAAAAGGAACAGGAAAAAAAACAAAGAATACACAGTGCTTGACGATATCACAGGAAAAGTGATGGTGCTTGAAAATCATAATGATCAATAGCCAGAACAACAACCACAACAACAACAGGCACCTCAAACACCTGAAAGTGGTGTTATAAGATCTACCAGGACAAGTAGACCCCCTGAACGATACTCTCCTCCATTATGTTATGTCTTGTTGACTGATTCTGGTGAACTAGAATGTTATGAAGAAGCAGTGTAGGTAGAAACCAGGAAGAAGTGGGAGCAAGCCATGAAAGAAGAGATGGACTCCTTTGCACATAACCAGACTTGGGACTTAGTCAAGTTTCCTGTAGGTAAAACAGCATTACAGAATAAATGGGTTTACAAGTTGAAGGGAGAAGATGGAGGTAGAAAAATGTACAAAGCTAGACTTGTGATGAAGGGGTTTGCATAGAAGAAAGGTATTTATTTTCATTAAATATTTTCTCCTGTTGTTAAAATGACTTCAATCATAACTATTTTAAGTCTAGTAGTAGCTAAAGATTTGCATCTTCAGCAGTTAGATGTAAAGAGAACCTTTTTCCATGGGGATTTGGACAAAGAGATATATATGCAGTAGCCACAAGGATATGTGGTAAAAGGGAAGGAGAAAATAGTGTCCAGGTTGAAGAAGAGCTTGTATGGTTTAAAACAGGCTCCAAGATAGTGGTATCTAAAATTTGACAAGTTTATGTCTGAACAAGGTTATACTAAATTTCACTCTGATCATTGTGTTTATCTCAAAAGGCAGAATGATGGCAACTATATTATATTGTTATTGTATGTAGATGACATGCTTGTTGTATGTTCTAACATGAAGGAAATAAATGTGCTCAAAATGAAATTGGCAAACTCATTTGCAATGAAGGATTTGGGTGCTTCAAAACAAGTCCTTCGTATGAGAATAACTAGAGACAGGATATGGTGGCTCAAAGATTTCGCTACAGGGATATGTTGATACAGATATTGCAGGTGATAGAGATAACAGGAGGAGCACTGCAAGATATGTGTTTACTATAGGTGGAACAACTGTCAATTGGGTCTCAAAACTACAAAGTGTTGTTGCACTTTCAACAATAGAAGCAGAGTATGTTGCTACTACAGAGGCTAGTAAAGAAATGATTTGGTAGAAAGGTTTCTGGATGAATTGGGTAAGAAGTAGGAGTTGGGCAGGTTATACAGTGACAACCAGAGTGCCATATATCTTGCAAAGAACTCTATATTTCATTCCAAGACTAAGCATATACAGCTCAAGTACCATTTCATACAGTCAGCATTGGAAGATGGAAATTTGAAGCTAGAAAAGATACACACTAGCCAGAATTCTGTAGATATGTTAACAAAATTTGTAACCAGGGAGAAACTGAGAATTTTCTTAGTTTTAATTGGTCTTTAAGTATGATGAAGAAGAGGAGAAACAGCCAGGTCCAAAGTGGAGTTATTGTCTAGAAAATGAAGTAGCGGTGGAGTTGCTATAATCAGTCTCCAAGTGGGAGATTGTTGGGTGTGGAGCCTGATTATCTTCTGTATTCAAAGGTCACAGCTGGATGTATACCCCAGGAAGATTGTGCACCCCTCCATGCGAGGGGGTGCGGGGGGGAGTTGTCCCCCCCACGGGGGTTCGGGGGGGCCCATCTATTATGAAACCAGCTCACAAAAATATAGAAAAGATAGATCAATGCCTTAGAAATAAGCCTCTTCGAGGGGACAACCTCCTTTACATTATACAAATGAACAATTCTTCGATGATACAAATGAAAAGACCTCCTTTCTATACATAGGAGTCTAAGGGGTCATAATATAATTAGAGCCGACATAAAAATAATAATGTATGGGCACAATAATAACAATAGTGGGCTTCTATGGGGCACAATAGTAACAATATGGGGATTACATGGGTACAAAAATATAATAAGGGGGTTGTACTAATAAAAATAAGGGGTTACACTAGTAGTATAGGCGCCTAACATGCCCCTCTCCTTCAAAAAGTGTTGTCCTCAACGCTTGAGCAGTTCTTGATGCTTCTATAGAATATTCTTATCCTCCCATGTGGAATCTTCAGCGGGTAAGTTCTTCCACTTGACGAAATACTCTAAAATTGATCGATTTCGTAGCTGTCGGGTTCTTAATTCTGTGACTGCTCCAGGTTCCAATGTGATTTTTCCTTCCTCTTCAAGTTCTGGCAATATTGTTTGAATTGGGATCTTCTGCAACTTTTGAATCAGTGGCCACACTTCTTCATCCTTCTTCCATTTATCCCTTCCTTCATTTATTCAATCTAGTTGGATAATAGAAATAGCACAAAACAATGCTTGAACATCCTCATCATTTCTTGAGAGTGCATCTGCAACAAAATTTTGCTTCCATTTTCTATAAATGATGTCAAAGTCATAACCCAACATATTTGTGACACATTTTTTCTGATCTTCTAGAGATAATAGTTGTTCTAAAAAGTATCTAAGACTATCATGATCCATTTTTACCTTGAAGTGTTTTCCCATTTGGTCAGGTCACTATTTCTTAAGTGCATGTATTGTTGCCAACATTTCCTTCTCATAAAAAGCTTGTTTAAGATGTAGCAGTAAAAATATCCAATCACCTACATCAAAACATTTTTCACTACGATGTTGATCTACCTGTTGTTTCATTCAATTTTGCACCAAAGCAGCGTTCTCCTTTAAAAGTTGGAGAACTTGTTGTTGATGCTCGATGTGATCTTTCACTACTTGAACCTTTTTCTTCTTGATATGTCCTTCTATATTTAGAGTTTGAGGAGTAGTGATTTCTTCCAATTCTTTACAAGATATGGTCAGACTCATTTCATGATGCTCGATGTGATCTTTCACTTCTTGAACATTTTTCTTCTTGATATGTCCTTCTATCTTGATAGTTTGAGGAGTGGTAATTCTGACCAATGAATTACAAGATATGGTTGGATTCATTTCTTCTTTCTCGATGTGATATTTCAATTCTTGCACCTTTTTCTTCTTGATATGTCCTTCTATCTTGAGAGTTTGAGGAGTGGTAATTCTTGCCAATGCTTTACAAGATATGGTCTGATTCATTTCTTCTTTCTCTGGTGTTGGGTCCTAGCGTATATCCTCTTCTTTTGACATTTCTTGATCCTTTTCTTCCTCCTCTTCATACTCTATGTAAAATAATTTCTTCTCAGCACACTTATGACCTTTAGTGCATTTGCTATCACAATTGTAACAAAGCCTTTTTTCTCTTTTTTCTTCCAATTGTTGTGGTGTAACCCTTGTAGGTTTTGGAAGGCTAGGAGAAACAACAATTCCATCTTTATAGTTGTGAGGTGTAGACTTCCTTGTTTCCATAATTTTACTTTCCACTATGTAACAAAGCCCTTTTACTCTTTCCAATTGTTGTGGTGTTTCTCTAAAGAAGGTGTTGCTCTTTGTATCCTCATAATGTGTTATCATTTCCTCCATGAAAATTGACCACGTAACAAGTTTTTTACAAGAACAAAGCCTTTTATACCATAAAAATTGATCTGGTTCTAAATATGAAGATGCAATACATACATTTTGTAACAGTGGTACACCATGTAGATCAAAATATTGCTCCATCTGAAGTATCCAATTTACCGGATCCTTGCCATCAAATTTCCTCATATCACCTTTTCTTGATTTTAGGAGCTCAATCTTGAATGACTATAACTCTGTAATTGCGGTTCTTCTAGTTTTGAAATTGCGACCTACAGTAGCCCTCTACGTCCTCTTTCGAATGCCACCAGTCTAATCAAATTTAGATTCTCCAAGAAAGAGTTATGAACAATCTCCTAAGATGACCTGATTATATACCTTTTCATAAGATCAAACTTGTATGAAATGCCTCGTGTCACTGTGCTAACATTAGGATCTGAAAAATATACACAGGAAACTATAGTATGTTCTCTTTTTATAACTTCTTACGAAATTTCAATCTGATGCTCAAAACAAAAGTTATGATGATTTTCCCCAGGTCACCTACTTGGAATGTAATTCAAGAGTATGCAAAAAGACCAACTTCTTCAGATCATATCTCCGCAAATATAGTGCAAAAAGATCTGAAATTCGGACTCGAGTTTCGGCATGATTTCATCTCAAATGGGTTTTCTGGTTCACTTCTGGAACATTTCAGAAAAAATTTATAGAAAAAAATCCACGATGACCAATTTGGAGCAGCAAAACCCTAGAATCCAAAGCTCTGATACCAAATGTTATGAAACCAGCTCACAAAAAGATAGAAAAGATAGATCAATGCCTTAGAAATAAGCCTCTTCGAGGGGGCAACCTCCTTTACATTACACAAATGAACAATTCTTCAATGATACAAATGAAAATTCCTCCTTTCTATATATAGGAGTCTAAGGGGTCATAATACAATTAGAGCCGGCATAACAATAATAATGTAAGGGCACAATAATAACAATAGCGGACTTCTATGGGGCACAATAGTAACAATATGGGGACTACATGGGTACAACACTATAATAAGGGGTTACACTAGTAGTATAGGGGTCTAACACCATCCCCCCCGCCTGGCGGGTTCAGGGGTAAGCGGTCCTCGGGCAATGGTTTCGGGGGCAACGCCCCCGAAGCTAAAAAAAGATGTAAAATTGCCTTGTAAAAGTATAGTAATTTCTAGTCAATCTGAGCCATTCATTAGGTAGATGATCTGATGGTAGAATTTATGTTTAGTTTAGGGTTTTTTGCCCTAGAAGGCAACCCCTTGCTATATATGAGAGAATTGTATTGCGTCTATGTAGATCTGTATTTTGAGTGAGGAAGTGAGAGGAGATTGAGTATGAAGAGGGAGTTACAGCGGATCTAATGTAACTTGTATCTCTTCAGTTTTCTGTATAATATAATAAAAGAAGGGTTGGCTATTTCTTCGTGGATGTAGCCCAAACTGGGTGAACCATGTATATCTGTGTCTCTCTTGTTTTATGCATTTTCTGTGTTTATATTTCTGCAATATTTTATGTGTTCCATTGCCCTGTAATATATAATTTTCTAACATTAAGGTAGACCCAAACAAAATTAAATCCATTAAGGAATGGAAAATCGCCACAACCATAAAGCATCTTCAAGTATTTCTCGTGTTGACAAGGTATTATCACAATTTTGTTAATAATTATGGGATAATAGCAGCACCTCTAACAACATTAATTGAGAAAGATGCACTTTCTTGGACTCTAGAAGAAACTAAGGCATTTAAACATATTAAATAGGCATTGTGCCAAGCACGGTCTTAGCTACCCCAAACTTCACAAAACGATTTTTTGTGGAATGTGATGCCTCAGGAAATTGAATTGGTGTTGTTTTAATGCAAGAAGGAAAACCCATTTATTTTGAAAATTGTCCGGTCACAAGAAAGTATTCACACAAACCTAATCATGAGAAGGAAATTTTGGCAATACGACATGCACTAAAGCAATGTACAATGTAGACCTTACCTAATGGGAAGACACTTCAATGTAAAAACAGATAATGATAGACTTAAATACTTTTTTGAACAAATATTATCTTCAGAAGAGCAACAAAAATGGGTTACAAATATGTTGGGTTATGAGTTTGAAATCACCTACAAAAAAGGGATGCAAAATGTTGTTGCAAATGCACTCTTAAGAAAGGATGAGGATGTGGAAGAATTGTTTTGTGCCATTTCTATTATCCAACCATATTGGATAACCAAAGCAAGGGATGAATGGAAGAATGATGAAGAAGTGTGGACACTCATTCAAAAGTTGTAGCAAGATCCCAATACATCTGATACATTTAGCTAGAAAAATGATTTATTATGGTACAAAGATCACTGATATTTTTGTAATAATTCCCAACTAAAACAAATTATCCTTTTGGAATTGCACACCTCTCCCTTAGGAGGGCACTATGGATTTTAAAAACTTACCACAGGTTCAAGAAGGAATTCTTTTGGGATGGCCTTAAATACGATATTCAAAAGTTTGTGGAAGAATGTTTGGTTTACCAACAAAATAAATTTGATACAATTAAGACCTTGGGGCTGTTACAACCTTTACCCATTCCAAGTCAACGTTGGGAGGAGGTATCAATGGATTTTATCATAGGTTTATCCAAGTCTGAAGGAAAGAGTGTCATCATGGTAGTAGTTGATAGACTTACTAAGTATGCCCACTTTTGTGCATTATCTCATCCATTTAAATCTAGTACAGTTGCTATTGCATTTATGGAAAAAATTCAAAATCTACATGGAAAACTAAAGAGTATTGTAAGCAACAAAGATCCCACTTTCACTAAAAAATTTTGGAGGAAATTATTTTCTTCTCTGGGTACTCAATTAGATCAGAGATCATATTATCATTCTCAATCTGATGCTCAAACTAATATAGTGAACAAATGTTTGGAAGGATATCTTTGTTGCTTTGTATATGATAAATAACCATAATGGGTCAAGTGGTTACCTGTGGCTGAATGGTGGTATAACACTTCCTTCCATACTGCAAAAAAAAATGACCCAATTTATGGCACTTTACAGATATCATCCATCGTCCATTGCAACATATTTAAGAGAAAATTCTAAGGTCAAGAAGTGGAAGATCACATAAAACATCAACAACAAGTTCTACAACTATTAAGGGATAACCTCACTTTGGAACAAAAATGAATGAAACAACAGACTGACTAGCATCGTAGTGAAAAAAATTTTGATGTAGGTGACTGGGTATTTTTACGGATACAATCATACAAACAAATGTCCCTCGAGCAAGCTAATAAGGATAATAAATTATCACCAAAGAACTATGGTCCCTATAAGGTGTTGCAAAAGATTGGTACTACGTCATACAAATTGGAGCTTCCTGCATCTTCTAGAGTGCATCCGATTTTCAATGTTTCATGCTTAAAGAATATTGTAGGTGACAATCTCCCAGTTCAAACAATATTTATAGAACTTGACAAGGAAGGAAAAATCATATTGGAACTTGAAGCAGTCATAAAAACAAAAACCCGATAGCTACAAAATCGATCAATTTCAGAGTATCTTGTCAAGTGGAAGAACTTACCTATTGAAGATTCCACATGGGAGGATGATAATTTTATACAGAAGCATCCAAAACTACTCAAGCACTGAGGACAACACTTTTTTGAAGGAAAGGGACATGTTAGGTCCCTATAATACTAATGTTGCCCCTTATTGTTATTGTTAGTGCATCCCCCTTATTTTTATTGTTGTGCCCATGTAATCACCATATTGTTATTATTGTGCCCCATAGAAGTCCATTATTGCTATATTTATTCCCTTACATTATTATTGTTATGTAGACTCTGATTATATTATGACCCCTTAGACTCTTATATATAGAAAGGAGGTCTTTTCATTTGTGTCATCTAAGAATTATTCATTAATGTAAAGTAAATGTCATTTCCCCCTCGAAGAGGATAATTTTTAATTCATTTATATATCTATTTGTGAGTTGGTTGCATAATAGAATAGGTGCTCTTACCTTCGCAATCTTGTTTTTCTTTCAATTTTTTTCTTTTTTAAGTATTACTATTTTCTTTCTCTAACCATTGGTCTTTTCCTTTTGGATGTGCTTCTCAGGAGTGTCAAGCACTAGAGTTTCCAAGGATGTTGTAACTCATCATCTTGAATGATTACAGTCACTCTCATTCATCAATCCACATTCCATATTTATTTAATGGAGCTTCCTGAAGTTCTATCCATTTTATGGGAGCTCTCATGTTTTATTTTGTTTCCAATTTTCATCTTAGTTTATAGTGCACTTGTATATTAAATTTGGTTTTTCTCCAACTTCACTAAAGGAGACCTATAAATTTGTGTTTTCCCCATTTGCGCTAAAGGAGACTAGCCATGAGATCAAGTCACCTTGGCCAGGTAACCCCTCCTTATAATACTTATTTTTTTCTCCAGTTACTCAATACATGAATAGTTTTACCTTAAATGTTTCCCTTATACTTTGGTTTCTTAATAGGTGGGACTCCTTTTTCTCTCTCATACTGGGTAAGATCTTTATGGATCTTCAAGTTCCATTATGCTTATCCTTTATTCCTTCTCCATTTTAGGTGAAAACGACTATACACCCGTTAGGGTTCATGTTTAGGACTTACTGTTTTGAGATTCTTCTAGTTTGGAAATTATGGTATCGCACAACATAGAGAACCCGTTCCAGTCAATGTTAAAATGAAGGAACACAACTATAACCAATTATTGTCATAGTTTCACTTTCCCTTCTTTCACAGCCCTTCTTTCGCAACCCTTTTTTGGGATATTGAGGGGCAACTATGTGCCCTTTCCAGACTATGGTGATGTCTTGTTTATTCTAAATGTATTCTTGATGCATTTAAAGGTCAATAATACTATATAAATAATAATTGTATCATGTTTATTATGTTCGTTCATTTGTCTCACTTGTTATGATAATTATTTTACACCCTGCATTGAACTGGTTCCTTATTTTTAACTTAGTATAGTGTTGTTTTCCCTTCAGGCTGAGTGTGCTCTATTCAATATGTTTTCTTCTTTTTTATAAAAATACTCATAATTTCCACCTTATATTGATGAGTTTGCAGGACATTTTGTTTTTCATTACTTTTCTTATTCATTATGGAGAATAATATTCACATATTTTCTATACACTTCCAATTAGGAGTTATGGAATTTATTTACATTTTTCCTAATTTTTTTCATTTATTTAATCTAAGGCTAGGGTTGTGTAGAGTTAAGGGATTGTTATAATGATATTGGTAACCCAACTTGGCCCTAAAACTAACCCAAATATCTTATAGAGTTATGCCAAGCTCCACTGTTATCATAATTTTTTTCACTATAGATTTTGAAGAGAAAAAAAAATCAGTAAATGATTCATAGTATAGCTTCCCCTATACTGTACAGTAAATTGCAGGTCTGAAGGCAATATCTCACATAATACAATTTTACACATTTCGTGGAAACATTTCACAATTTAAATACAATGTATCATAGTTAAACAATGTAACATAAACTTCTACAATACTTATTTGATGCTCATTTCCATTCTTATTCAAGCTAGCCACCAAATTACCTAGAAGAAAGAGTGCTCCACCCTACCAACGAGTATGGTATCCACTACTAGAACTCTCCCTTAGCCAACTTCTTTTCCATAAAGGAAATCGACAGTGACTTAAAAATATGCTTTCTCAGGAGTCAAGAATACCCAGTCTAGCCAAGAGCTCACATACTCACAAATATGTCTCAGGGCTTCCACTGGACACCAACCAATTGAGGGATTCCTAACTAGCAGCGTTCTTCTTCCCTTAACAGTTTCATGTCCAAGGGTCAGAAGCTTACAACTTGGTTATCCTCTCTTATACCTCCTCCAAATAGGTACCAAGCCTTCAAGATTGTCTTAGGTTTTCTCCCCCCCCTGCGCCCACCCCCTCTTGGCTCTATTGTCCCATCTGAGATGATTTATCTATAGGGAGATGAATAAATGTCCCATAACTATCTGCTAAATCAAACTCTCTATTTTAGCCCATTTACCTGTAATCTTATGGCTAACCATAACTTGTATTATTTATTAAAATAAGTAAATTCGAATGAATAAAATAACATGTATGTTTTACCATCCATTTTAGGTTTTTAACGGGCCCACATTTATACCAAGTCATTTGTGATAAAACATTGACAACTTTATCGAGGGGTGTTACAACCAAAAATATTAACTATGATAATTTCAATTATGATAACAACTACTTGGAGAAGATCTCTTCATACATATATTAGGTATTGAAATTAATCATATAATACTTAGGTATTGACCTTCATCATCAGCTCAACTAGAATTATAACATTGAGGAAAGGATAATAGGAGGTTGGAAAGCTTATTATGACCTTGAAAAAATTGTAAGTCGATTGATATTTAAGTATAAAGTAAAAATAAGCTCCTCTTTGAGACTCTCGTCACCCTTGTTATTTTATATGGATGTGAGACTTGGGGTTGCAATATATCTAGAGAATCTTGGAAAAATATCGAGTTGATCTAAAATCAATTTATAACCTACAACCTCAAAGGAAATAATCCTACCCTGTCATCTTAATTTAGGCCAACCTTTCCCCCATTAAAATCATGGCTATGTTTAGGTATTTTATGTATAAGAATAATATTTACAACATGGAATCCAAAAGGTTCCCCAAAATTTCTTCAAACTCTAGCAAAAACCCCCACCTCAGCTCAAGAGAGTTTGGCATAAGGATGCACAGTCTTGGCTTGACCATTCGGGGATAAAGGAAGATATAATATTGGAAAATAAGGATAATATTATAAAAAATATTAATTCCAAATTTGAGGATACGTTTTGGGATTATAAGGATCTAGAGGGAAAGATGAAGCTAAGGTCTTATAAGTAGGTGATCAACTCCAATCTTGCTAACAAAAATTATCTTTTTTTCGTGACCAATGCTAAGAAGAAGAAAAACATTACAAACATAATAACTAATTCTAATGAGCTTAAAAGTGAAACTAAACGTTGGTTAGTTCCCAAAAATCCTTGGGACAAAAGAGTCGGTTACCTTTTTCATCTTAAGTGCATTGAAGATGAAAACCACTTTCTCTTGGATTTCTGAGCTCTTATATTTGATCTCATTTCCAAATATTTTCCACTTTACCAACCTTCTATTGTATTGTTCAACAGACCCCATTTTAATATATTATAGATTTCCTATGAAATTTATTATATTAAAATAGGGACCCTTTAGTTTTAGAAAATCAACATAAAATTATTAATAAAGAATTATAATCAAAGTTTAATACTTAGTATTTTTTATTAAAACCCAAGTATTAAAGCTTGATTATCCAAAAAAAACCAAATTTTAATAGCCCCCGAGACCAAAACTATACTTAGGCTTCAAAAACCTTAATTATTAAAAAATATGGGTTATTTAATCAAAAAACAAAATAATCGGAGTTTTTAATTCCCAAACATTTTATCTTTATAAACTCCAACTCATTCAAATCCTACATTACAAAGTTTCTAAAAGTAAAGACTTCCCGCAAATTCTAACTTATCTAAAAGCTAAGACTCTCTCACATCGCAAATAAACAAAGTTTCATAAGGAAAAGACCCCTCTGCCAACTCCATTGCGAATGTGATATAAACTAGACCTGTGGGGATTATTCAATACAATTCTTAAAATCCCACGTTCGTGACTATCACAAATGTTTAAAAAAACTCGATTCCCAACCTTAACTAACTGCGATTGCGATTAGGCCCAGACCTGATGGGAAAATCAACAATGACTCATTCAAATCTCACGTCTGCGGCTATCACACTTTCCAAAAGTCCTGCCTCCTACCTCCTGCCTTAACCAATTATGATATGCGATATAGTCAGGCCTACGTGGATTATTCAATGCAATTTAACAAAACCCCACGGCCATGCCATCACAAGATTCTAAAGGTTCTACCCCGCTCCACACCACCGATTATGATTGCGATCAATGAAGTCATATCCACATCACATGTGACATCATCTTCCAAGTCATCTCGCACATCGCAAATCGTAGATCTTTCAGGACTTAAACCATATGACATGTTTGTCTCCACTCTGAACATCGATTGTCATAAAACAAAAAACCATACATATCTTATAAAACAAACAGCTTAGATATAATCTACCTAGATCAATGGCAGATAAGATTTCAGACCCCCTTATGCTCAATTTTAATTTTCTCAAAGGAGGGTCCAAAAAGTGGTTTTTCCATCCAATCCCTATATCTATGTGTTACTCTTTCCTTCTTTTGGACTCCCCTCTTCACAAACCACTTACCACTTCAAACCCCATTCGAAAAAACTCCACTGAGCCATGCCGCATGTTCCAAAGATTCCTGCTCATACTAATTACGATATGCAATAAGACCATTTCCACCGCCACATCATCTGCCACATGGATTTGCCACATCATAGTGACATCACCATCATGACATCATTCGCAACAACACTGCCACATCACTGCAAGAGTTTGCAATCAAAATCTTTAAAGGGACACTATTTATAAGAAGCCATCCACCTTTCTAATGTTCTGATTGCGACATATTTTAAGAAAGCCCCCTTTGGATTTTTTTTAGAGTACTTTGTGTCTTAAAATGATTGTGAATATTCAAAGTTCTACCCTGGGTCTAGTCTAAAAACAATTATGATTTTGTAATAAGACTGTAGAGTCCAACTTGTCTTACCATAGATCTCACTTTGCATTACTCTCCTTGATGGTTATGTTGAGATTTATTACGCTCTACAATTTTTCTATATTTCCTACAAAACGTGATTTGTTTCAAATACAACTCACTTATTAGTGTCATTAATTTTTACTTATCGATTCCCTTTTTCATGTTCAAGTTCATGACAGAGGAGGAAAACTGTGTTGATAAGTGGCAATTTAGTTCAAACAAATAGACAAACATCCATATAATCTGATGGAACAAACAAAGACTATGAAGACATAAAATCACATTCATAAATTTCTACCAAAAAAATGTTTTTTGTGTATTGAAGGGATCTATTTAAATGCTATCAACTCTCTACACAATCCATTCAATTATTTTCTACTCTTTAAGCTTGCTTGTTGTATGAAACAAGGGTCAGAGATCGAAGGAGAAGCCTTGGAGGCTTGCACTATTGTACCTCTTAGTATTTTTTAGTAGAATGATAGATCCAGAATATTGGGAGAGAATCTTGTAATACAGTAACTGTGGATTACATCTATTGCTGGAGAAGCTCTTGTTTATCATGCACTACTGTTGAAAGGAGGAGCCATTTTCTGCAAGAAGAGATTGATTAGAAATTCCAAAGGATTGTGCACTACTGTCATTCTGTAAGGATTTGTAATTTGATTTCATTTATTAATAAAGGATCATTTCAGTTAATGATGTTTAACACTATTGTTTACAACATTTAACTTAAATAAATTCTTATTTCAGTATTTCAAATTATATTATGAATGTATGAGTTAATAATTGGATTCATGCACTATTCTTTAATCTTGAGTGTTAATTCATTTAAAAGTATACTTAGACTATTCTACAGGCTTAATTTTAGATATAATATGAGAGTTGAAGTTTGCATAGGAATAAATAGTTATAATCTTATATCAACCATCTATCTTCCGATTTAGGGTAATAATTGTTTGTTTGCATACACGATATCTTATTTGAACTAATTTAGTAATTCATCATGAATCTTTGTAGTTCTTATGCATATGATAAATAAGGAATTGAATATATTTTCAATAGACGTTTAAGTAACTATTTACTAAGTGTTTAATTGTTAGCATTTATGTTAATGAGGAATTAGATCTTATGAGCTATCTCCTTGATCTAATTCCTTCATCTTAAGTATAATTCTTTAAAGCTTCTTCTCCCATTAAATTAAGTTGGATCTCAATTAAGAGAAGGGTTACCCCTTCCTTCAATCTAGAAAGGTCATATTAATTTCATTGTAGACTTAGTCTTGCATGTGTTATCATATATCTTACATTTTATAAGACCTCTTTTTAAAGAGGCAAAACTTTAGATTGGTTTGGTTGTTCCACAAAAGAAACTTAAGGGTCATTCTTCTTGCCTGATTAAATAGAATAATTGATTTGATGTCCCTAGCTATTGGTAGTTAAAGATATATTGTAAAACTGATAGTAGTTGGGAAAAGGTAATTGGACCTAGTTTAACCAGTTGGATCCACTATTCCAAATGGAAGAAGAATTTCTTTAAGGTCTAGACTAGGTGGTTTTCCCCCATGTTGGTGCAATGATTTACGATGCATCAACACCTTCTTAACTTCTTAATTCAAAAAACTATAGTGATATAATAACACTTCTTGCCTTTCTCTTTTATCGTAGAAATAAAATAGAAAAGATTCTTAATTAATCTTTTAACTTTTAATGTCTGATAGACCATATTTCTCTTAGTCGACATTAATCATCATCATCCTCAAAATCATCATATAACACTTTTAACAATGTAAACTTTGAAACGGGAATTATAAACTCAAAACGGGAACTCTGTCTAAAAAGCCCCCAAAAAAATATGAAAAACAGTGCCAAAAACGAAAAGTGTCTATACTCGAATGATGGTTTTCTTTTTTTTAGGGTCAATTTTGAACATGTTTTAAAAATGGTAGTAAAAACAATTTTTTGTGCAAAAATTGTCCAAAAAGCACCCTGAAAATGAAAAGCTTTGATACTGAACGATGGTTTTTTTTTAGGGTCAATTTTCAACATTTTTTATAAATGCTAGTAAAACCGAATTTTTATGTGCAAAAAAAACAGTTGTTTTTGAAGAAAAAACACACTAATGTTTTTGGTAGAATAACATTTTTCTTTCCTGAGTATAATTTCAACATGTTTTAGTAATGACGATAAAGATAAAATAATGGGATCCAAAACACATTAAAATTCTATTACTTTTCATCCATGTTGTTAAACATATAATAACATGACACTAAAGATCGCTAAAATTCTAATTGTTTTCAACCATAACTTTAAAGATACAAAAAAAATTGGAAAATTTTCAACCATAAAATTAAAAAACCATGTCATTATGAACAAATTACATGACTAAATTAATCAAAATGTCATTATTTGTAGATTGAATGAAAAATACATTATATCTCTAACTTGTTGTTGCATTGCAGATATTCTAAACAATAAAAATCATCATTATTAAAACATATAATCCAACAACATAAAAATGACTCATAACTTCTGATTTAAAACCATATGGAAATCAAAAATTTTATTTCAAGATACGATGCAAACATCAATTATATAAACTATCTTAGACAATTATTTAAAATCACTCATATTTGCTTGCACACCATCAGAATTCACATCTTTAGATGAATGATTGGATGCAGACGAACATGTTCCATATTCTTCTCTTTTATCAACTAGAGCCCCATCTAAGTCCACATGCATGCCCACCATTTAAAGTTTCAAAATTGTTCTGGATCTACAACTGGTTTCAGTAGACTCCCATCTCAAGATTGTTCCTTCTGGTAACAACCTTTTTCAGAATCTTGATCATCTTGAAGCGAAGAGTTCCTCTCTTTGTTAAATTGAAGTCATAAAAAAGTATGTCAACATACTCCTATTTTAAGAGGTCTATAGGGTGACGATTTATATTTGTACCCTTTCTTTTTCTCTTTCCACCAATTTTTTTATCAACTACTATCTTTGGCTTATACACACCATTGAATGGGTGCATATTTGTGGCATATCAATGTACTTCAACACCTGTAACATCTTCATTTTCTGTAATGGCCTTTATAAGCTTAGCAACCCAGAATGGATAGCCATTGGGATCTCCATCTACTAACATTGAAATCATGCAACCCTCCTTAATATCCTATACTGAACTCGTGTAAAGGTCTTCCATGGCTTCACGTTGTGCATGAGATCTTATGCAACCAATATACATCTCTCTTTCCTCTACCTGTGAAGAATTAATAATACCTTGATATTGTTGTTGTTCAACAATGATTCTTTCCTCATGTTCATTTAACAAATTTTGTGGTCAAATAAATGGATTTTTCAAAGGTATATGTTCATTTGTTGTTCTTCAAATGATATCACTTTGATTATTGAAAAAGGACTCCCACCAAATTAAATCAACAATGTCAAAGTACTCATATGTATATCTAATACATTTTTTAATTTCTTCTAGGTAATCAGAATAATTTATATCTCTATTTTGTTTGCGTGCATTTTGAACTTCAACAAATGATTGTGATAACAATATATTTGATGCAAATATTTGATGATCTGGAATGAACTTCAAAAATTCCAAACCTGATGATGGTGCCCATTCTGCAATAGTTGAATACTTCTTTCCCAATATTAGTGTTTTCCCATTAAATTTTTTGATATGAAATTGATGTTGGAAGCTAATTTCATTAAGTTGTTCAATGAATTTCTCCGCACCATGCTATCCCAAAATAAACCTTCTCATGTCAACAGTTTCTTCCAGTACATCAAAAGAAGGCTTTGGCATGTATGATTTCTTAATAACTTCAATTAATGATGGCAAGCTCCCAACTTCCTTCCTCCTTAATGTGACTGAAAAATGACTGAACATCTGATCAATATGGTCATGAGTGTGCCAAACAAGAAGGAAACCAACGTTTACCTTCTAAAAAATTATGAATTCAACAAGCATGTTTGGATATCCAAAAACAACCTAATTTTTGTTTTCACAGCAAGTGTTGTCCAATTGTAGATACAAAACTTCAGGAAGATTACCAGACCAATGAGAAAGCACATCATGAATTATGGTTATTGTTAGATTTTCATCATTATGAATATTTGGAGCTTGAAGTACACCATTCGCAACATTTTCCCATTGAAGACCATACAACCAACCAAGTGACACTGAATAAAATTTTCCTCCTGTAAATTTTTGGGTGTGTGAACAAAATGTGGTAAAAGTGTTTTCTTCTGGTCCATACAATCAATTATCAAACCAAAATATTTATTGAAATTATCATAACACTTCTTTCTATGCTTGTACAATTTTTTTCCTTTCACTTGTTTGTTGTTCGCAACACTCTTGAAGTTCTTTGACAATGGAATCTACACAACATAAAAGAAAGTCATTAAGAAATACGTTTTCATAGTTGATGACTATACAATTTTAAAAGTTAAGTTATGAATGATTACCTCTTTCTAACCCTTCACATTTATCCCTTTTTTATTTAAAAGAAGCACATATACTACAAATCCCCATCCTTGTCTCCTTAGGAATATATACATTGTTGAATTCTTTCTTCCATACCTTCACAAAATGTTTATATGTAATAAATCGACAATTTCCCTCAACAACTTCTGCATATTCTCTGTATAAGTTGTAGATTTCTTGTCTTGAAAAATTATCTGGAATATGTATTGTCTCTCTATTTGTCATACAATCTCCATTCTTTGAAAACAATTTTTTCATCCATGACATTGCAGTATTTGATAATGGTCCAAACTGTGGTTTATGACATACTTCTGAATAAAATGTGGGATCCTTTTCCAATTTTTCTTGAATTCTTGAGAAACGAAAATTACCCATTGAATGAAACATTTTTAAATCCTTTCGACAGATAAATAAAGACCCAATATGATAATCATAATCCGAAAATGTAGATTGCATGCAGCCAACTAAATATGAATTTTGCATGATTTTATTCATTGACAAATATCTCTTCCTTTTCTATGATGCAAACTTGAAATCCATATGTTTCAAGCAATCATTTTGACAAAATTCACTTGAAGTGAGAGTTCTAATAGAACTTCTTCTCATGATATATTCTGCTCTACCCCTTGTATAACTAGAACATCTTGGATTGATATGAAAAGGTCTGCTCCTACTCCTTGATACAATATTTCTTGGCAATAACGCCATCATTGGATCATAATTTGTATAAGAATTTTCATCATCATTCTAAGGAATGTTATCCTCACTATGATCAAATGTGCTTTTGAAATACTGGCTTGGAGGATATTCTTCATCTTCCCCTTCTTCAGTGCTACTGTCATAGTGCTGATAATTAGGACTAAATGGAAAATTTGACTCATTGTTTATTGGATATTCTTCCTCATGTACATTGTTTATTGGATATTCTTCCTCATGTGTCAAAAATGTGATTATTAACTTACTAAAAATTCTACATCCTGCCCTTTTTCACTGCTACTCTCACAGTCCTTAGGTTTAGGACTAAGTGCTTCATCTTGTCCTTTGTCACTATTGCTCTCATAGTCCTTAGGATTATGACTATGTGGAAACCATGACTCTTTATTTATTTGAAAATCTTCATCATGTTCTTCATCACTGATGCTCTCATAGTCCATAGGATTAGGAGTAAGTGGACACCGTGACACTCTATTCATTTGAAATTCTTCATCATGTTCTTCATCATTGCTGCTTTCATAGTCCATAGGATTAGGACTAAGTGGACACTATGACACTATATTCATTTGAAATTCTTCATCATGCTCTTCATCACTATTGTTCTCATAGTCCATAGGATTAGGACTAAGTGGACACCATGACACTTCATTCTTTTGAAATTCTTCATCACGCTCTTCATCACTGCTACTTTCATAGTCTATAGGATTAGGACTAAGTGGACACTATGACACTCCATTCAGTTGAAATTCTTCAGCATGCTCTTCATCACTGTTGTTCTCATAGTCCATAGGATTAGGACTAAGTGGAAACCGTGACACTCCATTGTTTTGAAATTCTTCATCATGCTCTTCAGCACTGCTGCTCTCATATTCCATAGGATTAGGACTAAGTGGACATTGTGACACTCCATTATTTTCAAATTCTTCATCATGCACTTCATCACTATTGTTATCATAGTCCATAGGATTAGGACTAAGTGGACACCATGACACTCCATTCTTTTGAAATTCATCATAATGCTCTTCATCATTGCTACTCTCATAGTCCATATGATTAGGACTAAGTGGACACCATGACACTCCATTCTTTTGAAATTTCAATCATGCTCTTCATCACTGTTGCTCTCATAATCCACATGATTAGGACTAAGTGGAAATCATGACTCTTTATTTATTTGAAATTATTCATCCCATCTTTCATCAGTGCTGATCGCATAGTCCTTAGGATTAGGATTAGGTGGAAGAATTGACTCTCTATTCATAGTGGAAGAATTTTTTATATATTCATCAATATGAATAGAGTTTTTACGCGACAAAGATGTTGATGCTTCACAAAGCAAAACTTCACTATTAGAAGAATTCATGTCTTTAAATCATAAGAGGTTGATTGATACAAATGCAGACTCTCCTAATGATAATATATAGATTAAAGAATGAAAATTTCCCTCCAAAAATTTCATTTCATATATTTCCCTCAATAATTTTCTCCTACAATTTATTGAAAATTTTTCATTAAAATTTTCTTATGAAATAAATCTTATAAATTAAAATTGTAAAATAAATCTTTTACCTAAATTAATTTATTACTTAATCTACATAATATTTACTAGACAATTGATTTTTTTTTTTTTATTATGCCTTCTAAAACAAATTAATCCCACATTCACCTTGTTGTAAACCAATTCTGTATTGTTCTCTTTATCATGGTTTCCTATATCACCATAACAAAATTTACATGTTAAAATTTATAAAAGCAAATTAGTCCCACATTAACCATACGGTAAAACAATTCTGTAATTTACGCTATATAATAAATTTCATTATCACTATTCCTACATCACATCAAGGTCTTTCAAGGTTCGTTAAAAGTATTGGAGAGAATTTGTGGAGTAGCTACATTACTATCAACAACATATTCAATGGAGGATTATCACATTCAAAAGGATAGTTAATTTTTCTGATGTGAAAATTTTAAAATTAAATAAGTTTAATGAATTTCTATTTTTTTTAGAAATTAAGAATTTCAATGGTATAAATTTACATACTATGTCGGCAGTGGGCGTGGTGGGCTTGATCACACTCCTGGTGGCCAAACAGGCCCATGGGGGAGGGGTGGGGGCGCTGGCTGCCCAGCACCCCATCCCACCCCAGCAGGCTGTTGGGCAGCCGAGATGGGACAGCGGGTCTGGCGCACAGGAGATGCAGGTGATCAAAAAAATCTCAAGGCAACACAAGATAGGTAAAATATTTATGCAAATAGGAACAGGTTGTACAAGGAGTTCCAAGTTGGGGAGTATGTGTACTTGTGCATCAAACCGAAGAAGAGCTCCTTACGTATTAGCTCATGTGTCAAGCTAGCACCATAGTTTTTTGGACCCTTCAATATCATCGAGAGGATTGGGCCAGTAGCCTATCAACTTGCACTACCTCCAACAGTCAAAGTCCACGATGTTTTCCATGTATCTTTGCTTAAGAAGTATGTTAAGAATGTTGATCATGTGATTGATTGGCTTGTATTGTAGGTGGAACTAGATGAATAATTCCAACCGAAACCTCAGTGTATATTACAAAGAAAGGTTCTCATGCTCCGAAATCAAGCAATCGAGCATGTTAAAGTGCAATGGAAGCACTTTGCACCCGATGAAGCTACATGGGAGATGGCAGATTAGATGCGGGGCATGTATCCTTCCTTGGTTTCCGGTTGAGGAAAAGTAGCTTTGATATGGTGGTGGGTAGTTCCTTTTGGCAGTTTGGTAGTTGCTTTATGGTGGTTTAGTATTTTCTTATGATGGCTTGGTATGTGCTTCATGGTGGTTTAGTATTTTCTTCATGTTGGTTTAGTATATGCTTTTTGGTGATCGATATATGCTTTATGATGGTTGATATATGCTATATGATGTTTTGATATATGCTTAGATATGATGTTAGTATATGTTTGATATATGTTTTGGTATATGATTTGGAATATGTTTTGGTATATATATTTTCATGATGTTGCTATATGTACACCCAGGTATGGATGTAAATACTCTAACGAGCTATGTCATGAAGCTTCACTATGCGGTATGGGTGTCATGTTATTATGCTATCATGTGGTTAGGTTATCATGATGTTATGATGTCATGTGGATTGACACTTAGTAGGATTTTCATTATAAATACTGTAATGAGTTGTGATATAAAGCACCACTATGTGGTATGTTGTCATGCTGTCATGATATTCTTCTTTTGCACAGATATTTCATTGTCAATACTGCATCGAGCTATGTTATAAATCTCCATGAGGAGTATGCCTTCTTTAGACAGGTTGTTGAGGTATATGTGTGATTGAACACATAATATAGCGTCCCCCAAGGGGGAGCATTCTGTAACAACCCTGGTGAACATTCCATGTAATAAAAGTTAAAAAACAATATTTACGGATGAATGGGACACATATTCCAAGATAAATGTTGGGAAAGACATCCTATGGGGTGTTCAATTGGTCATTTATGGCTAGGTAAATTGGTAAAGGTAATGGCTAAGGCATTAAAACGAAAAATGGCATTTTTGCCACAATTATTTATGAAAATAATGGAAATTAGGAGAAAAAGGAGGTGAAAGGTCATAGGTTGCATGTGAGGAGGAAAATATAGAAAATAAAGACCTCATTCATAAAAAGGCTTCTGAGGATCAGTTGGTAATCTTTGGTCAGTTTAGCTGTGGAGCTCTTTCATTGTTCTCTCTCTCTCGTACTCTTGGAAACTTAGAGTTTTCTTGGAGCAATTTTCATTGAAGCAAGAAAGGAAAAGAAGGAAAGTGGAAGTAAAGATCAGCCAGGGAAAGGCGGGATCAAACAACTACAACAAACTTCATTGTAGGTATCAACTTGCATGTGTATTTCCCTTACTAGATTTTGGCATGCACGGGATTGCCTGTGTTTCTTTCCTACCATGTCATGGGTTTTGCCAGGTGTAACAATATTTCTAGCCTAGCGTTGCCATTTCTTGGTAGCTTTGACGGGCTGGGTTACCTCATTCGGTTTATGTGGGATGGCTGGATTGGATTCGAAGATGAGTGGGCTGGATCTCCAAATTGACAAACACATGGTGTAGTGTTCCCTAAACCAAATTGAGGATGCACGATACCATTGACCTAGTAACCCATGAACCAGACTATGGGTTGTGGTAAAGCCAGATTGTGTGGCTCACTAGGCCTAGGAATCCTTTCCAGTGAATGGAGGGATATACAGTAAAGCAGAAAGGTGGATTTTATCTCCGTTGGCCCTAGTTATACCGAGATGGAATGCACGATAAAACATGGACAATATGTCTCAGTGTAGGGCCTAGTGATCCTTGGATCAAGCTACGGATGCACGGCAAAGCCTGAGAGACTTGGAGGCACTCAAATTCCTCATGGTGTAGGTGGATAACTCTGGTGGCATCCACCTTGATTGGTGTTTTTTATGTGTTCTATGAGTCCCACATTCATTCTTGGAATATTTTACGGGGGTGATTGGCTGAATAGCTACTTGACTCAACCAATATATGGTTGGGTGGAACATGGTAGTCTATCACCGGTTGGTTCAATGCATTGATCAATGAGAAATTCAATCCATTTATTTTCATGTGTAAATGTGTATACATACATACATACATACATACATACATACATACATAAATATAAATATATATATATATGTATATATATGGATTTTGATGGTTGATATGTTCATTGTAATTATGTTCCTATTATGCTGGTTAGATGTATATTTTGTGACAACAACTATGTATGGTTCTCAGCATGTTTTTACTTGTATTTGAATGGATATGGTATCTATGACCTAATAAGCGATAAGGAAACAAATGACATGAGGAAAAAATGGTTCATGGAGATTCTCAGATAAGTATGAGATCCCTAGACATAATTCTTATATTTATACCTGTAGCTTACATGTTGATGATATGTTTGACAAAATCCTTGTCATGGCTACTAGGGGTCTAGTTAAGGTCTTGATAAAATATTTACTTTTGCAACATTGTTCCCCTGTTCTCTACTTGATTATGAGCTTTCACTCCATTCTGGACAGTGGCCTGGGCTTTAGGCCTAAAAAAATTGGCTTAATTCCCAGGGTCACTGGCACAAAATTGGCAAGTTTTGTCCATAGTCATTGGCATGTATGCCTATGAGAGAAACTTTAGGTCTATGGTCACTCCCTTTCCCATAGCATGAGAGTGACTAAGGCCTCAGAGATCTAGAACAATAGTGGGACTGAGGGACAGACTGTATGAGTGGCTAACTTGTCTCCTAATGGTTATGTTGATGATCTTGGATGACTGTGTGTGATGCTTTGTCAACTACACTTCCTTAAGGTTACCTAGGAGGTCGAATATGATCATAGTAGCCTCTAATCTCATGTTTACCCCGGTTGGCATGGTTATTTGGGTGGATGTGGGAGGAGGGTGTTACAAGAACACTTCCCTTGAACTTTGCAAATAGTTTAGAATAAGGTTCTCCTTTGGACTAGCTCAACATCTTGTTTCTCTTGCTTAATTGACGCATTTTTCATCATAAAGGCCTCTCCTATCTTTTGCACATTCTCAACTTCTTGCACTTTTAATTTTCTTCCTCTAATGGAGCAGTGACAACCTTCCTTTGGTCTACCTCCTTGTTCTTTGGAAAATATTATGCCATGTGTCCATGCTTTCCATGTCTGAAGAAACAAACCTCTTTTTACATGTCTCTTCCTCATCCCCTGGAAAAGGACCTTTGGCCTCTAGATTCTCCCTCTTGTTGTCATTTTGGACTTTGAGCTATGAGCTCCATCTCTTGGTGCAATAGATCTCCCTCTATTTGTTTGTTTCCCTCTTCCTCTAACAACACTCTTACCTCTACCAACTTGCTTCCCTACAAATGTTTCTTCAGCATTCAAAACTAACTGATATGCCTCCTCCACCACCTTAGGTGACAATACACTAATCTCATCATGTATTTCTGTTATAACCTCATTTATATACCTTTTTGTATTCTTTGTAGACTACTCTAGATATCATGCCCTAATATTTACATTGTAAAATTCTTCAGTGTACTCTCTAACTATGATCACCCTCTGCCTAACAGTTTTCGTACTCCTTAACAAGGTAAGATGGTAATCCTTAAACCAAAACTTACCTCTAAATTTTACTACCATCGTATCCCAAATATTAATATTTTTCTTGTTCTTCCTCCTTCTTTCTAAGTGTACACCATCCCATCAGAGAGTTGCATGACCCTTTAACTTATTTAGAAAAAACTTGACCTTCTTCTCCTCATCTATTTCTTTATATTCAAATAATTTATCCATCTTTGTGACCTATTCAATAAGCTCCTCTAGATTCATGATGTCTACATTAAAATGGCAATCCGAAAGTGTTATGGGCTTCCAAACTTCTTGGTGTGGGAACTGCCACCTAGTTTCAATCTTGCCCACAGTTTATTATCACCACTTAAAAAGACCTCCTTGATCTTATCCTCTAGGTATAACCTGCTTTCCGGTTGTCATATGCATATACTGAAGACCTCCTCCAGCCACCTATTCTCTTTTCAACCCCATTGAATTGATTGAATCGTAATTGAAATTACTTTCATGCTCTGGTGATCCAGGGCAATGGGAAAATTCTTGTCACCTGCAACTTTGTCAATAGGCATACCCCTGGTTCCCAACTCTTTTTATAAATTCCAATTCAATAACCTTATGGGTTTCCAAGCTTCCCGACTTCCAGCCTTCCGGGAAACTATGTTACAGATTCCATCAGTCGACTATTCTGGGACTCATTAAGTGGAAAACTTAACTGCAAAATGAAAATTGACTAAGTGTTGCATGTCGTCAGTCATATAATTAGATGTATGGATCTATACTCAGACTCTTCTAAACTCCTTTGATTTCTCTTACTCCTCTCATATTTGTGACACCGTGGGGCACCTCCTCATTGTGCCTTCTCTTGCAACCCTTTTCACTCCTCCTGTAACAATTAAACCAGAAAAACTACTGGACAGTGCACACACTTGGCATATAAAACTATATGAAAATGTAACAGATCACACAAGGACACACTGCAATAAAATCAAAATCTCTCACTCCACACACTCTTGAACTCATTTTTATTAAAATCAAAGAAAGATAAATATTACAAGTGGTTCGGTTGATATCCACAAATGTATAATCGAAATAACCAATT
The DNA here is from genome assembly GCA_031772625.1 of Pinus tabuliformis. Taxonomy (NCBI): domain Eukaryota; kingdom Viridiplantae; phylum Streptophyta; class Pinopsida; order Pinales; family Pinaceae; genus Pinus; species Pinus tabuliformis. The sequence goes on along the minus strand of CM062818.1, from coordinate 1,442,383,472 downwards.
TAAAGAAAATTAAACAAACTAAATTTTTGCAACAATCTACCTAATTAAACAAATTACATAACAATCTAAATAAATTCTCTCCTAACAAACCACTCAATGAGGAACCACCTCCTATAGTAAATTATTTTCACCTCTCAGTCAATGAGAATTATTTATGCCTCTACATCAGAACTCTAGCCCACATCTCTCAATGGAATGAGGATATCTTATGGATGAATTGGAATATGGGGATCTAGTAAAGTACATTAGGCCCCTTTGGGAAATTCTGAAAAGAAATTTTATAGGAAGCGAACCTATCGAAGAACATCCTTAGGACAAGATAGGATGGAAATACTTTGCATACCCAATCAAAGAGGGATACTCAATTTTGTTCTTTCTGACTAGAATTCCCCCGAAGTCTGCTATATGGAACAAAATATGGGATCAAAACACTCTTCAAAAAGTCAATATCTTCTATTGGTTATTGGCTCACAAAAATATACTATCTTTCAAAAATATAAGGAAGAGAGGAATAGAGGGTCCAACAAGATGCCCTCTGTGTAAATGCTAGGAAGAATCTATCCCCTACCCTTTCTTGAATGTTCTTTTACCAAGTTTGTTTTGTCTATTTCCCTTGGTACTTTATTTCTAAAGACTCGGTGACCTGAAAGTATTCAGGATTTTTTTTCACCTAAAACAAACTCTACTTGGGCTCCCTTCAATCCAAACCATCCTTTGAGACTCAATTTTCACTTACTCTTCCTAAATTTGTCTATTGGAAAATTTGGCTTTCCAAAAATTCTATAGCTTTTAAGGATCTCTCCTGGTCATCCAAGTTTGTTTCTTTAAATACCCTTCCATTATGCCTTGAGCTCAATCCTCTTCCATAGGATCTTCCTTTGATTCACTTGAAGATGAATGGGTCATGTCCCTCTCTCTCGGTCCCTCCTCTACTAAAACAACCAACTTTAAGTCCAAATTCCCCAGCTAGAGGTTGTGAATTTCTCAATCAGGAATGGAAGTATAGAGGATGTAACATAAAAAAATGGATTATATATTTCTATGGGGCTTAAAAATGAAACCCAAGGGTGGCAAGATTGGGAGGTATTTTGATCAATCTTGAGGGAATAACTGAAGCAAAGTTTTCATAGGGCCTAAGAACAAGATCGAATAATCAAGGTGAGATATATGGAATCCTACAAGGCTTATAAATCTCTAAGGAAAATGGTTTGGAAAAATTGATAATCTTAGATGAGTCTCTTGATTCAACATCTAAATTCAAAAACAAAAAAAAAAAACAAAAAAAAAACTCTCTTTCCAGAATTCTCTAGAGAATCATAATTTTGAAGGCATCCTTCAACTATAAGGACTCTTATCATATCCTTAGAACAAATAATTTGGAAGTTGATATGATGGCAAACCTAGCTTGCACCATGGGAGAATCTGAGCTCATGATCAATGATCAAAGAACAATATGCTTGATTCCCTAAGTGAACTAATGTCATTAAAATAAAGTACACTTAGATATCGTTACACTTGGAGTTTGGAAATGGCAATAATTAATTTCAATAAATTTACCCACCTTATAAATTGACCTCCCTGATTACCCCCAACTCTAAGCAATGATGGTTCATACTTCATTCAGGAATATGGAAGGATAAGTGTTGGTGAATTCTCTCGTCAGAACATGTCATGTTATATCAAATCCTGTCATGTAAGTGAATTTACTCCAACCTCACTTTCTCAAAGTATCAAATCTCACCTTCTCAAGCATTAGAAACATCCTTCAAACAATGTAATGGTGAACAATATTGAAAGAGACACATGGATTTATAATTTTTTGGAGATGAAATTCATGTGGATCGATAGGGGTGGTAGCGTTAAATTGGCAAGATACATCTCTTCAGAGACATCAAATTTTGTGCTCCTCCCCCCATGTGTGCTTCCCTGCCAAACATCTATGAATTTGGTTTTGACTTGGTTCTTTGTCTTAGTTGTGGAATTAAGACAGTTTCCCAATTCACAGCTCTACGAAGAGCTCCAATAGATGCTTCAATTGCTATTTGAGATTGTGTCAGAGTGGATGAGGAACTCTTTTTCCTAATAATAATGGTACTCAGGGTTGACTAATTTAAAGGCCAATCAAAAATATCTAGTCCAATCTAGCCTTTCACATCTCAATTTGCAGTGAATTTATTTCAAGGTACCTCTATTTTTTATGTTTACAACATGTAGTTTGCAAGAAATTGGGATAGGATAATAACTCTAGAGAACTCAAATACTTCATTGGCCATAGGGTAGATAATGGAAATGTGTTGAATTTTTGTAGGGTTTCTTCTGTGTATTTTTCATATGTATTTGGAAGTTGTGTCAACCCTCTGGTTCGTATTTATATTTCAAATCATTCGACAAAATGATTGTCTCAAAAGCAAGGTGAATGATATTGAAACAATCCTTGCAACTATCAGAAAAAAACTGCGGGAGGGCATGCAACTAGGGTTTTTGAGAGTTGCAGAGGTTGATCCTAATGGAGGGTGGTAGAGGAGGGAGCTCCACTCCCTCCTATAAGAACATCGTTTCCAGCAGAGGGAAGACACCATTGGTTAATGTCAGAGGATCTATGGAGGAAGGAAAAAGGAATAATGAAAAGGAGACAAATGGGGCCAAGACCAAGGAAAATAGTAACACAAAGGACAAGGAGGAAGAAGACAAAATCTAGGGAACAAGGGAAAAAAAACAAAAGGGACCTTGCAGACCTAAAACGGAGATCACTCCCAGAGTAGTGTTAAATGATCCTGCTTTGCAGGCGCATAGGGAACACATGGGGACTTATGCTATTATCTGTAAATTCATGGGATTATGGCCCACTGAAAAGGCTTTACAGACGTGGATCAAGTATCACTGGAAACCCAAAGGAAGCATCGACCTACATCTTGGGTCAAAGGGATTCTTCACCGTGGTGTTCACAAATATCGAAGACAAAGATAGAATATTCGAAGGAGGACCCTACTTTTATGCAGCAGTTGGCCTCTACATGCGGCCTTGGATGATGAACTTTGTTCCAGAGTGGGAGACTTTCACTTCAGTACCAGTCTGGGTAAGGCTCTATTCTCTACCTCTTGATTACTGGTAAACTGAATCGCTAGTAGCCATAGGCAACAAACTAGGTTGTTTTGTCAAAGCTTTGAAAGCCACAAGAAGGGGAAAATATATTTCCTTTGTAAGGATTTGTGTGGAAATGGATCTATCAGGAGCTCTTCCGGATGAAGTTATCTTGGAACTTTTTGATGAGGAATGGGTGCAAACAGTGGACTATGAGCATATCCTATTCAGATGTCGCAGATGCCATGAACATGGACACTTGTTCAGAGACTACCCTCTTAGTAAAGTGGACAGCAAGAGCAAACCTAATACAATGAAGGACACAGATACCTTCCAGAAAGTGGAAAGTAGAGGAAAAGGATGTAAAAAGGGACCAAAACAACAACATAATGAGGGGCAAAAGGTCAGTCAGAATAAGTTTCAAGCACTGGAAGAGAATGAAGAAATTACAAAATAAGACAAATCTATGGAGGAAGGTCCTAATGAAAAGGAGAAAGAATGTTGGGTCCCTATAATACTAGTGATTACCCCATTACTATTGTAGTTATAGCCCTTATTAATATTTTTGTGCCCCTATTGCCCCCTTATTTTTATTACTGTGCCCCATAGAATCCCTCTATTGTTATTTTTGTGGCTTTATATTATTATTGTTAGGTCGGTTGGGTTATATTGTGACTGCTTAGACTCCTATATATCGAAAGGAGGTTTTATCATTTGAATCATCCAAGAATTGTTCATTTATGTAATGTAAAGGAGGTTGCCCCCTCGAAGAGGCTGAATTCTAAGGTGTTGATCTATCTTTTCTATCGTTTCTTGAGCTGGCTTCATAACATTTGGTATCAGAGCTTTGGATTCTAGGGTTTCACTGCTCCAAACAAGTCATCATGGCATTTTCACTATAACTTTTTTTCTGTGATGTTTCAGAAGTTACAAAAAAAACCCATTTGAGAAGAAATCGTGTTGAATATCGGGTTCAAATTTTAGAGCCTTTAACATTATATTTGCAGAGATATGATCTGAGGAAGTTGGTATTTTTGCAGACTCCTGAATTACATTCCAAACAGGTGACCGGGGGAAAATCGTCATAACTTCCTCTCTGGGGATTAGATTGAAATTTCGTAAGAAGGTATAAAAAGAGGACAGCCTGTAGTTTCTTGTATGAATTTTTTAGATCCAAAGGTCGAAACAGTGACTTGTGGCTCATCATACAAGTTCGCTCTACTGAACTAGTCTATAATCAAGTCACTGTGGGAGATTTCACATAACTCTTCCTTGGAGAATCCAATTTGGGTCAGACTTGTGGCATTGGAAAGAGGACACAAAGGGCTACTTCAGATCACAAATTTAGAACTAGATGATTGGAAAGTACAGAGATACATCAGAGGCAATATCGAGCTCCTACAAAGTGAAAAAAGGTGTGTAGATTTTCTTAAATTTTTGCTTAAGCTTGGTTTGAAAATTTATTTTGAAGGAATTCAAAGGGCATAATAGAGCATTATTATCGGTAACTGATGCCCCGGGGAAATAAAATTCAAACACCTAGTAAGGAACCTAAAAGCTCTAGCATGACTCATGAAGAAGAAGAAGAAATGCTATATGATATATCAAAATTACAAGAACAAGTGCAACAAGTGTCACTTGCACAAAAAGTAACAGAATCTAAGATGGATGGTTTAAAGAAAGATGTAGAAGCTAAGATGGATTGTTTAAAGAAAGGCGTAGAAGCTAAGATGGATGGCATGGAAGCTAAGGTGAATGGCATGGACACTAAAATTGATGGCATGGATGATAAGATGGAAGAATTGAAGATAAATATGAATAAGTTGCTACAAGAAATGGTCACTAAGGGTGAAAGGGTACTAAAGGAAACTCATGATGAGAACAAAAGAAATGTTAATCATGATTCCATAGAGTCTAATGTTGGATTGAAGACTCAACATATTCCAAAAATCGATATAAGGAAGTTTGATGACAAGGATCCCGCCACATGGATATTACATATGGAGCAATTCTTCGATCTCAATAATGTGTAAAACACACAAAAGGTACGTATGGAAACTTTATATTTGGAACCAAATCAGTTTGTATGGTATCAATGGCTTTGCTCTCGTAAACAATTTATCACTTGGGCAATTTTTACAGAAGAATTGATAGCACATTATGAGGATACAAAAAGCAACACTTTTTTCAGCCAATTGATAAGTCTCAAACAAAAGGGTTCAATAATGGAGCACATTGAGGAGTTCCAAAAATTGAACATAAGGGTAAAAGATATTCCAGAGGAGCATAGGATTGATATGTTCATAGGGTCTTTAAAGGATAATATCCAACATGATGTTCGCCTTTGGGAAGCTGATTCATTAGAGAAGGCATTCAGGTTAGCAAGGAAAATGGAAAGAAAAATTATGGCAACCAGGAAGCATACCACTCACAACTATAAAGACGGAAGTGTTGTTGCTCCTAGTGTTCCACAACCTATAAGGTTAACACCACAACAATTGGAAGAAAGAAGAGAAAAAGGGCTTTGTTACAGTTGTGATAGCAAATACACTAAAGGTCATAAGTGTGCTGAGAAGAAATTATTCTACATAGATTGTGAAGAGGAAGAAGAAAAGGAGCAAGAAAGGTCAAAAGAAGAGGATATACTCCAGGAACAAAGCCTAGATGAAGAAAAAATAAGTCCGACCATATCTTGTAATGCATTGGCGGGAATTACCACTCCTCAAACCATCAAGATAGAAGGACAAAACAAGAAGAAAAAGGTAATAGTGTTGATTGATTCAAGAAGCACCCACAATTTTATTCATTGTAAGGTAGCAAAAGAATTGAATTCCTTCTTATATCCAGCACCAGAGTGTCAAGTGAGGATTGCAAATGGAGGAATAATAAATTGCTCTGGAAAGTGCCATAATATCAAGCTATCCATGGGATAATATGTATTGACTAGCCCAATGCTTTCCATTCCAATGGGAGGTGTTGATGTTGTACTAGGAGTCCAATGGCTACAATCCTTGGGTACAATAGCTTTTAATTTTCAAGAAATTTTCATCAAATTTTCTACGGAAGGAAAGGAAGTTGAATTAAGGGGTATTGTAGGGAAACCAGGAAAGATAATCAGCTCTAATGGTATGACAAAGCTTCTAAAAAAGGAGCAAAGAGGTGTAATTGCACAATTGTGTTCGCTAGATGTTTCCACATCAGAATCATCTATTTCTCCAGATCTCCAAAAAGTCCTGGACAATCATTCCAAGGTATTTGAGACTCCCAAAGGTCTCCCACCTATGCTTGATCATGATCATGCTATTCATCTGATTCCAGGAAGTGTTCCTCCAAACATCAGGCCGTACAGATATCCCTATGTCCAAAAGAGTGAAATTGAACGTATGGTTGCAGAAATGCTAGAGGCTGGTATAATTCAACCGAGTCAAAGTTCTTTCTCTACTCCAATAGTATTGGTGCACAAGAAGGATGGATCATGGCGCATGTGTCCGGATTATAGGGAGCTCAACAAGCTCACTATTAAAGATAAGTTCCCCATTCCTGTCATTGATGAATTACTGGATGAATTGCATGGATCAATTTACTTCACCAAGTTGGATCTTCATTCAGGATATCATCAAATCAGAATGAAGACTGAAGACATTCTGAAAATAGCATTTAGAACTCATGAGGGTCATTATGAATTTTTGGTCATCCCTTTTGGGCTTACCAATGCCCCTTCAACATTTCAAGGTTTGATGAATTCAATTTTCAAACCATTCCTTAGAAAATTTGAATTAGTATTTTTTGATGATATACTAATCTACAGCAAGTCTTGGAAGGATCATGTTGAACATGTTGACAAGGTGCTACAACTATCGGAGGAGAAACAATTATATGCAAAAAGATCCAAATGTTTCTTTGGAGTCCAGGAGGTGGAATATCTGGGTCATATTGTATCTCATGAAGGAGTTAAGGTATACCCTAGCAAAATTAAAGCCATTAAGGAATGGAGAATCTCCACATCCATAAAGCATCTGCGAGGATTTCTCAGGTTGACAGGGTATTATCACAAGTTTGTTAAGAATTATGGGAGAATAGCAGCACCTCTAACAACATTATTGAAGAAATATGCATTTTCATGGACTCCGGAAGCAACAAAGGCCTTTGAACATCTTAAAGAGGCAATGTGCCAAGCACCGGTCTTAACTACACCGGACTTCACAAAAACCTTTATTGTGGAATGTGATGCTTCAGGAAATGGAATTGGTGCTATTCTAATGCAAGATGAAAGACCCATTGCTTTTGAAAGTTGTCCAATCAAGGGAAAATTTTTAAGCAAAGCTATTTATGAGAAGGAAATGTTGGCAATACTCCATGCACTTAAGAAATGGCAACCCTACCTAATGGGAAGACACTTCAAGGTAAAAACGGATCATGATAGCCTTAAATACTTTTTAGAACAAAGATTATCCTCTGAAGAGCAACAAAAGTGGGTCACAAAGATGTTGGGTTATGACTTTGAAATCATCTACAAAAAGGGGAAGAAAATTGTGGTGGTAGATGCACTCTCAAGAAAGGATGAGGATGTGGAAGCATTGTTGTGCGCCATTTCTATTATCCAACCAGATTGGATAAATGAAGCAAGGGAGGAATGGAAGAATGACGAAGAAGTGTGGGTACTTATTCGAAAGTTACAACAAGATTCCAGTAGGTCTGATACATTTAGCTGGCAAAATGATTCATTATGGTACAAAGATTGCTTATACCTCTATAAGAATTCCCAGCTAAAACAAAAGATTCTTATGGAATTGCACACTTCTCCCTTAGGAGGGCACTCAGGATTTTTAAAAACTTACCACAGGGTTAAGAAGGAATTTTTTTGGGATGGCCTTAAATCAGATATTCAAGAGTTTGTGGCAGAATGTTTGGTTTGCCAACAAAATAAAGTTGAAACAATTAAGACACTAGGTCTATTACAACCTTTATCCATTCCAAGCCAACATTGGGAGGACGTTTCAATGGATTTTATCACAGGTTTACCCAAGTCTGAGGGAAAGAGTGTCATCATGGTGGTAGTTGACAGACTTACCAAGTATGCACACTTTTGCGCATTATCACATCCATTTAGAGCCAGCACAGTTTCTACTGCATTTATGGAAACAATTCAAAAGCTACATGGAAACCCAAAGATTATTGTAAGTGACAGAGATCCCATTTTCACTGGAAATTTTTGGATAGAATTATTTTCTTGTCTTGGTATTCAGTTAGCTCATAGCTCATCTTATCATCCTTAATCTGATGGGCAAACTGAGATAGTAAACAAATGTTTGGAAAGATATCTTCGTTGCTTTGTATTTGATAAACAGACACAATGGGTCAAGTGGTTGCCTCTGGCTGAATGGTGGTATAACACTTCCTTCCATACAACAACAAAAATGACCCCATTTATGGCACTTTATGGGTATCAACCACCATCCGTCACATCATATTTAAGAGAAAATTCTAAGGTTCAGGCAGTGGAACATCACATCGAACATCAACAACAAGTCCTCCAACTCTTAAAGGATAACCATGTGTTGGCACAGAATAGAATGAAACCACAGGCAGATCAACATCGCAGTGAAAGAAGTTTTGATGTAGGTGATTGGGTATTCCTATGGCTACAACCATATAAGCAAATGTCCCTAAAGCAAGCTATGAAGGATAATAAATTATCACCAAAGTATTATGGTCCATACAAGGTGTTGCAAAAGATTGGTACTATGGCATACAAATTGGAGCTTCCTGCAGCTTCTCGATTGCACCCAGTTTTCCATGTTTCATGTTTAAAGAAGGTTATAGGTGACAAGCTCCCAGTTCAAACAATATTGCCAGAAATTGACAAGGAAGGAAAAATTATATTGAAACCAGAAGCAGTCACAGAAACAAGAACTCGACAACTACAAAATCGATCAATTTCAAAGTATCTTATCATGTTGAAGAACTTATTCGCTGAATATTCCACATGGGAGGATGAGAATTTTATGCAGAAGTATCCATAACTACTCAAGCGTTGAGGACAACACTTTTTTGAAGGAGAGAGGCATGTTGGGTCACTATAATACTAGTGATTACCCCATTACTATTGTAGTTATACCCTTTATTAATATTGTTGTGCCCCTATTGCCCCCATATTGTTATTACTATGCCCCACAGAATCCCTCTATTGTTATTTTTGTGGCTTTATATTATTATTGTTAGGTCGACTAGGTTATATTGTGACTCCTTAGACTCCTATATATGGAAAGGAGGTTTTGTCATTTGAATCATCCAAGAATTGTTCATTTATGTAATGTAAGGGAGGTTGCCCCCTCGAAGAGGCTGAATTCTAAGGCATTGATCTGTCTTTTCTATATTTTCTTGAGCTGGTTTCATAACAAAGAAGAAGACTACAACCAAACACAAGATATTGGTAATCAAAGACTATGATGAGTGAAACAGAACTAGAGATGGATTAGGAAATGACCCAGAGTGAAATAGATCTAGAGGACCATGAACATCAGGAAATTCTTGATAAGGTACACCTGGATCTGGAAGGATTCTTGATGCAGGGAACCACGGGAGCGATAGAGTCATTGCCTCAAGAAGAATGCAATGGAATACAACAATTCTTTTTATGGAAAACTTAGGAAAGGGGGTTTGATAAAGGAAAAACCATTGACAAGCAGGAATATAGAGGTGTGAAAACAATGAAATCAACTCCAGGATTAGCTACTAGAAATTCAGGAAAAAAGAGGGGTAGGAAAAAGCAGAATGAGCTCTTGATGGAGTGTAGAAAGCTAATGATAGATTCGGGTAAGATGAAAGACCTAACCAGCTACTCCTTTACAAATCTTTAATAATGAAGTGCACATCTTGGAATATTAGAGGTCTAGGTAGTAAAAGAAAACAAAGAATGCTTAGTTATAGGATAAAGCAAGCAATGCCAGATATAATATTCATCCAGGAAATGAAATGCTCCATTCAGAAATTAAAACAAATCCATAGCAAATGGCTCAATATATTTGAGTTTCTAGATGTTAAGGAAGAGAACACAACAGGGGGCATTCTCACTCTTTGGAACCCCCAAAAAATCAGCATAATAGATGTAGAGGCATCAATAAATTATTTATCAGTGGTTATTCAACCAGTGGGGGTTTCGGACACCTTCCTGGTCATGAATGTTTACAGCCCTCAAAGAATAGATGATAAACTCAGATTGCTAGACTCCCTTGTGGATCTCAGGAATAGACATGCTAGAATTCCTTGTGTCGTGGGAGGGGATTTTAACATGATCAAATCTCTTTTGGAAAAAGGAGGAGGTACCAGAGCGCTAAGCAAAGCCTCCTTAGAATTCCAATCATTCACAGATAATATGAAACTGTTTTACTCAGAAACGAACAATGGCTTTTTTAATTGGAACAAAAAAAGAGGAGGTGAGGCATAAGTAGCCTCCAAGTTAGACAGATTTATGATATCAGAGGAGCTTATGCTTTTAGATAAAGAAATATCAACAAGAGTTCTTCCCTTTGGAGGCTCAGATCACTGGCCAATTCAATTAGAAATCAAGGGTTATTGATTCTCCCAAGAATAGACCCTTCAGATTTGAGAATATTTGGCTCTCCCACCCAGATTTCATCAGTAACATTGAAAAATGGTGGTCAGAAGACATGCAGTTCCAGTGATCAAAAATGTTTCTCCTCCATAAAAGACTAAAGAACATTAAGTTCAGGCTCAAAGAATGGAACAAGAAGGATTTTGGTAACATTTTTGTGGACAAAATATCAATGGAAATCAAAATTCAGGAACTCAATCAGGCACTAATCAAAGATGGCTTCGACAAAGTCAAAAGTGATAAAGCTAATAAACACCATCAAGAATGGGAGAATTTATGCAAACAAGAGGAAATATTTTGGAGGCAAAAGTCTAGAGTTCAATGGCTCAAAGAAGGAGAGCGTAATACAAGATTTTTCCATAGATCCACTATGGCTAATAGTGCACACAACAGAATATCTATGATAAAGGATGAGGATGGGGTGCTTTAGATCTCTCATAATAATATCGAAGTTGTGTTTTTTCAACATTTCAAAGGTATCACTCGAGAAAACAGTTCAGACAGAGAACAATACATCAAGGAAATTACAAGTCATATTCCTAAGCTAGTGTCTAGAGAGGACAATTTTAACCTAAATAGACCAGTTACTGAAGAGGAGGTCAGTGAGGTTCTCAAAGATATGCAAAATGGAAAATCACCAAGCCTGGATGGTCTCAATGTGGATTTTTTTAAAGCTTGTTGGAATATTGTCAAACAGGATATTTTGAATGTGGTGGAGGATATTTTGAAAGCCCTCAACACCTCCTTCATTTCCCTGATCCCCAAACAGGACTCAGCTCAAACTGCAGATAAGTATAGACCCATACCTTTATGTAATGTGGTATACAAGATAATATCCAAGGTAGTGGCTAACAGACTCAAACCTCTTCTTCCTTCTATAGTGTTAGAGGAACAATCAGGTTATGTGGAGGGAAGATAAATTTTAAATATTATTATTCAAGCCCATGAGGTGGTTCACACGCTAACCAGCAAAAAGTAGGTTGGAATGATCATGCAATTGGATATTGCCCAAGTGTATGATAAGGTGAATTGGATTTACAACAAGAAGGTTCTCACTACTTTTGGGTTCGATCACAACTGGGTCAGATGGGTTATGGCTCTGGTGACTTCTTCCAGCTTTTCAATTTTGGTGAATGGCTCTCCCTCAGAGATATTCATTCCTTCTAGAGGCCTCAGGCAGGGAGACCCGCTCTCTCCCTTTCTCTTCATCCTCATGATGGAAGGACTTGGTCGATCCATTAAGCATGCCAAGGCCATGGGCAAGGTCAAGGGCCTTCAATTAACTAAGAATGGTCAGGCACTGACTCACCAACAGTTTGTAGATGATACCATGCTGTAGGGAATCCCCACAGTCAAAGAAGCTTTAGCCTACAATCAAATCCTGAATGAATTTTCCATGGCTACACATATGGAATTCAATCTCTCTAAATCAAAAATCTTCTTCTTAAACACTAACATTGTTATTCAGAGAAATATCTCCAGAATTCTTGGCTTCCAAAGGGATTCCCTCCCCTCAAAGTATTTGGGAGTTCCTCTCACGGCCAGACCAATGCACAAGAGTATCTGGGAACCGATGCTTAATAAGATGCAGGACAAAGTCAAAAAATGGACCATCGGAGCTTTGAACCTGGTTGGCAGGTTGGTGCTAACAAAGGTTGTTCTACAATCAATCCCCGTATTCATGTTATCAGCCCTCCCAGCTCCCAAAGGTGTCTTAGAGCAATTCAGGAATATTCAAAGAGATTTCCTTTGGGGTAAGGAGGAAACAAGGAAGAAATGGGCCCTAGTTTCTTGGGATAAAATCTGTAAACCCAAGAGCCATGGGGGTCTAGGCTTAGATGATTAGGAGATTCTTAGTAAAGTTCTAGGAGCCAAACTTTGGTGGTGATGGGTTCAAGAGCCAAAAGCCCATTGGGCAAGGATCTGGAAAGAAAAATATGCTAGCTCCTGGCACACTAGTGATCTCATAAGAATGTCTGGAAACATAAAGGGCTCATACATCTGGAATAAAGCCTGGGAAAACAGAAGCCTAGTACAAAAAAATAGTTTCTGGGAAATCAGAGCAGGAGATCTAGCACTCTTTTGGGAGGACAAATGGAAACAAGAACCAACGTTGTTTAAAGAGGATTTTTTAAGCCTCAAGCAGGAAATAGATTCCCAAGGGTTAAACAAAGTAAAGGATTTATGGGATCTGTCTCATAACTTGGGAAAGTGGAGAAGCTGGAGAAACATTGATTGTAGAGATGACAGCCCCATAAAAATAAAAGTAGAGGCACTTAGGAGCTTTGTTAAAATAAAGGATGATCTTGGTAATAGCAGGGTAGGATCAGTTGAGATGGGGCAACAACAAATAAGGCACCTTCAATCTTAAGGAAGAAAAAGGTATTCTCCTTGAGCTAGATTTCAGTGTTCCAGATAAGACCTGGCAACACCTTTCGAGGCACCAAGGGTGGATGAAGATCAAGCTTTTCATGTGGTTGGTACATCATAAGAAAATCTTGACTTGGGACAACATTAGGAAGAGGGGTGTTATGGGGCCTTCTAGATGCCAGCAATGTGAAGCGTAAGAGAAGACTACGGAGCACATTCTCAACAACTACAGTTACACCACCTGGCTGTGGGATTCTTTCACTACCATTTTTCAATAGACAGACAGGGATAGAGGAAGTATCATAAATACACTAAATAAGTGGAGAAGAAACTTTACAGAGAATGAATTCCTTAATTTGGCTTGGGCCTTAACATCGAGCTTTATTATTTGCAATGTTTGGAAACAAAGGAATAAAATAATTTTGAAGGATGAAAAGACTATCCCTCATCGACTATTTGATCTGATCTTGAAACAACTTAAGGAGATAGTTAGCACCACAGTTTGCAATCACCCCAAGAATCCCCCCTCAAACACTGAGGTGAGAACTCTCAGGCAACTGGGAATGCAAGGGATTATTCCCCAAGGCCTAAACAGGAAGGAAATAGCAATGGATACAGAGAAGGATTTCTGGCATCCTCCACCGAAAGGCTATCTGAAATACAACATTGATGGTGCTTCAAAAGGCAACCCGGGAACAGCTAGTTTTGGAGGGGTGTTAAGAGATGAAGAAGGAGGCATTATCTTTATCTTCCACTACCATTTAGGAAGAGCCACCAACAATATGGCTGAATTAATGGCTCTGGAGCAATGCATAGAATTGTTAATTCAGAACCATGGCTCACATGTCATTATAGAAGCGGACTCAGAGATAACCATAAACTCTGTGAAAAGAATCAGTTGTGGTACTAGGCTGGAGAAAGTCTCAAATCACTGGAGATTAATCTAGGTTTACCAAAGAATTCAAGGACACCTCCAGGGACTTCGAACTATTAGTTTCAACCATGTTCGATGAAAGGCCAATAAGCTAGCAGATATCCTGGCCAACCAAGGTGTGAACAACTCCGAATGTGGGATTGCGATGAAGTGGTAGGAGATGCCTCAGAGTCAATTAAAAGCTCTCTGTGATGAACAAGCAGTAGAGGATAGAGAAGTTTTTCGATATCGTGCTGGGGTGACTGGCTCGGAAGGAATTTTCCTTGCAAGAGAAACCACAGTCTTTCAGTAGGTTCTTTGAAGGAGGGCAAGCAAGGTTTGGCCTCATTTATCCCTGGAGTGTGTTGACCAGAGTCAATTTTTTGGATGGAAACATCGTGGGTAAAATCTCAGAAAGGCACAATCTCAGGTTCAGGTTCTAAAGTAAGAAAGCACGGGACAGGAGGTTGGTTTTTACTGGCAGTCAGAATTTCCCCTCATTCCACTCTCGGGAAAGAAAACCTCGCCCTTGTTGGTTTTCTGGCGATCACACGATTCTTGAGCAGTTAACGATTTTGTAGTTTTGTAAGTGATTCCATTTGGCTTCCAACACATGGCATGGGGGTGGTTTTGAATACCACCCTCTATCACACACTATCGTTCGGTCATCTTAGGTAGTGTGATATGGCTCCTGGCCGTTGGATCCAGCCACCCGAATCCACGGTTAGGATTGACTGTGGTGTTTTGTGGGGCCAGGTCAGTTATCTCCACTCATTTTGTCAGTGTGGTTTTTCCCTCTTCCATTGTTTGTGCGAAATGCAAGGACGGGGGTGCTTGTTGTTGTTATTCTACACTTGGGGGGGGGGGGGGGGGAATGGAAATTATGGTGCTTTCCTAGTGGTTGGGGGTTCTTAATGCCTAAGAGAATGTGCATCTCATGGGTTTGGAGTCTTCTTGTGTAGGATGGGGAGTTATGTCTTTGGCAAGAAACCCTTTTTTCCTGAGTCCATGTAAATGGATGGTTAATTGTACATTATGTAATTTTTCTTTTGAATTAATGACATAGAAGGCACGTCTCTTACTTAAGCAAAAAAAGATTGTCTCAAAAGGAAGGTAGTCAAAAGAACATTGGCATTGTTGCCTTCTCTTTCCCTTTTGAGTATGGTTTATAGCCTGAAAATCATAATGAACAAAGATTCAGATTTTGAGACCTCTTCTACTGATAACCCATGCTCTCACTGTTGGTCCTCTCTTGAAGTTCTCCACAGGAATGACTTAGATTTGCAAGTGAAGTTTTCATAAATATCTCATTCTCAAATTGATCTTACTTACAAGATTTTCTCCTATTATTCCATTTCTCTTTCCTCACTGATAAAGTCGATGCTTTGAGGAGTATTGTTACATATCTAAAACTAAGTAAAGAAGCTCAAGCAGATTTGGTCAATCACTGGGAGGATTTAGGAAAGCGTGAGATCAACCTCAATAGGTCAGCTACAAACAATGAGTAACATTTTCTTCTAGATCATTATGGGGAGTTATTTTCCTTTTGTAATAATCCAGAAAAGAGTATGTTTAGTCTTTTATTGAAAGTGATCCTATGAATTGTATTCATGAAGTCATAATATGAATAGGTTATGCACCTATTCTTTTGAGTCTCAAGGTTTTGTAATAATCCAGAAAAGAGTATGTTTAGTCTTTTATTGAAAGTGATCCTATGAATTGTATTCATGAAGTCATAATATGAATAGGTTATGCACCTATTCTTTTGAGTCTCAAGGTTTTATTATGTAATCTTCCAATCAGGTTAAGAGTCTACATTATGCCATTCTTTTGGTTATATAAGTGTAGAAGGTCATTGATGTATATGTCATACAATCTGAAGTGAATTTCGAATATGAAACCTCATGTATTTTGCTGCGACAGGGCCCAAATTTAATTCAATATTACTCATTTTCGTTTAAAAACAAATGTCCCCTTAAAATATATTAGGACTTGAAGGATATTAAATAATGATAATATTGTTGACTTACTAATACGCAGAAGATAAAGGAAAAAACTTCATTTCAATTTTTTCATTGTAAAAAAATATTAAAAGAAAACTATTTTTTTCTTACTTCTTGTAAGATTATATATATTAAAGTTGATGTATCATATAAATAAAATGACTAGTAAATGTCCATAGACATAAATTCCGAATAAACATCAAAGCACTTATTTTTATGTTAAAATTAAAAAAAATCATAAAAAATAACTTAATTATAATTTTGTTTTAAATTATAACTATGGTTGCTAATTTTTAAAAAATTAACAAACACTAATATATATAGATATAAACATGAAATATAAATTTTAACTATGGAGATTTACTCCCACTTTACTATGGAGATTCTTAATTTGTAAGTAGGCTTTGATACAATACCATTTGCCAATACCTCAGGTTATCAATGTCACACAACCAAAAAACCCAAGTCTCTTTATATGACATTTGTTCATATGAATTTTTTTTAATTAATCAATTTAATTAGAAGGGAAAAGATGTATAACTATTTTGGAAACAAAACTTGATCTTTGATTCTAGAATATTCCATGGAAGTTAAATCCCCATCATGTACTTCATAATTATTGATAATTAAATTAAAATTTTGAAAATGTTATTCCAAAATAAACCCTAGATATAATTATATGTTTAAATTAGAAATATCAAATAATAGAAAACTTTTAAATATAAAAATATTTATAATGAAAATAAATATGTAAAACAATATAGATATGTTTAAATATTATAGTTAAAAAGGAAATCCTCGCTACATTAAAAATGATTTCTAACCACAATTAAGAAAGATAATATATGAAACACGATATTTATTTTTGTTTGCTAAGTTGTGTGAGTCCTCAACACTTTTAGCTTTTAGCTTGTGACACCGCAACTCACAGACATCTAACTCATAATCAGCCAGGGATTGCACATAGCTTCGACCACACCAACACTTAACATGGTTGTAATTTTTCCCATGAAAGGCATCTAAGCTATAATCACCCAGGGATTCTACCTGGCTTGGACCACACCAACGCTTAACATGGTTGGAATTTTTCCCATGAAATTTTGAATTAGTGACTTTCACATCACAAAGGTTCTTAATATTACACCCCATCGTCATCTATTTTAAGGGTAATGGAAAATATATAAAACACTATTAAAATTATGAGGTATCAATATTTTTTTTCCCATTAATTTTTTATTGAAATTATAAATTTCATTTTAATTTAAAATATTAAAAAAACATTTTTTCAAAATGTTTAAAATAATTTATAGAGAAATATAAATATATATGAATATTATATTTGCAATAATAAAATTACATAATTAATATTTATATAATTTGTCTATCTAAAATAATTATTAATTGCTTTTTTTTTTTAATTTAATATCTTTTATTTAAAAAGCTAATAGTAACTCATGGTTTATAAGGGCTAATTGGCTAAAGAAATAAAAATATTTAATATCTATATTAATTAACTAATATTAATATGTACTTAAAATAATAAACATAAATCAATTAATCACGTGACATAAATAATATTAAAACTTAAAACTAAGATAATAATCATTAATAACTTATCTAATTTAATAATAATATTGGTTAATTTTAGTAACAAATTAAAAAATCTTTTGCAATATCGAAAACAAAGTTAGAAAATGTACGAAACAACGCTTCAAACCAACTAATGTGGTTCATCTTTAGTACCAATTAGAACCACATTAGTTGGTTCAAAACGTGAACTAAAACTCAATGATGTGATTAATCCGAAAGACAATCTCTTGATCAATGGATGGAAATTTTAATCTAATATAACACTAAAAAACTAGTATTTTTAAAAACTTAATAAAAATAAAAAAATAAGTTCACAAAATTGAAGTAAAGAAATGATTAATAATAATAACATCAATCAGTTGTATGTATACAAAACCAAGTGAAACAAGAATGTAAAATGATAAATGAAAGGATAGACAAATGGAAAAAAAGAAAAGAATAAAGAAAAGGGTAATAAAAAGGGAAGTAATGAAGTTTCACAATGAAACAAATGTGGTAATTGGGTTTTGATGGATGCTTCAAACCAATTAATATGGTTCATTCTCATAACCAATTAAAACCACAATAGTTAGTTCAAAACGTTGATCAAAATTCAATCATGTAATTAGTGTCAAAAACAACATATTTATTAATAAATGAAAATTTTAATCTAATACAACACTGAAAAAATATCATATTATTAAAAAATAAAAGAAACTCACAAAATTAGAGTAAAAAGAAGATTAATAATAATAACATCAAAGAATGATAAATAGACCAAACTAAATGAAACAAGAATCTAAAACGATAAATGAAACGATTGGAAAATGGATAAAGGAAAAGAATAATCAAGAGGGTAATAAAAGGAAAAGTAACGAAGTTTCACGACGAAACAAATGTGCTAATTACGGTGGGAACCTATTTTTTTTTTTTAATATCTCCAACGGTTTAAAGTGCTCATTTGTTTTTTATTCTCAATAGTTTCTCTGAACTTATTATTATAGCTAATAATATAGTGAACCATTTTGACAAAAACCTTAGAATTCTCATATAATATATACATTTTACTTTCTTTCCAATATTGTGATGGGTTATTTTAAGTGAATTATTTTATTTATTTATTTATTTATTATTAATTTTTTTTAAATTGATTTGTTTTTCTATTTTATGTTTTTAATAGTATTTAAATTTACATATATATAGATATATATTAGTTTATTTTTATTTTTATTTTGAATTTATTTATGTTTTATTCTGAATTTATCTTACTGAAGAGATCAAATCTCTTTTTACTCTAAAAGAGGTTTGCATCTCAAGAGATTTTATCCATCTTGACCCTTATAAATCGAGAGTTAAGATAGATCTAGGTTAAATAGTATATATTTTGCATTAATACCATTGGTCAATACCATGGGTTCTCAATACCATGGGTCATTTTTATTTTTATTTTATTTTTATTTTATCTTTATTTTCACCGGTTTAAAATATTTAAATTACATTAATCTTTTATTTAATTTTAATTTAATTTTTTATTTTATTTACTTATTTTATGAAATTTTACTTACTCAAAATGCTAAACATTATCATATTATACTAATTTCTCTAACACAATTAAGAATTGCTATTTATTATATTTTTTTTTTTTAGTTTTTCGAATTATTTATTCTTAGTGTACCAAATTTATATATATATATATATATATATATATATATATATATAGAGATATAGATATAGATATATATATATAATTTAATGATACTACTTGTATTATTAATAAACTTAGATTATTCTGATTAATGGATTTATGGTTATTGTTTCTTATTAGATATTTATTATTGTTATTGAATATTAATTATATATCATAATAATTTTAGATCAATTATGTTTTGGTGATAACTATAAATTATTATTGTAATATCTTTGTAACCTTGTTTGAAAATGGATGGAGTTAGAAAATTTTTACACAATTTACCCATCGGTAACTATCTAAGTTATTATTCTACATTCCTTATTAATGATTAGATAAAATCTTCATCATTACATAGGGTAAATTTAGTAAGGAATAGTGAGTTACATAACCATTAACAACTATTGTTGTAGCATATTAACATAAACTTTCTGACATAATCTTGCATCATTTTCATGATTCTCCTTTAACTAGATTAATTATTCATAGATTTAATTATAAATCATCATCAAACCAACACAATAATCCATCACATCATTGAACACCGATATACCCTAGAAACCCCGTAGGGTGAAAACCAACAAATGCTAAATTTTATTATTAAACACTCGTGAGGGTGTTCACCCCACTCAATGATTATAACAGAGTCCTTACCTTGACCGTTGTCATAAAATATTACAACAATATATATAACTAAAATATATTACAATCATCATGATATCATTTACCCACAAAACTTCAATGTTTGCATCTTTGTGACCTGTTTCTTCCATCAATGGACAATCCTACAGCTCGCACTCATATGCACAGACCATTATTTCTTTAACTGCCACAGTGTTAAACATAATCTATCCTTTGTACAGGTCAAGATCCTTTCTTTCCCTTGATGTTGCCAACAAGCTTTGATATCATAATTAAATAAAGAAGTAATCAACCAATAATCAATCTTTAAAAGCAATCCTTCAACATCTATTCATCAATCTTTAAAATAAATCCTTCAACATCTATTCATGTATACATGAAATGTAAAAGAAATATCGTAACATGATTTCTCTAACAACACTACTCATACATTAATTATAAGCATATAGTTATCAAAGCATGTCAAAACGAATATTACATTACCATGATCCTTCTCACACAAGCACACACTCTTTTCCAAAAGAAACCACTATAACCATCCATTTTCATTTAAAGGATACTAACATCTTATCTTGGTTTCTATGCATGCAATTACAAAAAAAATATTCAAAGAAAGTTAGCCTCTTAGCGTTTTCTTTGTGCATGCAACTAAGTAATATTTCCAATACAATAGATATTTCTATTATTATTATTATGCATGCAAATTCATGTCTCATTCTAAGGGAAAGCTAACATAATATATATTATTATCGTGCATGTAAATGCAGGTCCTTTTTCCAAAAGCATCATTCTCAAGATAGAGTTATTTACAAAGTCTATTCTACATGCAAATAGGTCCTCTGTTCTAAAAGAAAACTAATGTGTTAGTTGTTATTTCTTCCATGCACATATATGTATTTCTCCAAAGGAAAGCTAATGCATTTATTGCATGCAATTACTTGTTTTCCTTTCTAAGGTCTAACATAATAATTATTCCTTTCTGCACACAAATTATTGTTTCTCTTCAAAAAGTCTAACACACTAATTACATTATTGTTTCTCTTCAAAAAGTCTAACACACTAATTACATTTTTTCCATGCATATTTTTTTTCAAATAATCCAACATCATAGGTGTATTTTTCATAGATGAAAAAATAATATTTCCTTTCAAGAGATCAAACACAATATTTATATTTTTCGTGCAAATAAATAACATATTTCTTTTGAAGAAATATTATACATAGTATTTGTCTTTTGTGCACGCAAGTAACTTATTTCCTCTCAATAAATATCAACCATAGCAGTTTTATTTTGTGCATGTAAATAATTCTCTTTAGGAATCTATTGCATAGGAATCATGTAAATAACTTCGAAGGAATTAATAGTCTAACTTCCCACACATAATTCCATGCAATTTTTTTTTAATAAAATAACTAAGTTTCTTTATGTTTTCTCAAGAAAAACTCACATACATTCTTTATGAAAAATAGCATGACTTCTAAATATTTTGGATACATGAAACGTGTGTTCTTTTAACACAATCACAATTCCTTCTACGCATACAAATAGACAATCTCTTTTGAAACCAACATGGGTTCTTTTCCATATATGCACATAATTCATTACCAAATTTCCAAGAAAATAATCTTGGTTCTTACCAGAATTCATATATTTTTCTTTCCAAAGAATTAGAGCAACTAATTTATCTTTTACTATGCAAGCAAAATAACATGGTTATCTTTTATGCAAATGATAATTATGTGCATATTCATGTATATATATATATATATATATATATATATATATATAATGTGCATGCAAAGCCATGCTTCATTCCAAGAAAATCTAATGATAGAGAACATGTTGTTACTTACTGTTTACTACATAATTTTCCAAGTGATTTATCATAATCACTTATTCTTTTTCATGAAAATCTATCACAATAACATTTCTTTTCAAGCAAATATGAGTTTAGAAAAAAAAACAAAAACAAAAACAGAACTTTGTGTATTAAGCACATATTCTCAAAAGATCTTTTCAAGAACATAACATGCAAGGTTCACGTACATTCTTTTCGAGAGAATTAATAGAATAATTGCATATTCTTATTAAAGAAAAACTAATGCAACAACCATTGTTTCTGTGTATGCCAACACATTCTATGTTTTGTTCACAAGGGAAATAATGCAAATGCAGTTATTCTTGTGCAAAATAATTTTAGCAAAATAAATTCATATCCTCTTATTTTTATTTTATATAAGTTGAAGTGTTCCATTCTATTCGAATCCACCCTGAACTCGGAAAGGAGAAAAGCTTTCACGGTTCTGCCTATTTAATGGCCTTGATCGCTGTCATAAGCCGTATAGGCGTGCATTTCATTTGCGGCCTGTTATCATTGCTCATAATAGGTTAGGTGCTTTGTACAACCTGTGCATTTCTACACAACCAATAAACCATAGTCTTCAATAGACTACGGATCTGCTATTTACAAAATGACCTTATTAGATTTGTATACATCGTGGGCTATTAGCATAGTAAATAAAATGATGATGGGAATTTGTTTTTCAAGGATGATAGGAATTTTCGCCTCTGGTCACATGCCCTCCTCATCATGATGAGATCCCAATGAATTGTTATCTCTAAACAATTTCATAACTACTTCATTGGAACCATTCGAAGTAAATTAAAATAAAGATTATAACTTTTTTTTAACGCCAAAGTATTCGTAATTTTATGAGAGTTCCATCCTCTTATTCTTGCAATTATTTGTTTTTACTACTTCTCAAGTTTCTCAAATACTAAAATTAGTAATGGCAATGTATTAGAATACCTATTTACGTTATTGATTTTAATTTTTAATATTAATTATATTTTATAGGGTAAATGATTTTATGTTTATCTGTTTGAAGTAGTTGAATTGGGTATCACCATCTTATGAAATATAACGGACATAAATATTATTTTTATTCTGTAAATATTTAGTTCTTTTTTAACTTTATTTGATGGAGGATGATTTTTCAACATTATCTTCTGGAATTTTAATTTTTTTTTGCTTTTTCATTAGTATTTATATCTATTTATTTTATGATTCTGATGAACTTGATCACATTTTTCATTTTTGTGTTGAAAATGAATCACATTTGCTAGTTCAGAACGTCCATCCAAATAACGTTATGTAATGGATCCGAAAGAATTAAATAAAAGCAATTAACATTACAAAAATTTAAACTCAGAAATTTTAATATTGCTCTATAATTAATTATACACTATGACTTCATAATAAAATTGATATTTTCACTATAAATAATAAAATTAACAAAATATTTTTTTCCATCAATAAATATATATTAAATTTACATAATAAAATTATGTAATTGTTTGTTTTTTTCAATTTTGAGTTACAAAATATTACATAATAAATTTATTCAATTTACTAGAGTGATTTAATTTTATATACAAAAATTTAAACCTAGAATGTTTAGGAAATATTATGATATTTTTAGAATATTTTTTAAAAGAAACTCATACAATAGGTGTTTTAATATTTAATATTGTTTTTAATTATAATAATAAATTGAATCATCTATATATATATATATAGTGTCTAGTATATCAGGTCCGTAAGAATGTGTTAAATGATGGGAGGGTGTGGATGTAACCAACCCTTATATAGAGAGGTTAACATGTCACTGTGTTGGCACCATATGTTAAAATGTGGTCTCTTTTTAGTGCATGGAAACTTATGGCATTAAGTGGGTTTTCAATGTTGAAGAGATGGGTCCTATTCTAGAAAATATCCATGCAAGAACCAAACTAATCATATTTGAAATCGTACTCCTTGCCATCATGGTGTTTGATCCATCATGTACAATGGAATGTAATCCCATTATTCTCAATAATAGTTGTGATTCAAAGGTAGTCATCCTAGCACAGACCATCCATTCTTTCTATTTCTTCTCATCATTAATGGATGTGCATCTTACTAGAAATCAAGCTTTGTTTGTAAGTTTCCATCCTTTGCCTTGGTTTTTTCACTAAGTGCTTTGTTTCTAGTTTATTTTCATTTTTCCCTACTTTCCCTATGTGCCCTATACTCTCTTCATGTCATTTAGGTATGTGATTATTAGTGGTAGAATGTATCTACTTGCAATTTTCCATTCTCTTCTTCGGCATATACGTCACCGACTCTTCCTTTGGTTTAAGTTCAACCTCCTTCTCTTCTTCTCTGAACCTTTTTTTCGATGCAACTATCCCCTTGAGTTCTGTAATACTAAAACATCTTTTTGGAATGGAAGACATGGTTCAATAATGTGGTTTTTATCAGTGAGGTGATGATGGTTGTGGCTTGTTGAAGGGTCGCTCGACCCACATGAGGGTGAAGACCTCAGGGTTCATTTACAAAGTGAAAATTTCTCAAAACATTTGGGAGACACTGAGTGAAGTGGAGTCATATTTGATGTGCGAATGAAATTTCCTATCAGACCCTGAGGTTGTTGATGTCATGGCTACATGCATTGTGAAAATGGGGCATAATCATGGTCAACCTAACCAATACATATACACTATAGATATTTATTGGCATATTAAGGAACTACTTAGTCAGGTCTCCCTAGATAGGAATGATGCCAAAAATGAACTTCTCCTAGTTATGAATGATATAGTACCATAATTGAAAGAAATGAATTACATATTAATCAATATTGAAGAGGTTGTAGCTCCAGGTCCTTGACTAAGTGGCCTCAACCTTGAAACACCGACACCAATTAAGGTCAAGAATGATTCCACTTCTACCTAGTTTTCGTATGAATTATCTTAGGTTACTAATTTTTATATTTAATTACAAGCTTGGTAAGGATGATAGGATTAATGTAGATAAATCTAATAGGATTTTTTTTATGAGTGATCTAGTTTTCTATGTAATAGGTCACTAACAATTAATAACATATATAAGATTTTTTTACTGATAAAATAAGTTAACTTACCAACAAAATATTAACAAATCAAGATTAATTAACATAGTTTACAACTTTTTTTAATTAAATTAAAATTTATATTAAATCAAAGAAGATTGAACCCAATATTTAACTTAGTATGGGTTCCTAGTGAAATCTGTAAGGAACAATATGATTGGTGATCTTTTCATCTCACTTGTGAACCAAAATATTGTTAAGTTATGAAAATAAAACCAAATTACACTTGGGACATCTCATTTTAGGGAGATAACTATTACATTTAATTCCTCTTTTCAAGAGGACCAAAATTGACTTTTGAAGCACTCAATTCGAATAACTAAAAGTGGATTTTTGAGGTCAAGCCTCCAAATACAAAATTGTCAAGGTCAAACTCAGGTCAAAGGACACATCTCATGGACAAAATGACACCCCTCAAGTTGCATATATATACAAGTGACCTCTTGTCTCATTTGGGCATCACCCATTCTTCTTCTCTCTTCAATTGTTTGGTTTGTACATGTTAAAGGCAATTCTATTCGTCTTCATATGTGTGAGGGTTTGGAGGCATCTTTGACTTAACTCTTTGGAATCTTTGACTTTTGATGATTTGGAATTTGGTTTGGCTTACTTTTCTTTTGTTTTGGACCTGATTAAGGAGGCTGAATCCAGTGAGGAAGGAAGGACAAAATTCTAAAGCATCTAGACCACCTTTGACCAACATCGACTTTTATGTAGTTGGAGTTTAACCATCATTGACCAATTGTCAAAATGCAAATTTTGACTTCAATTTTATTAGATAAGGTCTGTCCAATCACGCCACATTTTTTGGCTCTTATATCAAGGTATTTTGAGGAGTTTGACTGTTGTTAACCACAGGTTTGGTTGCATAACATAGTTGTACTTATTCTATCTCCATCAACCAATTTTTTGTGTCCTGTCTCATGGATATCATTCATCATGCATTTGAATAATTGTTTTATCTACTATTTCTCTACTGCCATCGGTTAAATTGAAGAAGTGTAAATTGTTAAATTGGATGCTATTAGATATTGTTGAAGTAGTAGTTGCAACATAGAACAATAGATGAAAAATTAACATGGTATGAGAGGTGATTTGAAGACAAGCACAAGAATCATAGAGAAAGAGCATCCATTTTCTAGTAGCTGATCGAGAAAGGGAAAAAACATTTAGTAAAAGTGTCTTCCTCTTTCTTTAAGGAGCATGAGAAGTTGGGTGACTCATTTAACTTTGTTGCATGGAAAGTTAGGTTGGAAATCATAACTGACAATAATGATGTTTTGGACTTCATTCAAGGAAGAGAACCTAAGCCTATGGGGAATGCTTCTGCTCCTATCGAAAACAAGCATAAGAAAGGAAAAGGAAAGCCATCAAAATTAAGAAGACCTCCTCAATCTAATTGATAATCCAAGGATTCAAGAAGGAGAGATAGAGATATTGAGTGTTAAAATTCTCATCGAAAGGATCACTATGCTTGAGATTGTCTTGAAATGAGAGATGCTCCAAGAATAAACTCTTCAAGGTCCTACAACAATAATCATGGCTTCAACAACAACATGCCATATGAAAGAAGAAATGATATAAGAAGGAATGAAAGAAGAAGAGACTCCCCCAATTATCATGAAGATATATATCATCCTCCAAAGAGGTCAAGGAACACCATGTATGAAGGAAATGCTACTAATCAATATGAATATATTCTTATTTCCGAATTGTCGAGTTCATCTCCTCCAAATTCTTGGGATTGTTGGCTGGTTGATAGTGGGCCCTCTCATTAGTTCTCCAAATATAAGGAGGTTCTCTCTAATTTGGTAGAGAGGGAGACCAATTTGAACAATATTCTTGGTGACAATACCACTCATCCCGTAAAGGGCTTTGGGTTTGTCAAATGTAATTTGAAATCTGGGGAATATATCTTGCTTCAAGATGTATTATATGTGTTGGGATTAAAGAAAATTTTTTATATCTACCTTGGAGGATAAAGGAATGAGCGTTGCATTTGTTAAATGAAAAGTACTTACTTGGCCTGTTGAATCCTACATGAGGAATTCCTTCATATTTGGATCTAGGTTTGAAGGAATCTATAAAGTCATTGGAAGACCTCTTCTAGCTATGCTCCATAATACAAATATTCAAAGAAAGTTGTGGCACCGAAGGCTGGCCCATCTACATTATGATGCTCTTACAAAACTGAGAAAGTTCGTCTCTGGGATCCCTAATGTTTAAGCTCAACATGATGGAGTATGCCCTGGGTGTGCCGGTAGAGAGAAGATGATGGGACCATTCCTCTCTAGAAAAAAAAAAGATGAAAGGCATCCTTCATATCATTCATTATGATATATGTGGTCCAATTCCTATGCATTCAATTGGGAGTCATCTTTATTACATCACCTTCATTGATGGTTTCTTAAGGAAGACATAGATATACTATTTGAAGCACAAGGATGAGGCATTCAAAATATTCATGGAGTTCAAGGCTTTGGCTGAAAATCATACCAGGAAGCAATAAAGATCTTCAGGTCCGACAACAAAAGGGAATACATCTCAACTGAATCTATATACTTTTGCAAGAAGGAAGGAATTAAGAAGGAGACCGTTGTTCCCTACACTCCTGAACAAAATAGAGTGGTCGAGAGAAAGCATAGGTCCATTGTAGAGGCTAAGTGAGCCATGCTTCATGATCAAAAGCTGCCAAAGTTCATTTTGGTTGAAGCAACAAACACATCGATATATGTTCAAAGTAGGTTTCCTCATCAAGATTTGGACAACAAGACTCACAAGGAAGTATTCATAGTTGTCAAACATGATATTGGCCATCACTGGATTTTTGGTTGCCCTGTATACTTTCATGTGCCGAAGGATAAAAGAAAAAAGTTAGAAGCTATAGGAAGGAATGGTACATTTGTTGGATATAGTATGGATTCCACTAAAGCATTTATAACATATATTTTGGGTGAAAGGAAGGTTAAAATGAGCATGGATGTAACATTTGGTATAGATGTTTCCCTTAGAAAAGAAAGGGACCTCCCTCTACCTCATACACCTGAAGAAAAGAGTGATGATATGGATATTATAGAAGGTCATTTTGTGCCTGAATCCGAGAAGGGCATTGTTGATGATCCCATGGTGTGTATGGACCCTTTGGATCCTCCTCCATGCAATCCCCCCGTAAGGAAAATACCACTTTGGCCCAAGGAAACTCTACAAGATGCTGAGAAACATGTTGCTCATGGAAATTTCAGGGAAAGCAAGAAGCCATGCAGGTACCAAGCATATGTTGTAGCTATGAGCAATATGATTCAAGTTGAGCCTCATACATTTGTGGAAGTCGTTAAATAAGAAGTCTGGAAGGATGTCATGGGCAAATAATATGAGTTAATCACGAAGAATGACATATAGGATTTTGTGCCAAGACTAAAAGGGAAATCAGTGATGACTTCGAAATGGGTATATAAGATCAAGCATGGGAGTGATGGAAGCATTGAAAAATACAAGGAAAGGTGTGTAGCCCATGGATTATCCTAAAAGGAGGGAGAATATTACGATGATATATTTATTTTGGTGGCTCGTTATACAACCATCCATTCAATAATAGCCCTTGTTGTAGCTCAGGGATGGACTCTTCATCAAATGGATGTGAACACTTCTTTCTTACATGGTTTGCTACAAGAAGAATTGTATGTTGAACAACCTCCAAAATTTGAAGTTCATGATAGGAAGATCCATGTATGTCAATTGAAGAAAGCTCTCTATGGATTGAATAAAGCCCATTGTTCTTGGTATGCTCGTATTAACAGTTACTTGATGAAGTTGGGATTCACATGGAGTAATGTTGATCCAAACGTGTACTTCAAAACGATCCAAGGTATGCCTCTCATTTTGGTATTATATGTTGATAACTTACTCATGACAGGTTTAGAACCTCTCATTCTAGAATGTAAGAGGGAGTTGTCTGCCAAGTTTGAGTTGAAAGACCTTGGTTTGATGCACTATTTCCTAGGACTAGAAGTATGGAAAAACCCGAGCACAAACTTCTAGAGAGATTTGGCATGGTTAAGTGTAGGTCCTTTCCTACACCTATGGAGATGAATTCAAGATGTTGTATGTAGAAATTGTTAGATCATACCTAGAAAACCCACCTGAGCATAGACAATTGGTGGGTGCTCTGATGTTTCTTATGAATACTTGCGCCACCATATGTTTTGTAGTTAACACTTTGATCCAGTTTATGACCAAGCCTCACCATGTACATTGGGTGGCTGGCAAGGATGTATTGAGATATTTACATGGGACTATTGACCTTGGACTGAGATATGCCTCTAGAGACATTAGACTAAATGGATAAGCAGATACATATTGGGATGGAAATTTTGTCGACTGGAAGAGTAATTTTGGATGCTATTTTGTATGGGATCCACCATGATATCATGTATGAGCAGGAAAAAAAATTCATAGCCCTTAACACTACTGAGGTTGAGTATATTGCAGCTAGCCCAAGTTGTGAAACAGTTTAGTTGAGGAAGCTCTTTGGAGAGCTATTTGAGTAGGTTCTAGACACGACAATTATCTATTGCAAAAATAAGAGTGGGATTCGTTTGTCAAAGAATCTTGTTTTCCAAGATAAGTCCAAGAATATAGAGATCATATATAATTTAGCCAGAGACATGGCACAGAGAGGAGCCATGAGGCTCCTCCACATTTTGACAGATGAGCAGATAACCGATATCCTCATCAAGGCTTTACCAAAAAGAAAGTTCTTGGTCTTCAGAGAGAAACTTGGACTGGCTTAGATGACCCTTTCGAATAAGTGTTCAGGCTGATCAAGAACACTTAGCAGTGCTCTTCCCCCCTAATTGAGCTCCCAGGTTGTGGAATAGTGTTATAGGTCTCCTGCGGATGAGAGACCTTTGACCAATAGGATGTTGAGACTTGGGATCACCCCTAGTCAGAGTATGCCCCAGTTAGCATCCTGCCCACTCTATGGGATAACCTCTCCCATCTCATCAATTGGTTGAGGGACTTGGGATAGAGTGTGATCCCTATCCCTTGTAGTAGGTGGATCTCGTGCAAGTTGCTGGATGCATGTGTTCTACCTTCTAACTCTTCAAGGTTGAGATGGATGATTAGGGAAAATAGGGTAGAGTGTGATCGTTACGTTGATCTCACCTATTGTCAAGGATTTTGGGATAGAGTGTGATCCCTACACTTGGGGTAAGTTGGTCTCACCCATTTTCTTTGATAGTTAAGTATCCCTATTGGTGATAGGGACAATGTGGTAGACGGAGCTCCCCTGCAACATTTCTTCTTCTTTAGATTCAAGAATTTTTAGCATGAGATGAGCAAAGACAAGAAAAGATGGTACATGATGACATGATGATCGATAGACATATATTGACAGGTGGAATTCTCCCTGTTTGAGAGGGTGTGTTAAATTAGAGAACTAGAGCCAAATTCCACTTTGGATATCTCATTTGATGGAGATAATCATTGGATTGGATTCCAATTTTCAAGAGGTCCAAAATTGACTTTTGAAGCACTCAATTTGGATAAGGAAAAGTGGATTTTTGAGGTCAAGCCACCAAATAAAAAATTGTCAAGGTTGGCCTTAGGTCAAATGACACATCTCATGGAAAAAATGACAACCCTCAAGTTGCATATAAGCAAAAGTGCCCTATTGCCTCATTTGGACATCACACATTCTTCATGTCTCTTCAATTGTTTGGTTCATACAAGCTAAAGGCAACTCTATTCTTCTTCACATGTGCCAGGGTTTTGAGGCATCTTTGACTTCTCCCTTTGGCATCTTTGTTTTTG
Source organism: Pinus tabuliformis (assembly GCA_031772625.1). Classification (NCBI taxonomy): domain Eukaryota; kingdom Viridiplantae; phylum Streptophyta; class Pinopsida; order Pinales; family Pinaceae; genus Pinus; species Pinus tabuliformis. The sequence continues at coordinate 1,442,352,828 of CM062818.1, read as the reverse complement.
ATGATTTGACATTTTGTTTGGCTTGGTTTTTTGGGGTTTGGATTTGGTTAAGGAGGCTAAACTCAGTAAGGAAGGAAGGGCGAAATTTTGAAGCAGCTAGACCACCTTTGACCAGTGTTGACTTTTTGCAATTGAAGTTTGACCAGCATTGACTTTGATTTTCTTAGCGAAGGTCTCTCCCATCAGGCTGCATTTTTAAGCTCTAAAGCGAGGCATTTCGAGGAGTTTGACTGTTGTTGACCACAAGTATGACCGCATAACAGAGTTGTACTTTTTCTCCCTCTATTTAACAGATTTTATGCCTCTTGTCTCTTGGGTGGTGCATTTGAATAATTGTTCTATCTACTATTACTTTACTATCATTAGTTAAATTAAAGGAATGGAAATTAGATATTGTTAAAGTGATAATTTCAATATAAAACAATTGATAAATGTCTCTTGTCTCTTGGGTAGTGCATTTGAATAATTGTTCTATCTACTATTACTTTACTATCATTAGTTAAATTAAAGGGATGAAAATTAGATATTGTTAAAGTGATAATGTCAATATAAAACAATTGATAAAAATTTAACAAATCGAAACCCAATTTAAAAGTTTTCATAGGCCACAAAAAAATAGATGACATCCCCATGCACTCATAGATGACATCCATGTGCACTCATAAGGTAAAAACATTATTTATTTGTAAAAATAAAATTACAATTTGACTTTGATTATCAAATACTTTGGACCAATATTCAAGATTTTCTATTAAAAAACAAAGTTTCAAATAATACTTTAAGATATGTCAGCTAACTATTTTTTTTTGTTTCCACGGGTAAATTTGGGATATAAATGATATATTTATAGCATGATATGTTTATTTTTATTTGTTTATAAATAGATATTTTTAATAAATATTAAGAGGATTTTAAATATTAATTATTTATAAAATGTAAATAAAAGTTTGTAATTTATCTAAATTTTGATTAGATAGTCCGATGAAATTAATAAAAGAATATATTCAATGGGAAAAAAATTAATATATATAATATTTTAATTGATTTTATTTATTATAATATATTTGAATATATATTTGAGATTATAATAAGTAATTTTTATAAATTTGTTGATTAAAATATATGGGTATTTTTATTTTGATTCAAAAAATATTGTTTAAATTAATAAAAATGAAATCAAATATTTCACTTCACTCATTATCATTCAATTTTAAAATATTTCCAAAATCTATGATCAAAATAAATTCAACATAAATATATTAATTTATTAAAAAATTACCAAATAAGTTAAATTAAAATCTCAAATACCACCCGAACGTTCTTGAGTTGTCTACTTTTCTAGAGAGGAAACGCACGGAACAATGAACACGGAGTTCGTTGTATACCTTCGCCAAACGACAGTGACAGTGAAGTACAGTGGGATTCAAGATCACGTTTTAATCTTGGTAGAAACAATGGATATGCTTCTTATTACTCTTTACACTAATTTCAAATATTAATTCAACGCCAAGAAGATAGAAGCATCCCCATGTGATCCACAAGTAAAGGTCATATTCATACTTTTCATTTATTTATTTTATAAAATATGACATTCTAGAAGAACAATGGCCAGTTCAAGTGAATGGGACACCAATGGGATATTGAATAATGATGCAGTAAACTTTTTTTATTTTTCTACAACTAGGTAATGAATTAACTTCACTCCGGCATTCTGAATAAACCATTCATTATTCAAAAAATTAATAATGTAGGCAAGGAGTTATTTTCATCTCATGCATTGAAAAACATAATATAGTTATTAAATAGGTAATGAATTAATTTCATTCAGGGATTTTTTAAATAACCTCTTAAATTTTGAAAAAGAATACAAATGTAGATAATGAGTTAACTTCATTGACAGGTTGAAAAGTGGGAGTGAGAGTGAAGTAAAGTGGGTTTTAAGTCTGCTTATTTCAAGATCACGTTTTCATCTTGGTAGAAACAATGGATATGCTTCTTATTACTCTTTACACTAATTTCAAATATTAATTCAATGCCAAGAAGATAGAAGCATCCCCATGTGATCCACAAGTAAGGGTCATATTCATACTTTTCCAAATAAATATGACATTCTAGAAGAACAAGGGCCAATTGAAGTGAATGGAACGCCAATCGGATACTGAATAATGGTGGAGTAAATTTTTATTTTTTTTTTCTTTTTTCTTTCTACAAGTAGATAATGAACTAACTTCATTCCTGCATTCTGAATAACCCATTCATTATTCAAAAAATTAATAATGTAGGTAATGAGTTATTTTCATGGCATGTGTTGAAAAACATAATATACTTATTAGGTAGGCAATGGTTTATTTCATTCAGGTTTTTTTGAATAACCTATTAAATTTTCAAAAAGAATGTAATAATATATGTAATGAGTTAACTTCATTGATAGGTTGAAAAATATAATAAAATTATTATATAAATAATCATGAATGGTAAAGTAGTTCGTTTGAAGAGAGTTTAGTTTTTAGTTAGAATAGAATTTAGTATTTATTAGATTAATTATTTCTTTTATATTAAGAAATATCTAAATTAATTAATGTAATATCCCTATCGTGATTAACCCTGAGTAAAAGTAATTCTAAGTTACAAAACTTACGAATCAGTTATTGAACCGATTCTTGTTTTCCATGGAACTGAACGAGGGGAAGCTTCTCGTCCCTTTGACATTTGTATAGTTTCTCCGCGTGCGATCGTGGGGGTATGGATCTGACGGTTAGGCTTCTGGAGAGAGGGTTGAGGTAACCACCTTCCCCTCAAGCTCCACGTCTGATGGGTATTCCTGCGATGAGGCTAGGTTTAAGGGCGCCCTCCAACGACGGGATGGCTTGTGAGAGAAATGGCGGGGATAGTTAGCAGTTAGTATCGGAACTGATTCTTGGTATTGAGAAGCTTTACTTGCATGAGCTCTGCGACACCCCGTAGAAAATTCTGGCTATCTCATCACATCAAACTTTTAAGATATAAATCTGGGGATGAATGGACGTCTGCCGGTGGGAAACCGCAGTTGAAGCGGTCCTGCTACAGAGGTCACGGTTTCGAGGCGCATGCACACCACATTCAGCTCTCGGCTCCAACAGCAATGGATCAGCTCTTAGAAACCCTGCTACAGAACTCTGACTCCCAGGTTTTAGCTGAGTCCTTGGAGCGCCTCCTGGATAAACAGGCCAGCGACAGAGATAAGAATATATTTTTGGAGAAATCGCTGGATTTCGGGTGTCATCTTCAAGAAGCGGCTAACAAATTGACGAGACAACGTGCTACACATCACAACTATATTGTTTGGCCGCTTACGTATGACCTCACGGTCAAGAGAGTTGTTAGCTGCGAAACTACAGCATCTCTCGTAGAAGACTTGCGTGGAAGCGTTGTTGATCCGCTGAGATCTATGGACTGTGTAAAGTCGTTTTGAAATCTATTGAGTGCCAAGTGTGGATCGAGCCTGTGTGAACACTTTGAGAGGAGGTGCGCCCAACTGGTGAAAGGATTGGGTGGTAAAGTGCTGCCGAAGCTCATCGTTGGAGCTATAATGCTGCAGATCTGAGGCGGGGGGGGCCTGCAGACTTGAGTTCAAATATGCAAGTTAACAAGACCTCAGCATGCGCTATGGCGATGAAGATGTCGAAGGAAAGAGAGATAAGTTGACCTCGTGTAATATTCTTTGTTTATGTGCAGTAAAAGAATGTTTAAATTATATGTTTTCTTAGTAGAAAATTTGTTAATGCATGCAGATAGAAATGATTATTTGATGTATTTTCTTGGTGAAGAAAACATATGATAATGCATGCGGTGAAAGATTATCATTATGGCTGTTATTTACGAAGATTTATCTTGGAAAATAGGAACCTGGTTTTGGTTCTTTCCTCGGTTTTACATGAGCTAACGAGTTAGAACTCTTAAAGAGAGTTATGCATTAGTAAACATTGTGGAGGTCAAACAGTATTATTTGGGTATATATATGCTAGCTAAATAGTAAGTCATGCTTGCTTACGCATATGAGTGGATGCTAAAGAATCTCTTTCAGACATTGCTTATTGATTCTTTAATATGATATCTAATCTTGTTGCCCAAGCTTGTTGTCCACAGCATTGACAGGAAACGATGGCGGTTGGTGCCAACGAAAAGTGATGTTTAAGGTTGTGCAGGAAGAGGATCAAGGGTCCATGCAGATGAGTTCGAGTTGCAAGAACATACATTGGTAGAACAATCATGCCACAAGGAATATTGTATGTGGCGGTATGTAAGTGAAAGATTACATGAGAAGTGTATTAGTCTTTAGCTAGTTATATGATAACTTAATGATAACTCATTGTAATGATTTTATGACAATGGTTAAGGGATGGAATCCCTTATAAGCCATTGAGTGAGGGGTGAAAACCCTCACGAGCGTTTAATAATAATATTAAACGTTTGCTGGTTTTCACCCTACGGGGTTTCCAGGGTATATCTGTGTTCAAATGGTGTGATTGATGTGATTGCCTTATGTGTCCGTTGATAATGATGGGTCCTTAATGATGATGGTTCTTTATTTGATGTGACAACCATAATGTCTTAGTACAGGATTATCTAACATGGTTAAGGATATCAAGAAATGGATGCATGGATTCATGAGACAGTTTATGTTATTACAGTGATGGTTATAGGTTATGCAATGGTTATGAAACTTATTGTCTTTGATGGCAAATTACTTGATGTACTAATGAATAGTATATCTAATGGTTAGTGATGATTTGTGGAGTTGTGAATTGATTAATTACTTGTGGTAATTGTATAAAAAATTCTAACTCCCTACTCTTACATGCAAGGTTACCGGGGCATGTGACAAGTGGTATCAGAGCCAGGTTGCAGTACTGGCGCCTTTGGGAATTTGTAAGCGGAAAGGATATTGAGGTACGCCATCAGTAGGCATTAACTCAGGTACGAGTTTAATCATTCACATATTCATTTATGTAGCACACTACTTTTGGCATGATAGGTGTGATTCATGTTTATAACTGCTTTAAGTAGTAAGTAATAAGTTGTTGCATAACTACGTTCATAACGTTAGATTCTTGATGAGGATAAAAGACAATGAAACTTTTGTCACACCTAAGAACAATATTGAGTACTCATTACATTCATGAACAATATTGAACACTCATTGAGGGAAGTGACAATCAACTACCAAGTTTTGATTTGCAAATATGGCAATAACAATGATGCATTTAATGAACAAAATTGAAGTTACAATGAACAAAACTTAATGAGCCAATGCATGAATATAAATTAGGGGAACATCCTTGAATAGGATGAAAATTTGTTTTAAAAAGGACATTAGAAGAACCCCTTTAGATATTGAAAACATGCAATGAGTCAAGCAGCGAGACTTGATTGTCATAACTAACTTTTGATTCAGTCTTGTCATGGATGCATGAAGACGATTGGTAGTTGAGATTGGTTAGTGTTGTATGACTAACCCATAGAACTTATATGCATTAATTCAATTGGACTTAAGATTATTACAAATTCGAAAATAAGTGAAGGTTGATGGATGTCACATGCATGGAATGTGTGTATGAAGATTTTTACTCTCTCTGTGTTATAGTCCAGTTGTTCATGAGAAGAGTTCATAATTTTATTCACCATGAGAATGCATGATGAATAGTATATGCTTATGTCTTAATAGATTTAATGATGATTACCCTCTAATTAAGTGAAATCCATTAGCATGGTATGTGTTTATCATTACTTGTTGAGAGATAAAAACCATTGGAGCCTCGATTTAATGATGGTTGAATTTATCTCTACTATGGGAATGATGGATTTCTTATGCATGTTGCATTCCAGTGTGAACTTAATTGGAGAGGCATGTTCAGTGGGTAACATTTCTAGGACCCATTCCTGGTATAATTACATGTGATAATTATTCATAAATAGACTACTTGTGCTAATGCAGTTGTCAGTAAACTCTAACTACCTTCCCCAACTATAGATGCTTCCAAAGGAAAAGGAAGCAAGGAGAAGGAAGAAGACCGTACTATAGGGATAGACGGAGATGGGAAAAAGAAATCGCTAAGTCTGGTGGTGACCAGATAGCGCAAGCTTTGAGTGTCAGAATCTTGCAAGAAGACTCTAAGTCTGGGGATGACTAGATAGCACTCGATGTGCATGTGAGTATTCCCTTGACCATGCTTAAGGAGTTGGAAAATGATAACTATAGTGTGTTGATGTTAATGATTTTCATAATGTCTCCTTGAACTCATTATTCTGAAATGGTCACATAGTAGTGTTATGATAGTTGTTGCATATAGCACCAAGTGGTAGCTCTGGTGCATGTGTGACACTTAGGAGATTATGCTTCTAATTGCATAAGTAGAGTAATTGCTTCTGGTAAGGGTGGTTTAATTTGTTAGTTATGCATGTTGATCCAAGGATAAGATAAGTATCTTGCTCACTTTCTTGAAGAACATGTATGAATGTTTTATATGATTTCTTAGTAGAGAAAGTATTTGAATGCATGCAATAAAAGAATAGTTCTTTTATAGATTTTCTTGGTAAAGGAAATGTGTTAAGGCATGCAGTTAAAGATTGATTATTTTATATACTTTCTTAATAAAGAAAATAGGTAGTTCCTATTAGAAAGACTCCACGTGAGTCTTGTGTGTGAAATGCTTGTCTCTTGTCTATAAAATCCTTGCTAAATATAGCCAAAGTATCTTCTTGAGAAAAGAGGATGAGGCATATAAATGTCCTGAGGACATAGCATGGAAGGTGGCCAAGTTTTCTTGAATTAAAATATGTATCTTTATTTGATAAAAGCTTCTTGGAAATATATATATATGCTAATTGCATTATGATTCTAGTTAGTTTCTAAGTTCTAGTGAAATGATTATGCATTACATGCATGATAAAAGATAGCTAAGGATGTGCTTCTAGGCACATAGATATTCATTTCTAACTTCTTGAGGAAAGAGTATATTACATATATACATAAATATAGTCTCATCCTAAGAGTATGCATACTTCATGTATGAAGATGCAGGATTTTATGAGAATTTTCTTGAAAATAAAAATAGAGGTTCTTTCCTTAAAGACACATTAGAATAGTGTTCATACAAGAACCAAAATCCTTACTTGTTTCATGAAAAGAACTATGTGCATTGAAGTAAGGTAATTGTGTTAGGAGAACACATGTTGCATATTGGTAGCTATTGTGACTTTGGAATTGTGAGTCGGTGTGTACTTAGAGAAAGTGGTCATGTTAGCTTCCTTGAAAATAATAATCTCTTGGAGAGATTGTCTTGTTGGATGAGCTGTGTCGATTGCTTGATTTTGATGCATAAAGGATAAGTAAACCTTGTTTTTGTATCTTGATTTTTATGCCTAAAGATAGATATCTTTAATAATTTCTTGAAAGGGAATCTTGAGAAACCCTCACATCGGAAGATAGAAGAATGAGGTTAAAATGACTTCCTTTAAGAAAGAGGTATGTAGTTTGTTGTATGAGATGATGGTAGTATTCTAGTGAAAGGCTTATATGATAAGCAATGGTATGCACAAAGATTAGTCATTATGATATAGAGTTATGATCTTTGTATGTTAGAGAGATTATGTTTAATTACATTAACAATGCATGACCCAAGCTAGCCATAGTAAACGTAAGATAATACTCCATTAATGATGATTTGAATTGGAACAACAGACTATGGCAAAATTGGGAATGCTGAGAGTATTAACTCAACTGTTGTTGACATTTATACATTAATGAGTATTTGCATATGCTCTTATACATGACAATATTGTATGCATGCACATTCTTGGGAATTGAATACGTGTTAACTGATGCATATTTATAACTAATGTTGCTGATGGGATTAAGTAGTGGTAGCTTAATGGCAACAAGAAAATTCATCACATAAATTGCTGCAATGTGAAATGCAATCATAAATGAGAAAGAATGATGTTATATGATATGCATGAATTATGTTATTTGGGAAATTTGCATGCATACAACGTGTATGATAGATATGGTTCCCATCAATCTAGATGTTGTGGACCCATGTTGAGGGTTAAGTGTAAATGCATGGCGTACATGCATGTTTGTTGTGCTAATGATAATGTTCATATGGTTCATTGTGTAAATTACTTTGAGAAAGAGTAATAAAAGAGAAATTTAACATGCCAGATAGTTGCGGATAATTGGGTTGATGACAGTTACCTACCCGGAGGGGTTGATGGTACTTGTCTGCCCAGATTGTGAAAGGCTTGAAATGCCTTGGGTTGATGACAGTTACCTGCCCGGAGGGGTTGATGGTACTTGTCTGCCCGGATTATGAAAGGCTGGAATGCCTTGGGTTGATGACAGTTACCTGCCCGGAGGGGTTGATGGTACTTGTCTACCCAGATTTACTCTCCCTGGAATTCTTGAGCTGGTTGGCCAGTGGAATTCCATGTTAGACCTCGTAAGGTCTCTATCAAAGAAACTGTCTGGATGTGAAAATGACTCGATTTGGTTGTGGAAACCAGTTCCCATGGGATGGGAATTCTTTAGTCCATTGTGGTCTCATGGCTAAAGGAATTAACTAATCAGCTATATGTTATGTTAGAAATGAATTTTACATATAGTTGTGTAAAATATGTTATGCACATTTAACAAGAAATGAGCTTAGTGCTCAATAAGGAGTAATTGGAAATTTTAATTCCTTTATTGTATTATTAATTTTGTGAACATCTTAGTGGGAGCTAAGACAGTTTTTGCTTGATGCAGTGATAGACTGTTTTGATGATTAGAGAGCTAGGTGCTCTTTTGGTACATCTAGAAGCACTTTGCGGATGTCTTTAGTGAGAATTCGTTCAGTGTGCACGTGAGAAGTGATTTATCAATTGATGATTAGTGTTAGTGCTCTTTAAGTACTTGTAAAAGTACTGAGATTTAGAAATCATCTAGCATTGCACAATTGATTGATCGTCAAACGTATTTCATTTGACTCAAAATATAGTGACTAATGTGATTGAATTTGTTAGTCATATATTACAGGAATTACTTACCATGGAAGGTTGAAGAGTTGTCCAACCACTATTAAAATGCTTACATGAAGGTATTCATGATTTTCAAGAATAGATGGTAAGTAATGGTAAGTTGACACAGAGAATTGTTTATTATGAATGAATAAGGGCCAAGTGGTGGCGATTAGAAGTTGCATATTTTTGCAATTATGAATGCTTATGACCATTGATGCTTATAACTAATGATATTTTTTATGATTATATCATTACTATTTTATTTGTTGTCATTTCTTGGAATGAAAACTTTGAGTTTAAAGAGGAAGGATCACATTTTGTGTGGTTTAGATGATTACACATTGAGTACAATCTAAAGTTCCAACAAGAGATGAACACCGAGGACGGTGTTCTTGTTAAGGGGGGGAGTATGTAATATCCCTATTGTAACTAACCCTGAGTAAAAGTAATTCTAAGTTACAAAACTTATGAATCAGTTATTGAACCGATTCTTGATTTCCATGGAACTGAACGAGGGGAAGCTTCTCGTCCCTTTGACATTTGTATAGTTTCTCCCCGTGCGATCGTAGGGGTATGGATCTGACGGTTAGGCTTCTAGAGAGAGGGTTGAGGTAACCACCTTCCCCTCAAGCTCCACGTCGATGGGAATTTCGGCGATGTGGCTAGTTTTAAGGGTGCTCTCTAACGGCGGGATGGCGGGGGAAGAGAAATGGCTGGAATAGTTAACAGTTAGTTTTGGGGAACTGATTCTTGGTATTGAGAAGCTTTACTTGCATGAGCTCTGCGACACCCCGTAGAAAATTCTGGCTATCTAATCAAATCAAACTTTTAAGATATAAATCTGGGGGATGAATGGACGTCTGCCCGTGGGAAACCGCAGTTGAAGCGGTCCTGCTACAAAGGTCACGGTTTCGAGGTGCATGCACACAACATTCAGCTCTCGGCTCCAACAGCAATGGATCAGCTCTTAGAAACCCTGCTACAGAACTCTGACTCCCAGGTTTTAGCTGAGTCCTTGGAGCGCCTCCTGGATAAACAGGCCAGCAACAGAGATAAGAATATATTTTTGGAGAAATCGCTGGATTACGGGTGTCATCTTCAAGAAGCGGCTAACAAATTGACGAGACAACGTGCTACACATCACAACTATATTGTTTGGCCGCTTACGTATGACCTCACGGTCAAGAGAGTTGTTAGCTGCGAAACTACAACATCTCTCGTAGAAGACTTGCGTGGAAGCATTGTTGATCCACTGAGAGCTATGGATTGTTTAAAGTCGTTTTGAAATCTATTGAGTGCCAAGTGTGGATCGAGCCTGTGTGAACAATTTGAGAGGAGTTGCGCCCAACTGATGAAAGGATTGGGTGGTAAAGTGCTGCCGAAGCTCATCGTTGGGCTATAATGCCGCAGATCTGAGGTGGGGGCGGCCTGCAGACTTGAGTTCAGATATGCAAGTTAACAAGACCTCAGCATGCGCTATGGCGACGAAGATATCGAAGGAAAGAGAGATAAGTTGACCTCGTGTAACACTCTTTGTTTATGTGCAGTAAAAGAATGTTTAACTTATATGTTTTCTTAGTAGAAAATGTGTCAATGCATGCAGATAGAAATGATTATTTGATGTATTTTCTTGGTGAAGAAAACATATGATAATGCATGCGGTGAAAGATTATCATTATGGCTGCTATTTACGAAGATTTATCTTGGAAAGTAGGAACCTGGTTTTGACTCTTTCCTCGGTTTTACATGAGCTAACGAGTTAGAACTCTTAAAGAGAGTTATGCATTAGTAAACATTGTGGAGGTCAAACAGTATTATTTTGGTATATATATGCTAGCTAAATAGTAAGTCATGCTTGCTTACACATATGAGTGGATGCTAAAGAATCTCTTTCAGATATTGCTTATTGATTCTTTAATATGATATCTAATCTTGTTGCCCAAGCTTGTTGTCAACAGCATTGACAGGAAACGATGGCGGTTGGTGCCAACGAAAAGTGATGTTTAAGGTTGTGCAGGAAGAGGATGAAGGGTCCATGCAGATGAGTTCGAGTTGCAAGAACATACATTGCTAGAATAATCATGCCACAAGGAATATTGTATGTGGCGGTATGTAAGTGAAAGATTACATGAGAAGTGTATCAGTCTTTAGCTAGTTATATGATAACTTAATGATAATTCATTGTAATGATTTTATGACAATGGTTAAGGGATGGAATCCCTTATAAGCCATTGAGTGAGGGGTGAAAACCCTCACGAGCGTTTAATAATAAGATTAAACGTTTGCTGGTTTTCACCCTACGGGGTTTCCAGGGTATATCCGTGTTCAAATGGTGTGATTGATGTGATTGCCTTATGTGTCCGTTGATAATGATGGGTCCTTAATGATGATGGTTCTTTATTTGATGTGACAACCATAATGTCTTAGTACATGATTATCTAACATGGTTAAGGATATCAAGAAATGGATGCATGGATTCATGAGACAGTTTATGTTATTACAGTGATGGTTATAGGTTATGCAATGGTTATGAAACTTACTATCTTTGATCGCAAATTACTTGATGTACTAATGAATAGTATATCTAATGGTTAGTGATGATTTGTGGAGTTGTGAATTGATTAATTACTTGTGGTAAATGTATAAAAAATTCTAACTCCCTACTCTTACATGCGAGGTTACCGGGGCATGTGACAATTAATTAATTATAATATCTTATTATAATTAATTTTTTAAAATTATTATTATTATTATTATATATTAAAAAATATTTAATATGATATTGATGAAATAAATTTAAATTAATAACAAGAAATTATTATTTCAAATATAATTGTAGTGTTTTTTTTTTTTTAATGTAAATTAGGTGATTTATATTTAAATGAGATTAAGTTATTGGGAAGAATTGATACTGAGTGTTTTTACTCCCAACCAATTATATAGTTAGAAATATTTATAATACTAAGTTCAAATATATTGATTACAATTTTCTTTATTAATACGGGTTAAAATTTTGTATAATTTCAATAAAAAAAGTATTAAATAATATATTTTTGTATTTTATTTTAAAACTGATCAAAAATATAATTTATTCGGAATTTAGTGTTTACTTTATTTGTAAAATATGAAATTATAATTTAAATTGAAATTATAATATTTATTAAAATAAAGAAAATTATTAAATCTTTCTCTCAATACTCATACAAAAAGAACCTAAACCCAAATTTAAATGAAAATAATAGAATTACCAATACTTTTATTTTAAACTAAAATACCTATTTTATCACATTTTAAAAATGAAATGCTTTTTCTAAATTATTTACTTGAAAAAATGTGCTTTCTTATCAATAAATTAATATAAATTAAATTAAATTCACAAACAGTTAATACGTTGAAGTTTAGGGGTAAGGCCCTTTATTAGAAATATGTATTTTATAAGATATCACTCTGTAATATGGTTAATTTCTATGCATATTCTGAAAATAAGGAAATTCAAAAAATTTCAAGATATTTCTAAATCATAGATAAAGGCACCAAATAACAGTAATGCAGTCATTTCTTATTTTTGCATTAAGATCTTAACATATTTTAAATATGGGTTGGTCATAAATAATCAAACTAATTATTTTTACAGATAATGATGTTTTTTTTAATAATTTTTGTTTCTTTATAGATCATAACTCAAGTTATCAAACTAAAAATGAGGACAGTCATGAATGATACAAAATTATTAACTACTATCTACAATTACAAGTTAACTCATCACTCTTAATTTCTTACTTAAAAAAAATAAAATAATATATATAGCCTTGTTGAGGCCACGAAAATCGTTGCAACAACATAGGGGAAACCACCTGGTCCGGACCTTAGTACAGCTCCTTTTCCGTTTAGAATAGTGGCTCCGACTGGGGATAATGGGACCAGTTTCCCAATAATGGATAAAAGTGGGATAGATGAGTAACTTATGATGTATGATGGTGATAAGCGAACAACTAAAACTATCGGCGAAATATATTATCTATAATCTAATCCCGGGACTTATCAATCATTAAAGCGTAGCGTTTGATAATCTGTGCTTTAAGGCAGGCATATAGATGACTCTAACGTTAAAGCATAGATGTTTAAACCATTTCAGATTGCTCTGCATAATTAGTTATGCAGAGCGATAATAGCGAATTACTACACTTCGTCATTCATATCATTGCTACACGCATGATTAAAAGAAAGGGCATATCACAAAACATCCAATAGTGGAATGAAATGAAGATTTGTTGTTACAGCGCATACATGTATTCAACAATAGCAAAAATAATAACACAGCAATTCATATAAGAGGAAAGAAAACAGATGCAGATAAAAGTACCATGTAAGCTGCTTAACAATCCAATATATTAATCGCTATGTCGCAGTCCTTCCTTCAAACCAGAAAGCATTCCAAACAAGAGACAATAGTGCACAATTGTATAAAACAACCTTCTCGTTAAATTAAGAACTATCGGTCGAGTTTCATAAAAGAATATAGGTTGAAGCACAGTAGTGCAAACTTCAGCCTTTAAGTCTATTACAAAATTTTACGACCCTTTCCAAAACAATGAAAGGGTCTATAAATACTAATCTAATCTAAATATCTAAAAAAATTGAAAAGCTATTAAATTGGCATCAATAAATATTTTTCCATCTTTCTTGGCGATCTGGCAGTTGGCAGCAATGCTTCATTCGGTGGGCTCTTTGCCTTTAAACCTCAGCTGACATATCGCCAGCATTGGCCCTACTTCTGGTGGAGTGTTGAGACGCGAAGTGAGCTGGGCATCATATGTGGCATCCTGAATGTCGGGGATCAGGCATCCGAGAGCATCTGTTAAACACTTGAGGGCCGACCTTTGAGTGTGTGGTTTGATTAGAAAAAGCCAATATGCCTCGGAGGTTAAAGTATTTACTCCAGCGATTAACCTTCCCCTCTCCTCCAAGTCATGATAACTTGTTTGTTCAATCATGTTTGCTGTTGTTATGCTTCCAGGTGTGCACTGGGAAATCATGTTTGCCAAATAGAGTGTGTTATTGACTAAATCAATCATATTGTTGGCGATCATCTTACACCTTGAAGCTGCCCTTTCCGCTTTCATCATATGAGTGTTCCATTCCACAAAGAGTATGTCTTTGTATGTCTCATAGATTCTAGGCAAGTTCGCTGCCTTCCCCACATCAGTATCTTGCCAATCAAGATATCCGGTTATGGTTTCTTCAGCCTGATCTAGTTCATTTCTGGCTTGCTCTATCCGCTGACATACTACTGTAGATATTTCGCATAATGGGTCAGCCTCTGTAAGTTGTTGGCATAGGAGTCTAATCTGAGATATTAATGCGCCATTTATTTGAGCTGCTTCTGCTCTGAAATCCTCCACTTTCCGGGTGCCCTTGATGTCTTCAAGTTGCGCTAATAGTCGAGCTATTTGCTCGTCTTTTGATTTCGTCATCAGCTCATTCGCCTCTTTCAACTGTGCCAATGCCTCCGATAATTCTTTCTGCTTCTGGATTGCGCTCTGGTCGATTCTCTGTCTTTCAGTCTGTAGTTGCTGGGTTAATATATTGTTTTCTTGCTGTTGTGCCAGCAACTGTTCTTCCACCTGCGCTGCCTTGTTTTTCGCCTCGGTTACTTCTGCCTGTAATGTACAAATCTCCTGGTCCTTAGTCTTCAACAGAAGACTTACCTCTGATGCTTTGTCAATAGTCGCTGCAGAATAAGCTCCCGCATACTGCGACAACTTTGTTAGATCATCGGAGGGATCCAATTCCTCCTTCCACACTACATTGCTCGTGATTGTTTGCTCAGGAAAGATAGAAGGTTGATCAAGCCTTCGTCTCTTCCTTGAGCGCTTAACAACAGCTTTATACTTTGGGCTATAGAAAATATCCAGGGGAGGAATATCTTCCACCTGGAGAACAATTTGATCGGAAGGATCTATAGTAATTACCTCAACATCCTTTGAAATGGGTGGGCCGCTGGTTCTGCTTAGAACCTGAGAAGAAGTGGTTTCTGGCGCATCACTTGTTTTAGAGGTGTCTGTATCTTTGGAGCCTTCCTTTCCACTGATAATGGAATCGAATTGGTTCCATTGTTTAAGCAATTCAGGATCAATGGAGGTCTGTTTATGTTGCTCTATCTGGGATTTGCTCCACTCTTTTTCTTGTTCTAACCTCTGCTGCTCTTCTAACTCTTTTCGCTGCTGCTCTTCTAACTCCCTTTGTCTCTCTTCTTGCTCCCTTTTCTACCTGTCTGCCAATTCCTTTTTCTGCCTATCTGCCAGTTCTTTCTTTTGTTTCTCCTCTTCTTCTTTCTTCCTCTGTTCCTCTATCTCTTTCTGCTTTCTCTGTTCTTGATCCTTCTACGCCTTTTGCTGTTTTTCTATCTGCTCCTTCTTCTACCTCTCAGCTTGCTCTTTTCTTTACTTTTTTGCCTACAGCTTCCTTTGCCTTTCCTCCTGTTGTTTCTTTTGATCATTAGTTGTAACAGGAGGTTGGCTTGTCTGTTGCCGACCAGGCTCACTTGAGGAAGATGCTGGGGTTCTTGTCAATAAATCTAGAGGCAGAGTTTGCAACCTCTGCTCTCTAAGTTTATTGAACTCAGTTAACGTCTCATCATTATATCTCATTCTAGCAAGCTCTTTGGCCTGACCGATTGAATCGGCGGCGACGAACAGGTCATCAAACATATCCTCTTGATGGTCAACTTTTGTTAATTTGGCCTGTTCTAGGGCAGTGTAGACAGTTTTATGTGGATCATAGAGTCTGCTTGGGAGAGTGGCCAGGGATAAAGCTTGCATCTTTGTTGCCTCTTTTTCTGCATGCTTGAGATCATGCAGAGTATAAACACCAATTCTCAAGGGAAAAGAGGGCCAGCCCCTCTTCTTTTCTTTCTTGAGAGTTTGTGTGACACTCTCGGCCATAATCTGGTAAGAGATTTCTCGGGCCAACAATTTGTCTGGAACATATAAAGGGAGAACATGTGGCTTGGCCTGGCTCCCAAAAACCCTAATATAGGTAAAATGTTCTTCTCCAAACCAACCTGCTACAGCTGGTAAGTCGAAGGAAGCGAGATAGGAAATTTTGGGAATAGGTCGATCAAAAATGGAATAATGAATGGGAACCATAAAACCATTGCAAATTTGATACAAATGGTCCTTGTAAGAGGACTTCCACAATTTCTGATGATACAAATGAATGGGTGAGGGGTCTTGGGTGGTCCACCTCCAACCGAGGATAGGAAATTCAGAATTAAAACATAAAGTGTCCATAATGTAAGTGCTATAATAAAATGGTGGGATTTTCCTTTCGGAAACTCTGGATTTGGCTCTAAAGTCACGAACAGCTACGGCCAACTTATCAGAAAGAATGGTGGCCCAATCCATGATTATACTATTAACAGCTGCTTCCATTAGGGGAACCATTTCTATGTCGAAATTAGCAGAGTCATGTAACCCCCATAGCCTACACATCATAATCCCCGCATAGCAATAGGGAGAAGCCAAAGAATCGACAGAGTACTTACCCGAGCTTTCGTGCTTGTGTTTGGCCGGATTCTGCCTCCAATCCCGGATGGGTTCAGATTGTACTTCATTCTCGACTGCAAATTTCTCCACGAAGGCTTTGTTATAGATTTTCTCCGGCTCGGGCAAATGATACATTTGCCTTAGGTGCTCTGGCTTGAATGACCCGAAAATCCTTCCATCTCTTGTGTGGAACGTTCTATCAATGATTGGAATTTCCTCGATTGCCCAGTGCACTACATCAGTGTAGGGAAGGACCTGCTCTCTGGCTGCTATCCTGTGAAGAAAGGAGTCGGCCAGGTCTTTGAGAGTAGCATCGGACTTCTTTAGTACATCCACACTAGCCTCTGTCACTGTCACTTCAGGTTGCTCAGCTTCTAATAGGTTATATGTGCCCTGCCATGAAGTCCTATTGAGACCAGTGCACGTAGTGTCTGAAATTAGGCCTTTCTTCTTATCCGCGACAGCTTGTCCTGCAACAGATGCAGCAGCGGAGCCCGCGGTCCTCTTGGATTTCTTCCCCATCATGCTCAGGCTTCTCTCAACAGATGAATTCTACACAAAGGCAAGAGAAATCGTAACAAGGAAATAACAATGACAATCCATAAAGGGAAAGATATATCATTTCAAGCGTGGTGATATTAATTCTCAAAAGTGGCTGTGGATCCAATCACTGGGAAAATATTGCAGATGCATTAATGGTGATTTAAGGCCTGCTACCCATTAAATGAGTATCACACCGTTATCTGGCTGAACGACCCCCCCTTAAGCGTGCAACAAATATTTGGCGGTTAAACGCAAGTGTTCGTTAATCGAAGGGGCAAAGTTTTAAATACACATGCATTACCTTATCCCTGCATTTAACGGCATTTTGAAATTTGCGCTTTATCAACCGGATGGCGATATAACTTTAAGGCTTCAAGCGATGAGTTTTTTGAGAATGCCGAGTGCCGATGAGCGATATCGCATCGCATCGGGGGTAAGACCCGAGCGTCTTATCAAAGTGCATGAGATCCTGCCGATGGCCGATAGCGATATCGCATCGGGTCGGGGTGTATAACTTAAAGTGTTTTTCTCCCACATGAGGCAGCGCCGATAGCCGATCGCCGATATCGCGTCGCGTCGGGGCGTGAGTTATGTGCCTTTATTAGGTGTGCATGGAATATCGCCGATCGCCGATAGCGATATCGCATCGGCGGAGAACAAGGTGCCGTTTTAATGTATTTCTCATGTCATTGCGATATGCGATCTTGCGATCGCTTTACCGCAATAACAAAAGATTGCTTTATTATTGGAACACTATTATTAAAAAAGGCTTCAATACATAAACTCATTTGATTATCATACCTTTTTGAACACAAAAGCATTGATGCCAATTAAATTTTAAAAGGGACCCATTCCATATATTAATTTTCTGTGTGAATGAAAATGTTATGAAATGGGGGGTTGTTGTAGAGCACAACAAGCCTATGGGGTGTAGTTTAATTGACCATTTCCTTTATGTAACCAGTGAATATAGCTCAATTCATGATTTCTTTATTAAAAAGTAATATGTAAAGCATGAGATTCAAAATTTGAATCCCCACAAAATAAACTGTATATACTTTATTCGAAAGAAACAAAAAATAAAATAAAACATAATATATATAAAATAATTTCTTTGCTTCCCTCGTAAGCTTGCTCGGTTTGTAAATTAAGAACTGAACCTAAAAGAAAAGGTGTAGTTTAATTGACCATTTCCTTCATATAACCAGTGAATATAGCTCAATTCATGATTTCTTTATTATAAATTAATATGTAAAGCATAAGATTCAAAATTCAAATCCCCACAAAATAAAGTATGTATATATTTTATTCGAAAAAACAAAAAAATAAAACAAAACATAATATATATAAAATAATTTCTTTGCTTCCCTCGTAAGCTTGCTCGGTTTGTAAATTAAGAACTGAACCTAAAAGAAAAAATGCATCACCTGAATGGTCAAACCATATATTCGGTAAGGACGTAAAGTATTTTTTTTTTATATATTATAAATCCGCAGTGAGAAATGTGAGAATTATGTTTTGAATTTCGCATTCGTGCTCCCTACCTCACCCACTAATATTTGACCATCCCTTTCATTTTTATACAGTTTCCTCTTTTTCAACGGCACAATAGAGTTTCCATGCTCACGTTTGGTCATAAAGATCTTACGTGGCCCGATTTACGTTTCTCAAGCATCTAAGACTATGACTGTCTTCATTTTTTAATAAATTTCAGTATGTTATTTTAAATTAATTTTGAATATATGTTCTCATAAGACAATGTCTTCTCTATTATTTTATTTTTAATTAGTTATAACATGAATATGCAGATTCATTTGACTTTCCCAATCTTCTATGTCAAGATTGCGATTCGGTTTGTTTTTATAATAAATAATCAAGTATGTTACTTTTAACAATTTCTATTGCTTTAAAATTCTCTCTTATCGACATTGTGGTGTAAATGGACATAAGCAAAACATAATTAAAATTGAATGGTTAGCAATCTATGGGTTGTGGACATGTTGTCGATAGCGAGTTCCAAGATCTTTTATTTGGATTTGAGTATTAATTAATTAAAATTGAATAGTTAGCCATGTATGAGTTGTGGACATGTTGTTGATAGAGAGTTCCAAGGTTGGTGGATGTTTTAGTTTTTTGCACCATAAAAAGATATAGGAGTTTGTCCAATCTCGATTTACTTTTGAAGAGTTTTTGTTTGTTTTTATAGTTGAGGCTTTTGATATTCCAAGAAATGAGTTTCATTAAAAAGAGGCGATGGTGGAGGGATAGACTTCCAAGATCACATTGAGTCTATCAAAGTTGACCAATATTTTATCTAATTCTTTGAGAATTTACTGTTTGTTTGTGTAACTTTTTTTATTTTTTTCTTTGTGGAATTTCAAAGAGTCTTTTAGGGGTTGCATTTGAATCTCTAAGGAGAGAGTGCTTGCTACTCCTGTTCTTATTTTGAGCTTGAAAATAGAGATTTGAGGAAGGCCTTACTTAGAACTTTAACTTGTTGTTTTGGAATAGTGTGTGGTTCCTTACCTTTCCAAGCTCTCAAAAGAAATAAAAGGACCAAGGCATCCATATACATGTTTTCTACTTCCTATTTGTTTTTTTCATCCCTTGTATTTGTCATATGAACTTCTTGAAGGATTGATTACTCTTCTTTTCAAGGGGAAACTAGAATAGACTCCATGGTTGTCCCTAGCTTTCCTTGTATCACTTGAATGGATATTTCAAGGTTAAATGGAAGAGGGATAGAGGGAGTAGGATCCTTATAAGGTTCAAAATGATCTATCCAAAGCTGTTGGTAAATCTCGATTGAGTTAAAAAAATATGGCTCATTCTAAAAAATCCTCTTTTTTTCCTCCAAGCTGGCTACAACAATAGTAAGGAATTCTTTGGTTCCTAGCTCTAGTTTGATTTTTCCTTTACGCTTCTAGTTTTGTCAGATCCATAGAGTGAGGGGTTTTTTCAAGGACCAAACCACGAGGAATTTTCCTATGAGACCATGATCCCTTGTATATTAGATATAATCACCAATACAGGTTGAGAAGTTCTCAAATTAGGATCTCCCACTTCCTTATGAAGATAAATACCTAATGATCTTCACATGACTTTTCCATTGGAGGCGTAACCAATTTTTCAAGTGACATCCTAGTGGCTAGTTAAGGCATGACACTGGGGCCTCTAGCCCTAAGGTGGGAAACAATATCCTATAACAATGTTCATTCATAGCGATATTGTTATAGAAGGTAGGGTTACTCCCTCCCAAAATTCTTATCATGAACAAAGAGTACAAGTTTAACTTAGGAATTAGGGTTTCTTTATAACTAAAGGTCTGTTACTGTGTGACAGTTATCTTGGATGATGTATCATGAGAAATAATCGAATCTATGCAATAATAATTTAAAATTAATAGTCCTTAATTTTTATTTCAAAATTTCTTTAAACTCTTAATAAATATTAAAATAGTGAATGAGGGAAAAAAATTGCACTCCCTTTCTAGTTATAATTTTTTTTGCTCATGGTTACATGATAGTGAAAATGGTGCAATTTGCAAATGATGTGATTATTATGTATGTTAGTTTTAAGTTTATATTTTATTTACTTGTAATGTTGGAGGATACTAAACAATTTACAAAGGATAACTCCTACTCTTAATCAATATTTACCAAAATACATCCATCTTAATCACTGATCTAGCCAACCATAGAGGGATCAAAATATTTTGAGGTGTAAATTTTTCTAGAGTGCAAACTTTGAAAATAATATGTATCTCCAAAGATTTGGTTCCCCTTGCCACCTTATATATATATATATATATATATATATATATATATATATATATATATATATATATATATATATATATAGTTGTTTAAATTCTATTTTTGAATGCAGTTCTTGAAAATTCCCTTCGTTACCTAGATGGTGTAGATTATACAACTTGAATTTTCATTTTCGGATTTCATTAGAAATAGACCTAAAAATATACATGAAAATAAGTCAAAATGTACAATAGTGAGACTCCTTGAAATTTTTAAAAAATAATATTTTATTTTTTCCAATTACTTTATATACTATATACATAGTTTTTTTTTTAACCTTTTATATATAGATATGAAAATTGACATTAAAATATTTTATATATTTTTTTATCGTTAATAATATTTTTAAAATGTTACATTTTAATTTTATATTAAGAATCGAATAAATCACAGATGAAACTATTATTAGTGTTATTAGAAAATAACTAAATGTTTTACTTTCATTCTATATATATATATATATATATATATATATATATATATATATATATATATATATATATTCTAACAGTCTAATTTAAATGTGTATTGAAATATATTTATAAATGAAAATATAAGATTTTTAACTTTTAGTTAGTTTTACATGGATATGGAAGTTAATATAAAATTATCTTTCAACTCAATGAAATTTAACTCTTAATCTTTAACAAAAACTAAACTCCACATACACTAATTCACATACATTATCATAACTGGTAATAAAATCATATTTCAGATACTAAAATAAAATGTCTCTTAAAAAATCAAATCAAATGACCTCCTATGTGACAAAAAAAATTGTAATCATTTCTTTCTATTTTTAAAATATAAAATATATGTTATCGTTTATATATCTATATCTATATATATATATATATATATATATATATATATATATATATATATATATATATATATATTTCACGATATATTACCAAGAGAACAAAAAATCAGTAAATCCATGATAGTACAATTTCCCCTAGTTTGTAAAGTAAAATGTATGTCTGAAGACAATATCTCACACAATACAATTTTACACATTTCCTTGAAACATTTCACAATTTAAATAAAATGGATCGTAGTTTAACAATGTAGCATAAACTTCTATAACAATTATCTAATGTTCCTTTTCCTTCTTATTCAATTCGGCCATCAAATTACCGAGGAGAAAGAGTGCTCAACCCAACCAACAAGTATGGTATCCACTACGATAACTCCCCCCGATCCAACTTATTTTCCAGATAGTAGATGTATAGTGATTTAATAAGGTCCATTATTTGGTGTCAAGACTGTCCAGTCTAGCCAAGAACTCAAAGACTACAAGTTTGTCTTAGGGTTTCCACTAGCCACCAACTAGCTCAAGAATCCCCAACTAGTAGTGTCCTGCTTCCCTCAACAATGTCCTATCTAAGGGTCACAAGATTACAACTTGGTTATCCTCTCTTGGACCTCCTCCAACCAGGTACCAAGTCTTCAAGGTTGCCTCTAGCGTTTTTCCCTCCCCCCTCTTGGCTCCCTTGTCCCATTTGAGATGATTTATCTCTAGGGAGAGGAATAATTATCCCCTAACTATTTGGTAAATCAAACTCTCTCTTTTAGCACTTTTCCCCATAATTGTATGGCTTACCATAGCTTGTATTATTTATTAAAAGAAATAAATTTAAATGAATAAAATAACATGTATGTTTTACCATCCATTTAGGCTTTTACTAGGCCCATGTTTCTACCAAGTCATTTACGGTAAAATAATGACAACTTTACCGAGGGTTGCTACATATCCCCCCCTCAAGCTAAACATAGTCATCCATGTTTCCTAGCCCTTAAAATAGGCTATAATATGCCCTCGTACATATAATATTTATTCTTGTCTTCCCAAGTAACCGCTCCTGCATGAAGTGCTCCTAAAACACTTAACCTGCATAATTGCTTGATTTTGTAGCATCAATTTTCTCTTATGGAGAATGCACAAATGTTTGACTATGATTCTTTTGTTCAGTAAGATATACATCAATAATTATATGGTCATTAATTTTCCATAAAGTAAGAACACACACACACACATATATATATTCAATATTTTTTTTACAAACTCCATCAGTTATGGTGTATATGTTCAACAAGTGTCATCAACATGCATCATAACCTGACAAAGAGTTAGTATCATCCACTCAATAAGAGTTAGAAACATCATTATAAATTCATCATTGTAAATTTTTTTACTTACCCAATGGTTGTGCTAATAGATGAAGACCCCACCATGTGGTTCCACTATAAGTTTCAGATCAAATGAGTAATATGTTCAAAAACCATTTACAGTTCTTGTCTTTTATAAGAGATTGTAACCAATGTATTTTGTACTAAATAGCACTACTATACTTTTATCTTATTTCAAATGTTACATACATTTTATCCATACATAAGTAGAGTTTAAGATAACTCCCTTTTTCCTGCCATATTCTAGATGGACATATTGACGTCTATTTTTCTCAAGTAAACTTACTTATGCCCATCATGTGCTTCTTTGCAATTTTATTTAGCACCAATCAAAGGTCCACTTTGCAGTATTTTCAATTTTGATCCTTTTTTCATCCTATATTACAAGTTATTGATGTAAATCATACGAAATTTTTGCTTCCATGTATAGTCATGGGGTTTCTCCCTCTTGTGCTCATAAGCATATTGACTATTCATACTCGCCATTTTACTATAATTTAGCTATTTTGATTTTTATAATTCGGAACACTGCATTCTATCCACTTCATTCAACAAAAACTTATTTAATACATTTGACATGTTAGGTCTGGTGGAATATTAATAGAAAATAGTTCTATTCCAACTTGAGAATATTTGGTTATCTATTATACCCTCACATGGTAGCCATACTTATTATCGTTTCAAGGAAGGGTTCCTTACCTTGTTCCGATGATGGCTCGCAATTAATAGTCTATTTCTTAAACACCACAATACTTCCATGATTTCGACATGTCACAACAAAAACATTACTAAGTTCAAAAACAATCACTTCAACTTACCATTTTCATGGTAAATATTATTTTGTCTCTTATACAAGTGGACTTGATCATGTCCATGTTATTTATTCGTGGGTTGTTTCAAACAAAAACCAGGGTTTTTACCCCAACATGGGAATTAGCTAATTCTCGTACCAAACTGCCCCCACGGTAATCACATTTATTATCATCATCATTTTATTTAAGTTCAAGGAATATTTCTTATTTAATTATTTTCCTTCTTTTCCTTTCGATAAATATTCTAATAGACCATGAAAGCTTAAATCACAAGGTAATAATCAAAGAAACCGCTATGACAATTCAAGGGCACAACCTAGAGTATTACTTGTATAATTACCATCATTACAAAAAAAAAATTACATTATCAAATTTACCACTATACTACTCCAACACACCTTATCTATGGGTTTTCACAACCCTCAACTTGGGATTACATCCCATTCTAGTACTATAATTTATGGATTAAGGTGTCTTGGGTCACATGTCCCATGGCTACAGGGACCTTCCATTTGCATTGTCCATGCCGCCAACTTCCTCAATACGTCATATTAGTGTAGCGGTCTTGACATATTGATTTTTGTAAATATATATTCATTTGAAACAATTGATCAACCAACTCCACTTGTGTCTATAAAAGTCATACTAGAGTTCCTTAGAGTACTTATTTGGTTAATGTTGACTGGTGGCACGGTGCACCTTCCATGTCAGCACATCACCTGAGAAGAAACATACATAACACTTGTTCCAATGTGCTACCAGCATCCTTCTTAGCACAGCTTAATTTTTGTATGATTGTGTGCCACACTTGTTTTTATTATTTGTTACTTACTTGGCTACCTGCAAATTACTAACCACATTCTCGTTGTATATAATTTCCACCCTCCAAATCACCTTAAGACAACCGACTCTTAGAACTATTTAATATACTTGTTCATTGTCATGGGTTTTTTTTTAACATCATACTAGCAAGAATTTGGTTAAGAGTTTTACCCATTACAATTTACGACTACATCATTTGGTCTTATTATATATATATTTACAATTGTTTTTTACAATTCAACTAAATTGTCCATGGAATTTAGCATGCATTTATTCCTATTCATCTTATGGTTTCCACTTGTCTCAAATATTTAGATATTGGATTTACAATTAACAGTTGTTTCAATCAATCACAATTCTCTTGTCATTTGGTTTTGATCCTATTTAACTTTCTATTTATGAGACAATCATAGAATAAACAATTTAGTGAATAATTTTACGAATCGGTGTAGCAAGTCTATAACTCAGAATTTCTTGAGCCCTTTGCATCCACAAGGTGCGATAATTTTTCAAAACTATCGAGATCTATATTTTAAGGTCATTGTACTCCTTTACAAGATTCCATATTCTTGAAAATGACTTTAATCTTTCTCATTTTATATTTACTCATTTTGATGTAAAGAAGATATCCTTTTGGATATTAGCATTACCCCTCTGATGTGCTTCCATATCTATTTTTTTATCTTAGAATAAATCATGTTACTTTCAACTTAAGAAAAAAACTTGCAATTATCTTCCTTACTTCACTATGTTTGAGACAAATCTTCTTTTATCAAAGTTATCACAAATGTTTTTATTTCACAACTTACCTCCATTTCCCTAGTGTTTTAGACAGACATTTTACCAAGCAATTTTGCCACTGTTCTCTATTGCTTGACTATTTTATTTTTTTGTATTATTTTGATTGTTTGAAGAAAAATTATTGACCTTGTTCCAGGCCCTAGTTCTTAAGCCTTTCCAATTCGATTTCTATGATTTTTTTTTATTACTTGAAGGGGTCAGAAATATTTCTCCTTGAAAATCTAACAATTGTAATATACCATAATACCTTGCTTACACAAGAAACATTAAAACATTATCATTGATATAAATTTATGTGTAATCTACCATGCTAATGGTCTATGCTAATCATTCTATTGTTGTAACCAATATTTAGGTGGCTCCCTTAATTGAAAGACTTTTTTGTTTGAAAGCTCATTAATTCCCTTATTAGTTTAGACTTTATTTTCATCCATCATGAATCCTATACTAGTCGGTTATTATTACATAGGATTTATTTATACTTGAGTTATATAGCTAGCATATGAGTTTGTATTTTTGTTATAATTACTTTCGCTATTTACCATTTTACATTCTAGAGCTTAATTCGGTGAAAAGGAATCCTCCCCTTCCTATCAATCACCCAAGGTACCCCAATGGCTCATATATATATATATATATATATATATATATATATATATATATATATATATATATATATATCATAATTGTCCTATTTCCTCCTCTCAATTGAAGTATTTCTTTCATTCAATGTTTTAGTGAGGGCCTTAGTTGACAGCCAACATATGTGCCAAGAGGTAGTTTACACCAACGAGCGATTCTCTTCTTGACTGTATCTATTGTAACAATTAGGTATTACTAAATTTGGAATCAGTAGTATCGTTTACCGATTTTGTACATGTATCCTTCCTCAACAATCTATATTAAATATTTAATCTAAAACATCTTTATTATAAACTTACAATTTGCAATTAACAAAAAGGTCTTGCAACTACAAATAGGTAATTGTTATAAGAATAACCCTGAACGCTCCCTGTTGACATAGTCATTTGATGTTTTATTATTGTTTAATAGTATAGGACTTGATAATTTACTTAATTTACAGTCATACATGCCTCATTCTTTATTTTACCCTTTATACTTCCTTATGATTACAAACCATAAATTTCTTTTATATTCACTATCCCTCAGTCACGAGATGTGATTTACTATTTACAGCTATCTTCTCCCCTACACACCTAATATGTTTGTTTATAGTTAAGGGTACCGAACTGATAATTCAATTATTATTATTTTAGCTTAACTTTCATAACGAATATTTTCTTTCTAGTGTATGTAGGACAAGATTCTTCACTCCTCGTTGCTTTGTCTTTTGACACAAAATTTTATTTGATTCCTTATTATGGTCCATTTCCAACACTTAATAATTGGTTTTGGCCTTAGATTATGTATTATTTTAAAATCGTAACAGTACAAAAGTTGTCATATCTTCAATTCTTCTTCACCATGGAGCACAACATATTTTATTAGCATTTTCTCTTAGTTAGTCCATAGTTTTGAACCATTCAAATCTTATACCACTTATAGCATACCTCTATTATTTTTTATTTTTTTAACATTGATTCACATTACACCGAGAATTATAATCCTACTAAAATCACTGTATTGGCTTGTAAATGCAAATTCATCAATTAATTGATAGTGGAACTATGTCATGAATATTCTTTTATCTACATTGGTATGTTCTAATTGCGCAACATACACAACATATGGCTAGAAGTTTATGACCTTGTACTAATATACAGATAAATAGATTTCAGCTTCTTGATATTACATAACTTTATAATGCCTAAGGTTAATGTGTGTTTGTGCCTACCCCTGGTGATGTGGAATTCCTCGAACCTTCTTGACACATTACAATTGTCTAGCATTTTGTATTGATTTTGATGAAATTTTAGATAAAGGGTGATTGTTTTCTAGGGTTAGATTGACAATTAACATTATAGGAGGTGGTTAGAGGGTAATCACCCTTCTCTTTCCTTAAATTGACTCTGCAACTCACTAGAGAAATAGGGTTCAGTGTTTTCAAAACCCCTTGTCTCTATGCCAGTTCACGTGAACAACATGTGAATATGTTAAGTCCCTATAATACTAGTATATCCCCTTACTGTTATTGTTAGTGTATCCCCATTATTGTTATTATTGTCCCCATCTAGTCCCCATATTTTTATTATTTTTCCCCATAGAAGCCCAGTATTGTTATTGTTGTTCCCTTTAATTTATTATTATTATGTAGGCTCTCGTTATATTGTGACCCCTTAGACTCCTATATATAGAAATGAGGTCTTTTTAGTTGTATCATCCAATAATTGTTCATTTATGTAATTTAAAGGAGTTTTTCCCCTTAAAGTGAATAACTTTTAAGTTGTTGATATATCTATTTGTGAGTTTTTTGCATAACATTTGGTATCTTAGCCTTGGATTCTAGCATTTCGCTACTTCAAACAAGTCATTGTGGAATTTTCACTATAAATCATCTTATACGAAACTTCAGAAAATGAAATTGAAGCCACATGGAGCCAAAACCTTGCTGAACGTTTTGTACATATTTCAGATCTTGTCTCACTACATTTTTGGATATATGATCCGAGGAAGTTAGGGTTTTTGCGGGCTCCAAAATTCCATCTCAAACAGATTACCTAGGGAAAATCGTCATAAATTTATCTCTGAGCATCAGATTTGAATTTTGTAAACTGTGATAAAAAGAGGATGAACTGCAGTATTTTGGATATTGTTTTCAAGCCTAGAGGTCAAAACAATGACGTGTGTCACTTTGTACAATTACGCTCTACCAAACTACTCTATAATCAGGTCACTATGGGATATTGGACATAACTCTTTATTGAAGAATCCAATCTTGGTCTGACTTGTTGGTTTGGAAAGAACACTCAGAGGGATAATACAAGAAGTAATTTCACATGTTGGATATTCACAATTACAGAGATACAACAGCTACAATATCTAGCTCCTAAAAGAAAGAAAAAGGTGTGTATTTTTTAAATTTTGCATAACTTTTGTTTAAAAAATCAGCTTGAAGTGATTCAAAGGGAATAGTAAAGCATACATATAAATTTTTTATTTCAAAATTCCTCGAAATTAAAAAATGGACACACCTAGTAAGAAACTAGAAATCTCTTCTATGACACATGAAGAAGATGAAGAAATGCAACATGATATCTACAAATTGTGAGATCAAGTGCAACAAATTTCACTCTCACAAAGAGTAACCAAAAATGAGATGGAAGCTAAGATGCATGGGTTGAAATCCAACATGGAAGCGATGATGAATGTCAAGATGGAAGGTTTGAAGGATTGTTTAAAAATAGATTTGAAAAGGGACCTGGAAGGTTTGAGAAAATTGCTACAATAAATGCTTGCTAATGGTGACAAGGTACTCAATGAAAATCATGATAAGGATAAAAGGAATAAAAATTATGATTTTAGAGACTCAAATAGTGGGTTGAAATCTAACCAAATTCCAAATATCGATATGAGGAAGTTTTATGGTAAGTATCCGATGACATGGATACTACAGATATAGAAATTCTTTGATCTACATGATGTGTCAAACACACAAAAGGCACACATTGCATCTTTTTATTTAGAACAAAATTAGTTTGTATGGTATCGATGGATTTGTTCTTGTAAACCACTTGTCACTTGGTCAATTTTTATGAAGGAACTAATAGCACATTATGAGGATACAAATAGAAACACCTTCTTTAGCCAATTGATAAATATCAAACAAAAGGGTTCAATGGTGAAGCACATTGAGGACTTCCAAAAATTGAATATAAGGGTAAATGATATTCCATAGGAGCATATGATTGATGTCTTCATAGGGAATTTAAATGAGAACATCCAACATGAGGTTCGCCTTTGGGAACCTGGTTCATTAGAGAAGGAATTCAGAGTGGCAAGAAAACTTGAAAGAAAAATTATGGCAACAAGGAAGTCTACCACTCACAACTACAAAGATGTAAGTGGTTTTCCTATCCTTCCACAAACTAAAAGTTTGACATCACAAAAATTGGAAGAAAAAAGAGCAAAAGGGCTTTGTTTCAATTGTGATAACAAATATACTAAAGGTCATAAGTGTGCTGAGATGAAATTATCTTACACATATTTTGAAGAGGAGGAAGATAAGGAACAAGAAATGTCAAAAGAAGAGGATATACACCAGGAACCAATCCCAAAGAAAGTAGAAATTGATCTGGACGTATATTGTAATACATTGGTAAGAAGTACCACTCTTCAAACTGTCAATATATAATGAAAAATCAAGAAGAAAATGGTAATCATGTTGATTGATTCAGGTAGTACCCATAATTTTATTCATTGTAAGATTGCCAAGGAATTGAATTGCTTCCTATATCTAGCACTAGAGTGTCAAGTGATGGTTGCAAACGAAGGAACTATAAATTGTTCTAGAAAGTGCCATAATATCAAGATAAGCATGGTGGAATATGTATTGAATAGTCCATTGCTTTCCATTCCAATGGGTGGTGTTGATGTTGTACTAGGAGTCCAATGGTTATAATATTTGTGTAGAATAGATTTTAATTTTCAAGAACTTTTCTTGAATTTTTTTTGGGAAGGAAAGGAAGTTGAATTGACGGGTATCACAGGGAAACCAAGAAATATAATCAGCTCTAATGGCATGACAAATGTTCTAAAGAAATAAAAATGGGGCATAATTGCACAATTATGCTCACTAGAGGTTCAAACATTGAAATCATCTATTTATTCAGATCTCCAAAAAGTCTTGGAAAATAATTCTGAGGCATTTGAGAGTCCCAAAGCCCTCCCACCCATTCATGATCATGATCATGCTATTCATTTGATTCCAGGAAGTGTTCCTCCAAACATTAGGCCTTACAGATATCCTTATGCCCAAAAGAGTGAAATTGAAAATGTGGTTACAGAAATGCTAAAGGCTGGTATAATTCAACCTTGTCAAATTTGATTCTCTTCTCTCTTAGTATCGGTGCACAAGAAGGATGGATCATGGTGCATGTGTCTGAATTATAGGGAGCTCAACAAGCTCACTATTAAAGATAAATCTCCCATTCTTTTCATTGATGAATTGTTGGATAAATTACATGGAGAAATTTACTTCACCCAGTTGGATCTTCATTTAGGGTACAAAAAATTAGAATCAAGACTGAAGACATTCCAAAAACAACATTTAGAACCCATGAGGGTCATTATGAAATTTTAGTCATATATTTTGGCCTTACCAATGCACCTTCCACATTTCAAGGTTTGATGAATTCCATTTTCAAACCATTCCATAGAAAATTTGTGTTAGTATTTTTGATGATATACTAATCTACAACAATTCCTTGAAGGATCAATTTAACATATTGATAGGGTTCTCAAACTATTGGAGGAGAAACAATTATATGCAAAATCCTCCAAATGTTTCTATGGAGTATAGGAGGTGGAATATCTAGGTCATATTGTATTGCATGAGGGTGTTAAGGTAGACCCTAACAAAATTAAAGCCATTAAGGAATGGAAAATCCCCACAATCATAATGCATCTTCAACTATTTCTCAAGTTGACAGGGTATTATCACAAGTTTGTTAATAATTATGGGATAATAGAAACACCTCTAAAAACATTCCTCGAGAAAGATGCATTTTCTTGGACTCCAAAAGCAATTAAGGCCTTTGAAAATCTTAAAGAGGTAATGTGCCAAGTGCCAATATTAGCTATGCCAGAGTTCACAAAAAGATTTGTTGTGGAATGTGATGCCTCAAGAAATGGAACTCGTGTTGTTTTGATGCAAGAAGGAAGACCCATTCCTTTTGAAAATCATCCAATCAAAGGAAATTATTCACACAAAACTATTCATGAGAAGGAAACCTTGGCAATACGACATGCACTAAAGAAATGGAGACCTTACCTAATGGGAAGACACTTCAAGGTAAAAACAGATCATGATAGCCTTAAATACTTTTTTGAACAAATATTATCTTCAAAAGATCAGCAAAACTGGGTTACAAATATGTTGGGTTATGAGTTTGAAATCATCTACAAAAAAGGGAAGAAAAATGTTGTTGTGGATGCACTCTTAAGAAAGGATGAGGATGTGGAAGAATTGGCTTGTGCCATTTCTATTATCCAACCAGATTGGATAACCAAAGCAAGGGATGAATGGAATAATGATGAAGAAGTGTGGACACTCATTCAAAACTTCCAGCAAGATCTGAATACTTATAATACATTTAGATGGAAAAATGTTTCATTATGGTATAAAGATAACTTATATTTTTGTAAGAATTTCCAACTAAAAGAAATTATCCTTTTGGAATTGCACACCTCTCCCTTAGGGGGGCACTCAGGATTTTAAAAACTTACCACAAGGCCATGAAGGAATTTTTTTGGGATGGCCTTAAATATGATATTCAAAATTTTTTGGAACAATCTTTGGTTTGCCAACAAAATAAAGTTGAGAAAATTAAGACCTTAGGTCTGTTACAACCTTTACCCATTCCAATTCAACATTGTGAGGAGGTCCCAATGGATTTTTTCACCAGTTTATCCAAGTCTGAAGGAAAGAGTGTCATCATGGTAGTAATTGATATACTTACCAAGTATGCCAACTTTTGTGCATTATCTCATCCATTTAAAGCTAGTAGAATTGCTATTTCATTTATGGAAACAATTCAAAATCTAGATGGAAACCCAAAGAGTATTGTAAGCAACAAAGATTCCATTTTCACTGGAAATTTTTGGATGGAATTATTTTCTTCTCTGGGTAATCAATTAGATCATAGTTCATATTATCATCCTCAATCTGATGGTCAAACTAAGATAGTGAATAAATTTTTGGAAGGATATCTTCGTTGCTTTGTATTTGATAAACAAAAATAATGGGTAAAGTGTTTACCTTTGGCTGAATGGTGGTATAACACTTCCTTCCATACTGCAGCAAAAATTACCCCATTTATGGCACTTTATGGATATCATCCACCCTCCATCACATCATATTTAAGAGAAAATTCTAAGGTCAAGCAGTGGATGATCACATCGAACATCAACAATAGGTTCTACAACTATTAAAGGATAACCTCACTTTGGCAAATAATTGAATGAAACAACAGGCTGATTAGCATTGTAGCAAAAGAAGTTTTGATGTAGGCAACTGGGTATTTTTACGGATACAATCATACAAACAAATGTCCCTCAAGAAAGCTAATAAGGATAATAAATTATCACCAAAGAACTATGGTCCCTATAAGGTGTTGCAAAAGATTGGTACTATGGCATACAAATTGGAGCTTCCTACATCTTCTAGAGTGCACCCAATTTTCCATGTTTCATGCTTAAAGAAGATTATAGGTGACAAGCTCCTAGTTCAAACAATATTGCCAGAACTTGACGAGGAAGGAAAAATCATATTGGAACCTGAAGTAGTCATAGAAACAAAAACCTGATAGCTACAAAATCGATCAATTTTAGAGTATCTCGTCAAGTGGAAGAACTTACCAACCGAAGATTCCACATGGTAGGATGATAATTTTATACAAAGGCATCCAAAACTACTCAAGTGTTGAGGAAAACACCTTTTTCAAGGAAAGGGACATGTTAGGTCCCTATAATATTAGCGTAGCCTCTTATTGTTATTGTTAGTGTAGCCCCTTTATTGTTATTGTTGTGCCCAGGTAGTCCCCATATTATTATTATTATGCCCCATGGAAGCCTATTATTTCCATATCTATGCCCTTACATTATTATTGTTATGTAGACTCTAATTATATTGTTGATGAGCCTCATCGTTAAGTAATTATATGGGCCTTAATTGACCTTAATTCACCTCCTAGCTTAGTCAAACCAACTATTCTCACAACTTATTGCATACTTTTGATTATATTTTGTTTATGAGATGAGTAGAGTTGGATATTTTTCTTTCTGGTCTAATGTGCATGTAATGCATGAATAAAGGATAAAAGCAAGGAAAATGTAGGGATAAAAGAGAAAAGCAAGGAACTATGGTAAAGACCTTGGTAAAAAGTTGAATGGGACAAGGGAGAGGAATTACAGGAGGTAAATCCTCCTCATTTACTGCCCCTCCATTTGAATATCCGTCCATCAGCTGAAAGTACAAACAACCCCCTTCTAGAAGGAAACTAAGCAAGTGAAGGCACAAACAGCCAAATCAAGTGTACTAGAAGGCAGTCAAGCAAGTGAAGGTTAAAATAGCCAAATTAGGTGTACTAGCAGGCAACCAAGCAAGTGAAAGTACGCATTTATCTTGAGTTGGGAGCCAAGCCTCCCTACTAGAAGGCATCCGAGATAGTGAAAGGGAAAGCATGAGTTTATCATTGAATTGGCAACTATGCCTCCCTAATTTTGAAGGAAGTCATTGGAGACTTCAGATGTATAAGTAGAGAGGCTTAGGACCTCAGTTTTTTTAGTTAGTCACCAATAGTTACCAAGAGTTAGGAAGAATTTGGACTTCTCACTGTAGAACTCTACTTTGTTTTCAAGTTGCAAGTCTTGTAACAGTTTTTGATTTATAATGAAGATGAGTTTTGTTTTGAGCCAGCACTGAGTTAACTTAGAGGGCTGAAGCTCTTGGGTTAGGGCCCGACCCTAGTAGCCAAAGCTCCTCTTTATTGTATTGTTAAGTAGCATAGCTTCCTATTTTCTGTTCATCTACTTAAGTAATTCATTTCCATTACAACAGTAGCATAGATTCATGGTTTGATTATTCATTTACTTTAATAGTTCATTTCCATTACAGAGGTTTATTGTTTAACTGTTTATTTGTTTAAGTAGTTGTAGTCTCATTACAATAGTGTAGAGTAGATTAGTTGTGTTTCAGTTTGCTTCATTTATGCTTTCATTCAATTAGCAGGTTAGAAAAGAAAAGATCCACAAGGTTTCCCACAGGTGTCTTGGCCTCACCTCCTCCCTCTGGGACCATGACATGAGGAAGAAACCCTGCAGCAACCCCAAAAACATAGGGTTTTGGTTTTCACAGGGAGTTTGTTGTTTAACACAGTCATTGGGTTCATTACATTGTTACTCTATTCCTTTCATGATCATTTGCTCCTTCACTCTCTTCCTGTCATTTGATTTCCCTCATATCCCTTTCATTCCCCCTCAGCATGAAATACTTAGGTAGAAGCTGTTAATTCATGGTTTAAATGGTTTTTACCAGTGGATTTCCTTTCACAGAAAACTCTGACCAATCACCGCCTGATTCACTTTTAACACTGATTTTTTGCACTTTAAATCCCCACCATCGATCTACCTCATTAGATCTGACAGCTATCACGCCATATTGCATGGATTTCTGTTCGATCATTATCCACCCAAGGGCATGTGATAAGAGTGGTTTCCTCATGCTACATGTCGTCCGGGGATGCTAATCACGTAAAATTCTAGAAAATCACTTACAGCTTTGAGGGTGTGCGATAAATAGCTTACAACCCTCTAAACATGCTCTTTCATTTCCACACATTTTCTTCTCCCACTTTAACATCCATCGTCAATCTATCCCTTGATTTGATGGCTATCGCTTCACCCAATCACCAACTAGCTTGGCCGATCCCCATCGTTGATCAGCCCCACCTGATCCAACGGTTGTCGTGCCATATCGCGTGCATTTCTGTTCGATTGTTATCCCTCCGAGGGCACATGAAAAGAGTGGTTTCCCCGTGTTACGTGTCGCTCGAGGTGTCTAATCGCATGAAATTTCAAATATAGTTTATGGTTTTGAGGGCACGTAAGATACATCTTACCACCTCTGCCAACCTGCTACCATTTTCGCACGTTTCTTTTGCCCATGATCTAATATTTGATGTCCATCTGCTGATTAATCATGTCCGTCCATCTCTTGACTTAGCCCCCATGACATAATCTCAGCCGTTCGGTTGCCTTTCACCCACTTGATCCAATGGTCCTTATGTGTTGTTGCTCCCTTACGTCCTATTTTGACCAATTTTGATCTTCATCTACTCTTCCACTTAAACATAGACTTAGCTTAGTCTCCTTCGCTTACCCCTTAGTCTAGTTTTGATGTTTTTACTTCTATAACTCAGAGAATTAGAATTAGATTAGTGATTGATCTAGTAATTCTTCTTAGCATAATTGTTTAATTGGTTAGCTAGGGTCTGGTGTGAGTTTAGCATTACATGATTGTTTTCTTCATTACTGCAATAGAGTAGCTCTCCCTTAGAATAGATTTTCTCTTCTTCCATCAAAATCAAGCTTCTTCTGACCCTATAGAAGTCTGGCTTGGAACCCCTGGGGTCTCTTGCCAGATGAGCAGTGACAACAGGCAGTACCTTCACTTCTACTTGTGCATATAGCACTGTCACCTCCAAGTTTGTACGAACCCCAGGTTGATAAGTAAAGCTGGTAGTCCTGGGAGTTGCAACATTCTTGCTGCAATACCTAGGCTCATCACTTTTTGGTATCGTTGTTGGGGAGGTGTCAGAGTAGGATGTGAATTAATGCTCCTTCTTCTATTTCTTGTCTCTAACTTTCTTTTCTTCTACTTCTAGTCTTCAATTTTCTTCCATTAGTTTATTTCTGCAAAAGTAATCTAGTTTCTTTCTTTCATTTGTCATTTATCTGCTTTCCTTTCCATTCTACAATCAGAAATTTCAATTCAACAAGTAGTTTCCTTTTTTTTAGTAGTTTTTCATTCAATTAAGCAATTTCATTCTGCAAGTAGTTTTCTTTCTATCAAAAGTCTTTCCATTCAATCAACAATTTAATTCTACAAGTAGTTTCCATTATGTTAGTAGTTTTTCATTTAATTAGCAATTTCCTTTCTGCATAATACTTTCCAGCTTTAAACAAAATCTTACAAAAACCAACCGAAAAACATTTCCTTTCATGCCTGGTAGGAATAGGGATAACTCAGGAAAGTTCTTGCCAAATACCCCCACTACATCCAACAGTCAACCTTCTCTCTTCTTTGGTGAATGTGAATTGGAAGAACCTTTAGGTGAGCAACCTGACATATTTGAAGAACCTATAGGGGAAGAATAAGAGGAAGAACCCATTCCTACTAAACCAATTGCCAAAAACCAAGATGACAGAAGAGATAGAGAGAGAATTGAGGGTGCCTTCCCCATTAGGGAAACCAATGGGGACACTAAAATAAAGAATATAAACCCATCTGCTCTACCTCATTTCCATGGCTTCACCACAGAGGACCCTGACACTTTCCTATTTGAGTTTGTTGTTATATGCCAAACCTATGACTATATAGAGGATGAGAAAAAGCTAAAACTATTTCCATCTACCCTCAAGGATGCAACATTGTGTTGGTTCATAGGTTTATCTGGAAATAGCGTCATAACTTGGGTTCAATGCAACATCCCTTTAGCAACAAATATAAGGACTATTGTAGGTCAAAGGACACTAAAGAAGATATTTTTATGATGACCATAGGCCAAGATGAATCCTTAGAAGACTATGAAGAAAGATTCCATCTCAGTTACAAAAGGTCCAGGTGCACACTTGATCCTGAGTCACTAAAGTTGGTCCTGCTTAGAGGAGTAAGGGAGGATATCCTAGATACCTTGCATTTGTTAGCATGAGGAGATATCTACCAACTACCCTATGAGGATATCAAGACTGTCTTTAGAAACCGTTCTAAGAATACCATGAAAAAGGGTACGAGTAGTCAACCTATGGCTAGTACATCATCTTCCAACTCATCCATCAAGGGTGAAATTGGAAATATGCTGGAGGACTTCAAAAGTGAGATGTTACAAACCCTTGCCTTGCAATTGGATACCATGAATTTCAAAAGGGAGCAAGTGGAAGTAGAGAGAGCCTTGGCCATCTTTTTCCCTAGATGCACCAGGAGGCATCCTAGGAATGAATGCCCATTGAACTCTCTTGAGATTTGCTCAGTCTATGAAGAAAACCACTCCATAGACAAGTGCCCTTCTTTACCTAGACTCAAAGTTGTATATCAAGGAGCTGAAGGGGTCACTAAGAAGCTTTACTATATCAACCAAAGGAGACCTCCTAGGCCTAGACCATACAAGTAGGATATACAAGGATCATCCCATGCATATTACAGACCCAACCAAACCACAACTATACCTTCTTGGGGACCCCCTACTCATCCTTCTTGGTCTACACCCTCCCCTTGGTCCTATGCACCTCAGTATCATTCCCAACCAACCATCTAGTCATTTCAACCTCACATTCAACCACAACGTCAGTGGAATACCCCAACCCAAGGGTGGAGACCCCAATTCAACAATGTTCCAACCCTATTGCCTCCACCACCTACCCAACCACAACTCTTGCACTCTACTCCTCCTAAGAAACCCCAGATGCCCACCCAACCAAATCCAAACCCAAACAATAGGTAGGCTCAATAAGGATACAGTGGAGAGACATCTTACCCAGCTTATGCTGTATAAATCCAAGAGATCAACCTAAGATCTGGGAGAATTCTCCCAGATAACCAACCTCCCTCTGCACATAGGGGGGTTGAGGAAGAAAGAGAGGAAAGCAACCTTAAAGCAAATCCACCATTTCCTGAAATATTAGCCCAACCACTCCAGCCTACCCCATAAGAAACTGAACTTCTGGGAGAATTGAAGAATCTATGTGTAAAGATCCCCCTTCTCCAGGCAATCAAAGATGTTCCTATCTACAAGAAGTTGATTAAGGAGAAGTGCTTCAAGCATCTAAGAAGAAGAAAAAAGGATGACCCTACCACTAATGCCATTGGGCAGTTATCTGACTTAAAGCTGGGGTAGGTAATATGTCCAAAATACTTATACCCTTGAAGCCTTGTAGTAGACATGCACAACAATGGCACCATTGTCACACACACTCTGATTGATGTTGGGGTTGCCATTAATGTGATGACTAAGGACACCATGCTCAAGCTTAACCTCCAAGGGTCATTAAGGAAGACCACAACAATTATGCAACTTGCAGACCATTCCACAGTCACCGTTGAGGCAATTGTGGAGGATGTGATGGTCTCCATTGACTCCTGGGGGTACCCTAAAAATTTCCTAGTTCTCTAGCCTAAGGCTAAGCTTACTGGTTACCCTCTCATCCTTGGGAGGCCATGGTTGGCCACAGCTAATGCCTACATTAGCTGCAGAGCTGGGAATATGACCATCAAGAATGGGCATATGTCCAAATAGTTAGTCTTATACCCTCCTGCTCAACCCTCCCTAGAACATGATTTACCTTTATGGTTGGAGGAGGAGGAAGAAGATGAGCTTTATTCTGCCCAACTTTATGCTTTGGAAGCAATCATAGGAGGAGGACAACAAGAGGAGGATGACTTAATTGAACACCTGCTCCAAAATCCAACTCCTATTTCATTACCATTAGAAGAAGAAGTAAAGGAAACACTGAAAAATCATCAAATTGACTTATGCTTGGCCAATTCCAACCCACTCCAAGTCAAAACCATAGAATTTTGCCCAGAGAAAACTTTGAAAATCAACCCATCTCTGTCTACTCTTGAAGAGGAAAAGTTATGCAATATGTTAAAAGAAAACCTAGAAGCCTTCACATGGAGCTACAAGGAAATGAATTGAGTACACCCGTCAGTGTGTACTCACCACATATACATCAAGGAAGGTTGCAAACTAGTCAAGTAACCACAAAGGAGAACGAATCCAGCCCTTAAAGACATAGTCAAAGAAGAACTGAAAACACTGTTAGATGCAGGGTTGATTTATCCTATCTCCCACAGTGAGTGGGTCTCTCCTTTAGTGTTAGTTCCCAAGAAGAACGGTAACTAGAGGATTTGTGTCGATTATAGGGAGTTGAACAAAGCCACAAAGAAGGATCATTTTCCTCTACCCTTCATTGACCAAGTGCTAGATGGCCTGGTAGGGAAGAAGTTATTTTCTTTCCTAGATGGATTCAGTCAGTACAACCAAATCCAAATTTTCCCAAAAGACCAGGATAAAACCACATTCACCTATCCTTGGTGTACCTTTTCCTATAGGGTCCTTCCTTTTAGCTTATTTAATGCTCCTTCCCCTTTCCAGAGAGTAGTCTTGGGTATTTTTCTAAATTACTACATGATGCTGTAGAGATCTATATGGGTGATTTTACACCTTATGGCTATGATTTTCAAGAAGCTCCAACTAACCTAGGAAAAGTATTACACAAATGCATTGAAATGAATCTGTCTCTCAGTCCACAAAAATGTGAATTCTTAATGACTGAAGGGACTGTGCTAGGTCATTTAATATCTCAGCAAGGACTGCAGGTGGACCCAAACAAAATAGAAATCATCTAAAGCGTCCCACCTCCACAAATGCAAAGATATGTCAGGATTTTCTTAGGGTTAGTTGGATACTACAAAAGGTTCATAAATGACTTCAGCAAGTTGGCCTCTCCTTTGTTTGGGTTGTTGGCCAAAGATTATGAATTTATATGGTTAAAGATCTATCAAGAGGCCTTAGACATTCTAAAAGGGAAGTTAACCACTTCACCAATACTCAGAGGCCCAAACTAGGCCCTCTCTTTCCATATTCATGTTGATGCCTCACACAAATCTATAAGAGCATCCTTCGGTCAGGTAGAGGAGAAATTGCCCTACGTCATCTATTTTACCAGTAAAAAGCTTTCAGAGGTTGATTTAAATTATACTGTGATTGAAAAAGAACTCCTGGCTGTTATGCATTCATTAAACAAGTTTAGGAATTACATTATAGGCTATCAGACATTTGTGCATAATGATCATGCTGTAATTAAATATTTAATGAACACACCAAATGTAAATGCTAGAATCATAAGATGGTTACTTTTATTACAGAATTTTGATCTAACTATTGTTTATAAGCCTGGTAAGGAGAATGTTGTTGTTGACTTTCTATCTAGGATGAATCCGTCTGTAGGTGGAGAAGGAATGGTGGATGATCAATTATCAAATGAGCATTTGTTTTCTATTTCAGTGCTCTCCCCATGGTTTGTTGATATAGAAAACTATTTGGTATCAGCATAGTTCCCACCAAACCTTCCCTCCAGAGAAAAGAGAAAGATAATCAGGAAAAGTGCCCCCTTCACTTGGATTGGGGGCAATCTGTTCAAACTTGGCCCAGATCAGATCTTGAGAAGGTGTGTCAGGGAAGAGGAAGTTTTTGACATCCTTCTGACCTGTCATGATGGGCCTTGTGGAGGTCACTTTGCAACAAAGAGGACAACATTCAAAGTGCTGCAAGTAGGCTATTATTGGCCTACTCTTCATCAGGATGTGAAAAGGTACATTAGTCAGTGTGATCGGTGCTAGAGGACAGGAAATCCTACTCCAAGAGATGAAATGCCCCTACAACCTCAAGTGACTTTTGAGCCATTTGACAAGTGGGGCATGGACTTCATTGTGCCTATCAATCCTCCTTCAAAGCAAAAACAACACATTATTGTGTGCACTGATTATTTGACTAAGTGGGCTGAAACTAAGGCAACCAAGGAAGAAACAGAAGATAAGGTGGCTGAGTTCCTAAGGGAGAATATATTCTACAAATTTGGGTACCCTAGAGAGTTAGTCACAGACCAAGGCAGCCAGTTTACCTCTAGCATTATTGAAGAACTACTCAAGCATCACAAAATCAAGCATAGGAGCTCCACTCCTTATCATCCACAAGCTAATGGGTAAGTGGAGGTGACAAACAGAGCACTGGAGAACATCCTAACCAAGGTAGTGAACAACGGTAGAAAGGATTGGGTAGAAGGACTAGTTGAAGCCACCTGGGCCTATAATATGACATGGAAGACCACCACTGGATTTACACCCTATGAGCTGGTCTATGGGAAAAAGTATTTGTTGTCCATATGACTTGAATATAATACATTGAGGATAGCAACCCGACTAGATTTAGATCTCAGACATGCATAGAAAGAAAGACTGTTCCATTTGAATGGCTTGGATGAATTAGAATGTAGGCCCTCCTCCATATAGAGATAGTTCAACTTTAGAGGAAAATATGGCATGACAAGCATATTAAGAAGAAGAAATTTCAAGAAGGATATTGGGCATTATTATATGACTCCAGGTATAAAGACTTCAAGGGCAAGTTAAGGACAAGATGGCTCAGACCTTATGTGGTGGAAAGATGATCTGGATTTAAATAGGAACGCAACGAATTACAGAGATAACGATAAACACAGAGATGCAGCAGAAATAATACTTCATTTCATTAATGTAAAATACTTAAATATGCTTACAAATAGCAATGGGAATAAATGAGTTAGGGCGATGGTATCTTATCTCTGAGAAGAGATGTGGCGACTACACCCTTCGAACTGTGTTACAATGAGGCTCGAAGGCCTATTTATTGTTTAGAAACAATGGAAAACCATAAACATCCAAAAACCTAACCCTAGAAGATGAAACGCCAAACTGTGGGCCTCGTTTGGGTAAATTGGTACATCAACTTCTCGGGTCATAACTTTGGCATATGATCTCCGTTTTTCCCAAAAAATGTCGTTTATGGCCTCAAAATGGCTTTGGAAGTTCAGGACCCGAAAAACTGCTAAAAATAGTAAATTGTGCTACAATTAAGGAAACTGAGACGTTGAAAGAAACAATGGTGGGGGTCCAAGTGGACTTGGCAGGTGGCCACCAATATCCACCTTGATCATTCCTCCCCCCTTAGGAAGCAATGGTCCCCATTGCGTTGAGTTCCTCCATGAGATGAGGAAACTTCTGTTGAACTTGGTCCCTGGTGAGCCACTTGCCCTAGTGAAGGAGTCGGCCAACTTTGACAACTCGATACAGTTGTATGTTGTGTTGGCGAGTGTGCTTGATCTGTGTGTCCATGATCTGATTAGTTGCAGCCTTTTCCATGCAATCTAGATTTAACTCTGTGGGTGTGAGCTATTCTGCAATGTCGGATGTGTCTAGTAATGGTGGAATGTATGGCCAAAGGCGGTCCACATCGAACACTGGGTGCAGGCCAAGGAATGGGGGAATGCTGAGCTCAAATGCATTATCTCCCACAACCTTGGTAATCGTGTAAAGACCATATTGGAG
The DNA here is from genome assembly GCA_031772625.1 of Pinus tabuliformis. Classification (NCBI taxonomy): domain Eukaryota; kingdom Viridiplantae; phylum Streptophyta; class Pinopsida; order Pinales; family Pinaceae; genus Pinus; species Pinus tabuliformis. The sequence goes on along the minus strand of CM062818.1, from coordinate 1,442,310,215 downwards.
TGGTCTGAGTTTCCGATAAGCTCCTATAAGGCATTCCTTTTGCAAATGCAACTAGACTTTGTTTCCCACCTAAAACTTGTGTGGCACCCGATGTGGATCATATCGCTGCTTGTACTTGGCATTTGATTTATCCAGAATGTCATGGGCCTGCTGGAGAATATGTTGGATGTGCTCAATGAATCTGGTTGCCTTATCTGTTTCGGACTTGACATGAGCCAAATCTACGTGAGTAGCCACAAATGGCATGGCCATATCAATGGGACATAGTGGCTGGAATCCCAAGCCCACCTGAAAAGGGTTATGGCCAGTCGAGTTGTGAAGAGCCCGACTGTGGCTATGTTGAACATAGGGGAGGCTCTCATCCCATGTGCATGGATACTTTGAGTTTTACATGCACAGAATGTGTACGATCATCCTGTTGACAACCTTTGTCTGGTCATCAGTTTAAGGATGGAAGGTTGCGGACTTAGTGAGTTTGGTGTCATGCATTGACCAGAGACTAGACCAAAATGTACTGAGGAACTTGCTATCCCGATCTGAGATAATAGACTGTAGGATCCCAAAGTGTACCCACACTCGTTCAAAGATGAATTTAGCAGTGGCTTCTACTGTGATATTCTTATTGCAGGCCGCCATAATAGCCATCTTCGAGAACTTGTCGATGACCACAAAAACACAGTCATTTCCATGCTTAGTGGAAGGAACGCCTAACATGTAATCCATGGAGATGGATTCCCAAGGTCGACTAGGGGTAGGCAGCTGGGTATAGAGGCCTTGCTTCTTGATGGTCATTTGGCAATGGCACACGCAGTGCATGATTTGATGTACTTCCCGACATCCTATCGAAGATTCAGCCAATAGAAATACTTCAATAGTACTACCACTGTTTTCTCAACCCTGAAATGCCCAGCAGCCCGACCATAGTTTGCTTCCCAAATCATCTTAGCACGCTCACTTAAAGAAACAAAAAGGTGACCCAGGTGGCATAATAGGGCATCCTGGAGGTGAAAATTTGGAACATGTTGATCCTCCAAGAGTGTTTGGTATGTGTGTCCGAATTATAGGTTTCTTTGGTAGAGAAGTGGCCAATCAAAAGTCTCATGCCCACAAGAGTTGAGCACGGTGGTTAACGCCATGATCGGTGGTTAACTGAGGCAATCTGCAATATTATTGGTGCTACCCTTCTTATACTTGATATTCAAATCGGATTGTTACAGGTATATGGACCACTTCTGATGGTGATCATTCTGCAATTTCCCTTGGGTCTGTATGAACTGCAAGTGTTGGTGGTCTATGTGGATGACCGTTTCCTTCTTCAAAATGTAATGATTCCATTCTCGGCAGGCCCACACAATGGAATACATCTCTTTTTCATAAGTGGGATGCTTATAGACTGTGTCTGAAACTGTCTCACTATGATATGCCACTAGATGCTCGTGTTGAGTAAGGACTACCCCAATAGCATAGTCAGAGGCATTTGTCTCGACCTCAAATGATTGTTGCAAGTCTGGTAATACGAGCATTGGTGTTGTGCAAAGGCGATATTTCAACTCTGTGAATGCCTTCTGTTGAGATTCAGACCAAAAGAATTTTTTTTTTGCTCCTCCCTTGGTGACTTGACTCAAGGGCCAAGTGATATGAGAAAATCCCAACACGAACCTACAGTAGAAGTTGGCAAGACCTAGAAAGATGAAAAGCTCTGTCAGAGTGGTTGGAGATGGCCAATCCTGAATGTCTTGGATCTTGGCTAGATCCACATGCACCCCCTCTTCATCAATAATGTATCCCAGATACTGAACCTAGGTCATGCCAAAAGTGCATTTATCCAAATTGGCACATAACTTGTGTTGTCGCAGTGTGTGGAGAACCTGTCGGATGTGGTGGAGGTGCTCTTCCCAACTCTGGCTAAAGATCAAGATGTCATCCAAGTATACCACTAAAAATGAGTTGGTGAATGGCTGCAAGATGTCATCCATTAGCCTCATGAAGGTTGCAGGAACATTCATCAATCTGAAAGGCATAACCAACCATTCGAAAAGGCCCTCCTTGGCTTTCAAGGAAGTCTTCCACACACCGAAGGGTTTGATTGGTACCTAGTGATATCCTGACTTCAAATTGATCTTGCTGAAAAATTTTACGCCTTCAATTGGTCTAGGAGGTCATCAATCCATGGGATCGGGTACCTATTATGGACAGTGATCTTATTCAGCACCCAAGAGTCAATACGGAGTCTCCAAGTCCCATCCTTCTTCTATACCAACACGATCAGGCTCCCATAGGGTGATGAACTCAGATGGATGTGACCTTTCTGCAATAGCTCCTAAATTTGCCTCTTTATTTCATCGTTCTCCAGAACGAAGTGTCGATATATTGGTCCATTGGGCAGTGGCACACCTAGGGTCAGATCGATGGACTGCTTGACCTGACAGTGCATAGGAACCCGTACAGGGGAGGTGAAGATGTCCTTGTACTCCTCCACGACCTTGTCCATCTGTAGTTGCCATGTGGAGGGGCCTTGTCTAGAGGTTGTGGCCACCGTCTTCTTCTTTCCTTGAGGGCGTATCATCAGGAAAACAAATTTCCTAGTTTTGGAAATGAGCTTACTGCATTGTTTTGCAGTAACCAAAGAGATGGCAGTAGGTGATGCTACTTCCGGTATCCTGTACAACTTATTTCCCAAAGTAACAATAATAGCATGGGGCCTTGATTAATATGCAGCATGTCGCTTCCATAAGTATGGTTGTCCTAATAATACATCACAAACTTCAAGGGGAGCAATGTCACACAATACCTCATCTGTGAAGGGCTTGATGTTGTATGGAAGGCAACATTACTGGCTCATGCGACGATCCCGTCCTTGGTGAAGCCACCCGATGGTGTATAATTGTGGATGTGTTGTGGTCGGTAACCCCAGTCGCTTCACGACCTCTGCCAAAATGAGGTTCTTTTGGCTTTTGTTGTCGAAAATGAACTGTAGTGGGGAGTCCTTCACCGACATCTTGGAGTGGAAGAGATGCTCCTCCTCCTCTAGATCTTCGGGTTCCTCCTTCAGTATCTTGGTGGTGGCAAGAGTGGCATTGGGCTTCGCATCGATAGTATGCTTCCCTTTGTCATTCCCCTTGCCGAGTTCTGACTCAAAGTCAGAACATGCATCTAATTCTGAAACCTTTAGCTTGGCCACTAGTGGCTGCTTGGCTTGACACTCATTTTTGTTGTGAGTGGAGCTCTTATGGAACTCACACCACTTTCCCATGTTCTTTTTCGGCTTCACAATGTTGTTCTTTACTTGCAGCTTTGACGGGTTGTCTTGGGCCGCCCCGCCTTGGCTTTTTCCTTTGTTATGTGGTTTGGGGGCACCTTTCCCTTGCTTTGGATTCGCAAATCCAAAGTCTTGCTTCTTTTGTTTAAACTTTTGCTCGACCTTGATGGCATATCGGTATGCCGTGCCGAGCGAGGGGATGTTCAAGAATTCTATTTCTTCCTGGATGTACTTGTGTAGGAAGTTGTGGTATTTGAGTACCAAATGCTGCTCCAAATCCTTGATACCCAACTTTGTGAGAAGGGTATGCAAAATATTGGTAAACTCTAGCATGTCTTGGTCCCTCCCCTACCGCAGCATGGTCCACTTTATGTATTAATCCTCATAGCTTCCGACAGGGTAGTACTACTCCTTGATGGCATCCCGAAATGAATCCCAAGTGGGTGCGACTGAAAATAGTGAGCCTATATTTTAATCCTTCTGTTCGCAGTAGGTTTCCCACCAATCCTTGACATGGGGGGTTGCTTTGAGAAGAGTGAAAATAATCTTTTCCCGACTGGAAAAATAATGAATAGAAAAATAACCCTCTAGTAGATTTAACCATTTATTGATGGCATTTGCATCTATCTGACCCTCGAATATGGGGATTTCAAAATTAACTTGTACCTTAAATGATGTGGCATTTCCAAAGTAGCTGTTGGAAGCCAATGCGTCACCCCTGGGTAGCCGTTGAAGGATCTGGGCAAAGCTATCACTGATCGCATTCCTTTGTCGCTCTAGGGCTTCTTCGAGCAAGATTTTGATAGGATCTCTTGCCCCGTCATATTTCTTTTCATCCGCCATGGGAGGAAGTCAGGATTTGTGAGGCTGGTCTTGCAAAGGTTCGACTAGTTCAATCCCTAATGCCTTATATCCCGACCTCATTGGGGACATGCAAAGAAAAACAAAGAAAAAATAGACCTCTCTGATACCATTGATTTGGATTTAAACAGGAATGCAAAAAATTATAGATATAATCATAAACACAGAGATGTTGTGGAAATAATACTTCATTTCAATAATGTAAAATACTGAAATATGCTTACAAAGAGCAATGAAAATAAACCAGTTAGGGCGATGGTAGCTTATCTCTGAGAAGAGATGTGGCGGCTACATGCCTCTGAATTTTGTTACAATGAGGCTCGAAGGCCTATTTATTTTTTAGAAACAATGGAAAACCCTAAACATCCAAAAACCTAACCCTAGAAGATGAAATGCCAAATTGTGGGCCCCATTTGGGTAAATTGGTACATCAACTTCCCGGGGTCGTAACTTTCGCATATGATCTTTGTTTGACGTGCACAATATCTTGTTAGGAATATCTATCCAAGAACTACAACTTTGGGAAGAGCAACTTCGGCCCCTGGGCACATGTTGCTCCCAGTTTTCCCAAAAAACGTCATTTACGGCCTCAAAACGGCTCCAGAAGTTCAGGACCCGAAAAACTACTAAAAATAGTAAACTGTGCTACAATTAAGGAAACTGAGAAGCTGAAAGAAACAATGTGGGCGTCCAAGTCGACTTGGTAGGTGGCCACCAATATCCACCTAGATCAAAAGATGCCATGACAATGGTTCAGTGCAGATCAGTACTATAGATGAAGAACCATTCCATTACTAGCTAATGCACATAGATTGAAAATGTACAAGAGGCCTTTATCTAAACAAGAGTTCATTGATAGTATCAATAAGACAATGCTGATGGTGGAGCAAGTTTCAGCTCCTCCCTCGTCAGGTCACTGAAAAAGAAAGAAAACAAAATAAGGATTCAGGTGAAAACCTCCATGAGGCACCTGAGTCCAATCTTTGGGTTGAAAACCTCCATGAGGCAGCCCAAGGATGAGAAAAATGGAAAGAAAAAGAAGATCCCTGGGTGAAAACCTTCCTTGAGGCACCTAGGGCAAATATCTAGGGTGAAAACCTCTCTGAGGCAGCCTAGGTGTTTTAAAAATATATATAATAATAAGAAAAAATTCATAATTTTTATTTGCAGGAGGATGAGAAAGACAATCAGGGAGCAAAGAGAAGATCCAAAGGGAGCCTTGCCTCACATATGTTCATCTCCTCCACTCCTTACCATGCATCCCTCCATAAATTCCATTGTTTTTCACTTCATTGCTCCAATTCAGGTGAAAATTGTGTTTTCTATAGGATCCCCTGACTGTAGATTGGTTAGATCCCCAAAATTCATTCTAGACATGATCTAACCCCTCACCTCATCCATTACCATCATCCCTACATCCACACACACTCCTACTCCCTCTATCCATTCAGCAGCATCAGATCTGCAGTCACAGACACCATCAATAGACAGTAGAGGAGGAAGAAATATGACCATAGAGTAGCAGTAACAACATCAAATCTGCAGTCAAGAAACCATCAACAGACAGTCCAGGAGGAAGAAGAATGACCATCAACAACACCTCTGATCTTTGACTATAGCATGGCATTAAGGCCAAGGGTAAGTATCCTACTCACTCACTCATATGCATCATATAATCTAAAATTGTAAAGGTTAATAGGTAGTTGGTTTGTAAGTAAAAAGGTGGTGAATTTCCTCTAGAAAGCTAATGGATTACATACACAGGAAACTTTGGCTTTTATGAAAGAATTTTATTATTTCTTGCTCAAGCCTCACAAGCAAGATGCTCATCAAGTATACCTCATGTGAGGGTAGATACAATGTTGTTTATGGCTACCATTTTAGAGAACTTGAATAATTAAGATTTGGGGTAGAAACAACAGTTCACCAAAGACTCAGCATACCCTAATTTCTGATGCAATCACACATGGGCTCTAGCAGCAAAGAAAAGACAAGAAATTCCCAATAGTTAGCTCACCATGGGTTGACCAGAATTCTCATTGAGGATGACCTCCAAAACCTCAAGATCCCTATAACATGGTCAGTCTTCAGAGACTTACCAGCAGAGGATAACATCAAACCCTCATCTATGATGTTAGTCCTTCTGTTAGTAAGAAGGAGGCAAAACAGGAAGAAGAAGATACAAAGCTAGATGGGGATGAGATGGATGAAGAAGGAAATAATACAGAGGATGATGTTGAAACATAAGAGAAATAAGGCATTGAAACAGAGGAGGAGACAAAGCAAGAAAATGATAGAGACAAGAAAGAAAAAATAGAGAGGAAGAAGGAATTGAAACAAAAGGAGAATAACAAAAGGAGGAGTCACCTAGGGGTCTCCAGAGGTCCCTAAGTAGAAGGTAGTGGCTACCATCACTACTCTCAGCACACCAGTCAAGAAAAAAAGGAAAAGAAAGAGGAAAACCCCTCTACATTTTAGAACAAGAAAGAGCAGTAAGAAACAAAAGAGCTAAGTGGCTTCAGGGATAGAGAAGCAACTGAACAATCAAATCCCATAGCCCTAATCAGCACCCATAATCTAATTGTAAATAACCCTCAGTTGGCACCTCGATATCTTGTTGCTCAAGGGCAATCAATTTCAATTTTTGAGGACATGATTAGGCTTCTAAGAAATGATAATATACATGCCTGCATAAGGAAATGGAAAACACTGCCACATAGCTTGAAGATCAGAGAATATCAATGGGAAGAAGTAGAAAGGAATGCAGGCTTCTATAAACAAGAAGTAGAGACCACAGCTGAAGCATGAGATGTCAGAGAGGCTACCGGAGCCACTAAGTTGCTTAGAGGATGAGAAACACTTTCAGTAGGGGGTTGATGATCAGCCTCATCATTGAGTAATTATATGGGCCTTAATTGACCTTAATTCACATCCTAGTTTAGTCAAACCAACTATTCTCACAACTTATTGCATAATTTTGATTATATTTTGTTTATGAGTTGAGTAGAGTTGGATATTTTGCTTTGTGGTCTAATGTGCATGTAATGCAGGAATAAAGGATAAAAGCAAGGAAAATGTAGGGATAAAAGAGAAAAGCAAGGAACTATGGTAAATACCTTGGTAAAAACTTGAATGGGACAAGGGAGAGGAATTACAAGAAGTAAATCCTCCTCATTTACTGCCCCTCCATTCAAATATCCCTCCATCAGCTAAAAGTACAAACAACCCCCTTCTAGAAGGTAGCCAAGCAAGTGAAGGTGCAAACAGCCAAATCAAGTGTACTAGAAGGCAGCCAAGCAAGTGAAGGTGCAAATAGCCAAATCAGGTGTACTAGAAGGCAGCCAAGCAAGTGAAAGTATGAGTTTATCTTGAGTTGGGAGCCAAGCCTCCCTACTAGAAGGCAGTCGAGCTAGTGAAAGGAAAAGCACAAGTTTATCATTGAATTGGGAGTTGTGCCTCCCTAATTTTGAAGGAAGTCATTGGAGACTTCAGATGTATAAGTAGAGAGGCTTAGGACCTCATTTTTTTCAGTTAGTCACCAATAGTTACCAAGAGTTAGCAAGAATTCAGACTTCTCACTCTAGAAATCTACTTTGTTTTCAAGCTGCAAGCCTTGTAACAATTTTTGATTTATAATGAAGATAAGTTTTGTTTGGAGCCAGCACTGAGTTAACTGAGAGGGATGAAGCTCTTGGGTTAGGGCCCGACCCTGGCATCCAAAGCTCCTCTTTATTGTATTGTTAAGTAGCATAAATTCTTGTTTTCTGTTAATCTACTTAAGTAATTCATTTCCATTAAATCAGTAGCATAGATTCATGGTTTGATTGTTCATTCACTTTACTAGTTCATTTCCATTAGAGAGGTTTATTTTTTAACTGTTTATTTGTTTAAGTAATTGCAGTCTCATTATAGTATTGTAGAGTAGATTAGTTGTGTTTCAATTTTCTTCATTTATGCTTTCATTCAATTAGCAGGTTAGCAAAGAAAAGATCCACAAGTTTGCCCACAGGTGTCTCGGCCTCACCTCCTCCCTCTGGGACCATGACGTGAGGAAGAAACCCTGCAGCAACCCTAAAAATACAGATTTTGGTTTTCACAGGGAGTTTTTTGTTTAACGTAGTCACTGGGTTCATTACATTGTTACTCTTTTCCTTTCATGATCATCTGCTCCTTCACTCTCTTCCTGTCATTTGATCTCCCTCATATCCCTTTCATTCCCCCTCAGCATGAAATACTTAGGCCGAAGCTGTTAATTCACAGTTTAAACAGTTTTTACTTGTATATTGCCTTTCACAGCAAAACTTGACCAATCATTGCCCGATTCACTTTTAACGCTGACTTCTTGCACTTTAAATCCCCACCGTCGATCTATCTCATCAAATCCGACAGCTATCACGCACTCGCGTGCCAACTAGCTTAGTCAAGTCTCCACTATTGATCTGCTTAGCTAGATCCAATGGCTATCACGCCATATCATGTGGATTTTTGTTTTATCATTATCTGCCCGAGGGCATGTGATAATAGTGGTTTCCCCATGCTACGTGTCACCCAGGGAGGCTAATCGTATAAAATTCTAGGAAACCACTTACAGCTTTGAGGGCATGTGATAAACAACTTACCATGCTCTAAACCTACTCTGTCATTTCCACACATTTTCTTCTACCGCTTTAACCTCCACCGTTGATTTGTCGCTTGATCCGATGACTGTCTCTTCACCCGATCGCCAACTAGCTTGACCGATCTCCACCATTGATCAACCCTTCCTGATCCAACATCTGTTGTGCCATATCGCATGAATTTCTATCCAATCGTTATCCGCCCAAGGGCATGCAAAAAGAGTGGTTTCCCCGTGCTTTGTGTCACTCGAGGAGGCTAATCGCGTGAAATTTCAAAATACAGCTTATGGTTTTGAGGGCACGCGAAATACAACTTACCACCTCCGCCAACCCCCTACCATTTCTGCATGTTTCTTTTGCCTGCATCTAATCTTCGACATCCATCTACCATTTAATCCTTTCCATCCATCTCTTGACTTAGCCCCTACAATATAATCTCAGCCGTCTGTCCTGTTAGTTAACCATGTTCACCCATCTACCTACGTACCCTCCTATGATCTGATCTCAGCCATTCGGTTTCCTTTTACCTGCCTGATCCAACGGTCCTTATGTGTTGTTGCTCCCTTACATCCTCTTTTGACCAATTTTCATCTCCAATTGCTCTTTGTCTTAAACATGGACTTAGCTTAGTTTTCTTTGGTTAACCCTTAGAATAGTTTTGATGCTTTTACTTCTATAACTTAGAGAATTAGCATTAGATTAGTGATTGATCTAGTAATGCTACTTAGCATAATTGTTTAATTGGTTAACTAGGGTTGGGTGTGAGTTTAGCATTACATGATTTTTTTCTTCGTTGCTGCATTAGAGTAGCTCTCCCTTAGAATAGATTTGCTCTTCTTCCATCAACATCAAGCTTCTTTTGACCCTATAGAGGTTTGGCTTGGAACCCCCGAGGTCTCTTGCTAGATGAGAAGTGACAATAGGCAGTACCTTCACTTCTACTTTTGCATATATCACTGTCACCTCCAAGTTTGTACGAACCCCGAGTTGATAAGTAAAGATGGTAGCCCTAGGAGTTGCAGCATTCTTGCTGCAATACCTAGGCTCATCAATTGTGACCCTTTAGACTCTTACATATAGAAAGGGGGTCTTTTCATTTGTATCATCCAAGAATTGTTCATTTATGTAAATTAAATGATGCTTCCTGCTCGAAGAGGATAATTTTGAAGTCTTTTATCTATCTATTTGTGAGTTGATTGCTTAAGACAATAGGTGTTCTTACCTTTGTAATCTTGTTTTTCTTTCATTTTTTTTCTTTTTTATGTATTACAACTTTCTTGCTCTAACCATTGGTCTTTTACTTTTGGATGTGCTTCTTAGGAGGGTCAAGCACCAAAGTTTCCAAGGATGTTGGAACTCGTCATCCTGAATGATTACAGTGACTCTCGTTCATCAATCCACATTCCATAGTTATTTCATGGATCTTCCTGAACTTCTATCCATTTTAGGGGAGCTCCCATGTTTTATTTTGTTTCCAATTTTCATCTCAGTTTAGAGTGCACTTGTATAGTAAATCTAGGTTTTCTCCAGTTATACTAAGGGAGACCTATAAATTTGTGTTTCCTTACTTGCGCTAAACTGGACTTGCTAGGAGATCCAGTCACCTTGGCTAGGTAACCCATCCTTATAATAATTATATTTTTCTTTAAATACTCAATGCATGAATAGTTGTAAACCTAAAAGTTTTCCTTATACTTTGATTTCTTAATAGGTGGGACTCCTTTTGTAGTCTTAGTATTTAAATTTGGTAAGAGCTTGATGGCTCTCCGGGTTCCATTATGCTTATCCCTTATTCCTTCTCCAGTTTAGGTGCAAACAACTATACGCTGGCTAGGGTTCATGTTTAGTATTTACTATTTTGAGCTTCTTTTGCTTTGGTAGTTAAGGTTAGCACATAACGTAGATAAGCCTGGCAAGTCAATGTTAAAATGAAGGAACACAACAATAACCAATTATTTTCATAGTTTCACTTGCACTTCCATTTTAAACTGAAGTATTATATATATATATATATATATCTATATATATATATATATATCTAGATATATATATATATATATATATATATATATATATATATATATATATATATAGATATAGATATATATATATATATCTATATATATATATATATATATATATATATATATATATATATATATATATATATATATATATATATATATATATATATATATATATATAGATACTTTCGCAACACTTCTTTGGGATATTGAATGGAAACTATGTGCCCTTTTCGAAGTATGGTGATGTTTCATTTATTCTAAATGTATTCTTGACGCCTTTAAAGGTCGATAATACTATATAAATAATAATTGTATCTTGTTTAAGATCTTCATTAAGTTGTCTCACTTGTTATGATAATTATTTTACACCCTGCATTGATCTGGTTCCTTATTTTTAACTTAGTATAGCGTTGTTTTCCCTTAAGGCTATGTGTTTTCTATTCAATATGTTTTCTTCTTTCTTAGAAAAATACTCATAATTTCCACCTTAAATTTATGATTTCGCAAGACATTTGGTTTTTTCATTAATTTTCTTATTCATTATGGAGAATAGTATTAAGTTATTTTCAATACAGTTCTAATTAGCAGTTATGGAATTTATTTATAGTTTTCTGAATATTTGTAATTTATTTAATATAAGGCTAGGGTTGTGTAGAGTTAATGGATTGTTCTAATGTTGTTGGTAACCCAATGTGGCCCTGAAACGAACCCAAATATCTTATAGAGTTATGCCAAGCTCCACTGTTATCATATTTCTTTTTTTTACTATAGATTCCCAAGAGAAAAAAACTCAGTAAATGATTCATAGTATAGTTTCCCCTAGACTATATAGTAAATTGTAGGTCTGAAGGCAATATCTCACATAATACAATTTTACACATTTCCTTGAAACATTTCACAATTTAAATATAATGGATCATAGTTAAATGTAACATAAACTTCTACAATACTTATCTGATGTTCCTTTCCTTGCTTATTCAAGCCAACCACCAAATTACCTAGGATAACGAGTGCTCCACCAAACCAATGAGTACGGTATCCACTACTAGAACACTCCCTGAGCCAACTTCTTTTCCAGAAAGGAAATGGATAGTGACCTAAAAAAATCCTTTCTCTGGAGTCAAGACTACGCAGTCTAGCCAAGAACTCACATACTCACAAATATGTCTTAGGGTTTCCACTGGCCACCAACCAACTCAAGAATCCCTAACTAGCAGCGTTCTGCTTCCCTCAACAATGTCATGTCTGAGGGTCAGAAGCTTACAACTTGGTTAACCTCTCTTAGACCTCCTTCAAATAGGTACCAAGTATTCAAGGTTGTCTTAGGCTTTCTTCCCTCCCCCCTGTTGGCTTCATTGTCCCATCTGAGATGATTTATCTATAGGGAGATGAATAAATGTCCCCTAACTCTCTGGTAGATCAAACTCTCTCTTTTAGCACATTTCCCCGTAATTTTATGGCTAACCATAACTTGTATTATTTATTAAAAGAAATAAATTCAAATGAATAAAATAACATGTATGTTTTACCATCCATTTTAGGTTTTTACTGGGCCCGCATTTATACCAAGTCATTTGCGATAAAACATTGGCAGCTTTACTGAGGGGTGTTACAACCAAAAATATATTTCTATGATTATTTCAATTATGACAACAATTACTTGGAGAAGATATCTTCATAAAAATATTAGTTATTGAAATTAATAATCTAATACTTAGGTATTGAATTTCATCATCAACTCAACTGGAATTATAACATTGAGAAAAGGATAATACGATCTTGGAAAGCTTACTATGACCTTGAAAACAATTGTAAGTCGGTTGATATTTGAGTATGGAGTAAAAAGAAGCTCCTCTTTGAGACTCTAGTCACCCCTGTTATTTTATATGCATGTGAGACTTGAGGTTGTAATATACCTAAAGAATCTTGGAAAAAGATCGAGTTGATCTAAAATCAATTTATAACCTATAACCTCAATATTAAAGGAAATACTCCTACCCTATCCTCTTAATTGAGGCCAACCTTTCCCCCGATTAAAATCATGGCTATGTTTAGGTATTTTATGCATAATAAGAAGCTTTACAACATGGAATCCAAAAGGTTTCCCAAAATTGCTTCAAACTCTAGCAAAAACCCCCATCTAAGCTCAAGCGAGGTTGGCATAAGGATGCCCAATCTTGGCTTGACCATTCGGGGATAAAGGAAGAGATCATCTTGGAGAATAAGGATAATATTAAAAATACTATTAGTTCCAAATTTAAGGTAAGTTGTGGGATGATAAGGATCTAGAGGGAAATATGAAGCGAAGGTATTATAAGGAGGTGATCAACCCCAATCTTGCTAACCAAAATTCTCTTTTTGTCTTGACCAGTGCTAAGAAGAAAATGAAAATTGCAAACATAAGAACTAATTCTAATGAGCTTCAAAGTGAAACCAAATGTTGGTCAATTCCCAAAACACCTTGGGACGAAAGAGTCAGTTACCTTTTTCATACTAAGTGCATTGAAGATGAAAAACACTTTCCCCTGGATTACACAACTCTTACATTTGATCTCATTTTCAAATATTTGCCACTTTACCAACCTTCTGTTGTACTATTCAACAAAACCCATTTAAATATATTATAAATTTCCTATGAAATTTATTATATTAAAATAGGGACGCTTTAGTTTTATAAAATCAACATAGAAATTGTTAATAAAGAAATATAACCAACGTTTAATACTTATGATTTTTTACTAAAACCCAAGTATTAAACCTTGATTTTCCAAAAAAAATAAAATCAAATTTTAATAGCCCCTAAGACCAAAACTATACTTAGGCTTCAAAAACCTTAAGTATTAAAAAATATGAGTTATTTAATCAAAAAACAAAATAATCAGAGTTTTTAATTCTAAAAGTTTTTATCTTTATAAACTCCTGACTCATTCAAATCCTGCATCACAAAGTTTCTAAAAGAAAAGACTTCCTCGCAAAGTCCGACTTATCTAAAGGCTAAGACTCTCCCGCATCACAAATAAAAAAAAATTCATAAGAAAAAGATCCCTCTTCCAACTCTATTGTGATTGCGATATAAACGGAACCTGTGGGGATTATTAAATATAATTCATAAAATCCCACATCCATGACTATTGCAAAAGTTTCAAAAAACTTAAGACTTAACCTTAACTAACTTCGATTGTGATTAGGCCCGTACTTGATGGGAAAATCCAATATGACTCATTGAAATCTCGCATTCATGGCTATCACAGTTGCCAAAAGTCCTGCCTCCTATCTGCTGCCTTAACCAATTGCGATATATGATATAGTTAGACCCCAGAGGATTATTCAATGAAATTTAGTGAAAACTCACATCCGCACAATCACAAGGTTCTAAAAGTTCTACCTCGCTCCACACCACCGATTGCGATTGTGATCAATGACATCATACCCACGTCACATGTGACACCAGCTTCCATGTCATCGTGCACATCGTAAATCGCAAGTCTTTTGGGACTTAAACCATATGACATGTTTGTCTATGCTCTGAACGCCGATTGAGATAAAACAAAAAATTTAGACATATCTTATAAAATGAACGGCTTAGATCAAATCCCCCTAGATCAATGGTAGATAATATTTCAGACCCCTCTGCACTCAATTTTAAGTTTCTCAAAGGGGGGTCCGAAATGTGGTTTTTCCATCCAATCCCTATATCTAGGTGTTACTCCATTCTGTCAGAATCCCCTCTTCACAAACCACTTACCACTTCGAACCCCCTCCGAAAAAAACCACTAAGCCATGCCGCCTTTTCCAAAGAGTCCTAGTCATACCGATTGCGATATGTGATAAGATCCTTTCCACCACCATGTCATCTGCCACATGGATCCGCCACATCATAGTGATGTCACCATCATGAGATCATTCGCAACAACACTGCCATGTCAGCGCAAGACTTCACAATCACAATTTTTAAAGGGAAATTGTTTATAACAAGCCATTGACCTTTCTGATGTTTCGATTGTGATATGTTTTAAGAAAGCCCCCTTTGGATTTTTTTTAGAGTACACCAAGTCTTAAAATGATTGCGATTATTCAAAGTGCTACCCCCGATCTAGTCTAAAAGTGATTGTGATTTTGTAATAAGACCGTAAAGTCCGACTTGTCTTACCATAGACCTCACTTCGCATTACTCTCCATGATGGTTGTGTTCAGATTGATTAGACTCTACAATTTTTCCTAATTTCCTGCAAAACGTGATTTGTTTCAAATAAAACTCGCTTATCAGTGTCATTAGATTTTACTTAACAATTCTTGTTTTTGTGTTCAGGTTCATGACAGAGGAGGACAATTGTGATGATAAGCAACAGTTTAGTTCAAACAGACAGAGAAACATCTAGATAATCTGATGGAACAAAAAAAGACTATGAAGACAGCAAATCACATTCAAAAATTTCTACCAAAAAACCTTTTTTTCTTTAAGTGTATTGAAGGGATCTATTTAAATTCCCTCAATGCTCTATACAATACATTCAATTGTTTTTCTGCCATTTAAGCTTGCTTGTTGTATGAAACAAGGGCTAGAATTCAAAGGGGAAGCATTGGAGGCTTGCACTATTGTACCTCTTAGATTTTTTTAATAGAATGATAGGTCACAAATCTTGAGAGAGAAGCTTGTAATACGGTAATTTTGGATTATATCTGTTGGTGGAGAAGCTCTTGCTTATCATGCACTACTGCTGAAAGGAGGAGACATTTTCTGCAAGTAGAGATCAAGTACATATTCCAAAGGATTTTGCACTACTTTCATTCTATAAGGATTTGTAATTTGATTTCATTTATTAATAAAGGATCATTTCAGTTAATGATTTTTAACACTATTATTTATAGGATTTAACTAAAATAAATTCTTATTTCAGTATTTCAATTTATATTTTGAATGTATGGGTTAATAATTGGATTGATGCACTATTGTTGAATCTTGAGTGTTAATTCATTTAAAAGTGTGGTTAGACTATTCTACATGCTTAATTTTAGATATAATATGAGAGTTGAAGTTTGTATAGGAA
Source organism: Pinus tabuliformis (assembly GCA_031772625.1). NCBI lineage: Eukaryota > Viridiplantae > Streptophyta > Pinopsida > Pinales > Pinaceae > Pinus > Pinus tabuliformis. The sequence goes on along the minus strand of CM062818.1, from coordinate 1,442,294,404 downwards.
TAAATAGTTATAATCTTAGATCGACAAGCTATCTTCCTATTTAGGATAATAATTGTTTTCTTGCATACATGATGTCTTATTTGAACTAATTCAGTAATTCATCATGAATCTTTGTAGTTCTTATGCATATGATAAATAAGGAATTAGATATATTTTCAATAGAAATTTATGTAACTATTTACTAAGTGTTTAATTGTTAGTATTTATGTTAATGAGGAATCAGATCTTGTGAGATATCTCCTTGATCTAATTCCTTCATCTTCATTCTAATTCTTTAAATCTTCTTTTCCCTTTAAATTAAGTTGGCTCTCGATTGAGATAAGGGTTACCCTTTCCTTCAATCGAGATAGGTTAGATTAATTGCATTGTAGACTTAGTCTTGTGTGTGTTATTATAGATCTTACATTTTAGAAGCCCTATTTTTAAAGAGGCAAAACTTTATATTGGTATGGTTGTTCCACAAAAACAACTTAACAGTCATTCTTCTTGACTGATTGCTATAAGATTTGATCCAATGTCCTAAAACATATATTAATTGGGAAAAGGTAATTGGACCTAGTTTAACCAGTGAGAGCCACTATTCTAAATTGAAAAGGAACTGCTTTATGGTCTAGACTGGGTGGCTTTTCCCCATGTTGGTGCAGTAATTTATGATGCATACACACCTTCTTAACTTCTTAATTCAACAAAGCTATAGTGATATAGTAACACTTATTTCCCTCTTATTTTATCATACAAATAAAATAGTAAAGAGTCTTAATTAATATCTTACTTGTTAACATTTGATAGACCATATTGCTCTTTGTGGGCATTAATCATCATCATCATAATCATCATATAACACTTTTTAGTGTGTGAGAAATACTAGATTTCGTCTAAATTTAATATTTTACATGTAATCCCATGGGGCATAGAATGGACAGTGATGGGATGTGATGTTAAGGCACTTCATGATGTGAAGGTCACTGGTTTGAAACTCAGTGGGAAAAAATCCGACCATGTTAAGGGCTGGTGTGCCTTTGGTCAGGTGCGATCCTCGGTGATTTTGACGGCTTAGATGACCTTGGGTCGTGGTTTTTTAAGCCAAAGGTTAATAGTGTAGTCATCTCAAGACTTCACACCAATTAGCAGACCATATATATCTATATATATATATATATATATATATATATATATATATATATATTATTAATTTTATAACTTAATTTATAAATCTACTTTTAAAACTATCTTAAATTAGAACCATAAGTTTTTCAATTAGATTTATCATCGGTGATTAGGAGGAATTATTTTTCTCCTGCTCACCCAACTTCAATTGTAACAAATGACATTTTAAATTTATATAAAGTATATAATTTTAATGGCTTCAAATTTTGTTGTTATATCACCATCAAAAAGTGATGTACTTTCTTATAAGGGGAAAAATTAATCAAAAATAGTTATAATATAAAATAATAATTTTAATGTAAATTAAGTGATTCTTTATTTTTTTAAGATTTAATATATCAACTTTGATTTTAATGGATATTCTTTTTTTGTCAAAAAAGAGTGGAGCCTTTTATTAACTACAAGAAAAATTACATATGTTACATGGCTTTACAATGTAAGGACCAACGAGGGCTAACCCTATGAAGGGTAACCAACTACATAACCCAAAATAAACCTGAAACCCTCAACCTGAGGCTTACAAGAAAAGTCACCATCTAAGATCTCGTGAGATCCGACGATCACAAACACTATTGTCTCGAAAACATGCGCCCCTTTTACCTGGTTCACGGACCCGATAATGATTGTGAGCCATTGGTTTATAAATGTTCGGGTCCATTTTGAAACATAACCTCCAATTACTTTTAGAACCCGATGGTTAATTTGACGGTCCTCCGAGATATCAGAACAGAAACCTGCACAGTCTTTAATTTCCTTTTTGGACCCGATGAGGATTATAAACCACTAAACTAAAGAACATCGAGTCCGCTCTGGTGGTTAACCTTCGATTTCTTTTCCACCCGATGGCCATTCGATTACAAAGTCTATCAAGATCCGTGGATGACGACCTACTAAGAGGCCTGCTATTTACCAAGTGCCTCTCCCCTGTGGAAGCTCTGTTTTAAGCATTTACCTTCTCCATTTTTTTCCTTTTTTTCTTTTTTTGAAATCAAAAGTTAAAAATGACTTATATTTCCGCTTTCTCCTGCTTCCACTAGTCTTCCTTATTGTTAAGTACTAATAGTTTGGAAGTTTTCCATGTCTTTGTCCTCCTGCCTTTCAAAATCCTCATGCAATTTCCTTGGGGGTGTCCAGTCCCATGCATACCTATTGCAACTTTCTTTGCAAAACACTCCTTCATTCGCAAGACAATCAGCTAGCATGTTGGCTTTTCTTCGCACATGAACAAAGCTGGATGTTCTTAGGGTCTGTAGGTGGGAATGAATGCGCTGAAAGACTTGCAAAAGTCGCCAATGTTTTGATAATTTTCTAGGTGCTTTTCCATTACAGATCTTCTTGGCCACATTAATAACCAACTCTGAGTATGCTTCAATGATGGCATTATGAAAAATTGACTCAATTAGTATTTCTAGGCATTGCTCTAAGGCCATGAACTCCGCCATCTTATTTGTGGTAGTTCCCAGATGACTATTAAATATATCCTTTATGCACCCCTGCTCATCTTTGATGACCCCACCAAAACCAACCATCCTTGGGTTACCTTTCGAGGCTCCATCAATGTTAATTTTCAAGAAACCATGTCAAGGACGTTGCCAAAAGTCTTTACCAATGTTTATTTGACTCACATCCTTTTGTATGCTCTGTGTAATTAGTGAATGGAGACCCAACTGCAGCAGTATACGAGTGTCCTGGTGCAGAGTCGGGTTTTCAGAAGGTCTCCCTAACATGGCACCAACGGTATCTTTGAGATGTCTTAATATCTATGCAATAGTGTTGTAGTTTGAGCAAGTTTTTCTCTTGAAAGTTCTTGTCATTGCATTCTTTCTAGATGTCCCAAATTAAGAAGCTTGGAACCAGAGTCCAAGATTTGTTGTTGATCTCATTGCCTGAGAAGTTCCTTCTCCAATTCCTCAAAGTGTTGGTAATACTGAGGCCATCCCTGTCAGTTTGCCTGAAGACTGAGGCTACCCAATCCCACAAGGTTCAGGTGAAGGGGAAAATCTTGATTAAGTGTTCCATTGTCTCCTCTTATGTACCACACAGATAGCATTTGGATGGGACAAAAAAACCTTTCTTCAAAAGATTTTCCCAAGCTAGAATTTTATTTCATTGAACTAACCACATGAATAACTTTATTTTCATTCCACGTGGGTGCTTCCAAAGGTTCTTCCATGCCTTATCAAGGTTTTGATATTTAAACCCTAGGGCTATTTGTCTGGCTTCTTTGAGGTTAAAGTTACCTTCTGTGTTTCTCCACCATCTTAGTTGGTCAGGCGAGGATGAAACCAAAATCTTCCTTTGTTCCAAGTCCATAGCGAGAGAGTTTGCCTAAGATTTCAAATGGCTCTCTTCCATGTAGCCTAGATCCTTCCATATTGTCCATTTTCTATTATTCCTTACCTAATCCTAGAAGTCACTTACCATGCATAAACCTTTGTTGTCAGTGTCATTCTTCAAATCGGTTAGTTCTTCCCTGAACAGGTTGGTTCTTGCTGCTAGTTGTCCTCCCAGAATCTTGCCAGGTTCCCATCTCGATCTCCCAAAAGTTGTGCTATTAGATAATGCCTATTTTTTCCCAAGCAAGATTCCAAATGTGGGAGCCCTTGATAAGCCTAGACATTTGAATGTGATCCCTCTCCTACCAATTTTTTGCATATTTCTATTTCCAAAGCTTGGCCCATGGGGTTGCTGATTCCTTAAGCCACCTTCACCAAAGCTTTGCACCTGAAACTCTATTGAGGGTTTCGGGGTCATGAAGCCCCAAACCTCTATGGGCCTTAGGTTTGCAGAGCTTATCCCAAGCTACCAAAGCCCATTTATTTTTCTCTTCCCCTTTTCCCCAAAGAAAATCTCTTTCAATGTTTCTGAGATGCTGTAAAACTCCTTTAGGAACAGGAAGAGCTGACATCATGAAGATGGGTATGGCCTGTAGGATTGCTTTTGTGAGCACAAGGCACCCTGCTAAATTTGAAGATCTGCATGTCCATTTCCTAACCTTATCCTGAAGTTTGTTAGTGACCGGCTCCCACACTCCCCTGCTTAGAGGTTTTTCAGTAAAGGGCATTCCAAGGTAATTAGAGGGTAATAAATCCCTTTGGAACCCTATAATTCTTGTAAGGCTTCTCCGAATAGCAATGTCAGTGTTAAAAAATAAAACTTTTGATTTGCCAAGGCTTACCTCTATACCAGTGGCCATAGAAAAGTCATTAAAGATTTGTTTAAAAGCTTTGGCTTCCTCAACCATGCGAATTCCCTACGACATAGTGTCATCCACAAATTGTTGGTGAGTTGAGGTCGCTCCATATGTGGTCAGTTTCAAACCATGGATTCTTCCCTCAACACTTGCCATTTTTATTGCTCTTCATAGCCCTTCCATCATGAGCACAAAGAGGAAGGGGGAGAGCGAATCTCCTTGTCTTAGTCCCCTGGAAGGCATGAAGGTTCATGAGGGCGATCCATGAAGTAGGATTGAAAAGCTGGCCATGGATGCAAGGGCCATAGCCCATTTGATTCAATTGTGGTCAAAAACATAAGCTTTCAACACTGGCCTGATGTAAGACCAGCTTAGCTTGTCATAATCTTTCACTAGGTCAAGCTGTATGATCATACCAACTTTCTTATTGCTCTTCAGAGAGTGTACTGTCTCATGAGCTTGTATGATATTGTTGAGAATCTGTCTTCCTTCCACATAACCAATTTTCTCCTCTGAGATAAGAGTTGGAAGAGGGGGCTTGAGTTTGTTAGCGATCACTTTGGAAATAATTTTGTACACCACATTGCATAAAGCTATGGGTCCGAATCTTTCTGGTGTGATGGCTTTTTCCTACTTTGGAATCAAAGCTATGAATGAGGCATTGAGGGCCTTCAAGATTGATCTATATCTTCTTGAGTCTTCCACCACCTCAAGGATGTCTTGTTTGACCGTTTTCCAACATGCTTTGAAAAATTCCACATTGAAACCATCCGGGCCAGGAGCTTTCCCATTTTGAATCTTGTTGATAACTTCACTGACCTCATATTTAGATACTTTCCTATTGAGATTATCATTGTCTTCCCTTGTTACAAGCTGGGGAATGTACCTTGTGAATTTGTTAATGAAATGTGACCTGTCTAAGAGAGGCTCCTTTGCAATGCTAAGGAAGTGTTGTACTAGAACAGATTCCATTTATTTGCAGGTGACAAGCTCTTTCCCGTGAGACTCATTGAGTTTTAAAATTCTATTATATGACCTATGACTCGAAGTTGACTTATGAAAAAACTTTGTGTTTCTTTCCCCTTCTTTAATCCATTGTACTCTCAACTTCTGTCTCCAGAAAATCTCCTCTTCCCTGCACCTGTCATCACATTCCTTCTAAAGAGTATCAACTTGATTTTTCCATTCCTCGTTAAAGCCATCTATGATCATGAGGTGATTAATCCCCTGAAGTTTCTATTCAACTTCTTTTTTGGCTTCAAAAATGTTACCAAACTGTTTTTTCTTCCAGTCTTTGAATCTGAATTTGATGTGTTTAAGTCTTTGTTGTAGCATGTACATTTTAGTGCCTTGAAAGGGAAAATATTCCATCCACCATTTATCAATATTGCTGGTGAAGTCAGGATGAGAGAGCCAGACATTTTCAAACCTAAATGGCCTATTCCTTGGTGTACCCATAAAAGTGGCTTCAAGCTAGACAGGTCAGTTGTCTGAGCCTCCAAAAGGAAGGATTAAAGCTGACATGTTAGGGCTATGAGAAATAGGTCCTCTAAGATCATGAATCTATCTAGTTTAGAGGCAACTTGAGAAGCCCCTCCTCTCTTGGTGTTCCTGGTGAAAGTGCCATTTATTGTTTCAGCATCCACTAGTCTAATGTTATTTGTGAAGTTCTAGAAGGCAATGGAGTCTCTGCCTAGTGTTCTGGTGCCACCTTTTTTCTCTGTAAGAGATTTGATCATATTGAAATCCCCTGCCAGAATCCAGGGTATATTAGGATATCTCCCTCTTAGCTCCTCAAGGGAAGTGAGAAGCTTGAGTTTGTCTTCTAGTTTTTGAGGACCATAGATGTTTGTAATCATGTAAATCTCCTTATCACCCACAGGTTGTATTACCAATGAAAGATAGTTCCTGGACGCTTCCGTGTCTAGGATTCCAAGTTTTTGGGGATCCTAGAGCATAAGAATCCCTCCTGCTGAGTTGTCTACCTTAACCTTTAGATATTCATACCTGCTTAACCATTTCCTGTGTATTTCTCTTAGTTTATCCATCGAGCACTTTGTTTCCTGAATGAAACCCATGTATGGTTTTTCTTCTTTTATTCTACTGCTGAGATTTCTTTGTTTCCTTTTACTTCCTAGGCCCCTAATATTCTAGGTTGTAAACTTCATTAAGAAAGGTTTGTAAATGAGTAACTGGTGAGATCTTTCATCTTACCTAAGTTGATCATGAGTTTTCCACATTCTATCAGTAGCTCATTTTGTCTTTTCCTTCCTCTTTTCCTACCCGGGTTCTTGGAAGAGTGCCCCAGTGTTTCCTCCATTATCTTCATCCCTCTATTTTCCTGGCTGTGATGGTTTCTTTTGGCTCCAAGACTCTTCGATTGGGATCTCCATAGGAAGAGTCGTTGAACCCTGTCAAACTCCTCTTTTGGCAGGGAGTCAACTCCTTTGGTAATACCCTGCTCCAGAAACTTTTCTAGATCCAAGTTTTCCTTCTCAAGAATATCCTGTAGTTCATGATCCTCCTTTCCCGCCTCACTTGGAGTCATCTCATGATCCTTGCTAAGCTCCACAATGCTCGATAGATCATCCTATTGTTGGTTGTTCTCTGGTATGTCCTCCATGCTAGTTTCCCTATCCTTCTCATTGGTTTTAGTCTATGATTTTTGTTTTTCCCCATTGTTTCCATTTTCCTCTTCTAATATTTTTAATTTGTTATGTCTCACTTGTCTGTCCTCGTTGATTTTCTTTCGGTGCCACTTCCCCCTTTCCCCTTACCCCCAACCTTAGTGAAACCCTCGGGATCTTTGCTTGTGGTGGTTTTTTTGTTGCTTTCTAGTTTGTCTAATGGGCAGTCTTTGTATAGGTGCCTATGTTCATGGCACTTGTGACACCTAAATGGGACATGCTCATAGTCCACCACTTGCACCCATTCTTCATCATAAACTTCTAAAATAATGTCGTCTGGGAGTGCCCCAGATAGGTCCATTTCCACACAGATGCAGGAGAAGGAAGTGTATTTGCCTCTTAATGTCACATCTGATGTCTTTATAAAATGCCCTAGTTTATTGCCAATAGCTTTTAGAGACTTCGACAGCCACTAATCTAAAGGAAGGGAGTATAGCCTTATCCATATCGGTACTGAAGTGAACGTTTCTTGTTCTAGGACAAAGTTGATCATCCATGGTCGCATGTACAGGCCTGCAGCAGTGTAAAAATAAGGTCCTCCCTCGAACACTCTATCTTTATCTTCTAAGCTCGTGAACACCACTGTAAAGAAACCCTTGGATCCAAGGTGAAGGTTTATTTCCCCTTTCGGTTTCCAATGGTTCCTTATCCATGCATGTAAGGCCTTCTCCGTTGGCCAAGTCCCCATAAATTTGCATATGATCGCGTGTTCTGCCATGTGATCTCTATGCACCTGTAGCACTGGGTCACTTAAAATGACCCAAGGAGTGATGGTCGACTTGGGTTTGTAGCCCCCTGTCGCCCTCAAAGGTGCAACTTTCTGACTGCTGCCCTCTTTCCTCTTCTCCCTGCTATCTTCCTCATGATTTTCTCTTTGTTCATGAGATTTGATATTTCCTGTGTTAGTTTCCTCAGTTATCCCCTCTGTTGGTTTCTTGAAGCAATGCAGATCAGTTTCCTTGTTTTTGTTCGTGGCTATTTGATTGTAGGAGGGAGAAGAACTCCCTCCTCCATGACCCGCCATGGTCACCAGCGCCAAACCCTGACTCAAACCCTAGATCAAGATGCAACACACCCAAGCTCTTCCCAAGGGTGATTTGGGCTTTCGAAATTTATTTTAATGGATATTCAACATCATCACCAATTAATAATTATCATTTCTAAATTACAAGTTAATTTTTTTTATTTTTTTTAAGTTAATTTTGTATTTCCTCATAATAACTTCAAATCAAATTACAAAAACTTGTTACTCAAAGTTTACCATTTCCCATAGTGAGTGGTTTCAATCTTCCACTAGGAAAACCATATTTTTTTACCACCTACATGAATAGAGAGTATTCCAAAACATATAAATCAAGATTAAACTAGTCATTGGAAAGAAAAAGTAAACACTAAAATAGCAGCCAAACAAGAGTCAATATGTAACAGGGACTGAGTCCTTGGCATTGGATCCTAGAAGAGGTGAGGGACTAGACTAGGTTCACTACCTTGTAGATGATGCTCCAGATGTGCAAGTTGTGCACCAAGCCTTTCCAATTAAAAATGTTATTTTTTCTAGGCTCGTTTGATGTCTTCTAGTGAAGCAAAGTTGTTGTATATTTCCTCTTATTTTTCTTTTAAGACCCTACCCTTTATAGTGTTCATCTTTGAATGCAGAGAGACAGAATTGAGATATTTTTTCCTTCAAACCCCGGTATTTCTAAAGTGAGTAACCTAGTGTGAAACCTCTGCAAAATTATTTGTATGAGAAAAATCTTGGTATTCCATATCAATCTGAGACTCCATATTATGAAGCTTGTTTCAAATTTAAGGGGGAATAACATAATAAAATATTTCAGTCATTTCCCGAAGCTAGTTGTTGGGCCAGTTCCTTCCCTAGGTGGCTCGTCCACCCTATCCTCTCCAACTGCACATATGTTGTATCAACAAATCACACTGGGGGTCACTAGCCCAAGTTCCTTATAGAGGCATACAATAACCAAAAGATAATAAATATCACAAACTAAGTTGAACCTACAGAAAAACGTGCAACCCAAACATAAGAGCACAAGTCCAGAACTAGATAAATGACTATCACTAGAAAGGATGCCCCATTACTTAGAAAAAGAAACATCAAATTCCTAAATTGCAACCACCCCAAGGGTGCCGAAACTAGCCTCAAATTATAATTTCCAAATCACCACGGCTAAGTAATTCCCTACCCATGAAATTAATAAAATGAAAAAGAAGAGCTTGTAGGGATTCCTTTCACAAGGTAGTTGCAATAAAAACAAGACTTTCTAATTGAAAAACTGACCAGGGAAACAACCAACCATGGTTGAAACAAAACATAACACAAATAATCAGACAACTAAGGCTAGATAGTTTAATTCTAAGTAGGTTCATACAGTATAAAATGGGCACTGGAATTACTTGTCTTAGAGCATCCACTCATACACTTTAGTGAAGGAGTAGAGGAAAAGGTGTTGGTGACCACCTTCTACAAGACCCAAGACCCTTCCCCTGCTAACAATCCACAAGATCAACTTCCCCATCTTCTCACACCCACTCCAGACTTCCTATGCTCCACTTCCTCTCCACCAAATTAATGTCCCCATGAACTAGTTTAGTCTCAAAGGTACAATCCTATGCACCTTTGCGTGCCCAAAGTATGATCTCCACTACCAACTCTACATCAAGTATAAGTTCCTGTTACATGTATTATGTTCCTTTCCCAATGTGGACCTCCAAGACTATTGCATTTCCTTCGTTAGGTTCTTGAGAAAGAGTCGAGTAAGAGGTAAGAAACTATGTTGAGACCACTACGGTGAGGTTTTTATGTAGGATTTCCACAGAGACATGCTCCTTTTACTTCCTCGTCTACTTCGAAGGGGGGTTTGAGATTCCCCCTGGTTCCCCTTCTTATTTTTCACACGAGGTGTCAAGCCAAGTCACTCATATCAAAATGCATGTCCATTGATCCCTTTAAACATTCACATGCATATGCATGTGCGGGGAGGGCTATGTTGCCCCCTATTAATTATGGCTTGAGGAAATGGGGTGGTAGGGTCACCCCCAATGCCTTGCTCTTCCAAATCACCCACCCCATAGGCGAAAATGTTAAAATTATTTTTATTTTATTGTTCAATTTAAATAAAATTTTATTTCCAACTTTAATTTTATAGTGAAATTAAATTTGTGACATTTTAAAAGATAGGGGAAATTTTGATTTGTAATTTTTATAACAAATTTAAATATTTTTTAAATATCTCTTTATAAATACCTTAACACTTAATTGGAAAATGATAGAAGCTACAGGGTATAGTGGGAGACACATTTTAGGCTATACCCTAGGGTTTTGTCCTTATTGCTGCCATGTTAGTGTCAAGATGAGGTTTAGAAGCCCCTTCCGTCCATGAAATCATTGTTGGTAAGAAGGAGTAGGAACCATTCTTCTTCACCAAGATAACCACTTATAATGCCTTCAAAAATACCACATCCAATCACTCAAGAGAGGAAGGAGCAAGGAAAAGCACTGAAAACCATATAAACTCTCATCTTGCAAGTTCCGGTGGGAAAGATCTAACTCCATTGCAAGTAGCTAATCCATGCAAGCCTAAAACATTGAAAATACCAATGTTAGAGATACAAGACCTATATCTAGCCACATATAAGGATTATATGTAGGAGAACACAATAATTTGTAAATTAATGAGCATATCACCTATAAAGAAAGCCTTCAACTAGTGGATCCAAGCAAAATGGCACCTGTAAGGAGAGGTTAGGATTCAGTTAGGTTCCAAGGGTTCTTCATAGTGATTTTTGATCTATTGGAGGATAAGGATCATATATTTGAGGGATGCCACTACTTCTTCAATTTAGATGGACTTTATATGAGGTACTGGGAAGAAAGTTTCACCCCTGAGAAGGATTATTTCAAAAGGATCCTAGTATGGATTTGGTTAGACTGCTTGCACACAAAATATTGGTCTCCCTCTATTATTAAGGAATTGGAGACAAAACGGGAGAATACATCAATATCTCCAAAGGAATGAGAGAAGGGAGATATGTTTCATACACCCGTATTTATTTTACTTGGATATCTCAGAGGCTCTCCCAGAAGCCATCAAACTAGTGTTCATAGATGAAGTTTGGCTCGAGAGTATAAAATATGAACAGATACCCTTCAAATGTAAAAAATTCCATGAACATGGGCACCTATTTATGGATTTCCTATAGAATTTCTCCCAAGTTTCCAACCATCACACTCAAAAGAAGATAGAAGAATAGGGATTCATAAGAGTGGCTCCCAGGAATAAAAAAAAATGAAAGCCCCAAGGGAAATAAGCATCATCATCCCAAGTCAACAGGAACAAATTTGAGGTTTTGGGAGAAGAGGAAGAGGGTCAAGACAAGGAGGAAATTGAAACAGAAGAAGGCAACAATGAACAAATATCGCTCCCTCAAAAGAGAAACAAACAAGAACCAAACCTATTGTAGTGCTCAATGATTCTAGGAAAAGTACTAAACACATATAAATGCAATAAGAAGAAAAAACAACATAACATAGGAGGAGGCATTAGAAGGTGTTCTTGGAGACATGATCCTCAATAAAATTATGGAATATTAGGAAAAACAAGGACTAGTAGCCATCCCGGAAGAGTACATCCAAAAAATAGAGGAAGAATACATCTACCAAGAAGAGGTCAAGCAATATAAAACAAAGAGATAGTATGGATACCTCAGTATGAATACCTCAACAACATAGGCATCAAATCTAATATCCTAGCAGAATGATAAAATCTCAAACAATAGGGAAGAAAAGGAAGTAGAAAAATCACCAATCATATATTGTAGGATCTTGGAGCCAGAATAATCAATGAAGGAAATTTAAAGGCCCTTACCCTAACTCAAAAATATTCTCAATAAATTTGATATCTTGGAATATTATAGGTTTGAATGAACCCACAAAAAAAGGCTTCTCAAGCATAAAATAATGGCAATTAAATCAGAGATAGTGTTCATTTAGGAATTAAAGATAAGAATAGAGGATATACCTACTCTCCAAAAGTTGTGTTGGAAAGGCTATAATTGTATATTGAAATACAGCCAGAGGCATGACATGAGGCCAATTAATAATCTAGAACAAAAATATATTAAATCTAAAAACATCCATAGCTACTCAGTACCCATTAACAATAGTATTCTAGCTTATAGGTCCTTTGGAAACTTTATTTGTTACTAATGTCTATGGACCACATAGAGTTTCCAATAGAATTCACATGTTGAAAAACCTAAGTAAAATCCAAGGATATCTTCTGTACTCTCACAAAATTATTGGGGGAGATTTCAACATGATCCTAAATCTTTTCAAGAAAGAAGGGGGTCTTCAAAGATTATATAGAGATGCAGAGGCATTCAAGGAGGCTCTTGATCTAATGAAAATGGTGGATGTGAAAAATACCAATTGAATGTACACTTGAAACAATACAAGAGGTGGAGATAGAAAAGCCTCTTCCCACCTCAATCAATTCCTTATATCAAAATCCATTCTCCTAGTAACCCCAAAAATTGATAATAGAATCCTACCTCTTTAGACCATTGGCCTATAACCATGATAATCCATCTCTTTCGGGCTTCTAAGAACATACCCTTAGGTTCTAATATTTTTGGCTAGAAAACCTAAAGTTCCAAGCAAAAATGAAGGAGTGGTGGACCAAGGCTCTCACCTTAAGAGGATCCCAAGTGTTTCTATTTAAACAAAAACTAAAACACATCAAAACTGGAGTAAAACAGAGGAAGAAAGAATTTTTTGGAAACATACTTCAACAAAAAAAAATATTCTTGAATGGTAGATGGAATAACTTCAACAAATCATCATCCAAAATGACATCTTAAATCAATGTAAGAAACAAGAAACACAATTGCAAAGAAAATGATAATAAAGGGTAAAACAAGAAGAGAAATTGTGGTAGAAAAATTCAAGGATCCAATGGTTAAAATGTGGGGAATGCAACACCAATTTCTTCCATAAACCCATTATCCAACACAAAAAAACAAATAGGATCCTCTCCCTCAGAAAAGATTATGGTGAGGTAATGTGCTCCCATGAGGATATTTCGGTAGAACTGAATACCTTATTTGGGAACCTCCTAACTAAGCCTAATATGAATAGGGCCCCTGCCATCCGGGAAATAGTAAAAACCATTCCTACCATTATGGATCAAGATCATAAAACAGTATTACTCAAAGAAGTCACTAAGCAAGAAGTAGAAGAATTTATCATGTCGATGCCCTCAGGAAAGGCTCCTGGCCCAAATGAATTCACCACAAATTTTGTTGGGTGTGTGTTATATTCTTTCCATGACTAGCTTCAAGAATTCTACATTGTGTTGGGCATAGCGGGGGCTCACAAGGGGGGCGGCATCCCCCCTTGTCAAGGGGTCTTCAAGGGGGTGGAGGTGGTAGCCCCCCTGCATAAGGTCTGAGGCAGCGCTCAAGGATTTTTTTTTTATGTGGACCCAATAATATTTGGGTGAACCCAAGGATAGGGGGCATACCGACAAATGGTGGGTAGACCTACCCATGATTTTGTACATGGGTTTTGCACATGGTTTTGGGAATGATGGTTTTTTGCCCATGCTATTTTGTATATCTAGTCAAGGGAACCACAATTATGTTCTAATCTAGGGTTATGGATTCATGGGGGCTTCACTAAATGAACATATCATGTGCATTCATGGCATACTAAATAATACCCCTAGTTTGACTACATATTAGAAAATACCTCTAAAAATCAGATTATTTAACCCCGTACCAATACAAAACAAACACACCTTCCCAATTTAGAAAACCCCTACTTTCACTAGATATTATAGGTATCCATTTTTCATTAGCAATTTTTTATACCCCTTTAATATTTTTCATTAATGTTGAGCTCTATTCTTATATTTGCCAATATAAAAACCCTTTACCTTTGAGCTCCATTCTTATATCTGCCAATATAAAAACCCTTTACCCCCTAAATATCCCCCAATATATTAAGTCACTTTTTCCTCAATATATATCCCCGAATATGAACCCACGTGGTTAGGTATTTTTCCCCAGTGAAGCCCCCGTGTATGGATTGCGGTTTATGAATGCTTTGACATGTATATATATATGTATTGTAACATTGAAAGGAATATAATGAAAAATCAATCTAGTAGTCCCAGTTTTGGGATCCAGGGGAAAATATTTGTGTATATTTGTTTCATGTTCTCGCAACTGTTTATTTTTTTGTTTTAACAGTTCATTTGCAGGAATTTTTGTACAAGGTTAAAACCTACAATTTTTTTCAAAGCTTGTTGGTCAATAATAACAAAATAACTCCATAAATTGTCTGTAATATCCCTAGCATAAGCTACCATAAAAACTCTCATACAATGAGTGTTGTTGAATAATTAAATATTATTAATTGGTAGATTTCTTTCACAAGAAGAATATTATTCTAATTCTTAATTACAAGGATATTACAAGAATTAATTCTTAAATTCTTATATTGAGAAGAATTTATATTCTTGTATGTAAATAAATTATGTTTTCTAAGTTGGTATGTTTTACGAGTTTTAGAACAAATGAGTCATATTTTAGAAACGCTGTGGATAGGTGATATTTTGTAAGTAAACCAAAAGCAATTCTACTTTGAAAAAACATGAGAGATTTATGGATGATTTATTGAGTGATTTTAGAATTTAGAAAAATATTATTTATGGACAGATTTATGCATGATATATTGATTGATTTTAGGATTTAGGAAAATTTTGATATACGAAGTTATTTATGGGTGATTTATGGAATGATTTTAGGATTTAGAAAAACTATTGCATTTTCTTAATTCTACTTATTGTAAGCCTACATGAAATGAGAACTAATGGCCAAATGCATGTAGAATCAAACCAAGAGAAAGGAATGAGTATTTTTGAATAATTATATGTACAAAATTTGTTGAATAAAAATTTTGTTCCTATGGAGAACTCCGCACATGAATGCTACATCTCTTACCTGACCACTATATGCTATACTAGTGTGGCATAAATTATTGGTTCAACATAGAATATAGTGTCAGGAGTCTTATTGGGATGAGGAATTCCAAGCATTAAAAGATAAGTTATATGTGCATCAATTTCTTAAAAGAATTTTCATATGTGTGAGATTAATATATATTATATTAGATTTCTCTTAGAAAAGAAATTGCATATGCATGAGATTAATATATATTATGCTAGATTTCTTTTAGAAAAGAAGTAAATGTTTGCATGTAGGAAAATAGCTATTGTGCAAAGAAGTATATGGTTGCATGTAAGAAAAATAGCTACCATGCAAAGAAGTATATGTTTTCATGCAAAAATAGTTGTCACGCATCTAGAAGTTCAATTTCTTGAAAATATTACATGAATTATTGAAAAATGAAGATAATTTAATGAGATTAATATTGGAAATATTTGCATGGGTTATTGAAAAATAGGGTCCAAATATGCCTTCATATGTCCCAAACTATGATATATGTGTAAACAATGAAAGAGGTTTTTGTAAATGATCATTTTCTCAACAAAGCCTCTTCAAATTTATAAAAAATCATTTTAAACTTATTGAAAACCTCACCCAAAGTTGAATCTGACTAAACTAGGAAATTATTTAATAATTAAATCTAGAAAAAATGGCTTCAAATATTCATTTGAATATTCCAAACCATGACACTTGTATAAAAAATAAGAGAGGTTTTTTTAAGTGAACCCGTTTCCAACAAAAACCTCTATTGATTTTCAAAAAGTCATTTCCAGATGTTCAGAAACAACACCAAATGTTTATGGCTAAAATCGAAAAAAATATAGCAAAATAGAGTGTTTTCATTTGATTTGTTAGCGTGATAAGAAAAGTTGTTTATATACATATAGAGATAGATAACGTGTTAGTGTTCCTGGAGACAAATGTTGTTTTTTGCTTATTTCTTTATATTGATCTTGCATGAAAATCATAAGTCACTATGACAGATTTCTAGGAAAAAAAGTTATATATATGTCTGTGTGTGCGTGTGTGTGTGTGTGTGTGCATGTAAAGAAGAATATAATTATTATGTTAGAATTTTTGAAAAGAAAATGAAATTTCATGCAGTAAATATGTTAGCTTTTCCATGGATAGGTACATGTATCTGCATGCAAGAAATAATAATTATCATGTTAGCTTTACTTAGAATAGAGCATATATTCATTTACAATATTTATAGTGAACAAATCTCATTTATAAAATATGTTGTTGGAAAAAAATGCATTTGCATGCATACGAACATTTACATTTGCATGCATGGAGGCTTCACTTAATGAACCTTTGACATATCACATGTATTCATGGCATACTAAACAATATCCTTATTTTGACTACATATTGGAAAATACCTCCAAAAATCACATTATTTAACCCCCTACCAGTATGAACCCAATACACCTTCCCAATTTAAAAAATCCCTACTTTCACTAGATATTTAGCTATCCATTTTTTCATAAAAAAAATTTATACCCCTTTATATATTTTCATTAACTTTGAGCTCCATTTTTTATACCTACTAATATAAAAAAACTTTACCCCCTATTATATTCTCAACATATTTTGTCATTTTTTCCTCAATATATATCCCCCAATACAAATGCATGTGGTATGGTATTGATCCCACAATGAAGCCCCTATGATATTTGCATACACTAAAAGTAATAGCTAAGGGGGCTAGTTCTATTGATAAAGTTTATGTAATTTCATGCATAAATATTAGAACTATTGAGCAAGAAAAATATATATTTGCATGTGCAATAACGATGTATCTTATACTAGCTTTCCCTTGGAAAGATTATGCAGTTGCATGCAAGATTATGTTAGCTTTCTTTTGAAAAGATTATGCAGTTGCATGTAGAAGTATGTTAGATTTATTTTGAGAAAAGATTATGTGTCTACATGCAATTTTGAAAACTTTATGCAGTCACAGGAAAAACCATGGCTAGTGTGATAGTTTCCTTTAAAAAGAATAATGTCAGTTGTAGTAGTTTTCCTCTTGGTAAGCAAGGTGTGTTTGTGCAAGGGGAATATCAGTTAATGTGGTATTTATTTATAAACATGCTATAATAGTTATATGCTTATGATTAATGCATGTGTAGTGATTGTTAAAGGAAGCATGTCACAATTTTTTGTTTACATTTTGTGAATGCACATGAATAGATGATGAAACATCACTAGTATAGATTTATTATTGGTTTGATTAATATTTGATCTAATCATGATATCAAAGGTTGTTGAGAGTAGCAATTCTAGAAAAATACTGTGACATGTGCAAAAATGTATTTTGTTTACCATTATTCCAAGCAATAAGTTAGTGGTCAATGCAGATTGAACAAATGTCAATTGCAGGATAATCTATTGATGGAAGAACCAAGCCCCAAAGACACAATCCTCAAGGGTTTGTGGGTAAATGATGTCATGATGATTGTAATAGCTTATAGCTAGTTATGTTATTCTTAAGATGATATTATTTATAATATTTTACCAAAACGGTGAATGGATGGACTCCCTTACAACCATTGAGTGAGGGGTGAACACCCTCACAAGCATTTTGATAACACAATTAAACATTTACTAGTTTTCACCCTATGAGGTTTCTAGGGTATACCAATATCTAATGACTTGATTACTTATTGTTCCATTTCTATGATGTTGATTCCTTGCATGATGTGATGTTTATATTATAAAGAATGTGATTAATGAACTGAGGTAAAATAATCATGGAATTAATGCAAGGTTGCATTAGGAATTTTAAGTTAATATGCTACAACAATGAAAGTTAATGGTTTTGTAACTCACTATTATTTTACTTAACATTACTCTATGTAATGATAATGGTTTATCTAATGGTCATTGAAGGAATATGGAATTTAAATTAGAAAGTTACACATTGATAAATGCTATAAAAATTTTCTAACTCCATGCAATTTCGTGCGAAATTACTAATGGATTTTACGTTGTCGAAGATTCAAGGAGGGAAAAAACACTGTTCAACTCCCTTAATGCAACCTTCTTAACTCTCATGCCAAAGGAAGATGAAGTGGACACCCCAGAAAGGAGTTTACCTATAGCACTTTGCAATTTCATGTACAAGATCATCTCTAAAGTCATAGCCAACAGAATCAAACCTTTGCTCCCTCTCCTAATTTCTTCCATTCAATTAGGACATGTCAAAGGAAGGAATATTTAGGATAGCATAATCTTATCCCATGAAACTATTCATTCTCTCCAAACCTCTAAAAAACCTAGGATGTTAATGCAACTCGATATGTCAAAATCATATGACAAAATAAGTTGGCAGTATATGAAGGAAGTCCTCAAATCCTCCATCTTCCACCAAGACTAGATTGATTGGATAATGGCCCTATTTTTGGGTTCCTTCTTCTCTATTATCCTCAATGGTACCCCACCCAACACTTTAAACCCTCGCATGGATTCAGGAAAGGGGACTCCCTATCCTCGTTCCTCTTTATTCTCATGGCTGAGGGCTCGGGTTTAATGATTTCAATAGTTATGGATAACAATCTTTTGCTAGGTTTGAAACTCCATGATACTCCCTCTTCTTCAACCCATCATCATTTCATGCATGACACACTCCTTGTGGGAAACTAACCCACTGCAAAGCTAGAACTCCCAAGCACATTCTTAACCTCTTCTTTGAAGCCTCAAGAACAACTGTAAATTTACAAAAATCCAAAAATTTTATTCTTCAACACTACTCCTTCCATTCAAGGAAATATCATCAGAATCCTTGGGTTTCAAAATTTCTCCCTCCCTTCAAATTATTTTGGAGTCCCTCTAATTGACAAGTCCCTTAGGAAGGCCACCTTAGAAGACCTCCTCTCCTGGATTCAAAACAAACTTAGTAATTGTACCTTTAGATCCCTTAATTGAGTCGAACATGTAGTCTTGGTTAAATCAGTGTTGCAAGTTACTCCCTTATACCTTATCTTATCTATTGTGGCCCCCAAATCAATCCTAAACACAATTCAAAATATCTACAGAAATTTCCTTTAGAGAGGCTCCAAACAAAAATTAAAATAGGCCCTTATCAATTGGGACAAACACTGCAATCCAAAATATGCAGGAGGTTTGGGCCTGAGATACCCGAAAGTTATGGGAAATTCCCTAGGGGCTAAAACGTGGTGGAAATGGATGGATTTCCCCACGACTGCTTAGGCTCAGCTCTGAAAATCCAAATATTCCCCCAATCAACAGTAGAAGGATCTCATCTGTCTATCAGGCCAGGCCAAATGATATGTTATTTGGAATCAAGCCTAGAAAAGAAAATGGATTATACAACAACATATTATTTGGGAGGTTCTTAATAGGCTAATTTATATCTAATACGAGGATGCTTGGAAATAACTCCCAAAGCTAAATGTATGTAAGTTTTAACCTTGTATATAAATTACCTGCAAACAAATTCCTAAAACAGAAAAATAATGGTGAGAACATAAAACAAACATACACAGAGATTTTCCCTTGGATCCCAAAATCGGGACTACTAGATTAATTTTTCATTATATTCCTTTCAATGTTACAATACATATATATACATGCCGAAGCATTCATAAACCACAATCAATTAAACCTAGATTATAACATAATTGTAGTTCCTCTGACTAGATCTACAAAATACCATGGGAAGAAAACCATCATGCCTAAAACCATGCATGAAAATTATGCGCAAAATTTCCAAAAATATATAAATCTAGGGCACTTCCCCAGATCTCAAAAAACTTATTCCAAGGTTAGTTGTGGAAAAAATATAACACATACCCAGTAATGAAGAAAGCCATGCTCATTTACAAACAATAATGCAAGGTAGAGGGAAAGCTTTAGTTTCCCACTACTAGAAACATACCTTGCAAGGAAGCAGATGGCTAACATGGCTTGATAGACAAGATTAGAAACCCCTTCTAGAAAATTTTGACTGGGAGACTTTTGAAGGGCATCCTCAAAATCACTAGATCCTTATGGATCAGGAAAACGACGAGCTAAAATGGAGGAGAAACTTAGGAGGTGTCTTCATCCTCAAAGAGGCTTACAAAAACTTGGCTAGATACAATCAATGGGATCATCATCCTCGATGGATTTCCTTATGGGAAAAATATAAATGGTTAAGAATTACTCTCTTTCTCTAGTTGTTCCTCCATGGAAAAATCCTGACTTGGGATAATCTCATAAAACATTGCTTCTCAAGGCCATACCACTGCAATCTATGTGAGAACCATGAGGAATCCATTAATCACCTCTTCAACTCTTGCGATCATGATGCAACTTTACAGGACTGGGGAGTGGAGGTGTTCAGAACCGTAGATAGAAACAAGAAATTCATTCATAACACCTTGTACAATTGGCGACCTCACATCACTTCTCACCCAATTGTCAACAGAGCTTGGAACTTTGTTTGACGGGTCATCTGCTAGGTAATATGGAAAGAAAGAAATGCAAAAATCTTCAAAAATATGTAGGCTACAGGGGAAATTATACTTACCAAAATAAAGAAGATAATTCAAGAATCAGTCTCTATTTTTAGTCTTCCTTCATTCTAGAGAACTCCAAGTGCTTTATACCTTTGTATCCTTCAGCTCCTGGTTCTATAGAACATTCCTACTGTGGTCACCACAAATCATTCTACCAACCCTGATACCCCTGACACATTGTCTTGCTCGATCTTCAACTTTATTAAGCTAAAATATGATGGGGCTTCTAAGGGTAACCCAGGCACTGCACGCTTCGAAGGAGTTTTTAGAGATCATAAGGGGTAAATCCTTTAGATCTATTACAATAGATTGGGGATCAACATGAACAATGTGATAGAGCTACAGGCCATGGAGCATGGACTCACCATAGCTAAATCCAACCATTTCGTCCCTTTGATTGTTGAAGGGGACTATGCATTTGCCACCTTTTCTACTTGCAACTCTAGAGTGGAACCCTAATTAGAAAGGCGACATACAACTAGAGGCTTTCAAACACTCTTCAGAGCATTCAACACCACATCACCAATATCAGTGAGGTCCATTTCCAGGCGGTTAAATGTAAGGAAAACTTCATAGCTAACCTACTGGTAAACAAGGGACAGTTGGCAACATAATTCTAAGCTCCCATGTATGGTAAGAATTACCTGGCAGAAATATGTGTGAGGAATGTGAAGAGATCCATCAAAAGGACAAATATAGTTATGGTAATAATGAGCCTCCAAACCATCCTACCAACTCGTTGGTCATTTTTAATGGAGTTGTACACGAACTTTGAAGGTTGTGTGATGAAACGTCTCATTCACAAATCTTAGAATGATGCTCTTAATGATAATTTGAACTCTATTATAATCAATGGTTATAATATCCATCTACTACATCCCTCCACCAAAAAAATGAATCACTCAAATTCGAAGGCGTATATTGGCTTACATGCATGCCTCCTCCGCATTAATGCCTCAATTATGTTCCTTGACCTTCTCAATTCCCAAAATATTAATAGCCCCCTCCCCTCAATATTTCTCAACCATCCTTTTCCATTTACTCCCATTTGGTTTGCATCTCATTGACTCCTAAAATCCATCCCCTTTTGCTCTTCTGTTTCAGCAATACCCCATATGGCTTGAACCCCCCATTTTGCTAGAGGCTTGTCATCTACTCATAGACCAAGAGGCAGAAATATGGATAGATAGCGATAAGAAGGCATGAAACCAAGTAATAGTGCTGAGATTGTAGCCTGTCAAGCCGCCCTTAATTTCCCTAACACCATCCCCCCAGAGGAAAAAGATCTCATCAATAATTTGGAGAAGTAAGGAACTGAAATTAGAAGGAACATAAGCACACAAGAGGTGGATGAGCATTTGAAGTAGATTCTAGACTGAAGCTTAACCAAAGCCCATGATAAACTTTTTAGCATCACCATAGAGCTCACATGGATTATGAATAACATCATGGGTGTCGACATGGAGGAGAATATTCAAGAAAGAAAATCTCTGGAGGAAAAGTTGGATTTATTGGATGTGAAGTTCACAGTCTTTGTTGAATCGATGAACCATAGGAAGTTTGTCACAAAAGACTTGCGACGCTATGAACAACTCAAGCACCATGCTAGTAAGAAGAAAGAAAAGGATGAACGTTCCCCTCCCAACCTCGACCAGGTGAACCATGATGATGTTCGTATGGGTGGGTCGCTAGCGGAACCCATCACTGTTGGAGAGGACTAAACCAACTCAGCTAAGTCATATGTTGTAGAAATTTTGTTTCTCTTTTTGTATCTCAACACAGTGGACCTCTCAGTTTAAAAACATTGATAAGGGTTCCGATAGTAAGTGGTATAGTAGCTCTCAGAGAAACTTCACTACGAAGTTTTTTCCTCCAAATCTGTAATAATTCTAGTCTTTAGTTTGGTAAGAAAAGAAGTTTAAGACAATATCAAGTTTGAATGACTAAAAATTCTTTATAGATGGTTTGGCTATGAATCTGGCCAACCATGTATAGTTAATATGTATATTTCTTTAAAATTTTGAAATATAATATAATCTTTGACCTAAAAAACATTTATTTGGAAAATATTCCATAATAATAATATTTCTAACTTATTAATACCTAGAGAAGAAAAATGAAAAGTTTTATTTACAATTTTACGTGGAGAAAAAAGGAAAAGTTTTATCTACAATTTTTCCATCATAAAATGTAAAAAGAAACAATAAATTTTAATGTTTTTTATAATTATCGTTATCATTGTTTATATTTAAATATTATATTTATATTTATATTTATATATATATATATATATATATATATATATATATATATATATATATATATATATATATATTTCAAAATAATAAAAATGTATAGAACAAAATATACAAATATATTTAATAAAAATATAGGTATTTATATTTCTTCATTTAATTTAAAAATTATTTATAAGAGAAAATAACATAAAAAATACAATATTAAAACTGTAAAATATTGTTTTTTTTTTTAATTTAAAATAAAAATTAATTTTTTTTAGTGCTTTAAACACTTTACAAACCTAATATAAATGTAGATTAAGAATATGTTGAAAATAATGATATTTCAGAAGAAAGCAGGCTTCTGTAATTCATGATTTATATTAAAAAAAATGGACTAAATCACACATAGATGTTCATGTCAATTTGTTTTGAATCATCAAAACATAGATAGATAGTTGAACTAGAGAAATAATAAATAGTAAAGATGTAACTCCTAATCCTAACTATTAATTTCTTTTTTAATTATCTATTCATTTATCTATTATATAATCAAAGGTTAGAACCAAAATTATAAAGTCAAAATTAAGAAATAAAAATGAAAATTAAAGTCCTAAAAATGGGAAAAAAAATATTAAAGAATCCAAATAAAACGAAAAAAAAATAAAAATCAAAGAAAAATATATAAGGAAAAAGATATTTATTTATTTGTCTAGTATTTAATCAAAATAATAATGTGAAAAAAAACCCTTAAAAATAGGAAAATTATAAAAAAAATAGAAATTAAAAATCAATAAAAGAAATTTACCAAAAATATATATAAGTAGAGAGAAATTAAAGAGATCACAATAATCATATCATATCAAATAAAAAATTAGGATATAAAATTACATATACCAATAATAATAATAAAAGAATAATAAATAGAATAAATTAATAAAAAATAATAAAATAAAATAAAACTAATTAATAAATTATTAAGAGAAAAAGAATTATAAAAGTAATTAAAATTTTTATTATTATTGAAAAAAAGGGGTTATACACAAAAAATTTACCTACAAAAAGTAAAGCAATTGAAAAAAATAAACTCACTAAAGAAGAGAGGGGACCCAACAATAAAAAAGAGAGAGGACTCAACAACGACTTATCTTTCGACCATCATCTTTATTAAGGGTCTTGGAACTTTTTTCAATTTCAATGACTTTCGTAGACTTGCAGAGATGGAAGTGATAAGTATTAAAAATAACTTGGGAGTCTTCAGTATTAACGTGGTGCTTGGTCTTCTCTGCATGTTCCTCCACAGCTAAGGATCGAGTCCTATAGTGTTTCAATGACCTCCGTAGACTTGCGGTGATGCAAGTGATCAATCTTGGAAATAACTTGGGAGTCTTCAGTATTAATGCGGTGCTTGGTCTTCTTCGCATGTTCCTCCATAGTTGAAGATCGAGTCCTATAGTGTTTTATGCCAATCACATGTTCCTTAATCCTTTGACTAAGGGAATGACCCATTTCTCGAATGTAGATTGTCCCACAGGAATATGGGATCAAATAAACACCCTTCATGTCTTTCGGATTCACAGGACCTTTGACTGATCTCAGGGAGTTGTGAATCATGTTCAAGGCTTTGAAGGTGGAAGAAACATTGTGCTTCATAAAAACCTAAGCAATCTTCTCAGTAGTTCCTTGTATAAAGGGAAGTTGAAAATTTGGATTTCAATGATAGGTTTCCTTTATAAAAGGAACTACTGACAAGATTTCTCTAGTTACTAGGAAGCATGATGTTTCTTCCACCTTCAGACCCTTAAACATAATTTGCATCTCTGTGAGAACCGTCAAAAGACCCTGTGGATCCCAAGGCATGAAAGGTATTTATTTGATCCCATGTTCTTGTGGGACCACCTACATTGGAGAAACGAGTTGTTCCATTAGTCAAAGGATAAAGGATTAAGGAACATGTGGCTGACATAAAACATTTTTGGACTTGATCCTTAGCTTTGATGGAACATGGGGAGAATACCAAGCATGACATTAATATTGAGTACTCTCATGTCATTGCCAAAATTGATCACTTCCATCACCGTAAGTTTAGGGAAACCTTTGAGATTGAAAAAATGCGGAAGACTCTTAATAGAGATGATGGTTGGAAGATAATTTGTTCTTGGATCCCATCTCTTTTTTCATAGATTTGCTTCTTTTTTCTAACCCTTTTTGAACAGAAATTTTATGTATAGCCCCTTTTTTTTTAATAAAAGAAAAAATGTTAATTACTTTTATATTTCTATTTCTCTTAATAATTCATTAATTTGATTTTAGACTTTTTTATTAATTTATTCTATTTATTATGTTTCTATCTCTATAACATTATGGTTAGTTTATGTAATTTTAATTCCTATTTTTTTATTTGATTTGATTTTAATAATCTCTTTAACTCTCTATTTATATATTAGTTTTCATTTTTGGTAAATTTCTTTTACTGATTTCTAATTTCCATTTTTTTAATTTATTTAATAATTTTCTTATTTTTAAAGCTTTTACTTTTTACTTTATTATTTGGATCTAACTTCATTTTCATTAAATATTAGGTAAATAAATAAATATCTCTCTTCTTATGTATTATTATTTGATTTTTAATTTCTATTTTTTTTTCCTTCCCTTTTATTTAGATTGTTTTAATATTTTTTCCTGACTTTTAAGACTTTGTCTCTCTTTTTTATCTTTTATTTCTAACTTTATATCTTTTCTTTCTATTTTCCCTTTGATTAAATAATAAATAAATTCTACTATTTATTATTTCTCTAGTTCAACTACCTATCTATATCTTTTCAATTATTTTTTTTTCAATTTAATATTTTTAATAATTATTATTTATAATGTTTTTAATTTTATATAATATCTTTATAAAAAATTAATAATAAATATTTAATATAATTATATAGGAAAAAGTTATAATAATTAATTGGCTATTTATAATTCAAAACGCTAGAATTTAAGAATCAAGGAAAACCAATACCTTAAGCACATCTAATTTCCATGAAAATGCTCCATTCCCCAAGAAGGAAATCTACAAAAGAAAACACGCATATAAATTTAGATATAATAATTTTATAAAAGAAAATAGTTAATTTTGTTACTTATTTATAAAACAAGATTCTTAATGTATATTTAAAATATATAAATAAAAGAAACTTATAAAATATTTATAATTTGATAAAGTTTTGTCAATTTTTTATTTAAAAATATAGAATATTATTTAATATAAATAGATTTTATTTTAAAATTTTAATAAATTTATATTTTATTAAAAATCATATAGAAATGATTCTTCCAAATTAATTATAACTAACCATTTTGGGTTGATGATATTTCTAATGATTATATTTCTTAACGTTATATTAATTAACTTATAGTATTTATTAAAATTATTAAATATTAAACTTTAATCAATATGTATGAGTTATAAAATAGTATAATATTTTAACGTTTATTTCTTTGAGGAAGTAATGTTTTATGGTTTTAATGTTATGCTTTTTTGGGTTTCCTTCTAACATTATGGGTTCATCCTTTGGCATTTATATATTTTGTTTTTGTATTTTTCAATTATTTAATTTTTTGGATAGATCAGATTTTTCATTTGAATCATAATTATTTATTTGAGATACCAATTCAAAATTGATTATTGTGATTAATTCAAAAGAATTATTCTCAAACATTATGAATGACAAAACACTGAACTCAAATTTAAAAGAATTATTCCAAAACATTTTGAATGACAAAAAAACTGAAGTCAAAGTTAATTAGACTTTATTTTTAAAATTTAATAAAACTATGCTTTTATAAAACATGAATAGAAAATATTTATTTGATTTATCAATATCTCCAAAACAATCTGAATGTTGGTCTAAAACTTATTCTCACTCATGATGGGGTGATCCAAGGTTTTCATATTAAGTATGTCATGCGGGCACAGTATCGTGTCGACGATCTCTTCTGATAATCGTATTCCAGGAGGAGGCACGATTCACATACAAATGTTTTTTGTGGGTTGGGAGGTGGTGGCCCTTGGGGAGACAATTGGCCTCTCCACATGGCATAGCATGGGCAGTGCATGGCATGTCGAGATCTCCCACCAGGGGAGCCACCAACCTTGGCGCAATCGAATTAAATGTTGCATGCATAACCTTACGGGCGATCTTTGGTTTTTGGTCTCTATAATTGAACCTCCCTTTGATTATGCAGACATGGAGTCTAGTCCTCAAGGCAGATTGTTCATGCAGGCCCCTGTGTCATGTATAAGTGAATGTACATTTATTACATCACCAATCATCTGTATTTTGGGATTATCAATCTGTGGAAGCTGTAATGCACCTAGCTATACGGCTAAGGAGAGAGTCAGAGCCATGTGTTAATTGTGGAGTTCATGAATATGTGTAGTTTCATATTTATATGAATCCTTGTCTTTGCCTCGGGTGGCAGATAATTGGCTTTTGTGGTCTTTACGTGCGCCATTTCTAGTGAGTAGATGCATGCCTACATTTTACATTTCAAAAGTTTGCAGTGGCGTCTCGGTTGGAAATGCGGTGCTTTCCCAACCTCTGTTAACTTTTCTCTCTAGCTCGAAATTCTCTCGACCTGGGAGCTGAGGTAAACCAAGACCTTCTGAGTTTGTTTTGGGGAATTTTATGTATGTGTTATAGTTGGAGTTGTCTATACTGCGATTTTTTGGAGTTTCTGGAATCCGGTGATAATTTTGATGTGAAATCTTGATTTGTGTTATTTAAAATAGTTTTTTTACTGTATATATGGATTCAGCACCATGAAAAACCCCTAGACCCCTAATACACTTCTATTGTGCAGGTTTTACCCATCAATCTCATGATTTCAATGAATTCGTGCTTGATTTTAGAGAAATTAGACCGAAAAAATCCATGGGAAAAGCTTCCAAAAAATCACACTAAAAATAACTCTGTTATACTTGGTTACATTGATGATGTCTATGTTTTTATTTTATTTTTTAGCATAGTTCTGGGTCAAGACCCTATTTCGAATTGGTCACAGTCCTTCTTTCAATGACTAATCAACATTCTGAACTGGCAGGTATCTCGTTTCACTATCTAGTATTGTTTAGTGTGGTTTGGTTTTAAGGCACTTTCTCCATCTAGTTTTGATAGGTACTTTTCCGTCTCTTATCCTGTGGTTTTCCCATGCCACATCACTTTGTTCGGATCTATTTCCTTCGTTTACAGGGACTTAGTTGGCATATTTGTTTCTGGGTTTTTTCCATTTTGGGATTAGGTTTTGTTCTCTCACTAGATGCAAGTATCTTTTCTAAACCTATTCTATCAGTGCATGAGAACTTATCCTATTAAAATTCCAGGTCTCTTCTCATTCCTTAATACATGGGGAGTACTATCATTTTAGTGGTTTTGGTCTTGGGGGTCATCCTACAACATCTTTTCTTGTGGCATTTCCCTCATAGGTCATGTCTGGTTGTCATTAACAGTAGTCAGTTCCTTCATTACATGGTTTGAGTCTTGGTCTGGTATTTTCTTGGTAGGTTTTCAGTGGTGATGGCTCCATGATAACAACTACCCAGTCACCGGGGTGGCAGTTCAGGAATCTCCTCCTCTGTGAACCAAAGGCTTTTTGGATGGGAATTTACGGCCATGTTTTTTGACTCAACCCCTTTGGAAGTTTGAAAGGAAATTCTACAACTAGAAGTGAGGGAGTTCAGTGACCAAATATATCACTCTGATTTAAACATTGATAGTAGCTCTTTGAAGTGGGTTCTTGATCCTTGCAAGTTCAGGAAAAGAAGAATACATTTTCTTCACTCCATCACAACTCATAGGTACATGGAAACCTTGTTATGTATGGTTATACGAGTCAAACAGGTTGACAATTATAAGATTTTTTCTAGCCAAGAATATGTCAAGAGGATCATGAGCGACATTTGGTATGACCTTGATGATACCATGGTCTAATTGATCATGTGGAAAAATACATGGTTTCAGACTCAGATACCGAATCAAATGACCATCAAGAGAATGATACAATTATCAATGCTCCTCCCTTAAGAAGTGTTCCACCAATGAACAACTCATATGCATACTCTCCTCCACTTTCTCCAGTCATGATCTTGGACTAACATGTCCAACATGTTTCTATGTCTTTTGGCATTTTTTGTTGGCTTATGATGTACTAAATAGTTGTCAGTGGCTATCTCTTTGTCTTGTTTGCTAGTTTTTTCCTTAACTGTTGGAGGCTATCACTGGTTTTATCTTGGACTTGACAACATATTTTTTCTTTTGGAAGCTACTATAAGGTGCTTACAGTTAGTTTCTTTTTCCTACAAGACTCTTGATCATTTTTTGGATAGTCAACATGCATATCAAGCTTTATCCATGCAATCTTCTTTTTTGATATTAATAGAAATCTATGGATGTAATTTACAAGAAAAAAGATTCTCATTCATGATAAGATTAATATTTCCTGGTTGTAAGTAGTAATTAACAAAACCTTTCTCCCTTAATAAATTTATGTTAAATTGAAAAATATTACATAATAAAATTATTTAATTGATGGCTTTTCAAATTTCATAACCTAAATTAATATTATTCAATTACTTAAGTCTTTCAATTTTATATAAATATTTTTCTATAGCAAATGTTTGGGAATTATTGTGATTTTATTGAATATTTAAATGAATACATTAATTACATTTTTTAATATTTTTATCTTAAATATAAATATTAGAAATAAAAAATAAAAAAATATTTTATGTCAAAATTTTAAATAGAATAATAAATCAAATTGGTTTTTTTCCCTATAAGACGCCTAAAGATCTTCAATGGTGCATATGGCATAGACATAGCCACCTCCTTTATGGATATAGGCTAATGTGTCACTCTCATGCACTAAATGTCAAAATATGATCCCTCTCCATTGCATGGGAAGTTAGCTTCATGTGGGTTTTCAATGCTAAAGAGATGTGCCATATGCTGGAAAATATCCATGCATGAATCGAACTCCTCTTATCTACAATCACAGTCCTTGCCATCATGGGCTCAACCCCTCACGTACGATGGAATGCAATTCCATTATCTTGGCCAAGAGTTAGGCTTCAAAGGCAGTCGCCTTGGTGCATACCATTCGTTTTTGCTATTTCTTCTCATTATCGATGTGCTTCTTGGTGGAAATCAAGCTTTATTCCCAAATCCTTCCTCTACCTAATTTTTTCGCTACATGCTCTATTTCTAGTTTATTTTCACTTTTCCATTTTTTCCCTCTATACCCTCTACTATTTTCACACCTTGTAGTTGTGAGCATGCCTCACACTGATAGAAACGTTTTGCTCACCCGTTTTCATCCTCTTGTTTGGTTTATACATGGTTGGCTCTTCCTCTAGTTTACCTCTACTCTCTTTTGCTTCCTCTTTATACCTTCTACTTTCTGCATAGGTGTCCCCTTAGGATCTCTAAACTCGAGCCTCTTTTTTAAATGACATGCATCGTTCAAAAAAAAGTGTTTCTTGTCATTGGGGGAGTGGTGGTTGTGGCATGTTGATGGGTTTTTGGGCCAACAGGAGGGTGGAAGCCTCAGCCCACATTTACAAAGAGCAAATTCCTTAGAATATTCATAAGTAGTTGGGTGTAGTGGAGTCATATTTGATGGGTGAATGCAATTACCTCTCATATTGATGTTGTGGATGTCATGGTTGCATCCAAACATGTGGCTTATTTGTGGTCAATAGAATCAATACATATAGAATATTAATTTTTTTGGCATATTAAGCCTTTTCTTGGCTAAGTCCTACTAGACATGAATGATGTCAAAGATGAAATTCTCTTGGTTTTGGATGATATAGTGTTTTAGTTGAGAGAAGTGAATACCAGGCTAACACATGTTGAGGAGGTTGTAGGTACAAGACCTAGACTAAACAACGCCACCCTCGAAACTTCCACACCAATTAAGGTTGATGCCTCCAATTCTACCTATTTTTCCTATGAATTGTACTAGGTTGTTAATTTTGATGTTCAGTTACAAGCCTACAAGAGTAGTAGGATTAATGTAGATAGCTATAATAAGTGTTCTCACTTTAGTTTGTACGATGGCACTTATAAGGCTAGTAAGATTAATGTAGATAGTTGTAATAAGCATTCTCACTTTGGTTTGTATGATGGCGCTTATAGGACCCATAAAATTGCAATATATTTTTATAAATCTCCTAAAATTATGAACAATCTCTCTCCAAAATGATAAACCTTTGTTTTGTGAGTGATGTAATTTCCCATGTAACAAAAATTAACTAATAACATTATGTTACTAATAAAATATATTAATTTATAATAAAAAAGGATTAGTGTTTTTCACCATAAAATCACACTTTAAATATATGTCTAAAAAATAAAAAATATTTAAAGAATTTATAAAATTATATAATATAATATTTATAAAATTAATATAAATTTGAAAATTAATGCTGGTTAATAAATTTTACAACTTTTTTTTTTATAATTAAACTTAAAATTTATATCAACTTAGAAAAGGAAAGGTTGCAACCCAAATTTTAAATTAGCACAGATTCCCACTGAGATCTATAAGAACAATAAGATCGGTCAGGTAGACTTAGTATTTATATTAATAAAAAAATTATAATGTGACTTGAGTTGGTCAAATACTATATTCTTTTAGAGCGCCTTTTATATTATAATAAAAAAATACCACATGATATTTTATTTAATTGATTTTTTTTTATTTAGTTGATTGTTTCTGTTATGCAAAAATATTAGTTATAAAAGATAATAATAATTATTTTTTAGTAAAATTAATCTGATATATTGGATATTAAAAATTAAAAAATTAATAGCAATTTTTTTAGATTTTCAGTTTTTGTTAATTTAATAAGTTAAGAAAGTTGGTAGTGGGAAAAGGTCTCAGAAATGATAACACATGTGAGTAAAAGTTGGATAATCCAAGAGAAATTGTTTTTCATTTTTAATCTTCTTAGTATTGCAAAGGTGACAATTCTTTTCCAACATAGTTTTAACATCATATTTATACACAAACCAACTTATATTTATAACTCTGGATCTATCAAATGTTTAGAAGGATCAAAGTTCTTTTCACTCTAAAAGAGTTTTGCAACTTAAGAAATTTGATTTTTCTTGGCCACATATAGTTGAAATGAACCTAAACTGTTTTAATTATTAATTATAATTATAATTATAATTATTAATTTTATGTTTTTATTTTTATTTTTATTTTGACTAAATCAAAATGTTTAACAGGACATTAAAACATCTTTACCATACTAAGCTGAAAGCGCTTCACAAGACAAAAAAATATATTTAATAAAGTTTAATAATTCTTGTTAATATTATATATAGATAAATCTTTACCATACTAAGCTGAAAGCGCTTCACAAGACAAAAAAATATATTTAATAAAGTTTAATAATTCTTGTTAATATTATATATAGATAATTTAACCATTTATAATTTGATTTCAAATAAAATTAACAAAAAATTAATGAAATATTTTAGCTATTTTTATTTATGATTACTATAATAGTAATTTAAAGTTATAGCTCAACCAAGAATTAAATTGGTGTATGTGATATTTTTGTTTATAAGATAAAGAGATCCAACTCTGTGTAATAATAATATAGAAAATTGACCACTAAAACTTAAAAAAAATAAAAACTCTACCATATTTTATAACTTCATATAAAAAACACATATTCTTAACTATTGGACTCACTCATAATAAAAAATTAAACACACCACCGTACAAACCTATATTTGGAACAATAATAAATAATTTCCACAAATATATCAATGAAAGTATATTAAACTATCAAGAATTTACCAGAGAAGTAAGGTGGATTCCAATCTCAAATACCACAAATGCAACCAAGTTTCCGATCTTAGGTTGTCAACTTTTGTAAGGAGGCACCGCATGAAACAAATGAATATGAAACTCATTTATAGCTGGTCGGCAAAAGACAATGACACTGTGACAGTGAAGGTAAAGTACAATGGTT
This sequence comes from Pinus tabuliformis, assembly GCA_031772625.1. NCBI lineage: Eukaryota > Viridiplantae > Streptophyta > Pinopsida > Pinales > Pinaceae > Pinus > Pinus tabuliformis. Next base: position 1,442,261,525 of record CM062818.1, on the reverse strand, counting down.
TTTAAGTCTTCCTCCTTCAATATCGCGTTCTGATCTCGGTAGAAACAAGGAATATGCTTCTTTATCACTCTTTCTTTTTATCAGACTGACTTTATAAAAGTATTAATGGAATGCTTAACAGATAGGAACATTGCCATGTGACCGACAGCTAACGGTCATATTCATATTTTGAATTTATTTTATAAAATATGACATTCCAGAAGCAGATGGGCCAGGCCAAGTCGGTGGAAGACTTTCCTATTCTTCTGCCGCGATTACTTCTTTCCAAAGTACTTCGAATTCAACGTCACAAGTACGTAAAGATCAGCGTCATCAATACTTTGAATAATCCACTTGCTCTTCAAATCCCATTCAACATTACACAACTAAGTAAAGATTAACTTCATTAAATATAATTAATTTAAAAAAAAATATTATTATTCAATTTTAGGCAAAGATTAGCTTATTTATTATTAAAAAATAAAGTAATTATTGTTATTATCCAATTTTAAAGTCATAGCAAGCCAAACACCAAATTGGGGTATGAGACTTTTTTCTGTAGGACAAGAGGCTCACTTTACATTAAATTGGGGTATGAGACTATTTCTCTGTGGGACAAGGGACTCACCTCTGCGGAGCTATTTGACCACTAAGTCTATGAAGGCATACATACTTTACCCCTTTTAGTTGTGAACCTGTGACCTCTTAAAAAGAAACACACATTCTTACCCATTAAACCCACTCAAAATTATATTGTTATGTAAACACTTATTTTTCTTAAATAATAATAATAATGTTCGTATTGTTATGTAAAAGCTTCAACTTCTTATGTATTACTACATATCAAATAAAATATATATATATATATATTATTTTAAAACTAATTAATATAATATTTAAAACGCCTTAATATTTAAAAATGTAAATTTAGATTAATAATAAATATTTATTTATTTCAAATAGAAATATAATAGTTTTTTTCTAATATTTACCAAAGAATAATTTAGAATAATTTATTGGAAAGAATATATTACTGAGTATTTATATCGTTATAGGTGTATCCTTGTAATATTTACCAAAGAATAACTTAGAATAAGTTATTGGAACGAATATATTACTGAGTATTTATATCGTTAGAGTTGGTGATACAGAAGAATTTTTGTTTGTATTAATATCAAATAGTTATATAAAATTTATTTTAAAATTAGTTAACATAATATTTAAAAAGTGTAAGTTTAGATTAATAATAAATATTTATTTATTTGTTTTTTTTAATATTTACCAAAGAATAATTTAGAATAAGTTATTGGAAAGAATATATTACTGAGTATTTATATCGTTAGAGGTGGTGATACACAAGAATTTTTGTTTATATTAATATCAAATAGTTATATAAAATTTATTTTAAAATTAGTTAATATAATATTTAAAAAGTGTAAGTTTAGATTAATAATAAATATTTATTTATTTTAAATGGAATTGTAATAGTTTTGTTTTTTTTTTCATATTCATAGAAGAATAATTTATTGGAAATAATATATTACTGACGGTATAGTTGTAGGTGGTGATACAAAAGATTTAAATGTATTGATTAGAATACCACTCATGGACACTTAAATGTATTGATTAGAATACCACTCATGGACACTTAAGGATATTTTATAACTCTAATAAATATGAATTAAAAGTTATCAAGTTATATATTATATAATTAGTCATTTTCTAATTTACCAAAATTATAGTTTTTTAATTATTATTTGTAAAATTGGGTCTTTTACAAGTATTGCAAGCTAGTTTGCTATTTGGGAAACTAGACGAGTAGTATATGTTCCAAATTTTTAATTTTCTCCTATGTGATTTCTATCGAAAAGATTCTTCCTAATGTAATATTGATCACAAACCATATTACAGAAGCCTGAATTTAGAAAAAATCTTATGGGCTATTAAATTGTCTTTTAAACTATAAATATAACTAGATAATAAATTAAATCACATAACAATAATGACGATGATGTAGTGCCATCATACAAAATTTGTTTCAAATATCATTCTCACTTGATCATTAGCCTATTGGAGAATCCACTAGGTTTGGTGGCTACAGCTCACTATCATCATCCGAGGAAGAAAAAACAAAGTTTGCCAATTTCTTGTCAAGAACAAAAACTTTGTTCTTTAACCTGTCCACTTTGTCCATTATTTCGACCATGTATATGATAATTTCTTTTTGGGTGTACACAATCTCTAAGTATACTTCCCATGAGAGATGATTTACATGTAGGAGGAATATCTAGCTCGGGTGGAATTTCTTATAACAATTATCTAGTCCCTGTGTCTTAATCACCTTTCATGGCAAGAATGAATCTTCTAGCTTGTCTAACTTGAGAAGTGGTGTTAAAATGGGAATTGAAAGAACATACCACCCAAAATTAAGAGACCAATGGAGAAGGGGAAAATCATAATACAACTATTCCCGGACACAAGAAAAACACTTAAAACATGAATTTTACAAATGACACATTTCTCTAAATAGACACCAATATGATACCGAACATGAAACTCCTTTGCTAAGCCCAATATGATACTGAACATGAAACTCCTTAGCAGAGCCTATAGTGATCCCGAGGTGACATGCCTATTATTGGTTAGTTTCCAACTGAAGAACATAGCAAGGCCTACATGCAACTATACATCCATTGTAGAACCTGCATTGGCCCATACTCTATTTTAACTAGTGCCTCCTAGTAATGGTAACTCTAAAAAATCCCTCGAGATCGTATGACAGGTGTCTATTTGATATATTATGAACAAAAGGAAGAACGTTTATCAACCCAACGTGATTATGTTGGTCTCCACCTCAGGATTAGGCTATAAATTTCTCCCAGCACCCTATGTTATAATAATTGATTAACTTCCCAACAACTTCCATGATTATCTCTAAGATGTCTCTATAAACAAATTTTAGGTTAAATCATCATTTCTAGGACTCCCACACAACAAAAGCAATCATCTTGATGACCTCCCATGGATTAATCTACTTTCCCATCACGCATGATTGTAAAATATTACATGGAAAATTCCATTTGATGGTTGTTATCTCAAATTCTTTTAACACCTAACACTTATTTCAATCGGTAAAAGCATCCCACCCATCACAACACCCAACATAAAAAAAATATAATTATACTTTATACAAAACTTAGTATCTACTTTAATTATAAAATATAAAACTACAATTCAAAATGAAATTATAACATTCAATAAATTATATAAACCAGTAATAATAAATCTATTAAATCTTTCCAACCAGACTCACTTAAGAAAAACCCAATATTTTAAATCAAACATAAATATTAAATCCTTTCCACAAAACTCACATAATAAAAACCCATAGATATCTTCCCTTGATTAGGTTTTAATTTAATTTATTTACTCTTTAATAAAATATTTTTATAATTGGTATATAAAAAAATAATAATAAAAAAAAAATTACCCTAGACCATTATATTATTAGTATTATCTTATTAATATATTTTTATTATTATGTCGCTTTTATTTTTTGGAATGAATTTACCCTTATAATAAAAGTTATAACAATATCACTTTTATTATTAACAATTATAACAAGAATAAAAGTAGTAACAATAGTTTAGTAATATTATTCTTTTAATAGAATTATTCACATTATTAATTAGTACTAGTGTATTATTTAACCTAGTCTAGTATTATTAGTAATATTAATTTCAAGTTAATAATAATAATATTACTATTATTTATTAGTAATATTGGAATTATTACCCTAGACTATTATTAATATTAATAATAGTAACAATATTTATTTATGAAGTTAATAATGGTAATATTAATATCAAATTAAACCATGGTTTCTTTAAATATTGAATTTACCTTGAGATTAAAAATTCTAGTATTAGTACATTATTTTTAATAGAATTATTTCCTTAATATTAATACTAATAATATGAATAATAATATTAATTTAAATTAATAATAGTATTAATATTATTAATAATATAGATTTATTTCAATAATTCATTTAAGAGATTTTTCATTTTTAACAACCTTGACCCCTCCCACCTGGTCCCTGCTCAAATCTCCCATTACAAGTCATTTTTAACCGTTGCTCAGTCAAATATAACTGTTGGAAGGACTTGCATTCCCTATTTAACTTGTCACTCAGATTTGTTCTTCATTTTGTCCTGACGATGAACCACACTAATTGGTTCAAAACGCATCGACAACTGATTTTCTACGTGATTTGGCCAAAATTATTCTCACAAACATGTTATGGATCACAGAAGTCTCAACTCTATCAATACCCATAATTTTAAATCAAACCAATCTAAATAAAAATAACATAATTCATAATACTCCAGTTATAAATTAAAATATCTCGGCTCCTCACATTCGAAAAATTGGTCATGGCAGCCCCGGACTACCTTAATTGACTTCACTAGCCTTTGGATAAAATCTTTAAAAGGTAATTACATCAAAACAAACCCTTCAAATAGTTTTCCATGGTTGAACACTTCCATAATTAAACTTACATAAAATAATCTAAGATCACAGAGGGTAAGGGTAGTTCAGTTTGAGTGTGAGACCTTTAATTAGAAACTTTTAATTTGCAAAAGTTAATAGATGTCACTCTCGAATGGTCCAAACATTTGGTTAATTTCAATACAATTTATGGAAATATGCAACTCAAATTGCCCAATCAAAGGCCAAATAACATTAGTTAGGTGGCTTCCCAGTGTTTAATTAAAATCTTTGCGCATCTTGAATATGGTTTGATCTTAAATAATTACCAATTATGCGTGTAAATATCACCTCTACTGGTAGTGATGCTAGTTACCCTTTTCCAACCATTGCTTTCTCATCTCCGTGGAAAAGGATTATCTTTATCTTAAAATAATCATTCTTTGTTTTTTCTTTAAATTTATTAGGTTTATAAATTATGAGTTAAAATGAGGGCTGGAATTTTAAAATAGATTTATTTTTTAAATTTGATGATTTTTTTATTTCTTTAACTCATTTTCATATTAGAAATAGAAAGAGAGAGAAAAATTACACAACACAAATCACTCTAATCTTTTTATTGATCACAAAGGTTACAAATATATAGAATAAAAATTACTGACTCCAACAAATTATGATTCAGACATGACTCAACTCCAAGTCATAAAATAGGAATCAATAGCTTCTAGAATGAAACCTAGAGACTCATAGTGACAACTACACATGACATGGAAGCGTTACTTCCAACACCCTCCCTTAATGCTTACATGAAAAACATATTACAACAACAAATAAATCTTTATTTGACTGTTCTTCATGAGCACCCACATCCATTCTGGAATCTCACAAACACCGCTCTTTCACCACCACATCTTTGAGCTGTCACTTGACCTCCATTTAAAACATAACCACCTCTGACCATCGTTGATGAACATTGCAAGATCAACAATATTGACACCTCGGCTCGTCGAGGCTTCCGCGATAAGAGCTATCAAGTAATGAACCATCCTATGGACCAACCACCATCTGTCAGATATTTTGCTTTTGGCTATCTGTCAGTTGCTAGGATGGGGGTCTGGATACTGAATGTGTTCAAAAGTTGATCAAACAACTTGACCTTACTAACACACAAGAATTGATGTTTCATACACTGGAGCTTCCAGTTTAAGAACCACCAACCCTTTTTATAACCAAAATTGAAACATTTCACAACTACAAACTCAATAATCATCAAACTATCAACTGTCATTCAGGTATAGACAAGTCACCATGCCCCTCCTTAGCATAGGTCGAAATTTGTTCATCTGGTTCAATCTTTTTCTTGGAGCTTTCTCATCTTCACAAAGCAGCATTTGTTAGAGTGGTCAATTCAAACAAACTTACACTCACATATTGAGCTCACCAAACTCAATATGTTTAAAATGCAAACTCCAAAATTTGAGATTGGAACAAGATTGCAACATAAACATTTGGCGCAAAGATCTCTTCCCCGCAAAAGAAAACATTTGAGATATGCCTCCACTATTCACACTTTTAACATATATCACTGGCCACTTGAAACTCCTCTGTCCCAGATCTTAGATCTAGATCTTAAATCCAGGTTCATGCAACAACATGATTTTGCAGATTTATAATATGATAGTGCACAAAACTTTGACAAAACCATCGAGGCATGAATTTAGCTCCTTTTGAAGGTATGGGTAGATAAGCACAAACAAAAATTTATGGATAACAAGATAACAGAAGGATCTATCAATTCTTGAAGAAGCTACAAACAAACAAATAGATCTATACACAAGATCACAAAAAAAAATCACACACTAAAAATAAACTCTCACACATCTAGACTTAATATGTATAGAAATAATAACACTCAAGATCCCTCACATATTCCTAGCCCTCCTTTGAGGGCATCAAGCCAGTACTAGCTCTGATACCATTAGAAGTAGAAAGAGAGAGAAAAATTATAGGCAACACAAATCACTCTCCTCTTTTTATTGATCACAAAGGTTACATATATGTAGGATACAAATTACTAACTCCAACAAATTATGACTCAGACATAACTCAACTCCAACTCATAACATAGAAATCAACAACTTCTAGATTGATGCCTAGGGACTCACAGTGACAACTACACATGAAATCGAAGTATTACTTCCAACACTTCACAATTTCAACACAAAAATTTTATTGTATTAGATGAATTACCCTATGACGGGCAATTTTCCCATCAAATTCCATCCTGTTATAGACATTTTTGTGCCTTACATCACTGAGCATGAAATGTCAATAATTAAGGGATCCAAAGTCCCTAAACATGTTGTTCCTACCCCTAGAGGAACAAGGCCAGCAAACCACAACAATTCACAGAAGTTCTCCACCTGAAAACACTCAAAAACAGGCCAATTCTGGATCATGTCAACTGCTCCACTGAGCATCTGCGCTGAATGTCAACTGCTCCACTGTCTACCTGCGTTGAATGTCAACTGCAAAGAAGGCTACCTGCGCTGAGCGTAACTGGACAAGTGGCAGACTCATTTCTCAAGGTGTCAATGCCCAGGAAGCTTCCAAAATGACACTTGGGTCAAGGAATTCGACTGGTGATGAGTAAGAGGTTCCAAATCTCCAAGTGGAAGCAAGAACCTCCAAGTGGACTCAAGAACTGAAGTGGGAGAGGACACTAGTCACTTCTCAGGCTGACTCATCCTCTCTCCAAAACTCCTATATATAGATCTCTCTCCATGAGGTCAAGGGAGGCTGGAATATTGTGATTGCAAAGAATTGCTGTTGGATTGTGGTTAGATCATTGGGTGTTTATGCTTTGAAAGGGGCTGAAGAAGGAATTCCATTCTGCTGGGAAGGAGATGCTGGGTTGGAACCCTATGGGTTGTATCTCTTCCTGAACCTTGTTTATCAATCAATAAAGCTTCTTGGTTCTTTCCTATATGCTGGTGTTTATTGTATGATTTGCATTAGTGTATTTGATTTACTTCTAATCCTGAATAATTTATGAATATGTATATTTGCCTTTGTGTTGTGTCTTTCTCTCGTTGCAAGTAGCTGTTCTCTTGTCACAAGTAGCTGTTCTCTTGTGGTCTCGTAAGGAGGCGAGTAGCTGTGGACACCCAAAGAGGAGAGGATCTAGATCAAGGGACAACCGGAAGATAACGGTAAGTCTACCAATCTCCTCTCTTTCATATTTCATAAAGGAAGAAACCGAAGTAGCTGTATTCGTTTGTTGCTAAGGTACTGTCACACCTTAGGTGGATAGGATCGTCCTGCATAGGCATTTTTCCCCACAACAAATTGGCGACTCCGCTGGGGAAGAACTTTGTTTTAGTCATTTTGTTTGTGTTTGCATCATTGTTTACCTCATAGACTCAACAGCAACAATCGAACTGCTTTGCAAAGTAGAATGTTGCTGCTTTGATCCTTCACTGGATTTTTGTCTATGATATCAACAATGGACTCACAAATGACTTGATGATCCTTTGTGATAGTCTTTACTACCCTCTCAAAGCATCCCTCTGTTTATACCTTGCTTGTGTTTCTGATTTGGCCTGAAACAGTTGATTTTTGAGCATTTTATGACCCGGAAACCAAGAGAAACGAGAGTTTCTCCTTTCAGCGCAGACACTGTGAAGGCAGTCTGCATTTCAACGCAGGTCCCGTGAAGGCTACCTGCGCTGAATGTCAAACTGACAGTGTTACACTTGCGCTGAACCAGTGTGGCCTTGTGCAGCTGGGGTTCCTTGCTGTCTTTTGCCCTGTTTGATCTCTGTTTTTGCAGCCTTTAACCAGCATAGGTACCACCTCTGATACCCCTTTTCTTTGCTTGAATTCCGCCTCATTTTTGTACAAAAAGACTGTAAGTGTTTTTATGTGTTTGTGGCGTCATTTACAGTTTTCCTTTGCATGAGCGAAATAGTCATCCTGTAGCCTTGATTCAGATCTGATTGATTGATTGATTGTGATCTTAGGAGAGAGTTCATTGGCTGTTTACAGTTTGATTATCATTTTCTTTTGCTTATTGGTTTGAATTTGTCACTTTTAAGTGTCGAAACAAGTATTTCTTTCGAAAAATCGCAAAGTGATTGTAATCTCTTCTACCCTTGCTGATTTTGGAAAAAGTAAACTTGTTTATTTTTAGTCATTTAAAAGCAAATTCAAAGTTGTGCAAAAAGCTTTCTTTGTAGGCATTTATACTAAGAAAGTGAAAACAAACACCTGCATTGTGCATTTGCATTTTGATAAGTTTGCATGTTTGATTTAGGAAGAGTGCATTAGAGTGTGCTGATTGCTCTTTGAGAAAAGATAGTCGCTCTCTTTTCCCTTAGTAGCTAGGATTTTCAAAGTTGAAAGATTATAATGCTTGCTTATCATCTTAGACTGCATTTAGGAATTTGTACCAATACATCTCGTGGTGATCCTGAAAGACAAACTTTAAGAAGATCAACTTAAAATATATTGAATGAACCTAACAACGCTTTGCAACATAACGCACAACATAGAGGTCTAGGTAGAGACGTGTTCCGACGTCGTTAAGCCTAGTGACTGTCGATCTCTAAGAAGGTGGGTGATTCCTCCTGAGGGACGATAGCACTAGTACGGATTGTGCTCCCACGTACCGTCGCGTATATATTGGGAGACCCCTATAGGTATATATCCTTTATCCTTAGGAAGCTGTGTCGGTCGCCCTACTAATCGCAATGCAGTGAACACAGCATTCACGAAGATCGACCACCCGTACCGTAAAACGTATTCTGTGGTTTTGCGAAAAGTTTGGCACACCCTCTGCCTAGATCTCCAGAGCAGTTTCTTTTGGCCTTTTTCAGACTCTATAACAGAAAAAGTCCATCCGAGCATTTGTCACTTCGGGCTCGTTAAAACATCGAAGGAGACTAGAGTCATCTTTAGCTTTTTCTCGACTCTTTAAAAGTGAAAAAGCAAGTTGTGTCTAAAGCGTCGTTAACAATTTATTTTAAACAGAACAATCACCCTTATTCCCGCATTGATCTTTAGGTTGAAAATATGGAGCACACCAAACAAGGAGTTCCCCTTGATGGAAATCCTAGTCCTTTCTCCTCTTGGGGAGATGTTGGTGCGCCCCACATGGCCACATTGTCGCTTCCAGGACTGACAATTGGCCTACCAGTATGGCTCTTTTCAACCAATGTCGTTCAGAATACCACCATTCCTGAACAGTCGAGTCAACAGTTAGATCAGACAAGAGTTGCCCACCAGCCTTCCACTTCATCTTCCTCTCCTCCTTCCTCTTCGCTTGATGGAACTGGTCATTCAAAGAACCGGGTTCCTAAGGAGAAGAAGGAGAAGAAGAAGAAAGAAAAGAAGCAGAAGGAGCCTAAGGCGACTGGGGGCAAACAAGCGTCATCTAACAAAAATCCACACACAGCACTCGTAAGGCCTAAATCGCCATGCGTCATATGCAGGGGAGACCACTTCCATAGAGATTGTCCATGTATCCCCTGGATACTAAGAGACTGGTCCCCCCGTTTGCACAATTCGGTAGCATCGACCTCTGATAGCCATGTCGATTGTTCACCGTCAACTAGTGGGAGTGAAGCTCCAGGACAGAGCGGGAAAGCTAAATTTCCCTGCAGACTGTGTGAAGTCGATCACGCCATCCACCGTTGTCCCTTCTTAGACGAGGCGAAAAGAGTTCTGGAAGATCGCCCGATATTATGAGCGAATCTTCCTCCTGGATATCAAAAACTCTTGCCAAGTCCCTCGCTAGTTGAGAATCTAGTTGACCCGCCCAGGTGGTCAGCCGAAGCACCTGTCATCGAAGATGAACCATCTGAATCCATACCTGACGAAAGTCTAAAGGTTGAAACGGCAGTTGACCCGGTTTTGCCTTCAGAGGCTCTATCTTCGAATGACGCCATCACATAGGAGAATAAAGACGACACTGTCCAAATTCTCTTCATCAGCACTGACTCTGATGATCAAGGGGGAAATGCCGCCATTCCTTTAACGCAGGAAGGAAGTTCATCAGAGTGCTATCCAGCCGTTTATTCGGTCCCACCACCAAGCAACCTGGTTGTGTCCTTTGACTGGAACCAACTAGGTAGACCTCGCTTGCCAGCTAGCATACCATTCAGAATTATTGTCCAAATATACAGAATGGTAATAGCTGGTACAGTTATTGATGAAGGAGCATCTGTGAGTATCCTTTCCTCTATTGCTTGGAAAGCGCTTGGTTCGCCTGCGCTTTTGCCTGAAATGAGAAATCTATCAGGCTTTGATAAGGGAACCAGTCGCCCTTTAGGGATCCTCCCCAATGTGCCAATAACATTGAAAGGGAAGATCGTTCAAATGAACGTGATGGTCGTTCAAGGACCCTTGGATTATAACCTACTCCTTGGACGAGACTATATATATCGCATGGGAGCAATAGTCTCCTCACTCTTTAGAGTAATGTGTTTTCCGCATGAAGGAAGAATGGTCAAGCTCGTGGACCAACTTTCGTTTCCCGGATCACACACCGCAAATAGTCATATACCATCCCTAAATGGTATATTCACGAAAGAAGTGTCTCAACCCACGGTCCGTCCTCCTGATGAGCACGAGTAATCCGAGAGGATATGACTGGAACCCAGGGGGCATGCGTCCTGGTCTGCTTCGGCAGAGAACTTTGGGTATAAAATAGGTTTCCGCGGGAGAATATGACTAGTCCGTACCCCGTCCGTCTAGGAAAGAGGGTTGTTCTAGAATAAGATTCTTTTGTCAAAGTTATGTGAGAGGACGGGACCCGTCGCTCACCTTTGTCTATTTCGGTAGGCATTGCCGAGGAAGTGTTTTGTTTAACGAGACAATCTTTAGGTAACCTGAAAAAGGTAAGCCAAGGAAGTGTTTTGACTAACGAGACAATCTTTAGGTAACCCGAAAGAGGTAGGCCTCCCTCAGTAAAACAAATGTTTTGTCTTTGAGTAGTGTTCTTCTCTTGTCGCAAGTAGCTGCTCTCTTGTCGCAAGTAGCTGTTCTCTTGCGATCTTGCAAAAATCTATTGAAAGTTGGGCTAACGAGAAGACAAGTAGCTGCTCTCTTGTGACCTCGTATAGACCCGTTGAAACTGGACTAGCAAGACGACAAGTAGCTGTGAACACCCAAAGAAAAGCAGAGGTGAGAAGAAGGAGAGGAAACCTTGAAATTGTATTTTATACCTGGGGGCATGCAAACCTTTTGGAGTGCAAGCAAGGAGCGGTTATTTATCTGTTTTTTGGGTTAGCCGTTTCCAAACTTGCATAAAGAAAGGATGCGGAGCAAAGCGTAGTGAGATGAAGCTCCATAAAAAATAGCGATCTCCCATGAGACAATCTTATCATATGACTGGTATATCGAGCAGTTTTACCGCGGAATTTATGCTCGTTAAAAAATAGAAAAGCGAGATCCGAGCAGTTTTAGCACATAGTTCATGCTCGTTAAAAAATAAACATAAGATTGAGCAGTGTTTTGGCGCATTCAAGCTCGTTAAAAAATGAACCCATCCTGGTAAATAACCATTGAAGTATGTAACCTGATCAACCATAAAAGCCTTGGTCGTGTTTGTGCACCGTCACCTCCACCGTTCATTTGGCCGATCGTTTACCTCCATTTGATTGTTTACCCATTTTGAGGAACAGCTGCGAAGAGTGATTTCACCTAGCCATCCTTGTGACACTGCCGTGATTGGAAAATTCCAACCTGTACCTGGAATCAGCTGCTACCCCTGTTCATCACTCGTTCCTCGAAAGACGAGTCTTCTTTAAGCTCTTTTCAACTGACTCGTAAAATATGAAAAGATTACCGAGTTTTGGCCTTCCAGCTCGTTAAACGACCGAAAGAGCTATCCCTCTAGATTTTAATCTTTTTGGACCTGAGGGATTATTGCACAAAAAGATCGAGCGCTTGTTTTGTTCGGCTCGTTAAAACTATCGAAAACTCATCCCTTCTGTATTGTTTTATACTTTTTCGGACTTAAGGGATTAGATGACGAAAAAGGAATTTTGGAGTTAACTTTATGTACCTTTTCAGACTCTCTAAAAATGAAAAGGGCCGAGTTTTCCTTGTCGTTAGACTCGTTAAAATCATTAAATAGCGACAAACTTGTCTTTAGACGAGAATGAGTTTCACTATCGCTAGGCTCGTTAAAACATAGCGATGGGCTTGCCCGAAGGGCAGGTTATAGAACAAGCATATGTTATCCTCCTCAAGCTTGACAAAAATAAAGAGGTACTAGTCAGCAATGACTGGGGAAAAATTGGGAAAAATCAAGAAGTCTTTTGATGGTAGCAGGTCGCTCTTGAACATGACACTTTTCCTCCGTACCACATTGGGTTGGGTTGTTTCATTCACCGGTCACATCACCATGGTCTTTGCCACACCATCCGTACTTGGGGTAATGCCACCAATCCATCGCATCAGTGTCACCATATGTTCAAGAGAAGTCGTTCAGAAAGAGTCAACCAGGTCCCCATCCACTGCCATACATTATCCTTCATCCATTCATGACCGCCACCCTGAATCATATGTCATAGATTGTTTTCACCTCCATTAAAATCATTAGCTCCGTTCCGTGTCACTGATGTGGGATTCATTAAGGCCCTCCTTTGACGGATCGCTTCTTGTCGACATTAGCTCATTATCCAAGAAGTTGATCTAGGAACTACCCCTTTAGTACTTTGAAGCTTGCATGCCTCAATGGCAAGTTTCTCACTTCCGGTGATAGGTATACATCAATGACCTTCGACCAGAAGATTTTGCGTGGTGTTCGACGCCAAGTCCTTTATTCACACCACGTGAATTGTACTGCAGTACCTTGAGGGTCATTATCATTATCGGTGATTCCTCTCGCGCTTGTTAATGGTTTGCATCATTGACCGATAATCAAGCGATGTCTTTCCATGTTCGACTTCAGTGCAATTCTCACATGGATCGACTTGTACTTAGAGTGAAGATCGAATGAGTTTGAAGACCCCAGATCTAGTTTCATCCATCTGGGCTGCGATATATATTCAGGAGAATAAAGACATTTGACATGTACATCATTGCAGCAGATGATCATCCTACTCAAAGGATGATAGTTTCGCCAGAATTATCAGTCTACCATCAGACAATCGTCTGTTCTATGTACCAAAATGTATTTATAAAGCTGAGCATGGGAATGCCCACCTCAGCTAGATCATGAAAGCTGTATGAATCATAATGTATTGTATTGTATCTTATTACAGGTCTCCTCCCAGCAAATGGATGAACTTCGGACTCCCCTGGGTAAAGCATTTCACCCGATAAACAGCCTCATACTTTAGGGGGCAACTGTTATAGACATTTTTGTGCCTTACATCACTGATCATGAAATGTCAATAATTAAGGGATCCAAAGTCCCTGAACATGTTGTTCCTACCCCTAGAGGAACAAGGCCAGCAAACCACAACAATTCACATAAGTTCTCCACCTGAAAACACTCAAAAACAGGCCAATTCTGGATCATGTCAACTGCTCCACTGAGCATCTGCGCTGAATGTCAACTGCTCCACTGTCTACCTGCGTTGAATGTCAACTGCAAAGAAGGCTACCTGCACTGAGCGTAACTCGACAAGTGGCAGACTCATTTCTCAAGGTGTCAATGCCCAGGAAGCTTCCAAAATGACACTTGGGTCAAGGAATTCGACTGGTGATGAGTAAGAGGTTCCAAATCTCCAAGTGGAAGCAAGAACCTCCAAGTGGACTCAAGAACTAAAGTGGGAGAGGACACTAGTCACTTCTCAGGCTGACTCATCCTCTCTCCAAAACTCCTATATATAGATCTCTCTCCATGAGGTCAAGGGAGGCTGGAATATTGTGATTGCAAAGAATTGTTGTTGGATTGTGGTTAGATCATTGGGTGTTTATGCTTTGAAAGGGGTTGAAGAAGGAATTCCATTCTGCTGGGAAGGAGATGCTGGGTTGGAACCCTATGGGTTGTATCTCTTCCTGAACCTTGTTTATCAATAAATAAAGCTTCTTGGTTCTTTCCTATATGCTGGTGTTTATTGTATGATTTGCATTTAGTGTATTTGATTTACTTATAATCCTGAATCATTTATGAGTATGTATATTTTCCTTTGTGTTGTGTCTTTCTCTCGTTGCAAGTAGCTGTTCTCTTGTCACAGGTAGTTGTTCTCTTGTGATCTCGTAAGGAGGCGAGTAGCTGTGGACACCCAAAGAGGAGAGGATCTAGATCGAGGGACAACCGGAAGATAACGGTAAGTCTACCAATCTCCTCTCTTTCATATTTCATAAAGGAAGAAACCGAAGTAGCTGTATTCGTTTGTTGCTAAGGTACTGTCACACCTTAGGTGGATAGGATTGTCCTGCATAGGCATTTTTCCCCACAACACATCCCTAACTTGAACCTAAAAACAATGCATCACACTTGGGTTCAAACCAAAATAATATTTTAAGTATGGTTTGAACCCTGAACCTGAGTGTGTTGCATTGTTTTTAGGTTCAAGTTAGGGATGGAATTTGATGGGGAAATTTCACATCACAGGGTTATTCGTCTGTCAAATACAATGAATTTCTTTTGTTGAAATTGTGAAGTGTTGGAAGTAATACTTCCATGTCATGTGTAGTTGTCACTATGAGTCCCTAGGCATCAATCTAGAAGTTATTGATTTCTATGTTATGAGTTGGAGTTGAGTCATGTCTGAGTCATAATTTGTTGGAGTCAATAAGTTGTATCCTATATATATGTAACCTTTGTGATCAATAAAAAGGGGAGAGTGATTTGTGTTGTGTGTAATTTTTCTCTCTCATTCTATTTCTAATATGGTATCAGAGTTAGTACTGGCTTGACGCCCTCAAGGGAGGGCTTGGAATATGTGAAGGATCTTGAGTGTTATTATTTATGTACATATTAGTATAGATGTGATCCTGGTGGCTCCAGACACATGTAGAAGTCCAAGAGGACTCGGGAAATGTCAAAAATCAAAGTGTTTGGATTATGCTTGAACTAGGTTCATGTTAATGATCTCGTCGTCATGTTCGTGGTGGTGCAAACAGTTCGTCAATCTAAGTCCGGATGAGGAAGATAGAGGCAGTCAAAGTTTTGGTTGGCTTTTGCTGAGACGGTAGGCTTAAGGAGGTAGCATTTTGGACAAAATCCAGCCACCAGATTTCAGTCAACCTGGGCTAGATTTTGGGTGAATTTGTGGCCTGTTTAATTTGACTCCTTCGATCAAATTTTGAATGTTTTGAAAATCCCTTATTATTATTAAAAATTTAAAAAAAAATTAAAAAGGAGGTGGTGGGCCACCACTCCCACCAACCCTCACCTCTCCATATAACATACGATTGCCATGTTTGAAAGCGAGGTAGGCAAGGATTGAACCCGCTCGGCCCACGTGCATCGGCCCCCACCAGGTGGCCCCATGTACAATCCCAACAAAACTTAACACCGTACCAAAAAACAATTAATTAGTAAACCAAAATGCAATACGTCATTTAATTATGGGAGTTATGGGGCGGGCCGCCCAATGCGGACCCAACCTCCACAACATGGAGGAGGTGGGCTTTGACCACTCGACCTCCTCCACCTAATTTAGATCCTTTACCAATCCGTCTAAACAACCTTATTGATTAATCCAACCGAAAATTTATATAAGCTTTCATTTCACCAGTGCGCCTAGGTAGGATGGAGGAACCAATAGTGGGCACATAAATCAAGATGAAACTATTTTTTAATTAATTTATTGTAGGTGGAACCATGACTGAGTGAAATTTCTAGGAGGGTGAAATTTTTGCAGTGTCCAAATTGGACAAACTTTACGTTGGTCTTACACCTCTCGGCGACATGAACCCGATGGCGCAATTTGTTTCCTGATCTGAGCAGTCGATTTGCAGAGGACCCAGCGGAGGGAATCTTGGAGGAATCTATGGGGAATCTAAAAGATTCGTTGAGCCCTAGATTTCCACTTTCTCAGAATTCATAAAATTTGACAGTTTATTTTGCACTATTCGATGCCACAAATGTGATGTTGTGTTCAGATTTTCCATTCGATCATTTCATTTTTTCAGCCACTTTTATAAGTGGAGTACAGGTGTCAACATTCATGTGCGAGCAGTCATTCCATGTGATTGATGTCGTGAGATCAGTGGTACGAACATCTTCAAAAGTTTGACATCCTTTTCTTCAGATTGCCCCTAAATGTGAGGTATATGTAGTGCGTTCATGTACTTCTTTTGTTATGCATTGTGTTGTAGATATCCCTATTTGATGTTTGAAGTATGATATTGTTTCCTTGTTCCATGATTCTTGTTTGATGTGATGCAGAATCATTTGTGTGATGTACTTGTTGTCATGATTCATCATGTTGTGTTTTGAGATCCCTTTGTTGTATGTTGATGGGATACTCATGTTGTCGCCATGTATGTTTGCATTGAGATCCCTTTTATGCCATGTTGGGGGGATGATCATCATGCATGAGTTTTATGTCATACTGATAGGAGTCCTTTTTTGACTGAGAGTTCCTATAGTGAAACATATCTTGGAGCCACTCCTGTGTGAGGGAATTTTCCTTGTATGATAGCGATGTCAACTCTTATGTAAATCATCACTATTGATAGCACTTAATGCAGTGGCCTACACCATCTTGACACCGGGGGCTGGAGACATAGTCCCTCCTAGACGAAACCCGTTATCAACGTCTTATGTTTTAATTTGCTGATGATTGTCATGTTCCTCTTCTCTACAACATGTAGATGTATTCATTGATGTTCTTTTAAAATTGCAATTTAACACATCACGAAATTAAAAGACCTTGGAAGGGTCCTTTGTCACACTCGGACCTGGATCAAGTGGTATCAGAGTGATCTTTTCGTGGATGTGGATTGCAAGCATGAAGAATGGAACGTGCAGTGACAAAGGATGAAAGAGCAATGTACGAGACCATGCTCAAAATTTCCCAAAGGGTTCCAGAAATAATGTATGAAACTCTACAAAAAGAGACAGAGGAAAAGGAGCAATTGCAGCTTCAATTACGAGCCACAGAAGAGGCCCTGGAAGAACTGGAGCACAACAACCAAAAACTTCAAACAGAGAACACTAAATTGAAGATGTGTCTACATGGAGAGAGAGGAGAAACATAGTTTGCTACAACAGCTGCAAGCAAAGGAAAAGGCCTTGGAAAAGCTGCAACATGACCCATGTGAGGTAAAATGTAATTCTTCAAATTCATATATGTGTCTTGATGATGATTTCGCTATGTTTGAAAATCATACCACAGGAATTGGCTCCAAACTGTTGAGGAAAATGGGGTATGAAGGAAAATGCTTGGGCGTTAATGGCCAAGGCATTGTCAACCCCAACAAAGTAGAAGAGTTACCCCATCAGGCAGGACTTGGGTATGTCATAAAGGAAGTTGGAGAATGCGTCAAGATAGCTAGCAAACCACCAACAACAGATGATGAGAAGCCCTCATCAGTTCTTTCCAAATCAACAGAGGAGGTAAAAGATGTTGATTTCCTTTCAGTTTCGTCTTCACATAGTATGATTTATGTTGGATATTTGGAGATCCCAATTATAGGGACAAACATGAGGCTCCTTACCAGGATGAGGCACAAGGAGGAAAAAGAACTTGGTGTTAATAACCAAGGCATAACTCAGCCATTGGAGGATGTGCCGAGATCTCAATTTGCAAGCACGGGATACACCAAAAGAGAATGCTCGAAGGTGTCAGATTCTTCTGAGACATCGTCGAAATCGTCGAGGAAAGAGAATGATGGGAAAACATCCCCATCATCCCATGGCAGTTTCCATTGCAGGGAAAGAGCTGAGGCAAGCTCTCATCACCATAATTACACCAGAGATAACAAGGAAAGGTATAACCACTCTCGACATTCAAATGTTCATTTTGATTATAATCATGTTGTTAATGATGAGCGTAAAACATGGTATCGAAAAACATGTACCTTTTGTGGATTACATAACCATACATTTTCTAAGTGTTGAAAAAGAAGGACAACACACAAAAGGATGAGGCATGAAAAACCATCTCAATAGCAGACAAAGAAACATGTTAAACAGATATGGAGGAAGAAGATGTATCGCAGTCATTGCAAAAGAAGTGGCCATCAAAGAGCCACTTGTTGAAGGCTCCATCTAGAGCAACGCCTTAAAGACAAAGCATCGCTACATGAACTAGGTGAAACAATTGTTCAATAAGCAAAATCACCACAAGGAGGTGACCCATTCACCTTGATAAGTGAAAAATGGTTTCTAGATATGTTAGCATGTCATGGTCGTACTTTTGTAAATCATTTGTTGCATTTTAAAATGTAAAAGTGATGATGTTTTCCATCACTTATTAGGAAATAATGATGTCTGGTCTTATTTTGAGTTGCATGATAAACTATGAAAGTGATGTCGTGTTTCCATCACTTGTCAAAACAAAATAGTGCTCGACCTTATTTTTGTAAATCATTTGTTGCAATGATGATGTGTTTTCCATTACTTGTTGAAGCAACAATCATATGTTCGCCTTGTTTTCCTAGCTGGGGTATTGTGTCCATTTTAATGTAAACTGACCATCAAGTATGTGTTGTAAACTCGTGGCAAGTGTGGGATGCTTGGGTCATTAGTTGGTCATAAAATTCAAGCATGTAATTTACAAGACAATGTACTATAGGTTGCAGAAGTTGCAGGTGACGGCTCATCGCTTAAGGCTCCGAAGAAGAAAGGTGAAGGAGATGGAAGTGAGACCTTTCAGGATGCTTTTGATGTAGACATGGTACAAAGAAGTTGCAGATTATTTTTCATGCTTTTGGAGGATAAAAAGCTCCTCAGTGGGGAGGATTGATCCAGGTGGCTCCAGACACATGCAGATGTCCAAGAGGACTCAGGAAGGGTAAAAAATCAAGGTGTTTGGATTATGTTTTAACCAAGTACATGTTAAATATCTCGTCGTCATGATCATGGTGGTGCAAACAATTTGTCAATTTGAGTTTGGATGAGGAAGATAGAGGTAGTCAACATTTTGGTTGACTTTTGCTGACTGGGCAGGCTTAAGG
This sequence comes from Pinus tabuliformis, assembly GCA_031772625.1. Lineage (NCBI taxonomy): Eukaryota > Viridiplantae > Streptophyta > Pinopsida > Pinales > Pinaceae > Pinus > Pinus tabuliformis. The sequence continues at coordinate 1,442,241,965 of CM062818.1, read as the reverse complement.
ACGCAGCATTTTGGAAAAAATCCTACCACTGGATTGTGGCCAACCTGGGCTAGATTTTAGGCAAATTTGTGGCCTGTTTAATTTGACTCCTTCGGTCAAATTTTGAAATTTTCAAAAATGCCTTATTATTATTAAAAAATTTTAAAAAATATAAAAAGGAGGTGGTGGGCCACGACCCCCACCACCCCACACCTCTCCATATAACATACAATTGCCATGTTTAAAAGTGGGGACGGCGGGGATTGAACCCACCCAGCCCACGTGGGTCAGCCCCCATCGGGCGGCCCCATGTACAATCCCAACAAAACTTAACATCGTACCAAAAAACAATTAATTAATAAACCAAAATGTAATATGCCATTTAGCAACAGGAGTTATGGGGTGAGCCACCCAATGCGGACCTGACCCCCCTCCAAAATAACATGTTGTGGTTTCAATAAAACGAAAAAAGGGTTAAACATGGAGGAGGCAAGGTTTGACCACTCGACCTCCTCCACCAAATTTGGATCCTTTACCAATCCGTCTAAACAACCTTATTGATTAATTTGCTCAAAAATTTATATAAGCCTTCATTTCACCAATGTGCCCAGGCAGGATGGAGGAACCAGGAGTGGGCATGAAAATCGAGCCAACATTATTTTTTTAATTAATTTATTTCATGTGGAACAATGACTAAACGAAATTTCTAAGAGGGTGAAATTTTTGCAGTGTCCAAATTAGACAAACTTTATGTCAGTCTTACACCTCTCGGCAACATGATCCTGCTGGCACAATCAATTTCCTGATTTGAGCAGCCGATTTGCAGAGGACCTAGAGGAGGGAATCTAAAAGATTCCTTGAACCCTAGATTTCCACTTTCTAAGAATTCAGAAATTTGACAACTGATTTTGCACTATTCGACGCCACAAATCTGATGGTGTGTTTATATTTTCCATTTTTTCATTTCATTTTTTCAGCCACTTTTCTAAGTGCAGTGCAGCTGTTAGCATTGATGTGCGAATAGTCATTCCATGCGATTGATGCCATGAGATCGATGGTATGAACAACTTCAACAATTTTACATCCTTTTCTTCAGATGGCCCTTGGATGTGAGGTATATGCAGTGTGTTCATGTACTTCTTTTGTTATGCATTGTGCTGCACAGATCTCAGTTTGATGTTTGATGTGGGATGTTGTTTCCTGGTTCCATGATTCCTGCGTGATGTGATGCGGAACCATTTGTGTGATGTACTTGTTGTCATGATTCGTCATGTTGTGTTTTGAGATCCCTTTGTTGTATGTTGATGGTATACTCATGTTGTCATCATGTATGTTTTCATTGAGATCCCTTTTATGCCATGCTGGTGAGATGATCATCATGCATGAGTTTTATGTCATACTGATAGGAGTCCTTTTTTGACTGAGAATTCCTGTAGCAGAACATCTCTTGGAGCCACTCTTGTGTGAGGGAATTTTCCTTGTATGATAGCGACGTCACCTCTTATGTACACCATCACTATTGACAGCGCTTAATGTAGCGGCCTACACCATCTTGACACCAAGGCTCAGAGACGTAGTCCCTCCTGGACTAACTCCGTTATCAACGTCTTATATTTTCATGTGCTGATGATTGTCATATTCCTCTTCCTTACAACATGTAGATGTATTCATTGATGTTCTTTTAAAAATTCAATTTAACACATCATGAAAGTAGAAGGTCTTGGAAGGGTACTTTGTCACACCCGTACCTGGATCAAGATGTGTGAGTTTATTTTTAGTGTAAGATTTTTTTTTTGAACTTGTGTATAGATCTATTCGTTTGTTTGTAGCTTCTTCAAGAATCGACAGATCCTTTCATTATCTTGTTATCTATAAAGTTTTGTTTGTGCTTATCTTCCCATACCTTGCAAAGGAGCTAAATTCATGCCTGGATGGTTTTGTCAAAGTTTAGTGCACTATCATATTATAAATCTACAAAATCGTGTTGTTGCATGAATCTAGATTTGAGATCTAGATCTAAGATCCGGGGCAGAGGAGTTTCAAGTGGCTAGTGATATATGTTAAAGCGGTTTGATTGTATAGTTATCTATTGAGTGATGGTTCATCTTATTGGCACATTACATTTTATTATTGACATGAATGCATTTTCCATAATATTCATGATAATGGATTTTCTTTTGGCTAGTGCACAAAGATGGAATTTAATGTTTAGTAAGTTGAAGTGTGTATGTAATGTGTTAGGTATGCGTGTTATGTTAGGGAGAGGACAATAATTTTAGAATTTTGCATAAGTACTTTATAAAGTTTGGTGTATAAGGTAGTTTATTAGATTAGGTTAAACAATGGATGTTTTGTATCGAAACGTGTTTTTCAATCAATATAGAGGCATTGTTCAAGTTCAAAATTTAGTTTACTTATCTAGTGAGGCTTGTGGGAAGTTGCATTAGGCTTAAGAATATAGCTGTAATTCCATTAACTCAATCCTAAATCTTTTTGGTGACAAAAAACAAGTCTACCATGTATATCGATAAAAAAAAGTCTACGAGGCCCAAGTTGTAGCTAAGGTTAGTCATTTCCATTATTGTAAATTGAGGGAGGCCCTAGAAATTGAAAAAAGACCCAATAATTTGAATAGAGATGATGGTTGGAATATTAGTAGAAGTTGGGTCTCTGTCATGCCCTCCTAGTTGTTTTTTTTTTTTCATCTATGTTGATATTGGCATCCTTTTTATAGCATTTTTTGTTGATTTATTCTTCATTAAAGTTTATTTTCTTGATCCTTCATGGTTTTTATGTATTTTATCATCCTATTTGTTCTTAACTCCTTTTAGTATTTTGTTATTTGTTTAATGGGCCTGAGCCCCATATTTTATTGTTAACCCCATTTTATTTATTGATTATTTTTTCTTTGGATATATATATGTTTCTGTTCTTATTTATTTATTTCTATATATATATATATATATATATTGACTTGTGTATATTTTTGTTTTATTTTATTTATTTTTCCATTAATTATTTTTAATTTATTTTATTTTATTTCCATTACTTGTTTTATTTATCAAATGATTTTGTCTTGATTACAATTTTCACTCGTTTTTATAATTTTTGACTCCCCTCCTTTAAAGTTTGACTTTGATTATTTATTTATTTATTTTAAAAACTAGTTGTTTAATATAGTGGTTACTTATTAATATTTGTTTTTAATAAATTAATAAACTAATATCATAGTTTAAATATTATTTTTCAAAAACTAGCCATTTAATATAGCCGTTACAAATTAATATTTTAATAAATTAATAAGCTAATATCATTATTTAAATATTATTTTTCAAAAACTAGCCATTTAATATAGTTGTTACCAATTAATATTTTTAATAAATTAATGAAATAATATCATTATTTAAATATTTTTTTCAAAAACTAGCTGTTTAATATAGTTGTTACTTAATAATATTTGTTTTTAATATATTAATAAATTAATATTATAATTTAAACATTATTGTTCAAATATAGTCGTTGCTTGAAATTATGTCTCGACATTCCTCTCTATATAAGCCTTTGCCATGGTGCGCCTCTTTAATTGGTCCTAATGATGAACCACACTTGTTGGTTCGAAACGCGTCAGCCAAAAAATTCTCTCATGTGATTTCTACTAAAAGACTTTTTTTAATTCATTATGGATCACAGAGGCTTGAATTCAAAAAAAAAATGTTCAAAGTAATAGATACACCAATTGTTGTATAAGTTTGAAGGTGCTTTGTCTTCAACACTGTATTGGCACTACCCCTTCACATTATTGGAGAAATTAGATGTAAGTGTCGCTTATAAAGAGAATGAAAATCATTATTTGAGATAAGCGTTTTCTAATACACATAAGACTATCCACCAAATACTCATCAAGTTATGTTGAATCCCAAAGTTATTATTTCAGATTTGGAAAAAACAAAAATTAATAATTCAATGCAAATAATCATATTTGGTTTAGACCAATCCTTCAACAAAAGTTTTCAATCATTAAAATCTTATCTAAAGAGCCCAAAGTCGTGCTTTCTTTACATGGTTGCCCAATATATTAATATTTAAATAATTAAAATCTATCCAAAGAGTCCATAGTCATTTTTCTTTACATGGTTTCCCAATCTATTAAGAAGGTTGTGGAGATGAGTCAAGCTTTCTGTAATAGCCTCAGATTAAGTTTCCATGTAATAAATGGGTATTATAAGGGTAAAATAAAACTAGTCATGGGACACATATTCTAAGCTGAATGGAGGGGAAAAATATTATATTCGGATCCACTTGTGCTTTATTATTGGCTATGGAAAATGGCATTGGCATTGGAAAAGGTAAAAGACAATAACATGAAATTTGATATAATAATTAAAGGAACAAAAGAGAAAATGAAGATTAAGAGACAATAATATGCATGCAAGGGAAAATCAAGGAGAAGGAAAAGAAAAAGAAAGGAAATTGGGAGAGGAGTCATTCTAGCATTATTCACTTTTGGAAGGAGCAAGAGAGAACACTTTAAAAGAAGGGGAAGTAAGAAAGAGAGAGAACTTGGACAAAAAGAATACACAAGCAAGAAAGCAAGGAAAGAAAGGGAGCACAAGAAGAAAATTATACAACAATAAGGAAAGGAAGAAATCAAGCAAAGAATGAGCAACCAACAAGATGATTTTCCAAGTAACCAGTTTCACATTTGATTATGTTATTGGGATGTGAATGCATGGTTTATGCATTGGTTTATTGGTCATGTTTGTTGTCATTGGCATGTGATTTTCCTGAAATGAAAGTGATGTACAACCTTTCCTTTTCCATTTCCTAGATAGACAAGGTATAGTGGGTTTTCATTTCGGTTGAGCTTCTAATTTCCGGTGGATTTCGATCCAATTGAGGTGATCTTAGCAAAATCCCAAGGGTTAAGGGTGGAGATGGTTTTCTCTAGGAAGCTCTTCACATGTGGGTGGAGACAGAAAAATTCATCTGGGTATGTTGAAGAAATCCTGAGGAATCCAAGCTTGTATTGATTTTGATTATTTCCGAACCAATTTAGGTGAAATAAGTGTGGCTTGGGGGCAGAGGTGGTATAATCTCTGGATTCCCTATTTTGGTTATGTTTCATTTTATCCCATGTGATCCCACATTCATGCTTAGAATATGGCATGGGGGTGATTAATAGAAAGAAAGATTTGGTCCAGCCCAATCTATGGTCATGTGGTAGGTAGAAGTCCTTGCCTTGGTTGGCACTATGCATACATTATTACGTGTTCTTCTTTATTGAGATCAATGAGCACAAGTATTGGTTATTGTGTGGATTTTATGACTAGTTTCTCATGGCTTCATTCTGCTTAAATGTTGGTTACATGAATGGTATATCTATTATTATATGATGTGCATTTGTTATTGATGTTGTTCATTGTTTGACAAGTTATTAAAAAGTTATATGAATGCATGAGCTAACAAGTGTTTGTTGCAACTAGCTTGAGAGAGAAGAAAGCCTTCTTAATGAAAAATTCATAAAACTAAGGAAACAATGAACATATATGAATTCATGACCTATAGTTACCATGTTTACCAAGTGTTTGTATAAATGATTCCGTAACAACCCCAGGTTAAAAGTTCATGTAATAAATGATAACAAAAGAAAAATAAGACCAAGGTAAGGGAACACATATTCCAAGCTGAATGTTGGGAAAAACATCCTAGTGGATGTCACTTTGGTTTATTATGGTTAATAAATCAACAAAGGTAAAGAGGCATTGATTGGCATTTATTTATGAGAAATTTAGGACATTAGGATAAAAGGAAGTTGAAGGGACACATATTTACATGAGAATGAAATTAAAGGAAAAATGAAGCATAATGAAGAAAATAGAGAGATCAATGATAAAAAGGCACCTGAGAATCAATTCACAACTTTTTTGCTCAGGATTTTCCCAGTTTTAGAACAGGTGTGGCAAAGGAAAGAGGGCAAGCACTTGGACAAGCAAGCAAAGGAAGCAAAAGGAAAGACAAGGAACATAAAGGATAAGCAAGGAATGTTGGATCAAGAATCTTTAGCAGGAAGTTCTAGAAGACAACATATTCCATGTGTGATTTCCTATCTGAGGTGTCATTGCATGGTACATGCATTCAATTATTTGGTTCATTTTCTATCATTAGCATGGGTTTTTCTAGGTTTGAGAGTGCTTTCAACAATTCCTTGCCATTTCCTAGATAAGCATGGTGTGATGGGATTCTTTTTTGGTTGAGATTTGGATTTCCAAAAGGTTTTGGAACTTGGTGAGGTGGTCTCAGGAAAATTCCCAAGGGTTGGGCGTGGATATCGTTTAATCTCTAGGAAGCCCTCGACAAGTGGGTGGAGATAGGAGAATTCCTCAAGGTAATGGTGAAGAAACTCTGAGGTATCCAATATTATTTTGTCTTTGTGATCTCTTGACTAGCTTTGGAGAGATTGTGGTAGTCAGAGGGTGGAGGCGGTTTAATATCCAGGAAGCCCTAATTGGTTATGTCTTGATATCCCACATTCATGCTTGTAATATGGCATAGGGGTGATTGGTTGAAAGAAAGATTTGGTTCAACCCAATATATGGTTGGATGGTACATGGAAGTCCCTGACTTGGTTGGCTTTTGCATTAGTTAATAAAAGTTTTTTCCTATTGTAATCTATGAGAACTTTTACTTTTTATTATGATCATTTGATGGTTGTTATGATATGGTTATTAATATGGTTATATGTTAGTTATAAGCATGTATTTGTAATGTACTTTAGCTATGACCTGTTCGAGTTTTCATAAGTATTTGATAGTTAATGAATGCATGAGCTAAAAAGTGTTGTTGTAGCTATTAAGAGAGGGAATTAGACCTTCTTGGTGATTCTCAGATAAGTTTCAGACTTCTACGACCATATATGCATTCACGACCTGTAGCTTACATGTTCACCATATGTTTGACGAAATGGTTGTCATGGTTAGGCTTGGTTAGTTCAAATTATTGTTCAAGTTTTGTATGAATATGATTGTCATTATGTCATTTATCATTCTTAGAAGGTACAAGTAGTTCTTAGCAGTGGTCTGGTGGTTGACCTGGAAAGGTGCCTCAGATATCAGGACTGCACCCTCTAAATTGGATATTTTTGTCTATAACTGCATGGAAGTAGTTTCATGCGTGTTGATGGAACCCTATAATCACACCCTTACAGGATTGTGCATGTGGTTGGGAGTCTAGCTTAGTGAAAAAGTAATCCAGCTCAGGGTTTGGTTACCTGTAGTGGTTTTTTGGCCCCTGAATGCCCATAAGCCATATAGGATGAACATAGTTACCGATCAAATGGGAGCTATTACCTAAAAATGGGTACTCTAGCCCAAAAGTTCCAAAAAAACATGAAAAGACATGTTGGAAATGAAAAGTGTTGATGTTGGAATAACACATTTTTTTTTCGGGGTACATTTTCAACATTTTTTAAAAATGGCAGTAAAAACCAAAAAAAAATTGTGCAAAAAACACCCTAAAAATGAAATGTGTTGATGTTGGAATAACGTCTTTTTTTTTCAAGGTAAATTTTCAACATTGTTTAATAATGACGTTAAAAATAAATATCATGACTCTGAAAAGCTTCATTTTCCAATGATCTTCAAGCATGACATTAAAGATAAAATATCATGTCTTTGAAAAGCCTTAAAATTCCAATGATTTTTAGGCATAACATTAAATTTAAAATATCACGTCTTTGAAAAGCTTTAAAATTATAAGAATTTTAAGGAATGGTGCTAAGAAAAAAATACTTATCATTGTTTTCAACCATGGAATTAAAACCAAAGATTATGACTACAAAAAAATCTTAAGTTTTCAAAATATTTCAAGCATGATATTAAGGATAAATTTTATGACTAAAAAAACTTAAAAAATGAACACTTGAATGAAAGAGTTATTGTACCAAGAGAAAATTATTTCTTAAATGCTAAATGTATAGCAATTTGAAAATCTTAACCTAAGACAATTTGATACATTGCAACAAAAATTAATAAAACAACCATCAAATTGACATGCAGTGTAGGAGAATCCGACCCATTGTAATGAAAACTTAAAGACCAACTATGAAATTGACACATTGTGGGGAAACAGTCGATTCATTATAACGAAAATTTTCAAATAAACTATCAAATTGCACATAATGGGATTGGGTTGCTAGACGAGCATTGACACAGACCCTACAAAAGAAAAATTAATAATAAAAAAATTAAAATAATAAATAAATATATAAATAAATAGAATTGAAAAATACAAAAGAAAAAAAAAATTCAAATTGAAAAAAATAAAAACAATAAAAAAGAACACAAAGATTTAAAAAATAATCAAGTAATAAAACACACACACACACACACACACACACACACACACACACACATATATATATATATAAACTTGTAAAATTTAAAAAGGGAAAATATTTAAAAAATACACATAATTTAAGAAAAAAACGTTAAAAATCAACCAAAAACAAATAAAAAAATCAAAACCAATTTGTTTTAAGAGAAAAAAAAATTAAAATTAAAATTTTACATAAATTACAAAAATAAAATAAAACATTAAAATAAAAAGAAACCTCAAATTAAATATATATATATATATATATATATATATATATATATATATATATATATAAACAAAAACAAAAAATTTCCCACAGACCTTTTAATTTCTTTTTATTATGAGGTTATTATTTATTATTTTTTTTAACTTATAAAAAATTGTTTTAGATTCTTTTTCCCTTAAATTATATGTTTTTTCGAAATATTTTCCTTATTTATTTATATTTTGATATATATATATATATATATATATATATATATATCTATATATATATATATATATATATATATATATATATATATATATATATATATATATATATTTAAATTTTTTATTTTTACATGTTAATTTTGTTTTTGCTTACATTTTTATGGTTTTTTTTATATATTTTTTATATTTGATTTTTTTTGTCATGTTTTTTTTTTTACCAACATGAAAATCACCAACATTTAAAAGGATTATCCACACATAATACATTAGAAAATTTAAAGTGTAAAGAATAAGCCCTCTAAACAAAAGGAATTGATGTTGCATCAACACTTTTCGAAATCAAGATGAAAATCTTTGACAAGAAAAGATGTTCACTCTTGATACATAAAAAAATTTAAAGTGTAAAAAATAAACCCTCTAAAAAAATGTGTTGATGCTACATCAACACTTTTCAGAATTAGCATGAAAATCACTAACATTTAAAAAAATGTTCATACTTGATGCATAAGAAAATTTAAAGTGCTAAAAATATGGTAGAAAAAAAGGTGTATTGTTAATACTCACTTTTCAAAATCGAGTGATTTTTTGCTACCTCAAAAGAATGGGTGCTAGGTAATTTTCTCGTTTGATTGGTAACTATGTTGATGTTAATTTGTGGTCAGTAAGTCTCTCTTGTATGGCCCACTTCCTTAATTGGATCGAGGAGGTCAGGTCATACCATAGTGTGAATCTTCACATTTACTGGAGGACCTCTAAAACTTAGTAAATGTGTGGAGGGGGTGTCACAGATTGGTATAAGAGCTTCTAAGCTCAAACAATTGGATTGGATGGGCTAAATGTATATAGTTATGCATGCATAGTAGGTCATACATGCAATGTGGTGGTCATTATGCAGTTTGTTTCATCATGTTGTTGTTGGTATGATATGAGGCTGATTTGTTGGTCGAGATGGAGCAGTAGATGCAAATCATCAGAGCGAGGTTGGAACACTGGACCTCAGGATAAGAGCAGATCACCATATAGGTTCATATGTTGGGCATGCACGTATGATGGTCAATGGTTGTTATAAGCATTATGTGTAAATTCCTGTCATTTTATCATTGTTGTGGTCATATGCATGATAGATGCTAGTTGATCAATGTGGTCATATGCAAATGCATTAGATAGTCATGAATGATAGTAACATGTTGTTATATGCATTGTAGGCATATGCATGATGATTATGGTCATTGCATTTGAGATCTTGATGTTATAAGTATTGTGCTAATCTGTATTTTTCTGTCCAAATGGTTATGGTTATGATATTTAGGTATGAGTCGATATACTTGTGATATTGTGTCATACTAATATGAGCTTAATTATGCATATGTGATGGCCTCCACTGAGATACATTGAGGTATGAGTTTGATTATATAATTTATTTGGTTTATCTGATAGGGTATGCTTACAAGTTGTCTGGATATTTGGTCAATTGCATGATATGAGTATGTGTCTATAAGATTGCATGAACGAATGATCTTGTTTTAAAATGGTTGTACTAACATAGTATATGCTGAGACAACTGATATGCACTTGAGTGTAAGTGGGTGTTAATTCTAGTATTATGACTAGTGACTGTGAGTTGATTGCAAATTATGACATGACTGCTAGTCTTAGTAAAGTTTAATTTCAAAATAATAGACACGATGTCTTGATCGTTGGAATATGTGACTGACATGTGTGAATAGTTGTAGAGCAACATGCTTGGTATTAGCATGACAAGGTAATATTTTATTTGTTTATATAACTAACAGCTAGGTGATATGATAACACATAATAAGACTCAATCGCAACAAGGAAAAAGGTAAAAGAAAAGAATTGGGTAATAATTCCTTTGGCTATGTTTGGAAGCCACAATTCCAAATAAATGAGTGATTTGCATGAGTATAGTAAATCTTGTTAACCTTGATTTTGTCTGACATTATGTGGATATATTCTTGAACATGTATTTGATAGGTATAACAACTAGCTTCCAGTTATGGCTAGATTCTTCAAATATTTGGAGTCCCTTGAGAGATGATATATGTATGTGTTCAGTTATAGGTTAGCATATTGGGTATAACAAGGTAAGGTAATCAATACATTGTCATGTTTATTTATGCACTGACAATTGTGTGTTTATGGTAGTATGATGCAAGGGATCACATGGCAAAAGGGACTGCCATGAAATATTAAGGGTAAGGTTGATATTTCCTTTGGAATCATTGGGAACCCATGGGGTTGAGTCATGGTGTTTGTTACTGTTTTGTGCCTTTGGTATCTTGTAATTTGTTTATGTTTGACTTGCGATTTTGATTATGTCTAGTGCATGGCCATGCCACTTTACATATGGTGTCGTATTGTTATTGGTTTTCCATGGTTTTCTTCTTGTCTGTTTCTTATTCTTGTATTTTATGTTTTGAGGCTCTTGGGAACTCATTTGCAAAGAGGAATTTTAATAGATCTCGGGGGAGATGAATGAAGCCCAACAGGTAATGTAAGACCCAGATGAAACTTGGTGAATGTATAAGGGAAACTGAAGGCAAGAATATGACAATCAGTTGGATTCGCTAGGTCCACTAGGGTAAATGGATGGTGGTAGGATAGTCATGAGAAAGGTAACAGGAAAGGTAAGGTGAATGGATTGAGGGGTTAGATTCCTTGGCTATGTTGGGAACTATTGTTCTCAATATTTTGTATGTTCGACATAGATAAAGGGAGTTCTCTTAACCTTGACCTTATGATATCTGGTAATTGTGTTGTGATTATGATTATGATGATGTCTATATATGTATACATGTATGTATGTATGTTGTTCTCTGACAGGATAGTCAAGGATCATGATTTTGGAGGAATGATTTCTTATGCAGGTGAATGGCATGAAGAGGTTCCTAGTTTATGAGGAGTCAAGTGGGCAGGGTAGCCCTGATAGGTCTACGAGGTTAGTATCATATGGACATGAATTGATATTATGTTCTTATATTATGCCTATGTTTATTCCATGGTAGGTAATATTGAGGGATACATCAATGGAATGAAAGGAGTGTGATCTATGACATGTTGGGACAAGCATGGATAGTGGAAAGACACTAGAGCAAGGTTTCTAGGTAGAGACATTGTGGTCAATGGATGTGCAATACTACTTTTGTGTACATGTGATGTTGTGTAGGTGGTGTTGTATACATGTGGTGTCATATACATGCTATAAATGTGGTTTTGTGTACATGTTGTACATGTGGTGTTGTGTACGTGGTGTTGTGTACATGTTGTGTTGTGTTCATGTTGTACATGTGGTTCTATGTGCATGTGATGCTATGTACATGTTATAGTTGTGGTGTTGTGTGCATGTCGTGTTGTGAACACGTTGTGCAGGTGGTCTTGTGTACATGTGGTGAAGCATACACATTGTGGAGGTGGTGTCGTTTACATATGGTGTTGTGTACATCTTGTGCAGACGGTTTTGTCTACATGTGGTTGTTATAGCACCATTTACCACTCTTGGTAGATCTGACGCTCTGATTATGGCCTATGGTAACCCTTCCTTCTAGACTTGGTCCAAAATCTAAAAAACAATGTTTTATTCCCGATACGCTACATTTATCTATGATAAAAGTGTGTACAGGTCAGAATATATCCAACCTACATACATATGTTAAAACACTTAAAAAGATTAAATTTCCTTAATTTCGGGTGGAGCTTAGGGTTTTTATCTGTTACTCACCTCTTACTGCCCGTCGCCCAACTATTTCCCAACTGAAAAAACTAATTTGGATAAGTATAAATAAACCACCATGGGAAGGCCTTAAGGGAGAATATATGAGATATTGATACTACACTGAGATTATCCTTGATCGAGTCTGAAGAATCTCTGTTCCTCTTGCACTCCCCAAAGCTTTAGGAAACTCTTGTTTCCTTGTTATAGATATCCTCCATCTTGCTTGAGATATCCTTGTATTGGTGATGGAGGAAGATTGCTGAAGACTGGGAAAGGACGGATCCAGAGGATGGTTCCACTTGGAGCAGAAGAAGGACTTAGGTCATATTTCTCCACTTTACTTGTAGCTAAATTCAATAAAAGGAACGTTGCTCTATTTCTGATATTAAATGTGTTTATGCATCAAATTATGTTGTAATATATTTATGAATCTTATGTTGATGTATAATTAGTCATTCATTTATATGATTTAAAGTTAATATCATGAACATTCTTTATGTTTCTACCACTGTGTATGTTCCATTTGAATAATTTTCATGTTTCAAGAACATAAGGAGGAGCTGAGGGTTTGCATCCTACGGGATCTACCCAAACGAAGGACATTGGAGTAAGGACACTCCTACATAGTTTAGTAGAATAAGCATTTTTGTTGATTTCTTGAGCATTTCTTGTTGTGGTTTTCCCTCTGCTCTATTGGGGTTCTCAACCCAAAGCCCTAGTGTGGCTTCACCCGCAATAGAATTGGCGACTCCACCGGGGATAAAAATCTTCTTATTCCTGGTTTGGGTTGTTTTTTCTCAATGAGGGTTCAGTATCTTGATTGCTTGCTTTTACAATATTGTTCGGTCCATTAGTGTCCTAGGCATCAGGTCTGTTCTTCTTTATCAGACCTTGATTTTTGTTTTTCCTAATAAAGCTTTGTATACGATGTTTTCTTTGATTAAAATAGTCTATACACATAGGTTTCTTTAAATAAGACTTGTGTATACACGAGTTTCCTATATTAGAAACGTGTGTGCACGCTTCTATGTCTTTACACAGTCACGTATGAAATTTTTTGGATTGTTTTTTCAAATCTTTCTACCTAGTTAGGTCTACTGCCTAGTGGTTTATGCTATTGTATGGTCATTTGCTATCTGGAGAATTCATTTTTCTTGCAAGCTTTCTTTTTCAAAATCACCTTCTCACTGAAAATATTTTGCCTAGGATTTCTTCTTAAGCAAGTTTTTAGTTTGTATCTTGGGTTCAAGGCTTCGTTATGAAGTTCTTTTGTTCTAGTCTTCCAGAATAGAAAATTGTTTTCAATTTTGTTTCCAGCTCGAATTTCAAGTCCCTTGCTTTTATTTCCCTTGTTTGGTGGCCTTATTGCTTTTCTTTCTTTTTTGAGAGTTTTTTTAACAAGTTTAAAAGTATTTCTTTCGTGGCATTTTTGTCAGTTTGTCGAAATCTTTTGCTACTAGTTGGATCAGTTTGTGCAAGTTCACAGTCTTCCTTGTTCAAGTTTTATTCATTTGCGAGTTTATAACTTGGGAGATTGAATGAATCCTTGTGCCTATTTATTGATCTTTCAAGTTTTAGTAGTACTTTTGTGACCTCAAAAATTTGTTTTCTTCCCTTAAAAGAAGAAGCTCAAAAAACATTGCTTTCGTTTTTTTGTTTCCAAGTTTTTGGTTTTCAGTTTCTTTAGTTTTAGTGTTGAAAAGTGAATTGAGATCTTTTTTTATTTTTTCTACTTGCTTTGAAGAGAGATTTGGGTTCAAATTTTTTCCCTCTTCATTTTAAGTTGGCTTATTGTCTCTATAAAGAGTTGCATTTGCTTATGAGTGTTGTTTAGGATCTTGCATCATCATTGTAATTTGCATTAGGTTAGCTTGCATTTTAAGGCATTCTTAGTCTTTTTAGTTTTTGGGTGTGTGTGGATTGTTTCAGAAAAGAAAAGAAAAATATTTTGCTTATATATAAGTTTTCATAGAACCCAAGTAGAGATCACTCTTCATCAAAAAAATGACTGCATTCACATAGGTAGTTTTCTATTGATTTCTTTTGGGTCATAAAAACATCATCAGTTTCACTCTCATAATTCCCCTAACTTAAAAAATAGCTACATAAAATAAAGCGATTAATAAAATGAACTAGAACTTTTATTGTTGTCATTAACAAACACCAACAATTTTAGGTTCATTAGGGCCTTGGATTAGGTGAGTGGAGAGTTAACTCTCCAAGGCCGCTCAAATTACAAAACATAGAAGTTGAATAAAGAGAAAAACCCAATATCATTAGAAAGGCCGAGAAAGCTTTGTGACTGGGAGTTAAGCACGAGGGAGAGCAAAGACAAGGAAGAGAGATACCCCTTCTCCTACTTGTTGGATCCTGCCTCACAGCTGTTCTGCTCGACGTTTGATAGGAGTTGGTATCCATATTTTCCTTTCCTCAGGATCGCATAGGTGGTTGTGGAGGAGAATCCCGTGGCATCTTAGGCTGATATTGCATCATGTTCAACAATAATTTTGAAGGGTACCCTTGTGAATCTTAGGTGCTTACACTGATAAAGGCTGTTGTCTAGAGGTCGACGTAACTACCTCTGATACCTTCACTAATAGGCCTGGGGTGTAATTATCCCAGTCTATTTTCTGAAGGCCCTTGATTTTGGCTTTCTTGTTTTTTGGTGTCTCGTCCTAATCACCTGGAGCAGAAATACTTGAGACTTATTTGATTTCTTGTATATTTAGGGAATTTTTAGAGAGTTCTCTTTTTCTCCTAGTTGGCCTAGCTTTAAACTTTTTTGAGTCTTTAAGTAGATTTATTTAAAATAATTCAAAGTGGTTGATCGACCAGCTCATCAGTCTAGGAGACTTCGTGGGCTATCACCTATGAGTCCTGAGCCTTCTCCTCGAAGGTGTAGGAGCAATACTACCAGTGGTTTTGAAGTAGTGGCAATAGGCACATTGAAGATTGATCCTCCGGTTGGAGTCATTGATTCACAAGATAGACCTCGTACAAATAGAGAGTTAGAAAGGAAAACTCTAGTTCTTTCTCGATTCCTCTTCCAGTAAGAAAATAATATCGAGGTCGAAGAGCTTTCAAAGTCTATTGTGGCTCCTAGTTCTCCTCTTCCTCCTGATCATCCAGACATTTTATTATACATCAAAACTTCAACCAATATGCCTTCGAGCCCAAGTTTATATCAATCTTTTCCTTTAATGACCACTGCTGGAAGCATGGCATCCATGAAAAGTGCTATGAGTATGCAAAATCCTATATATGTACAAGGAGGAGGAATAATTTCTATACCTTTTGTCACCCCTAACACTGTTATATTTGGTTCTACTTCCATTCCATCTTCAAGTGGAAGTTCTCAGGCTGTAGCCTCTGGCATTGGCTTTTTCCCTTTTGGAATGCCGACTAGCGTGATTCCTTTAGTTTCATTGAGTACTCCATCAGCTGCCTCCACATCCATGGCAAGTAGATCAGCTTCTTTTTAGGGTTTCCCATTTAGGGGTGGTCATATACCACATTCCAACCCAACTGCGGGATCCATGCCTTTTTCCTTTTCAGGTCAAGGTTATAATTCGTTTCAAAGTTGGACAAACCCTGCGGTTAGTGGGTTAGGAGCTGGGAATCAATATTATTTTGGCCAATAAGGGAATATGCCTTATTCTTTTGTCAATTCATTTCAAAAAAAAATTCCCTACACTAATGCATGGAATCCTTATCAGGGGTTTTCTACTCCTTTTAACACTTATTTAGGGGTTAACATTACTAGTTACGGACGATTTTCGGTAGGAGTTGGTCAAACACCGAATTTTGTTGGACCAAAAGGGGCTCCTTATGGTTCAGTTGGGTCTACGAATTACTTCGGGCAACCTAGTGCCTTCATAAATCGAGGCCATTCTTTTCAAAACATTGGGTGTTATGCCCACACCGGGTGGAATCCTCAGGGTCCGCCATGACTCCCTTTTCTAGCAGTGTTAAACTTGCCAGATATCACTAAATTGACTAATGATGTGATTAAGTATAACCCAATTTGACCTCTAGTCCCAACCAAACTTCCCTCAGATATACCAAAATTCGATGGGAAGACTGGTGAAGATCTAAGTAACCATGTAACCACTTTCCACTTATGGTGTTCGTCCAACTCCCTGATAGACGATTCAATTAGGTTGAGATTATTTCAATGGAACCTAACTGGAAATGCAACTAAGTGGTACATAGAACTGCTAGGGGGCACCTTCAATTCTTTCGGCGATTTGGCTACTATCTTTTTGAACCATTTTCAATTGCCCATTCAATATGATGCTGGAACTGAGCTTCTGGCTAATTTCCAACAGGATTAGGCAACTCATATTTCAGATTATATCTAGGAATGGAGGAGAAGGAAGAGGATCATTAAAGCCAATATTCCACAAGAATTCCTTCTTGAATGGTTTCTCAAATCATTACAACATGAGATCTCTAAGGACGTGTCCCTCTCTGGTGTTTTCACTGAAGAGTAGGCTATTTTCAAGGCCCAGCAGTTAGAACTGATCTATTCTGAGTCTAGGGTTCTTCAAAAAATTCTACCTGAAACTCCTAGATCCAAGGTGGATATAGCCAAATCGAAGCCAGGTCCCCACGCCGATGGGCTAGTCGGATCAATTGATGTTAACATGATTAACCTATTGAATCAATTGTAGCAGTTGTCTTTACAAATTGCTTCCTCTATGCAGGCATCACCATCCACATCTACACCTTCTCAAACTACATCTATAAATTTCTTCCAAACATCTAACCCCAAAGGAAATCAATAATCTGATTAAAAGAAGAAAGGACGAGGCAGGAAGAAGAACCAAGACGGGAAGGGCAATGCAAACAAACCCGACAATAATGTTGGAGAAGGTAAGAAAGAGTCCAAGAAAAAGGTAAAATTTCCATGCAAGTTATGCAATGGGGATCATTTGACTCATATCTGCCCTAATATCCAAGGCGCTCAAAGCTTATTAGTGCAGCAGGGGTCTTCTAGCTCCCAAGTTATTCTCACTAACCCTTTTCCCCAAGGGCAACAATTACTTGCTGACGTGAATTCTAATGCTGGTACCCCCACAGGGGGAAACTACGAAGGGGATAATTCATCAAATGTCTACATGATGAGCTCACATGTTGATGTCTCTACGCGATCGTGTGATTATGGTGAATAGTAATCATCTAAGGTTAAGTTTTCTTCCAATGCCTCAGAGCCATTCCATATCGAGAGACCCTCCATTGAGTCCATACCTTGGATGCTGAAAGGCTGCATGAAGCGCTCAACCATTAACCCTAATGATAGCACAGCCTAGAACTACTCGATTGTAGAAGATCTGGCTCAAAGTCCTTGCTCTATGTTAGCATTAGAGGTACTCTAGTTGTGCCTTGCTCATAGGAATGCTTTGCTCTTGACAATCGGAGTAGTAGATCCAAAACTTTTTTGTGTGCTCACTTTTGATTTGTCAAACATCAAATAGGGACTTCCCCATCATATGGATTTCCAGATAAAGTATACATATAGAAAGACTAACATCTTTCGAACAGTTATAGATGAGGGATCTTCCACATGTGTGATGTCCATGTCATGTTGAGAGGCCATTGGATCGCCTCAAGTTGTTCCTTCACCAGCTCTATTGATGAAATTTGATGGAAACTCTCATAGGCCACACAGGATTATTCCAGCCTTTCCCATCTATGTTTGGGGAAAAATTGTAAATATTGAAGTAGAAATAGTCAATGCCAACCTATATTACAACCTCCTCTTAGGTAGGAATTGGATATATGAGATGGATGCCATAGTTTCATCATTATTTTTCATCCTTTGCTTTCCTCATGAGGGAAGGATTGTAAATGTGGATCAGATGGATTATTATCTAGGTGACTCCCATGCATCTTCTGACTCTACTGTTCCATTAGTGGAAAATCCCAGGCAACCTATTTAGAATTTAGGAGTTGGAATGTAATCTTCCTTAATGGGTATTTTTGATCTTCCTACTCCTTCAGCCAAAATCAATGCTATTTCATCCTCCAAGGGACCTTCTCGAAGAGAGTTCTTGCGAGCTCATTATTTTTCAGACCCTTGGCCTTTACCCTCATCTACGACCACATTAGATGGAGGGTAGGTAGGTGGAATGGCATGTCCTATATCTGCAGCGGAAATTTCTTATCAGTCTATTGTTAACTCTATAGACTCCCATCCTACTCCTTTCTCACCAGAGGAGTTAGATGGAGATGTGGCTCCAGCCTGGATCCTCAACTCAGCTCCAGCTCAGGATTGCTTAGATACAGTCTTACCATCTGAGGAAGCAATTCTAGAAGCAACAATGGGTGTTGATAAACCATGGGATGATTCACATCATCGTTCATATTTCCTACCTCATTTGCAAGAAATCAAGTCAAGTTTGTCCAGTCCGTATAATAGTGATGTTCATACAGTTTTAAACCCTTTGCCCCCAGCACAATTTTCTACCAAAGGTAACATGTCTATTATCTCACGAACTCTACCAGTGAACATCTCCAGGAATCCTAACATAATTGAAAATTTCTTCATCAGAGCTGACTATTCCCCTGAAGAAATTCAAATTTATACTGATATCTTCAAAGAGTTTCATGATGTGTTCACTTGGTCTTATGAGGAAATGCTTGGAATAGATCCATCTATAGTCCAGCATGAGATCAAGACGCACGAAAATGCTAAACCTATTCGACAAAAACTTTGACCGGTCAATCCTAGAAAAGCAGCAGCTATTAAAGCTAAAGTTGAAAAGCTGCTTAAGGCGGGCTTTATATACCCCATTCCTCTAACTGAGTGGGTCTCTAATCCAGTCCCCATAGATAAAAAGCAAGGAACAATCCAAGTATGTATTGACTTTAGGGACCTAAATAAGGCTTGTCTGAAAGACAATTACCCCACGCCCTTTATTGATCAAATTATTGATGAATGTGCAGGTAATGAAATTTTTTCATTCATGGATGGATTCTCTGGTTACAATCAAATTACTATCTATCCAAAAGATCAGCACAAGACAACCTTTATTTGTCCTTGGGGTACTTTTTCATACAAAAAGATGCCTTTTGGCCTTAAAAATGTTGGATCCACTTTTCAACGAGCCATGTATTATGCTTTTCACGACATCAATCACATGATCTAAGCATGTCTGGATGATTTAGCTACTCGTTCTCGAAAAAGAATTGATCATCCTAAACACCTTCGGTTGATTTTTGAATCCAAGTAAGTGTGTTTTTGCAGTCACATCAGGTCGATGGTTATGATTCATTGTGTCAATAGAGGGGATTCATTTTGATCCATTCAAGGTTTAGGCAATCTTCAATTGCCCCCCCCGTATTCCATTTGTCAACTTCAAAGTCTCCAAGGAAAGGTAAATTTCTTAAGGAGATTCATAGCAAATTACATCGAGATCACAAAAGGATTGATGCATTTGCTTAAGAAAGGAGTCCCATTTTTATGGGATGATTCCACGCAATGATCTTTTGATGCTTTGAAAAAAGAATTAACCTATGCTCCATTGTTGAGTCCACCTGATTATAGTAGAGACTTCCTCTTGTATCTCGCTACAGCTGAATCAAACATTGGAATGGTTCTGGTTCAGGAAGATGATGCCTTCTGTGAGCATGTAATCTACTATCTAAGTCAAGGCTTGGTAGGTCCTGAACTATGCTATTCTCCCATCGAGAAATTGGCTTTGCCAGTCGTCCATGCTATCCAACGGCTTCGGCATTACATTCTGCTTCGAAAAAATTTCATCTTAGCAGCCGTCAATCCATTTCAGTTTGCTCTCAGGAGGCGAGTGATTGGGGAAAATATAATAGATGGATTGTCATTTTGCAAGAATTTGATCTCGAATTCATGTCAGCTAATTCTAAGAAATATTTAGTATTTCTAGACTTGATATCAAAGCTATCTTGTGAGGAAGAAATTATTCACGAGGAAAATTTTCCCAATGAACTTTTATTTCTCATTTCTTCACAAGATCCTTGGTATGAGGATATCATTATATATCTCCAGACTTTGAAGTTTCCACCCGCTTTCTCCAAAGATGAGCATAGAAAGTTGCATCACCTTGCTAAGAATTATGTTATTATAGGTGACACATTATATCATCACAGGATTGATTAAATCCTTAAGTGTTGTTTGATTTTGGAGGAAGTTGAGTCAGTTCTTAATGATTACCACAGTGGAGTTTGTGGTGATCATCTATTAGGGCTTGCAACAGCCCAAAAACTTTTGCGAGAAAGCTACTTTTGGCCTTCGATTTTCAAAGATTGTATTGAAGCATTCAAAACATTCCATCCTTGTCAAGTCTATACTCAGAAAATACGCGCACATCTAGCTCTACTTTTTGTTGTTATCACCATCGTTCCTTTCACGAAGTGGGGAATTGATTTTACTACTTGTAATTGCCTTTGGTAGGGAATCACAAGTATAACATTGTAGTCGTAGACTACTTTACAAAGTGGGCTGAGGCCATGCCTACTTTTAAAAATGGCAGTGAAACAATGGCCTTGTTTCTCTTCAATCAGGTTATTTCATGATTTGGTATCCCTATAGAGATTGTTATTGACCATGGTAATCATTTCCAAAATTAACTTATGTCCGAATTGGCTCTCAAATTGGGTTTCTGGCAGGAGCATTCATCTTCGTATTATCCTCAAGCCAATGGGTAGGTTGAAGCCATAAACAAATCCCTTAAAACCATCCTGCAAATGATGATTAACAAAGCTCGATCCAATTGGCACATCATGTTGTATCCAACACTTTGGGCATACCGAATGTCAGTTAAGACTACCACTAGCTTTACTTCTTTTCAACTTGTTTACATGTTGGAATCTGTTTTTCCTATCGAATGTGAAATTCCTTCTCTCAAACTAGACATTGAGCTTGTTCCAGAGACTTCTAGTCTCGAGAAATGCCTCGTTCATTTGAAACATCTTGATGAGCAACGTCAAGATTCAATAATAATAAACGAAGCCCATAAAGAGAGGATAAAAACTCAATATGATAAAGTTGTTCATCCTCAAAAATTTTCTAAAGGTGACCTTGTCCTAGTCTACGATCAAGACAAAGACACCCTGGGGGCAGGCAAGTTTAAATCTATGTGGTACGGTCCCTTTATAGTCAAGCGCATTTTGAAAAAGGGGGCTTATGAATTAATTGACATTGAAGGAAACAAGTTAGCAGAAACCCGAAATGGGTTTTACCTTAAGAAGTACTTTTCTTAGGCTTCGGCCGAGCACTTACTTGTTTGTATATATTGTATGTTTGTACATATCTATCTATTGGTGTTAGCGATGTCAATATTTTTGATCTACTTTGGCCGGTATTGATGGATGATTCAATATATCTAGGATTTGTCGATGGTGCGAGTAGGCATAACTGGGACCTTGCTTCTGCGGCTTGGGTGATTTATTATCCATCTAGCCAGTTGATGGTTTTGAGAGGAGTATGTATCACTCCTGCTTCGAATAATATTGCCAAATATACTGCTATTATTAATTTACTATCCGAAGTGATATCTCTTGGTATTGATTTGTTAGTGGTTTATTTAGACTCACAACTGGTTGTATCTCAACTGAACAATATTTATCAGGTATGAGATCCCTATTTGTATAGCCAATTTCTAAGAGTGAGATTGTTGCAACGATCATTTGTTTATATCATATATGTTCACATTCCATGATTAGAAAATTCATTAGCAGACTCTATTTCTAATCAAGCATTAGATTGGCATATAAATCATTCATCAAATTAAAAAAAAAAAAAAAAAAAAAAAAAAAAAAAAAATAATCGAAGTTTCATCTATATATATGATCATCGTAAAAACACCTGTATATAGATAGAGTGTTTGTTTCCAAAATAATATACAAAAATTTGGACAAAATGCCCTACAAAATTTAGGCTTATGCCCATCATCATGTCCAATCATAAAAAAGATCTGATCATTTATCTAGCTGGCTCACGAGGAGCAGCTAGAAAATAAACAACGACCTTAGCATGGAAAATTTCAGGGGCAAATTTTCGCCCTTGGGCTAAATTAAGGGGTTTTATATCTTTATTGGGTGAATATTTTGTATCATGGTACATTGTTACTAATCGCCTCAAATTTATTTTATAGAAAAAATAGGTATGGAGGTTAGCCCACCTTATTTTAAGGGAGAAGGTAAAAAAAGTAAATTTAGCCCTTGAAATTAGGAGTTACAATCTTCCATTCACCCTCATTTTCAAGAAAATGTATTTATGATAGTTATAAATAAAAATATAAATACAGTGGAGGTATGGTAAATAAATAAAAATACAAATAAACTAGAGGTATGGTAAATAAATAAAACCTATTTTTATATTTAGTCCATAACCCTCTTTCTATTTAAGAAGGCTCAAAAACTAGGTTTCATTTAAGTGAATCCTATGGGCCAAATACCATATTTATAAAAGATGTATGGTAAACTAATAAAAATATAAATAAATGAGAGGTATGGTAAATTAATAAAAATATAAATAAATGAGAGGTATGGTAAATAAATAAAACATTTTTTATATTTACTCCATAAGCCACCTTATATTTACGAACACTCAAAAAATGTGTTATATTTAGGTGAAACCTATGGGCCAAATACCATGGGCCAAATTATTATTAATACCATGCAAAAAAACATTATTAACCCTAATATTAGTATTAATAAAAATAAAGATGGCACATGGTATTGACCCATGGTATTCACATGGAATGCAGCCTATTTAAATGGGGGAATTAAACTAGCATAGATCCATCTTTGATCCCTCTCGAGGCTTGGTAGATCAAGAGTAAAAATGGATCTTGTAATTTAATGTCACTTAAACATTTTAACTTGGTTAAAATAAAAATCAATTATTAATTTTATTAATTTTTATAAATTACTAATAGTAGTTTTTAAGCTCCAGGTTTATGATAACCCATGGTATTGACCCATGGTAATACCATGGTATTCATGTGAGTATAGACTATTTAAAGGGGAAATTATATCAGCTTAGATCCATCTTAATTCTGGGTCTACCAAGTGCTGGGAGGGATAAATAGATTTCATCCCTCTAAGAGTCGTAGATGTGGAGCTAAGATAGATATAGGTTGATTTTATGATAATGAAGATATTAAATATACTTAGGAAATTATATTGTAAAAAAAATCTTAAGGTGAATGGTTAAAGCTACATTTAGTCAGTTCACAAAATTTAGTAAAAAATACCGATATCTCCATTAATATTGGTTTTTCTGATCTAACAAAAAAAATAAAATCAAAACAATGAAATCTTAACTCTTTCCACATCAACCTAGCAGAAGAGAGATAGTCGCTGCCCAAATTTCCCACCATTTTTCAAACATTCTCAATATGATATCTTCATGAAAAAGGTAAGGAACTGATCTTGGATTAGTTGTTTCAAAAATATGTTGTATTGTACAACCTTTCATCTTCTCTGCTATTCTTAGTTTGTCGTAATGATTTGTAGGGGTTGGGTCACTGCACCATATTTTCCTAAAAGGTGGAGATTATGCACCAAAAAGGAAATTAATCCACAAGTTACAACACTGTTAAAAATGGTATGAAGGTAGTGAATTATGCTAATAAGAAATTTAGATTGGGAGAGACGTAATTAAATTTTATTATTTAATTGAATATTTTCAATTAAAATAATAATAAATTTACATTTATATATTTATATATTGATTGGAAGGCTTCTGACAATGGTCACTTCTTTCCATTAGATCCCCTTCAGGCCTTTGGGATACCTACTACTTCATTATATTATATAGCTGGGGCTTGCTACTTGTTGGCCTGTTGGGGTAAACAAACTTGATGTTTTTTTTTTTTTTATCTCGCAATTGGAGTCTATGGAATAAGAAAGAAATTTGATATATTGACAAAAGTGGTAGAGAAAACATTAATCTCTCCTACCATGACAAATATGGCCACTAAAACTTGCAACATTGTTTGTAGAAAGTGAAAATTATGTTTCTTTTTTCCAAACGTGAATGTTAGTATATTACAGTTTAATGAATATGTTTTATTATTATCATATATGGTTTCATACTTTAACAAAACATTTGCCAAGACTTCACAATGTTTTATTATTCAGTGAAATATTTTCCAAGATCTTACAAGATTTTATAATTCAGTGAAAGATTCACCATGACTTTACAAGATAATATAATCTTGTGAGAGATTCGCCAAAAAAATATATATACATATTATATTAGTGATAAAATTGCCTCCCATTTTTCCTATGTATCATGGGGATTCACCCATTTATTATACATATAAATTTAGGGTGGTTCTTAAAATTTTCCCTAGGCATTAGCCACACGCCACAAGAGTCGTAGCCAATCCCTTGGTACTCCTACCACATGGCACTACATCTCCTTGGGTAGGTCCCCTATGGCTATCATGTATACTTGGTGAGATAGTCTCACCAAGTTCCTCTGAACTGCATGGAGAACTCTCTCCGTCTCAGCTGCAACCCCTTCGGTGTCTCTTCGATGATGCCTATGTCGGGGAAATCCGTTAGGTCTCACTGGTCCCACATGTGAAACATGACCAATTTGTTTTGTAAGTGTCTTGTCTCAACAAAAATATTTTTAACTTCATTTATATTAAAAATCCAAAAAATATTATAAAATATTATAAATTAAAAAATTGTTACCTATGGCACCCCATGTTGCATTCGGTGGTAACACTAAATCTGGATCTCCTTGAAAATCCATCTCAGCATAGGGGTAGTCATCGACTGCGATGACTGTTTGATCCCATCATGCGAAAAACTCGTCATCAAAAGTCATCCCGGGCACATCGCCACCCTCAAGGCATTTCATCAAGTCAACCCATCTACCCATTCGTGGATCTCTAGGGCTGCTAATAGTCGATAATACCTTGGGTCGAAGCTCAGGTACTTTCTCAAAGAAGAATGAGAATAAGATTGTTCCATATCCAAAATTATTTGTATGACCCTCCTGAATGGAGGTCAGTCGGTTCTTCATATTAGTCAGTAGAGGTGTGCACCAATCAAACACTGTGGTGAGACATTCAACTGCTAGTCTCATATATACTCATGAGGCTTGATGCAAAGCAGCTGAACCATTTACCCTCGCAATGCTAAATAGTAGAATCTTCAAGGACAAGTTCTCTACATGTTTGATTGGAATATGACTTCTAATATTTTCAGGATGTCTGGGACAGTATATGTGGACATAATCTTCTACAAAAAAACTACCCATCGTCCTACTAGTAGAATGCACTACCTCTCCCCTTTGAGATAGGTTGGTAATGAAGTAAATATCTTCAATCTCAATCCTTAGGGGCATCTGATTGATCATGAATGCATCATCCTCTGCACTCCAGTAATGAGTAAGTAACTCAAGAAATCGTGTGTTGGCTTTCATATTTGGCATTTTAAAAACATTTAGCAAGCCACAACCTCTTAATGCATCCAAGGCATTTTGGTCCTCCATTACATGATTATCTATAGCACTATGCTCCCTTTCTCACTAGGTGATGGTCATCCTGCCCAAAAAAATGTTTCAAACCGTTAGATTTATGTTTTAAATTTTTTACTCATGCACATGTGGGATTCCTTTTAACACAGTCACATGTAGGGCCCTCGTATACACAGGTTACCTGTATTCAACCTGCGTGTACGTAGAGTTGAAATTTTTGACATATTTTCCTACAGTCAAAACTTGAAAAAAACATTTAAAAAGTATCACAAATAATTACAAGAAAAATATAAGGGTTACCTATAAGTTTTGGAGTGATTTGAACGGTTCAATTGGTTGGAGGAAGCTTGTTTGGGTTTTTCTCCACAGCTCCTTGCTCAAAACACAAATGACAAAACTGTGAGTCCAAAAGTCCTTATATAAGTTGAAAAAAAAAATTTATTTTTTCAAAAATTGATTTTTGACTTATGGATTGTTTGACCTTGTGGCTTGGAGTGTCGAGAATGGGTTGTCTTTTCAGGAAATTTTGGATACTTCTTCGAGACATCATTTTGGTCCCATGACCACAGACCTCTCATGGCAGGTATCATTTTCTTACTAGCATATAGGTTAGAGAATACCACTTTTCGCTACATTTTGCATACTGGCCTCTATATTGTGGTACGTTAGCGATACGGTTGACCCCATCATATCTTGGTTTGCAAACAATTTTCACTCACTGAGTTTAAAAAATCATGATGCGATGGTAGAGCCAACCTTTACGGGGGCATCTTAGTTAGATCCTCACTAACATTGGCTTCACATGTTGTTATATTGAGTAGGCTTGGGAGTCCTCTTTAGTCCTACCATGACTTATGCATTGAAGACTCATTCTAATTCTTCTGTGCTACTTTCTGGCCTTATACCCTATAGGCTCCTTTATGTTGAGATATATTGTTGCATTGCATATTGACTACTTACACCTTTTGGCCTTAAGCCAACTTCACCTGGACTCGTGTTTAAGCCACTTATCAACCATGTCTTCTTCAAAATCAACCTTGCAATCAATTAGCCTCAGCAACTTGACACAACCTTTTACCCGTGGAAGGAACATCCCTTTCAGTGTCCTTGACCAATTTCGCCACCCTGCATTGAGCATAGGAATGCTCTCCTCCCAGGAACTCGAGCATTTGCTTTTTCGACACTCATTATTTCCACTTTACTATAGCATTATTTTATTCTTTTTCAAGCTTCATATAAAAGAAAGAGACAAAAAAATTATATATTCTAAGAAAAGCAGGAACGGGACATTATTTCCATATTTGATGGTAGCTAGATTCAGTTGTGTCTCCCTTGAACAAAGCACTCAAAAGAAAGTCTTTCCTCCATTGGGGTGGGCTTTAGTTTGACTTAGGAGAGCCTTAACCTTGTTATCGAGTCAGTTCTCTTACGATTGGTTACCTCTTCCAATCATATGGAGAGTTTGCTAATGCCTCCTACATGACAAACTTATACAAAGTTATCATATGCTACCATGTAGTCACAGTTGAGTCGTGCTTTTTGTTCAAGGGAAGTAAACCTGAGTTAGCCTCTCTGTGGTGTCTCTTAACCTATTTTTCAGTCGGCCATCCCTAGTTGTCAGTGTCATGTTCGTTATCACATCAATTTTATTGGTCCTTTGCTCATGCCAGTTTGATAAGATCTCCATTGACTTCTTGCTAGCGGGTCTTGTCCTTATCAACTATGAAAAATTGCTCTGAGGGAAGATCTAGAGCTGTACCCTAGCACTATTTTCATTATTGATAGGTCACCTTGTGCTCAGCATCGATCAGTATCATGGGTATTTGACTAGGTGGTTTCCCTTATGTTTGACATCAACTTTTATTATCCCACATTGGGATCCGTGTAGTGCCTTGGTTTCCATTTGACCCTATTAGTGGATTCCTTGCCTCTGTGTCAGCTTTTATTTTTGGTTAGTTTAGAGGGTTTCTATCATGCACTAGCCACATTTTGTGTACACTGGAAACATGCTTCAGTTGGGTTACTAAATCTTTTTTCGTCTGATTCCTTCCACATTATTAGCCTACGGGTTACACTCGCACTAGATTGATGAAGGATGCCTTAATGCCTTCCTTCTAGCGGATCTTGTCCCATCGACTTCAACTCAATGCTCTAGGAAAGAGATATAGAGTTTATTTGGAAGTACCTTAGAGTTTGCAGTCATTAGTGGCAGATTCCTTCACTATCGATAGTGGGAGAACATCATTGTCTCTTTATTGATAGATTCTTTCAAGTGTTCGACTACAACTCATTTATTCCCACTTGTTAGATTGTACTGGGTACCTTGACTCTCATCATCATTATCGGTAAGTAGTCTCACGTTTGCTAATGGTATACATCAATGACCAGTAATCAAATGATTTCCCACATGGTCGACTTCATATCATTCATTCCCATTGTGTAGAAATGTACCACGATGGTCAGTGAAGACCTCGGGTTTGCATCAGCATGTCTTGGCTCACTTGCCAGTTTCTCTTGTTTCTGCTAGTTGACACCATCCACATTATATGTTGCAGTTCCTTACAGTGACATCTTATATTGTGGCACCCGAGTTGTAGTGCAATACCATTTATTCCATCATGTTCATTTGGTACTATTTGGATCAGTTTCTTGACTTCAGTGATCATCTTCATACTTTAGCATCATTGATCAACCTTTTATATGTGATATTCAGACATGTACTTTCTTGATTATGATCAGATGATCCATTATGTATTTTCAGTTCCTTTATACTTATATGCACATTGGATCCTCTTTTTTACTTGACATGTGGACATGCTTTACTATTTCTGAGCATGGGTAAGCCCACCTTAGACAACAGTTTCTTTTTTATCTCTTTCGATAGCTTGGCAGGCTGAATTCTGGTGAACTCCTCCTCAGTCTCAGCATTATTCCTTCCATACACTTAATACATTTCGACCATCATGTACCCCTTCCGACCTCATATATTAGGGGGCATCTGTTATAGCACCATTTACCACTCTTGGTAGATCTGATACTCTTATTATGGCCTAGGGAAATCCTTCCTTCTAGACTTGGTCCAAAATCTAAAAAATAGTGGTTTATTCCCTATATGCTAATTTTCCTGTGATAAAAGCATGTACACGCGGGTCATCATATATCAAACTCACGTACATATGTTAAAATACTTTAAAAACTTAAATTTCCTTAATTTTAGGCAGAGTTCACAGGTTTTACCTGTTACTCACCTCCTATTGCCCATGGCCCAACAGTTTCCCAACTGAAAAAACTAATTTGGAGAAGTATAAATAAACCTCCATGGGAAGGCCTTAAGGGAGAAGATATGAGATATTGATACTATAGTGAGATTATTCTTGATCGAGTCTGATGAATCCCTGTGCCTTCCACACTCCCCAAAGCTTCAGGAAACCCTTGTTTCCTTGTTATAGATATCCTCCATCTTGCTTGAGATATACTTGTATTGGTGATGGAGGAAGATTGTTGAAGGCTGGGAAAGGACGGTTTCGCTTGGAGCCAGAGAAGGACTCAGGTCGTTTTTCTCCACTTTACTTGTAGGTAACTTCAATAAAAGGAATGTTGTTCTGTTTCCAATATTAAATGTGTTTATGCATCAAATTATGTTGTAATCTATTTATGAATATTATATTTATGTCTAATTAGTCATTCATTTATATGATTTAAAGTTAATATCATGAACATTATTTATGTTTCTACCACTGTGTATGTTCCATTTGAATAATTTTTAGGTTTCAAGAACATTGGGAGGAGCTAAGGGTTTTCACCTTGCGGGATCTACCAAAACATAGGACATCTGAGTAAGGGCACTCCTACACAATTTAGTAGTATACGCATTTTTGTTTATTACCTGAGAATTTCTTGTTGCGGTTTTCCCTTTGCTATGTTAGGGTTCTCAACCCAAAGCCCTAGGGTGGTTTCACCCGCAACAGTGGTGTTGTTTATACATTGTGCAGTTCGTGTTGTGTACATGTGGTGCTGTGTGCACATTGTGTAGGTTGTGTTGTGTACATGTGATATTGTGTACATGTTGTACACGTTGTGTTGTGTTTATGTGGTATTGTGTTACGAGTATTGTATAGTTGTTGTGTTTCGACATGTGTATGTGTTGTATTGTACGATGTGTACGTATATATATATATATATATACATATATATATATATATATATATATATATATATATATATATTGTGTTGTACACTAGGTGTAGATGTATGTATTGTGTTGTAGACCAGGTGTAGGTGTATGAGTGGTGTTCTACACCAAGTGTAAGTGTATGTGTGGTGTTGTACACCAAGTGTAGGTGTATGTGACATTTTGTACACCGGGTGTAGGTGTATTTGTTTTGTTGTACACTATGTATGTGTATATGTTGTACAATGTGATGGGATAGGAAATTATGGAACAGTCTAGGCCCTTGTTGTTGATGTTGATGGTTGAGGTGGTTTAGTCTATGGATTCCCTTTTTGTTGCTAGTGAAGGTTGAGGTGGTTTAGTATTTGGATGCCCTTATTGTTGATATTGAGGGTTGAGGTGATTTAGTCTCTAGATGCCCTTGTTGTTGATCTTGAGGGTTGAGGCAGTTTAGTCTTTGGATTCTCTTGTTGTTGATATCGAGGGTTGAGGTGGTTTAGTTTCTCGATGCCCTTGTTTTTTATATTGAGGGTTGAGGTGGTTTAGTCTCTGTATTCCCTTGTTGCTGATATTGAGGGTTCAAATAGTTTAGTCTTGGGATACCTTTATTGTTGATAGTGAGGGAGGAGGTAGTTTAATCTCCAAATTCCCTTGTTATTTTGAAGAGAATAGAAAGCACTGGGTACTCTCTAGGTTTGGAAAACGAAACCATTTTTTGTACGTGATTAAAGAGAAGAGAAGGCACTAGGTGCTTGTCTGGTTTAGCAATTGATTTAGTGTGTGTGCGGAAAAGGAAAAGAATAAAGGCATAAGAAAAGAACTATTTGAAAGATAAGTACCAATATTTTATTTCATTTTTTAATTTTGCGTATGATCTATGATTTTGATGGTTGCATGTGATCAATGATTCTAATTTATTATGATTGTATTTTGAGCTAACCAGATGTGATATGTTTATACTTGATGATTTGATCAAAGAGCTAGTTTGACTTATTATGACAAGAAGTAAAAAAAATTGCAGGTGTACCTTATTGATAAGCCTTCAATGAAGTATGATTTAAATTTATTTCAATTCCTTTTTATTCTAATCGAAATTATGTGTTTGGTACAGGAAAACAAGGAAATGCCCAGTTTGGGCAGTTCAAACTAAGTGCAAGAATTAGAAGCAACAACAAAAGGAATTGGAATAGGTAGTGATATGTTGGTAAAGCATTCAGGAGTAGGGTCATTGTGGGGTACTAGTACCAAATAATGTCTATTGATTTCCATGAGCATGTTATGACTGTATAATGGTTTTGGGGCAGGGACATGCCTTGGTTTTTGGACCTTCCGATGTGAGGAAACCTTTCCAAGGGATGGATTGCCCAGGAATGGAACTCCTGGGGAACTTGGAAGGTGAGTGAATACATGGAAGGGGGTGACCATATTTCCCGAGGGACTATGTTGCAGAGATGGAATGGTCAGGGGATGGATTTGTTTTGGTCATTAGCATTTATAAATGGAATCAGATGCACATTGGGAGTGTCCCCTAGAACAATGAGACGATAATTGTTCACTGAAGGAGAAGGTAGTTCAAGGATTGTAGCACTGGACATTGAATGTAGGTTTGAATGTGGCAAGTGGATTCTAGATTTCTTGGGAAGGAGGTGAATCTTGGTATTACTTTAAGGGTGGAGGTGTGAGCCTCTAGATTCCCATGTTGCTAATGCAGACATCGTATCCTTTTATTTGTTGGTTAAGCAAATGTGCATATGTGTATATGTGTATTTTATTGTGGATATTCTATAAATATGGATTTATAAAGCTCCCTAGATAGTATGAATATTTGTTGGCTCAAGAAAATGTACATATGCCAATGTTATTGTAAATAATGTAATGAGTTGTGTTATAAAGCTCTAGCAAACGATATGATTATCATGTTTTCAACAGGATGTCATTGTAAATACTGCAAGGAGTTGCGTTATAAATCTCCATGGGTAGTATGTGTTTATTTTTAGCAGTCTTGTTGTTCATAGGTGTCATAGAACATCAACGATGGTGTTCCCCTAATGGGGAGGGGGTTGTAACAACCCCGGGTGAAAAGTCCATGTAATAAAGGATAATAAAGGAAAAATAATATCAAGGTCACAAGACACATATTCCAAGTTGAATGTTGGGAAAAACATCCTAGTGGGTGTCACTTTGGTTTATTATGGCTAAGGAAATTGACAAAGGCATTGGAAAAGGAAAAGAGGCATTAATTGACATTTATTTATGAGAAAGAAAGGAAAATAGGAGAAAAGGATGGTGAAGAGACACATATTTGCATGAGAGTGAAATTGAAGGAAAAATGAAGGAAAATGAAGAAAATAGAGACATCAATGGTAAAAAGGAACATGAGAATTAGATCAAAGGTTTTTGCTCATTTTTTGCCCAATTTTAGAGCTGGTTTAACAAAGGAAAGAGAGAATGTGCTTGGAAAAGAAAGCATAGGAAGGAAAAGGAAAGACAAGGAAATCAAAGGAAAAGCAAGGAAGGTTGGGTCAAGCAACTTCAACAGGAAGGCCTGACAGGTAATAGGTTTCATGTGTGATTGACTAGCTAAGGTGTGAATGCATGGTACATGCTTTCGAATATTTGGTTCATTTGTTGTCATTGGCATGGGTTTTGCCGAGTTTGACAGTGATTTAATCCTTGCCTTTCCATTTCTTGAATATCCATGCTATGATGGGCTTATTTTCTACTCAAGCTTTGGAATACTGGAAGGCTTTAGAAATGGGTGAGGCAGGCTCAGGAAAATTCCCAACGATTATGGGTGAAGTTGGTTTAATCTCTAGGAAGTCCTCGATAGGTGGGTAGAGACAAGAAAATTCCTCAAGTTAATGGTGAAGAAGCTCTGAGACATCCAAGCTTGTTTTGGCTCTATGATCTCTTGACCAATTTCGGTGAGATAGCGATAGCCTAAGGGTGGAGGTGGTTTAATCTCTAGGAAGCCCTGGTTAGTTATGTCTTGAAATCCCACTTTCATGTCTAGAATATGACACGGGGGCGATTGGATGAAAGAAATATTTGGTTCAGTCCAATCTATTGTCGGGTGGTACGTGTAAGTCCCTGTCTCAGTTGGATTTTGCATCATTTAACAAGAGTTATTTTCCCATTGTATTCTATGAGCACTTGTACTTGTTATTATGATGATTTGATGTCTTTTATATCATGGTTATTAATTTGGTTATATGTTGGTTATAAGAATGGATTTGTATTGTACTTTAGCTATGACCTGTTTGGGATTTGATAAGTATTTGATGGTTAATGAATGCATGGGATAAAAAGTGTTACTAAAACTATTATGAGAGGGCATTAGACCTTCTTGGTGATTCTAAAATAAGTTTTAGATTCCTATGATAAAATTTATGACCTGTATCTTACATGTTCACCATATGTTTGATGAAATCACTATCATGGTTAGGCATTTTTAGTTCAAGTTCTTATTCAACTTTTGTATGAATAGCAATATCATTACATCATTTAGCATTTTGAGAGGTTATAGTCAATATTTGGCAGGGGTCTGGAGCTGGCCTAGAAAGGTTGCTAAGATCTCGGACCACACACCCCAAACTAGAGATTTTGGTCTATAACCACATGGAAGAAATGTCATGCATGTAGTTGGAGCCATATAATCGCACCCTTTGCAAGATTTTGTATGCGGTTGGGAGTCTAGGTTAGTGAAAAAATAATCCAACTTAGGGTTTGGTCACTTGGGGTGGTTCTTTGGTCCATGAGTGTCATGTAAGCACTGTAGAATGTTAATTGGTGGTTAGTATCTCTCAGCGGTATGCCCCACTTCCTTAACTGGAGCAAAGAGGTTGGGTCATTACCTAGAGGGCTTGTGAAAATAGGTAAATGTGCAAGGGGGATGTGGGGGCGGGGGGGGGATGTTATAGATTCATATGTATTCCAAAATATTGGGAAAGATCTGAGCCTAAGCATAGATCATGTAGACTTGTATTTATCATTGACAGGGCTCTAGAATTTTGTGGGAAAATTTTGGCTGTGGCATATAGCCTTGCCCTAAAAATATGGAATAGGGTTCATGATCTTACCCTCAGTTTATGGAATTTTCAGCCATAGTTGCCCTAAGGCTGATTTATGCGTGTGGATCAATCCCTCTAGCTACATTGGCAAGATGACATGCATACAACTAGGTTAAACAACCTAGTTAAAAGTGGTTCCAATTCAACGAAAGGGTCACCAGTGGAAAGTGTTTGATATATGGGTTATTAAGTGTGTCTGAGTGTTGCAATAAGATTCGTACAAGTTAGCAAATTAAGCCCCGTTTCCATACCAGGATCTTGGATTTTGGGTAATTCATAGTAACTCTTAACTCATTTTTACCCTAGTGAGCTTGTAAAAGTGGGTTAATATGGGGTGGGGTGTTACAAACTGGTATCAGAGCAAGTTCACAATACTAGACATTGGGGTAAAAGCAATATTTTATGCATACAGATCTGCATATGGCTATATGTTATCATGCATGAATGACAATTATTTTATTATTAATGATGTTATAGTATATTGATTCATGCATGTACTGATATGTTCTTGATACTATTACTACGCATCGTGTTAATATTGACTAACCTATGCAGATGCAATAGCCTCACCAACAGCCAGTTGTGGCAGTGCTTTTGATTATGCTTTTATTTAGGTAACAATAACACATTTTTAGAAAATGGAAGGTCAAGAGATGAAGAGAAGAATGGTGTATTACAGTTCATATGGCTCTCCGTACATGCTAGAAGAGAAGCTAGAGGGATGGGAGAACTCAATTGAATGACATGGAGAGAGAGACACTCCTGATCTAGCAGATAGATTTAGAAGTTTGAAGGAAAATATCATAAGTTGTAAGGTAGACAATGAGTGGTTTATTGAGGCACATGAAAGGCTTGCTAAAGCTCAAGAAAATAAAGTTGACGTCAATGTGGTTATGCTCCAGAGCCTTTCAAATTTATAGAAGTAGGGATAGCTAGGGATTTGTCATGTAGATGGGCAGGAAGAACATACCAATGGTGCAAATGGAAGCAGGTCTGAGAAAAGGTACAGGATGGACATAGATGATATAGTAAAGAGTGGAAGAATCTTGAATACACCTAAGAGGAGGGATAATATGCATGGATTTTTTTCTATATTTTTTTTTCTGGGAGACATCATCACCATCACTACTAACATCATTATAGGAGGACTGAGAAGGGGTATTTGTTATAGGAATTCAAGAAAGAAAAGCCTCCTAGTTTTAATGGTGAGATGACTAAATTAGAATATGCAGAACCATTGCTGATTGGAATGAGGAATTTTTTGACTTCATGATTACTTAGGGAATATGAAAGCCAAGATAGCCACCTTCAGTCTCAAAGGAAAAGAAGATATCTACTAGGAAGATGTTAAGAATTTAAGAGGCATCAGGGAGGAGGAGCTTATTTGGGAAGAATTTGAAAGACTCTTTAAGAAGATGTACCTCTCTGAGAGGTAATATGATGGAAAGGTAAAGGAAGTCTATTAGCTTGGGATGGGTTCCATGATAAGGATAGGTTTTATGAGCTTGGGATGGGATGGTAATGGCTTGTAGCTAGTGCCTTGTTGGGTTTCCAATACTTTTAAATTTTCTTTTTTAGCTCAGTTATTACATATCTAAATCATGAGTTTCTTCACTGAACATATGTATGTTGTTCTCCTTCTGTTCATCTTTTTTAAAGAAAATCCTTTAAAATATGAATATTGTAGGATTTGTTTCTGCATAGCTCTTAGGAATCCTCAGGAAGTCATCTCAAAGGAAGATCTTGAATAAAAGAGAATGGTACAGAGCAAGGAAATAATAGGAAGCAATCGATATCAATAATAGGGCCTTTTGTGTGAATGCATGAAGATGGGTTACACTTTTGGGCCAAATGTGGAGATGAAATTTTAAGTTTTTCCCCTTTGGTCTAATTGAAGCCCTCAAAATTCATATAAGCATTGTGAATTTTGATTCGAAGTAAAAACAAAATATGTGGAGAATGATCTTATTTTGATACTGATATTTTTTGAAAAAGAAATGTAATATAATCTCTCAGTTTTCCATTAAATGCAATACTTTTCCTTGCAAATTTCCGTGCATCTTAAGAGGTATGTTTGTGTTCACATAGCATAAATTAGTCTAAAATGTATAAGATATATATATATATATATGTATATATATATATATATATATATATATATATATATATATATATATATATATAATATATATATATATATATATATATATATATATATATATATATATATATATATGTATAAGAATGATCTACATAGAGAGAAATACATTTCTCATATTAATCTTTATTTTTTTTTATAAAAAATTATATTTTTTATTATTATTTGAAATTGGCAAAGTAATATTTCAATCGCATTTTGGAGACACATGTGTTTGCATAAGATTTTTTTTCAACTCTTTAAATAAATTGAAAAACCAAGAGTACCCTTTTGAAGAGGACTTGTAAACAAATATAGTGTTATTTTTTGAATTTTTTTCATAGTGTATATTTTATGTTATTGAATTTTTATTCAGCCCCATTGAAGTTGTCCAAAAACATTTCAAGAATTATGTTTAAAAGAAATTAGATGAAAAATATCTTATGGATTTTGTTAGGAAACCAGCTCACAAAAAAGATAAAAAGATAGATCAACGCCTTAGAATTCAGCCTCTTCAAGGGGGCAACCTTATTCACATTACACAAATGAACAATTCTTGGATGATACAAATGACAAAACCTCCTTTCTATATATAGGAGTCTAAGGGGTCACAATATAACCAAGACAACCTAACAATAATAATATAAAGGCAAAAAAATAACAATAGTGGGATTCTATGGGGCATAATAATAACAATATGGGAACAATAGGGGCACAACAATAACAATAAGGGATACAATGATAATAGTAATGGGGGAATCAATAGTGTTATAGGGACCTAAGATGCCCCTCCCTTTCAAAAAGTGTTGTCCTCAATGCCTGAGTAGTTCTGGGTGATTTTGTATAAAATTCTCATCCTCCCATGTGGAATCTTCAACAAGTAAGTTATTCCACTTGATGAGATACTCTGAAATTGATCAATTTCATAGCTGTCGAGTTCTTGTTTCTTTAACTGCTTCAAGTTCCAGTATGATTTTTCCTTCCTCAACAAGTTCTAGAAATATTGTTTGAACTGGAATCTTGTCACCTATAACCTTCTTTAAGCATGAAACATGGAAAAATGGGTGCACTTGGGAAGCTACAAGAAGTTCCAATTTGTATGCCATAGTACCTATCTTTTGCAACACCTTGTATAGAACATAATACTTTGGTGATAATTTATTATCCTTCCTAGCTTGCTTGAGGGACATTTGTTTATACGGTTATAGGCATAGGAATACCCAATCACCTACATCAAAATTTCTTTCACTGCGATGTTGATCTGCCTGTTGTTTCATTCTATTTTGCACCAAGGTAAGGTTATCCTTTAAGAACTGGAGAACTTGTTGTTGATGCTCAATGTGATCTTCCATTGCTTGGACATTAGAATTTTCTCTTAAATATGATATGATGGAAGGTGGATGATATCCATAAAGTGCCATAAATGGGGTCATTTTTGTTGCAATATTGAAGGAAGTGTTATACCACCATTTAGCCAGAGGCAACCATTTTACCCATTGTGTCTGTTTATCGGATACAAAGCAACGAAGATATCCTTCCAAACATTTGTTTACTATCTCAGTTTGCCCATCAGATTGAGGATGATAAGATGAGCTATGAGCTAACTGAGTCCCAAGAAAAGAAAATAATTATGTCCAAAAAATTCTAGTGAAAATGGGATCTCTGTCACTTACAATAATCTTTGGGTTTCCATGTAGCATTTGAATTGGTTCCATAAATGCAGTAGAAACTGTACTCACTTTAAATGGATGAGATAATGCACAAAAGTGTGCATACTTGGTAAGTCTGTCAACTACCACCATGATAACACTTTTTCCTTCGGACTTGGGTAAACCTGTGATAAAATCCATTGAAACCTCCTCCCAATGTTGCCTTGGAATGGATATGGTTGTAATAGTCCTGGGGTCTTAATTGTTTCAACTTTATTTTGTTGGAAAACCAAACATTCCACCACAAATTTTTGAATATCCAATTTAAGGCCATCCCAAAAAAAATCCTTCTTAACCCTATGGTAGGTTTTTAGAAATCCTGAGTGCCATCCTAAGGGATAGGTGCGCAATTCCCTAAGAATATTTTGTTTGAGTTGGGAATTCTTACATAATTATAACCGATCCTTGTACCATAACGAATCATTTTTCCAGCTAAATTTATCAGATGTACTAGGGTCTTGTTGTATATTTTGAATGAGTGCCCACACTTCCTCGTCATTCTTCCATTCATCCCTTGCTTCGTTTATCCAATCTATTTGGATAATAGAAATGGTGCAAAGAAATTCTTCCACATCCTCATCTTTTCTTGAGAGTGCATTTACCACAACATTTTGCTTCCCTTTTTTGTAGATGATTTCAAAGTCATAGCCCAACATCTTTGTGACCCATTTTTACTACTCTTCTGAAGATAATCTTTGTTCCAAAAAGTATTTAAGACTATCATGATCTTTTCTTACCTTGAAGTGTATTCCCATTAGGTAGGGTCACCATTTCTTAAGTGCATGTAGTATTGCCAGCATTTTCTTCTCATAAATAGCTTTGTGTAAATACTTTCCTTTGATTGGATGACTTTCGAAAGCAATGGGTCTTTTTTCTTGCGTTAAAACAACACCAATTCCATTTCCTGAGGCATCACATTCCATAATAAAGGTTTTTGTGAAGTTTGGTGTAGCTAAGACTGGTGCTTGGCACATTGCCTCTTTAAGATGTTCAAAGGCCGTCGTTGCTTTTGGAGTCCATGAGAATGCATATTTCTACAATAATGTTGTTAGAGGTTCTGCTATTCTCCCATAATTCTTCACAAACCTGCGATAATACCCTGTCAACTCGAGAAATCCTCATAGATGCTTTATGGATGTGGGGATTTTCCATTCCTTAATGGTTTTAATTTTGCTAGGGTCTACTGTTATGAAACCAGCTCAAGAAAAGATAGAAAAGATAGATCAATGCCTTAGAATTCAGCCTCTTCGAGGGGGCAACCTCCTTTACATTACATAAATGAACAATTCTTGGATGATACAAATGACAAAACCTCCTTTCTATATATAGGAGTCTAAGGAGTCACAATATAATCCAGCCGACCTAACAATAATAATATAAAGCCACAAAAATAACAATAGAGGGATTCTATGGGGCACAGAAATAACAATATGGGGGTAATAGGGGCACAACAATATAAATAAGGGGTATAACTACAATAGTAATGGGGTAATCACTAGTATTATAGGGACCCAACATGCCCCTCTCCTTCAAAAAAGTGTTGTCCTCAACGCTTGAGTAGTTCTGGATACTTCTGCATAAAATTCTCATCCTCCCATGTGGAATCTTCAGCGGATAAGTTCTTCCACTTGATAAGATACTCTGAAATTGATCGATTTCGTAGCTGTCGAGTTCTTGTTTCTGTGACTGCTTCCGGTTCCAATATAATTTTTCCTTCCTCGTCAAGTTCTGGCAATATTGTTTGAACTGGGAGCTTGTCGCCTATAACCTTCTTTAAACATGAAACATGGAAAACTGGGTGCAATCGAGAAGCTGCAGGAAGCTCCAATTTGTATGCCATAGTACCAATCTTTTGCAACACCTTGTACGGACCATAATACTTTGGTGATAATTTATTATCCTTCTTAGCTTGCTTGAGGGACATTTGCTTATATGGTTGTAGCCGTAGGAATACCCAATCACCTACATC
The DNA here is from genome assembly GCA_031772625.1 of Pinus tabuliformis. Lineage (NCBI taxonomy): Eukaryota > Viridiplantae > Streptophyta > Pinopsida > Pinales > Pinaceae > Pinus > Pinus tabuliformis. The sequence continues at coordinate 1,442,201,912 of CM062818.1, read as the reverse complement.
AAAACTTCTTTCACTGCGATGTTGATCTGCCTGTTGTTTCATTCTATTTTGTGCCAACACGAGGTTATCCTTTAAGAGTTGGAGGACTTGTTGTTGATGTTCGATGTGATGTTCCACTGCCTGAACCTTAGAATTTTCTCTTAAATATGATGTGATGGATGGTGGTTGATACCCATAAAGTGCCATAAATGGGGTCATTTTTGTTGCTGTATGGAAGGAAGTGTTATACCACCATTCAGCCAGAGGCAACCATTTGACCCATTGTGTCTGTTTATCAGATACAAAGCAACGAAGATATCCTTCCAAACATTTGTTTACTATCTCAGTTTGCCCATCAGATTGAGGATGATAAGATGAGCTATGAGCTAACTGAGTACCAAGACAAGAAAATAATTCTGTCCAAAAATTTCCAGTGAAAATGGGATCTCTGTCACTTACAATAATCTTTGGGTTTCCATGTAGCTTTTGAATTGTTTCCATAAATGCAGTAGAAACTGTACTGGCTTTAAATGGATGTGATAATGCACAAAAGTGTGCATACTTGGTAAGTCTGTCAACTACCACCATGATGACACTCTTTCCCTCAGACTTGGGTAAACCTGTGATAAAATCCATTGAAACCTCCTCCCAACGTTGGCTTGGAATGGATAAAGGTTGTAATAGACCCGGTGTCTTAATTGTTTCAACTTTATTTTGTTGGCAAACCAAACATTCCGCCACAAACTTTTGAATATCTGATTTAAGGCCATCCCAAAAAAATTCCTTCTTAACCCTGTGGTAAGTTTTTAAAAATCCTGAGTGCCCTCCTAAGGGAGAAGTGTGCAATTCCATAAGAATCTTTTGTTTTAGCTGGGAATTCTTACAGAGGTATAAGCGATCTTTGTACCATAACGAATCATTTTTCCAGCTAAATGTATCAGACGTACTGGAATCTTGTTGTAGCTTTCGAATAAGTGCCCACACTTCTTCGTCATTCTTCCATTCCTCCCTTGCTTCGTTTATCCAATCTGGTTGGATAATAGAAATGGCGCACAACAATGCTTCCACATCCTCATCCTTTCTTGAGAGTGCATCTGCCACCACATTTTGCTTCCCTTTTTTGTAGATGATTTCAAAGTCATAACCCAACATCTTTGTGACCCACTTTTGTTGCTCTTCAGAGGATAATCTTTGTTCTAAAAAGTATTTAAGGCTATCATGATCCGTTTTTACCTTGAAGTGTCTTCCCATTAGGTAGGGTCGCCATTTCTTAAGTGCATGGAGTATTGCCAACATTTCCTTCTCATAAATAGCTTTGCTTAAAAACTTTCCCTTGATTGGACGACTTTCAAAAGCAATGGGTCTTTCATCTTGCATTAGAACAGCACCAATTCCATTTCCTGAAGCATCACATTCCACAATAAAGGTTTTTGTGAAGTCCGGTGTAGCTAAGACCGGTGCTTGGCACATTGCCTCTTTAAGATGTTCAAAGGCCTTTGTTGCTTCCGGAGTCCATGAAAATGCTTTCTTCAATAATGTTGTTAGAGGTGCTGCTATTCTCCCATAATTCTTAACAAACTTGCGATAATACCCTGTCAACCCAAGAAATCCTCGCAGATGCTTTATGGATGTGGGGATTTTCCATTCCTTAATGGCTTTAATTTTGCTAGGGTCTACCTTAACTCCTTCATGAGATACAATATGACCCAAATATTCCACCTCCTGGACTCCAAAGAAACATTTGGATCTTTTTGCATATAATTGTTTCTCCTCCAATAGTTGTAGCACCCTGTCAACATGTTCAACATGATCCTTCCAAGACTTGTTGTAGATTAGTATATCATCAAAAAATACTAACACAAATTTTCTAAGGAATGGTTTGAAAATTGAATTCATCAAACCTTGAAATGTTGAAGGTGCATTGGTAAGGCCAAAAGGCATGACCAAAAATTCATAATGACCCTCATGAGTTCTAAATGCCGTTTTCGGAATGTCTTCAATCTTCATTCTGATTTGATGATATCCTGAACGAAGATCCAACTTGGTGAAGTAAATTGATCCATGCAATTCATCCAGTAATTCATCAATGACAGGAATGGGGAACTTATCTTTAATAGTGAGCTTGTTGAGCTCCCTATAATCCGGACACATGCGCCATGATCCATCCTTCTTGTGCACCAATACTACTGGAGCAGAGAAAGAACTTTGACTCGGTTGAATTATACCAGCCTCTAGCATTTCTGCAACCATACGTTCAATTTCACTTTTTTGGACATAGGGATATCTGTACGGCCTGATGTTTGGAGGAACACTTCCTGGAATCAGATGAATAGCATGATCATGATCACGCATAGGTGGGAGACCTTTGGGAGTCTCAAATACCTTGGAATGATTGTCCAGGACTTTTTGGAGATCTGGAGAAATAGATGATTCCAATGTGGAAACATCTAGCGAACATAATTGTGCAATTACACCTCTTTGCTCCTTTTTTAGAAGCTTTGTCATACCATTAGAGCTGATTATCTTTCCTGGTTTCCCTGCAATACCCCTTAATTCAACTTCCTTTCCTTCCGTAGAAAATTTGATGAAAAGTTCTTGAAAATTAAAAGCTATTGTACCCAAGGATTGTAGCCATTGGACTCCTAGTACAACATCAGCACCTCCCATTGGAATGGAAAGCATTGGGCTAGTCAATACATATTCTCCCATGGATAGCTTGATATTATGGCACTTTCCAGAGCAATTTATTGTTCCTCCATTTGCAATCATCACTTGACACTCTGGTGCTGGATATAGGAAGCAATTCAATTCTTTTGCTACCCTACAATGAATAAAATTGTGGGTGCTTCCTGAATCAATCAACACTATTACCTTTTTCTTCTTGATTTGTCCTTCTATCTTGATGGTTTGAGGAGTGGTAATTCCCGCCAATGCATTACAAGATATGGTCGGATTTATTTGTTCTTCATCTAGGCTTTGTTCCTGGAGTATATCCTCTTCTTTTGACCTTTCTTGCTCCTTTTCTTCTTCCTCTTCACAATCTATGTAGAATAATTTCTTCTCAGCACACTTATGACCTTTAGTGTATTTGCTATCACAACTGTAACAAAGCCCTTTTGCTCTTTTTTCTTCCAATTGTTGTGGTGTCAACCTTATAGGTTGTGGAAGACTAGGGGCAACAACACTTCCGTCTTTATAGTTGTGAGTGGTATGCTTCCTGGTTGCCATAATTTTGCTTTCCATTTTTCTTGCTAACCTGAATGCCTTCTCTAATGAATCAGGTTCCCAAAGGCGAACATCATGTTGGATATTATCCTTTAAAGACCCTATGAACACATCAATCCTATGCTCCTCTGGAATATCTTTTACCCTTATGTTCAATTTTTGGAACTCCTCAATGTGCTCCATTATTGAACCCTTTTGTTTGAGACTTATCAATTGGCTAAAAAAAGTGTTGCTTTTTGTATCCTCATAATGTGCTATCAATTCTTCCGTAAAAATTGCCCAAGTGATAAATTGTTTACGAGAGCAAAGCCATTGATACCATACAAACTGATTTGGTTCCAAATATAAAGTTGCCATACATACATTTTGGTTCCATCTGTAATATCCATGTGGCGGGATCCTTGCCATCAAACTTCCTCATATCGATTTTTGGAATATGGTGGGTCTTCGATCCAACATTAGAGTCTATGGAATCATGATTAACATTTCTTTTGTTCGCATCATGAGTTTCCTTTACTACCTTTTCACCATTAGTAAGTATTTCTTGTAGAAAATTTGTCAAATTTGTCTTCAAATCTGCCATGTCTGTCTTCAAATCTGTCCTCAAATCTGCCTTCAGATCATCCATCTTAGCTTCCATGCCCTTTATCTTAGATTCCACGCCATTTATCTTAGCTTCTGTTAGCTTTTGTGAGCGTGACATTTGTTGCACTTGTTCTTGTAATTTTGATATATCATGTAGCATTTCTTCCTCTTCTTCATGAGTCATGCTAGAGCTTTCAGGTTCCTTACTAGGTGTTTGCATTTTCTTTCCTCGGGGCATCAGTTACCGATAATAATGCTTTACTATGCCCTTTGAATTCCTTCAAACCAAGCTTATGCAAAAAATTAAAAAAAACTACACACCTTTTTTCACTTTGTAGAAGCCTGATATTGAATCTGATGTATCTCTGTAATTTCGAATCATCCAGTTCTGAAATTGTGACCTGTAGTAGCCTTCTATGTCCTCTTTCCAATGCCACAAGTCTGATCCAAATTGGATTCTCCAAGAAGAGTTATGCAAATCTCCCACAGTGACTTGATTATAGACTAGTTCAGTAGAGCGAACTTGTACGACGTGCCACGAGTCACTGTTTCAACCTTTGGCTCTGAAAAATATATAAAAGAAACTACAGTCTGTCCTCTTTTTGTACCTTCTTACGAAATTTCAATCCGATGCTCAGAGAGAAAGTTATGACGATTTTCCCCAGGTCACCTGTTTTGAATGTAATTCAGGAGTCTGCAAAAAGACCAACTTCCTCAGATCATATCTCCGAAAATATCACGCGAAAAGCTCTGAAATTTGGACCCAAGGTTCAGCGCAATTTCTTCTCAAATGGGTTTTTTTTGCGACTTCTGAAACGTCACAGAAAAAAAGTTATAGCGAAAATGCCACGATGACCTGTTTGGAGCAGCGAAACCCTAGAATCCAAAGCTCTGATACCAAATGTTATGAAACCAGCTCAAGAAAAGATAGAAAAGATAGATCAACGCCTTAGAATTCAGCCTCTTCGAGGGGGCAACCTCCTTTACATTACATAAATGAACAATTCTTGGATGATTCAAATGACAAAACCTCCTTTCTATATATAGGAGTCTAAGGAGTCACAATATAATCCAGCCGACCTAACAATAATAATATAAAGCCACAAAAATAACAATAGAGGGATTCTATGGGCACATTAATAACAATATGGGGGCAATAGGGGCACAACAATATAAATAAGGGGTATAACTACAATAGTAATGGGGTAATCACTAGTATTATAGGGACCCAACATCTACCTTAACACCTTCATGAGATACAATATGACCCAAATATTCTACCTCTTGTACTGCAAAGAAACATTTGGATATTTTTGCATATAATTGTTTCTCCTCTAATAGTTTGAGCACCATGTCACCCTGTTGGACACGATCCTTCCAAGACTTGCTATATATTAGTATATCATCAAAAAATACTAACACAAATTCTCTAAGGAAGGGTTTGAAAATGGAATTCATCAAACCTTGAAATGTAGAAGGTGCATTAGTAAGGCCAAAAGGCATGACCAAAAATTCATAATGACCCTCATGAGTTATAAATGCAATTTTTGGAATGTCTTTAGTCTTCATTCTGATTTGATGATATCTTGAACGAAGATCCAACTTGGTGAAGTAAATTGATCCATGCAATTCATCCAATAATTCATCAATGGCAGGAATGGGAATTTATCTTTAATAGTGAGCTTGTTGAGCTCCCTATAATCTGGACACACGTGCCATGATCCATCCTTCTTGTGAACCAATACTACTGGAGCAGAGAAAGAACTTTGACTAGGTTGAATTAACCAGCTTCTAGCATTTCTACAACCATACGTTCAATTTCAATCTTTTGGACATAGGGATATCTGTAAGGCCTGATGTTTGGAGGAACACTTCCTGGAATCAAATTGATAGCATGATCATGATCACGAATAGGTGGGAGGCATTTGGGAGTCTCAAATACCTTGGAATGATTGTCCAAGACTTTTTGGAGATCTGGAGAAATGGATGATTTCGATGTGGGAACCTCTAGTGAACATAATTGTGAAATTATGCCTCATTGTTATTTCTTTAGAAGATTTGTCATTCCATTAGAGCTGATTATCTTTCCCAGTTTCCCTGCGATACCCCTTAATTCAATTTCCTTTCCTTCTGAAGAGAATTTCATGAAAAGTTCTTGAAAATTAAAAGCTATTGTACCCAAGGATTGTAGCCATTGGACTCCTAGTACAACATCAGCACCACCCATTGGAATGGAAAGCATTGGGCTATTCGATACATATTCTCCCATGGATAGCTGGATATTATGGCACTTTCCTGAGCAATTTATGGTTCCTCCACTTGCAACCATCACTTGAAACTCTGGTACTGGATATATGAAGCAATTCAATTCTTTGGATATCTTATAATGAATAAAATTATTGGTACTCCCCAAATCAATCAACACTATTACCTTTTTCTTCTAGATATGCCCTTCTATCTTAATAGTTTGAGGGGTGATAATTCCAGCCAACGCATTACAGGATATGGTCGGATTCATTTCTTCTTTTTCTAGGGATTTTTCCTGGTGTATATCCTCTTCTTTTGATGTTTCTTGTTCCTTTTCTTCCTCCTCTTCACAATCTATGCAAAATATTTTTTTCTCAGCACACTTATGAACTTTAGTGTATTTGCTATCACAACTGTAACAAAGCCCTTTTTCTCCTTTTTCTTCCAATTGTTGTGGTGTCAACCTTGTAGGTTGTGGATGGCTAGGGGCAGCAACATTTCCATCTTTATGATTGTGAGTGGTAGGCTTCCTTGTTGCCATAATTTTGCTTTCCATTTTTCTTGCTAACCTGAATGCCTTCTCCAATGAATCTGGTTCCCAAAGGCGAACCTCATGTTGGATGCTATCTTTTAAAGTCCCTATGAAAATATCAATCCTATGCTCCTTTGGAATATCTTTTACCCTTATATTCAATTTTTGGAAGTCCTCAATGTGCTCCATCATTGAACCCTTTTGTTTGAGATTCATCAATTTACTAAAAAATGTGTTTCTTTTTGTATCCTCATAATGTGCTATCATTTCATCCGTAAAAATTGCCCAAGTGAAAAAAAAATTATGAGAGAAAAGCCATCGATACCATAGAAACTGATTTGGTTCCAAATATAAAGTTGCAATGCGTACCTTTTGTGTGTTTTGCACATTATGGAGATCGAAAAATAGCTCCATTTGTAGTATCCATGTTTTGGGATCCTTGTCATCAAACTTCCTCATATTGATCTTTGGAACATGCTAGTTCTTCGATCCAATATTAGAGTCTATGAAATCATGACTAACATTTATTTTGTTCTCATCATGAGTTTCCTCTACTACCCTTTCACCATTAGTAAGCATTTCTTGTAGAAACTTTGTTAAATCTGTCTTCAAATATTCCATGCCTGTCTTCAAATCTGTCTTCAAATCGTCCATCTTAGTTTCCATGCCATCCAACTTAGCTTCCACGCCATCCATCTTAGTTGTCGGGTTTTGTTATATTCTTTCCACGACTAGCCCATGTAGTTAACCAAGGAGTTAGAGGGGGGTGGAGCCCCCCCTCGTTGCGCCGATTGCATAGTGGGGGGGTCATCGGGGGTTTGAGGGGTGTAGGTAACCCCACTCTATGTGGTTCGGGGTAGCGCCGCAAAAAATTTTGGTTTTGGAACCTATGTTAGGTTGGGCGGACCCACCTATGCTTTTGTGCATGATTTTCGCACATGTTTTTGGATGCGATGGTTTTCAATCTGTAGTGGCACTATCAACTACAGAGGCAGAATACATGGCAGCCACTCATGCAAGCAAGGAAGCAGTTTGGTTGTAGAGATTGTGTTCAAGTATGGGGTTAGGACAGGGAGCTATAAGGATAGACTGTGACAGCCAAAGTGAAATTTTGTTGGCAAAGAACCTTGCATATCATTTAAAGACAAAACACATTGATGTTCAGTATCACTTTGTGAGGGATATGATAGAAGACAAAAAGGTGTTGCTGGTAAAGGTGGACACTTTGAAGAATACTGCAGATACATTGACAAAATCTGTGAGATCTGAGAAGTTCTCTTGGTGTACAGAAACAATGGGTGTTACAGGGCTGGATAAATGACTAAGCTGTCTTGTGGCCACCTATGGAAAGAAAACAACAAGTGGGAGAATGTTGGGTTGTGTTATATTCTTTACACAACTAGCCCACGTAGTTAACCAGGGGGTTAGAGGTGGGGGCAGAGCCCCCCCTTCGTTTCGCCTATTGCGTAGCGAGGGGGTCACTGGGGGTTTGAGGGGTGCAGGTAACCCCACTCTATGGGGTCTGGGGCAGGGCCCCATAAAATTTTGGTTTTGGAACTTACATTAGGTTGGGCGGACCCACCTATGGTTTTGTGCATGATTTTTGCACATGTTTTTGGACGCGATGGTTTTTGATCCATGGTATTGGACGCGATGGTTTTCGGTCCATGGTATTGGATGCTTCGGCATGTATAAATATGTATTATAAAATTGAAAGGAACATAATGAAAAATCAAGCTGGTAGTCCTGGTTTTGGGATACAGGGGAAAATATCTGCGTATATGTGTTTTATGTGTTATGCTCTCGCATTGTTTATTTTATGTGTTTTAGAATTCGTATGCAGGTAATTTCTGTACGGGGTTAAAACCTACATTATCTTCCATTCCATGTATCTTAGCTTCCATGCCATTCATCTTAGCTTCTATGCCTTTCTTTAAACCATCCATCTTAGCTTCTACGTCTTTCTTTAAACCATCCATCTTATTTTCTATTACCTTTTGTGCGAGTGAAATTTGTTGCACTTGGCTTCGTAATATTGATATATCATGTTGCATTTCTACCTCTTCTTCATGAGTCATGCTAGAGCTTTCAGGTTTCTTACTAGATGCTAACATTTTCTTTCTTCAAGGCATCAATTACCAATAATAATGCTTCACTATGCCCTTTGAATACCTTCAAACTAATTTTTCAAACCAAGCTTATGCAAAAATTTAAAAAATACACACCTTTTTTCACTTGTAGGAGCTCAATATTGAATCTGATATACCTCTCTAATTTAGGATTTCCCAGTTTTGAAATCATGATCTGTAGTAGCCCTCTGTGTCCTCTTTCCAATGCCACTAGTCTGATCCAAATTGAATTCTCCAAGGAAGATTTATGCCAAATCTCCCACGGTGACTTGATTATAGACTAGTTCAATAGGGTGAACTTGTACGACGTGCCATGTGTCACTGTTTCAACCTTTGGATCTGAAAAATATATACAAGAAACTACAGTCTATACTCTTTCTGTAACTTCTTACGAAATTTCAATCTGATTCTCAGAGAGATAGTTATGATGATTTTCGCAAGGTAACATGTTTGGAATGTAATTTGGGGGTCTGCAAAAACCCCAACTTCCTCAGATTATATCTCCAAAAATATAGCGAGATAAGATCTAAAATTCAGAGCCAAGGTTCAAACCAATTTCTTCTCAAATTGGTTTTTTTTTTTTAAATTCTGAAAATTTGTAGTGAAAGAGTTATAGCGAAAATCCCACGATGTCCTATTTTAGCTTATTTATTGGAGCTTGCAAAAACCCTAAATTCCTCAAATCATATCTCCAAAAATTTAGTGAGACAAGCTTTGAAATTTGGACCTGAGGTTCAACATGACCTCGTCTCAAATGGGTTTTTGTTTTCACTTTTGAAATGTTGCCGAAAAAATGTTATATCAAAAATTCCACGATGACCTATTTGGAGCAGCGAAACCCTAGAATCCAAAACTCTAATACCAAATGTTAGGAAACCAGCTCACAAAAAGATAAAAAGATAGATAAACACCTTATAATTCAGCCTCTTTGAGGGGGCAACCTCCTTTACATTACACAAATGAACAATTCTTGGATGATACAATTGACAAAACCTCCTTTCTATATATAGGAGTCTAAGGGGTCACAATATAACCAAGTCGAGCTAACAATAATAATATAAAGGCACAAAAATAACAATAGTGGGATTCTATGGGGCACAATAATAACAATATGGGGACAATAGGGGTACAAAAATAACAATAAGGGATACAATGACAATAGTAATGGGAGAATCACTAGTATTATAGGGACCTAACAGATTCAAAAGTGTCAAACTCATATGCCATTGGATAGAGGATTCTCTCATGAGTCCAACATGATAAAATCCACGTCTTAAGGATAATTTATACCCAAAATCTACCACGGTATTGAAAGGTGTTGCAGAGAAGTCTATAAAAGGGGTGCTAAAGTTGTTATTTTTAAGACCGTAGGATCTCGATTGAGTGCTTAAAACAATTGATTAAGCGCTTTATTTCAAATTTCAAATAAATCGATCAAGGGTTTAAGAAACACTTAATTCATCCATTATTGTGGTTGAATAAAGGTTTGATCTAGCTTTAAAGCTCAATTGAGACACTTTAAGATTGATCTAGCTTTAAGACTCAATCTATTTATAAGGCTAGATCTAGCTTTAGGGCGCAATCGAGCCACTTTTTTAATCTCATGCCTAGGTTGTATTGTCTAGAAATTTTAGAAACATGGTTGATTCTAGTTCTCTTGGAAAATCTGACAAGAGAACTAGAATCAGAGTGGAGCTAGCAGAAACAAAAAATGAATGAAAATAAGTAGCCTAAGATTCTGTGGAGAAAGAAGCAGTATCAACCCCTGAAGTAGTGATATAAACTCCCTCTGTAGTCCATGATTATCTCATACTTATTTATAGAGGATTTAGAAGTTCAAGAGGGGTGCATAAATTTAGGGGGATCACATGGAAAACAATTTTTGTAATGAGTTTTGATTTAGTACTTCCATGCATGTTCAGTTCAACAGGATCGACATATTTATATGAGGTATATTTTTCTTATTGATTATTTTTCAACTACCCTAGCATGAGCTTGGAGATAGTATGGCATGGTCATGAATAGAGTGATTTGAAACATGGACTAGCCATCTGTGGGTTGTTATATTCTCATTGTTACACCCATGTACTTATTATTTGATCATCTTATGTTGGTTGAGAGTCTAGTCATTGGTATGTTGAGTCTTCATGGTGTAGGCATGTCTTTGGAGGAGTCTCATGGAGTCATCTTGCAACCATATGTATGGGCTAATGATGTTGTATTAGTCATATCATGTTATGTTTTTGGTTCATTGGTCCATAGGAGGTGATTATAGCAACAATGTATTTCATTGATAAAACCATGTAACATGCTCATGAAGCCATGTACTTGTATTTTTTCATCATTGGGTCTTGTAGTGGATTAGAGGGAGTGCCATGTAGTCATGTTATAGTCATGGATGAGGTCTTGTGTCATTGCTACAACCATGTATTTTCAATGATATATAACAATTAGTCATGGTCATATAGAGTCTTGGTCCATATTGTTCTTCTTTCTTGTTGAAAGGAAGTAATGATTGTAGTGAAAAAGGTTCACTACGTTTTGGAGATGATTTTGGTGATGGCATGTTCTTATAGGCCATTTTTTCGCAGCTGGTTTGTAGGCCTACAAACCGGATCAATCATCATCCATGAACATGTTGTCATCATCCTTACAAAAATCCCTAAGCATAACCTTTCTAAATAAATGATTTTTTGGGTCTAACTACTTCAAATAAAATCTTTTAAGCCCAAACACACCCTACCCCTTTAGAGGCTTGCGTTCAACAACAAGTTTCTCCTTTCTGCACCAACACTGATTAGCAGTGGCTTGCTCCTTGTTAGGGTGCATTGATTCTAGAAATTCAAGAAAATTAAAAATAATCCCAAAGATTCCTCTTCTAGAAACTTCGATGGGTTGTTTTAACCATTTATCTTGGATAATAAGCTCAATTCCTATCTGATCCTACCTTGGAGACTTCACCTATTATCTATTGATCTCATCTTCCCATCTTAAGTGGATCTCAATCCTAGGTTGGTAAATGGATAAGAATCCGTAAACTATCATCCCTCTCCTATAAATTTACTGCCATCCATAGCATCAAGGTTGGATTTTGGAGACTAATCATGCCCTCATGCTACTGTATTGAATCTAAGAGATTCATCATCTTCATGCATTAGGGTGACATTGAGGTGTGCTTTGTAACAAGGAAGGACAAGTCAACTTGGAGAGATCTCTACAAGTTCAACTATTATTTTTGGTTGTAAACTCTCTCCTATTTCTATTAATACAAATAGTATATTACTTCCCTATATGTGTTATGTTACATTTACATTCATGTATTCCAGTGCTTCGTTGATCCATTGAATAGAGTAATTGAATTATGCTACATAGATGTGTGGGTCTTTGGATTATTATGAATGTATGTACATGTTCTAATTATAGGAATCATAGCTAGAATTGGATCTTACAAGCCATAAGGAAATTAAAGCTTGTGTTAGATTCCAAGTAAGCCCCTTTCCCATTATTCAATTTCTCTACAGGAAACTCTATAATATTTTCTTTTTGTTGTTCTAGACTAGTCTACTAGGTCTAGGGAAGATACTTTTGTCCATAATAGTAAATCTCTCTTAACACATGTGTTCAAGGGGAGCATTATTTTCTATTGTTTACTTTAACCATCCATTTTTTCCATTATGGTTCAACTGCAGGTGTTAATGATATGCCTCATGCTATCCTATGACTTTTGGAGTTCTTAGCTTTAGTAAATGGGTAGAGAGGTTGATGATTGGTCATTGATGTTGTGGTTTGAGACATTGGTCTTAGAGATGAGTGGTGGTTGTTGTAGATGTGTTGCTTCAATATGTTGTGCTACTAATTTTTTTTTTAATATTATGGAGAGTATGGGTTGGTGCCTCATGTGGACATTGTTGCATGATTTGTTTGTTACTACTCATAGTTTCCACATATCTGTGGTGTTTTTCACTAAGTTCATGTGTGGTTTCCTGAGGTGCATATTGTTGTTGCTATTATAGATTAATTGGATTGATATGTTTCTCAAGGAGACTTCTTGTTCATTGGCTTGATATGCTACTTATTGTCACTGATGTGAAAATATGCATAAGCATTATAATTCAACCACGTAGAGATTAGATGGTCTAATGCTCTTTCTATATTATCAAAAGGAGTTTACCCTTTTCCATTGATTTCAAATGGGGAGTGAATGAAGAGAAGATTGGTCTGAATCTTATGTGTGGTTTCCATCAATTCTAGAGGGGGAGATTGTTTGCATTATGGTTTTCATGGTTGTAGTTGGGGTGTGTTAGAATTTATGTCACCATGTGATACCTTTTAATTCTCTAAATGACACATTCATGTTAACCTTGTGATTGTATAGATGATGACATTGATATGGTGTTTGGTCAAGTATTTATATGATGATCCATGTTGATGAGTTTGATAGACTAGGTCTTCATGTTCATGTTCACAACTTGTTGCAAAGGTGTTTGGCCTAGTTCATCAGTTGATGTCCTAGTTTTTCTCCTTGTAGAGATGCTATAGAGTTGTGGAGAGGTGTTGCAGATTATGCAGGTGTCTGGGGAAAGTAGATGCCTTGTCACACGTAAACCCTTGACTTGTTGGCTTCAAGGTTAGCTTGGTGGTGGCACTTGGTTGTGATGCTAGCCTACTTGCTGAAGTGTCACAGATCTTGGAAGAGGTTTGGAGGTGTGTACAACTGTTGAAGAACATGTACTTGAAGTTGGAAGTTCTGAGGAGAAAATATTATGCTCTTCCTTATCCTCTTCCACAACTATTGGGAGAGTGTGTCCTTCATGCATCTATAAGCTTCCAGTAGAGAATTTCTAGTTCCATGTGTGTGGCTACAACCAAGATGTTCTAGTGTATTCCCTGTAGTTGTGGCCCAAAACAAAATTTTCACCACATTCCTCACACACATTAGGAGAAATTCAATAAGGTAATTCCCAACAACTTTGGAATTGAGTTGATAAGCTCTCAAATGGTTGAATAAGTCCCTAGTTAGTGTGAAACCCTTTAATGCTCAAGTAGTGATGGTTATGGATGGATTTCATCAATTTTGTGCACTTATGAACTAAGACCAAAAGAGGAATTCGCTCAACACTTTATAAATATCACATTTTGGATTTGAGAAATGGTTGGTTATGATTTATAGTGAGTGTACATGGTATGCAATGAAGAAAAATTATCCAAAAATATTGATGAGTTAAGATACCTTGTGTATGAGTGCAAATGGTTGGTTATGAGTTATAGTGAGTGTACGTGGTATGCAATGAAGAAAAATTATCCAAAAATATTGATGAGTTGAGATACCTTGTGTATGAGTGCAAATGGTAGTGGTGTGAGTAGATCAAAGGCTTGTAGAAGAGAACTGAAGAATAATACTAGTTATGCAAATCATATCGACATCAAAGGAAGAAATTGCATAGTAAGTCTATTGTGTCTACATGCTAATTTTTTGTGTATGCAAGGAGTTGATGTGAATGGAAATGTGCCATAATATTTCATATGTTGTATGTTTTTTCATATAGCAGATACTAATGATGCCATGCATGCTTATATGGTTGTATCTTATTGAGGGTTTGATGTTACATTTCTATGTTGCTAGATGGTCATGTTGTTTGAGATTTGATGCATGTTTTGCAGTGGGGTATTTTCAAGGGTGATGAGAATATTTGTTGTTTGGTGTGATGAGATGATTTATTCATTTGTTGGGATTGACTTACTATTGGGTTTTGATAGTAGAAATGAATCTTGTTGAGCATAGTGTCTTGGTGATCCTGAAAATGAATGAAATTGATGTCTACATAGAGTGGCATATGGGAAGTGGATGCTTTCTAAGTTGGAGTAGTGATTCTGTGCTAGTGGGTGTTATAAACAATGTAGTAGAAGTGATATTTTTTGCCTAGTGGTAGATGGAATAGTTGGTGGTCAACAACCCATTTTATATTTGGGATCAAGTCTCCTGGTTGGTGGCGACAAGCTATTTTTATATGAGATCAAGTATCCTAAGTAGTGGGAGCTAGAAATCTATGTAAAGCACATCTTTTTGCTTGACACATAATAGAAGATTTAGAGTAGTGCAACAACAACAAGGGTGGTTTTTCTCCAGAAAGGGTTTCCACTACATATCCTTTTGTATCATGTGTAAGGTTGTTGTGTGGTGCATTGTTTATCTTACAATTGTCTTGGTTTAGCTTCTCACATGATTATATACTTATCTCTTGATCTACTAATCTGTTGTTGGACAATTAATGCATGAGTAAGTTATAAGTTAAAATTGTTAAAAATATATCATGAGATACATTACTGATTCATCCTGCCCCCTCATTAGTGTTGAATGTTTCTAACAAGATTACCCTCACTTGTGCACTTGGTCATAGCCCTGGTTCACTTGGTTTCAAGGGGCTCACACCATTTTTGATCTAGGGTACTAAGGTTGTAGCTCTACACATACATGTTTATATGGACACATTTTCAATAATTTGCACTACACTTAGATCTATCTATCCTGAGCTTAGATTAACCTTGGTTTAGTGCAGTTCTTTAAGGCTCATATATACATACATACATACATACATACATGTATGTATGTATGCATGTATGTACACAATGCGAAGCTTCCATATAAGTATTGTTTCCCTCCTTAGCTTATGAATAATAATGGCTTACTATATATATATATTAAACATAGGCTTGACCTACCTATAGTCATATTATATGCACATAGATGAGTTATCTCTTCTGAGCTTACTAGTTCTAAAACCAAGGGTAAATAGTTAATTCATTTATAGTCCAAACCTTCTTTTAATTAATAGATATATTTCCATATTTCCATACAAATACTTTAAAGCCAACTTTCAGGCCCAGAGAACAAACATAGGAATAATCCTATTCCTGTAGAAATATTTAAAAGACTTGCAATACATTTTTATACAATATTCACATCCCTGATCATTTATCTAGCCAATTAATAGTTTTGTGCCAACAAATAATAATAAACACATGAAACATAAGTAAACATAGATACATAAGTCCTCCAACAATGAACCATCCTTCATCCATAACACAATACTTTAGCATTTTATAGGAATTCACATCCCTCATTATGTCAAAAACATTAAACTAGCTCAGTTGGCCAATATCATCAAAAAAATTAAAGCCCACACATTAAGAATATGCATAACATTCAAAGTGTTAGAGATTGAGTATAATTATCTTACTAAAATATGGTCAGCAACTAAGATTAGGACTTCAACTCCACCCAACCATAGACAAATTATATACAAGTCTTTCTTACAACTGTCACCCTCAAGCTAGATTCTACAACTTTAGGTAGAGTTCCTTTAGAGGACTTTTAAACTGAAATTATTAGCTGAAATAGGGTTTCTTGAGGCTTCCTCACCGCCACCCACTAGATATCAAATCCTATAAACACAGTGAACCACATAACTCACATACAACCATCAATAAACTCATGGGATTAAACCAATATCATCAGCTGAAACATGGTGTTTCAAGCCCACACTTCCTTCACCCACCAACTATGCAATGATTTTACTTTAGGAATTGAACATTGTCTCTTTTACAGAGGGACTTGAAACATCCCAACATCTCTAGGGATTTAGATATAGAAAGTCTCAATTCCAATGTGGAGAGAGAGATATATAGTTAATGATATGGAGGGTTTATCAACTATGTTACCTTTGAAGGAACAAGAGTTCACTCTCTAGTAGCTTATCGATGGAGCTTGCACCTATGTTCTTAGCACAACCCCATGGAACTACTATAAATTGTTATTAACAACTAGCCGTAGGTGCCTCCACCGCTCAAAAGTTATTAACCAACATATTCTCTAGTGGATTTATCAACCCTGTAAGGCACAAACACTACTATGTGATTATCAGTTAGCAAGACTCAAGGTTTTCTCAACTGATCTATCATCATGCTTTGTGATTATTAGTCAGGAAGCGTCATGGGTTTCTCATTCGGGCTATCATCAAAGCTTACTTTGTGATTATACACTAGTAATCTGCATGGGTTTCTTAGCTGGGCTACCATTAGAGCTTCTCTTCTCCCTGAATTCTCTTAGCCCTCATATATTTTCCTACTCACTTAGCATATTAGATTTCTCACTGGGAGCTTGTCGACCTCCCCTTTTTCCTGTTCCCCTTATCTACCCATGCATCTGCAAATCAAACATAATTTATTTTCCTACTGGATCCTCCCATCCTCATTATTCTATGTGTATGAATCATGTGTGATTCTTTTTCTCTAGCAAGAGCATCCTCAACCTCCCCTTCCCGTGTTCATTGTAACTAACTCCCCCTAGCATGTGAAGTGTGATGGATGATAATGCATGCATATTCACTCTCGACAATGATGGTTCTCCCCCCTTCTGAGTGGTCTCTCTCTATTTTTTTCCATAGAGCAGCTACATGTCCCTTTCATTGATTTGAACAAACCCTCCTTGTATCCAATGCAACCCATACTCCTCATAAATTTTGTGTTTGTCCTTTTCTTGTAGTCCTTTCCCAACAGGAACATGGTCTTGTCCTTGCTTTCAATATATTTAATAAGAGAAATTAACAGGATGGGAGAAATCAATTGAACAACAGGGAGAGAAATATATAATTAATAGTGAGGAGGTTTTGTTAGATGTGTTACACATGAAGGAATAAGAGTGCACTCTTTAGTAGCTTAGTGTAACTTCCACCTATGTTCTCAACCCAACTCCATGGAACTACCACCTGTTATCATCCCACTAGCCCTATGTGACTCCACGACTCATGAGTTATCAACCAACATAGTCTTTGGTGGATTTATTAGGAATGCAAGGCACAAACACTGCTTAGTGCTTATCGTCCAGTAAGCTCTTTTTGGTTTCTCAGTTGGACTAGCATATGAGCTTACTATGTGATTATCAGCCAATAAGACTCATGGGTTTCTTAGTTATATCATCAGATCTTCTCTACTCCATCGAACTCTCTTTTGGCATCAACATGACCCTTAGTGGATTACATGCCCAATCCTAAAATCAAGGATTAAATTCTTCATTCTTTATGTTTTCCCATCATTTTATCAAGGGAGCCTAGAGGTGTCCCACCTGCACACTAACACATTACACAACCCACAGGGCCTAGGTAATCCCACACTTTCTTGTCCAAAAACATACACATACACACACAAATATAAACGTGGCATAATACAATGTGTACATAAAATTGTAATCAACTATAGGCCCATATTCATATATCATCAGGAATCTAGAGACTTAACAATTTATACCCCTACAAGCTTGGAATCTGAGGGATATAAGGCGTCCACCCAAACTTGGGAATCCATAGAACCCTACTCCTTCACCTGGGCATTGTCTTTCCCATGCTATTACCACATGCACCCACATCCCAAGTTTCAGGTCTAATGTCCCTTCATTGTTCATGCTTGTCCCATCATGCTGCAGATCACACTGCTCTTGTTATGTTGATATATCCTTCAACATTCCCTGTTCAAAATAAAAACATGGGAACACTATAAGAATCATATTCACATGATATTAAAATCATAATAATCTAGGGCTACCTTTTTCCAAATTGATTCCTCATGCAACTGATAATATTAAATGCCATCCACATTTGCATTAAATAAATATAAACCATCATTCTTCCAAAAAAATGACTCACAAAACTTTTCATTCACAATGGAATTCATACATGTATATAAACATTAGCATAATCATGAATATGTCAACGATTTACATATGAAAATTGAGTTAAGGTCAAGAAAATCCTCCCTTGTGCCATTTTCATGGCTACCATATCGTTGTCCATCATTCCCATGGACCAAAACAATCCACTCTACTATCATAATACTATCCACTTAGCCATGGACAATCATATGTGAATTAAAATTATAGTTTAAAGAAATCCCCACCTTTATGAAAGCATGCGTTGGTCATAGGAATCGTTTTACCCAAATTCCCCCACTTACCATGTGCACCTTGCTATTTACTCTAATATTTTCAACCATTTCAATTGACCTTGCTTTTCTCAAGAATTTCGAACCATTTATACCTGCTACACCATGCCATGATATACTCTTCTTTTACTACCATTAAGCCTTGCTATGATGCCATATACACTCATTTGTTATTGTTTTAATGAAAGATAATAATTATACCAACTGTAATCTTTCCATGTTAAGACAAGCATGTTACCCTGCAATTGTACACATATATCAATTTATTCATTAGCCAAATGTCTCAACAAGGACACAATTTTAATCGTATATATTAAATAGTTTTAAAATTTAGAATACATAAACCCATATCATCATGTTTCCATCATGTCATCACAAGTTTAGAATTTAGCATTTAATCTAGATCAAAAACATAATTAAAATCAACCTCCTTACCAAGACCAAAAAAATTAGTTGAAGCCAAGTCTCTTTAGCAAGACTATCATTACAAAATTCTAAAACTCAACCCTTAGCATTTTTTTAGTCAACCTTATTTTCCCAGGCCAACAACCATCACATCTACAATATCAAAGGGGTTGGTTATAAAACCATATCTCATGTCAGCATCTGTCGTCTTATTATATATATATATATATATATATATATATTTACTACCTTTATAAATACATCTTGGTGATGCATGCAATCAACTCATAATCATTCCATCACAGTTCTACACCAAGCATTCACTTGCACATGCAAATAATCAATGTGAAAACCATGATCATAGTGTTATAACCAACACCTACAACAAGTAATTATCAAACCACTTTAGTCTCTAATAGAGTCACAAACACCATGCCTTCATTTATTTTGCAATAGATCCCATCCAGACTAGGTTTTGAACTAGGAAGCTTTGATACCACTTTGTTACATAACCATTATTATCACTATCCCCTACTAAGAGTAGAAGGAGGAAGTTAACCTGATGAACCAACCTCCAATGTCCCATTATGGAAATGGGGTCAAAGCTTTTCGATCTTTTTTCAAATTCCTCAAGGTCTAAAAATATATGACATTATTGCATCTATCTTGTCAAGACATTTCCAATGATATAAAATTCGTCTCAATATGACTCCTAGACCAAAAGATATGGATGTTAAAATATTGGAATATTAGATAATGCCACATCATCTAATCTACCACATCATCTAACCTACCACATCGTTCTCATGTGGTTGTCCAATATAAATGCCATGTCATTGCCAAGTGGAAGCTACCAAACCACTCATACTAGGTCATGAACATTTATCTACTATTCATGTCTATGATATAATAAATGGTAACCCAATTTTTAACCATTCCAGACATCGCACAAGCCTCTCCCTATCACCTTATCCCATGGATTAAATATCGGAGGTATCCTTTGTAGACCCTTTCGAAATCTCCATGGATGAACTTCTAGGGTTACATGGAAGTTTCCCCATCATGCTGCCATGATAACACCACCAACTCACACTTCAACCAATTCTATGAGGTCTCATCTGTTGTAAACCCCTCCTCTTGTGCAAATTCACCTCTGAGAAAATCCCTTAGGGCATCGACTTAGTAGTAAGAGTCCCACTCCCTTATACTAGTGCAAGTGGGCTGCCCCACTTCCACCTCACCCTGGGAATTCAATCCTAGCATGTTTACATTCGAATCCACCATAAATCACTGGGTACAAAGCATTAGGGTGATGTAATTAACCCTCTCTTCCAGGGTGACTGACCCTCTAGGTGGCCTCCTCTATGAGTGCCATGTGTCACATGATTTAAGCCCTCTTGGACATATAAAAATGCTAGAACAAGGTGCTACATGTCATGCCACAAGGGAACCACATCACCCTCTCTCTCATGTCATGTGCCTCTTCATACTATGTCTCACCACAAGTTTCAACCCCTCAGATCACACATTTTCATGTTATAGGGTAACTTGGGTTTTCCCTATGTCACTTTGTGTTAGGGAATTCAACAAACCCCATTGTACCAAGTCACCACAGGAATAAAATCTCAGGATATTGCAACATTCCCTTCTTCAAAAACCACTAGGGTTTAAGACTGTTAGGATGATCCAATGACAATTTTGCTCTAAGTTGATTGACCATTCAAAATATCGCCACACACTCTATATTAAAATATGCACAAAACACCCTTGTTGGGTTATAATCCCTTATAAATGAGAATCACGATTTTATGGTGTATCCATGGCATATGGGACCATATGGCCATGTTTTCATAGGGATTTTATCCTAGAAGTTCCCTTTGGTGTCTTCTTCTGCAATCTCCATGAAAAAAGTCCCAATGTCATTTAGTAGTGCATAAATGACTTATGATTTATGGCTCATATTACCCTCACTCGTGCACTTGGTCATAACCCTAGTTCTCATGGTTTCAAGGGGTTAATTCCATTTTCCCTATATGGTAATAAGGTTCTATCCCCCCACATATATGTATAAATGAACACATTTTAAATGGTTTACATAGCCCTTAGAGCTATATCTCTTAAGCTTAGCCTAACCTTGGCTCAACGCAGTTCTCTAAGGCTTATATAGATATATTGGAAAGCTTTCATATGAGTATTTCTAGCCCCTCCTTAGCTTATGAATAATCCTAGCCTACATCATACATATATCTATGTATATTTATATTAAACACAATCCTAATGTAGACATAGTCATATTTATATGCATATATATGAGCTATCTCTTCTAAGCTTACTAGTTCTAAAACTAGGGTCAAATAATTAATTCATTTATAGTCCAAACATTCTTTTAATTAACAAATATATTCCCATATTTTCATACACATATGTTTAAGCCAACTTTTGAGCCCATAATGAACACAAAAAT
The DNA here is from genome assembly GCA_031772625.1 of Pinus tabuliformis. Classification (NCBI taxonomy): domain Eukaryota; kingdom Viridiplantae; phylum Streptophyta; class Pinopsida; order Pinales; family Pinaceae; genus Pinus; species Pinus tabuliformis. Next base: position 1,442,180,353 of record CM062818.1, on the reverse strand, counting down.
AAGCATATTCCTATAAAGATATTCAAAACACCTGCAATACATTTTTCATGCTAGATTCACATACCTGGTCATTAATCTAGCCAATTAATAACTTTGTGCCAACATATAATAATCAACACATGAAACATAAGTAAACAAATATACATCAGTCCTCCAAGAATTAACCATCCCTCATCCATAACACATAACTTTAGAATTGTACAAGAATTCACTTTCCCCATTATATCACAAGAATTTAAGCAACACGGTGAACCATTATCATCACATGCATTAAACCCAAGGCATTAAACATATGCATAACATTCAAAGTGAAAGATATTTAGTATACTTATCTTCTTAAAATGATTTCAACAACTAATATTCGGACATCAACTCTCCACCCAACCAAAGACAAGTTGCAACCATGTCTTTCCTGCAGCTATCAACCTTGAGCCATATTCTATAGTTTGAGGTAGAGTTCTTTCAGAGGAGTTTTAAACTAATATTATCAGATGAAATAGGGTTTCTTGAGGCTACCTCACCTCCACCCTCTAGCTATCAAATTAGATAAACTTAGTGAGCCACATCTCTTAGATAATACCATCAATCCACTCAGGGGATTAAACCAATATCATTAGCTGAAATAGAGTGTCTCAAGGACACATTGCATTCACCCACTAAGTATTCAATGATTTCACAAAAGGTAGGGAAAATTTTCTTTTTTACAGATGGACTTGCAACATCCCAACATATCTAGAGATTTATATACAAAGAGTCTCAATTCAGATGTGGAGAGAGAAATATATAGTTAATGATATGGAGGGTTTACCAACTATGTTACCTATGAAGGAACAAGAGTGCACTTTCCAATAGCTTCTTCGTGGAGCTTCCACCTATGTCCTCTATCCAACCTCATGGAACTACCATTAGGTGTTATCAGCCACTATCCTTGGGTGCTTCCACCTCTCAGAAGTTGTCAAGAAACATACTTTATAGTGGATTTATCAATCGTGTAAGGCACAACCACTGCTCTATTATTATCATTCAACAAGCCTCATAGGTTTCTTAGTTGGGCTATCATCAGATTTATGCTTTGTGATTATTAGTCAACAAGCCTCATGGGTTTCTCAGATGGGCTATCATCAAGGATTAATTTTTTATTATCAATCACCAAGCCTCATGGGTTTCTCAATTGGGCTATCATCAAATATTCTTTTCTCCATAAATTCTCTTAGTAGCCATGTATTTTCCTTCCCTCTCAAAAAATCAGCTTGCTCATGAGGAGCCTCTCAGCCTCCACTTTTTCCTATTTGCCTTCTTTATCTACGTGTATAGAAATCAAGCATCATTTCTTTTCTTATTAGAGCCTCTAGAACTCATAATTTTCTTATGTGTATGAATCATGTGTGATTCTTTCTCTCCAACAAGAGTCTCCCCAACCTCCTCTTACTATGTTCATTGTAATTAAATCCCCCCAGCACGTGAAGTGTGATAGAGGATAGTGTGCACATGTTTGATCTTGGCCATGATTATTCTCACTCCTTCTGAATAGTTTCTCTCTACTTTTTTTCATATACCCACCATCTGTCCCTGTTACGGGTCCGAAAAACCCTCCTCATGGCCAACCTAACCCATGCTCCTTAATTTTCTCATTTTACTTTTCTTATAGTCCTTTCCAAATAGGAGCATGCGCTTGTACTTGCTTTCAATAGATTTAATAAAATATTTAGGTCCATTAAAACCCCTCATTCATCCCATGACTGACATTTAAAGCAGCTAACTCCTTAAGAAATCTCTCTCCTCAAGAAATGGAATCTGTGTCCCTCTCTCAGCCATTTGATTTGTTGTTACATAATTACAAGGGAATTAAGGAATTTAGACTTCTGTGATCCATAACATTGTCTAGAAATTTTCGGCAAAATCACATAATCAGTCTTTTGTCGACGCGTTTCGAACCAACCAGTGTGGTTCATCGTCAGGACAAGTTGAAGAACTAATCTGGCTTAGCTAGATTAAATAGAGTGTGTAGAGACTCCAATAGCTATATTGCAACAGCTAATTTTGACCTGAGGATCAAAGTCAAACCACTGATTTTATTATTAATAGAAGTTAATTGAATAATATAATAAATTTATTGTTTTAAATATAATGGTCATTATATCTTCATATTTATCAAATAACCTATATTTATTATTATCCCCAAATTATTTAAATACAAATAAATAGTATTAAATTACTATTATTCTTAGAATTTAGTTACAATAGGTAACTGTGTATTTATTTAATAATAATTGTTTAAATTAAAGGGTCCAAATGTAATAATAATTGTTTAATAAACAATTATTATTAAATAAATACACAGTTACCTATTGTAACTAAATTCTAAGAATAATAGTAATTTAATACTATTTATTTGTATTTAAATAATTTGGGGATAATAATAAATATAGGTTATTTGATAAATATGAAGATATAATGACCATTATATTTAAAACAATAAATTTATTATATTATTCAATTAACTTCTATTAATAATAAAATCAGTGGTTTGACTTCAATCCTCAGGTCAAAATTAGCTGTTGCAATATAGCCGTTGGAGTCTCTGCACACTCTATTTAATCTAGCTAAGCCAGATTAGTTCTTCAACTTGTCCTGACGATGAACTACAAGGGAATTATTTAAATTTGTTACAATGGGAACTAACCCACATAGGATGTTAAAATATCCAAGGCTAAATTAAACTATATTGTAACTGCAAAAGAGTTCATTTTTGTTGTACATTCTTTAAATAAGTTTAGAAATTATATTGTTGGTTACCAAGTCTTCATGCATATTGACCATGTAACAATCAAGTATTTAAAGAATAAACCATATGTGAATGATCACATAATTAGATGGTTATTTTTGTTGCAACAATTTGACTTGATCATTGTTGACAAACTAGGGAAAGATAATGTTGTTATATATTTATTATCATGGCTAACTCTCTTCTACAAATGAAAAACTAGTAGATGATCAGTTCCAAGATGAGAATTTGTTTCCATCTCACTTCTTTCTCCATGGTTTGCTGGAATTTCCAAATATCTAGAAATTGTCTAATTCCCTCCTCACCTATCCTCAAAATAAAAGAGAAATATTGTCAAAAAATGTGCCTCCTATACTTGGATTGGGGAAACATCTTCAAGCTGGGACAAAATCATATTTGAAGAAGATGTGTGAGGGAGGATACATTCCTTGATGTCCCCTCAAATTGACATGATGGACTCTGTGGGGTCACTTTTCTTTAAAGAGGACATCTTTCAAAATCTTGCAAGCAAGATACTTTTGGCCAACCTTTTACAATTATGCCCAAAGATACACTACACAATCTGATGAGTGCCAAAGGTTGGGAAAGCCTACCCAGAAGGATGACATGCCCCTTCAAAATCTAGTGTCTTTTAATCTATTTGAGAAATAGGGCATGGACCTCATTGGTCCTATTGATCCCCCATATAGACAAAAAAGTACATCATTGTGTGCATTGACTACCTATCAAAATGGGCTAAAATGAAGGTAGTTAAGGTAGCAAAAAAAAGTAAAGGGGCTAAATTGTTCAGGGGAAATATCTTCCACAAGTTCAACTTTCCAAGAGAATTGGTGACGATCGAGGCTCCTAATTCACCTCCCATTTGATTGAAGGAATAAATAAGAAACACCACATTCTCCATTGGAGGTGAACTCCATAATATGTGCATAACACCCCTAAGAAAATGGGTAGATAGAGTCAGTAACAGAATATTAGAGAAAATTCTGACAAAAGTGATTAGTGGTAGTAATAAGGATTGGGTTTAAAGGCTTGTTGAGGCCACTTCGGCCTACAACACTATTTTGAAAACCACCATCATTTCCAGCCCCTATACGTTATTTTACATAAAGGATGCTTGAATGTCAAATGAACTAAAGTACAACACAATGAGGATGGAAACCTAACTTGACATTGGTTTGACAAATGTATTGGGCGATAGGATAAAATAACTGAATGCAAAGAAAATTTTGGCATGATAAATACATTAAAACTAGGGTCTTCCTAGAGGGTGAATGCACTCTCTTGTATGACTCTAGGTTAAAGGATTTCAAGGGAAAAATCATATCGATAGGGTCCTACTAGGTGGAGAAATGTTATGATAATGGATCCATCAAAACAAAAAAATATAGATGAGTAACCAATAGAACTTATAATTAATGGATAATGAATAAACATTTACAAGAAGCCTCTCTCAAGGGATGAGTTTACACATTCAATAATCAAGACACTGAATGTGATTAAGAGAATCATGGATTGCAATCCATTCAACCCCTGATCAACAAGAAATATATATATATATATATATATATATATATATATATATATATATATATATATATATATATATATATATATATATATATATATATATATATATATATATATATATAACACAAAAAGAGAATAAAAAAGAAAAACAATCTCAAGTGTAAACCTCCTTTGAGGAACCTGAGGAAGATTCATTGGTTGAAAACATCTATGATGATTTTATTAAGTTTGAAGAAAAATAAAAATAAAGATACAAGTGAAAACCTCTTCCAAGGTACCAAATGCAGGTTCATTGGCTAGCAACATCCACACGAAAGCTAGTAAGCCTAAAATAAAATAAAAAAGAAAAAGAGAGAAAAAAAACAACAAGAGAATTTTGATTTCTCGCACTAATTAATTTGTAGGTGTTGACGGCGTTGGAAATTCATCAACCAAGGGAGTCTCCCTGATGTGAAGTCCTAATTGGACCTCACACCATTTGGAGTAGGAGACCCATATGGAATATTGACCTAACCACCATAATTCAAAGTTGTCCCTTTGATGGAATGGATAACATAAGAGAGTATGCACATAACCTTTTAAATCAGCAAGTAAGATGACACTGTGAAACACCAATTGTAATGTATAAAAAGAGACTTTCATGAGGGAAGAGAGAGGAGTGAATCTCTGGGAGGTTAATAGTACTAACCTAAGTGAAACTCCTGAGAACATGAAAATATTTTTTAGCTATATAGTGAAGTATTTAACATAGACACAATGATCATTAAAGAAAATACAACACACATTCAACATGATATGTACCAAAGCCACAAACATATTAAGAATAGTATTACTACATTCTTGATACATGCATGAAAATGTGTTGACTCATCGAGCTTCCTATTATTAGGTGAAGATCCAAGTACACAGTTAAAATGGCAAGCCACTAGTTCCAATAGTGGAGCATTAAGTCACTTCTTGCTTCTCCAAATAATGATCTTACCTCTTATGCTAGGCTAGAGAAGCCAAGGCTAACTCTCCAAAGGCTAGGCCTCCAAAATCCATTTTATTAAGTTATAAGTGTGTATTTATAATGAGAAGGATGACCTTTCATATCCCTATGACTCTTGAGCTTCCCTCATGACTCGTAGACTTGTAATGTGGCCTTTGGAATTCTATATGAATTTTGGACTTTTCCTAAAGATTATATTTTCCATATATCACTATGTGACTTCTCATATTCCACATATGACCCTTTGTACTTCAACACACAACATTTTTTCCTTTCCTTTTGATAGTTACATCATTATATCCACAAATGATGTGGAAAGACACATGGGCACACATGACATTGTGATGGAACCAGTACAAGTCATAACTTAACAATGATGACATAGAATTTGTGATGAAGTGGCAACACCAAGTTGTTCATCTCGCTACTTTGTCTTAAATATTCATGGGAGGCTTGTTTAGTACTTCATATTCATGAAATATTTTCTTTGCTCTTCATCTTCACTCTCCAAGGGGATGGAAATAGAGAGTCTTCATGTGGTCTTGATCTTTGGTCTTCTGTCACAATCTGGTGTCCCTTCGTCTCCTTGTGTAATTATCAACCTATCTTTACAGCTTCATAAGTGTCTTCTAGTATGGTCTCCCCATCCTTATCTTTAATCATCATCCTATCATTAAAAGCTATAGTATCTGCAACTAGAAATTACTCATAACAAGACAACATCAGTCCAAAAAACTCCTAGTATAACATACTTCATGAAAATCACTAATGGAGATAGAACTAGGTAGTGAACTAAGAGGAAGGCTCAGGGATTCTGCAGTGTGCAATTATAGAGATCAGGAGTGGAGGACTGAGGGTTTTGATTGTGTAATTCATAATTCTGGAAGACTAGGAAGGAAGACTATATAGTTGAAGAGCTCAGTGAGGCTAGCTTGCACACAGAGACTACACAATGTGCAATTTTGAAGACAAAGGCTAGGGAATTTTGTAGTTACACACCTAAAGAAGGCACAAATACAACTTGTTACTTGCCACTGTGAAATGCACAGAAGGATATTGTCAGGGAGGCTTGATTGCATAGTTGTAGAGGTCAGGAGGTCATAATTGAGCACCATGACTACACAATGCAAATTCCTTGGAGGAAAGAACTGTACATGGCACAATTATAGGATGTAAGGGTATATTCTTGATGCTTTCCACTACGTAATGCACATTTGAGGAGGGTAGAGTGAGCTTAAGTTGGTGGGGCAGAACATTTTATAGAATTTGACCAAGTGTTGGATCGGTGAGGTAGAGATAAAACCAATGTAGGAATTGAACATGATCACACACTTAAAACCATTGTTGACACAACATATAACACTCAACATTTAGAAACAACATGATCCCCTTAATGCAATTACAATACAACAATATCTTCCATGTGTTACACTCAAGATACACTTTGCGACAATAATGACGATACTAGTGCGACAATGCATAAAACTTTGGGAATATGTCTAATTCATGTATTTATGATGAATATAACATAGTAGTGCAAGATAATGCATCAGAAACACCCTTTAAGAATGTACAATTGATTCCCTTTGACTAGATGTGACACTTAAGATACACTTTGCAAAAATAGTGACGAAAATAGTATGATAATGCATGAAAATTTGGGAATGGATCTAATACATGTCTATATGATAAATAGGACCTATTCAAACCAAAGTTTCCCCTTGAAATGAAACATAACTCTAATTTTTTGATGTGCGACACTTCCCATGCCAAAAGATGACAATTACGAAAGTAAGATAAAAAATAAAATGACACTTGCAAAGGCTTAAATAAAATGGAAGCGATAGATTCTAGACCAAAGATACATGAAGATGAAACTTATCAAAGTGAATGTAAGAAAAAATGGTAGTTGCAAACGTGAAAGCAACACTTGAGAAAGAAAAGGTGCACCCAAACAATAGTTGAGAAAACTAACTAAAATGAAAGTGCAATTGAAATCGAAGTGAGTTCGACTGCCAGTGGAGAGCACACACTAATTATCGATATGTATTGTGCAATACACCATGCTTATCGATTGTGCAGTCACTTTCGCTAGTGATTTCATAAGCCTTATCTTTAAGTTTTGCACAATGTCTATGTAAGCTTGCACTGAAAGATGTGTGTTTGTGAATTCATCGAAGACCGAATATGTGTGAGAAAGTGACTTTCACACTTAGAAGAATACTTAATACTTTTTGAAACATTAGATGATCATGAAATGACCATGGGATGATAGATCACAAGATCCTAAGTAGGCTCCGAAACTAAAATGTAAGAAAAATTTTAGAGGGTTTTTGTCATAGCGACAACACTTGGCGACACACTGGTAGAAATCCAGAATCTCTACCTAGGTTTCATATTTAAATGAAAGGTATCAATATTTCAAGAACTATTGATTCACTAGGTGTATTTCCCATGCTTTTCCACTTACCTCAAATATAGATCTATTTTCTTCTCTTGCTTTCTCAACTTTGAACACCTCAACATAGGACTTGTCACATCTCAACTATTTCGATAAGGGAGAAGGATAATAACTATACCAAGTTTTTAAGTACATTCCTTGGTGTTTTTTCTCTGCCAATGAGCTTAAATAGTACCTCATAGGAGTCACCTCAAGGAACCACAAGCGTTGCTTCATTGCTAGGGAGCCTGAATAGTACCTCGACAAAGTTGCTTGCTTAACCTCTATGTGTAGGAAGCCTTTCTCTTCTTCATCTCTTTATTTAGTTACTAATAGAATGTGAAAATGCACTTATTAATTTTGATGGTGGCAGAGGGATCCCGACTTTTTGGGAGCAGGAGAGGTTGGTTTCTTGTTGAAGGGATTTGAAAGATAACCAAAGTTAATATGATCTTTTAAAGTTTTTCTCCTTTTCCTTCTCTACTTGATTGAGTCGACAAGTCAAAAAAACATTAATACAAGGTTGAGTTGGAATGGAAGATCCCAATAAAGATACCAGCTTCGCAGTTCAACCAAAGGTTTTTTTTTCTGGAAATAATCATATTTTCCATTTAGACATCACAAACATTAAAGATATGTAAACCCAAAATAGAGAACAGGATAACAGATAAGCCAACCATTCATTAGGCTATTTTCGAGATCTAAAATGGGCCTCCTAAGGAAATTATAAACTAATAGTGGAAATAATAAAATAAGATTAGATTACATCATCAAATTTTAGAGAAAAAAAGAAAAAACTATTTTTTCAACTCGTATTTTCAACTTATCTCCCTATGGGTTTACTCAAATTTCGAGCAGAAACACTTGTTGGATGAAAATTTTGATTCCTCATCAAAGGAGTACCCATGTTGCATACTTTCAATGGACCCTACTACACGAAAAATGATAAATACATGAAAAGTGTGATTGCAATCACGCGTTTTCATGTATTTCTCATTTTTCATGTAGCGGGGTCCATCAAAAGTATGAAACATGGGTACTCCATAGATGAGAAATCAAATTTTGCATCCAACGAGTACTCCTGCTTGAAATTTGAGTAAAACCTTATAGAGATAAGTTAAAAATACGAGTTGAAAAAATAGTTTTATTATTTTATTATTTTTTAATTTTTTAATTTTTTTACTTTTTTACTCCAAAAATGGTGAATCATCCCCCATGGTTGACATCGTCATCTTGAATCCTGTTGGTTCTTATAAAGTTTATTTTTCTTGTACATTTTTCTTAGGAGGCCCATTTTAGACCTCAAAAGTCCCCTAATGGTTCGTCATCATAATTTCCCTTCTCAAGTTTTTCCACATTGTCCTTGAGCCAACAAGAGAATTTTTTCATGCAAAGTATTATGAAGAAAAACTTGAAATAAACATGTAACAAATAAACGAGAAAAAAATACAACCAAATGGAGGTTAATCATAAATAAACCTACAAATAGAAATAAGAAAATAAAAGAAATGCATAAACTAGATGGAGAGAAAACACAGGACAAGTGCAAAAGAGGAAATTCTTGCGTAGTCCTAATCATCCTTGGAGCCTTCACCATATCCTTATCATTTTTGGATATCAATCCTATCCTAACCATCTAGAAGCTCAGGGTCAAGTGTAAGGAAATTTCCAATGTAACCACCATAACTACTCTCGACCTGCAAACACAAAGATACTAACAATAAAAAATGATATATATTGATGTTCATAAGAGAAGATAAGAACATTAATATCTTGCAAACAATATTGAAGTTCTTTCCAAAAGGAAAAAATATGTGTCATAAAAACTAACCTTAACCAACCAAAAACCTTACCTTTTCGAAAAAAATAATAGTCATACAAACCTCGAAGGCATCTTGTGTATTCATCGGTGTTTCCATGCATATAAAGCATCAATAAAGATCAAAGATTATTATTAGAAAAAGCTCCTACTAAGTAAGATATCTCCAGCCACTAATAGATTCGATCATGAAATCCAAAACAATCATTTCGAAAACCTTGAAACTCTTGGAAAAATGACCTTTCAATCAATGTAGTCAAGTTATAAGGAGAATATGTAGGAAAAATATCATTAGATCTATTAATTGGAAAATGATTCATTGAATGATAGTTGTTGGGACTAGTGCGATGACCTGATTGACGAATTAACATATCATATTATCAATTCTCCATGGGTTTCCTTTGTGTCGAATTCCATACTAGACAAGTAATATGAAAGCTTGTAGAATTAAAAACAATTGTTGGTATTTTAAATATGGGAAACCAATAACATGCTGGTAAAATATTAGAAGGATATATTGAATCTGTTGACGATGCTAGACCCGCCAACATGTAAGGGGATCTCCCAGGTAAGAGGTCCCAATCAGAACTCAGACCGTTTGGTGTAGGAGTCCCAATAGTGGGTCATACGGTAATGGCTTGACCACGATTTCACATAGAGGCAAGTAAGATGTCTATGTTGGTAGCAAGGGTGTGACAGCTGCAGCAATCTAAGGAAGGTGCATGAGAGGTTCTAACACACTGAGGGTGAGGTGAGTGCACCCCTTAGAAACCTATAATAGTACGTGGATTGGAAGGGAACACACGAGCGAAGATGCATCACAAGATGGAAAGAAAGTTAGAAAGCAATCCAAAGTGATGGTTAAACCAACATCCTATTTCATAAAGATTCATACATACTTATACAGAATAGTCCATACATGCACGCGTCAACAAACACATACATATATCACTTAGAGTAAACCAGATAGCATAGAATACAATACAACATATACATGAAACATGTTGGCTCTGTTATATTAAGTGTAAGTTCCAGTCATACAATTTATCCATGTCCAACCACTAGTTCCAATAGTGGAATGTCACAACCATAAGCACCTTCTCCTCGAAAGAGATATACTAGCTCTGCGTAGTGGAGAAGCCAAGGCTCATTACAATACTGTCCAAGCTCTCTCCAAGATAGTCTTATCAGAAGTTTGGCTGGACAAAATCCTTTATAATGAGTTATGAGGTTCTATTTATAGAAAAGGGTGGGGTGACCCTTGACATTCCCCTTTGTGATAGTTCATCTACCCTCATGACTCTTTATCTCCTCTATGACTGTTACATCCAACTATTGACACTTGAACTTCCACTTGACACGACATTACATTACAATGCACAGGTGCTCATGTGATACAAAATGGCTTGAGAAAGCCATGCAAGACATCACTGACACTCGGTCCATTGAGGTGAGACCAACTCTTTGACATGATTGTGATGGTGAAGGTGGTGAGGTGATGCCAAGCTTGGTCGTCCATGATGGTGTGCATGCACCCCATGGTGACATCTTGCTGAAGTGAACTCTTGCCTCTGTTGCATCCAAGTGCATTGGTGTGGCTCCTTTATCCAACTCGTCTGCTAGCATGTGCATGGTATTCTTGGTGCAACTGAACTGGCAACACACTAATGCATAGTGTCCATGTTGATCTTCCAGTGTGTACTGGTGGTCATGCGGATCGATTGTCAACTACATGTTCAGCTCCAATTGGACTTGCTTCTTGTCTTCGCCTTGGTGAGTATGCTGAATGGGTTGGATTGCATGTGTGCTCACAATGACATGCATGTTGTTGAATCCCTTTCATGTGATCAAAAACACTACTCACCATGTCTGCTCCATACCAACTGCTGGGATGGATCTATAACTTGTATGGGTGTAGTTCCATCCGTGACTGCATGTTGTGCCCCCTGTTGTTCCTATTGTTACTACAACTCATTTGCTTGTCTGTGGATCTCATGTTCTTCCTTGAGTTACTGCTTTAGCATGTGCAACTCCTTCTTTGTTCCACTCTCTGTCTTCGCATGATATCCATGTCGCGCCATCACCTCATAGCCTAAGTCTCCAAAGTTGCTTTCCTCATCAGTGGATCTACTTGAGCTTGCAACTTTTTTCCGCCTCTATGTTGTCAACAACCTTCCTATCACATTCGTTGCATCCGGTATTCTACCTTTAGCTAATGTTCATGATGTTTCTTGATGTGATGCTCCTACTGTCATATCTTGATGTCCTTTTCTACGAACAACTTGATGTCTTCGTGAGTAGGAAATCTCATAGACACTTGATCAACTGCATCCCCACGTGTGCTTTGAACGGTGTCTTTGACTCTATTCTCATGGAAACCATTGTACATGTGTTGTTGAGAGGAAAATGAACACTTGCAATACCTGGAGACATGGAAACAATCATGGGAAGAAATGTGTCAGTCGAAAACCAAAATGAACTTGAGAACTGACTTGCAACATACCTATGTGACTAATCATGAAGGTCGTGCAATTTTCGTCAAGAGCTCAGGAGACTGACTATCAAGACTATGCAAGGAACAATCTGGGCTACTAGGAGGGTGACTAATTGCTTGAACTATGCAATGCATAGTCCAGTCTAGCTGCTGACTACTGGAATTGCAAAATGCACAATTTTAGCTAACAATGGTTGTAGGCTCAATGACTGCATTGTGTAATTTTCTTGGTCAACAGTCACTGTCCCTCAGAATTTCACAACGCAAGACTGGAGGACAGTTAATGGGTAGAAATGTGCATTTCCTGAGAGGAAGAGAGAGCCTTCCCTCTCAGGATTGTGCAATGCTGTCTTGGTGAGCTAGAGTCTGGGCCAAGGCTGCGCAGACTCGACGACGGGAAACTGAAAGTGAAAGTGAATGCAGATGCATGGCGATGCTAAGTGTAAGCATAAGTGAAATAATGTGCACATAAATGGTGAATGACAGATTCAGAAAATGAAACAACATGCATGTGAGTGAGGTGAGTTGCTGAATCAACGATCGTTCGTGAAAAATAGTTTCATGCATGCGACAACAGTGAGATGTTAATGAAAATTGAAATGGTGCTAGTACAAGCTAGTATGTATTAAAAACACAACAAACACTCAATGAAATCAAGCAGACAACGTTCATATTAAGCGAAACACAAAAAGCACCAAAAATGTAACACAAGACATGGAAAGTGGGCTTACCCCAAAACAACTGAGCTAAATGTGCCAACAACTACTAGATGCAATGTGGGATGTCAGAGATGCAAGGTTGATGTGAGGAATGAGCTCTGTAGTGTCTGATTGATGAGTTTTGATAAAATCAAGGTTGTGACATGCATGCCACAAATCTAGGGAAAGTGACACTTGGTGGGAGGTTTCTGAAATGATCCTTGCATGTAACCTCCAACTGCCAAAAACAGATCCCTGAAACAAGGGATGCATTTGTATAATTCCTTGGGAGAAGCATCCCATGCATGCAAGTCTCTTTTGCTTGGTCTCGGGGGGAACCGATGAACTCAGTTACACATCCAAGAGCCTGCTCAATTGCTCAGAGGAAATGCGCATTTCTGGCTGGGATCTGGGCTAATTTCTCAGAAAATTTGTGCAATTTCTGGGTAGAGAAGCTGACTGCTGCCCAGATTTGCACAAATTTTGGGCTAAGCAGCCTAGCTGGGAACAATTGTGCAATTTTCTGGGTGAAGCTTGCTAAGCGGAATTGGGAAATTATGGGGCCCAATAGTCTGCCAGTCAGGATTGTGCAATTTCTGGAGGGAAGGCTGGTTTACAAATTCTTAAAGGAGATGCTTAGACTTCTGCTGGACCAAGTTCGGATGAATAGCCTATGAGGGTAATGCATCAAAGTTTGATCTACATGTTGTCTTTCTACAAGAAAATCACAGGAGCTTTTGTACTTGATGAAGCAAGACATGCTGTTGTGAAGTTTGGTAGGGAGGCTCCAAAACGAAGTTAAGGCAAAATTTTGGAGGGTGGTTGTACCTGCTAACCTAAAATCATAGATTCTAGAATCCATATTAGCATGGGGGTTTTGATCCATTAAATGATTCAAGAATTGAATTATGATCAAAAGGATTGATTGGACCAGAAAAAAATTATTAGTTGAGAAATAGTCAAAATGAATATTAGGAGCTGATTGTTCACCATAGCATCCAACATATATAAATTATTCAGCCAAAGATCATATTTACATTGATCAGTTTCAAAATTTTATGCATTCAATAAAGGCATACATCCCAAATTAGATACAAAGGGTTTAGATGAAGATGAATTCATTATAGCAATATCCTTGATTTGATTTGAAACTTGATATCGAGAGATAGAAAAATTATGAAGAGAAATCCCAAAACCCATCAAAGATGAGTTTACATCCAGTGAAACAATACGAAGTAAATATTTTTGCAAGGAAATCCAGATCTGACATGGTTCGAGGATCTTACTAGGATTTTGAGAACCTGACGTAACCATCAAAGAGAATTGAAGTGCCTCGACTTACCAACACGTTCCAAAAATTCAAAAATATGGGTAACTACATTTTGACAATTAAGTCAAACCACATATTGCATGTGGATAGCTACTATTAGCTGGATCAACATGGATGGAAATTATCTACATCATTGGTTTAATTATATTTTCCAACTTCAATAAATAGATTACATAAGTCAAAAGATTCTTTGGATCACAAATATAGAGATGTATGAATCAGAAAAACTAATGAGAAATCTAATTTGAAGAGTTGTCGTGATGATAAATAGGAGATGATAAGGGATGGAATAGACGTTCTATGGTTTGTTTTCTTCCTTCTTCTTCATGAATAATATCACTATCCTATTTCATTTCAAGATTCAACTGATCAGACTATAAATCCAAATATCATGGCATATTTTCATTATAAGGAATATGATACAAGGAATAGTGAGCTAAAGAGGAAGAAGTGTTCATAAGAGAATATCCTTTGACCGAATCAGATTTAAGATCTAAATCTTTTGAAATAATTTTTCTTTTTGAGAATCCAATAGATTAGTTGATGCACTTGGGATTCCATGATTGTATACATCAATGGAGTAATCCTCATTAGAAGGATGGTTTCCCAAGACTTCATATTGATTAGAAAAATCAATTTTATTTGATTGACTACGAATATTTGTAGATTCAAAATCAACTAAGAATAAATAAACACCATCTTCACATGGAGGAATTTCAAAAAAGAAGAAATATTGGAAAAATCTTCACCTTCCTTCTCCTTTACCTATGAAATGTGAATGCCTTGGACCTGTTAAAAAATTGGATTTAGAGGAGATGGATTAGGTAGATCAAGAGACAAGGGGTCATGAGAAAGAGATGGTATAGGATGACATGTATCCAAATCAGATTTAGGAATGAATTTATGAGTGTTAATATCTCCTTTGAAGAATGGATGTATTAGTCTTCACCTTAGGATCCATAAACCATTCCAAGGTTTCCTCCAGTGGATCTCGATCATGAGAAATGGATTAAGGTTGAAGAGAAGGATTAACCACTTGATTTCCATACTTCCCATATTTGACATCATTACAAGGAGGCACCCCCATTGAAACCAAAAAAAGGAGGATAAGGAACAAAAGTAATAATAGGTTCCTCCTCTGAAATTAGAGGTGTCTCATGATTTACAAAAGTTGGGATAACATAAAAATTATGGGGTTCAGGCTCACCATGTAAAGATATATGAACCAAATGCTTAGAATTTTGTTTGAAGAAATCCCAATATGTATCCTTTTAATGAAATTCATAACAAAGGTGAAGGAATAAATTACCAAAATCCTCAATTGAATCATCAAGTTTCATTCTTAGTTGACTAATCCTTTTTAGGGCATCTCGATTGTTATGAAACCATCTCACAAAAAGATAGAAAAGAAAGATCAACGCCTTAGAAATCAGCCTCTTCGAGGGGGAAACCTTCTTTACATTACACAAATGAAAAATTCTTGGATGATACAAATGACAAGACCTCCTTTCTATCTATAGGGGTCTAAGGGGTCATAATATAATCAGATCCGACATAACAATAATAATGTAAGGGCACAACAATAATGATAGTGGGCTTCTATGGGGCACAATGATAACAATATGGGGACTACATGGGCACAACAATATAATAAGGGGGTTATAGTAATAACAATGATGGGCTAGCCCCAAGGGTTAGCACAATCGGTCAAGTCGGGGCCTCGCCAATGGGAGGTCACAGGGTCGAAACCCGAAAGCTCTTGGGGTTAGGTCTGTGGTGACCGAGGGGTGGACCCCCTTCGGGTGGGGTCCACCCAGATTTCTCGAACCTGGACGTAGCGGACTCACTGACCAGGGCCCGCGAACCAGTAGGAAAAAAAAAAAATTAAAAAAAAAAAAAAATAACAATGACGGGCTACACTAGTATTATAGGGACCTAACATGCCCCTCTCCTTTAAAAAGTGTTGTCCTCAATGCTTGAGTAGTTATGGATGCTTTTGTATGAAATTATTGTCCTCCCATGTGGAATATTTAGCAGGTAAGTTCTTCCACTTGATGAGATACTGTGAAATTGATTAATTTCGTAGCTGTCGACTTCTTGTTTCCGTGAATTCTTCAGGCTCCAATATGATTTTTTCTTCCTTGTCAAGTTCCAAAAATATTGCTTGAAATGGGAGCTTGTCACCTACAACCTTCTTTAAGCATGAAACATGGAAAGCTGGGGGCACTCAGGTAGATGCAGGAAGCTCCAATTTGTCTGCCATAGTACCAATCTTTTGCAGCACCTTGTAAGGACCATAGTACTTTGGTGATAATTTATTATCCTTCTTAGCTTGCTTGACAGATATTTGTTTATATGCTTGTATTCGTAAAAATACCCAATCGCCTACATCAAAACTTCTTTCATTGTGATGTTGATCTACCTGTTGTTTCATTCGATTCTGCACCAAAGTGGCATTATCCTTTAAAAGTTGGAGAACTTGTTGTTGATGCTCGATGCGATCTTTCACTGCTTGAATCTTTTTCTTCTTGATATGTCCTTCTATCTTGAGAGTTTGAGGAGTGGTAATTTCTTCCAATGCATTACAAGATATGGTCAGATTCATTTCTTGATGCTCAATTTGATCTTTCACTTCTTGAACATTTTTCTTCTTGATATGTCCTTCTATATTGATAGTTTGAGGAGTGGTAATTCTAGCCAATGCATTACAAGATATGGTCGGATTCATTTCTTCTTTCTTGATGTGATCTTTCACTTCTTGAACCTTTTTCTTCTTGATATGTCCTTCTATACTAAGAGTTTGAGGAGTGGTAATTCTTGCCAATGCTTTACAAGATATGGTCGAATTAATTTCTTGTTTCTCTGGGGTTGGTTCCTAGTGTATATCCTCTTCTTTTGATGTTTCTTGATCCTTTTCTTCCTCCTCTTCATAATCTATGTAAAATAATTTCTTCTCAGCATACTTATGACCTTTAGTGTATTTGTTATCACAATTATAACAAAGCCCTTTTCCTCTTTTTTCTTCCAATTGTTGTGGTGTCAACATTGTAGGTTGTCGAAGGCTAGGAGAAACAACACTTCCATCATTATAGTTGTGAGGGGTAAACTTCCTTGTTGCCATAATTTTGCTTTCCACTTTTCTTGCCAACCTGAATGCCTTCTCGAATGAATCAGGTTCCCAAAGATGAACCTCATGTTGAATGTTATCCTTTAAAGTCCCTATGGATACATCAATACTCTACTTCTTTGGAATATCATTTTCACTTATATTCAATTTTTGAAATTCCTCAATGCGCTCTACCATTGAAAACTTTTGTTTGAGATTTATCAATTGGATAAAGAAGGTGTTTCTCTTTGTATCCTCATAATGTGCTATCATTTCCTCCATGAAAATTGACCACGTAACAAGTGGTTTATGATATCAAAGCCCTTTATACAAAAAAAAATGATCTGGCTCTAAATAAGATGTAATACATACCTTTTCTAATAGTTTCAGATCATGTAGATCAAAATATTTCTCCATCTATAGTATTCAATTTACCGGATCCTTGCCATCAAACTTCCTCATATTGCCTTTTCTTGATTTTACGAGCTCGATCTTGAAATGACTGTAAATATGCAATTTCAGATTTCCAAGTTCTGAAATTGCATCCTGTAGTAACACTCTGAGTCCTCTTTCTAACTCGGCAAGTCTGATCAAGATTGGATTCTGCAAGGAAAAGTTATGCCGAATCTCCTAATATGACCTAATTATATAATGTTTCAATAGAGCGAATGTGTACAATGTGCCACGTGTCACTATTTCAATGTTCAGATCTAAACAATATACAAAGAAAACTATAGTTCGTCCTCTTTCTGTAACTTCTTACGAAATGTCAATATGATGCTCAAAGAGAAAGTTATGACGATTTTCCCAGGGTCACCTGTTTAGAATGTAATTCTGGCATTTGCAAAAGCCCTAAATTCCTTAGATTATATATCCAAAAATATAGTGAGACAAGATCTAAAATTCAGACTCAAGCTTCAAAACGAATGCTGCTCAAATGGGTTGTAATTTCAAAGTCTGAACCTTCGTAGAAAAACAATTATAGTGAAAATTACACGATGACCTATTTGAGATGAAATTATAGAGCATACAAAAACCCTAACTTCCTCAGATCATATCTCCGAAAATATAGAGAGACAAGATCTGACATTTTGATCTGAGGTTCAGACTGATTTCTTCTCAAATGGGTTTTGTTTTTAGCTTCTGAAACTTCATAGCGAAAAAGTTATAGTGAAAATTCCACGATGGCCTATTTCGAGCAGCGAAACCCTAGAATCCAAAGCTCTCATACCAAATGTTATGAAACCAGCTCACAAAAAGATAGAAAAGAAAGATCAACGCCTTAGAAATCAGCCTCTTTGAGGGGGAAACCTCCTTTACATTACACAAATGAATAATTCTTGGATGATACAAATGACAAGACCTCTTTTCTATATATAGGGGTCTAAGGGGTCATAATATAATCAGAGCCAACATAACAATAATAATGTAATGGCACAATGATATAATAAGGGGGTTACACTAATAACAATGAGGGGTTACACTAGTATTATAGGGACCTCACATCAGTAATCATACTTATTAAATGCTAAATGAAGCTACCTAATAAAGTTTTCAAAAGAATGGATGGAAGAAGATGGTAAGGTATGACACCATTGATTAACTCAACCTTCAAGGGTAAGGAACAAAAGTATAAGATCAATATCTTCAGAATCGATTTGATAAAATTCAGGAAAATAGAGAAAATTAGAGATGTGGCCAACTATGTATATTTCACCCTTGCCATCAAATTTTAATTGAGACAAGTGCAAAAGAAGCTCAATGGGGATTGAAATTTTACCGTCAGACTTATTAGCGAAACACCTCGGGAGTATGGTTTGGGGATGAGACATTTAAGGTAAGAGATTCAAAACAGACTCAACTGGCACAAATTTTTATTTGGCCCTCCTTTTAGCACCAACTATGGATGGTGTTATAAATCCATCAACCAAGGGGTCCTCCTCAAAGTGAAGTCCCAATTAGACCTCACACTGTTTGGAGTAGGAGCCCCATCTATAGTATCAGTCTGACCACCATAACTCAAAGGTTTGCCTTAGTTGTAATGGATAAGACAAGAGAGTATGCAAATAACCTTTGAAATCAGAAAGTAAGATGACATTGTGAAACACCAATTGTAATGTGTAAAAGGAAATTTCATGAGGGAAGAGGGAGGAGTGAGTCTCTAGGAGGAATTAATAATAATAACCTAAGAGAGACACACGAGAGCATGAAAATATTTGTTAGTTATCTAACGAATCACTTCACATAGACACAACAATCATTAAAGTAAATACTACACACATTGAAAAAATAAGTACCAAGCCCACCAAAATAGTTCAATTTCCTTAGTACATGTGAACAAAACACATACCAAAAACATATAAAGAATAGTCTTACTATATTCACAATATATTCATAAATATATGTTGGCTCATCAAGATTTTTATTATTAGGTGAAAGATTCAAGTACATATTTACAATGGTGAGCCACTATTTCCAATAGTGGAACATTAAGTCACTTCCTTCTTCTCTAAAGAATAATCTTCTCTCGTATGCTAGCCTACAAAAGCAAAGGATATCTCTCCAAAGGCTAAGCCTCCAAAATCCCTTTGATTGACTTATGAGGGTGTATTTATAATGAGAGGGGTGACCTTTCATATCCCCTATGACCCTTGAGCTTCCCTCATGACTCTTAGACTTGTAATGTGACCTTTGGCCTTCTATATGAATTTTGGACTTTTCTAAAAGACTCTTTTGTCCATATATGACTATGTGACTTTTCATCTTCCACATATGACTCTTGGGCTTACACAAATTACATTTTATTCTTTCATTTTAATAATTACATCATTATATCCACAAATGATGTGGAAAGACACATAGACACACATCACATTTTGATGGCACAAGTACAAGCCACAACTTAACAATGATGACATGGACTGCATAATGATGTGGAAATGCCAAGTTGTTACTCTTATTGCCTTGTATTCAGTCTTCGTGAGAGGTTTGTTTAGTACTTTATCTTCATGAAAAATCTACTTTTTTCTTCATCTTCACCCTCGAAGGGGCTGAAAATACAGAGTCTTCATGTGGTCTTGATGTTTGGTCTTATGTCGCAAAGTGGTGTCCCTTCATCTTCTTGGGTAATGATTGGCCTATCTTTATAGCTTCATAAGTGTCTTCTAGTACGGTATCCTCATCCTTCTCTTCAATCATCATCCTGTCATGAAAAAATATAGTATCTGCAACTAGAAATTAGTAATGATAAGATGAAATTAGTATGAAAACCTCCTACTCTAACATGCTTCATGAAAATTATTGATGTAGTTTGAACTAGGTACTAAAATAAGAGGAAGGATTAAGGATTGTGCATGCATAGTTCTACAGGTCGAGAGTGGAGGATTGAGGCTTGTGACTGCACAATGCGTAGTACTAGAGGCCTTGGCAGGAATACTATGTAGTTGAGGATCTCAGTGAGGTAGGATTTCTCACTGAGATTGTGCAATGCACAGTTTAGAAGAGAGAGAGGCTAGGGGATTACGCAGTTGTGGAATTCAGGAAGGAAAGGAGACAACTTGTTTCTTTCCACTATGCAATGTGCAAAAGGAGACTGATAGGGAGAATTGATTGCGTAGGTGTGGAGGCCAGGAGGCAAAAAATGAGCACTGTGAATGAAAAATTCACAATCCTTGGAGGCAGAAACTGCACATTGGGAAATTCCAGGAGGGCGAGGGTGCATCTTTGAGGCTTTCCACTATGCAATGTGCAGTTTAGGAGGGAAAAATAAGCTCAAGTTGGTTTGGAAGAAAAATGTCTAAAATTTGACCAAGTGTGAATTTAGCGAAGCATAAATGAAGGAAAGGTAGGACTTGAACATGATCACATGATTAGAACCATTGATGACACAACATAGAACACTTAGCATTAAGAAAAAAATATGATCCCCTTAATGCAACACAAAATAATAATCTCGTCCAAGTGCGACACTCAAGATACACTTTGTGATGATAGTGGCGACACTAGCGCTCTTAGGAAAAATACTGAGAGGGGGGTGAATCAATATTTTAAAACTTACTTCAACTTTACTTTTCTTATTCCAATTTATATACATGACTTTTATTCAGTGAACTTGTGCACATACACGACTATGATGAAATAAAATTGCATATATCCATTCAACTAGATCTACATATAATTTATCATTTGTTAATATTTAACCAATGCATTATTACTTCATTAAAACATGTATTAAGAAAAAAATATGAGCAGTAGAGAGCAGATATATCATCAACACATTAGAAACACATCAACAGACATTAACACAAGATTTTAGGCAGAAACCCAATTTGGAGAAAAACATCGCTACTTTCGTCTCTGTCTTCTTTAAAAAATAATAATAATATTATTATTCTTACAATATTGTCACAAAAATAGATCTCAAAAATATGAATATGAATCAACGTCACACTAAAATAATCACTACATCACATACCAAACCCATCACAGATCACAGAACCAAATGTAGATCATTATACAACAACATGACGACTTAGTTAAAATTTCATTCCACAATCAATTCAAGCCAAAAAGTACTATGAAACATAGATCATTATGAGAGAGACATCATTGAAAGACAACAACAAACATTTGCGAACTGATCAACCATCATTAACAGTTCATGCTTCAAAACCCTAACAGTTATATGCGACTTTTATAAAGAACACCCATGTATGTACATGCTTTTAGTATTTCACACCTGTGTATAGATTCTGCAATTTTGCAAAATATATATACAAGCCCCCTGAAGTAGATCCACATATGTATGTGACCTTTCTAAAGAAAATCTACATATGTATCCATAATTACTGAATCATTCCTTTGCTGCAACTACAAAATGTATTTCTCAATCTTTACTATCACATGTTCATGTCATAATATCATTACTATCACAAATTTATCATTGTTAATCATAACCATAAAGGATCAATAAGACATGTTTATTAGTCATTATGTTGCTTTTAGATCTACCCAATTTGAACCTCCTTCATGCTCCTTAGTGCACACCTATTTTAGATCAAACCATTCATTCATAACCCATAACTTGCACACTTAGCACTTTGATCTCCATCTCCTTATATATCTTAGGCCTTAGCCAATACCTTAGGCCAATCCTTTAGTAATGTCGATGGTATTCTTTGGAGGGATCAAATATCCATTTTCCCACTCATTACTATTGGCCAATACCATGATAAAGACCCTTGGTATTGAGAATACCATGGTGCGGAAACTTTATGCCACTTTGCTTCACCATACCCACATATGTATGCACTCTTTGTTCACAAGACCCACACATATTTTCCAATATTTTACCTCTATCATTCCTTTTTCTTAGAATTGATATTCCTTTGTACAATCTCTTTTTCGCATTTTTACTAGCCTGTATACTCATCCTGTTACCATCATGTTGACATATTTATCAAGTAGGTTTCCATCAAGGACAACACATTAGTCATAATGCCAACAATATCCCCCTTTGGACTTGATGGCAACTACTTTGGCATTTGGTTACTGCCAAGATTCTTTCTGAAGTCACCAAGAATTCTCCAAACACGAACATTCTCTCCCCCTTTGACATCAAGGGAAAAGGACTCACCAATGATGAATGAAGACTTCGTTCTCCTTTCAGAGAGATGAACATTGTAGATTTGATGGTGGTGAATATGAGCACTAACCATGCTCCCCCTGAGCATATGCTAAACATTCTAGAAGATATGCAAATAAGTACAAGATGTTATGACTCAGCCAAACATGGACTTTCCTACCATCAAGGACTCATGTTGACATCAATCACCCAACATAGTGGGGTTACATATTTGACCCAATATTACAATGGGATTACATACATAATTGACTTGACTCCAAAAGTCCAAACATAAATGACTATTAAAATTTTATATCATGGGTCTTTATATGACCTTTACATCAAGAGACAAATATGGCATTTATAACCAAAACCGAAGACCTCAATAGATAGGTAACAAGACCATGATAGTCATCAACAACCATCATTCACCATATAAGAATTTGTACTATGAGAATCTGATAGCAATGATATGATAATAATTATGCAACAAGGAAAGCTCAAGAAGTTATAATTCCAACAATGTACTATTAGAAATATAGAAAATACTCCCCCCTAAACCTTTGCCATCTGTTCATTATCATGACTGATCATATTCATAGTAGAGTCATTGAAGCAACTTCATCAATTAGTAAGACCATCAAAAGAGTAATGTTATTTAGCAAACATCTTAAGCCAATATTACTTCTAGGTTTATTTGAGCAACAACATATTGTAACTAGTAAACATCAAAAGTAGAGGGCCACAAAACCACTGACTGAAATATACTAGAACCTCTCCTTGAGTTTGTTGTGTAGTTTCTTCTTCTTAGAGAAACATACGCTACTGTCTAGAACCAAACTTGTGTATATAAATGATTTTCCCTCATGTGATCCACGTACAGAAAGTAAATTGTAGTAATTTCCGTCTCAATTCCACCTGAACATGAAATATTTGTTAGAATAACTATCAAAGTGATGTGGCAAAGATCACTCCTAGTTTCTATCTAAGATATTCAAAGGAATCATGTGGAAGTGGCTTTGTAAATATATCAACAACTTGTTCCTTTGAGGGAACATATTCTAGTTTTACATTTTGTTCAAGCACTTGTTCCCTTATAAAGTGATATTTGATTTGAATATGCTTAGTTTTTGAGTGCATGAAAGGATTTTTAGAAATACTTATGACACTAGTATTATCACACATAATAGGTATAGCTTGAGGACAAGTGATTTGAATGTCTTTCAATGTTTGAATCATCCATAGAAGTTGAGTGCAACAAGATGCAAGAAAAATAAATTCTTCCTTAGTAGTAGATAAAGCAATGGAGATTTGTTTTCGTTAAACCATGATACCAAGCGAGGTCCCAAATAAAATGCTCCTCCACTAGTACTCTTTTGATCACCAATATTACTTGCCCAATCTACACCTGTTTAATCATGAAGTGAAAAATATGCATCTTTAGGATACCATAGACCAAAATCTTGAGTTCCTTGTAAATACTTGAATATTATCTTGACTACATGGAGATGAGTTTCTTTAGGATTTGCTTGAAATCATCCAACAATCCCAATTGCATGCATAATATTTGGTCTTGTGTCTGTAAGGTAGAGTAATCTCCTGATCATATATATATATATATATATATATATATATATATATATATATATATATATATATATATATATATATATATATATATATATATATATATATATATATATATATATATATATATATTTTTGGTTGGTTAACTCAAGGAGAATCATCATGGGGACTAATATTACATCATATTACCATAGGTGTGCATACAGGTTTGTAGTCTTCCATTCCATATTTCTTCAAAATATGCTTGAGGTACTTAGTTTGTGAGAGAAATATACCATTCTTTTCTTGTTGAACTTGAAGACCAAGAAAGTATGTTAGTTCACCAAGTAAGGACATTTCAAATTCTTGTTGCATAACTGAAGAAAATCCTTGACTCATAGATTCTTCATTTCTTCCAAATATGATGTCATCAACATAAACAAAAAATATCAAAAGTTTATCTTTATCCATATTTATATATAGATTGCTATCTACAAACCCTCTAGTGAAGCCTTGTTGTTGAAGATACCTGTCAAGATGATAGTACCATGCACGTGGGGATTGTTCTAGCCCATATAGAACCTTCTTATGTTTGGAGACAATATTTTTATCATTTCCTAGAATGAACCCTTCAGGTTTTTCAATATAGGCTTATTCTTATTGATATCCATTTAGAAATGCATATTTAACATCAATTTGATATACTTTAAAGTTATGAAAGCTTGAAAATGAAAGGAACATTCTTATGGCTTCATGTATGGATACGGGTGAAAATATTCTTCAAAGTCTATTCCTTCTTGTTGAGCATAGAATTTGCATACGAGTGTTTCTTCATTTCTAATTACCTTTCTATTTTCATTTAGTTTGTTTTTGAATACCCATTTTGTCCCACTAACATTTTTATCATGAGGTCTTGGTACTAGTTCCCATTTATGGTTCTTTTCTATTTGATCAAGTTCTTCATTCATTAAATTAACCTAACATTCATATTTCTTGCTTGATTTACATTTTGAGGTTCATTAGTAGATAGTAAGGCTAGATAAATGGAAGTCCCAACAAGAGTTCTTCTAGTTTGTACTCAAGCTTCCTTTTCACCTAGAATTTGAGATTTCAGATTGTTGAGAAATCTAGGGTATGAATAGTTAAAATATTTCTCTACTTGATAATTTCTTGTGATATACTTTACTTCTTAGCTTATAGTATTTTCTTCGTTTTGTTATTATTATGTTTTTCTCATGAAGACAATTACCAATATGCATAATAAAAGACAAGCGACACAGTATGAAGGCTTGTCAGCCAGGTCCAAAACCTCGCACCTCTTGAGAGGAAAACCGAATAAAAGTAATTCTTCTAGATCTTCAATTTATGAGTACAAAGACCATGATAAAGACCCTTGACTCTAGTATCCTCCCAAGAACGTTGTCACTAACATTGATGCTCTGCCTCTTCCCTTCCTCGACTTTCTTCTTGATATTAAACTACTCTCCTTGGCTTCCGCTAAAGAAACTCGGTCTCTATTGCTATGTGGAATTTTGCATCTACAGATAAACACAACTTCCCTAAGTGGGTAGCTACACTTAGAACAATAGAATTAAAGAGTTTAACCTTTTCCTATAGAAGATAAATAAGACAAGGGACCTACTTGTTATCTTCCACTTCCCTTTGTCTCCTTTGAATAGCTCCCGTCTCTCCTTCTCAAACTAAATCCACTCGATCAGTACCTGCAATCATAAATAGAGGAAAAAAACCATTCAAAGCACGAGATCTATCTACTATAAGAAAGTGGAATAGAAAGCATTTACACATATAATCATCATACATAAATACAAGAATATGGGAAAAGGTGTAAACAAATTTATTAAGTAGAAGGAAGAGTTACAACCAAAGAAGTCAGATCCCATGTCACTCATCCAGCTTGAGTTCCATCCTTCATCACACCAAAAGCACAACACTTCAGTAGCATAACAACACTTTCTTATGATCTCAAATCTCAAACCAACATTATCTCCTTACAATTCTTCAAAGTCTAGCCCCTGATCACTAAGATGAGTGCTCAATTTATAGGGAAATGGAGGTGGTTTTTTCATAAATTAGGCATTGAATGGCTTTCCAATTTGGGAGTTAGTTTCCATGGAGGAAGGGATGAGAGGATAGGGGGTTACTTGATTCATTCCCTATCCAATTTTGAGCTCATAAGAGAGGATAAGAGGTGGGAATCTTCTAGAATGATCTAGAATGAAAGAATATTCCCATAACCCTATGAAGATTTCGCTCAATCTCACCCAGCGTAGGTCAAAGTGGGCCTAGGTGCTCTATAAAGCAGGCTTGAATGGGCCTAAGTGCTCTACAGTGAATTTACCCCTAACCAAGGCTGCACTGATCCCTCAAGGAGTCATTTCAGGATGTCTTCAGGCCAAGAAACTCTCAGGAATGAAGTCATTCAATGTGATGACTTTCCTAGGGAATGTAGCAACTAAATTAGGGTTTGATGAGCCCTAAAAGTACTGATCTGAATGATGGGAGTGATGTGCCAAAATATACCTGTAACGTTTTCCCCCTAAAGCATGAAGTTGAAAATTATAATGTCGAGTGATATGCTTTACGATGTGATGAGGAGGTTCTGAAGCAGATGGTGACTTGCATTAATTATAATGCATAATATCATGATATTTTGAATTTTTCATGAATCGTTGAGGGAAGGCATACCCATGCTTAGCATATAAACTTTAATTACATGTACATAGATAGTCGTCTACAGATATAGACCCATAACGGGATGACCATCAGTGTAAAGCCATCGTATAGATGATTTAGTGTTCTCCTGAAATCATAGCCCGGATGGATGAAACTAGATCCAGGTTCTTCTATCTCATCTAATCATTCGCTCAAGTATGAGTATAACCATGTGAATATGTGATCTGAAGTCGAACATGGGAAGACATCATTTGATTACTAGCCAATGATGTAAGCCGTTAACAGACATGAGAGAGATCACTGATATTGATAATGATTCTCAAGGTACTGTAGTACATTTTGCATGGTGTGAATAGATGTTTTGATGTCGAACACCATACAAAGTCTTTCGGCCGAAGCTTAGTGATGTCAACCTATCACCAGAAGAGAGAAACTTTCCATTGATGTATGCAAGCCCCAAGGTACTGAAAGGGTGTTTCTAAGTCAACTTCTTGGATAATGTGCTGATGTCAATACGAAGCGAATCATCGCAGGAGGGCCTTGATGTATCCCACATCAATGAAACAAAATGAGTGTAATGATTTTTGGAGACGGAATGTGATTCATGACACAAGTTTCAAGAATGGTGGTCATGAAAATAAAGGTTTATAAGTATCACAAAGGATCAATTTAACTGAGTGACCTCTCTTGAACATGTCGGCGAAACTGAATGAATTAGTAGCATCGACTCAAAACCAAAGTAACAGATGGTATGACAGACCATAGATATGATAACCATCAAGAAGATAACCCAACCCAAGTAGTCACAGAGATTAAGTGAAAGTGTCATGTTCAAGAGCGACCTGCTACCATAAAGTGGTTTACTCCTTTTCCCATTTTCCCCAGCCATTGTTGACCAGTAGCTCTTTATTTTTTATCAAGATTGAAGAGGATAACATATGCTTGTTGTATAATTCCACCCTTCAGGTGAATCCATCGCTATGTGATTTTTTAACGAGTCTAGCGATGGTGAAAATCGGTCTTGTCATGATGGATAAGTTTGTCGCTATTTTATGTTTTAACGAGTTTAACGACAATGAGAACTCGGTCCTTTTCATGTTTAGAGAGTTTGAAAAGGGACAAAAAGAAAACTCCACAAGTTCTTTTTTGTATATTTGTCTCTCAAGTCCAAAAAAGCATAAAATAATACGAGAGAGAACCTATTGACCATGTTCGATCAATGTATTCCTTTTTCATAAATAATCTATCTCAGTCCAGAAAAGGGTTAAACTTATATTGAGTAGATGTCATTTCCAATCCATTAACGAGCTGAAAAGGACAAGCGCTTGACAATCTTTTCATACTTTGAGAGTCTGAAAAGAGCTTAAATAGGACTCCAAGCGGGTTCCTTTTTCGATGTTTAACAAGGTTTGGAAAAGAGATAAAAGTATGCTCTGTGGTAAAAGATAGAATTCATGATCGTGCACATAAAATTTAGTAAGTTAGCTATAAACCTGCTCAAAGAACAACCAAATGGATTAAACATACATGTTTCATTGGTAAAAATAGGTAAGGACTAAATTTTACTCATTTAATGATGATGAAATAAACATAAAACAAGAATTTACCATGTCATTTTCACCATTTTATATTTACCATTCAGTTCTGTGCTCTGAACTAGTTTTTTACCTCAAACTTTAGCAACTAATTGTGAGGGATTATGTGGATGATTCCTCGTGTCATCCAAACTAGGTAGAAGATCTACTTCTTCTCTCCATTTTCATGTCATTCTTTTGCAATTTCATGAAAAAAATTTAGGTTTTTAGGGCCCCTTGGGTTAGTATATTTCTCCCTAGGATCAATGCAATATTCCACATCGAAAACTGCACTGCAGAGCACCCAAACAGAAGGGTACCTACTCTACAGTGCATAGTCTACTTACCTGGGCAATGCTAGGTGAGTTTTGCATATTTGTTTCACCTGTTTGACCCAAAATTTCTCCAATTTTTTGCATGAAATGGATCCTAACAAAGCTTATTGTTTGATTTCAGGTTTTGATCAGATCAGAATTTCTATTACTTGGCAGAAAGAGAGCATGAAGAATAAGACATGGTTTCACTAAATGATCTGGGTACTGTTGAGGCCCTCAGAAACTGTGGGTTGCTCAAATAATTTAGGTTGTCCAGGATGAGGCAACAATTAGAACTATTGCAGTTCTTAGTTCATGCATGGGATCCAATGGATCAAGATTTTCAAATAAAGGAAAAAGTGGTCCCTATTATGATCAGTGATGTTTACTTTCTTACTGGGTTGTCGAGACATGGTGCCCCCATCTCTATTTCAGGATTTGCACATGGGGGTGAATATGTGAGGGACTACATTCAACATTTTCGTTGGCTAGGTACACAGCCTAGCAAGGATGGGAATATAAACATCAAGGTTGTACAGGATTTTCCTTTGAGAAAAATCCTTTTCACTATTGCAAAGTTGGCTGGAAGTGTGACACTTCATCTGGCGAATAGATCATACATGCAGTATGCGCATGAATGCCTTGATGAAACTGTATTCAACTGGTGTGAGGCCATACTTTCTTCAATGAAAGAGCAGCTAACAAGGTAAAGAGCAGTAAGATGAAGAATTTTAGCTATGGATCAATCTTAATCACTTTCACCTTAGAGAGTATTCCATTGATGCAACCTCAGCATGTAACACTAGGTGTAGCTAGTCCTAGAGATCCACAGAAGCATAGGTGGGTTGAATTGATGGTTAAATATGCTAGTTAGTCATCAATCACATTTTCTACTTCATTCTTGAGTTGGCTTGATCGACAACACATTTTCATTGAGGTGCATCCATACATAGGGATGGATTTTCGTGGAGATCTAGATTTGAGTTTACCAGTGGGTGCTCAATGGGGTGCTATAGATAATTGTCTTTGACCAAATGTTTTTGTGTTTTTTATGTTTCCAAGACAAAAATAAAATCATTCTCATGCATACAAACGCTGGTACTTTTTGACCTATGGGACATCAACAAGAGGCAGGTGGACCAGTGTGGAGAAATGTCAGGAGAGCAGCTCTCCAGGAGTTGGATTTGACTGATACACTGACAGAGTTTCAGGATCATGTAGAGGGGTTAACCCTCGGTACTCTGGAAGTTCGGATTAAGGATTTACCTATGAGGCTACAACGCCATACTATTGGTGTTCCTAGCCATTGGATGAGGCTGTTGTGCATGATAGCTCAGGCTGTGACC
This sequence comes from Pinus tabuliformis, assembly GCA_031772625.1. Classification (NCBI taxonomy): domain Eukaryota; kingdom Viridiplantae; phylum Streptophyta; class Pinopsida; order Pinales; family Pinaceae; genus Pinus; species Pinus tabuliformis. The sequence goes on along the minus strand of CM062818.1, from coordinate 1,442,150,046 downwards.
TGTTTTCATGAGCATCACTAGGTCTACGTAGGATGATTTTTGTATGCATTTTGAGTTTTGAGCTCAGATGATCAAACATATCTTGGACACAAATTTTGCAAAAACTTTAAAACATCTATCTATTTTTACTTTTAGAGTTTTTTTATATGGCTATGTGCAATCCTATTCAACTAATGATGTGAATTGAAAATTTATTTTTACATGTATCACAAATGTCTGGTTAACACATAGTTCACTAATGAATCAGTTAATGTGTTAAAGTTTCTGGAAATATGTTGATATTGAATGTACTAAAAATGCATTTCCAAAAGATGAACTCTAAGGAACATACGAAGAATAGTTGGTTTTCGGATGGTATAAACACTTGTAAGTTATAGTACGACAAGTTGTGAGTCCATCCTACTGATGATTCAGCAAATGCCAAGTGAAACGGCATCTGAGAGAAGTTCTATCAATGCACTATACTTAGCGATGTTGTTCGTAGAACGACCGATACAAATCCCTTGAAAACTCTCTAACTCACCACTTGGAGAGAAAATGGCCCATGTTGTAGAAGATAGGTTATGCGTACTATGACTAGCACCATCAGCGTAACCAACAAATGGTTCCAAAGATTCCAACATCTGCAACAAATGGAAAGCGGATTAATAACCACATAAAAAACTCTAAAAGACACACTGACAGACACACATGCAATTAAAGCATATATATAGTGATTTTACTACACTCAATTAAGCATAGTAATGTTTGAGATACAACCCGTTTCGGGGCTGCGACAATGGAATTCCATCATAATCCACCAACTCATAGGCACCTTTTTCCAAAACACGTTTGACAATATAAGGGCCCATCCATAGTGGTTCTAATACACTTTTATTAGAAGTGTCGGGTAACAGGTCAATTGTAAGTTTAAGAGATGAAATTTCACATTGTATCAACAAGATTGCCTCCAAACCATACACCAATTGAAAGGGTGTGAATCCAGTTGCATTACTTACCGTAAGGTTTGGTATGCCCACAAAGTAGAGTACGGGATTAAATTCCAGTTTCATTTATGGACCCCTATCATTCTTTGAAGCATTCTCTCAAGGACTTTGTTGATGGCCTCAACTTGTCCATTAGCTTGCGGATAATAAGGAGTAGAACTATCATGCGAAAGTTCTAACTTGGTAGTTAACTCGATCATCATGTGATTTCAAAAATGTGACCCATGATATGTAACTATAGCTTGTGGTACACCAAACCCAGCAACCACGTGGTTGAAAAAGAAAAGTGCAGCCATCTCACCACTGTTTCTTAATGTAGGCATTGCCTTAGCCCACTTTGTGAAATAGTCAACGACGACTATAATGTACCCATGCCCCCTGGTTGAGTGAGGATTACATGTCATGAAGTCAATGCCTCATTTGGAAAATGGTCCAACATCGACGACAAGATGCAATGGTGCAGGTGGTAATCTAACATTATGGTCATAGATCTGGCATGCATGACAGCCTCTAACAACAATATGCAATCTTTGAATATGGTAGGCCAGAAGTAACCAGCACAGAGAATCCTGTGTGAGGTAGCATAGCCAGATAAGTGTCCACCACAACCACCTGAATGGAAATCATTCAAAACTTTCTCAGATTCCTCATGTGTGAGGCATCTCCGTAAAATCGTATCAATACCATGACAGTAAAGAGTGTCATGAATGATCAGATAATATTTGGCTTGGTATCAGATACGTTGTTGTTGCGAGTGAGAGGTATCGGGCCATCAAGTTTGGGTCTATAGATAAATTAGTTTATCTCCATACCACAGGTCAAATGATGATATCAGGAATAGAGACTCATCTAGAATTGATGGTTCTGATGTTGAATCAATGGAATTCGAGGGAAGGTCGCAAAGAAGCTGGGTGAAAACTAGAGATTTCTTTGATTTGGATTTGATGAATTCCAAATCAAATTCCTACAGAATGATGATCCATTTTGAGTATTTGCCCCCTTGCAATTGATGTGACAAAATATATGTCATAGGGTTGCAATTTGAAATTATAGTGGTCTTTAGGAGCAAGATATAGTGGCGAAGCCTCTATACAGCTTGAACAACAACCAAAGCTAGATTTTTGACGTAAGATTACTTAACTTTTGTATCATTGAGATTGCGACTCAAAAAAAATATCGAATGTTCAATCACATCTTCTTCTTGGACTAAAACCATCTCAATGGTTGTATCTGCAGTGATGAGATACACGAAGTAGTTGTTTTGATAATTCAGGGAAAACATTAATGACGCTCTAATCAAGGTATCTTTAAGAGCATCAAAGGAAGCTTGCACAACCTGATTCCAATGGAAGGGTATCCCGTTTTTCAAAAGACGAGTAAATCCTTTAGCCATTTCAGCATAATTGGGAATGAACCTCCTTATAAAGTTAGCCTTCCCTTGGAATCTCTGTAACTGTAGTAGATTGGAAGGTGGATGCAAGTCAAGAATTGCCTAAACCTTAAGAGAGTCAAGTCGAATCCCTTCTTTAGACATTACGGAACCAAGAAAACAACCAGAACCAACAGAAAACACACATTTGTGTGGATTGAGTTGAATTTTGTAGTGTCGGCACCATAAAAATATAGCTCTCAAGGTATGGTTGAAAAATGTGCTTGATGTCATGGAAGGGATAGTTCACTTCCCTCTGAAAAGTGGCCCCTGCGTTCTTCAAACCAAAAGGGAGTTTCCTGTAAGCAAATGTGCCTCATGGACAAATAGAAGAAGTTTTAGATTAGTCCTTTGGGAGGATATTGATTTGATTATTGCTGGAAAATCCATCCATAAATGAAAATATTTCACATCTGGCACATTCATCAATAATCTGGTCGATAAAGGGAGTTGGACAATTGTCTTTTGGACAACCCTGATTAACATCCCTATAATCAACGCACACTGGTATTGTCCCTTATTTTTTCATGACACGAACAATATTGGAAACCCAATCAGTAAGAGGAACATGGTATATGAAACCAGCATACAAAAGTTTTCAACTTCTATTTTAATGGCAGTAGCCTTCTTTGGATGAATAAGACGGAGGTGTTATCACACTGGTTTGACATCAGGATACATTTTAATTTCAAGTTAAACTATACTAGAGTCAATACATGGCATCTCCTCATATGACCATGCAGATATATCTCGAAATTCATGAAAGAGAGTATGGTGAATATCAACTTCTGATGGAGAACAAGATTTGCCAACATGAATGTTTTCTACAATTTTAGGTTTGGTCAAAATATTAATAGAAATAGTTTCTTCGATATTAGACAAGTTTTGCTCGAAATCTATTGTATCTATAAAAACATAATTTGAAAGAAAATCAACAACTGAAAGGTGATTATGTTCATTTGAAAAATATTCTATGTGATCTGGAAGATGGGAACAATGATGATAGTATTCCCATGGTCCTTCTTATGTCATCATTGATTGGATGATTCCTTCATCAATAGAAAATATACGTGAAAAAGGATCAGAGGAAATACCATATTCTAATGAACAATCTACCCATACAATTGGTGAATATGGATTTGGATTCGCCGCACAAGCCAAAAAGATTGATTGCTATGCAAGCTCAATGGGGCTTAGCGACATGATTTCATTACTACTATCAACTTCAGAACTATTGGTAATCTTCCTTAAATCAGATGAAGTGGAAGATATCATATTGCAAGTCTCAAATTTTGCCACTTCCACCATGTTTGATGGTGACGGTAGTGAAAAAGTACCCATTAGGGAAGAATCCTTGAAGAGACCTACACCAATGTTTTGGAGAGATAGCGGGGGTATCTGAACTAACAGAATGCTTCCAATATCCCGTGAACTAGAGGCGAAGAAAGTGAGTTAATCAATAACTATGATTCCACCTTTATGAGGGAATGCAATCATATGAAAGTATGTCGAAACCACAGCAGCCATAGCATATACCCACGGTTTTCCTAGCAAAATGTTGTAGTCAAGGGGTCTGTCAATGACCTCAATTTCAACAAATTACTATTTTTCCCTAGTTCAATTTGCAGATTACTCAAGATTCCACAAGGCATATATGTGCGATCGTCAAAAGCTTTTAACGTTGTTGGTGAACATGGCAAAGGTGGTGAGCCAAGTGTTTTCCAGCAATTCATTGACATCATACAAGCAGATGCCCCCTCGTTAATAATCTTTCGGTGAATAAGTTTATGCAAGGCATTTACTTGAATCAAGAATGCTAATTGTGCTGGTAACTGTGGCATATAACTTGCATGTTTGAAAACCACAAGATTGGAATCCGTTGGATCGATTCCACCAATTGCTGACAACAAAGCCTGCTTTTGGGAGGGAAAATTTTGAAGCACCTCAAGCATCAACATAGCAAAAGGTGACTGAGCCAAATATCCTACTATGTTATAGTTGTGTGTTGCTCGAGCTCGAGGGTTAAATGTTGATTTATGTACAACTCCCTTAAGCAGCTTTATTGTTAATTCTGGTGCAATAGGCAGTGGAATAGTTTTAGATGAAGTTGAAGTTGAAGGATTAGGTTGATCAATGGCCTGATTATTCAATGACGACAATTTATTTCCATAATCTTTACTTCGTGTTGACACAAAAACATCAATTTTAGGCTTAGAGGTGGATAGCATAAGCACTTGGGAAGTGGAAGCATGATCTGTAGCAACCATATGTGTCTCCGAGTTTGGAAAAGGATCAGTCAACACTGTGGATGTACTAGAAGTCTTAAGAAGTTTTGATACTTTAGAGCAGTGAAGACAATCTCGCATAAAGTGCTCATCGCTACAAATTAAACATGGGTAACGAGGTTTCCTAGCCGAAGGAGACGAATCAGATGATTTCTCTTGAGGGGGATTATCTTGTTTCTTCTTGTTCTTCCCCTTCTTCTTGCTTCCTAGTTGCTTTTCATTTTTTCTTTGTCAGATGACACAAAATTAATTTCAGAAGCAAGAGTGTTATTAGATGCATTTGAAGTTTGATTGGAAATGGAAAGTGTTTGAACAGATGGTGTACCTGCCATTTGTGTGCTCGAAGAACCAATCACACCATCACTGGCATGAGAGTCCTTACTCAATGGTGGTGGAGGAATGGTGTAAGCAGGTCTGGGTACATTCGGGATCTTGTCATAGAGCGTGCCAGACTGTGTATAAATCAAGTCCAAATATTGGGCATGAGCAATTACTTGCTGTTAGGTGACAACTCCATGTTTCACCACATCCTTGATGATAGATGGAAATAAGGATTTTATAAACCACTCAGCTAAAAGATGATCAGGAACATAAGTTTTGACCATTCAATGACGATGATGCCACTCGTGAATATGATCAAAGATATGAGTAGCAGTAGTCTGTTTAAAGTTGGTCAATAGCTCCATTCCAGTTTCATATCATATGGGTAACTGGAAGTGGGTTAAAAACATCGTAGCTAAGGATGTAAAGTTATCAAAAGAAGCTCGTGGTAACTCAATGTACAACTTCGCAGTTGGACCATTAAGTGTTCTCTGGAAAAGATGTAGTCTAACTGAATCATCATTCAGGGAGTTTAATGAACACCATAAATGAAAAGTCATCACATCGTTGGACGGGTCTTCTCGAGGGTGATGAGTGCCAATATTGTAGAAAGGATGCTGCAACTCCTGGGCTACCAGCTTTACTTATCAACTCGAGGTTCATACAAACCTGGAGGTGACAGTTCTATATGCACAAGTTGAAGTGAAGGTCTTGCCTGTTGTCACTGTTCATCTGGCGAGAGACCCCAAGGGTTCTAATCTAGACTTCTATAGAGTCAGAAGAAGCTTGATTCTTTGATGGAAGAAGAGAAAATCTATTCTAAGAGAGCTACTCTACTGCAATAATGAAGAAAATAACATGTAATGCTAAATCACACCATACCCTAATTAACCATTTAACCAACTATTCTAAGCAGAATTGCTAAATCAACGCTAACCTAGTGCTTCTATCTAAGTTACAGAAGTAAAGAGCATCAAACCATACTAATGTGTAAGTAAGGAAACTAAACTAAATCTATTTTCACTTTTTTGGTTTTTTTTGCTAAAATCAAGCATGCAATTTAATTATTCTTGTAGACGTGATAGGTGGATGGAAGGTGGTTGAGGATGGCTAGAAGGAGTATTGTAATGATCAGACAGTGTTGGAGTCTGATTGAATAACCAAATCAAAGCTCAGGGGTGGCAGCGTTTAAATGATACGCAGAACAATGTTCGGGAAGGAGTCAAGCAAAAAAGTAATCCAAGATCAAAATCAGCGAAAGGAAGATGTAATGATGCAATAGTGCATAAGAACCATTGGATCATTTGGATGTTAATAGATGGATGGATCGATCAATGAACATGATTAATGGAAGATGAGCGATGGAGATCTTAAAGCAGGAGATTGAGTTAATATATGGTTGAATATGATTAACGGAAGATGAGCGACAGAGATCTTATCGCAGGAGATTAAGTTCATAGATGGATGGATCGATCAACGAACCGGATCAACGGAAGATGAGCGAGAAAGATCTTATCGTAGAGATTAAGTGAATATATGGATTGATCACATCAAGTCATGTGTCGGCAAAAGGGTGGAAAACATGCAGAATGATGGAGCAGTCTTCATAGGTGGCAAGCAGTTTCTCGCACACCCTCAAAGTTGTAAGTGGAATTCCTAAATTTTACGCGATTAGCCTAAGTGAGTGACATGTAGTACAGGAAAACCACTTTTCTTGCATGCTCTTGGTCGAGTATCGGTCATGCAATAATTTACACGAGATTATGCGATAGTCGTTGGATCATGTGGGATTGATCAACAATAGAGATCGACCAAGCTAGTTGGTGAGTGGGTGACGCGATACCGATTGGATCAAGCGAAACAGATCGACGGTGGAGATTTGGAGTGACTAAAGTGAAAATTTGAAATGAATATAGGTGGTAAGTAGTATCTTGCGCACCCTAAGAGTTGTAAGAAAAATTCCTAAATTTCATGCGATTAGCCTAAGTGAGTGACACGTAGCACGGGAAAACCACTTTTCTCATGTGCTCTCAGTCAGATATCGGTCATGCAACACTTCAAATGAGATTGCATGATAGCCGTTGGATCAAGAAAAATGGATCAACGGTGGAGATTTGGAGTGCCTAAAGTCAAACGTTGAAATGAATATGTGACACGTGGTTAACGGTGATTCGTCGGGTTTGTTATGGATCGAATGGTAATGAGATGTACGGGTATAATTTGATTAAGATGTCATTTATTAGCTTTCACATATATTATGCATGAAGAAAGTGCTAAAGGAAATCAGAATATGAGTGAGATCTTATTACATAAAGATAACGATGAAATGAACCAAGCACTGAATCAAGACGACAAACTCCAAAACTCATGCAAGAACTAGAAATCTGTGTTTTTTGGGTTGCTGAAGGGTCTCTTCCTCAAGTCATGGTCCCAAAGGGAGGAGGTGAGGCTAAGATACCTGCTGACAACCTTATGGTGATCCTTTTATCCTTGCTAACCTGCTAAATGAAAGGAGGCACAAATGGAAGAAAACTAAAACACAACCAATCTACGCTACATTGTTGTAATGGAAATGTAGCTATTTAAGCAAATGAACGATTAAACCATGAATCTATGCTAGCATACATGGATAATAAATAGGAGCCTTGGCTGCTAGGGTTGGGCCCTAACCCAAAAGCTTCAGCCCTTTGATTTAACTCAGTGCTAGCTCAAAACAAAACTCATTCTTATTATCAAAACAATGGATCAAAAACTATCACAAGTCCTGCAACTCAAAAATAGAGTAAAGTTTTACAATAAAAAATCTGAATCCTGCTGAGGTCCTAGGCCTCTCTACTTATATGTCTGAGGTCTCCAATGACTTCCTTAAAATTAGGGAGTCTCAGCTCTGACACTTGAGATAAACTAGTGCTTTGACTTTCACTTGCTCGGCTGCCTTCTAGTCCTCATTATTTGGTTGTTTGCACTCCAAGGTGATGGAGGAATATTCAATGGGGAGGTAGTAAATGAGGAGGATTTACCTCCTATAATTCCTCTCCCTTGTCCCATTCGAGTTTTGACGAAGGTCTTTGCCAAAATTCCTTGCTTTTATCCTTTAATCCTGCATTAAATGCACATTAGACCACAAAGAAAAATATCCAACTCTAATGTAACACCCGCCGAGATAAATATGCACATAAACAACATAATAGGAATAGAAATACAATAAACATATCAGCCATCAAAATCCATATATATATATATATATATATATATATATATATATATATATATATATATATATATATATATCGAGAGAGAGAGAGAGAGAGAGAGAGAGAGAAATCAACACATTTTCATATGAAAATCAAGGGAATGAACTTTTCATTAATAAATGCAATGAACCAACTGGTGATGGGACTACCATGTTCCACTCGACCATAGATTGGCTGAGCCAAGTCTCTCATGAGCCAATCACCCCAGTGCCATATTCCAAGCATGAATGTGGGACTCATAGAACACATCAAAAAACACCAATCAATGTGGATGCCACTGGAGTTCTCTGCCTACACCGTGAGGAAATTGAGTGTGTCCTAGCCTTTCAGGCTTTACCGTATCTCTGCAATCTGATCCAGGGATCACTAGGCCCTACACCAAGACATACTCTCTAGGCTTTACTGTGAATTCCATCCCAGAATCACTAGGGCCAACAGAGAGAAAATCCACCTCTTTGCTTTACCGTATATCCCTCCGTTCACTCGCAAGGATTCCTAGGCCCACTGAGGCACACAATCTGGCTTTACCGCAACCCACAATCCAGTTCAAGGGTCACTAGGCCAGTGGCTTCATGCATCCTCAGTCTGGTTCATGGACCACTACGACCATGTGTTTGTCAATTCAGAGATCCACCCCACTCAGCTTTGAATCCAATCCGTCCATCCCCCACAAAATGCATGAGAGAACCCACCTCAACAAATCTATCAAGAAATGGCAAGGCTAGGCTCAAAATACTATGACACTTGGTGAAACCCATGCCATGGTAGAAAAGAAACACATGTAATTGCATGCATGCCAAATCTAGCAAGGAAAATACACATGCAAGTTGATACCTGCAATGAAGCCGGTTGTAGCTACGTGATCCTACCTTTCCCTGCTTGATCTTTGCTTCCTCTTGCCTTCTTTAACTTTCTTGCTCCAATGCCAAAGTGCTCCAAAAAAAAACTCTAAGTAACCAAGAGTATGAGATAGAGAGAGAGAATAATGAGAGAGCTCCAAACTAAACTGACCAAGTCTTGCCCACTAATCCTCAGAAGCATTTTTATTAATGAGGCCTCTATTTTCATAATTTTCCATTATTTTCCTTCATTTTCCTCGTCACATGCAACCTATGACCTTTAACCTTCCTTTTCTCCTAATTTCCATTATTTTCATAAATAAATGTGCCAAAATACTTCTTTGCCTCTTTAATGCCTTAGCCATTGCCTTTACCAATTTCCTTAGCCATGAGCAACCAAATGAACACCCCCTAGGATGTCTTTCCCACCATTCATCTTGGAATATGTGTCCCATCATCCGTGGTATTTATATATTTTTACATGGAATTTTCACTAGGAATGTTACATCTAACTCATCTCATAAAAAAAATATAATCAAAAGTATGCAATAAGTTGTGAGAATAGTTGGTTTGACTAAGCTAGGAGGTGAATTAAGGCCCATATAATTACCCAATGATGAGGCTCATCGTCACCACCTTGCTGAAAGTGTTACTCATCCTCTGAGCAACTTAGTCAATGTCCATGTCCTTCATGGCTCTAGTAGCCTCTCTGACATCCCATGCCTCTGTTGTGGTCTCTTCTTCTTGTTCATAGAAGCTTTCTTTCCTTTCTACTTCTTCCCATTGCCTCTTTTCCTCTGCTTATTTTCTCCCTTCTAACATCCCTAGGAGTAGTGGTGGACTGTGGTTTAGGCCTATCCAATTAACCTTCAACCTTTGCATTGATTGCTTATACATAGGTGTCGTGTTGAGTGTCTCTCTCAACCTTTGAGGGGAGTGATATTCTTTGATCTTCAAGCTGTGTGGCAGTGTGTTCCATCTCCTTAAGTAGACATGTATACTATCATCTCCTAGCAGCCTAAACATATCCTCAAAATGTGAAATTTCTTGCTCTTGGGCAGCAAGATACCTAAGTGTCAGCTGAGGATCATTTGCAATTAGGTTATGGATGTTGATTATGGCCATGGGATTTGATTGTTCAGCACTGATGAAAAGAGGTTCATTTTTCTCTTTGGCCAATATTCTTCTCATCTCTGCATCCCTTGGCTCCTCATGGTTCATCCATGATGCCAAAGCCATTAATTAGAGATCTCCTAGCTCAGCATTAGGATCCCAAACATTCATGTCTATGAGGGCCATGTTGTGTAAGTAAAACTCAACCACTTTGGCCCTATCCTCTAATGTACTTTGATCACAAAGATCAATAAACTACGTACAGTCCTGAAATGGCATGGTGCCCCTTTATGCTAGTGTTTTAATCTGAAATTGCAGCCATTGTTCTCTGAGGAAAAGAGGATAGGATTCAGCTGGAATCCTACACTCGATGGCCTCCAAGGAGAGGTTGGCCATACATTCTAGTTGGTTTTCTCTTTCCTACAGTTGTCCTCTCAACCATGCATTTTCGCTCTCGAGTTGATCTCTCATTATTTCTTCTCTATCCCTTAAGCCACTTAGCTCTTTGCCCATTTCCCTGAGTTTCTCTTCCATGTGCCCAATGTCTTCCACCCCTTTTGATTGGCAATTTGCATCCATTTGTGGTTTCTTGCCCTCTCCTTCTCAAGTTCAAAAAAAAGTGGGATGGAAAATTTTTGAGGTATCACCTTGCCTCCTTCAATAAACTGGTAGTAGGTGTCTAGGTTAGGTTGGGGACTTGGTTCCTTTGTTTCAGGGTCTCCCTCTTTTGTTTCTTGCTACTCCCCTCCTTTCTTTCCAATTTCTGTGCTTCCTGTAGTTTTTGCTATGGATCCTGTAGGATGGCCTTACCCTTTAAGGAAGTTGATCTGGTATTAGACCTCCTTACATAGGTGATTGGTGACTTAGGGGAAGTCATTTTGTCTCTTGGTGTAGGGGAATCTTCAATATCAATAGGGATTTTTGTTGATATGTGTGGTTGCCCTTGTTTGATTCTTGTGCTCTTTCTTGTTCTGAAATATATAGGGGTTTGCCTCCTTCTTTTACCATTTTTCTTGACTGGGGTGCTGAGAGAAGTGAGGGCAGCTACTACCTTCCTCTCAGGGGCCTCTGGAGACACCCTAGGTGATTCCTCCTTGTGTTCTTCCCATTCTATTTCAATGCCTTCTTCCTTTCTATTTTTCTTATCTTCTTCCTCTTGTTGTTCTTTCTCATCTTCATCATTTTTTTCCTTCGTTTCCTCCTCTGTTTCAACATCATCCTCCTTCTCTTATCCTCCTTCTTCTCTTGCTTCATCATGTTCCTTGGTATTAGTTTCTTCTTAATCCATCTCATTCCCATCTAGCTCTGTATCTTCTTCTTCTTGTTTTTCCTCCTCCTCATTGACAGAAGGACTAACATCATAGCTGAGGGTTTTGATGTCATCCTCTGCTGGTAAGTCTCTAAAGACTGACCATGTTATAGGGATCCTGATGTTATAGACATTTTTGTGCCTTACAGCATTGAGCATGAAATGTCCATAATCTAAGGGATCCAAAGTCCCTAAACATGTTGTTCCTACCCCTAGAGGAACAAGGCTAACAAACCACAGCGATTCACAGAAGTTCTCCACCAAAAATTGCTCAAAAACAAGTCAATTCAGGATCATTTCAGTGGCTACACTAGCTGTTTGCGCTGAATGTCAAAGCCAACACTAGCTACCTACGTTGAATGTCAAAGGGAACACTGGCTACTTGCGCTGAACGAGAGTGGACATGTGGCAAGCTCATTTCTCAAGGTGTCAAAACCCAGGAAGCTTCCAAAATGACACTTGCCTCAAGGAATTCGACTGGTGATGAGTAAGAGGTTCCAAATCTCCAAGTGGAAGCAAGAACCTCCAAGTGGAATCAAGAACTGACAGAGGGAGAGGACACTAGTCAGATCTCAAGCTGACTCATCCTCTCTCCAAACATCTATATATGGATCTCTCCTCCATGAGATCTAGAGGCTGGAATTTTGTTATTGCAAAGAATTGATGTTAGTTTGAGATTGGAATCATTGGGTGCTTAATGCTTTGAAGGGGGTGAAGATAGGAATTCCATTTGCTGGGAAGGAGATGCTGGATTGGAGCCCTCTGGGTTGTATCTCTTCCTGAACCTTGTTATTCATCAATAAAGCTATCTTGCTTTCTCCTATATGCTAATGTATTCTTGATGTATGATTGCATTAGTGCATTTGGTTTATTTCTAATCCTAAACTAGTTATGAATGTGAATATCTGTCTTTGTGTAGTGTTCTTCTCTTGTTGCAAGTAGCTGTTCTCTTGTGATCTTGCAGGAATCTGTTGAAGCCGGGCTAGCGAGAAGGCAAGTAGCTGTTCTCTTGTGATCTCGTATGAACCCGTTGAAGCTGGGCGAGCAAGAAGGCAAGTAGCTGTGAACACCCAAAGAGAAGAGAGACCGGATCGAGGGACGAACGGAAGACACCGGTAAGTCCATTTATCTCTCTTCTTTCACATTTCATAAAGGAAGAAACTAGAATAGCTGTCTCTATTTGTTGCTAAGGCACTGTCACACCTTAGGTGGATAGGATCGTCCTGCATAGGCATTTTTCCCCACAACAAATTGGCGACTCCGCTGGGGAGATCTGTTTAGTCATTTTATTTGTGTTTCTATCATTGTTTGTTTCATAGACTTGACAGCAACAATCGAACTACATCTGCTATTCCCGGATGCAAAGTAGACAGTTGCTGCCTTGATCCAATCACTGGACTTGTCTATGATCTGAACGATGGACTCACAAATGATTTGATGATCCTTTGTGATAGATCTTAGTACCCCCTCAAAGAATCCCTTTAATTGTACCTTTCTTGTTGCTTTTATTTGGCCTGAAACAGTGAATTAAATAGCAATCTGTGACCCAGAACCTGTGATAAACGAGAGTTTATCCTTCAGCGCAGACCCAGTGAAGGGATTCTGCATTTCAACGCAGTTCCCGTGAAGGCTACCTGCGTTGAATGTCAAAACCCCTGTGTTGAGGTTGCGCTGAACCAGTTTTGCCTTGTGCAGCTGGGGTTCTCTACTCTGTTTTTCCTTGTTTTGATCTCTGATTTTTGCAGCCTGTAACCAGCATAGGTACCAGTCTGATAACTCCTTTTCTCTGCTTAAATTCCGCCTCCTTTTGTACAAAAAGACTGTGAGTGTTTTTATGTGTTTGTGGCGTCATTTACAGTTTTCCTTTGCTTGAGTGAAATAGTCATCCTGTAGCCTTTGATTCAGATCTGTTGATTGTGATCTTAGGAGAGAGTTCATTGGCTGTTTGCAGTTGATTATACATTCGCTTTTTTTTATTGGTTTGAGTTTGTCTCTTTTAAGTGTCGAAACAAGTATTCATTTCGAAAATCGTTAAGTGTTGTAATCTCTTCTACCCTCTCTGATTTCGAAAAAGTAAACTTGTTTGTATTGGTCATTTAAAAGCAAATTCAAAGTTGTACAAAAAGCTTTCTTTGTAGGCATCAATACTAAGAAAGCGGAAAACAAACACCTGCATTGTGAATTTGCATCTTGATAGTTTGCATGTTTGATTTAGGAAAAGTGCATTAGAGTGTGCTGATTGCTCTTTGAGAAAAGATGGTGTCTTTCTTTTCCCTTAGTAGCCAGGATTTTCAAAGTTGAAAAGATATAAAGCTTGCTTATCATCTTTAGACTGCATTTAGGAATTGTATCATACATCTCGTGGTGAACCTTGAAAGGCAAACTTCTAAAAAGATCAACCTAAAATAAATTGAATGAACTTAACAACGCTTTGCAACATAACGCACAACATAGAGGTCTAGGCTAGAGACGTGTTCCGGCGTCGTAAAGCCTGGTGACTGTCGATCTCGTTGATGGTGGGTGATTCCTCCTGAGGGACGATAGCGCCAGTACGGATTGTGCTCCCACGTACCGTCACGTATATATTGGGAGACCCCTATAGGCATAAAACCTTTATCCTTAGGAAGCCATGTCGGCCGCCCTACTGATCGCAATGCACTGAACATAGCATTCAGGAAGATCGACCGCCCGTACCCTAAAAAGTATTCTGCGGTTTTGCGAAAAGTTTGGCGCACCCTCTTCCTAGAACTCCAAAGCAGTTCCTTTTGGCCTTTTTTAGACTCTATAACGGAAAAAGTCCATCCGAGCATTTGTCACTTTGGGCTCGTTAAAACATCGAAGGAGACTAGAGTCATATTTAGCTTTTTCTCGACTCTTTAAAACTGAAAAAGCAAGTTGTGTCTAAGCGTCGTTAAAAATTTATTTTAAACGGAACAATCACCCCTATTCCTGCGTTGATCTTTAGGTTGAAAAAATGGAACACACCAACCAAGGAATTCCCCTTGGTGGAAATCCTAGTCCCTTCTCCTCTTGGGGAGATGTTGGTGCGCCCCATATGGCCACATTGTCACTTCCAGGACTGACAATTGGCCTGCCGGTCTGGCTCTTTTCAACCAATGTCGTTCAGAACACCACCATTCCTGAACAGTCGAGTCAACAGTTAGACCAGACCAGAGTTGCCAACCAGCCTTCTACTTCATCCAACTCTTCCTCTCCTCCTTCCTCTTCATTTGACGGAACTGGTAAAACAAAAAACCAAGTTCCTAAGGAGAAGAAAGAAAAGAAGAAGAAAGAGAAGAAGAAGAAGGAGCCAAAAGCGACTGGGGGCAAACAAGTGTCGTCTGACAAAAATCCACACACAGCACTGACAAGGCCTAAATCGCCATGTGTCATATGCAAGGGAGACCACTTCCACAGAGATTGTCCCTGCATCCCTTGGATACTAAGGGACTGGTCTCCCCGTTTGCACAATTCGGTGGCATCAACCTCTGATAGCCATGTTGACTGCTCATCGTCAACTAGTGAAAGTGAAGTCACGGGACAGAGAGTGAAAGCTAGATTTCCCTGCAAAATGTGTGAAGGCGACCATGCCATCCACCATTGTCCCTTCTTAGACGAGGCTAAAAGAGTTTTGGAAGATCGCTCGGTTTTACCAGTGCAACTTCCTCCTGGATATCAAAAACTCCTCCCAAGTCCTTCACTAGTTGAGAACCCGGCTGGCCTGCCCAGGTGGTCAGCCGAATCACCTATCATTGAAGATGAACCGTCTGGATCCATGCCTGACGAAAGTCAAAAGGTTGAGGCGGCAGTTGACCCGGTTTTGCCTTCAGAGGCTCTATCTTTGAATGATACCATCACAGAGGAGAATAAAGACGACACCGTCCAAATTCTCTTCATCAACACAGACTCCGACGAACAAGGGGGCAATTTGCCCATTCCTTTATCGCAGGAAGGAACTTCGTCAGAGTCATACCCGGCCATCTATTCGGTCCCACCACCAAGCAACCTAGTTGTCTCGTTCGACTGGAACCAACTAGGCAGACCCCGTTTGCCAGCAAGCATACCATTCAGAATTATCGTTCAAATATACAGAATGGTAATGGATGGCACTATCATTGATGAGGGGGCATCTGTGAGTATCCCTTCCTCTATTGCTTGGAAAGTGCTTGGTTCGCCAGCACTTTTGCCTGAAATGAGAAATCTATCAGGCTTTGATAAAGGAACCAGTCGACCTTTAGGGATCCTCCCCAATGTGCCCATAACATTCAAAGGGAAGACCATTCAAATGAACGTGATGGTCGTTCAAGGACCCTTGGATTATAACCTACTCCTTGGACGAGACTATATATATTGCATGGGAGCCATCGTCTCCTCACTCTTTAGAGTAGTGTGTTTTTCACATGAAGGAAGAGTGGTCAAGCTCGTGGACCAACTTTCATTTCCCGGATCGCGCATCGCAAATAGTCATATACCATCCCTAAATGGTCTCTTCATGCAAGAAATGTCTCAACCCATGGTCCGTCCTCCTGAAGAGCGCGAGTAATCCGGGAGGATATGACTGGAACCCAGGGGGCATGCGTCCTGGTCTGCTTCGGCAGGAAAACTTTGGGTATAAGGTAGGTTTCCGCGGGAGAATTTGACTAGTCTGTACCCCGCCCATGCTGGAAGAGGGTTACTCTAGAATAAGATTCTTTTGTCAAAGTTATGTGAGTTGGCGGGCACCGTCACTCACCTTTGTCTATTTCGGTAGACATTGCCGAGGAAGTGTTTTGTTTGAAAGATTAACGAGACAATCTTTGGGTAACCTGAAAGAGGTAAGCCTCTCTCGTTAAAACAATTGTTTTAACGGAAAAGAAGTAGAGGTAACCTTGAAATCGTACTTTATACCTGGGGGCATGCAAACCTTTTGGAGTGCAAGCAAAGAGTGGTTATTTATCTGTTTTTTGGGTTAGCTGTTTCCTAACTTGCATAAACAAAGGATGCGGGGCATAGCTTTGTAAGATGAAGCTCCACAAAAAATAGAATCTTAATGAGACATTCTTATCATATGAATGGGTAATCGAGCAGTTTTAGCACACAGTTGATGCTCGTTAAAAAATAAACGCAAGATCCGAGCAGTTTTAGCACATAGTTCATGCTCGTTAAAAAATAAACATAAGATCGAGCAAGTGTTTCAACCCGCGTTTAAGCTCGTTAAAAAATGAACTACCCGGTAAATAACCACAGTGAATGTAATATCATCAGCCATCAAAGCCTTGGTCGTGTTTGCACCATCACCTCCACTTTTCATTTGGCCGATCGTTCACCTCCATACGATTGTTTACCCATTTTGAGGAACAGCTGCGAAGAGTGATTTCACCTAGCCATCCTTGTGACACTGCCGTGATTGGAAAATTCCAACCTGTACCTGGAATCAGCTGCTAACCCTGTTTATCACTCGTTCCTCAAAAGACGAGTCTTCTTTAAGCTCTTTTCAACTGACTCGTAAAATATGAAAAGATTTCCGAGTCCTTGGCCTTCCAGCTCGTTAAAGGGACAGGAAGAGCTATCCCTCCTCTAGATTTTAATCTCTTTGGACCTGAGGGATTATTGCACAAAAAGGTCGAGCGCTTGTTTTATTCGGCTCGTTAAAACTATCGAAAACTCATCCCTTCTGTATTGTTTTATACTTTTTCGGACTTAAGGGATTAGATGACGAAAAAGGACCTTTGGAGTTAACTTTATGTACCTTTTTAGACTCTCTAAAAATGAAAAGGACCGAGTTATCCTTGTCGTTAGACTCGTTAAAATCATTAAATAGCGACAAACTTGTCTTTAGACGAGAAAGAGTTTCACTATCGCTAGGCTCGTTAAAACATAGCGATGGGCTTGCCCGAAGGGCAGGTTATAGAACAAGCATATGTTATCCTCCTCAAGCTTGACAAAAATAAAGAGGTACTGGTCAGCAATGACTGGGGAAAAATTGGGAGAAACTCAAGAAAACTTTGATGGTAGCAAGTCGCTCTTGAACATGACACTTTTCCTCTGTACCACAATCGGGTTGGGTTGTTTCATTCACCGGTCACATCCATGGTCTCACCATACCATCCATATTTGGGGTAATGCTACCAATCCATCGCATTAGTGTCGCCATATGTTCAAGCGAAGTCGTTCAGAAAAGTCAACCATGTCCCATCCACTGCCATACATTATCCTTCATCCTTTCATGACCGCCACCCTGAATCATATGTCACAGATCGTTTTCACCTCCATTAAAATCATTAGCTCCATTCCGTGTCACTGATGTGGGATTCATTAAGGCCCTCCTTTGACGGATCACTTCTTGTCGACATCAGCTCATTATCCAAGAAGTTGATTTAGGAACAACCCCTTCAGTACTTTGAAGCTTGCATGCCTCAATGGCAAGTTTCTCACTTCTGGCGACAGGTATACATCAATGACCTTCGACCGAAAGATTTTGCATGGTGTTCGACGCCAAGTCCTTTATTCACACCACGTGAATTGTACTGCAGTACCTTGAGGGTCATTATCATTATCGGTGATTCCTCTCGCGCTTGTTAACGGTTTACATCATTGACTGGTAATCAAGCGATGTCTTTCCATGTTCGACTTCAAAACATTTCTCACATGGATCGACTTGTACTTAGAGTGAAGATCGAACGAGTTTGAAGACCCCGGATCTAGTTTCATCCATCCAGGCTGCGATATATATTCAGGAAATATAAAGACATTGACATGTACATCATTGCAGCAGATAATCATCCTACTCAAAGGATGATAATTTCATCAAAATTATCAGTCTACTATCAGACGATTGTCTGTTCTATGTATAGAAAAATGAATTTATAAAGCTGAGCATGGGAATGCCTGCCTCAGCTAGATCATGAAAGCAGTATGAAAAATAATGTATTGTATTGTATCTTATTACAGGTCTCCTCTCAGCATTGGATGAACTTCAGATCCCCCTGATAAAGCATTTCACCCGATAAACAGCCTCATACTTTAGGGGGCAACTGTTATAGACATTTTTGTGCCTTACAGCATTGAGCATGAAATTTCTATAATCTAAGGGATCCAAAGTCCCTAAACATGTTGTTCCTACCCCTAGAGGAACAAGGCTAACAAACCATAGCAATTCACAGAAGTTCTCCACCAGAAACTACTCAAAAACAAGTCAATTCAGGATCATTTCAGTGGCTACACTAGCTGTTTGCGCTGAATGTCAAAGCCAACACTGGCTACCTGCGTTGAATGTCAAAGGGAACACTGGCTACCTGCGCTGAACGAGAGTGGACATGTGGCAAGCTCATTTCTCAAGGTGTCAAAACCCAGGAAGCTTCCAAAATGACACTTGCCTCAAGGAATTCGACTGGTGATGAGTAAGAGGTTCCAAATCTCCAAGTGGAAGCAAGAACCTCCAAGTGGAATCAAGAACTGACAGAGGGAGAGGACACTAGTCAGATCTCAAGCTGACTCATCCTCTCTCCAAACATCTATATATGGATCTCTCCTCCATGAGATCTAGAGGCTGGAATTTTGTTATTGCAAAGAATTGCTATTGGTTTGAGATTGGAATCATTGGGTGCTTAATGCTTTGAAGGGGGTGAAGATAGGAATTCCATTTGCTGGGAAGGAGATGCTGGATTGGAGCCCTCTGGGTTGTATCTCTTCCTGAACCTTGTTATTCATCAATAAAGCTATCTTGGTTTCTCCTATATGCTAATGTATTCTTGATGTATGATTGCATTAGTGCATTTGGTTTATTTCTAATCCTAAACTAGTTATGAATGTGAATATCTGTCTTTGTGTAGTGTTCTTCTCTTGTTGCAAGTAGCTGTTCTCTTGTGATCTTGCAGGAATCTGTTGAAGTCGGGCTAGCGAGAAGGCAAGTAGCTATTCTCTTGTGATCTCGTATGAACCCGTTGAAGCTGGGCGAGCAAGATGGCAAGTAGCTGTGAACACCCAAAGAGAAGAGAGACCGGATCGAGGGACGAACGGAAGACACCGGTAAGTCCATTTATCTCTCTTCTTTCACATTTCATAAAGGAAGAAACCAGAATAGCTGTCTCTGTTTGTTGCTAAGGTACTGTCACACCTTAGGTGGATAGGATTGTCCTGCATAGGCATTTTTCCCCACAACACCTGAGGTTTTGGAGGGCATCCTCAATGAGGATCCTGATGAACCCATGGTGAGCCAATTGTTGGGAATTCCCTTCCTTTACATTGTTTCTGGAGTCTATGAGTGACTGCATCAAGAAATAAGGCATGTTGAGTCTTTGGTGAATTGGTGTTTCTACCCTAAATCTTAATTCTTCAGGCATCCTAATATGGTAGCCATAAAAAACACTGTATCTACTCTCACATGAGATATATTTGATGAGTTGGTAACCTACCTCACTCCATGGGTATGGCAGACTATCCCTACTTACTCCATTTTTATCCTCTGTGGGTTCTTCACCTTCTAAAAAGAATTTCCTTTTTGCCACCTAAATGTCTGCTTTGTCTTCCTTTCTCCATGGAATTCCTAGGGGAAGTGTGGTGACCCTACTGATGAGATCTGGGGTGAGATCTATAGTGATTCCTCTAACTATAATAGTGGCATGGATTCTGCTCTGTGGAGTGACGGAATGAGCAAATTCTTAAGCCACCTCATCATCATACCCTATGAATTTTTCGAAAAACCCCATCCATTGGTGTCTTATAAAGATTTTAAGCACTTGGGGGTGTTGTTGTATCCTCCCAGTGTTTGTGGGTTCTCTCTTATTAAACCCTCCTATCATCTTGCTTGTGAGGCTTGAGGAGGAAATGGGAGGTTTGACACAGGAATTTTAAATTCAAGAGAAAATAAAGTTTCCTGTGTATGTAATTCACCTCCCATAGTTGTTATATCCACTAGATTTTAGAGCATTTCTAGTTGATTTGCTTGTAAATGGGGATGGATTTTTAGATCCTACCTCTTTAGAATGGTGATAGTGGACAATTCTCGTGATATTCCCTCTTGAACCCCTCACTACCTATCCTGTAGACTGCCTCTATGTATCCTATAGACTGCTCCTATAGGAATTCATGTGCATGCTCCTCTAGAAATGCTCTTGCAGAACAATGGATCCTTTCTTCCGGTGGGTGGCCAGAGTTATGAGAGCGAATTGAGTGAGGGAGTTTCAAGGAGGTGGAATGCATGAATGCATGCAAATGATGCTTTGCTTCCATTTATGGCTTTTTGGGGTGAGGTTCCTCGTAATCAGCTCCCACCTCGTAGATCTTTAGTTAACCACTTCTTGTCCTACTCCTCCTCTATCTTTGAGTTGACTACAGCCACGTGTGAGAGGACACTTGGTTTTGTATGTGATGATTGAACGAAGGTGGCCAAGTTAACTGGCCACCTTTTCACTTATAAACCAACTACCTCATAACCCTTACATCTTTTGATCACATGATGCATATGACTCCTCCTCTTTCTTTGAGTTGACTGCAGCCATGTGTGAGAGGACACCCGGGTTTGTATGTGATGACTAAATGAAGGTGGCCAAGTTAACTAGCCACCTTTTCACTTATAAACCAACTACCTCATAACCCTTACAATTTTTGATCACATGATGCATATGAGTGAGTAGGCAAGATACTTACCTATGGTCTCGATGCCATGCTGCAGTTGTCGAAGATCAGAGGTGATGCATTGTTTATTTGCTGCATGGTCATTCTTCTTCCTCCTCTATTGTTTGTTGTTCGTTGTCTGGTGTCTAGAGCTCCTGGATCATTCTAGTGAAGACCTGTAGCTGATGATTGATATTCTGTGGGATAGGCTGCTACAGGACTTAACCAACCTACCATTCACCCTCGAATTGCTTCCTATAGGTTTTCGAGGGATCCTATAGAAAACACAGTCTTTGCCTAAATAGAAGCAATGAAGTGAAAAAAATATGTAATTGATGGAGAGATGCATGGTAAGGAGTGGAGGAGATGATTATATGTGAGGCAGGGTTCCCTTTGGATCTTCTCTTTGCTCCTTGATTGTCTTTCTTGCCCATTTTCAAATAAAAATTATGTCTTTTTTTATTTTTTTGAAAAACCCCTAGGCTACCTCAGAGAGGTTTTCAACATATATGTTTTCCCTAGGCACCTCAAGGAGTGATTTCACCTAGGGATATTCTTATTCTTTTTTCCATTTTTTTTCATCATTTTTTTTTCATCATTGCGCTGCCTCACAAGGTTTTCAACCCAAATATTAGACTCAAGCGCCTCATGGAGGTTTTCCCCTGAATCCTTATTCTTTTTTCTCTTTTTCAGTGACCTGATGAGGGAGGAGCTGGAACTTGCTCCACCATCATCACTGTCTTATTGATATTGCCAATGCACTCTTGTTTTGATAAAGGCCTCTTGTACATTTTAAATCGGTGTCCATTAACAAGCAATGGAATGCCTTCTTCATCTATAGTTCCGATTTGCACTGAACCATTATCATGGCATCTTTCCACCACATAAGGTCTAAGACATCTTTTCCTTAGCTTTCCCTTGAAGTCTTTATACCTAGAATCATATAACAATGCCCAATCACCCTCTTGAGATTGCTTCTCCTTAATATGTCTATCATGCCAGATCTTCCTCTGAAGCTGAACTATCTCTATATGTAGGAGGGACTACATTCTAAATTAATCCAAGCCATTCAAATGGAACAATATATCTTTTTGTGCTTGACTGAGATCAAAATCTAGTTGGGCTACCATCCTCAATGTGTTATATTCAAACTCAATGGATATCAAAGCCTTTTTCCCATAGACCAACTCATAGGGTGTGAATCTAGTGGTGGTATTCCATGTTGTATTATAGGCCCAGGTGGCCTCAACTAGTTTCTCTACCCAATCCTTCCTACTGCTACTCACTACCTTGGTTAAGATGCTCTCTAGTGCCCTGTTGGTCACCTCCACTTGCCCATTAGCTTGTGGTTGATAAGGAGTGGAGGTCCTATGCTTGATTTTGTGATGACTGAGTAGTTCTTCAATCATATTGGAGGTAAACTGGCTGCCTTGGTCTGTGACCAGCTCTCTAGGGTAACCAAATTTGTAGAATACATTCTCCCTTAGGAACTCAGTGACCTTCTCTTTTGTTGCTTCCTTAGTTGCCTTGGATTCAGTCCACTTAGTCAAATAATCAATGCACACAATAATGCAGTATTTTTGCTTTGAAGGAGGGTTGATAGGCCCAATGAAGTCCATGACCCACTTGTCAAATGGCTCAAAAGTCACTTGAGGTTGTAGGGGCATTTCATCTTTGGAGTAGGCTTTCCCATCCTTTGGCACCGATCACACTGACTAATGTACTTTTTCACATCCTGATGAAGAGTGGGCCAGTAATAGCCCACGTGTAACACTTTGAATGTTGTCCTCTTTGCTACAATGTGACCTCCACAAGGGCCATTGTGACAGGTCAAAAGGATGTCAAAAGCTTCCTCTTCCCTTACACACCTCAAGATTTGATCTGGGCCATGTTTGAAAAGATAGCCCCCAATCCAGGTGAAGGGGGTGCTTTTCCTGACTATCTTGCTCTTTTCCTTGGAGGTCAAGTTTGGTGGGAAATGTGCTGATACCAAATAGTTTGCTATATCAGCAAACCATGGGGAGAGAACTGAAATAGAAAACAAATGCTCGTCTGGTAACTGGTCATCCACCATTCCTTCTTCACGTGCAGGCAGATTCATCCTAGATAGAAAGTCTACAACAACATTTTTCTTACCAGGATTATCAACAATAGTTAGATCAAATTGTTGTAATAAAGGAAACCATCTTATAATTCTAGCATTCACATCTGGTTTGTTCATTAAATATTTGATTGCAACATGGTCAGTATGCACAGATGTTTGGTAGCTTGTAATGTAATGCCTAAATTTGTTTAATGAGTGCACAATAGCCAGGAGTTCCTTTTCGGTCACAGTATAATTTAGCTCAACCTTTGACAGGTTCTTACTGATAAAATAGATAGCATAGTGCAATTTCTCCTCTACCTGACCTAAGGCTGATCATATGGCTTTGTGTGAGGCATCAGTATGAATATGAAAAGGGGGGGCCCAGTTTGGGCCTCGAAGAATTGGTTCAGTGGTTAACTTACCCTTTAAAATGTCTAAGGCCTCTTGACTACTTTTTGACCATATAAACTATGAATCTTTGGCCAAAAACCCAAATAAAGGAGAGGCCAACTTGCTAAAGTCCTTCATGAACCTTTGGTAGTATCCAGTTAACCCCAAGAAACTCCTGACACCCCTCTGCTTTTCTGGAGGTGGGACCCTTTGGATGATTTCTATTTTGTTCGGGTCCACCTGTAGTCCTTGCTGAGATATTGAATGACCTAACATGGTCACTTAAGTCATTAAGAATTCACATTTTTCTGGACTTAAAGATAGGTTCATTTCAATGCATTTGTGCAATACTTTGCCTAGGTTAGTCAGGGCTTCTTGAAAATCACAACCATAAGGTGTAAAATCATCCATATAAATTTCCACTGCATCATGTACTAATTCAGCAAAAATACTCAAGACTGCTCTCTAGAAAGTGGAAGGAGCATTGCATAGGCCAAAAGGAAGGACCCTATAGGAAAAATTACCCCAAGGATAGATGAATGTGGTCTTATGCCAGTCTTCTGGGCAGATTTGGATTTAGTTGTACCCACTGAATCAATCTAGTAAAGAAAAAGACTTCTTCCCTGCCAGGCCCTCTAGCACTTGGTCAATGAAGGGTAGGGGAAAAAGATCCTTCTTTGTGGCTTTGTTCAACTCCATATAATCAACAAAAATCTGCCACTTACCATTTTTCTTGGGAACTAACACTAAAGGAGAGACCCACTCACTGTCGGAGATAGGGTAAATAAATCATGCATCTAGCAGTTTTTGCAGTTCTTCTTTGAGTATATATTTAAGAGCTAGATTCATCCTTCTTTGTGGTTGTCGAACTGGCTTGCAACCTTCTTTGATGTATATGTGGTGAGTACACACTGAGGGGTGTACTCCTTTCATTTCCTTGTAACTCAAAGCGAAGGCTTCTAGGTTTTCTCTCAAGATGTTGCATATATTTTCCTCTAGAAGAGTAGAAAGAGATGGATTAATTTTCAAAGTTTTCTCTGGGCCAAATTGTATGGTCTTGACATGGAGTGGGTTGGAATTGGCTAAGCATAAGTCAATTGGATGATTGTTTTGGGTTTCCCTTACTTCTTCTTCTAATGGTAATGAACTAGGAGTTGGACTTTGGAGCAGGTGTTCAATTAAGTCATCCTCATCTTGTTGTCCTCCTCCTATGGTTTCTTCCAAAGCATAAATTTGGGCTCAATAAACCTCATCTTCTTCCTCCTCCTCTAACCATAAAGGTAAATCATGCTCTATAGAAGTTTGAGTAGGAGGGTACAAGAGTAACTGTTTGGACATGTGACCGTTCTTCATGGTCATATTCCCAACTCTCCAGCTAATGTAAGCATCAGCTGTCGCCAACCATGGCCTCCCAAGGATGAGAGAGTAACTAGTAAGCTTAGCCTTAGGCTGGAGAACTAGAAAATCTGTAGGGTACTCCCAGGAGTCAATGGAGACCATCACATCCTCCACAATTCCCTTCGAGGTGACTATGGAATAGTCTGCAAGTTACAGAACTGTTGTGGCCTTCCTCAATGACCCTTGGAGGTTGAGATTGAGCATGGTGTCCTTGGTCATCACATTAATGGTAGCCCCAATATCGATCAAAGTGTGTGGAACAATGGTGCCATTGATGTGCACATCTACTACAGGGCTTCCAGGGTCCAAATATTTCAGACATATTACCTGCCCCAACATTAAGTCAAATAGCTTCCCAATGACATTAATGTCAAGGGAATCCCCTTTTCCTCTTCCTGGATGCTTGAAGCACTTCTCCTTAATCAACTTATTGTAAAGGGGAACATCTTTTATTGCTTGGAGAAGGGGGATCTTTACACATAGATTTTTCAATTCTCCTAGAAGTTTAGTTTCTTCTGGGATAGGCTGGAGTCGTCGAGCTAATCTCTCAGGAAAGGGTGGATTTACTTTAAGGTTGCTTTCCTCTCTTTCTTCCTCAACCTCCCTATGTGGAGAGGGAGGTTGGTTATCTAGGAGAATTCTCCCAGATCTTAGGTTGATCTCCTAGATTTCTACAACATAAGCTAGGTATGATGTCTCTCCATTGTATACTTGTTGAGCCTGCCTATTGTTCATGTTCGGATTTTTTTGGGCAGGCATCTGGGGTTGCGTGGGTGGAGCAGAGTGTAGGAGTTGTGGTTGGGAAGGTGGTGGAGGCAATAGAGTTGAAGCATTGTTGTATTGGGGCCTCCACCCCTAGAGTGGGGTATTCCACTGAGGTTGTGGCAAAACATAAGGTTGAAATGACTGGCTGGATGGTTGGGAATGATACTGAGATGCATAGGACCAAGGAGGGGGTGTAGACCAAGAGCAGGGGGTCCCCAAGAAGGTATATTTGTGGTTTGGTTGGGGTTGTAATATGCATCGGATGACCCTTGCATACCCTGCTGGTATGGTCTAGGCCCAGTAGGTCTCCTTTGGTTGATGTAACAAATATACTTAGTGACCCTTTTAGCTCCTTTATATACAGCTTTGAGTCCGGGTAAAGAAGGGCACTTGTCTGTGGAGTGGTTTTCTTCACAAACTGAGCAAATCTCAATGTAGTTCAATGGAAATTCATTCCTAGGATGCCTCTTAGTGCATCTAGGATAAAAAATGGCCAAGGCTGTCTCTACTTCCTCTTGCTTCCTTTTGATGTTCATGGTGTCCAATTGTAAGGCAAGGGTTTGCAGCATCTCACTTT
Source organism: Pinus tabuliformis (assembly GCA_031772625.1). Lineage (NCBI taxonomy): Eukaryota > Viridiplantae > Streptophyta > Pinopsida > Pinales > Pinaceae > Pinus > Pinus tabuliformis. Next base: position 1,442,123,700 of record CM062818.1, on the reverse strand, counting down.
TGAAATCTTCTAGCATATTTCCAATTTCACCCTTGATGGACGAGTTGGAAGATGATGTACTCGCCATAGGTTGACTACTCCTACCCTTTTTCATGGCTACCCTAGAATGGTTTCTAAAGACAGTCTTGATATCCTCATAGGGTAATTGGTAGATATCTCCTCCTGCTAATAGATGTAAGGTATCCAAAAGATCTTCCCTTACTCCTTTGAGCAGGACCAACTTTAGTGACTCGGGGTCAAGTGTGTACTTGGCCATTTTGTAATTAAGCTAGAATCTTTCTTCGTAGTCTTTGAAGGATTCATCCTGGCCCATGGTCATCCTGAAAATCTCTTCTTTAGTATCCTTTGACCTACAGTAGTCCCTATATTTGTTGTTAAAAGCCTGTTGCATCTGAGCCGAAGTTGTGATGATATCTCCAGGTAAACCCATGAACCAGCACAATGCTGCATCCTTGAGGGTAGATGGAAATAGTTTTAACTTTTTCTTATCATCTGTATAGTCATAGGTTCGACATATAACAACAAACTCAAATAGGAAACTTTTAGGGTCCTCTGTGATCAGGCCATAGAAATGAGGTAGATCAGAGGGGCTTATATTCTTCATCTTAGTGTCCCCATTGGTTTTCCTACTGGGGAAGGCACCCTCAATTCTCTCTCTATTTCCTCTGTCATTTCGGTTTTCAACCATTGGTTCAGTAGGAATGGGTTCCTCTTCTTCTTCTTCCACTGTAGGTTTTTCAAATATATTAGGTTGCTCACTTAGAGGTTCCTCTAGTTCACAGTCACCAAAGAAGAGAGAAGGTTCGTGGTTGGATGTAGTGGGGGTATTTGGCAAGCATTTCCCTAAATTGTCCCTATTCCTATGAGACATGAAAGGAAATCTTTTTGGGTTGGCTTTTGTAAGATTCTTTTTTCAGCTGGAAAGTACTTTTGCAAAACTAAAATTGTTGATTGAATGAAAACTACTGGAAGAAAGAAAAGTTACTTGCTAAATTGAAATTCTACTTGTAGAATGGAAAGGAAAGTAGATAATGACAACTAAAAGAGAGGAAGCTACTAGATTACTTTTGCAAAAATAAACTAATGGCAGAAAATCGGAGACTAGAAATAGAAGAAAAGAAAGCAGTAGTCACATTCTACTCAGACACATCCCAAGAAACAATGCCAAAAAGTGATGAGTGCTAGTATTGCAGCAAGGATGCTGCAACTCCCGGGCTACCAACTCTACTTATCAACCTGGGGTTTGTAGAAAATTGGAGGTGACAATGCTATATGCACAAGTAGAAGTGAAGGTCTTGCTTGTTCGCATTGTTCATCCAGTGAGAGACCCTAGGGGTTCCAAGCTAGACTTCTATAGAGTTAGAAGAAGCTTGATTATTTGATGGAAGAAGAGAAAATCTATTCTAAGAGAGCTACTCTACTATAGTAATGAAGAAAACAACATGTAATTCTAAATCACACCATATCCTAATTAACCATTTAAATAGTTATGCTAAGAAGAATTGCTAAATCAATGCTAACCTAATGCTGCTATCTAAGTTACATAAGTAAAGAGCATCAAACCATACTAATGTGTAAGCAAGGAAACTAAACTAAATCTATTTTCACTTTTTTGGTAAAATCAAGCATGCGATTTAATTGTTCTTGTAGATGTGATAAGTGGATGGAAGCTGGTTGAGGATGGCTAGAAGGAGTATTGTGATGATCAGATAGTGTTGGAGTCTGATTGATTAACCAAATCAAAGCTTAGGGGTGGTAGCTTTTAAATGATACACAGAACAAAGTTTGGGAAGGAGTCAAGCGGAAAAGCAATCGAAGATCGAAATTAGCGAAAGGAAGATGTAATGACGAAGCAGTGCATAGGAATCGTTGGATCAGTCAGAAGTTAATAGATGGATGGATTGATCAACAAACGGGATTAATGGAAGATGAGCGGCGGAGATCTTAACGCAGGAGATTGAGTTAATAGATGGCTAAACATGATTAATAGAAGATGAGCGGCAGAGATCTTATCGCAAGAGCTTATGTTGATAGATGGATGGATTGATCAACGAATCAGATTAACGAAATATGAGCAGCAGAGATCTTATCGCGGAGATTAAGTGAATAGATGGATGGATCACATCAAGTCACGTGTCAGCAGAAGGGTGGAAAATGTGCAGAATGATGGAGCAGTCTTCGTAGGTGGTAAGCAGTCTCTCGCGTGCCCTCAAAGCTGTAAGTGGAATTCCTAAATTTTATGCAATTAGCCTAAGTGAGTGACATGTAGCATGAGAAAACCACTTTTCTCGTGTGCTCTCGATCGGGTATCGGTCATGTAATAATTCACATGAGATTGCACGATAGTCATTGGATCATGCGAGATTGATCAACAGTGGAGATCAACTAAGCTAGTTGGCAATCGGGTGACATGATAGTCGTTGGATCAAGCGAAACAGATTGACGGTGGAGATTTGGAGTGCTTAAAGTCAAACTTTGAAATGAATATAGGTGGTAAGCAGTATCTCACACACCTTAAGAGCTGTAAGTGGAATTCCTAAATTTCACACGATTAGCCTACGTGAGTGACACGTAGCACGGGAAAACCACTTTTCTCACATGCTCTCGATCAGATATCAGTTATGAAACACTCCACATGAGTTTGCGCAATAGCCATTGGATTAAGAAAAATAGATCAACGATGGAGATTTGGAGCACCTAAAGTCAAACGTTGAAATGAATATGTGACACGCGGTTAATGATGATTGGTCAGGTTTGTTATGGATTAGACGGTGAGGAGATCTATGGGCATAATCTGATTAAGACTTGATTTATTGGCTTTCACATATATTATGCATGAAGAAAGTGTTGAAGGAAATGAGAATATGAGTGGGGTCTTATTACAAAAATATAATGATGAAATGAACAAAGTACTGAATCAAGATGACAAACTCCAAAACTCATGCAAGAAATAGAAATCTATGATTTTGGGGTTTCTTAAGGGTCTCTTCCTCAAGTCATGGTTCTAGAGGGAGGAGGTGAGGCCGAGACACCTGTTGAGAACCTTATGGTGATCTTTTTCTCCTTGCTAACCTGCTAATTGAAAGGAGGCACAAATGGAATCATACTAAAACACAACCAATCTATGCTACACTGTTCTAATGGAAATGCAACTATTTAAGCAAATTAACGATTAAACCATGAATCTACTATAGAATACATGTACAATAAAGAGGAGCCTTGGATACTAGGGTTGGGACCTAACCCAAGAGCTTCAGCCCTCTGAGTTAAATCAGTGTTGGTGATGAGCCCCAAATTTGGTAACTTGTTGGGCTCATTTGGCTTAATTATCCTTGTTCAATCCTTCATCTTTCATAGCTTATGCATTACTTTTCAGTATGTTTATGTCATTTGTACGAATAAGGGTAGTCACTCTTCCTAGGTGGCTAACACGTGCTCATTTCAGGTTTTTTGACACATGTTGGAGCAAAACCGAGCAGTCATGGGCTAGAAGACAACCAAGCTTGGGGTGAGGATTTGTAGGGGGGTTGTCTATGGCATTAAATAGCCTTCCTCGGGATCTTCACCCCCAACTCCGAGCTCCAAAGGTCACCCAAACCGGATCTAGAAGGCAGCCAAACAGATTTTGGAAGGCGCTGTCTACTCACAGTTTGGGCAACCAAGTCCCATATATTTAGGAGGCCAGCTAGGGCCCTCGTGGTGTATAAATGTTAAGGCCTCAGCCTTCATGAGGGAGTTTTGGAAACCATTGCATATTTTGCACTACAGTGCTGTTAGCTCTACTTTGTTCTCTTGTAGCCATTTTGGGCATAACTCTTGACTTACGACTATTTTTTGATAATGAGAAGCAGTCCGATTTTATATCAACTCTGAGTTTTCTATAGGAGCCATAGCTCTCAGGGTTGGGCCCAACCGGAGAGCCTAGGGCTTCCTGTTTGTACTGTTACCTTTCCTTTATGCATCATTGTTCTCCTTTTATGCATTTGAAACGTATTTCTGTTGGGCAGATTTAGTTGTGTTGGTTAAATAGGTCACTGTTTATGAATAGAATTGCTTCAGATGTTTAACATGGATTGGTAGGATAATAATAAGAAGAAGCTCCAAAAAAAGGGTCAACAACACTCTCTGTTTCGCCTCATCCTTATTGGATCAGGGGCTGGAACTGAAGAAACAGTGCTGCCCCAACAAAAACACTAGTTTGCTTGACCATGAAATCCTTAGTGTACTATTTTCATTTGCAGAAGTTAGTTATGGGTTAAGATCTCTAAAATGTTTCTTTGCATGATTGATGTACATGGTTTTCTTTCCAAATAAAGCTGTTGTTCATTCGTTTTATTGACAGTTAGATTAGATTAGCTAGGACTTTGATTATTTGTAAGACGTTGTTGATTCAGTTAAAGGTACATTGTGCAAGGCATCTCTACCACTCTCTCATCCGCCTAAGCTTCATCAGAGCCAGTTGTTCCATCTCCTAGCTGGGTTCCTCATCTCACATCTGTCCTCTTGCCCACGTAACCCTACCTTTTTGTGCAATCATTGTTTCAGCCTTCTTTGAGCCAATTTAGCCATCTACACCTTCTAGCCACTCCATCCACCAGTCCCTGGGCCACTTCAGACCCTTATCCTACCTACATATCCATTCATGTATCTTCCCTCACTCACCCATCCTCCAAGATCCAATTTTTAAACATCCTGTAGAAATTTCTGAACATCCTGTAGAAATTCCTGAACATCCTGTAGAACCCCTACAGACTTCCTGTAGAAGCTTAAAAATGAGGCCTCTTGATAGCCAAACTTTGTGAAACTCTTTGGAAGGGTGTTAGGGACTCCTTAGATCCTCTCTAAACCTTCCCGACCTCTTCCAAGCATTTCTCCTCCTTGATCCACCCCTGCACAGTCAAAGAACAATGAAAGCATATGCATGATGAACTGACGATTTAAGAAAAAATACAAAAAATATGTTTTCTTTAGATAGAGGTAGTCTAGACACATGTATTTTACCTTCATAGAAGTGATGGCATCTCTTTCAGTAGTTTGCATTCTCTCCTTTGCATCAGTAGGACTAGCTTGTAGAATTAGGGTTTGCTAGGGTTTGCATTTTCCTTCAGTTTCTCAATCTCTTTTCGCAAATAGATTAGCTTCCTTCGAGTTAGCTTTCATCCATCAATTAAAAAGCTTCTTCTATGAGCTCATAGAAGTTGGCTTAAGCCCCTAGCGGACTTGTGCCAACTGACCAAGTAACAGCTGCGGCAAGAGCTAGTACTTGTGCATACAGCACCGTCGCTTCCAAGTTTGTTATGAACTACCGGGTTGATAAAAGTAAAGAAGGGAGTCCCAGGAGTTGCAGCATTATTGCTGCAATACTGGAGCCCACCATCTTTTTGGCGCCGTTGCCGGGGAAGCGTCAGAGTATTTGTGATTGCTGTTTTTCCTCTATTTTCCTACTCTTGCCTTTTGCTAAATAGTTTATTTCATTTCCATTCTGCAATTTCATTTATGCAAAAGTAAAGTAGACACTTCCTGCTTTCATAGATTAGACTTTCAATTCTACAAGCGTAACATAGAATTTCAACTCTGTAAGCGTAAAATAGAATTTCAATTTTGCAAGCGTAGTCTAGTATCTCTTTCTCACAATTTGATTTCAGCAGAGTAGATTAGTTCTTTCCTGCTTTCATTTCAATTCCGCATTTTCATTCCTGCAAGATAGATTCTAGTTACTTGCAATCCCATCTGTTTCAGTTTTGCAGGTACAAGCAGAGAAAAAGCAAAAACAACCAAAAATCCTTTCATGCCTCGTAGGAACAGAGATAATACCGGAAAATTCCTACCCAACACCCCCACCACTTCACTGAGTCACCCTTCTCTCTTCTTTGGTGGCAGTGATCCAGAAGAACCTATAGGTGAACCTCCTGAGATATACAAAGATCCTATAACATAAGAAGAGCAAGAAAACATTCCTATTGAAACCATGGCTGACAATAGAAATGGTGGAAATGATGACGAGAGAATAGAAGGTACCTTCCCCATCTGAGAGACTAATGGGGACATGAAAATGAAGAACATAAGTCCCTCGACCTTACCTCATTTCCATGGATTGATCACTAAAGACCCTGATACCTTCCTGTTTGAGTTTGATGTCCTTTGTCGAACCTATGATTATATAGAAGAGGAGCAAAAATTGAAACTCTTTCCCTCTACCCTCAAGGATGCAGCATTACGCTGGTTCATGGGGTTACCTGGAAACAGTATCACCACTTGGGCTCAGATGCAGCAAGCTTTCAATACCAAATACTGGGACTACTGTAGGTCCAAGGAAACCAAGGGAGAAATCTTTCGGATGACCATGGGAAGTGATGAGTCTTTAGAAGATTACGAGGAAAGGTTCCAACTTAGCTATAAATGGGCCAGGTGCACACTTGAACCTGAATCCCTAAAGCTGGTTCTGCTCCGAGGAGTCCCAGAAGACCTTCTAGATACCCTTCACATGCTAGCTGGGGGAGACATCTACCAACTGCCTTATGAGGACATAAAGACTGTGTTTAGAAACCACTCTAGGGCAGCCCGGAAAAGAGGTAGGGGAAACCCACTTTCAGCTAGTACCACCTTCTCCAAGCATGAGTTTGCTAACCAGATGGAAGACCTCAAGAGTGAGATGAGACAAACTATTGCCATGCAACTTGATACCTTCCGAATTTAGCAAAAGAAAGAGGAAGCTGAGAGGGCTTTGGCCATCTTTTGTCCCAGGTGTACGAGTAAGCACCCGAAGAACGAGTGTCCATTGCACTCAGTAGAGGTATGTTTCATTTGTGAGGAGGACCACCCCACAAACCAATGCCCAACCTTACCAGGATTTAAAGCCATATACCAAGGGACTGAGGCACCCACTGAACCTCTCTACTTCCTCAACCAAAGGAGGTGCATGGACCTAGACCTTACCAGCAGGGGATGCAAGGGACATCCCAAGCTTATTATAACCCCAACCAGTCTGCTCACATGCCTTCATGGGGTCCCCCTGCTCATCCTGCCTGGTCTGCACCTCCTCCGTGGTCTTATCCCCCTCAATACCATGCTCAACCCACTGCTCATTCGTTTCACTCACATGTCCAGCCACAGCCTCAGTGGAATGCACCTCAACCAGGGTGGAGGCCCCAGTACAACACTCCTCCCACCATTTTTCCTCCACCACCGGCTCAACCGCAACCATTACCTCCTGCTCCTCCAAGACAACCCCAAATGCCTGCTCAACCGAACCCGAACCCCAACAACCGACAGGCCCAGCAGGTATATACTGGGGAGACAACATGTCCTACCTATGTTGTGGAGATCCAGGAGATCAACCTGCGATCCGAGAAGACTCTTCCAGATCGCCAACCTCCTCCCCCAGACGACGAGGAAGACAAATAGGAAAGTGAACCGAAAGCCATTCCACACTTTCCTGAGAGACTAACAGTAACCACACAACCAAACCCGGAGGAGACTGAACTTCTAGGGGAACTGAAACAGTTGTGTGTGAAAATACCACTTCTCCAGGCCATCAAAGATGTACCTATATACAACAAATTGGTTAAGGAAAAGTGTTTCAGGCACCCAGGCAGGCGAAAGAGAGATGCCTCAACCATCAATGTCATAGGACAACTGTCCGATCTTATGTTGGGGCAAGTAATCTGTCCAAAGTATTTGGATCTTGGGAGTCCTGTAGTTGATGTCCACATCAATGGCACCATTATCCCCCATACCTTGATTGATCTAGGGGCTTCCATTAATGTGATGACCAGGGACACCATGCTTAAACTCAACCTTCAGAGTTCCTTAAGGAAGACCTCGACAGTCCTGCAGTTGGCAGATCGCTCCATCGTGACTCCAGAAGGGATTGTGGAGGATGTCTTGGTCTCTGTTGACACTTGGGAGTATCCTGTGGACTTCTTGGTCCTTCAACCCAAGGAAAAGCTTATTGGATACCCCCTCATTTTGGGAAGGCCTTGGTTAGCCACTGCAGATGCTTACATAAGCTACCGAGCGGGAAACATGACCATCCAAAATGGTCCTATGTCCAAGCAGCTAGTCCTATACCCTCCTGCCCAACCTCTGTTAGAGCATGAATTACCACTTTGGTTGGAAGAAGGAGACGAGGATCAGGTCTACTCTGCACCCTTGTGCACGATAGAAACCACTCGGGGAGGTCCTCAAACCGAGGATGATTTGATCGAGACGTTGATTCAAAATCCACCTCCCAATGCTCTCTCTTTAGAAGAATTGGTGGAAGATACCCAAGCCAACTGTTACACTAAAAAATGTCACCATGACTATTTACAGTTAGTATGACTCAATCAACAGTCATGCTACCCTCTTAGGCAAGTCTTATGCCTCTGCTCTCCATGTCAAACTCCAAAAAAAGAGAGAAAGTCTTATATAAATGTATTTATCTCTGGGGACGCAGGTTCTCTCAACCTTACCTGCGGGGACACTCCCAATGTTCACAAAAGCTGCGTCCAAAGATGCTCTGTATGTAAAGGGACAGGTGCGTCCCCCTGTAAAGGTTAGAATGCGCAAGTTTCATCTTTAAAAAGTTACTTGTGGTCATTTCTAGAGCATTCTAGAAGGTTGTTCGACGTGTATTGGGCGCCTCCAGATGGTTCATGCACTCCTATCAAAGAGGAACTTATCCCATCAATAAGGGAGCTATCCCACCCAAAGAGGGGATTATCCCATTGATGGTGGACCTGATTAACCTCCTCTTGAGCACTATAAATACAGGCATTGGGCCAGAAGGAGGAGAGGTTGAAGCTATACATTTTCTAAGGGTAAATGCTGCAGTAATTAGGACTCCCATTTAGAAGCTTGTGAGGAGAGATTGCCATCTTTGCTTGTTCTATTTGGAAGTGGGTGTGCTTTGTCAAAGTAAAGGAGAACTCTTGACGAACCCTGGGAAGGACTTGCACAACACCAAGGCTCAGGTTGTATTTGTTCTTTTTGTTACCTATTAATGCAAATGAGTCCATTCTTCTCAATAACTTGTTGTTTATGAGTTATTTCATGTGCTCCTTGGTCTACATGTTGAATATGCTTTGTTTTATGTTATAATCAGGTGCTATTTAATTGTTTGACTGTTGGTGATTACAGGTTTTGGAGAAAAGGAGGAGCTCATCCAGATCAACAAAGCTTGGACTTCTACAACAGCGTTTGGACAAAGGTAAGAACAAAACACTTGATATCTCATATCATAATGCATGTTTAGAGAAGGATAGATCTTGTTTGTCTTGTTTGTCACTAGAGAGTCTTAGGCTCCTAGGGAGGTTGGTTGTGTCCGCACAATTGACTCTTTCCGCCTGACAAATTGGTGACTCCGCTGGGGAATCCATTAATGTGAAAAGTCTTTTCCTTTGTATGAACTTTGCTTTGAGAAAATTAGTTTATTTTTCTGGTTTTTGGCTCTGTGACTTTGTCTTTGGGTGGGTTAGCTTAGAGTTAGAATCCTTTTAGTTTTTCTTGAGTTTTTCAGTAGGACGCACCCTCTGAGTGCTGCACAGTGCGTCCCTGGACGCACTGTTGCTGTGTGCACAGAGCGGGCCCGCACCTGTTCTAATGGGTCGCCTGCGTCCCCCTGCTAAAAGTTGAGAAAACTCCATTTTTTGCTTTTTTACTCTTAGATTTTGTTTTTTCTTAGTTTTTACTGCCCAGATTCATTAGTCCCTTGTCAAAGATCTTCACCTGAACTTGTTTCTATAGCATTGAGTGTTTTAGTGGATTTCATAGAAGTTTAAGCCCTAGGGTTTGATTTTTGAGTAGGTCTTGTAGTGACTTTGGCGGTGGAAGTTGTCAAGCCTTAGATCTCTCTGGTTTTGTCAACATTCTTAGAAGTCAGACCTGTCATAAAGTCTACCTGTGTGAGCAACTTACCATTCAGTTGTCTTGTTGGCGAATTTCGAAGTGCTTGTTGATTAAGTCTTGAATTCCATTTTACAAAAAGAACAAAAAGATTTGAGTTTTGTTTTGACTAGTCTTTTGATTCTGCATTAGCTAGTCCTTGATTTGATTTTGATCAAGTAAAACAACCTAGAATCATCTTTGTGAGCTTTTGCCTTGTTAGGTTTGTTTAGAGTAATTTCTCTTTTGATTTTCTTGTGAGTCAAGTTTTCATAGTTTTTGTAGCTTTTGAGATTGTTTTGTGTTAAGATAGGTTTATATGTTTTATTAAAAAGAGAAAATACAAAAATATCTCCTTTGAAAAGTTTTGTTTCAAGTAGCTTTGAAAGTTTTGAAAGAAAAAGAGTTTTTCGTGCAAGTAAAGAGTATTCATGTTTGTGTGCTTGAAAAGAAAAAGAGAATTGTTTCTTTGATTGTCTTTTCTAAGGAAGTTGTTTTCTCTAAAATTTGCATTCTCTCAACTCTCTTAGTTAAGAATTTCATTGAAAAAGCAAAGTAGCGTAAATCATCTTAGGTGCATCTTTGTAGTGGTTGGAGTCGAGTCTACACACCATTGGTTTCACTTCCACTACCTTGTGACTTTAAAGAACAACCATAAAAGTAACGCTTAAAGTAAAATCGAAATAGTAACTTTTATTTACTAGGGCTCTGAAGCACCAATTTAGATCAGGCTAGTGTCTTGGAGTAGGTGAGTAATTAACTCTCCAAGACAACAAAACCAAACAAGTAGCTTATCTTGTGATAGATTAAATCCAATTGTCTCATTTGTACTCTGGGAAAGCTCCTCTTAAAGGAGAAGCACGAGCTCGTGTCCGAACCAGTGAGGGGATCATTCCCCCCTCGTTGGGAACGACGCCAGACACGCACGTATTACAAACGGTAAACCTCGGATTAACCATTGTCGAGGAGCCAGGGGTCACTTGTCGGTAAACCTTGGATTATTGTCAAGGAGCCGGCAAGGGGATTGAGCTTGCTACTCTGCCCTTGCGTGCTGTCGGAGTTTAGACTGTTCCCCCAGGTGCATTTGTTGCGGTTGGTAACCTTAGTGGCCATTATCTTTAGGATTCTACCGAGGTGACGGTGGAGGGAAGGTCCCACTGTACCTGGAGCAGACGTCGGTTATACTCACTTGGATTTTCTGGGGGGTTCACTTCACTCGAGACGGTTAAAGTGGAGGAACTTGGTCCAGTCTATTCATTAAGCAGGTTGCCGGGGTAACTGTTCCACCCGCCATTTCTGTACTGAATCCAGCGAGGTTGGGCTTCATCACCAACTAGCGCTTTTGGTCCGGAAGACTACTGTTTGTGTTTGGTTTGACGCCCTAGATTCTTTAGGCGTGTGATTCAAATTTGTTTGGTTTTTTAGAGGCTTTAGGTGGTTTGATTTGAAATTTTATTTTGTTTTCGTGTGTAGTAGTTAAAAGTTTTTAGCTGTGGCGGAATTACCGAGACAGTCCCGTAGACTTCGGGGCAAGTCTCCTGAGATTGTTACCAGAATAGATTTGTTAAGAAAACTCCGTAAATCGCGGGGTGAATCTCCTGAGGATATTCCGGGTCAGTACGAAGGGTTAAAGGTCCTTGTAACTCCTCCTAGTGACAGTAGAGTAGGTTCACCTGAAGAAGGAGAATCTTCCTTGGTAGTCCATCCAGATTACCAAAGTTTAGAGACAGGTTATAATCCCGAAGCTGTTTCAGTTTCTGAACTTATTGGTAGTTTTTCGTCTGCTAGTGATACAGGCGAAGAACCTGAAATAACTGAACCTGTTACTCCAACTTCTAGTGTTCCAGATTCACCGAGAATAGAAAGAATTATCACCGAAAATCTTCCTACTGGTTTGATTGCTATAGAAGAACTTGCTCCAGAGGAGGATATAGGTGTCTCTAACCTTGAAGGTCAACTTACTATTGATCTAAGGGAGCGTGAATCCATCTTTTACAGTCCTCCTAGAAGTACTACTTGGTACCTTTCGTTAACCAATTATTTAGACAACTCAGGGGTAGGTTTTTCTCCACCTCGTACTCCTTTTCCACCTGGAGGTATTTATACTCCTGTAAATATGTCTGGTCAGTCGTCCGTGTTTACTCAAAGTCCTGAATCTTTCTTACATGGCGGTCCTTCTGTCCCCACTGGGTATCAATCTCTTTCTGGTACCTTTGCGGGAGCATCTCCTCAACCCGTTGATCATGGGTTATTAATTGGAAACAGTGGTAATGTACCATTGGGTGTAGGAGACATTTACATGATGTCAGGTTCAGTTCCCGTTTCTCAACCTCAAGGTGGCCAATTACCGCCTGGGGGCAACCGCAGTTAACACCTGGGGGGCAACCTCAAGGTACACAAATCGTGTCTGGGGGGCAACCTCAAAGTCAGTATGCACCTATGGTGCAATACGCGCCTCAAGGTCAACCCCAGCCTCAATATGTACCCCAGGGTCAACCTCAGTATCAATATCAACCTCAAGGATGGCAACCTCAAGGGTATCAACCCCAAGGTTATCAACCTCAAGGGTACCAACCTCAAGGTCAAGGTCAACCCCAGTATCAGTATTTACCTCAAGGTTATCAACCTCAAGGTCAATACTCGAGTCAAGGTTATCAACCGCCTCAAGGTCAGTCATATGTTCCAAGTATGGGAACTGCACCTTACAATTATCAATCCTACCCTCAATCCGGTTATGGATCTCAGTATCCTCAACCTGTTACGGGTCAATACCCTGGAATGTTAGTGTGGGATCCATCACAGGGTCAACAGGTGTTGCAGCCAAGTATACAGATGGTTCCTCAAGCTGGACAACCCGTAGTTTCTGGTCCAACCCAGCAACCGCAACCTGTCCAGCCAAATGTTCAAACTTCTGTAACTTCGGTAGTTACTCAGCCGCCAATTGCACCTAGTACTCCATCTCAAACGGCTGCTGCAACTACCGCTACATCTACCATACTTACTTCTGGAGTATCGACGGCTCCAGTTTCTACTGTCCCTGTTACCACACCTCAGACATCTTTACCGTTGTCTGGATCTACGATTCAAACCACGGTCCAGATGCCTGTAGGTCAGCCTGGTATAAGTACGGTTGTCACTACTCAACCTCAATTTGTTCAACCTCCGTACCAGGGACAGTACCAACATGGGCAAGCTGTCCAACAACCGGTTTACCAGTATCAACCGTATCCTGGGTACACTTATCAACAACCTCAACAACCCCAGTACGGTCCGGTTAATCCTGGTTTTCCAGGAGGATATAATATCCCAAATGCGACTCCTGTTCCTAGTTATCCTGGATATCCTCCTCCTGGGGCTGGTATTGTGACCCAGAGTTTTAGAGATCCTAACCGGCAGTTACCGTTTATCGCAACTTTGGATTTACCAGACTTGACATGCCTAACGAACGATCCAATTCAATATCTTCAGTTCTGGCCGCCAATGCCAAACAAGTTGCCCAGTGATATACCCAAGTTTGAAGGTAAGTCTGGAGAGGATCCGTCCAATCACGTGATGACTTACCACCTCTGGTGTGCTTCAAATTCTATCTCAGATGATTCGATCCGCTTACGTCTTTTCCAGCGTACACTCATTGGTCTCGCGGCCAAGTGGTACATTGAGTTACCACGGGCCTCTTTTTACAACTTTAGCCAGTTAGCTACCTCGTTCTTAACTCACTTTCAGTTGCCGGTCAGATACGATAACGGCACGGAGTTATTAACTTCACTAAAACAATCGACGTCCACGTATATTTCTGATCACATTCATGAGTGGAGACGTCGAAGAAGGCTAGTGAAAGTTTTTATCCCGGACCAAATCTTAGCTGAATGGTTTGTCAAATCATTATTACCGAAGATTACTGAAGATGTAGCTAAGGCCGGAGTAGTTACTGAGGAGCAAGTCATTGCTCAGGCACAATACCTTGACTTAGTTTACACTCAGTCGGGTACGTTACACGAGAAGATTCCGGATCTTCCAAAGTCGAATCAAATCGCTGCTGCTCCTTCGGGATCTCATGCCGCTGATGGTATGATTGGTATCGTGAATACAAAGAGCAAGAAGAAGTCTTCCAAGGCTTCAACTACTCCAATTATCACTTTGCCTGATTCTCCGACAGGAGAGTCTTCTCCTGAACTTACCGCCGATATTCACGCTGTAGAGTCATCTACGGCCAAATCAAAAAACGGTGGAAAGAAGAAAGGAAAGAAGAAGGCTAAAGCAGACAAGGCTCCGAAGGAGAAAACAGAAAAGTCGGAAACCAATGACGAAAAGCGCAAACCTCGATATCCTTGTCTTATTTGTGAAGAGGATCATTTTACGAGAGATTGCCCTCATCGGGCCGAGGTTGTGAAAATAGTCAAAGGTTCTCCCACTCCTGCTGTGTTAAAAAATCCATTTCCGGAGCAGGAGAATAAGATGATAGGTTCTTCTTCGAATGCCAGTGAAGAACCCATTTTGATGATGTCTCATGTGAGGATTGCGACTCGATCGCAAGATTATGGTAGTAAGAATCCTGTTGATGGTAAGGAAGCAGAATCTTCTCATTCTAATCCATCAACCTCAGCTCCTGGTTCCGATCCACTACAGATCGAAAAACCTAACCCGGACTTAGTAATTAAACCGCCCGCCAAGGGTGTACTTCGAAGGTCTGCTTTCAATCCACATGCGAGAGCGGCCCAGAATTACAACATTGTTGAGGACTTAGCTGTTTCACCTCAGCAATGTCGGCGTTAGAAGTGCTGCAATCATGCCCAGCACAACGAAAATTGCTTTTGTCGGCTATCGGAGCTGTTGATGTTCAGGATCCGAATCTAATGATCTTCGATCTAGAAAATAGTACACCACGTCTCCCCCATCAAATGGCTTTCCAAATTCCAGTGATAGTCAAAAACAGGCCTATTCATCGGACTGTGATTGATGAGGGAGCTTCTACGTGTATTATGTCGATTCAATGTTGGAGATCTCTTGGTTCTCCTTCGTTGAACCAATCCCCCACCATCCTTAAGGCCTTTGATGGCCGTGGGTTCCGTCCGTTTGGTATTCTACAAGAATTGCCTATAGGGGTAGAAGGTAAAACCGTTAGTCTGGATGTGGAAGTGGTTGATGCCCCTCTAGACTACAACCTTCTTTTGGGTCGAAGTTGGTCATATGCTATGACAGCGGTCGTTTCATCGGTCTTCAGAATAATCAAGTTTCCACATAACGGTAAGATCGTGACTATTGATCAGCTGACATACTTTTCATCCGACCCAACCTCTTCAGAGAGTATCCAGCATGTCGGTAAGACGACAATCCCTTATAGGGACGTTGGTGTAGGTTTAGTTAAAGATTCCGGTTTACTGGGAACTTTTCCTCTCCCTCCACTCAGCGTAGATCCTTTGTTTGCAACAATTCATATGATTACATCAGAAAACATTATTTATGATGATCCTTGGTTCGTCCCATCTGACTCTGAGGTAGACTCATTCGGTAATGCTATGCCCTTGAGTCCATATGAAATTGCTTATGAAGCTCTCATGTCTTTTACCGACTTTCATTCGACCGAGGTCGACCAAATGAATGTGGTCAGTGAAGAGTCACTTTTCACCTCACCCTTAGAACGGATAGCGTTTCCCGAAGTCGTGTCATCTGACGAACAACTTCGCGAAATCCTAAGTGTAGACGATCTACCATGGGAGGATCTCCATCACAAATCTTCGTTTTTACCTAAGGATGATGCTTTTGAAAATGATTTTTCATCTATCTTTACCGCTGAATATGTCAAAACGCTCAGGATCCAACGAAACATTCTGATTCAGAGTTGAATTTAGGGAATATTTCTCGTACTATTCCCATTGATATTTCAGTGAAGCCCGGAATTGAGGAAAACATTCATATAGGTGCCGCTTGTACAGAAGAAGAAATCCAAACTTACAAGGCCCTATTCCAAGAATTCCGCGATGTGTTTGCCTGGTCTTACGAGGAAATGTCGGGAATCGATCCTGCCATTGTTGTTCATGAAATAAAGACCTACCCGGATGCTAAACCCGTCCGGCAACGGTTGCGTCAGATTCACCCTCGAAAAGCGGCTGCGATTAAAGCAGAAGTCGAAAAGCTGTTGAAAGCAGGTTTCATATATCCGATCCCGTTAACGGATTGGGTATCGAATATTGTTCCGGTCAACAAGAAACAAGGAACAATAAGAATCTGTATCGACTATAGGGATATAAATCGAGCTTGTCCAAAAGACAACTATCCTACGCCTTATATCGATCAAATTATTGATGATTGTGCCGGAAGTGAAATGTTTTCCTTTATGGATGGTTTTTCGGGCTACAATCAAATCAATATTCTACCTGCCGACCAACCAAAAACGGCATTCATTTGTCCATGGGGTACATTTGCTTATTGCAAATTACCTTTTGGGCTTAAGAATGCCGGGGCCACTTTTCAACGGGCAATGTCTTATGCATTTCATGACATCAAGCACATTGTGCAACCGTATCTCGATGATTTGCCTGCTCATTCTTTACATCGAGCTGATCACCTTGTCCACCTACGAGCAATCTTTATGAGGTGTAGGCATTATCGAATTCGGTTGAATCCCCACAAGTGTGTTTTCTGTATAGAAACAGGTCGATTGCTGGGATTTGTTGTTTCAAAAGCCGGCATTCGCGTCGATCCCTCGAAAGTCGAGGCTATCATCAACTTGCCTCCTCCTTCGAGTTTGCGCCAACTCCAAAGTTTGCAAGGGAAAGCGAACTTTTTACGCCGATTCATCCCAAACTACGCCGAGGTCACTAAAGGTTTTACACGGTTGTTGAAACAGAACGCACAATTCTTTTGGGACGAGATTGCTCAACAATCTTTTGATGCACTTAAACACGCGTTGACCCATGCACCGTTGTTGCATCCTCCCAACTACAACCAGGATTACTTCTTATACCTCGCAGCTTCGCATTCCACCATTGGAATGGTGTTAGTTCAAGAAGATGAATTCGGAGCGGAACATGTGATATATTATCTTAGTCGGACCTTAAATCCCACTGAGTTAAAATATTCGCATGTGGAGAAATTGGCCCTGGCAGCCGTTCAAGCTGTCCAGCGTTTCCGTCACTACATTCTTCTCTGTAAAACTACAGTTATTTCGGATTGCAACCCTATGATTTATATTTTGACAAAACAACTGCTAGGGGGCAAGTACTCTAAATGGATTGTTATCCTGCAAGAGTTCGACTTGGAGTTCGAGAAGTCCAAGTCTAAGAAATCCTTAGTTTTTGCGGAATTGATGTGTGATTTCCCGAGTGCTGACACAGAGACTGTGGCAGAAGAGTCCATTCCGGACGAATCTTTGTTTCTTATCAGTACTGTAGATCCGTGGTACGGGGATATAATCATCTATCTCCAGACCCAAACCTTTCGGCCTGAAGCTTCCAAAGCAGAACGTCGAAAAATTCGGTTTCAATCCCAGCAATACAGAATTATTGGAGATACACTTTATCGCCGGGGGGCAGACTTAGTTTTTCGACGTTGTTTAACTCACGAAGAGGCTGAGAAGGTTTTGAATGATTGTCACTCTGGAGCATGTGGCGGTCATATGTCTGGGTATGCCACAGCCCAGAAGGTGTTGCGCGCTGGCTATTTCTGGCCGTCTATGTTTAAAGATTGTATCATTGCCGTCAGGAAGTGCCACAACTGTCAAGTGTTTGATCGCAAGATGCGCGCTCCACCTGCTCCTCTCCACCCTATAATTGCCGTTGGTCCATTCGCCAAATGGGGTATCGACTTTATTACTTGTAACCCTCACTCGGCCGGGGGGCATGTGTATATCATCCTCGCGGTTGATTATTTTACTAAATGGGCCGAGGCGATGCCTACATTCGACGCAAGCGGCAAAACAGCTGCAGTTTTCATATTCAATCATATCATAACTAGGTTTGGTGTCCCACAAGCAATCATTACTGACCATGGGAGCCATTTTCGAAACATCATGATGACTGAGCTTACAAGCCAGCTTGGTTTGCGCCACGATAGCTCTACTCCTTATTATCCGCAAGCCAACGGTTTGGTTGAGTCTATCAACAAAGTTCTGGTTATCATGATCCGACGAACCATTGGTGTTCATCGGTCGAATTGGCACAACATGTTATTTTCAGCGCTATGGGCATACCGAACTTCAGTGAAAAATTCAACAGGGTTCACTCCTTTCCAGCTAGTTTATGGCTTGGAAGCTGTGTTACCCATTGAATGCGAAATCCCATCACTTCAAATGGCTTTCGAATTACTTCCAGCTACTTCCGAAGAGGAGAAACGTTTATTGTACTTAGCTAAATTAGATGAGACTCGACGTGACGCTACATTGGCAATCGAGACTCACGCGAAACGAATGAAAGCTCAGTATGATAGAAATGTAACCCCTCGAAGTTTTTCGGAGGGAGACCTAGTGCTATTATATGATCAAGCTAACGATAAGCTAGGTGCTGGAAAATTCGTTCCTATGTGGCATGGACCCTACATTGTAAAGCGAAAGCTAGCAAAAGGGGCTTATGAGCTGGTTGATTTTGATGGGGACTCTTTGGGTAAACCCAGAAATGGACTTTACCTAAAGAGGTATTATGCTTAAATGGTGGGTATGGAGAAATTTTTAGATAGGATAGATTTTCTTTCTAGCTAGCGTGTTTGTTAGTTTAGTCAGTGTGCTTAGCTTAGAGAGTGTGTTTTCGTCGTTATTCTGGCTTATCTTGGTTTTACTCTTGATATTGCAGATGTCGACGCCTCTCCAAACATACATTGGATTTGCTGATGGTGCTTGTCGTAGTACATGGAATATCTCTTCCGCAGCTTGGGTTATCTATTCGCCCTCTGACGAGTTAGTTTCTATGCATGGGGTAAGCCTCGGTCAAACAACGAACAACATTGCAGAATACAGTGCAGTGGTTGAATTATTATCCGAATCTATTTCATTTGGAATTCGACGTTTGATAGTGAGGTTAGATTCTGAACTTGTTGTATTACAGCTTAATAGAGTTTATGCCATTAGAAATCCTGTGTTATTAAGGTTGTTTTTGAGAGTGCGTCTCTTGGAACGTGAATTTGATTACATTGAATATCAGCATATTCCAAGGTCTTTAAATACATTAGCAGATGCAATTGCTTCTCGAATGTTGGACAGACATTTACAATAATCATGCAAGTAAATTTAAAAACATTTCATCACATATGTTAAACAAGATAAGCCGGTAATAGTGATATATATATAGATAGGAGTGTGCCAAAAAATATACATCGTCTTCGATCATAGGTTGAAAAACACCTTATGATCGGCAAAAATGATAAGTACAAAAAGCCAAAAATGTCACATGTGTCTACAAAAGTGACTAGTCGATCACTGATGGTGCTCCCTATACGACACCACTGCACGGCCTACCTTACGCAAAAATCTCCTAAACGGTCCAGGGACTGCGACTACAAAGCGCTGAAGCCTGATAGGAATGTCATCCATAGTAGTCTCAGGCACATCTGCCGTCAGACGCTCTAGATCATGCTCCAACTTAGCTAGTACTTCTGCAACCGCGTCCTGTGGGGCCGGTACCGGTGCAGTTGGGTGTCTCCTCTCAAAAGGCTGGACGTTGGCTGGGTGCTGTGGACCAACATCTGCATTTTGAAAATTTTTACTGTTAGTTTTGAGACGATATATATAAAAACAAAAAAAATACATAATTTAAAAACTTGTGAAAAATAAAGTACCTCTGTCATCCCATTGTTCTCCCTGTGGAAGAACCATGTCCGGATCATGTCGAAAATCTACTTCGGCGTACGGAAAGTCCTGGATCAAGAAAACCTGGTCCTCCAACCAGTGAAAGTAACTATCAGAAAATCGAACAACTGCCGCGCCCTCGTCAGGATGCCGGGCCATCACCGCAACCCATCGTACCAGCTTTGGCTCCCGAGGACCCAAGATATCAACAGTGAGTTGCTGAGGGATCAGCATCGGAACTCTCTCTAAGGCAAAGCTCACGACTAAAGGCCCATATCCAAAAGTTTTCAGTCGTCCGTTCTTTGCCTTAGTCAGTTGGCTCTTCACATTAGCCGACACAGCATCACACCAGTTGAAAATGGTGCCTTGGTAACAGTCAATTGCCATCCGCATTTGGGACCCAGAAGCAATGTGTAAAGCGGCTGCGCCGCAAATTCTGGTAACCGTGAACGCTATAACTTTGAGCTCACGCAGAGAGATGTGTTTGATCTCCATGCCTTTCGAATGGTGTGCACCAGGTGTGCACCAATCTTCCCGGAGACTAACAAGGGATTGGCCACCCGGCCTAGTCCCGGCTAGATTGAGTTGCTCGCCTCTGTTTGGCAAGCCAGTGAGAAAGTATACATCCGAGGGCTCTATCTCGAGCTGGTACCCTCCTCTGTAAAAGCATTGCTCTTGAACGTTCCATCTCTCAACCAGCCATTCTAAGAATCTTACCTGAGCCCTCATGCCCGGTATGGCCCAGTATTTGTATAAACCGCATGCTTTTAGGGCATCCAGGGAAGGTTGGTGTTCTATTGCAGCTTCATCAACCTCTTCGTGCTCTCTTTCTCTCCAATCCAACATGGTGAGTGTCCTACACACCAAGAAATAATGATTAGAATTAATTTGGGGAATTTTGAATGGTTATTTGTGAGGATTGGGGTTTCAAATTCTGCGTTCCACGGAGGACGCACCCCGCGTTTGGAACATAGGGCGTCGGGACACAACTGGTCTGAAGGTGGGCTGCGTCCCCCGACCATTTTCCTGTATAGGAAAAAGTCGGGGGACGCAGGTCACCCGAAGAGCACCTGCGTCCACCGAGGAGCGCATTTTGAAACCTAAACCCTCCCAAAAAACAAAACCAAAACCTAAAAAACAATTTTAATCGGATAGAAATGAAGAGTAGGATGTTGTAAAATACCTGGAAGAGACGGCGTTCGATTCTGACGGTCGGATTTTCCGCAGCAACCACGGGAAGTTTCTTGCCCAAAAGCCCTTTGTTCAACCTCAACAGTAAAATGGTAAAAATGACATGGTAAAAAGTCTTTTTATAGGTTTTTTGGATGAATTTGTTCATTTTTCACCCCGAAAAGATGTTTTTCGATGTATTTTTGCCTATCTTAAATAGGTATGAGTAATGTGTTGTTTTTGTGCAGGACAAAGGGATTTAGAAGGAAAATTGTCATTTTTCACAAACCAAAATATCAGAGTCATCTTTTAAGCCCTTTTCTGACTCCTAAAATATGAAAAGATTGCCGAGCGTTTCTTTTACACTCGTTAAAATGGAATTAAAAGACGGTCCCCTTATAGCTCTTTTCTGACCGTAAAATCAGGAAAAGATTGCTGGGTTTTTGTCGTTTCAAACTCGATACAGAAATAAAACGACGTGTCGTTGATCGCTTTTTACTTTTCAGGTCAGGGCACTAATTATGAAAGTACTCCTTGGTTGCAAGATCAAGCGGTTCCCCCAGGTATTATTTTATACTTTTTCGGGCTTGAGGGACACAAATCTACGAAAAAGTTCAACTTGGAGTCTTCTTAAGTTTTTCAGACTCTCTAAAATTGAAAAACACCGAGTTTCTCCTATACTGGGCTCGTTAAACATTTCACAGTAAAGGACCTGTTCAATTACAAACAGGAACGAACCACTCATTCCTAGGGTTCGAATCAAAACTAGGTTGGACTCATCCGAAGGATGAGCTTATAATCAAGCATATGTTATCCTCCTCAAGCTTGTTAAAAATAAAGAGGTACTTGCCAGAAATGGTGGGGGAAAAGAGAGAAGAATGAACCTGTTTGTTACCTTTTGTCTCAAAAGAAACTTTATTACCACTCTTGAACACGACACTTTTCATTCACCTGGGTTGGGAAATCTTTTACCTCACAGTTGATCAAACCACTTTGAAAGTCTTCAGCCGGGTTCCAGGGATTAACTTTGAGTTATTCGTCACCAAGCCATCTGTCGTGTCGTTATGTGTTCAAGAGGTCTGCAAACAAAACTTTCATCTGCAAAATACTTATCATCCATTTGACCATCCCTGAGTCAGTCCTTACAGCAACATTTCTTCAACTTGAACAATGATTTCGTGTTGCGAGTTTGCCTGCAACGAGTCGCTTTCTATCGACATCAGCACATTATCTAGAGAGATGACTTAGAAATCGTCAATACCTTGAAATCTGCATGCATCAATGGCAGGTTTCTTGCCTTTGACGTCAGTTTACATCATTGACTTTCGATCAAAGGATTCCGTGAAATGTTCGACATCAACTCATTCATTCACATCTCATGGATTGTACTGGGTACTTTGAGAACCATTGACATTACTGGTGGTCTCTCTCACTCTTGTTAACAGTTTACATCATCGACTGGTAATCAAGTGGTTTCTACCATGTTCGACATCAACTCATTTATTCGCATGGCTAGAATCGTACCAATTCGGGAAGTAGAAATGAAGACCCTGGATCTAGTTTCCACCATCCAGGCTGCGAGGAGTTTTGTATTCATTATCTAAGTAGACTAATCATAAACAGATGGCTGCGTCCATACTGTGTCTACAAAAGTCTATGATTGTAATGTACTGCAAGATCATTCCTGTATCAGAGTAGTTAGTCTGTTAGTTAAAGTTTTAATCTGAGTATGGGAATGCCTACCTCAGTGATGATATAATCTTATACATGTATTTTGTGTTGAAAATTGCAGGTTCTGACCAGGCTCTCCACGGGATAATCCTTGAAATGATAAAGCACTTCACCCTTCCTAGATATTACAAACCCTAATCTATTCCAGGCTTCGCACTTTAGGGGGCAATCTGTTACACTAAAAAATGTCACCATGACTATTTACAGTTAGTATGACTCAATCAACAGTCATGCTACCCTCTTAGGCAAGTCTTATGCCTCTGCTCTCCATGTCAAACTCCAAAAAAAGAGAGAAAGTCTTATATAAATGTATTTATCTCTGGGGACGCAGGTTCTCTCAACCTTACCTGCGGGGACGCTCCCAATGTTCACAAAAGCTGCGTCCAAAGACGCTCTGTATGTAAAGGGACAGGTGCGTCCCCCTGTAAAGGTTAGAATGTGCAAGTTTCATCTTTAAAAAGTTACTTGTGGTCATTTCTAGAGCATTCTAGAAGGTTGTTCGACGTGTATTGGGCGCCTCCAGATGGTTCATGCACTCCTATCAAAGAGGAACTTATCCCATCAATAAGGGAGCTATCCCACCCAAAGAGGGGATTATCCCATTGATGGTGGACCTGATTAACCTCCTCTTGAGCACTATAAATACAGGCATTGGGCCAGAAGGAGGAGAGGTTGAAGCTATACATTTTCTAAGGGTAAATGCTGCAGGAATTAGGACTCCCATTTAGAAGCTTGTGAGGAGAGATTGCCATCTTTGCTTGTTCTATTTGGAAGTGGGTGTGCTTTGTCAAAGTAAAGGAGAACTCTTGACGGACCCTGGGAAGGATTTGCACAACACCAAGGCTCAGGTTGTATTTGTTCTTTTTGTTACCTATTAATGCAAATGAGTCCATTCTTCTCAATAACTTGTTGTTTATGAGTTATTTCATGTGCTCCTTGGTCTACATGTTGAATATGCTTTGTTTTATGTTATAATCAGGTGCTATTTAATTGTTTGACTGTTGGTGATTACAGGTTTTGGAGAAAAGGAGGAGCTCATCCAGATCAACAAAGCTTGGACTTCTACAACAGCGTTTGGACAAACGTAAGAACAAAACACTTGATATCTCATATCATAATGCATGTTTAGAGAAGGATAGATCTTGTTTGTCTTGTTTGTCACTAGAGAGTCTTAGGCTCCTAGGGAGGTTGGTTGTGTCCGCACAATCGACTCTTTCCACCTGACACCAGCACCTTAGTGGACCTCTGTGTGACTGATCCAACCTCTCCCAGAGTTAAGAATGTGGAGTTTGGTCCCAAAAGAACTCTAAAGATCAGCTCCTCCCTATCTCCTTCCCAGGAGAAGGAGTTGTGTAGCTTACTAAAAATCACTTATATGCTTTCGCTTGGAGCTATCAGGAGATGAAAGGAGTCCATCCTTCAGTCTGTATCCATCACATCTACATCAAAGATGATTGTAAACCAGTCAGGCAGCCCCAGAGGAGAATGAATCCAGCCCTTAAAGACATTGTCAAAGAAGAGTTGCAAAAATTATTGGATGCAGGATTCATCTACCCTATCTCCGATTGTGAGTGGGTTTCACCTCTAGTGCTTGTGCCCAAGAAGAACAGGAAGTGGAGAATCTGTGTAGATTACCGCGAACTTAACAAAGCCACCAAGAAAGACCATTTCCCTTTGCCTTTCATAGATCAAGTGTTGGATGGACTGGCAGGAAAGAAGTTTTTCTCTTTCCTAGATGGGTTCAGCGGGTATAATCAGATCCAAATCGGCCCGGAGGACTAGGATAAGACCACCTTCACTTGTCCATGGGGTACCTTTGCCTACCGAGTCCTTCCCTTTGGGCTATGCAATGCCCCTGCCACTTTCCAGAGAGCTATATTGAGCATCTTTGCCAAGTTGGTTCATGATTCGGTGGAAATCTATATGGACGACTTTACTCCTTATGGGTCCAACTTCCAAGAAGCATTGACTAATCTGGGAAAAGTTTTAAGCAAATTCATCGAGATGAACCTATCCCTCAGCCCTGAAAAATGTGAATTCCTGATGACTGAAGGGACTGTGTTAGGTCATACCATTTCTCGCCAAGGATTACAGGTGGATCCTAACAAAATTGCTCTCATAAAAAAGGTTCCACCTCCTCAGAAGGTAAGAGATGTTCGAAGTTAGGCTTAGCGAGATATTATAGAAGATTCATTAAAGACTTCAGTAAGCTAGCCTCACCATTGTTTGGCCTCTTAGCAAAAGATGTTGAGTTTAAATGGACTGACTACTGTCAGAGTGCTCTGAATGAATTAAAGGATAAGTTGGTGTCTGCCCCGATCTTAAGAGGTCCAAATTGGGCCCTACCTTTCCACATCCACACTGATGCCTTGAACAAAGCCATAGGGGCAGCCTTAGGACAAGTCGAGGAAAAACTTCCATATGCCATATACTTTGTCAGCAAAAACTTATCCAAGGCAGAATTGAATTATACTGTAACTGAGAAGGAGTTCCTGGCCGTGGTCCATTCCCTGAACAAGTTCCGACACTACATCACTGGCTATCAAACATTTGTACATACTGATCATGCTGCAATTAGATATTTAATGAATAAACCTTATGTGAATGCTCGTATTATTAAATGGTTACTTTTGTTGCAACAGTTTGATTTGACCATCGTTGACAAACCAGGTAAAGAAAATGTTTTTGCTGACTTCTTGTCTAGATTGGATTTACCTGCAGGTGAAGAAGGAACAGTGGATGACCAGATGCTAGATGAACATCTGTTTTCTATCTCAGTACTCTCTCCCTGGTTTGTTGATATAGCAAACTACCTGGTCTCAGCACAGTTCCCTACGCATCTATCCTCAAAGGAGAAGAGCAGAATCGTGAGGAAGAGTGCCTCATTCACTTGGATTGGGGGCAACCTGTTCAAACTTGGCCCCGATCAGATCTTAAGGCGTTTTGTAAGGGAGGAGGAAGTCTTTGACATCCTCCTAACCTGTCACGATGGGCCGTGTGGAGGACATTTTGTAGCCAAGAGGACTGCCTTCAAAATTCTACAGGCAGGCTACTATTGGCCCACTCTTCATCAAGATGTCAGAAGATATATCAGCCAATGTGACCGATGCCAAAGGATGGGGAAACCGACTCCAAGGGACTAAATTCCTCTCCAACCTCAAGTGACTCTTGAACCATTTGAGAAGTGGGGTATGGATTTTGTGGGTCCTATCAACCCTCCTTCAAGGCAAAGGTCTTACATCATTGTGTGCACAGACTATCTGACAAAGTGGGTGGAAACCAAGGAAATCAAAGTAGCAACAAAAGAAAAGGTGGCGGAATTTTTAAGAGAAAACATCTTCTACAAATTTGGCTACCCAAGAGAGTTAGTCATCGATCAAGGAAGCCAATTCACCTCCAACTTAATTGAAGACTTGCTCGCTCATCACAAGATCAAGCATCGGACTTCCACCCCATATCATCCTCATGCAAATGGGCAGGTGGAAGTCATCAATAGAGCATTAGAAGGGATTTTGACTAAGGTGGTGAGCAGCAGCAGAAAGGATTGGGTAGATCACCTGGTTGAGGCCACTTGGGCCTACAACACCACTTGGAAGACCACAACCAGTTTCACACCTTATGAGCTGGTCTATGGGAAGAGAGCTTTGCTGTCAATCGAGTTTGAGTACAACACATTGAGGACGGCAGCTCAGCTAGACCTACATCTCATCCATGCTCAACAAGAAAGGTTATTGCAGATGAATGGGTTAGATGAACACCGAATGCAGGCCCTCCTCCACTCAGAAGTGGTTCAGCTTCAGAGGAAGATATGGCATGACCAGAACCTCAATGACAAACAATTCCAGCCAGGAGATTGGGCGCTGCTGTATGATTCCAGACATAAGGATTTCAAGGGGAAGCTAAGGACAAGATGGTTATGACCGTATGTAGTGGAGAAGTGTAATGACAATGGTTCTATCCTCATCCGAACCATTGATGAAGAAGCCCTCCCCATGCTCGTCAATGGGCATTGACTAAAGATCTACAGGAAACCTCTTTTGAGGCAAGAGTTCATCAAAACTGTGGAAAAATTAGTGCTGGTCATAGAGAAGGGTTTTGCCTCTGTTCTGGGCACACCCTGAGCATCATTATACATATATAAGAAAAAAAAGGGAAAGAAAAATGCAATAAAAAAAATCCTTGGGTGAAAACCTTTCTGAGGCACCCAAGGCAGATGGTAGGGGTGAAAACCTCATTGAGGCGCCCCTGCTGTCTCTCTGAAAAAGAATTGGAATAAAAAGATCCTTGGGTGAAAACCTCTCTGAGGCACCCAAGGCAGATCGTAGGGGTGAAAACCTCATTGAGGCGCCCCTGCTGTCTCTTAAAAAAAAAAAAAAACAAAAACAAAAAGAAAGGAAAAGAAAAAGAAGAAAGAAGAAAAAAAAAAAAAAAAAGTTCAATCTCTGGAAATTGTTGCAGGTTGCAGGAACACAATGCAAAAAGGAGGCCTCTCAACTCAAGGACAAGGGTCCCTACCAAGCTACCAGGCAACCTCACATACACCCCCTCCATGGACACTCATTTTTTCCAAGGTTTGGACGCAATCTGGTCATGGTTTAGCCTTCTACAGGAAGCTACAGGACTTTCTACAGGAAGTTCTGTATTTCTACAGGAAACATCCTGTAGAGCCTTTGGGCAGGCCAGGACCGATTATGAAGAAGAATTTGAAGCTTGAAGCCCGTTGAGGAGGCATGCAACCACTCTTTTCTTCCATTCTCCACTTGTTTCACCTCCTTTCACCACCTTTGCTTCCATATGGTTGAATATACCTGTACAGTCATACCAGAACTTTGTTTTCTCAGATAAAAAAATTTTGTTTTTAAGGAGGAAATAAAGCATGCAGAGGCTCGCACGCTTTACCTGTCAAGGCAATCTCAGGACCCTGCACCTATGAACGTGACTCAATGATCTTGGCATGCACCCTAGGAGGAGAAACGACTACAGGATGTCCTACAGGAATCCTGTAGTAGCTGATCCGACTAGAGCACATACCATGGAGACACCAGTAGCTCATGAAGCCGGTGCATGCAGCATACACCACCAAGAAATCGGGTCTCAAGGTCTCATAGCCAGAAGCAGCCAATGAAGAGGAGCTCCAGCACCCCTACACGGAGCAGCAGCAAGCAAATCCAGCATTCCTCATCCTGAAGCCTGAAAAAGCCCATGTCCATGGCCGCACAGGTAAGTGCCTATCCTTATTTCGTCAAATTATATAAGCTATACTCTAAATGTGCATGAGTGTGAGAATGAATGGATTAAACAAGTTGGGTAGCCATTCAGCTGGCCACCACAACCAGTCCGACGGCCTCGTCGGATCCGAATGGCCTTGGTTATGTCGAAAAGATGGGCAATTTACACGTGGGAAGCGTCCAGTCGGAGAGAAGCGGCAGTATAACAAGAATGGCGGCGGTGAATGCAGAGGGAAGAATTCAGTGGTCAAGGACATGCCACGGAATGATGGTTGTGACGTCGGCCAACGGATCGACTAGGACAGCTCACCCCCGCGCCATGAATTTCGCAGCAATTCAAAATCGGCCGGCTGAATCACTTATGATACACTGCAGTCATTTAATCACAACCGTTTTGCAGCCGAGTAAGCATCCTCAATCCTCTGCAAGTTGTTAGCCCGAGTTCTCGACCTGTTCCAACATCCTGTTGCTACTCAGAAAGTCTAGAACCACTGTAATGTTCTCCAGAAGCTGTGCACAATTTCTACAGGAAGCTGCGCTACAGGGAGCCCGGCATTACGGAGAAGCTTGGATTTTTCACGTCGAGGGTGGAAATTCTTAGTGAGGTAGGCATGAACATAACTTTCCCATGGAAATGATTCAAAAGGTGGTGAATTCGACGTGTTGAGAGGGTAGGGAAAATGTGAATAAAGTCTGTCTATGAATTCAAAAGCCGTTTTCTTATCGCTGCATGAAATTGTCTTCGTAGTTTGCATGCGAGATTTTCTCCAGGGTTTTGAATTAAAATTGAGCCACTGTCAAGGCTCACCGGTGGAAAATTGTGAATTTCATATGACTGTGTGCATAACGGAGACGTAGCTCTGCACTGTGTAGAAAAATCCCGAAGCTCTCCTTCTGTACACGAGCAGGCAAGTTCAGAAGAACAAAAACAAGTTTTTTTACCATGCCGGGAGGGTTCATTAGAAAAGAGCATTTGGACTCCAAGAAATTACGGGAAACCCTTGAGGTGGTGGACTTGTTTTCCCGTGCACACTGGATGTCATTCTGTGACAAGCTTCAAGGTCACGATGACGAAATTATAGAAGAATTCTTAAGGTCTTTGAAGCCGAAGTCAAAGAAATTGGCCGTTGTCAACTTCAGAGGATTGACCCTTAGACTCACCCCACAGCTCATTATCAGAGTAACTAATCTACCGATGGGGGTACCCTGGGATAAGGAGGAGTAAAAATTGTGTCAGAAAGCTAAAAAGGAGTTCTTCTTGCCAAAGGAAAAATTTTCAGAGGACAAGAATGGAGTTCGAAGAACTAGCCTACAACCGTTCTAAAGTGAAGTTAGCCTCCAAATTATGAAGTATATTACTTGTGAGGGGTGATTTAGCATCGTGTATGGTTATCATTTCCAGTTGGTCACAGACCTCAGGCACCAAATGGACCTACCCTCTGAACAAAAATTGAGCATTCCTTACTTCCTCCTGCAATCCATGATTGAGTGTGCCACCAAACTGAGAGAGGGGACACCAGACCAGCTAGCCCATCATGGGCTTATCAAGCTCCTTGTGCAAGATGCACTCCACACTTACACTGTCCCTATTTCCTGGGAAATTTTTCGGAATATGTCTAAGGATGATGACATCCGAATTTTGGCCGAGGAGCTCACTTCCTCCAGCAGTGAGGAGAAGGAGCACAGTCAAGCAGAGAAGAAAACTAAAAGACAAGAAACCCCGGGCAAAACACCAAAGAAAGAACAGAGAGGAATGCAAGAATAAGGCCAAACTGCCAAGAGAGGGGGTGGTAAAATTACACCAACACCCAGGGAGAAGAGACTACAGAGCAGGGTAGAAAGGACTGAGAAAGTCCAAGCCAGTGAGGGCATCCCTAAGGTAGCCTCAGCCAAGCTAAAGGAAAAAGCACCCTCAGCCAAGCAGGCTAAAACAATGCCATCCGCTTCTACAGGAAACCAAAAGGCTATTTCTACAGGTAGTTTAAAAACGGCTTCTACAGGAAGCCATAAACCAGCCACTACAGGACTTTCTATAGGAAGTCCGGAAAAAAGACAGCAGAAGGAGAAATCGGCTGAAATTTTAGCTAGGGAGGCAGCAGCTGTGCTGGCCACCCTAGGTACCTCTCCCAAGCCAAAGGAAAAACGAAAGAGGGAGAGTCCTCTGTATTTTAAAGCAAGAAGGAGTGTCAGAATTAAGACTGGCAGACCCCAGCCTCCATCAAAAGAGCCAATCACAATTGTGGATACCCCTACCACACCAAGGGATAGGTCCCGCTCCAAGACATCCATTACTTATGAGCGGGGGAGCCTGAAAACATCCTCATGGAGGGAAAGGATGGAGAAATTGAACCCGGAAGCCTCTCTATAGGATGCCGAGGCGGTTCTACAGGAAACTTTGGCTAGGTTGAAGGAAATTGAGCAGATGGAGGAAAGAGCAGCTAAGTCACCATAGGAGGAGGAGAAGACCGAGGTCATCGTGGAACCAAGCCCCCAGCCTAGCCTGGGCTCTTATTATAACTTCTTGGAGGTCGGCAAAATTATTCCTCAAAAATTCACAGTGCCACTATTTCTAGCACTAGAGGAAGAAAGAGTACGAACCCACACTTGGATGAGGATCGCGAAATCCAAGGGGGTAGCAGATATAGGGCCTCTAGAGGAAAGGCTCAAGGAAACACAAAGGGAGTTGGTAAGAGTACGGCATGTGGAAAGCTCCCAACAGGCCAAGTTAAGAGAAGAGAATGAGCTGCTTAGACAGCAGCTACAGCTACAGGGACAGAGGAGAGAAGAGGACACAACAGCTAAGGACACCACAGCAGAACCTCAAGAAAAAGAAGGAATGCAAGCTGATCTTGAGGAACTAAACCGGCAACTAAAGGAAAGGGAATTGCAGGCAGGTATAGAGATACAATCTCTAAAACAGCAAATGCAAGAAAAAGAGGCACAACTGGCCTGCATGGCCAGTTGGGCAATGGATGTTCTGCAATGTAGGCAGCCGGCCAAATCCTATGGCCTATACCTCAGGAATCAGTGGCTGCAATTCCAAATTAACACATTGGCACAGAGGGGTATCTCCCAAATCCAAAACCCCTAGCAGTTCATGGATTTATGTAACAGTAGTTCACTAGAAGACAAGGCCAAGCTATCAGAGTTCTACCTTCATAATTTGGCCCTTCCAAATGTAACCTCATGGGACCCCAACACAGCAGTAGGGGATATGCAACTGATGGCAATGAACTCATGGTTAAACCACAAAGAAAAGAGAGCAGCAGAGGTCAGAAATGTCATGAACCAAGAACTACATGAACCACTGCTGATTAGAGCAGAGCCAGGGGACCCCACAGCATTGATATCAGCCCACCAGCACCTAGCAACCAACTCTCAGGCTTTAGTAGAGTACATGGATCGGCAGGCTTAGGCCATAGCACACTTCAAGGATATGGAGCAATTATTAGGGGACAATTGTGTTCATGCTTGCACCCGTAGGTGGAACACATTGTCCCACAGCCTCAAAATCAGGGAATATCACACTCCAACTAGAATGAGGGAGGCCTTGGCACGAGTGCCTCTCTACAAGAAGTCTATGCAGAACCTCCAGGACAACTGGATGGGCCTCAAGCTAAGTCCACCTTTGCTTTTGGGATTGTTAGAAGGAAGCATAGAAGAAGAAGAGCATAAGCAGTGGGAAGAGGTGGAAAGGAAGGCCGAATTCCATGACAGTGAGGAGGATACTACTTCAGAAGCCTGGGATGTGAGGGTGGCGATTAAAGCAATGAAAGATGAGGAGCTGGACTAGTCGCTCAGAGGATGAGCAAACCTTTTAGTAGGGGGTGATGATGAGCCCCAAATCTGGTAACATGTTGGGCTCATTTGGCCTAATTATCCTTGTTCGATCGTTCATTTTTCATAGCTTATGCATTATTTTTTAGTATGTTTATGTCATTTGTACGAATAAGGGTAGTCACTCTTCCTAGGTGGCTAACATGTGCTCATTTCAGGTTTTTTGACACATGTTGGAGCAAAACCAAGCAATCATGGGCTAGAAGACAGCCAAGCTTGGGGTGAGGATTCGTAG
This sequence comes from Pinus tabuliformis, assembly GCA_031772625.1. NCBI lineage: Eukaryota > Viridiplantae > Streptophyta > Pinopsida > Pinales > Pinaceae > Pinus > Pinus tabuliformis. The sequence goes on along the minus strand of CM062818.1, from coordinate 1,442,091,860 downwards.
GGGGGTTGTCTATGGCATTAAATAGCCTTCCTCAGGATCTTCACCCCCAACTCCGAGCTCCAAAGGCCACCAAAACCAGATCTAGAAGGCAGCCAAGCAGATTTTGGAAGGAGCTGTCTACTCACAGTTTGGGCAGCCAAGTCCCATAGATTTAGGAGGCCAGCTAGGGCCCTCGTGGTGTATAAATGTTAAGGCCTCAGCCTTCGTGAGGGACTTTTGGAAACCATTGCATATTTTGCACTACAGTGCTGTTAGCTCTACTTTGTTCTCTTGTAGCCATTTTGGGCATAACTCTTGACTTATGACTATTTTTTGATAATGAGAAGCAGTCCGATTTTATATCAACTTTGAGTTTTCTATAGGAGCCATAGCTCTTAGGGTTGGGCCCAACCTGAGAACCTAGGGCTTCCTGTTTGTACTGTTACCTTTCCTTTATGCATCGTTGTTCTCCTTTTATGCATTTGAAACGTAGTTCTGTTGGGCAGATTTAGTTGTGTTGGTTAAATAGGTCACTGTTTATGAATATAATTGCTTCATATGTTTAACATGGATTGGTAGGATAATAATAGGAAGAAGCTCCAGAAAAAGGGTCAACAACACTCTCTGTTTCGCCTCATCCTTATTGGATCAGGGGCTGGAACTGAAGAAACAGTGCTGCCCCAACAAAAACAGTAGTTTGCTTGACCATGCAATCCTTAGTGTACTATTTTCATTTGCAGAAGTTAGTTATGGGTTCAGATCTCTGAAATGTTTCTTTGCATGATTGATGTACATGGTTTTCTTTCCAAATAAAGCTGTTGTTCATTCTTTTTATTGACAGTTAGATTAGATTAGCTAGGACTTTGATTATTTGTAAGACTTTGTTGATTCAGTTAGAGGTACATTGTGCAGGGTATATCTACCACTCTCTCATCCGCCTAAGCTTCATCAAAGCCAGTTGTTCCATCTCCTAGCTAGGTTCCTCGTCTCACATCTGTCCTCTTTCCCACGTAACCCTACCTTTTTGTGCAATCATTATTTCAGCCTTCTTTGAGCCAATTTAGCCATTTACACCTTCTAACCACTCCATCCACCAGTCCCTGGGCCACTTCAGATCCCTATCCTACCTCCATATCCATTCATGCATCTTCCCTCACTCACCCATCCACCAAGATCCAATTTTTAAACATCCTGTAGAAATTTCTAAACATCCTGTAGAAATTCCTGAACATCTTGTAGAACCCCTGCAGACTTCCTGTAGAAGCTTACAAATGAGGTTTCTTGATAGCCAAACTTTGTGAAACTCTCTGAAAGGGTGTTAGGGACTCCTTAGACCCTCTCTGAACCTTCCCGACCTCTTCCAAGCATTTCTCCTCCTTGATCCACCCCTGCACAGTCAAAGAACAGTGAAAGCATATGCATGATGAACTGACGACTTAAGAAAAAATACAAAAAAGATGTTTTCTTCAGATAGAGGTAGTCTAGACACATGTATTTTACCTTCATAGAAGTAATGGCATCTCTTTCAGTAGTTTGCATTCTCTCCTTTGCATCAGTAGGACTAGCTGGTAGAATTAGGGTTTGCTAGGGTTTGCGTTTTCCTTCAGTTTTTCAATCTCTTTTCGCAAATAGATTAGCTTCCCTCGAGTTAGCTTTCATCCATCAATTAAAAAGATTCTTCTAAGAGCTCATAGAAGTTGGCTTAAGCCCCTAGCAGACTTGTGCTAGCTGACCAAGTGACAGTTGCGGCAAGAGCTAGTACTTGTGCATACAGCACCATCGCTTCCAAGTTTGTTACGAACTACCGGGTTGATAAAAGTAAAGAAGGGAGTCCCAGAAGTTGCAACATTATTGCTGCAATACTGGAGCCCACCAGTTGGCTCAAAAAAAAACTCATTCTTATTATCAAAAAAATGGATCCAAAAATATCACAAGTCTTGCAGCTCAAAAATAGAGTAAAGTTTTACAATAAAAAATCTGAATCCTACTGAAGTCCTGGGCATCTCTACTTATACGTCTGAAGTCTCCAATGACTTCCTTAAAATTAGGGAGTTTTGGCTTCCAAACTCGAGATTAACTGGTGCTTTGACTTTCACTTGCTCGACTGCCTTCTAGTCCTCATGATTTGGCTATTTGAACTCCGAGCTGATGGAGGAATATTCGAATGGGGGGGGGTAGTAAATGTGGAGGATTTACCTCCTATAATTCCTATCCATTGTCCCATTCGATTTTTGACCAACGTCTTTGCCAAAATTCCTTGCTTTTATCCTTTAATCCTGCATTAAATGCACATTAGACCACAAAGCAAAATATCCAACTCTAACTCATCTCATAAACAAAATATAATCAAAAGTATGCAATAAGTTGTGAGAATGGTTGGTTTGACTAAGCTAGGAGGTGAATTAAGGGCCATATAATTACCCTATGATGAGGGTCATCCAAGGGTTTCCATTGAATTTCGAAATATCAGATGGTAATTTATGAGGAATCACCGACCACCAAGGTGCATAAAGAATTGGGTCATTGCTAAACTGATTTAGATCTAGTATTTCAAGTGTTGCAATGAAAGGAAACTGTCTATTGATGTCAGGTTGAGCATAACTAGGGTAAGATGGGATCACCTGGGTAATAGGCCTTTGCATACCAGCATAGGGCATCTGCTGCTGGTAACCTTGATAGGGGTAATTTTGTTGAGAAAATATGTATAAGGTGGTTGTTGAGCAGCAAGATACATTAGTTGTTGTCCAAACCCAGCATACGCTGGTTGACTAGGACCTAAGTAAACTTGTTGTTGACCAAACCTAGCATAGTCTTGTTGACCAAGTCCAAGATGAGGTTGGTACTACTGGAATTACTGTTGTTGATATTGGGGCTACCAAGGTTGTTGGAGCAATTGATGTTGTTGTTGATACAACGGTTTTTGCGCACCAATGTAAGCTTGACCAGGTTGTGAATACACTAAACCAGTGTAAGTCTGAGTCATTCCAATAAAAGGTAAACTCGCCTGAGGTTGTTAGACTCCAGGCACAAATGGTTGTTGTAAAACTGCCTGAGACGGCTGAATCTATAAACTTGAAACTTGGGGGTTTGAGGTTGAAGGACCAGCTTGCACAGGTTGAGATACAAGTAACTGATCTCGTAACTGTAGTAAAGTTGTAACAAAAGGCGTAGTAGGTATGGATGAGACAAATTTCATAGGTTGTTATGGATACAAAAGCCTTGGCTGAATGGGCATTGTTGGCTGCCACTCACAAACAATCATTCCAGGCTGACCTAAAGATGACAACATGCCGCCATATTGTTGCCCCCTAGTAAATGGAGGATAAGGAGATTCTGCATATTGTTCTCCATATGGGAGTAATATAGTGTAAAGCAGATACATTGGACGGTAACAAGATGAACTAGCTTGATATTGAATTGATGGGTCAAACTGTTCAGTATCCGTTAATGAAGAACCAGATAAAATTCTTGTAGAGGACATGGGTGAAGACCAAGGGATAGAAGCAACACTTGAGTGGGTTGGAAATAAAGATTGGTAACCCGGTGGGATGGACAGAACACCATACAAATATGACTCAGGTGTCATTGTAAACATCGAAGAGGTAGTGACAGAATATTTTATCACCGCTGTAACAGATGGTACAGTCTGGGATGTTGACTCTGCCATAGTCAAATGTCCAAATAAATTTCCTAATGAATCAACGGGTGTCTGAAAGTAATCAGGATCAAAAGGAGTAGTAAAATGAGGAGTATGAGGATAAATATAAAGTCCAGTTCCAAAATGAAATGGAGTTCTGGGTGTTTCTTCTTTAGTTTCCTCTTCAATCAAAATCAAACCAAGTGGAAGGATTTCACTGTTAGGTCCGTAATAGATTTCTGGTATTTGTTCCTGAGGTAAAGGGGAAGTATCAATAGTTATGGATGTTTAAGGATGAACCAGTCAATCTTCTACTAGTATAGTAACAACTTCTGATTGTTCAACTTCAAGATCCAAGTGTTCTGGTAAAAGAACAACATGTTCAGGTTGGTTTTCCACAACAATTCCTGGTTCAAAAGTAACTTCTGATTAAACTATGATAGGTTTAGGATCAACTTTTGGTTGAACAGATTCAGGTTTAGAAGTAATTTCTTGTTGAACAACTTTTGGTTGAGAATCAACTTCTTGTTGGGCAACTTGGGTTACTGTTTCACTAGATTCACTTCTAGTGTCCTTAGGTAATTGTGGAGATTCCACTTCAGTAACAGATGTACCAATAATTGTAGGAGTAACTAGAGTCACAATACTTACTGATATGGGTGTTTCTGGTAATTCAGATGAAGAACCAGAAGTTTCGGAAGTATTGGATTCAGTTAAACGAGACTGCTTTGACTAGATATGTGTATCTTCAAGCGGTAAAGGTGGTTTACTCGTTGTCCTCCACGAATGACGAGGTAAGGGTTGATGTTTCTCCAAGATTGATGATTGATTTTATTACAAAAAATAAATAAACAAAAAGGGGCAAGATAGGCAAAAAGATTACCAAGGAACTTTGAACTGCAGAATACCTCCCGGTGAACTGAGAAGTACGGGCAAGCAATATCCCCGAATGTTGTGTTTAGTGTATCACAGTGTACAGGGTAGCTGACTCAGTTACCTAAGGATGGATAACAACCTAATGTAGTCCTCCCATATATACCTAAAAGTATGTGGAGGCCCAATCCATGTTAGCACTGTCTAATGCGAAACCGCACAGTGAGAGCATTCCTTTATACCTTACATACTCTAACACTGCCTATATACTGAAAGGTACATGGATGAGCTACAATATTCTCACATACGTGGAATGCGGTATCACACTTGGAATGTCTCATAGACAAGTTAGTGACAACTTCTACGTTTTACGATGTCGGGACATGTCTCTAGCCTAGAACCTCTAAATCTTTTGCGTTAGGTGACAATGCTCCATTAGGTTAATTGAGATTAATTTTAAGTTGATCTTGATTAAGAGTTTGTCTTTCAAGGTTCATTACGTGATGTCTTTGAAATTCCTAGAATGCAACTGTAATGAGAAACATTCTTTCTATTTGATTTTGAACAATGAAAACCTTAACTACAATGGATAGAGTAATCAGAATGTTTGATCGAAGAACAAAGAGCACATCTAATGCAATTTCCCTAAACTATTCATATAACCACGCACAAAATTTTCAATGCACAATGCAAGTTTTTCTTTTCAGTTCCATTAATGTTGACAAGAAAAAAAGGAAAATAAATCACATACAATCAATCAATCTTTTTGCAAGAACGAAGACTTTATGACAGTTCAGTTTTGAAAGAAATGAATACTTTTATGACACTTTCTTTTCAGAAAATATTAATTGACTATAATCTAACTTTGACAATGGATTGATAATGATAAAGAAGTCATTTAAGAGAAACTAAAAAATCAAGGCCAAAGTAGGGATAGGAAAGGAAACACAAATTGATTTGATTTCAGAGACAGAACAATCATTGATCTTTCAGCAAGCAAAAACAGAAGGAAATTTGGAAAAAATCAAGCCAGAGGTGGGATTTTTGACCTAAGGACGATCAGCACAGCCTTGAATGGGAGAAAGTGCACTTCCAAGCACTATCATCAAGCCAAGGGTGCTTTGCAGTGCTCTGTGTCTAGACTAAGCTTGCACTGGTGCCAGAGAGGCCATTCAAGGGACATTCAAGTACAAATTTTGACCAAAAAACACTTCAAAAAAGATGAAATAAGATCAATGGAGGCAAGTAAAGTCTACTAGGGTGTACTAGGATGAAGTTAAAATGCCCAGAATAATGATCGTTCCCTAATGGATTCACCAATTTGTTATGTGGAATTTTGCATCTACGGATAAACACAACTTCCCTAAGTGGGTACCTACACTTAGAACAATAGAATTAAAGAGTTTAACCTTTTCCTATAGAAGATAAATAAGACAAGGGACCTACATGTTATCTTTCAGTTCCCTTTATCTCCTTTGAATAGATCTCGTCACTCCTTCTTGAATTGAATCTGATCGATCAATACCTGCAATCATAAACAGAGGACAAAAACCATTCAAAGCAAGAGATCTATCTAGTATAAGAAAATGGAATCAAAAGAATTTACACATATAATCATCATACATAAAGAAAAGAATATGGGAAAAGGTTTAAACAACTTTATTAAGTAGAAGGAAGAGTTACAACCAAAGAAGTCTGATCCCATGTTACTCACCCATCTTGAGTTCCATCCTTCATCACACAAAAAGTACAACACTCCGAGAGCATAACAATACTTGCTTATGATCTCAAACCTCAAACCAACATTATCTCCTTACAATTCTTCAAAGTCCAGCCCCTGATCACTATGATGAGTGCTCAATTTATAAGGAAATGGAGGTGGTTTTGTCATAAACTAGGCATTGAATGGATTTCCAATTTGGAAGTTAGTTACTATGGAGGAAAGGATGAGAGGATAGGAGGTTATTTGATTCATTCCCTATCCAATTTCGAGCTCATAGGAGAGGATAAGAGGTGGGAATCATCTAGAATGATCTAGAATGAAAGAATATCCCTAGAACCCTAAGAATATTTCACTCAATCTCACCCACGACAGGTCAATGTGGGCCTAGGTGCTCTGCAGAGTAGGCCTGAATGGGCCAAAGTTCTATGCAGCACATTTACCCCTAACCAAGGCTGTGTTGGTCCCTCAAGGAGTCATTTCAGGATGTCTTCAGGCCAGGAAATTCTCAGGAATGATGGCATTCAATGTGATGACATTTCTAGGGCATGTAGCAACTAAATTAGGGTTTGATGAGCCCTAAAAGTACTGATCTGAATGATGGGAGTGATGTGCCCAAATAGACTTGTAACATCTATCCTTCACACTACTTCTTCTTAGATTCCCCTAGGGAATATCAGTCTCTAGTTTGTAGCTCGGTCACTTAAAACAAGTCCCCTATAAGAACCCACCCTTTTCTATCTCCAGAAGAAACTTCTCCTTCGCTGACCCTGGAAGAAACTCTCCTTCACTAACCCAGAAGAATATCTCCTTTGCTGACCCAAAAGAAACTCTCCATCATTGAACCAGAAGAAACTCTCCTTCGTTGAACTAGAAGAAATTCTCCTTCATTATGCCAAAAAGAATCCTTTGTTATCCCTTCACACTTCTGCTTGGACCCTCTTCTTCACACTTTTAATTGACCTCTTCTTCATTTCTTCTTAACTGAATGCTTGTCGGGTTTCTTGCCTCTAAGTGAGGCCAAGTGTGGCTATATATACACTTCAACACATGTCCTTTAGGCTGACATGATTAGTAGTGGTTAGGCCGTCTTCTTCTAGCAATTTCTTCCATCGTTGTATGCTGACTTGAAGAGGATAAATGACAAGGTCTTGGAGGATACTTTACATAGACAAGTTTGACCTTTTACAAAATGTAACATGACTTCATTACATGACAATGACTCTAATATTTTATGACTATATGACAAATAATTGCTAAAGACTCTCAATGCGAGTCTTGAATCAAAACTAAAATTTCTTGCTCAAGAAACCCATGAAACAAGCAATACAATAATTTTATTTTTCTTCTTTGCATCTCATTACTTAAAATCATAATTACATTTCATTATGAAGACCAAACCTAGTTACACTTTTCAACACGGATGATTTTTCTAAACATACCTTGAAGGAGTCTTTTCTAATTCTTCCATTCTTTCAATTCCTTCTTCTGTTGCTTCATTATCTCCCTGTCCTACATCCTTTTGGCTTGTTTTAGGAACAATTTCATCATCTGCTGGTGCATCTCCTTTGGTACTCGTGGACGCTTCATCAAATACAACATCAATGCATTCAACAATATTTTGAATCCTTTTATTATAACATTTACATGCTTTGCTTCTAGAGGAGTACCTAAGGAGAATTCCTTCACCAACTCTAGATTCAAAATTTCCAAGTTTAGCATCACTATTCTTTATGTAACACTTTTCTTCCAAAAAATCTTAAATGTTTGACAGTTGGAGGCTTACCAAACCATAGTTCATAAGGATTTTTATCACCATTTACCTGAATATGAGCTTTGTTGAGGATATTTATGGCTGCATGTTTTGCTTCTCCCTAGAAGTTATGGGATTTTCTAGACTCATCAAGAAGGACACGTGCCATTTGTTGGATTGATCTGTTCATTCCTTTTGCCAATCCATTTTGTTGAGGGGTTTTAGCTATAGAAAATTACCTCTTGATACCATGTTGTTAACAAAAATTAAAAAACTCATCTGATATAAACTCGCCTCCTCTATCAGATCTAAGATATTTGATTTTTAAGTCTAACTCATTTTCTACTAGAGATTTTAAGACCTTAAATTTATTAAATGCTTCATCTTTATGTTTCAATAAGCCAATCCAACACATTCTAGTAAAATCATCAATGAATAATGGGAAGTATTGTTAAGCTCGAGGAGAATTCTTTATTATAGGACCACACAAACCAGTATGAATAATTTCAAGTGGCTTACTTGAAGTGCCTTCTTTAGCATTAAATTGAACTCTTGTTTTCTTACCGAATTGACATGATTTAGATATGTTGTTTTTTGGCAAAGAGATGTTAGGAAAGTCATGTACTGCTCCCATTCTAATTGACTTCTATAATTGAGTGAAGCTTATATTTCCCAATGTTTTGTGCCAAAGCCATGTTTCTTTTGATTTTCTCAAGCAACAATGCTCTTGATCGCCTTCCAACACATAGACATTACCGTGAGTTGTTGTTCCTTTTATTATGATATTACTTGTATCTAGATTTCATACCATACAATTCTGTGATCTAGAAACAACCTCATGTCCTTGATCACACATTTGACTAACAATCAACAAGTTATGTCTTAGTCCATAAAAAAATAAAACATTTCCATCTTTAACCTTATCCTTTATGTTGGGTGTGGAGCTTGATTATCTTCTTTATTCAGAGGTATCACTACATTAGACACCAGTTCATAATGTGGAGGAAACGTCGCCCATAATATTTGCGTTGCAAGGGGGGTCCAAGGGGGGTGGTTGCGATCTTTGGGAGCCCCCCTGGTGGGGGATCAGGGGCAGCACTCCCGAAGCTAAAAATAGATGTAAAATTTCCTTGTAAAATGTTGTAATTTCGTAGTCAATCTGGGTCTTCATTAGGTAAAGATATGACGGTAGAAGTTATTTTCAATTTAGGGTTTTTTGCCCTAGAAGGCAACCCGTCACTATATATGAGGGAATTAAATTTTGTCTATGTAGATATGTATTCTGAGTGAAAAAGAGAGATGATATTGTGTGAGAGCGAAGAGGGAATTACAACGGATGTGCTGTAGGTTGTATCTCTTCATTTTGCTGGATAATATAAAAGGAAGGGTTGGTTGTTTCTTCGTGGACATAGCCCAAATTGGGTGACCCACGTATATCTGTGTCTCTCTTGTTTTATGTGTTTTCTATGTTTATATTTCTGCAATATATTTTATGTGTTCCATTGCTGTGTAATATATAATTTTCTAACACTTTAGCAAAACAATTCATTTTCCTTTGGTAGCAGCAGGTGAGTTATTTCCAAAGGTTACATTATTTTCCTTCTTTATTTCATTAAAGGACATTGAATCATCTTTATCACCTATCATATTCTCCGATAATCCACTATCAATGTACCAAAAATTTTCTTGATCTCCTGCATACAAAGATGAAACACAATTTTTAGATTCTATGGTTTTCTTTTTCCATACATTGGATGTTGTTTCCTTTTGTTCATTCTGAAGAGTTGGTCTCATTCTACTGCATTCATTTTCTCTATGCCCAAAGTTATTTCACAAAGAACATTATGTTTCATCTTGGCGATGTGAGAAATCATTATAAGAGTATTTCTTTAATCTAATTTCATTCTTTTGTTTTATTTCTTCTCTAGTCATGATATTTTTATAAGTGACACATTGAGCAACCTTATGAAAAAAATTATGACAAGTGAAGCATTGACCATTGAAGTAGAACTTCGTGTGAGTATAGTAATTTTTTGTGTAATTTCTCTTTTGATTCTGGTAAGGGTGATTTACCTCAGAGACATTTGAACCTTCATTCCTTTCTTGAGAGTTGGAATTTTGTTGACTACCCCCCTTTACTATATTTAGATAGTTTCTTGTACCTATTTCATAAGATTTTACAGTCTTTGATGATTCTCCATTGTATCCAAGACTTGTTTTTATTAGAGGAGAGCATTGTGCTTCGATGAATTATTCTAGGGTCTTAGATCCTTTAGCAAATCTAAGGTTTAGATCTTTTGTTTTCTCAAGTTCCTTTCTTAGACTTACTATTTCTAGTTCTAACTTTTCATTATGCATCTCCTTTTCTAAAATTTGTTTCTCCAGTGCTCTTTTTTTAATTTAGCTTCTTCTAGACAAATTTTAATCTAATTTATTTCTTCAATGAGATTATCCTTTTCTTCTAGAGCATCCATAAAAACATCATTAGATTCATCAATACATTTATCCTAAAATTCCATAAGTAATTTATATTCTTGATTAGATTCACGCTCTTCACCATTTGAAACACCATCACTATCTTCATGTGTGTAGAAACTTTTCTTGTTTTTAAACCTTCCTCTAAAATTTACTTTTGTAGTATTTTTCCCTTTCTCATGGTTTTCTTTATAAAGGAATTTAGTAGCATAATTACCAACTCTTCCACAAGAAAAACATTTGAAAGGAAGCTTGCCTATAAATATGCCAATTCCTACTTGGAGTTTCTTTACAATGTTTGCCTCTTCTTCATCTAATACATAACTTGATTCCTTAAGTTCCTCCTTTTCCTTCCCCCTAGAAGTAGTTTTGAATGTTTCTTCTCTGATATCTGAAGGAGCCCATTTTCTCATTTCATAAGTTGTTAAGATCCCATGAAGCTGGTCAATGGTAAGGTTCTTCAAATCTTACATTTCTTCAATGGAAAAGACATTCGAATTGAATTTTGGGGTTAGAGATCTTAGGATTTTCTCAACAAAATTTGATTCTTTTTCTTCATCACCAAGATTTCTCATTGAATTAACTATCTCATCTACCCTAAGAAAGTATTTTTCAATACTTTCATCACTATGCATTCCAAGGGTTTCATATTGAATTTGAGAGGTTTGAAGTTGGGCACTCTTTACCTTAGTGATGAGCCCCAAAAATGGGTAACTATATGGGCTCATTCTGCCTATTATTTTCATTTAATCCACCGTTCTCCATAGCTTTGTGCATGGTTTTTAATATATTTATGTCAATAGAGTGAATGGGGATAGTCACTTTGCCACATAGTCTAATGAGTGTTTATTGCAGAATTTTGGACATTTTTGGACAAATACCAGGCATTTATGAGCCGATTGGCAGCCAAACTCAAAGAAACAGGGTTGAGGACTTATAGGAGGGGTGTCTCCTTCATTAATTACCCCTTCCTCGAGTTCTCCATCAACAGCTCGGAGTACAACAGCCGTCAAATGATGATTCCAAGGGGCAGTTGAGAAGGTCTAGTGAAGTTGTTGATATCTACAGTTTTAGGCAACTGAGTTCCTAAAGTTTAGGAGGACTATTGGGAGTCCTCACTTGTATAAATAAGAAGGCTTCAAGTCTCAATAGGTTAGCCATTTGATAGTCTATTTCCGCACTTTAGTGCAGTTTTGTACTCAACTCATTTTCGAGCTCTTTTTGTAGACAATTTGGTGATGTAACTATTATTTTTTTGATCAATGAAGATGAATCTAGCTTTGAACCAACACTGATCTTTCCTAGGGGGCTGTAGCTCTTGGTTTTGGGCCTAACCCAAGTGCCCAACACCTCCTTTTTGTATTTATATGTTTTTTTTCTTGCATTCATGAAATAATTTCTATTGTTTAGGTTAAATCTTTCTTTGTTACTTGGGTTGCTTTTGCTGATTAGAATAGTTGTTCTTCCTTCAGGTTGGTTAGATAATTTGCTACAATAATAGAAAAAGATCCAAAAAGGCTACCAAGCAGGCCTTGATCTCCTTTCTCCCTCCTTGTAACCATGATCTGAGACCAAGGCACTCTTGCTGCCACTAAAACACTATTTTTGCTTTCTAATGCAATTGCTAGTGTGAGATTTGGAGTTGGAGAAGTTGATATCAGTTGGATTTACATGCTTAGATCATTTCATGTTCATTTCCCATGGCTTTCTTACATAATTTTCTATCCATAGAGTTCTATTCAACACTTTTCTGGTTTTTAGGTTAGAATTAGGTTAAATAGGCAAAACTCTGTTTTTTTAGTTCTTGCTTGGGTCAGTTTCAAAAAGTAAGTGTGCAACTCACTTGTAGAACACTCTAGCTTATCATTCTTCCATCACTCAACCTATTCCAGTCCATCTCTCAATATTTCTCCTAGTCATTTGCCATACTTCTCCAAGCTACCCTAATTTCTACGTTTTTGTGCAAAATCACTTTCTTGACCTTTGAACAAATCCAACCATCTCTTTCATTTCTGATCTTCATTGACAGAGTCCTAGACCCTTTGACACCTCCATCCAGCCTTCATTTCCCTTTTCCCATCGTTTTTTCTTATCTTCAAACCTCCAAAAACCACTTTCGGCCTCCTCTTGTAGATCCTCCTGTAGAACCTCCTGTAGAAGTTCATGTGAGTGATTTTTCGAAGTCTGATTGCAATAGAAGTCTCCAAAAGGGTACTAGGGACTACTTAGGACCTCTCCACACTTTCCACTCATCCTGCAAATGCCAACTCCATCTCCCTTCGCCACCAAACCTCTACACAGTCACAAATAGTTAAAACACAAGCATAATAATTATGCATAAAATTGCTCAAAAGTACAAAAAGATGATTTCTTCTCATTTTCCTTCAGAAGTAGCTTGAATACATGCATTTTACCTTCTCAAAAGTCAATGGCATCCATTTCAGTAGTTTCCATCTCTTTTCTTACAAAAGTAGGGTTAGTGGGTAAAACTAGGGTTTGCTAGGGTTTGCGTTTCCTTTCAACTTTCATTATCTTTCTACAAATAGAATAGCCTCTTTTGAGTTAGCTTTTTTCCATCACAGTTAAAATCTTCTTCTGAGAACTCACAGAAGTTGTCTTAAGCTCTTAACAAACTTGTGCCAGCTGATCAAGTGACAGCCTGCAGTAAGAGCTAGTACTTGTGCATATAGCACCGTCGCTTCAAAGTTTGTTACGAACTACAGGGTTGATAACAATAAATTAGGGAGCCCCAGGAGTTGCAACATCATTGTTGCAATGCTGGAGCTCACCATCCTTTTGGTGCCATTGCCGGGGAAGCGTCAGAGTATTTTGTGATTACTGCTTTTCTTCTATTTTCTACTGCAACCTTCTACTAAGTAGTTTATTTCAGCAAGAGTAGAGTAGTTGTTTCATTTCAATTCTGCAACTTCATTTCAGCAAGCGTAAATTAGATATTTCCTGCTTTCATTTCCATTCTACAATTTCATTTCAGCAAGCGTAAATTAGATATTTCCTGCTTTCATTTCAATTCTGCAATTTCATTTCAGCAAGATAGATTAGTCCTTTCCTCCTTTCATTTCAATTCTGCAATTTTCATTTCAGCAAGGTTTATTTTAGTTAGTTTCAATTTGTTGTTTAATCCATTTTATTTTTTACATGTAAAAGTAGAAAAAGAAACAAAAAAATCACCCAAAAAGAAAAGAGATTTCCTTTCATGCCTCGTAGGAATAGAGACAATTCAGGAAAATTCCTACCCAACACCCCCACCACATCACTAAGTCACCCTTCTCTTTTCTTTGGTGGCAGTGATCCAAAAGAACCTATAGTTGAACCTCCTGAGATATACGAAGATCATATAACAGAAGAAGAGCAAGAAACCATTCCTCAAGAGACCATGGCTGAAAACAGAAACGTTAGAGGAAATGGGGAGAGAATAAAAGGTGCCTTTCCTATCCGAGAGACCAATGGGGACATGAATATGAAAAACATAAGTCCCTCAACCTTACCTCACTTCCATGGATTGACTACTGAAGACCCTGATACCTTCTTGTTTGAGTTTGCTATCCTTTGTCGAACCTATGACTATGCAGAAGACAAGCAAAAGTTGAAACTCTTTCCCTCTACCCTCAAGGATGCAGCACTACGCTGGTTCATGGGGTTACCTGGAAACAGTATCACCACTTGGGCTCAGATGTAGAAATCCTTTAACAAAAAATACTAGGACTATTGTAGGTCAAAGGATACAAAGGAAGAAATCTTTCGAATGACCATGGGATGTGATGAATCTTTAGAAGACTATGAAGAGAGGTTTCAACTCAGTTATAAAAGGGCCAAGTGCACACTTGACCTTGAGTCTTTGAAGTTGGTTCTACTCAGAGGAGTTCCTGAAGACCTTCTAGATACCCTCCATTTGCTGGTTGGGGGAGACATCTACCAGCTACCTTATGATGACATAAAGACTGTGTTTAGAAACCATTCTAGGGCAGCCAGAAAAAGAGGTAGGGGAAGTCAACCATTAGCCAGTACCCCCTTGTCTAGTTCATTCCTTAAAAACAAATTTGCAAATAAGATGGAAGATTTCAAAAGCGATATGAGACAGACTATTGCCATGCAAATGGATACCTTGCGAATCCAAAAGAAGCAAGAGGAAGCCGAGAGGGCTTTGGCCATCTTTTGTCCCAGGTGCACTAGAAAGCATCCTAGGAACGAATGTCCATTGCACTCCGTAGAAGTGTGTTTTGTCTGTGAAGAAGACCATCCTACAAATCAGTGCCCTTCCTTACCCGGATTTAAAGCTATGTACCAAGGGGCTGAAGGAGCCACTGAACCACTCTACTTCATGAACCAAAGGAGGCCACATGGACCCAAACCTTACCAGCAGGGAATGCAAGGGACATCCCAGACTTATTACAACCCCAATCAAGCCACTTCCATGCCTTCTTGGGGTCCCCCTACTCATCCTTCCTGGTCCACACCCCCTCCTTGGTCATATCCATCTCAATACCATACTCAACCAACTTCTCATTCGTTTCATTCTCACGCTCAACCACAACCTTAGTGGAATGCACCTCATCAGGGGTGGAGGCCCCAATACAACTATCCTCCCGCTCTTTTTCCTCCACCACCTGCTCAACCACAACCATTACCTCATGCTCCTCTAAGACAACCCCAAATACCTACTCAACCGAACCCAGACCCCAATAACAGATAGGCCTAGTAGGCATATACTAGAGAAACAACATGCCCTACCTATGCTGTGGAGATTCAGGAGATCAACCTACGATCTAGGAAAGTCCTCCCAGATAACCAACCTCCTCCTAAGGGTGATGAGGAAGAGAAACAGGAAAGTGAACCAAAAGCCATTCCACCCTTTCCTGAGAGACTAACTACAACCACACAACCAACCCTAGAAGAAACTGAACTTCTGGGAGAACTAAAATAGTTATGTGTAAAAATACCACTTCTCCAGGCCATAAAAGATGTACCAATCTACAACAAGTTGATCAGAGAGAAGTGTTTCAGGCACCCAGGTAGGCGCAAGAGAGATGCCCCAACTATTAATGTCATAGGACAACTGTCTGACCTGATGTTGAGACAGGTAATCTGTCCAAAATATCTGGACCCTAGGAGTCCTGTAGTCGATGTCCACATCAATGGCAACATAATCCCCCACACCTTGATTGATCTAGGGGTTGCCATTAATGTAATGACCAGGGACACTATGCTTAAACTCAACCTTCAGGGTTCCCTAAGAAAGACCTCAACAGTACTGCAGTTGGCAGACTGCTCCACCGTGACTCTTCAGGGGATTGTGGAAGATGTCATGGTCTCCATTGATTCCTGGGAGTACCCTACTAACTTCTTCGTTCTTCAGCCAAAGGAAAAGCTTACTGGGTATCCTCTCATCCTGGGAAGGCCTTAGTTAGCTACTGTAGATGCTTACATATTTGTCGAGCTGGGAGCATGACTGTCAAGAATGGGCATATGTCTAAACAACTAGTCCTATATCCTCCTGCCCAACCTCTGCTAGAACATGACCTACCTCTCTAGTTGGAGGAGGAAGATGAGGATGAAGTTTACTCTACACCATTATGCATAGTGGAAGCTACCAAGGGGGGTCCTCAAACCCAGGATGATCTTATTGAGAATTTGATTCAAAATCCACCCCCCAGTGTGTTTCCATTAGAAGAGTTGGTGGAAGAAACCCAGGACAATGCTTTAGTTGATCTCTGTATGGCTGATCTGATGTCTCTCTGAGTTAGGAATGTGGAATTTGGCCTAGAGAGAACCTTGAAGATCAACTCATCCCTATCCACCTCTCAAGAGAAAGAACTGTGTAGCTTATTGAACAACCATTTGACTGCTTTTGCTTGGAGCTATAAGGAGATGAAGGGAGTCCACCCTTCAGTCTGTACTCATCACATTAACATTAAAGAAGATTGTAAACCAGTCAGGCAGTCTCAAAGGAGGATGAATCTAGCCCTTAAGGACATTGTCAAGGAAGAACTACAAAAGTTGTTGGATGTAGGATTCATCTACCCCATCTCTGACAATGAATGGGTTTCTCCTTTGGTGCTAGTGCCAAAGAGAAATGGGAGGTGGAGAATTTGTGTAGATTATTGAGAACTCAACAAGGCCACCAAGAAGGACCATTTCCCTTTGCCTTTCATAGATCAAGTCCTAGATGGCCTGGCAGGGAAGAAGTTCTTTTCCTTCATAGATGGGTTTAGCAGGTACAACCAGATCCAAATCAGCATGGAAGACCAAGATAAGATCACTTTCACTTGTCCATGGGGTACCTTTGCCTACCGGGTCCTTCCCTTTGGGATGTGTAATGCTCCTACCACCTTCCAGAGAGCAGTACTAAGCATATTTTCTGAACTGGTTCATGATTCAGTGGAAATCTATATGGATGACTTTACCCCTTATGGTTCTAACTTCCAAGAAGATTTGACTAACCTAAGGAAAGTTTTAGCCAAGTGTATTGAAATGAACCCGTCCTTCAATCCTGATAAATGTGAATTACGAATGACTGAAGGGACTATGTTAGGTCATACAATTTCTCAACAAGGATTATAGGTGGATCCCAACAAGATTGCTATCATCCAAAGGGTCCCACCTCCTCAAAAGGTAAGAGATGTTCGGAGTTCTCTAGGCTTAGTAGGGTACTATAGAAGATTCATTAAAGATTTTAGTAAGCTAGCCTCTCCATTGTTTGGTCTTTTGGGAAAAGCCGCTGAGTTCATATGGACTGACAACTGTCAAGAGGCTCTGGATGTCTTGAAAGGTAAGTTGATAACTGCCCCAATCTTGAGAGGTCCAAACTGGGCCCTACCTTTCCACATTCACACAGATGCCTCGAACAAAGCTATAGGAGTTGCCCTAGGACAAGTTGAAGAGAAGCTACTGTATGCCATATATTTTGTCAGTAAAAACCTGTCGAAGGTGGAATTAAACTACATTGTAATTGAAAAATAGATCATGGTTGTAGTCCATTCCCTAAACAAGTTGAGACACTACATCACTAGCTATCGAACATTCGTACACACTGATCATGCTGCAATTAGGTATTTAATAAATAAATCGGATGTAAATTCTTGTATCATTAGATGGTTACTTTTCTTACAGTAATTTGATTTGACTATTGTTAATAAGCCAGGTAAGGAAAATGATGTTGCTGATTTTCTGTTTAGACTAGATCTACCTATAGGTGAAGAAGGAATAGTGGACGATCAAATGCCAGATGAACACCTATTTGCTATTTCAGTACTCTCTCCATGGTTTGCTAATATAGCAAATTATTTGGTTTTAGCACAGTTTCCGCCACACCTGTCCTCAAAAGAAAAGAACAAGATCGTGAGGAAAAGTGCCCCGTTCACTTGGATTGGGGGAAATCTTTTTAAACTTGGCCCAAATCAGATTTTGAGACGATGTGTCAATGAGGAGGAAGTTTTTGACATCCTCCTAACCTATCATGATGGGCCCTGTGTGGGCCACTTTGCAGCAAAGAGAACTGCCTTCAAAATTCTGCATGCAGGTTACTATTGGCCCACTCTTCATCAATATGTTAGGAGATACATTGGCCAATGTGACCGATGTCAAAGGATGGGGAAACCTACTCCAAGGGATGAGATGCCCCTGTAGCCTCAAGTGACTTTCGAGCCATTTGAGAAGTGGGGCATGGACTTTGTGGGTCCTATCAACCCTCCTTCAAAACAGAAGTCTTACATCATTGTGTGCATGGATTACCTGACAAAATGGGCAGAAACAAAGGCAATCAAAGCAGCAACAGAAGAAAAAGTAGCTAATTTTTTGAGGGAAAATATCTTCTACAAGTTTGGCTATCCAAGAGAATTAGTCACAGATCAAGGAAGTCAGTTTACCTCCAATCTGATTGAAGACCTGCTCACACATCACAAGATTAAGCATAAAACTTCCACCCCTTATCATCCACAAGCAAATGGGCAGGTGGAAGTCACTAACAGAGCTTTGGAAGGGATTTTGACTAAGGTAGTGAGCAGCAGCAGAAAATATTGGGCAGACCAATTGGTTGAGACCATCTGGGCCTATAACGCTACCTGGAAAACCACCACAGGTTTAACACCCTATGAGCTGGTCTATGGGAAGAAGGCTTTACTGTCCATAGAATTTGAATATAACACATTAAGGATGGCAGCTCAACTAGACCTAGATCTCATCCATGTGCAAAGGGAAAGATTGCTTTAGCTAAATGGATTAGATGAACAGAGAATGCAGGCCCTTCTCCACTTAGAGGTAGTCCAACTTCAAAGAAAAATATGGCATGACTGACACCTCAAAGAAAAAAAATTTCAGCTAGGAGATTGGGCGCTCTGTATGATTCAAGATACAAGGATTTAAAGGGCAAGCTAAGGACAAGATGGTTGGGACCATATGCAGTAGAAAAATGCAATGATAATGGTTCAGTCCTTATCTGAACCATTGATGAAGAAGCCATCCCCATGCTTGTCAATGGGCATAGATTGAAGATCTACAGGAAGCCCCTTTCCAAGCAAGAGTTCATTGAGAATCTGGGTAAATCAGTGTTGGTAGTGGAGCAGGTCCCTGTATCCACTCCACCCACACCCTAAAAAAAAAAAGAGAGAAAAAAAAAACAAGATAAAGAAAAAAACAGAGAAAAAAAGGAAAATGGAATAAAATATCCCTGGGTGAAAACCTCTTCGAGGTGCCCAGGGTAGGAAATGAGGGTGAAAACCTCCTGGAGGCACCACAACTGTCTCAAAAAAAAAAGAGAGAGAAAAAAGAGAAAAAAGAAAAGAAAAACCTAACTTCTTTTGAATAAATTGCAGGTTGCAGGAGGATCATTGCAGGTTGCAGGAGGGTCACGCAAGAAGAAAAAGTCATGGCCAGGCTGCATACATCCTTCACAATCCATCCCTCCTTCACTGTTATCCTCTCCCAAGTCCTGGTCTCATTTGTTCTGAAAATTTCGCATCCTTCAGGAAACTCTGTGTATTCTACAGGAGGATCTTGTAGAAACTACAGAAAGGCCAAAATCAATCTCAGAAAAGGACCCGAGGGTGGGAAATTTGACTATGAGGCCTGGGAACCCCCCTGCCACCATCCATATTCCTATTTCACCATTCCATCACTGTACACTCACATTTCCACTTTTTTTTTGTGTCCTTGCACAGCCACATATAGAAATTTTGTTTCTTTCATTCTGAAAATCCAAAAAAAAATGATGACAGATAAAAGCAGCAACATTTTTACTCATTCCTACCTAATACCTTCTAGGTATTATTTCTTTTCAATCGAGACCTTCTTCACTAGTTTTAGCCCTACTCAAATATTAGCTTGAATTTCAGAAGGAGAAGCAGCTACAGGAAATCCTATAGGATTCCTGTAGCAGCTGATCCCTTTGAAAAACATACTCCAGAGACAGGGTCAGCGCAGCAGGACGTATGAAACATGGAAGGAGCAATGTTTGAACAAGATATCATTAGCATAAGCCCAAGGTCGAGCATGTAGAGTGCCAGTGACAACAACAATGAGGAAATGAAGTGCCAAAGTCCGAAGCATGCATAACACAGCAATCACTGAGCAGGTAAGTGCCTAAACCTATTCCTCAATTGCATGAATATTATTTCAAAACTACATGAACTATGGGAATGGTCACGATTAAACAGAATCGGTAGCCAGCTAACTGGCCACCCTCGTTCAGTTACACACCCTCGTGGAATTCAAATGATCCCTGTCAAATTCAAACTGCCGATCAGATACGCAGCCAACACGTGTCGTATGTCAACTTGGGAAGAAAAAATTCAGGACTGGTAGTGGTGGTGGCATATAACGGGAGTAAGGGAGGTGATCGAAGTCAGGTGGTATGAAAAACCGTTATGACTGTGACATAGTACCAATGGTTCGGATGGGGATATCGTACCCATCTGGCCACCTCACCTCCTCACCACGAATTATGCCAACAGTTAAAGGACAGTGCGGTCTAAGCCTCCGCCACCCTTTGTTTCATTCTTCATTCATGATGTTCTCAACTACAGTACTCATGTACCACCTTAAGAATAGCAAACCAGTAATCTTCCACCAGCTTTCTGCCAGTTTTTCAAAACCCTCCCACCTTTCGGGCACTACAGGAGCACTAATGCATTCTACAGGAGCTGGAAGATTTCTACAGGAAGAGGAAAGAGTAGCTTTGCAGAAGGAAAACCCAAGATTTTTGTCAAAATTCAAGCTTGAAATGAGGTAGGCTTGGGAAGCCTCTCTGCATATGACCTATTTGTATAAGGTGGTAGATTAAAAACATAACATTGGGTTGAAAGAAAGGAGAGTGAAGCTTAAAAGTCTGCCTGCATATTTTCTCTGAGTTCTACACAGTTCTCTGTTTTCTTCTCCGCATTCAAAGTTTGTCTTCTTCTTTCTCACATTCTACTATAAAAGAAACCACATGCAACCATAGAGACCAACCTGTGAAGAAAAAAAACCAAATTTGCAAGTCTGTGTACTCTCTGAAAAAACCATGTGTTATTTATCCTCTGTTCTGTCAAAAAAAAAATTCTTTCCAAAAACCGAGAATCAAATTCAGGAAAAATCAGTTTGAAAGAGGGGAAATATTGCGATTTGATGTTGTAAGGAGAAAGCACACAGGAAAATTCCTTATCTAGTTTTTAGAAAAAGACAAAATTCAGCTATCCCTCTGTTTTTAGTTCTGCCTACTTTCTCACCTGAGCATTTTTAGAAATCACTCCACACCATGCCAAGAGGTTTCATGAGAAAAGAACCTTTGAAATCCAACAAATTGTATGAGCACCTTGAGGTGGTGGCCCTCTTCACTAGGGAAAACTAGATGCCCTTCTTTGAAAGAATTCATGGATATGATGAGGAGGTGACTAAAGAATTTTTGATGTCCCTAAGACCCCATTCGAAAACGCATGCTACAGTCAGTTTTAGGGGTTTGACCCTAGAGCTTACACCTGATTTTATCAGCAAAATCATAGATCTTCCACTTGGGATCCCTTGGAGCAAGGAGGAAAAAACATTGGGACATGTTGCTAAGACGACATTTTTTCAGCCTGAGGAGCATCCTGTAGATGATAAAAATGGCGTCAAAAGGACAAGCTTACCTCCCCCATGAAGTGAATTCAGCTACCAGATAATGAAATATATCACTTGTGAAGGGAGGTTCAACATAATTTATGGTTATCACTTCAGGTTGTTGCATGAATTGAGATATGGGATGGACCTGCCTCTAGCTAGAAAACTCAGTCTCTCATATTTCCTCCTCCAGTATTTGATAGAATGTGGCACCAAGCTAAATTCAACGGTCCCAGACTAGATGGCCCACCATGGGATCATCAAACTGTTAGTAGAAGATGCCTTACACACATATACCATCCCCATAGCTTGGGAAATTTTTAGGAATACATCCAGAGAAGATGACATCCAGCAGTGAAGAGGAGGAGAAAACCTAGGAACTTGAGAAGAACAGTAATGAGGAAACACAATACATTCAAACAGAAGGAAAAATAGAGAAGAAACAAAAATAAGAGGAGAAATTTGACAAAACTATTGCTGAGCCTAAGGCAGAAAAGAAGACAACCTCAAAAATAGAGAAGAGAAAAAGGACAAAGGTTGAGAAGAAAAAGCCCAAGAAAGCCCAAAAGAAGACTACCATAGGTAAGGCAAGGACCCAACAAGGAAAATAGAAGACACCACCAGAGATAGCAGAGACACAAGCAAAAATAGCAGACATAGGAAAGACTGCAGGAGATGAAGGAAAAAAACAGTAGGAAGAAACATCCCCTGAAACATTGGCAAGGGAAGCAGCAGCTGTGTTTGCTACATTAAGCACTTTAGCAAAACAAAAGGGAAAAAGAAAAAGGCAAACCTCTATGTATTTTAAAGCCAGAAGGAGCATTAGGATTAAGGTGGGCAAGCCCCAGCCACCATCAATGGAACCAATTGTCATTGAGGATACACCTACTGAAAAGAAGGCAGAATCTCCCTCCAAGATCTATCACCTATGAGAGAGGAAGTCCCAAAACATCCACCTGTAAGAAAAGAATCAAGTTGATGGACTCCAAAGCAGTCCTACAGGAAGCTGAAACATCTTAATAGGAAACACTAGCCAAGTTGAAAGAAACTGAAAAATTAGAAGAGAAGGTAGTAGAACAGTTACAAGGGGAGGCAAGGCCAAAGAAATACCTGAACCAAGCCCTCAGCCTAATTTAGGCTCCTATTACAATCTGCTAGAAGGTGGGAAGATCATCCCACAAAAATTTTCTATGTCTCTTTTCTTTGAATTAGAAAAAGAAAGGGTCAGAACCCACACCTATATGCAAATTGCTAAATCTAAAGGAGTTGAAAACATAGGGCACATGGAGGACAAGCTAAAAGAATTGAGAGGGGAGTTGCCCATGGTAAGGAACATAGAGAGCAGTAAAAGAGCCCAACTACAGGAAGAAAATGAATCGCTGAAACAGCAATTACAACAACAGGAAATTCATATGGGAGATAGGTTGTCAATCTTGGAAGGGAAGCAACAGCAAAAATGTCCCCTAACAGGCAATGAAGCAGCAAAGAAACAACAGCAAGGGGAGGAGTGACAGACTGATGCTAAAATGCTAATGAAATAGCTGCAAGAAAAAGAGTCTCAAGCAGCAGTTGAAGTACAGATTTTGAAATAGTAGTTGTAGGAAAAAGAAGCCCAAATGGAATGCATGGCCAGCTGGGCAATGGAAGCCTTTCAATGTCAACAACTAGCTAGATCCTATGCATTGTATCTTAAAGACCAATGGCTCCAATTCCAAATTAAAACATTGGCCAAAAGGGGCACAACCCCATTCCAAAATTATGATCAGTTTATGCATTTATGTGATAGTAGTTCAGCAGAGGATAAAGCCAAATTAGTAGAATTTTACCTATAGAATATGGCACTCCCTTATATGAATTTATAGGATCCAAATACTGCATTAGGAGACCTACAACTCATGACTATGGCTTCTTGGTTGAGCCATGAGGAAAAGAGAGTAGTAGAAATTCAGAAGATTATGACCAAGGAGCTAAGTGAACCTCTCATGATAAGGGCAGAACCAGAAGATCCCTCAACTCTCATATATGCCCACCAGCACCTTGCAAACAATCCTGAGGTTTCCCTTGACTATGTTTAAAGGCAAACACAGGCTATTGCTCACTTTGAAGATATGGAGAGACTGTTTGGTGATAACTACCTTCATGCTTGCACAAGAAGATGGAATACCTTGTCCCATAGCCTAAAGATCATGGAGTATCACTCCCCAACCAGAATGAGGGAAGCTATGAGGAGAGTGCCCTTATATAAACAATCAATGCAAAACTTGAAAGCCAACTGGATTGGTCTAAAATACAATCCTCCACTGTTGCTAGGACTGTTGGAAGGAATTAAGGAGGAAGAAGAATAGAAGCAATGGGAGGAAGTGGATAGGAAAGCAGGTTTTCATGACAGAAAAGAGGACATCACCTCAGAGGCTTGGGATGTCAGGGAAGCTGTTAAAGCTATCAAAGATGAAGAACTGTATCAATTGCTCAGAGGATGAGCAACACATTCAGCAGGGGGGTGATGATGAGCCCCCAAAATGGATAACTATATGGACTCATTCTAACTATTATTTTCATTTAATCCACCATTCTTCATAGTTTGTGCATGTTTTTGAATATATTTATGTCAATAGAGTGAATGGGGATAGTCACTTTGCCACATAGTCTAGTGAGTGTTTATTGAAGATTTTTGGACATTTTTGGACAAAGACCAGGCATTTATGAGCAAATTGGCAGCCAAACTCGAAGAAATAGGGCTGAGGACTTATAGGAGGGGTCTCCTTCATTAATTACCCCTTCCTCGAGTTCTCCGTCAACAACTCAGAGTACGACAACCGACAAATGATGATTCCAAGTGTCAGCCGAGATGGTCTAGTGAAGTTGCTGTTATCTGCAGTTTTAGGCAGCCGAGTTCCTAAAGTTTAGTAGAACTGTTGGGAGTCCTCACTTGTATAAATAAGAAGGCTTCAAGCCTCAGTAGGTTAGCCGTTTGATAGTCTCTTTTTGTACTTTAGTGCAGTCTTGTACTCAACTCATTTTCGAGCTATTTTTGCAGACAATTTGGTGATGTAGCTATTATTTTTTTGATCAATGAAGATGAATCTAGCTTTGAACCAGCACTGATCTTTCCTAGGTGGTTGTAACTCTTCGGGTTGGGCCCAACCCAAGTTCCCAGCACCTCCTTTGTGTATATATATGTTTTTTTCTTGCATTCATGAAATAATTTATGTTGTTTAGGTTAAATCTTGCTTTGTTACTTAGGTTGTTTTTGCTAATTAGAATAGTTGTTCTTGCTTCAGGTTGATTAGATAGTTTGTACAATAACATAAAACGATCCAAAAGGGCTACCAAGCAGGCCTTGATATCCTTTCTGCCTCCTTGGGACCGTGATATGAGACCAAGGCACTCTTGCTGCCACTAAAACACTATTTTTGCTTTCCAATGCAATTGCTAGTGTGAGATTTCGAGTTGGAGAAGTTGATATCAGTTGGATTTACATGCTTAGATCATTTCATGTTCATTTCCCATGGCTTTCTCACATAATTTTCTGTCCATAGAGTTCTATTCAACACTTTTCTAGTTTTTAGGTCAAAATTAGGTTAAATAGGCAAAACTCTGTTTTTTTAGTTCTTGCTTGGGTCAGTTTCAAAAAGTAAGTGTGCAGCTCACTTGTAGAACACTCTAGCTTATCATTCTTCCATCACACAACCTGCTCTAGTCCATCTCTCAAGATTTCCCCCACTCATTCGCCATACTTCTCCAAGCTGCCCTAATTTCTACGTTTTTGTGCAAAATCACTTTCTTGAACTTTGAACAAATCCAACCATCTATTTCATTTCTCATCTTCATTAACAGAGTCCTAGACTCTTTGACATCTCCATCTAGCCTTCATTTCCATTTTCCAATCATTTTTTTTACCTTCAAACCTCCAAACACCACTTTCAGCCTCCTCCTGTAAATCCTCCTATAGAACCTCTTGTAGATCCCCTGCAGCCTACTGTAGAAGTTCATTTGAGTGATTTTTCAAAGTCTGATCACAATGGAAGTCTCCATAAGGGTACTAGGGACTTCTTAGGACATCTCCACACCTTCCACACATCCTACAAATGCCAACTCAATCTCCCTTCACCACCAAACCTCTGCACAATCACAAATAGTTAAAAGACAAGAATAATAATTCTGCATAAAATTGCTCAGAAGTACAAAAAGATGATTTCTTCTCATTTTCCTTCAGAAGTAGCTTGAATACATGCATTTTACCTTTTCAATAGTCAATGGCATCCATTTCAGTAGTTTCCATCTCTTTTCTTACAAAAGTAGGGTTAGTGGGTAAAACTAGGGTTTGCTAGGGTTTGTGTTTCCTTTCAGCTTTCATTATCTTTTTGCAAATAGAATAGCCTCTTTTGAGTTATCTCTCTTCCATCACAGTTAAAATATTCTTTTGAGAACTCATAGAAGTTGGCTTAAGCTCCTAGCGAACTTGTGCCAACTGATCAAGTGACAGCCTGCAGTAAGAGCTAGTACTTGTGCATATAGCACCGTCGCTTCCAAGTTTGTTACGAACTACCGGGTTTATAAAAGTAAAGTAGGGAGCCCCAGGAGTTGCAGCATCATTGCTTTAATACTGGAGCTCACCACTTAGTGTCACCTTCATAAATACGGATGAATCAATATTTTGAAACTTACTTCAAATTTACTTTTCTTATTCCAATTTCTATACATGAATGTTATTCAATGAACCTGTGTACATATGTGACTATAATGAAAGAAAATTGTGTATATCTAGTCAACTAACTTTACATATAATTTATCATTTGTCAATTTTTAACCAGTGCATCATTACTTCATTAAAACATGTATTAAGTGTAAACTATTAGCAGTAGAGAGTTGATAGATCATCAACACATAAGAAACACGTCAACACACATGAACACCAAGATTTTAGGTGGAAAACCAATGTGGGAGAAAACCACCAATGTTGTCATCTCTATCTTATTTAAATAAAGTAAAATAAAATAAAATAATTTTCTTACAATATTTTACTGGTTCAAACTTTAACCAATACACAAGCTCCTACTTTTAGAAGGCTACAACCTTATCTCATGTTCCATCTCCTACTAGAATGGAACTACAACCCCATTTCTAAATAATGTTATCCTCAGCTCTTTATGGATCACCTTTCATAATGTTTCAAACTGGATCCACTTTCAACTATTTTGAATCATCAGCCAATGTAACCAACGAAACTATATCAAACTAGATCAGAACAGAGCATGCCAATGCATAACCACTCACCAATATACCAATGCAAACATGGTTACCCATCACAAAAATCAATTGTTGCCACTACAAACCCTGATCAAGGATACATTAGATTGTATACGCTATTTTTCTTAATCATACCTACATATGTACGCGTTTCTCCTGAAGAATACCCGCATATATATCTCAAAAATATTAATACCTGAATATGGATCACTGTGACACTAAAAAAATCACTGCATCACATACTAAAACCATCACAGATCATAGAACCAAATACAGATCATTATACAACAACATCACCACTTAGTTAACATTTCATTCCACAATCTGTTCAACCCAAACAATACTGTTAAAAACAGATCATTATGAGAGAGACATCATTGAAAGACATCAAAAAACATATATAAACTAATCCACCATCATTAACAGTTCATGTTTCAAAAGCCTAGTAGTTGTATGCAACTCTTATAAAGAACACCCACGTATGTACACACTTTTAATATTTCACACCTACGTAAAGATTCTGAAATTTTGTAGAATATATACATGACCCCCTTGAAGTAGTTATGCGTATGTATGTGACCTTTTTGAAGAAAACCTGTTTACAAATTTGTAATTACTGAATCATTCCTTCACTACAACCACAAAACATATTTCACAACCCTTACTATCACATGTTCATTTCAGAATATCATTACCATCACATATTTATCATTGTTAATCATAATCATAAAGGATCAAGAAAACATGTTTATTAGTCACTACAATGCTTTCAAATCTATCCAATATGAACCTCCTTCATGCTCCTTGGTGCACACATGTTTCAGATCAAACCATTCATTTATAACCCATAACTTTCACACTTATCACTTTGATCACCATCTCCTTATATAACTTCGGCCTTAGCCAATACCTTGGGCCAGTCCTTTAGTAAGGTCGATGGTATTCTTTGATGGGATCAAATATCTGTTGTCACTCTCATTACTAACGGCCAATACCATGGTAAATGCCCCTTTTATTGAGAATACCATGGTGCAGAAAATGTAGGCTACTTTGCTTCACCATACCCGTGTATGTATGTGGTCTTTGTTCACAGGACCCACATATATTTTCCAATATTTTAAGTTTATCATTCATTTTTCTTAGAAATGATATTCCTTTGTCTAATCTCTTTGTCACATTTATAATATCCTATATACTCATCTCACTACTATCATGTTGAAATCATTATCAAGTAGGTTGCCATCAAGGACAACACATTAGTCATAATTTCAACAAGTGCGACAATGCATAAAAAATTGGGAATATTTATAATGCATGTCTTTATGATGAATATAAAATATTAGTGTAGGAGAATGCATAAAAAAAATCCCTTTATGAATGTATGTTTTACTTCCTCCGACTAGATGCGACACTTAAGATACACTTTGTGATGATAGTGACGACATTGGTACAATAGTGCATGAAACTTTGGTAATGCATATAATACATGTATATATAATAAATAAGACCCATTAGCACCAATTTTTCCCCTTGAAATGAAATATAACTCTTTTTTTTGCAATGTGTGATACTTCCCATGCCAAAAGACGACACTTATGAAAGTAAGATAAAAGTGCAAATGACACTTGCAAAAGGTTTAAAGAATGTTGGAGTGACACACTCCAGATGAAAGATAACATGAAAATGACACTTATCAAAGTGAATGAAAGAAAAATTATAGTTGAAAACGTGAAAGAAACACTTGAAAAAACAAAGGTGTGCCCAAGCATCAATTGTGAAAACTCACTGAAATGAAAGTGAAATTACAACCAAAGTGAGGGAGAATGTCAATGGAGAGTGCCCACTAACTATCGATATGTATTGTGTAGTACACTGTTCTTATGGATTGTGCAGTTACTGTCACAAGTGATTGTGCAATCAATATCTTTAAGAGTTTCGTAGTGCCTATGTAAGCTTGCATTGAAGATTTGTCTTTGGGAATTCCTTGAAGACCAAACATGTGTGAGCAAGTGAGTTTGACACTTAGAATAAGCCTTAATACTTTATGAGACATATGATGATCATGAAATTAACATGGGGCGATAGATCGCAAAATCCTTAGTTGGCACCCAAATTCAAGTGTAAGAAAAATTTTGGAAGGTGTTTTTCACGACGACAATAAGGATATAACAAATCAGGTTAAACAAAACATCCTACATGACAATCCATATCATCAAAACAACTTCTTTAAAGGGGGGCCCAAATGACATCCCTGCAACATCATTCATCACATACCATTTCCTTTCCATGTGTTCTCTGCAAATTTCTTGAACTACTACAGGAAAATATAGAACCACTATATAAAAGACCAGTTTGAAGGAAAAACTATAGATCGAAAAATAATTGAGCTTCTACTCTGAGAAAGGACACTAGGGGAATCATAGAAACTATATTTATATCATCATGCACCACAACCTAGATTTCCCCTACTGTTAAACTCCTTCCACTCTATGTCAACCCAATTATTCCATCACCATTGCATCCATTTCCATAAATTATCAAGCCACCATGCCACTTTAGAAATACATTTTATTGAGAATGAGGGGCTTTTGTGTTTGTCACAAGAGACTATAAAGTCTTGTAGAAAAAATTTAGAAACCCTGTAGGCCTAGGCTACAAACCAACATAAAATATTTTGAAGAAGACTACACCATGAAACAACTCAGAAGGTTCAAGAATCCTCTTCAACTTTGGTGAATGGATCCTAAGAAAATACAAGATCCCCTGCAGACTACTCCAGGATCAACTGTCCACTGCATTCAAGCATTTAAAGGTACCTGCAAAATTCAACACCTTAAAAGGTAATTGTAAGGTATGAAACCCCTAAAATTCATTCTTTGAATTCATTTGGGCATAGGGGAAGAACATATTTTGTGCAAAAGGAGTGGTTCAAATAGATTTTCATAACTAACAACAACCTCAATGAAACTAGTAGTTAAACTCACCTTTATCTAAAATATCTTCCAACATGTGGGAGCGAATAAGACAAACCATCAATCTTTCAAAAATGCAGTTGTTTGATTTCATGATGAGTGACTATGGTGGAGCATGTAGGAAAGTATTACATAGGGAGTTATGTAAGTAGGTGGTCCAACTTAATGTTTTGCATTGAACCCCCATCTTCACCACTCCTATGATCACTTAAGTGACAAAGATAATTCGAGGAAACCATTTGTTCTCCGATCGACACTATGCATCAAAGAGGTCATAAGTGCCACCAAGTGTTACAAGAATTAAAGGCTAGAGGTTGGAAAAGCTACAAGAAGAAAAGACTATAGGTCATAGAAAGCTACATGAATCTATAGGGTTTGCTACAGGAATGTAGTTTTGTGACCAAAGGCACTCACAAAGACTCTGCATAATACAGAAGTTGGTCATGTAAACAAATGAAATTTGAATTCATACCATAACAATTACTTAAGTTGGTATAGGTATATTTAATGTTTACTTGAAAGCACCAACCCAATTTTAAGATTTCTTTTAATTAAGCTGTGAAATAGGAAAGAGGGTTCATTATTTTTTTCCCCTATAAATTAATGCTTGGTATGATAGTAATAAATTGAGATGAAAATGTGCTACTCCTCCTCATTCATATAAAAAATGAAGCACCCTGTTAGAACAAGAAACTTTGTTTCCTATAGATGCACATACACAACATTATTTTCTTCTTCTTATAGAGAAAAACTTATAATCTTGACCATATTTCTAAGAGTACCTCTAAAATTAAACATCAAAAAATGGTTGAAAGGGTTTTGTAAGACAAAATTTTGGGTAGTTTCAATAGGAAGGCATTGTTACAAAAAAAGGTCAGTGTTTGTTTTTATTGGAGGCACCAACACTTCAGACTTCTCGATAGCTAGTGAGAAGTGTGGGGAGCACTTACCTAGGGTTTTATAGCCATGTGACTAGGTTGGAGTCCACACTGAGATTGGCATAGTTCAAACTTACTAGCCTTGTTAGGAGAATCATAGCCCACAAAGAAGAGTCCTCGAGATTACGATATCATTTATGTTTGTTGGGTGTAACCAAAGTTGGCTAGATTTTGGGTAAGAAATTTGATTTTTTTGGAGTGCGCAGTAGAAAAGATGTCACGAAGTACGGAGTAGACTATGTAGTAGAGAAGCAAAGGACAATGAAGACTATTTAGAAAAGTCACCATGCATCATAGGGGCTTCATGGCGAAGCCTCTTCCCTTTTGTAAAAAGCATAAAATGTTGTAAAAGTTGATGGTTTTGAACCATAGTCCCTTGTATTTTGAAAACCATGGTATGAAGTCCATGGTAATGTAGCGATATAATCCCTCATGTAATAGTATATATAGGGATCAAAATAAATAACATGATCATATCATGTATTGAGTGGTTGAATCTTTGTGATTGGATTTGGTGGCGAAGGAAAGGCTTTGTAGCTGAGTGTGTAGAGGCCTAAGTCTGCAACTGAGTGCATAGATGATCTACAACTGAGTGTGCAGGAAATAACTATTTGATTTACAGATTCTATATTATAAGAAATAGTTCTTATGGACATAGTCCCACATTAGGATGAACCATGGTAAAATTTGTGTCTTCATATGTTGATTTTCTTATTATCTTCACTTTATTTTAGTACTGTGAAGTTTATGAATGTTAAGTAATGAATGTAACTCTGTGAAGTAATATATAAGTGCAAAGTAGTTTAGGAATGCAAAGTAACCTATTGTAGCATAACAATTTATTACAATTACATGTATTCAAAACACAATAATGTTTATAATGTGGCAACGTAATGCAGAGTATTTTATAAGTATTAAAGCATAAATAAAATACAAAAGTGCCACATCGCAGCATCCCTTAGGCTACAGAAAATTGGTTAGGAAACCTCCCATAGTCACTTCGGGTGAGACTGTGAGTTGATTGCGGGTCGTTGCTGAAAGGGCCAGTGATTGAGGGTTTTGTTGGTGTGCAATAAAGTCTGAACCTGGGTCAGCCCAACCTAAGCCAACAAATGGTTCTGTTTTTGGGACTAGGATCTGTTTGAGGGATGTTTATGTGGCATCCATCGAAGAAAGAAATTCAAGATTGGGTAGAACAAAAGGAACGAGAATTTGCAGAACAAGAAAATAGAAGCCCTCGTCTATCAACTAGGAGGTGGTTGGAGAAGTATATTTTTGAAGATCAATACGAAATATTCTTCGGCTTGTTCCATGTGGAGCTATACGAGTGGATATCAAGGTTGAATAAGAGAAAATACTATTTTAAAGGAGACAAAACAAAGGAGTGGACACCTGAACTAATACAATGACTCAAGAACATTGAAAACATAATCTCAAGAGTTGTTGACTTTTGGATTGATAACATCTTGGCAAGATTCATTACCAAGTTTGTGGTAGACTTGATTGTGTCCTATACTGAAGAAGAACGAAATTTTTTCAAAGGATTGTGAGGTAAGTTCTTGAAATCCATAAAACTTTGGATTAAGATGCTTTTGTGTGAAAAGGGAAATTTACGAATGCGGTTAGATTACTAGTTACTTATGTTTGGGAGAAGATCTGAAGAAGAAACTAGAACAACGTGAAGTGGAAAAAGATATAGAATAGACACTAGGAAGAGGTATCATGGCCAAGGTCAAAATAATTTTATAGAAACTAACTATAGCCCCCTCTTAAGTGAGTTTGAAAGTGAAGAAAACCACCATGAGAACCATGAAGGAACTCCGTAGTATTCACCCTTCCAGCCTGAAAGTTCGCCAAATTCAGAATCAAGTAGTAATCAAGGTGCGTTTGGTTTTTCCCATCCCCCTACCCCTCTTACCCCCCATCCCCCTCCCCTTACGAATGCCCCTCCCCCACCCCTTCCCCCTCCCAAAAGAATTATGGTTGATGATATTAAGCTACCTATATTTAAAGAGACTTGATCAGAGGATCCGAAGCAATTCTAGTTTTTATGCGAAGAAGTGTGGACAACGAAGTAGGCCCATGAAGAAACTATAAAGAAAGCATAGCTTGTTACAAAATTCTGAGATAGAACGCTGACATGGTACATGAAGTATTCAAGAAATCATATCAGATCATTTGTAGACATCAAAATAACACTAGTAAAATAATTTAAGAAGCTAAAGTCTGAGTCGCAGTGCATCACAGAGCTAAAAGAAATCAAACAAAATCCTACTGAGTCTGTGTGGGAATTTGACCAAAGATTCAAGATATTATTGGATCAAGTAAGCCTCAAAATAACTTCGGAGCAAAATAAAAAATGGTTTATAGTTGCGTTTCTCCCACATATGAGATTCCCTTTGTCACAACAGAAGATCAAAACTCAAGCTGAAGCTTTAGAACTTGCAATGAAATTAGAAGCTTCGCCTATAGGGGATACCAATGCAAGTATGCAACAGAATTAGAGTCAGCTGGAAAATTTTACTTTTTAAATACAAGATATGAAGAAAAGTAAGGAAGTTCATAAAGAAGTGTGGTATATAAAGTGAAAATCAGAAGGTCACACTAAGGAACAATGTCCTTTCATCAGAAATTACGTGGCTAGTGGAGCACTTAATCCTTTGAATACCAGATCTAGCTTATGGTGCGAGATATGTAAAACTAGAGGTCAAGATCGCATAGAAGATTTCTAACTATTGCAGAAGTATGTCCAGACTCCAAGAAACTTATATTGCAAATTCTGTAAATGAGTAGGGCATGATGAGAACAACTATCAAGCTTATGAATTAATGATGGAGTGAAATAATGATGCCTATAAAATGCAAGTTGAAGAACATGGAAAGTATAGTGGTCAAGGTGGTTATCAAGGCCGAGGTTGAGGTACTAGTTGAGGTGGTAGAGTTGGTCGAGGTCATGGATAAATTATTTGTTACAACTACAACCATGTCGATCACTTTGTAAGAGATTTTCACAATCCTACTATGACATGTAAGTATTGCAAATCATTTGATCATGTAATTGAGGAGTGTCAAGTACTTATGACAAAAATGCAAGAAAATAAAAATCAACAGCCGATACAGAACATTCAGATGATGATTGTGGAACCAAGGACAGATGAACCTCACATTAATATTGTAACAAGGAATGGAGCTGTGACTAGAAATGATAAATCAGATGGAAAAATGGAAGCATAAGCTAGATGGGTTATAAAGACTATTGAAAAATCCTTTGTATTTGAAATTTGAAATGAAAAAGAAGCCTTTATGGAAGTGAAACAAAGATTTATGGATGCAGGAACTTTGACATCTAAAACGCAATAGAATCAAAAGAATAGATGTGGTGGACCATCTTCAACACAAATTCAAGCTTTACCAATACAGGAATAAGATGCATCATATAAGGTAGATACTTTAAAATCTTGTCTTCAAACTTGCATGAAATTGTTGCAAGATCAAAGAGATTTAGAAGGACTTAAGGAGTTGATAAAGTCTTGTGCATCTAAAGAAGTACCACAGAGTGAAATGCACGAAGCTAACAATTTACATAGACAGAAGAGAATTGGAAAGGAAATGAGCCTTAGTGCACATATAGGAGAATATGACATGGAACAAGTTATTTTAGATCTAGGATATGAAGCTAATGTCCTGCAAAGAAAACATGGGATTTAATGGGTAAACCAAAGTTGCAATGGTCTCCTATACAGCTAAGAATGACGAATCAACAAAAGATTGTTCCTCTAGGAATATTATCAGGCATTACAGTGGACATTGAAGAGATGCGCACTACTACTAATTTTGAAGTGATAGAAATTGTGGAAGATAGTAGCCCCTATTCCACATTACTTGGACTAGATTGGGCATTTTCCAACATGGATATAATCAACTTAAAGAAGAGGCAAATTATATTTGAAAGAAACAATATGTGAGTGATCGTTCTCTTGGATTCGTTAGAAGGAGCAAGGTATATTGAACCAGTTAAAGAGGAATACAATGCAACTGATATAGATAACATCTATAAGATGACAACAAAAGAACATGGCTATGTTAGCCCTACTGAAGGCAAGCTAAGTTGGGAACATGATAGTTCATGTGCTTCGGATGCAAAAGAAGAATTGGAAAATTGGCAAAATGGGTTACATGAAGTGTCTACAAGGCGATGTGCAAGACTCACTAAAGTCATTCGTTGAATGAAAATTGACTCTATGTGACTTACCTTTTTATGATGGTTTGGGTGATATAAATAATTTTCTTAAAGAATATGAAGAATAGGTACCAAAGTGTCAAAGACTGTTACCCCTAGATATAGCTATAAGAGCTACTCCTGCTAGATGGCAGGATACACATAAGAAGAATATAGGAACTTGGCAAGAATGTCGAATATTGATATGGATAAGGTTTGGTCAGGTAGAAAAAGAGTTGGAAGATAAATATGATGGTCAAACTGATCCTATAGATCACATCCAACTCTGCATAACAACATGGAAGGATATTCCACGAGAAGAATTGGTGCATGGGTTCATCCATACATTAGAGACAATTCCTC
This sequence comes from Pinus tabuliformis, assembly GCA_031772625.1. NCBI lineage: Eukaryota > Viridiplantae > Streptophyta > Pinopsida > Pinales > Pinaceae > Pinus > Pinus tabuliformis. The sequence continues at coordinate 1,442,056,594 of CM062818.1, read as the reverse complement.
AAAATTGGTACTTGGAAATAGAACTTTGACATGGTACTGTGAACTGGTTAGAGATGGTTGATGGGTTTATATTGACATTTAGCTTTGAAGATGATTGTACATGTATAGATTTAGTCCTTGAGATAGTTAAAAAGAAGACTTTTGAGAATGAAATTCAAGACACTTGGCAGCCTGATTGGGTTGCACAGCTACAAAACGTATTGGAATGCTACAACATCAATGTAGAAGAAGATGAAGACCCTCACAATATTGACATAGAAGAATCTAAAGGCTACCATGAAGTGAATGGCCCTGAGTTAGAAATGTTTGATATAACAAAGCCATTGAAGACAAAGAAGGTGAATATAAGATCAGAAGAGGAGCCGAAGTTTGCAACTATAGGAGATTATTGGGATGAAGAAATAGTGAGCAAAGTGACAGATCTTCTGCATGAATACCAAGAGTTATTTCCCACTAGGTTCTCAGATATGAAGGGCATAGTAGGAGATTTACGAGTTGTGAAGATTCTTCTGAATCTTGATGCCAAGCCAGTTAAGAAAAGGCCTTATAGACTGAATCCAAAATACAAAGAAAAATTAAAGAAAGAACTTGACAAAATGATAAAAACTGGAATCATTGAACCTATGGAAGAATCATAGTGGGTAAATCCTATGGTGGTACAAAAAAGGAAAACACAAGGAGAAATCAGGATTTGTGTTGATTTAAGAAAGTTAAATAAAGCATGTCTACATGGCCCATTCCCTACTCCTTTCACTGATCAAGTATTGGACATTGTAGGAGGTCAGGAAGCCTATTCATTTACAGATGGATTTTCAGGATACCATCTGATTAGAATTGCACCAGAAGATCGACATAAGACCAGCTTCACTACAAAATGGGGTTCATATCAATATACAATCATACCTTTTGGATTGAAGAATTCCCTTGCCATATTTTCAAGAGTGGTGCTTGCAACCTTAAAAGAGTATATTCACAATTTTTTAGAAGCATACTTCGATGATTGGATAATATTTGGGTTACTGAAGAAACATGTTGCGATTTTAAGACTGATGCTCAACACATGCACGTAATATCAGATCTCTCTGGATATCGAAATGTGCATATTCTATGTGCCTTTTGGTATATTACTAGGACATATTGATTGCAAGCAAGGATTGATGGTGGATCCTGTGAAGATTGATCAAAGGATATGCACAGATCACTGCGTCTATGGAAAAATTGTTGAAGAAAGATGTAACATTCCTATGGAATGAAAAATTTCAAACGAGCCTCGAAAAACTAAAAGAAAAGGTGGTAGTTGATCCTATACTAGTATTCGTATATTGGAATAAGGAATTTCATGTTCATGTGGATGCTTCATGCATAACTTTAGGAGTGGTATTGGCACAACCTGGTGCAGGAGAAATCAATCATCCTATAACATTTGCAGGTAGAAAACTGTCTAAAGCATAAAATATCTATACAACTACATGATGGGAGGGACTAGCTATGGTATATGATTTAAAGAAGTTTAGACATTATTTGTTGGGATCTCATTTAAAGATGTTTACAAATCACTCTGAACTAAAGTATTTGGTCAGCAAGCCTGCTTTAGGAGGAAATATTTGCAGATGGCTATTATTGTTTCAGGAGTATGACTTTGAAGTTATTGTTAATATAGGAAGACTAAATGGTGGACCTAATCATTTATCAAGGTTGGAAACAGGAGAAGAACCAATGGATATAGAGGATAATCTTCTTGGTGCGCAATTGTTTGTAATTAGGATTGCAGACGATCGCTTCACTGATATTATTCAATTCTTAACCACAGGGATGGCCCCTTCAAAATACTCTACATAGCAGAAGAGAGAATTGGTAGTTAAGGAAAAATATTTTTTTACTAATAGTAGGACATTGTATAATATGGGACCAAATGAAATATTACCCAGGTATGTTCCTGAGCCCGAAAGACAAATAATTTTAACAGAAGTTCACAGTGGCACAGATGGAGGACATTATGCAGGAAAAGCCACTGTGTAGAAACTTTTAAGATCCGGATTATGGTGGCCTACACTAAACAAAGATGTGTTATCGGGAAAAATAGTGTCTATTCAGAGCTGCTAGTCCCACTAAGACGAGTAGCTATCTTAGAAACAAAAAAAATAAAGTAACTTGTGTTTTCCTTTATGATAGATAGATGAGAAAGAAGTAGAGAGTACCAACCTCAGTCTTTCGCTTGGCTCCTTGCTTGTTTCCTTTCCCCTTTGACAGAATTTCGTCACTCCTTCCTTACTTGTCCCGCTTCAAAGAGCACCTGTAGAGTCAAAGAAGCATAATACCATCAAAGCATAGAGATCTATAACCATAAACAGTATAGGATTAGATGTATATTAACCATACAAATGCATATATCAATACAAGATTCAAAGATATACAAGAATATGGAGGACAACTCAAATAGCTTTATTGATAGAAGTAGTAGAAGAGAGGATTACAACCCATTGGTCTAACCCAGCACCATCCTCCCAGCATGAAAACCCTCTTCACCTCATACAAAGCAAGATCACCCAACAATGTCTTTAAAGAGAAACCAACAACACTTCCTTGCAAATTACAAAATTTCAGCCTTTGGATCTCTGGGATGAGGGATCCATATATAGATGTTTGCATGGGGGTGAGTCAGCCTCTAGGATTTTGATTAGTGTCATCTCTCTGATAGTTCTTGGTTCCACATGGAGATTTCATGATCTCTTACTTATCCCTAGGCGAATTCAGGGAGGCAAGTGTCAAATGAGCAGCTTCTAGAAGATTCTCAGGGTCTCCACCTAGCAAACTGCTTCTTCCATTTGTCTGCTCTTGCTCATCGCACCCTATAGAAGGGATTTCCAGTATACATCGCACTTTTAGCATGTGGCAGGTGAGATGCATCGTACCCTTAACACTAAGCAGTTTGTATGGTTCAGTTTTGACCAGTTCTTAGTAGTTTTTTAGAGAGAACTTCTGGGAGATGATGTAATCCGCTGACCTTGCTCCTTTAGGGTATGAAACAACACTTTTAGGGACTTAGAAGCCCTTGGTTTATGGAAATATGTGATTGGGGTTGCAGTGCCCAAATATGTCTATAACAGTTGCCCCCTAAAGCATGAGGTCGTAAATCTTTTTTGATGTCAGGTGAAATGCTTTATCATGAGGATCTGAGGTTTTTCGAACTAGAAGGTGACCTATAATAAGATACAATACATTATTTTCATAATATTTTCATGATCTAGCTGAGGTAGGCATTCCCATGCTCATCTTTATAAATTCATTTTCATGTACATAGGACAGACAACTGTCTGTGTAGCAGACTGATGATTCTGGTAGAGCCATCATCCTTTGGTTTGGATGATTATCTATGCAGCAATGATGTACATTTGATGTCTTTATTTTCTTGAATATATCACAACCCGGATGGATGAAACTAGATCCGGGGTCTTCAAAACTCATTCAATCTTCGCCCGGAGTACAAGTCGGTCCATGTGAAAAGATGTTCTGATGTCGAACATGGAAAGACATTGCCTGATTACCAGCCAATGATGTAAGTTGTTAACAGGTGTGAGAGGAATCACCGATGATGATGATGACCCTCAAGGTACTGGAGTACAATTCACATGGTGTGAATACATGATTCAATGTCAAACACCACACAAAATCTTTCGGTCGAAGGCCATTAATGTAAACTTGTCGCCGGAAGTGAGAAACTTGCCATTGAGGCATGCAAGCTTCAAAGTACTGAAAGGGTTGTTCCTAGGTCAACGTCTTGGATAATGAGTTGATGTCGAAAAGAAGTCACCCATCGTAGGAGGGCATTAATGAATCCCACATCTATGACACGGAATGAAGCAAATGATTTTGTGGAGCTGAAAGTGATCTGATGATACAAGGTTCAGGGTGGCGGTCATGAAAGAATGAAGCGTGAAGGTATTGTAGTGGATGAGACACAAGCTGGGTTGGTGAATTCACTGAGTGACTTCTCTTGAACACATCAGAGACACTGAAATGGATTGGTAGCGTTAACCCAAAAAGTGGATGGTATGGTGGACCAATGGTGATATGACAGGTGAATGGAATAACCCAACCCGACTCAATCATGGTGATGGAGTGAAAGTGTCATGTTCAAGAGCGACCTGCTACCAATAAAGTTTCTTCAAGTTTTCTTCCCAATTTTCCCCAGTCATTTCTGACTAGTACCTCTTTATTTTTGTCAAGCTTGAGGAGGATAACATATTCTTGTTCTATAATTTTCCCTTCGGGCAAACTCGTTGCTATATTTTAACGAGCCTAGCGACAGTGAGACTCGCTCTTGTCTGCATGGACAAGTTTGTCGCTATTGTTTTAACAAGTTTAACGACAAGGATAACTCGGTTCTTTTCAGTTTTAGAGAGTCTAAAAGGAGACGGAAAGGAAACTCCAATATTACTTTTTCATAATATAATCCCTTAAGTCCAAAAAAGTATAAAACAACGCGAAAGGGATGAATTTTCGATAGTTTTAATGATCCGAACAAGACAAACGCTCGATCGTTTTGTGCAATAATCCCTCAAGTCCAAAAAGATTAAAATCTAGAGGAGGGATGACACTTCCAATCACTTTAACGAGCTGGGGAGGCCAATTACTTAGCAATCTTTTCATATTTTACAGGTAAGATGAAAAGAGCTTAAAGGAGACTCGTTTTTTGTGGAATGAGTGATGTTTTCGGATAACAGCTGGTTCAGGTAATGTTTGGAACTTTTTCAATCATGGCAGTGTAAAGAAAGTGGCTAATAGGATCACTCGTCGCAGCTGTTCCTCAATAGGGGTAAACAATCAAATGGAGGCGTATGATTGGCTAAAAAAGAGTGGAGGTGATGGTAAGAACACGAACAAGGCTCAAAAGCTGATAATTATGTGATCGCAATGGTTATTTACTGGAGGTGGGTTCATATTTTAATGAGATTAAACTCTGGTGGAACATACACTCATTGCTAGGTTTATTTTTTAACGAGCTTGAACTTCGCGTAAAACTGCTCGTTCCAGTTGTCTAATAAGGATGTCTCATCGATAGTTTCATTTTTTAGGGAGCTTTCCCCATTCCAAACTTTGCTCCGGATCCTTTTATTATGTAAGCTAGGAATGACCAATCCTACAAGTTTAAAGGGTTAAGAAGCTACAAACTAAGAAAATAAATGGTCGCTTTTCACTTTCATGCAAAACGGTTTGCATGCCTCCAGGTATAGTGAAGTAGAGTTTCCACGCTACCCTTCAATTTGCAAACAAAACATTTGTTCTGTTAGGAAAGGCATACCTTCTGATGGAGGTATCTTATTCCAGTCTAATCCCATTTACCTAAATAGACGGGTGTGTCAAACTAGTCATATATCCTCCACGGAAACCTACCCTATACCTAAAGTTTCCTGCCGAAGTAGACTAGGGTGCATGCCCCCTGGGTTTCAATCACAATCACCGAATCACGCGTGCTCATCAGGTGGACGGAATAGATATTGATGAGACATTCCTTGCGCAAAAAGACTAGTTAGGGATGGCATTTGACTATTAGCTATGTGTGAACCGGGGAATGTGATGGGATGAGAATTTGGGGGTTGCCCAAAATCCCAATTCCCAGATAAAATTCGAACCTGGGACTGTGGTTTTTGGGCCCACAAGTCCTGATGGAAGCGTTTTAAACAACTTTAAACCTTTTTATTTATTTGACGTGGATCTTCATTAACAATTGAGCCATCCATTTATCTGTGAATGAGTGTTGAGGCTTATAAAGACCATCATAAAAATATACATTACCGGATGGGCTCGTGCCATCCTTGATGCCACGAATGACGATTCTGCATTCCCCTCTCTGGAATTCCGATTGTGATCCAACCGAAATCGCTGTAGTTCAATTGGAAATTAACCATCATAACTGAGAAGCACTTCCACTTTTAAAATAGATCATGTGCCTTGTAACTTGGATTACTCACGGTCTTCATTTGGAGTTCAGTCCTGGCTGTCTACTCACCCACGATTGTCAAACAAGAACGCTGCCAAAATAAATAAATAAACACGTGCCAGGCAAAACATATATTCACACCCTCAGCGATTTCCAGTGAATCGGCCAATTTTCAATTATAATTTCGGCCCTAGGTGTCAACTGTAAGATGAACCCATTAAACTGCTCGCTTCCAAATATGGAGCCGGCTTTCTAATAGGAACTCCGTCTTGCAGCTCGTCACTTCTATGATATTCAGGTCTTAAACTACAGCACTGCCAGGACGACATTAGACATAGAATATTCACGATTTTCATTAGAAACAGAGATCGAAAACTACATCAAGCAATTGACAACACGCCAATCCTCCCTTGCTCTTCATACATAGCGTTTAAACAATAACATATATCACAGTTACACAATACATAGATCGCCATCGACCCTGGAAGGATCGATGTCGATTGACAAGCTCACAACATATACATATACAAATAATACTCGAACAGGCTTATATATATTATATAGAATAGTTACAAAATTAAGGCATTTCAGCCTTAAGAACGAGCTCACGCTCGGCTACATCTTCATCACTCACAATTTCTTCCCAGAACAGATATATCTCTCACACCCTATCACAGTACATTTATATAAGATGCATTAGGTAGGATCGATCAGTTCTTCTCCTAGTTTTTCTACAATGAAAACTCTCCAAAAAGCGTGCATGGCTGTTATCAATAGCAAGTCTCCACAAGACATATCCGCTTTAAAGCTACTTTAAATTTATCCACTTTAAATCTGCTTTAGCTCTTTTTTTCTGCTTTAAAATAGACTTTCCTCTGTTCTGATCCTCTGGTCCACGTTTGCTTGCTTTGGTGCTCGGTGCTCCCGCATCATACTCCCGAGGCAAAAAAATTTATGACCTCCTGGTCATATGCTTCTGGTCTTCGTAATAACTTTAACTTGTGAGCTGCAATCTACCTCTGCAACAACAAGCCCTCCTTGCTGCCTCTTACCTCACCAAGCTCTCCTCTAGACTTGGTCTTTTGGTAAACGCTCTAGGCTATTGCAATCCTCTCACTTTCCTCTGCAATCTTCTCACTTCCCTCTGCTGCTACCAACATAAAATATAAAGACCATACATACTTTATCAAGAACTGTACCTCCTTTCGCAGAATCATTTTCTCGCTCTGATACCAAACTGATGGGATGAGAATTTGGGGGTTGCCCAAAATCCCAATTCCCAGATAAAATTCGAACTTCGGACTGTGGTTTCTGGGCCCACAAGTCCTGACGGAAGCGTTATAAACAACTTTAAACCTTTTTATTTATTTGACGCGGATCTTCATTAACAATTGAGCCATCCCTTTATCTGCGCATGAGTGTTGAGCCTTATAAAGACCATCATAAAAATATACGTTACCGGATGGGCTCGTGCCGTCCTTGATGCCACGAATGATGATTCTGCATTCCCCTCTCTGGAATTCTGATTGTGATCCAACCGAAATCGCTATGGTTCAATTAGAAATTGACCATCGTAATTGAGAAGTGCTTCCACTTTTAAAATAGATCATGTGCCTTGTAACTTGGATTACTCACGTTCTTCATTTGGAGTTCAGTCCTGGCTGTCTGCTCACCCACGATTGTCAAACAAGAACGCTGCCAAAATAAATAAATAAACACGTGCCAGGCAAAACATATATTCACACCCCCAGCGATTTCCAGTGAATCGACCAATTTTCAATTATAATTTCGGCCCTAGGTGTCAACTGTAAGATGAACCCATTAAAATGCTCGCTTCCAAATATGGAGCCGACTTACTAATAGGAACTCCATCTTGCAGCTCGTCACTTCTATGATATTCAGGTCTTAAACTACAGCATTGCGAGGACGACATTAGACATAGAATATTCACGATTTTCATTAGAAACAGAGATCGAAAACTACATCAAGCAATTGACAACACGCCAATCCTCCCTTGCTCTTCATACATAGCGTTTAAACAATAACATATATCACAGTTACACAATACATAGATCGCCATCAACCCTGGAAGGATCGATGTCGATTGACAAGCTCACAACATATACATATACAAATAATACTCGAACAGGCTTATATATATTATATAGAATAGTTACAAAATTAAGGCATTTTAGCCTTAAGGATGAGCTCACGCTCGGCTACATCTTCATCACTCACAATTTCTTCCCAGAACAGATATATCTCTCACACCCTATCATAGTATATTTATATAAGATGCATTAGGTAGGATCGATCAGATCTTCTCCTAGTTTTTCTACAATGAAAACTCTCCAAAAAGCGTGCATGGTTGTTATCAATAGCAAGTCTCCACAAGACATATCCGCTTTAGAGCTACTTTAAATTTATCTGCTTTAAATCCACTTTAGCTTTGTTTTTCTGCTTTAAAACAGACTTTCCTCTGTTCTGATCCTCTGGTCCACGTTTTCTTGCTTTGGTGCTGGGTGCTCCCGCATCAGAATGAAAGCTCGTCTACGAGCTGGACCACTCTGCCTTCATGCAGAAAACACGTCACTCGAAAGAGTGAGGAAACAATAGCTCCCATGCTATAAATGTAGTCATGCCCAGGGAGTAGAATGTAATCTAAATGTCCTTGGACAACCATCATGTTCAGATAAACGATTTTCCTTCTCAAAGTTATACGCAAATTTGGAAGGATCCCTAATGGTCAATTGGTTCCTTTGTCGAAGCTTGTTAGATTTCACATCTCAGGTAGAAGCGATGGAGAACCAAGCGCTTTCCAAGCAGTTGAGGAAAGGATACTCATAGAAGCCCCTTCATCTATGATGGTACCAACCATGACCATTCTATAAGTTTGCACTATGATTCGGAATGGTACATTAGATGGTAGACGAGGTCTGCCTAGTAGATTCCAATCGAAGGAAATGACTAGGTTGCTTGGAGGTGGGACCGAATAAATGGCTGGATGCATCTCCGACAAACTTCCTTCCTGTGGTAAAGGAATGGGTAGATTGCCCCCATGTTCATTAGATTCTATGTTTACGAAGAGAATTTGAACGGTGTCATCCTCATTCTCTTTGGTGACTGTATCATTTGAAGGTGGATCCTCTAAAGACAAGATGGGGTCTACTGTTGTCTCGACCTGTTGACTTTGGTCCGATGTGGACTTAGAGGGTTTATCTTCAATGATAGGTACTTCGACCGACAATAAAGGTGTGTCAGTTGGATTTCCAACTAGCGATGGACTCAGCAAGAGTTTCTTGTATCCAAGAGGAAGCTGTAGCGGTGAAGCAGGACGGTTATCCAAGACTCTTTTAGCTTTGTCTAGGAAGGGACAATGGTGGATGGCATGATTTCCTTCACACAGTGTGCAAGGAAATTTATATCTTCCTTTCTGTTCATTGACTTCATTTTCATTAGTTGACGGTGTACTCTCAACATGATCGTCAGAGGTTGACGACACCAAATTGTGCAAGCGGGGAGACCAGTCCCTTAAGATCCGTGGGATGTAAGGACAATCTCGATGATAGTGGTCCCCTTTGTAGATGACACATCTAGATTTAGGTTTGGACAGTGCAGTGTGTGGATTTTCGCTATAGGATGTATGGTTGCCCCTTTTTGCCATTGGCTCCTTCTTCTTCTTCTCCTTCCCTTTATTCTTCTTCTCAATTACTTGGTTTTTAGTTTTACTAGCTTCACCAAGCAAAGAGGAAAAAGGAGAGGGAGAAACAAACAATGTAGAAGGTTGAGGGGTAACTCTAGTTTCATCTAGTTACTGATTTGATTGCTCAGGAATCACGGTGCTTTGAATGAGAGAGGTCTAGAAGAGCCATAATAGCAGGCCAATTGTCAGTCCTAGAAGGGACAATGTGGCCATATGGGGTGCACCAACATCTCCCTAAGAGGAGAAAGGACTAGGATTTCCCCCAAGGGGAAATCCTTGATTGGTGGACTCCATTTTCTCAACCTAAGATCAATGAGGGAACAATGATGTTATACCGATTAAAATAAATTTTATGACGCTTTGACACAACTTGCTTTTTCAATTTTTAAGAGTCGAGAAAAAGCTAAAGATGGCTCTAGTCACCTTTGATTTTTAATGATCTTGAAGTGACAAGTGCTCAGATGGACCTTTTCCTTTAAGGAGTCTGAAAAGGAACAAAAGAGACTACTCTAGAAATCTAGACAGAGGGATTACCAAACCAATCGTAAAACTGTAGAATACTTTTTACGGTATGGCGGTCAAGCTTCCCAAATGCTGTGTTCAGTGCATTGCGATCGATAGGGTGGCAGACATGGCTTCCTAAGGATAAAGGATATAGCCTATTGTGGTCTCCCAATATATACTCGACGGTATGTGGGAGCACAAGTTCGTACTGGAACTTGTCATCTCAAAGAGGAGGAATCACCCAACATACGATGAAAGCGACAGTTACCAGGCTTTACGATGCTGGAATATGTCTCTAGCCTACACATCTAGATGTTGTGTGTTAGGTTCCAAAGCATTTTTATGTTCATTGAATTTATTTTACAGTTGATATTTCTTAAGAAGTTTTACTTTAAGGTTCACCGCTTGATGTAGATATACAACTCCTAAATATGCAATCTAATATGATAAACAGTCGTTTACTCTTCTTTTTGCAATGGAAATCCTAGCTGCTAAGGAAATAGAAGAGAAATTTTTTCAACATGGAGCAGAGCACACACACTAGAATGCATTGTCCTAAATCAAAATCAACAAGTAGTCTAAATGCAAATGCACATGCATGTATTTGTTTTCTACTTTCTTAATGTGTAAATGACAAAAATAATGCTAAGTACAAATCTGAATTATATTTTCTCTCAAAGCGACAGTACTAACAATTTTCTTTTCAAAAAATGAAAGGAAGACAAGGACGACACTTTGCGATTTTGAATTGAAAACTGCTTTCGTCACTTGAAATACTATTAATTCAAATCAAATACATGAGTAACAGTGTAATTGACTATCACAAAGAGTAGAATTCTTTTCTTTGACTGAAAACGACACTTGCGACACTTTCAAATCAAAAGACGACAGTTCGATTAAGCTAATTTTTTGTAAAAGAGAATTGTAAATGGTGAAAAATACATAAAAACATTCACAAATCTTTGTACAATGGAGGCTGAATAATGCAAAGGAAGGGAGTTTCAATAGTGGTATACTGATCACAGATAGCAAAACTACTGAATAAAGCTAAAGACAGTGAAGAAAAAACCAAAATTTGGAGGCATAAATAGTGTTATCTGATCATCACACCTGTAACACAGGGAAACAGGGATGCATCCCACCTACTACACATGGGAGGTGCGATGCATCTAGTCTGCCAAAAGGAGACAATGCGATGGTCCAGGGATGAGACTTTAACTTGGTTTTTTATCACAGTTTGCAGCTTAGTTTAGGGATTTAGGCTGAGCTAATGATAGTCAGTAAATACAAAGTCTATGGGCTGATCTAATAAGGTTACTTGAGCTACCACCATGACACTTAGGATGTTTGCAAGTCAGTTGTTCAGTTCATAAACAAACCCGGAGATTTACTGAAGATGCGTTGATCTACTTTGCACTTACATAGCAAATGCAGTTCGAAAGCTAGCTGGATTAACTTTAGGCTCCATCTGTAGTTTATGAAGCAAACAAATAGAGACAAGAAATCAAACTATTCGCTCCCCAGTGGATTCGCCATTTTGTTATCGCGAAAACTAGTGTCTATTCAGAGCTGCTAGTCCCACTAAGATGGGTAGCTATCTTAGAAACAAACAAACTAAAGTCACTTATGTTTTCCTTTATGAGAGATAGATGAGAAAGAAGCAAAGATTACCAACCTCAGTCTTTCGCTTGGCTCCTTGTTTGTTTCCTTTCCCCTTTAACAAAATTTTGCCACTCCTTGCTTACTTTTCCCACTTCAAAGAGCACATGTAGAGTCAAAGCAGCATAATACCATCAAAGCATAGAGATCTATAACCATAAACAATGTAGGATCAGATGTATATTAACCGTACAAATGCATATATCAATACAGGATTCAGAGATATACAAGAATATGGAGGAAAACTCAAATAGCTTTATTGATAGAAGTAGTAGAAGAGAGGATTAAAACCCATTGGTCTGACCCAGTGCCATCCTCCCAGCATGAAAGCCCTCTTCACCTCATACAAGCAAGATCACCCAACAATGTCTTCAAAGAGAAACCAATAGCACTTCCTTACAAATTACAAAATTTTAGCCTTTAGATCTCTGGGATGAGGGATCCATATATAGATGTTTGCAGGGGGGTGAGTTAGCTTCTGGGATTTTGATTAGTGTCATCTCTCTGATAGTTCTTGGTTCCACTTGGAGATTTCATGATCTCTTACTCATCCCTGGGTGAATTCAGAGAGGCAAGTGTCAAATGAGCAGATTCTAGAAGATTCTCAGGGTCCCCACCTAGCAAACTGCTTCTGCCATTTTTCTGCTCTCACTCATCGCACCCTACAGAAGGGCTTTCCAATATGCATCGCACTTTTAGCATGTGGCAGGTGAGATGCATCACAGCCTTAGCACGAAGCAGTCTGTATGGTTCAGTTTTGACCAGTTTTGAGTAGTTTTTTAGGGAGAACTTCTGGGAGATGATGTAATCAGCTGACCTTGATCCTTTAGGGTATGAAACAACACTTTTAAGGACTTAGAAGCCCTTGGTTTATGGACATATGTGATTAGGGTTGCAGTTCCCAAATATGTCTATAACAAGATGTAAAGGAGTATTGTCGGGATTGTGATATCTGTCAAAGAATAGGAAACCTTCAAGAAGAGATGAAATGCCACTAGTGCCATAAGTAACATTGCAAACTTTTGATAAATGGGCTATTGATTTTTTTGGACCTCTCAATCCACTAGGGAAAGGGATTGGTACAAGGTATATGATCACTGTGACTAATTATCTGACAAGGTGAGCTGAAGCACAACCACTGAAGGATTGCAATGCAGAAACCACTGCTAAGTTCATGTTTGAATACATACTATCTAGATTTGGATGTCTGAAGATATTAATGGGTGATCACATTTATTGAATAAGACCATTAAATCATTAACTGAGGAATTTAATGTTTACCCCCAAAAGATCAATCCTTATCATCTTCGAGAAAATGGAACTGTGGAAGCCTTCAATAAAATTTTCGAGAATGCACTGACCAAGGTATGCAATGTAAACAAGAATGATTGGGATCTTAGGATTCCATTAGTATATGGGCTTATAGGACTACATGAACAAAGTTGATAGGTGAGACACCCTTTAGGTTGGTTTATGGGAAAGAAGCTATGATGCCCATGGAATATATTGTCCCTAGCCTAAGAATTGTATCTTTTACAAATATGGCAGACCCCGACATAATGGAAAAAAGGATGTTGCAGCTACTTTCTCTGGAAGAAGACATGTTTATAGCAAGATTTCATCAACAAGTATAGAAAGCAAGAAAAACGCTTAGCATGATAGGCACATTAAGCAAAAGAAGTTCGATATACGAGGTCTTATTCTCCTCTACGATAGTAAGTTTGTGAAATTCTCGGGGAAATTCAAAACACATTGGTTAGGACCATATGTTACTAAATATATTACTAATTGAGGCATAGTACAATTAGCGAAATTAAATGGAGAATTAATTTAGGGAAAAGTAAATGGAAGTAGATTGAAGTTGTACAAGGAAAACCCTGCTCCTATAACCTCACCGTAAAGAAAAAAGAAGGAAATTCTTAGTGTCACATGTAGTTGAAAGTGGGCACTAGACTATAAACTACAATGTAGAAAGAGCTTCGACAAAGAAAGTACTTTGATACAGTCAAGAATATGTTGAAGTTACAGGAAACCACAACGTAAGACATAGGTGCGCTACATTAGGGGACGTGGTGAAGATCACTGGAAAAGTAGAAATATGACCGTTAAAAGGGAAAAGATAGATGTCAAGTTGCATTTAAGATGACAATTGAAAAAATTTAACGATAAATACACATTTAATGATGAAAACTGAAAATAATCGGGACAAATAAAATCTAACGATGAGGTTTGAATACCGCAATTGTTATAAAAAGCCGACTCTTGCTCAGATTAAGAACTTTGTTGAATCAAGATCTCGAGTGATTTATAGTGTGAAGAAGTTGTAGGAGAGTCCGATGTATATGTTGTCTAAGAGATCTTGGGAGGAGATTGTGCGATTTTTTTGTGAGAAGGGAATGATTGGAGTTATGGAGTTTGAACCCCCGCAACACCCACAGTAGCAGCATCACCACCATAGAAGTCGTAGATGTCAGCAAGGAAGAAGAAAACCAAGGAAGAAAGAACCAAGAAAAAATAAGACAAGAAGCCTGTGAAACCTGTAAAGCCTCAGAAGAAACCTCAGCAAGTCAATATTCATTAGGGGAATTTTGAGTTCTAAAATGGGCTTCCTAAGAAAAATGTACAACAAAAATAAAAATTATATGAACCAATAGGATTCAATATGATGATGTCAACCAAGGGGCATGATTCACCATTTTGGTGTAAAAAAGTAAAAATATTAAAAAAAAAAAAAATGATAAAACTACTTTTTATACTCATATTTTCAACTTATCTCCCTAAGGTTTTACAGAAATTTCTAGTGAGAGTACTTGTTGGATGCAAAATTTAATTCCTCATCCATGGAGTACCCATGTTGCATACTTTCGATGGACCTTACTACATGAAAGTACACAACATGGGTACTCTTTGGATGATGAATTAAATTCTACATCCAACGAGTACTCCCGCTTGAATTTTGAGTAAAACCTTAGGGAGATAAGTTGAAAATACAAGATGAAAAGATAGTTTTTTTCTTTCTTCCCTCTAAAATTTGATGATGTAACCTAACATTATTTAATTATTTCCACTATTAGTTTATAGTTTCCTTAGGAGGCCCATTTTAGATGTCAAAATTCCAGTAATGGAAGAAGATGTGGAGCTAATTCAGGAGGAGGAAGGTGGCACAATGTTCATCTCACCTCTACCCTCATATATTCCTCCAAGGAAGCCAAACACAAAACTAGTAAAGGATTCCAAAGATGAAAAGTATGGGACATTCACACCTATATTTCTGGAGGATGTGACATTTGAAGGAGAGATTTTAGGAAAAATTCCGCAGCTGAAATTCACAAACAATTATTTTAATGATCAGATGAAGTACCCACAATTCGCACTAGATCGATACTTGTAGGAGGTTCATTACCAAGATAGCGGAGTGACAAGATTGGAGCCACAATGGTGGAAAAATGGGTTGACATAGTCAAGACCGATCAACATGTTGAATGTGCCGCACTTCGACAGAAGTTCATCAAACACAGCGTGTGTATGCCAATTATTGGTATTTATACATGATAGACACTTGTGGATGGGGAATAAGGTCCCCATAGAGCAAATGGGGATATGGAGGATCACTAGATTACCTTACCAAGGGTGGAACCCCACAGAGGAGTTCATGGGAAAGGATCAGGACCATGCTGTGGTGGATAATATGAAGAAGAAGTATGGGCCAGTCAAAGGAAATAGGGGCTACAACATAAACTCAATTAACGATCAAGAAATATGCTTCGCCGCACATATTTTGGCTAGAAAAGTTATGAGGAAGTGTCATGCAAATGAAATTCTTGTGTCGGAGGTGTCTTTAGCCCCTTAGTGTGCAAATGGAGTCGAGTATGACTGGGATGAGTATTTATGCAAGGAATTCATGGACGATTGCCATGAGGTCCAGGAGAAAGGTACATATTTCCATTATTCCTGGTTAATCATGATCATTGCTATGTTGGCATGGAAGGAGCTAGAGGATACCCAATTTCCTCCAATAAAAGAAAATTTATGTGAGGTTGTTGTGGCATACCACTCAACCATCAGAAGCACAAGAGAAAAAGATAGTTTTTATATTATATCAAATGGATCTATACATGTTGATAAACCAACATCCGCACCTTTCGCCAAGTTTACATAAACAATACAACCCTGTGGCAAGGTTCAAGGCGGATTTTCATAGATTGTACATATAAGTGCGCAGAGATGTAAAGAAGGAATGAAATTCATTTCCGTATATGTTCAAAGAGGATGATCTGGTATAAGTAGTGCAGACATGGCTTGCAGATTAGATGACTCTGCTGGAGGAGGCAGGAGACAATACAACAAAAGAAGAAGAGTTGGACACTTGGCACCATGGCGAAGGAAGTGGAAAAGACTAGGAGGAGGAAGAGAAAGAGGAAGAGGAATGAGAACAACATGAATAAGAACACCATGATGAAGAACATCATGAGGAGGCCCCTAAATGAAGTGAGGATATGACGAAGTAAACAAAGAAGGCAAAAAAAGAGAAATATATCGCAGAGAAAAGGAAGAGCCAAGGTGAAGCTTCCATCAAGGCCAGAAACAAGAATAAGGAGGATAAATAAAAAGACATGACACCAATGGTTCTCACTAAGGGAGACTTGGACCAAACTGGAGACAAGGTTCAAGAGATCACAGTGGAATCTTGGAACACAGTGGAATATCGCTACGACAAGCTTATTGCAGGTGTGCAAGAGAGGATTGCAGAATTGAAGCTTTTCACATTATCATTTAGAAAACCTACACAAATACAGAAAATGATTACAAAGGGAAGGCCGATCATGCCTACCCTTACAACGAGGCTGACATAGATAGCTACAGGGGCTCTATAGTTTGAATCAGCAGAAATTTAGTAGCAGGCCAAGGAGTGGACACATATAAACATGAACATTGCAACAGTGTTGTTTACAAGGTTACATAAGATACATGGGGGCATTATAGAGGAATTAAAGCTAAGGGAAGAGTGCACATCACAACTTAACATACAGGTGGAAAAGGAATAGGTTGCGCTGTCATAGAAGCTTGACCATACAATAATAGATAGAACTCAAATAGAAAAATAATATCAACAGTTGAAGAATGTAGTAGAAACAACATATAAGGGAATTTCGGACATGGATGTCCACGAATAATAATCGAAAAAAGATAAGGTCACGAAGCTTGGCCTTGCAGTCAAGGAATCCAAGAATAAAATTGCAAATGTGCAGTTTGAGTATGAGGTAAAGATGAGTGAGCTGCAATTAAAGTTGCAACTAACTACACCACGAGAAGTAAGATGTCAGAGGGAGGCTAACCTAAAGATAGTCATGGTTAGCATCTCCGCAACTTTGGTGGACTACAATAAAATACTGGATGACATTTTGCAAATTTTGTCTTTACTTCAGGAAGATCGAAATATTCAAAAATTGTAGGAGGAAATGTAGCAAAGGAAACAATAGTTAGAGGAGAGTCAAGAAGCTGTGAAGACATTGCCTATATCGCAGAAGCTCGCAAATATTAATGAATCGAAGGTGCTGTAGAACAGGATTGAAGAGTTGAAGAGGGAAGAGTAGACGCTGATAGAAAGAACTCATCCTTGACAGGATGAGGCCCTTCAGCTTTGGCAAATAGTACATGAGAAGCTTCAGAAGCTTTGGTAGAAGGAGGAAACAATGCTAAAGAAAGCTGCAGATCATGTAATAGAAGCATTATTGGAGGAAGAACGCAACGATGATAAACAGATGACATAAGTGCTCCAACAATTCAACAAGGCCTACAATATCATTGCAGAAAAGAACAAAGAAAAATTAGCTAAGTGACTGGGGACGAGTCACATGTGAGTGTTGGGGGCCTATTGAGCGCAACCCAACTTGTCCATATTTTGGGCAAGAAAGATGAATTTTATGGAACGTATAGTAGAAAATATGTCACAGAGTATGAAGTGGATCACGTAGTAGAGCAACAGAGCACAACAAAGAATGTGCAACAAAGTCACCACACAGCATAGAGGCTTCACGACGAAGCCCCTCCCTTTGTGTAAAAAGCATAAAATATAGTCCGTTGTATTTTGAAAACCATGGTATCGAGTCCATGGTAATGTAGCAATATAATACCTCATGTAATAGTATATATAGGGATTAATAATAAAGAAGAGGATCATATCATGTATTGAATGGTTGAATCTTTATGATTGGATTTAGTGGTGAAGAAAAGGCTCTACATTTGAGTGTGCAGAGGCCTAAGTCTACAGTGGAGTGTGCATACGACTTGCAACTAAGTGCGCAGGAAAGGACTATTTGTTGTACAAATTCTATATTATAAGCAACAATTCTTGTGGACATAGTCGCACATTGGGATGAACCACGTAAAATTTGTGTCTTCATATGTTGATTTGCTTATTATTTTCACTCTATTCCAGTACTGTGAAGTTTATGAATTTTAAGTAATAAATGTAATTTTGCGAAGTAATATATAAGTGTGAAGTAGTTCAAGAATGTGAAGTAACTTGTTGTAGCATAACAATTTATTGCAGATACATGTATTCGCAGCACAGTAATGTTTATAATGTGGCAAGGTAATGAAAAGTAGTTTATAAGTACAAAAAAAAATAAAAAAATACAAAAGTGCCACATCGCAGCATCCCCCAGGCTGCAAAACCCTGGTTCTGCAACCTCCCATAGTCACTTTGGGTGAGACTGCAAGTCATTGCCGAAAGGGCCAGTGACTAAGGGTTTTGTTGGTGCACAGTAAAGTCTGAACTTGGGTCAGCCCAACCTAAGCCAACAATGTAAAAAGTCACAACCCTTAAGTATGAGTCCTAGAGCTTACAAGTTGACAAAGAAAGAAAGATGAGAAAAAAACTACATACCTTAACCCTAACGACACATAATATTGGATTACAACATTACTTAAGTGTAGGATAATAGATTAAAATAAACCCCCTCTTGTTTAAAGTGAAATATTAAATGTTTGGATAAATGCGACTAAAATAAGAGGGCCTTTATTTTATAATTGTTTATTTCTTGTGTAGCTTTAATTCTTGCGTATCATTAATGATTACTTTGTACTCTTAATATTTGTAATACCTCTCACCAGGAACGTGAGAGGTATACCCAGCTGCTGCATATCTCAGTTTGAGGTTGGCATATAAATTTTGGTATGTTACAATGTTATCTCTGTATCCTAGGTTGGGGGCTACTACTCATGATAAGCTTCACATCCAGAGGGGAAAGGAAACACTGGTTAAATTAGTAGTTTATATGATTGGCAATATTGACCTTCTTGACTATGTAATGTTGATTTCTATATTTTTTTGCATCATCCTTTCTCACATGGGCATGTTTACTGATTTTCGGCTTTTTCTCATGATGTTTCCTCTGCATGTTGATAATTGGGTTCCTCGTTTTAAGCTTACATTATCTGGGCAAGCCCTGTGGAGAGCAAGGGTTCTGGTAAATGATCAGGGCCAAGTCTACGGACTCAGTGCTTAGGGGTACATGGGGGCCACCATTTTTATTTTGGTGGTACCTCCCACTCCCAGAGGGTTACTGTTTATGTATGCTTGCTAACTCGGTGGTGCAATTCTAAAGGGATGCAGTGTTGTCGGACACTTCATTTGTTTTTATGGTCATACCTTAAATTAATGCTTGTCTTTCGAGTGGTTCTCCCTATAAATCATATTCTAGGTCCGCCTATGTTGTACCCACTTTTGGCCTCTATATATTGGGCTAGTTTACGAGTGTTTAAAGGTGGAAGAAGGGAGGAGAAATGGGGCTGCACCTTGCAGTGGAGCCTTGGGCCAAGGTGGAAGGGGCCATAGACACCAGGAGGGCAAATGAAAACAAGTTGGTTCGTCTTCCAGTTGAACTGCACGACAGAGTACTATGCGACAAAGTACTGCGCGGCAAAGGATTGCACGACAGAGGGGTCAAAAAATGAACTTTGAGATTCTTTAGGCCATGGTTTAGGCATACTACAAAGGGACCCCAACGCAGGTGAAATAATTGGTCAGGACCTAGGAGGTAGAGTTGAATTTGAAAGTCGATCCTGAACTGCCAGCTGAAGATTGGGGGGAGCTAATCACGGACCCTAGGTACACTTGCGGCTGTCTCACCCTATTTAGACAGTCTGTCCATCTCTACTGATTAATGAAATGCATAGTGGCCAAAGCAATGGTTGCGACCACCAACACAACAGTGCAAAGTGAGGTTGAGTCAAGCTTCTGAGACATTCAAAACAAGCTCCATCTTATTCAACATCAATTGTAGAATCAGAATGCTCGCCTGGGCTACATTGAGCGACATATCCTATGTCTACCGCAATCCAAATTGCCAGGATCAGGTGCTAAAGATCCTACTCCAGTGGAATCGTCAGTTGATTAGTTGGTCCAAGTTATGCCTGTTGATTTTAGCTTAATTTTGGTGGTATATGTTGGGTAGCATTTATGTTTTCAGTGTTATGGTTACTAGTTGGTTTCCAAACTATCAGTCGTATAAGGCTTGATTAAATAGACTCAAACTATTTATATTTTGGATAGCTTATAATGTGATTCAATGGTCAACAGACCAGATTTCCCACCGGGTAAATTGAAGCCACCAAACGAATTATATATTTGTAACCTCCATATTTATAGATGAATAAATGAAAGATACTGCTAAACTTACGAAATAAAATAAAATTATAAATACTAAATTAAATAAAAAGTACAAAATAAAATTGATTTTTTCAAACAATAATTAAATAAAAAACTATTGTAATCGAAACTATTTACAATATTGTGTAGATCTTCTTCCGCATTCATCACATTAGGTTTCTTTTGATCAATGTTTCGAATCAGCAACGGTGGTTCATCTTCAGGATGTGAAAGATAAGTGAAAGACTATTCTTATTATCTCAATAAATAGATATATGAGATGCATTGCTGACAGATGTTAGAGTTTTAGTTGTTTTAATTATATTTTATTTTAATTTTTTAACTGTTATCTTAATTATGTTTTTATTCTAATTGTATGTTTCAATTGTAATTATAAATGTGGTTTTTTTAATGTTGTTTCAATTTTGAAATTTTATTGATTTATAAAATTATTATTGTTTTTAATTTTATATTTTATTTTAATTATTTATTTTGTATTTTGTTATTTTTAATTATATTTTATTTTAATGGCATATTTTAATTAATTTGAGACATGTTTTTTAATTATATGTTTCAATTAATTTGCATATTAATGGTGTTATGGGTGGTTTTATTTTAATTATTTTATTTTATATTTAAAGTATTATTGTATCAAAGTTGTTTGTTAATTTATATTCTCTTATTGTATTGCATACTAAGTGTTTTATTATGTTTTTGGTTGTCTCTTTTATTGTTTATTTTATTTTAATTATATGTTTGACTTAATTTGAAACTAGTTTTTCAATTTGTTTTAATTGTATGTTTCTATTAGTTTGAATGTTTAAAATGTTATTAATGTATTAATTAAATATCGAGAATTTTATTGAATTATGGTTTGTTTTTTAATTATATTTTATTATTCTCATTATATTTTCTTTTAATTTTGTATTAATTATGTTATCGTTATAGTTGTTTTTAATTTATATTTTCTTATTATAACTATGTTATATTTTAATTGTTTTATTTTGAGTTTTGTTGTTTTAATTGTATTTTATTTTTAATTGTATGTTTCAAATAATTATTAGTATTCACTCTAAATGTGGTTATTTCTAATGAAGTTTTATTACTTTTTATTGTTTTATTATTGTTAATTTTAATTTTTTTCTAAATGATATTTTATTATGGTCATAATTTATTTTAGTTATGATGGATTTAGTCATTATTATTTGTTCATGGTTAATTAGAGGGGAATTATGGTTGGGGATGGGTAGGGTTGGATGATAGGATTGGAATCCAGTTTTCACTTATGGTCTATCCTTTGTCTCTATTGAGGTTGTTACAGTGCTTGCTAATTTCTATGGCTTCTCTAAATTTCCTTATGAAATAGTGATCACTTCTAGATAAAATGTGGGTGTCTTCTATACAAATTTGGTGTTTAGTTTTATCGGAATGTTCTACTAAAGCTGATGATTTGGATCGATTATGTTTGATGTCTACTAAGTGTTCCTGGATTCTTGTGTTAAAGGATCTCCCAGTCTCACCTACATAGGGCTTGTCGCATGAGGAAGGAATTAGGTAGACACCCTTATGACATTTTGGATCAATTTTGTCTTTAACCAGATGAAGGTAGCTACAAATGGTGTTCAGAGGTTTGAACTTAGTTAGAATCTTATTCTTTTTTAGGATGCCGAAGATTTTATCACTAATCCCTAGTATGTAAGGGAGGTTAACTTTTCCTATAATATTGTCAAAATTTTTATTCTTATTTGGTCGAGTGTTTGCATTATTTATGGCTTTGACAGCTAGACATTTGTTGTATCCGTTTTTTAGGAAAACCTTAGTAAGGTGTTCTTTTTCTTTTTCTAGGTGTTCCTTGTCTGAGATTCTGAGGGCTTTGGTTGTTAATGTGTTGAGGACCCCTAGTTTGTGGGTTGGACGATGATGTGAAGAGGCATGTAAATATTGTTCAGTGTGAGTCTCTTTTCTATATACCTGGTGAGATATGGAGCCATCATCATTCCTAGTGACAAGGATATCAATGAATGGGAGGCTCTAACAATAACATAATTAATACAAAATTAAAAGAAAATATAATCAGAATAATAAAATATAATTAAAAAAACCAAACTATAATTCAATAAAATTTTAGATATTTAATTAATACATTAATGACATTTTAAAAGTTCAAACTAATTGAAACATACAATTAAAACAAATTGAAAAACTAGTTTCAAATTAAGTAAAACATATAATTAAAATAAAATAAGCAATAAAATAGACAACAAAAAACATAATAAAACACTTAGTATGTAATGCAATAAGAGCATATAAATTAACAAATGACTTTAATACAATAGTAGTTTAAATATAAAATAAAACAATTAAAATAGAACAACCAATAACAACAGTAATATGCAAATTAATTGAAACATATATCTCAAATTAATTAAAATATGCATTTTAAATAAAATATAATTAAAAATAACAAAATACAAAATAAATAATAAAAATAAAATATAAAATAAAAAACAATAATAATTTTATAAATCAATAAAATTTCAAAACTGAAACAACATTAAAAAAACCACATTTATAATTACAATCCAAACATACAATTAGAATACAAACATAATTAAGATAACAATGAAACAATTAAAATAAAATATAATTAAAACAACTAAAACTCTAACATCTGTCGGCAATGCATCTCATATATCTATTTATTGAAATAATAAGAACAATCTTCCACTTATCTTTCACATCCTGGAAATGAACCACCATTTCTGGTTCGAAACGTCGATCAAAAGAAACCTAATGCGATGAATCCGGAAGAAGATCTAAACAGTTATGGCGATCGCAGAAACCTAAAAGATAAAATACTCACCCAATATTTACAATATATAAGGTTAAAGTATATATATAAGGAAAAAAAAAAAGTCACACACCCATGAATGTTGAAAAAAAGTAAGAAAAAGTTGCAAGTAAGAAAAAAGTAAAGTGTTGGTTCAAGATCAGGTGTTTAGCCCATCTTTAGGAGGCACTGTCAGATTTGGATGTGCTGAACTCTACATCTTTAGAAAAAGATAAAAGGTTGGAGGGCTGAGGGATGTTTGGTTGGAAGGTGGGGTGATGGGGCCCCATTCAAGGCTGGTTGAAGGCTCAAGGCTGGCCAAAGGCTCATTTCAAGACCCTGCCTTGCATCAAACAAGATTTGGGTCATCCGCAAATCTCCATCTTTTAAAAAAAATAAAAGAAACGAAATATAAATATAACAATAATCATCTTAACAAATACAAAATTAGATTTAATCTTACTAATCATATACACTAAAATACACTGAAATTAGATAAAACACATTAAAACATTAATGAGTAAATATTATTTTTTCGTTTTTGTTTTTTAGTTCAAGTTCCAATGATAAAAATAAAATAAAATAAAAAATTAATATCTAAATAGAAAATAAAATTAATAAACGAGAAAAAAAAAACCAAAACTAAAAGTGATAAATCTAAAAGATAAAATAGAAGTGCGCAACTGTGAATGGAGCATGTATAATTAATTAATTAATAAATAAATAGATAAATAAATAATTTTTTCTTATATTCAAAATGTGCTGTGAAACATGTTACACATTTGTATGAACAAAAAAATTTAAAAGAAACTTCAATTCTGTACAGAGAAGCAAGCAACTAATGCGACAATTTCTTTACCAAGAGAACGAGATTTAAAATCAATAATAAAACTTGAGTCAAAACGCTGGGTAGAGCTAGATAAATGGTATTCTTTATTGCTTCAAAATTTCATGATACAAATGGAATATGTGCGAATAGAAGATAGTAGATTAGAGTCGGTTTAAATGGACCGACGGCTCGAAGGAGAATCACTTTCGGCGAGACTATTAAAGATATTAACTTACATAGATATAATATGAATTGGGAAAGATTTAATTTCTTAGCGTGTTATTTAATTTTTTTATTAAATATTTTGTATAGTTTTTTAGTTTATTTATTTATTTTTTTAATTAAAATTTTTATTTAATTCAATATAAGCAAAAGTATAGTTTTATTTTTTTATTAAAATTTTTATTTGATCGATATGAGTAAAATTTCAACTTTGATGATGGATGGACAAAGTTCTTAAAGCGGGGGAGGGCCCGCAGAAGAAGCTTTTATATTACATATTGTATAGATAATTTTACAATCGTTCCGTCATGCTGACCACAACCCACAATAATCAATATACAATGCGTACAGCATCCGGCACTAAAGGCAGCTCGAACCCCGGTGGGGAGGGCAATATTGCTCCATCCCAACCACCCCGGACACGACACGACTACAATGGACGGAGAAAGTTACACATCATATTGGACTGTCTATTGGAAATTTTGAAGAAAAAAAAGATTATACCTTATTGCATAGTGGTAAAATTGATAACCGTAAGGATGTATTTGATGATTCTCTACCACTAACATAGATCCATCTTAAATATGGATTAAAGATGTATTTGATGATTGTCTACCACAAACATAAATCCATCTTAAATATGGATCTAACATGAACATAGAAAAATCCAATTTCTTTACCTGCAATTTCTTTATGATTCTAGATTATTTAAATGTTTTGTATAGTTATTTTTTTTCTTTTTAACATTTTTAATTTTTCTTTTTTTTAATTTTAATGAAGATAAACAAAATTTCAACTTCAATAATAAATAGAATAGACAATGTTACACATCTGCTATGTAAAATAAACCTCACGACTCAATAATAACTTTTTGTGACTTCTGTTCACGATATTTTCGACCCTTGACTTGGCCTTGGCAAAGTATATGGGTTCCCCATCATAAAGTATACATAAAGTCCTCCTTTATAAAGACAAGGTTATATGTTCCACATGGACTGGGAGCCAAAAATACATATTATTCATATATTGTTGAAATGCAAGCATGGTGGTCTTATGAAGCCTTGACTTGGACCTTCACAAGGTACATGGACTCCACGAGTTTTTTTGCTGTATACCCATAATGACACACTTTTTTTTGTCTTAATAAAATGTTAATATCCTTTCCTACATGTACTGTGGGAAAGTGCCCTGCATACCACATAACTTGTTTTGGTATTTAATTTAATACGAGAGTGGTGAGTCTCTTTGGCAGGTCGATGGGTCTTGGAACCTGCTATTTAGGCCTCCCTTGATTATTTTGATATATATTGGATTTCAATGCTGCTTGAAGGGCGATTTAATGTTGTTAGAAGGGCCAAGAATTTTTTTTATTGGAGATTTCCACAATTAATTATTGGGTTTCTCTGGATTATTTTGATATATATTGGATTTCAATATTGTTAGAAGGGAGATTTCAATGTTGTTAAAAGGGCTAAGAATTTATTTTGATTGGAGATTTCCATAATTAATTATTGGACTTCCCTTGATTATTTAATTTTTTTATTAAATATTTTAATCCATAGCTATAGAACTCCGAAGGGCTAAGCTTGGCAAAATGTGACAGATCCACTCTCAATGCATTGGCCCACTCCTTTATGCTCAACAGTCTCCCATCAATAATATACTTCCAGCTTCACCACTTCACACACACACGACCCAGATCTTACAACACTTCTCATGGTCTCAGTGTTGGCACCATTGACCTCTCAGCTTTCTCTAGTCCAACAACACCTCTCCACAACACTTTCCAAACATCGATTAAATGGACATATCTGAAGTGCTCTAAAAAAATGGTGATACACTCCAATCACTCAACTTCCACGTTGCATTCAATGTTCAACTCTCCACACAACAGCTTCAACAATTTCCTCAGTGACACACACGATCCCAACAACCACACCAGCACGCACGGTTAGCGCAAGCCTCACGACTCTGAGCCTCAGTAACCTCTCTCTAATACCAACTAAAATTTAGGAGAGACAAAAAATGGAGAAAATAAGCATCTCTCCAGTGAGCCTAGCTCAACCTCAACAGTTTTTGTACAGGACACCTCTATCATTCACAATCATTCGTACATAAATGAGATTGTAAATCTGGTGAGGAATTGAACAAATTCCTTAAGAATAAGATTCAATTTAACTGATCACAAAAATCTCTAATAATAAAACAATCTGGAAAATTCTACATTTTTCCATTCTTCCAAGTTTGATCACAACAAATCTCTAATAATAGAATAATCTAGATAATTCTACATTTACTTTTGTAGAATATCTTGAATTTTTTACTAAAAATAAAACAATCTGGAAAATTCTACATTTTTCCATTCTTCCAAGTTTGATCACAACAAATCTCTAATAATAAAATAATCTAGATAATTCTACTTTTACTTTTGTAGAATATCTTGAATTTTTTTTTACTAAAAATGGAAAACTTGAATGGTCTTTTTTCATGGATTGACATGCATCAAAAATAATTATAACTGAATTTTCTGATATGGACCGAATAGGATTCTTTTACAGTGTACACTTATTAGGTTATTCGTATCATTATGATGGTGCCCGGTTCCATTGATATATTTTAGAGGTAAAATGATTAATTTTCAAAGTAACGTAATTTTTTTCCGTTGATGTTTTTGTTTTGCATTAGCACGTAGTTTTCATGGTATTATTGAGCTTACAGTTTACGCATTCATGTTGTGGACTTTAGTTCCAATGACCTTATTCACACATTATAGATAATTGGACAAGCATATGCATTAAATTTACTGTTTGTCTTGACCAACATGCATGGCATGATTTGATAAACAAAAGTTTTGGTGAAGGATATTGGTTGCGTGGTATTTACAATCCATCCGTTTTCTGTTAGGTAAGATTCTTGGTGTTAATTGTTGAAATGAAGTTGATTTCATTATTTTCTTTTTTAGCTTTTCTCGCCGAAATGATGAAAACTGACTTGTGGGAAATCTGAAGATGCGTTCACATTTGATTTGCTACTTTGCATGTGAGAAACGCAACCAGTGAAGTACACGCAACTCGGCTTTTGATGTGTGTTTTATTTCGCCATATTTTGGGGGCTGAATATCACATTTTTAGTTTTTGTTTCTTTCCAAAAACAATAATGACATTTTTAATAATTATTCAAAAAAAAATTGGAAGAGCAGCCATATACATATTCTCTATTACACACTTGCATTTATTTACAATATAGTTATATAGTTGAACTTAGATCCAACTGTTTCTAATCTTATAAATAGGAGTTGAGAAAATTTCTCGACTAACAAATCTCAAACCAATTCCAAACTATGGAAGCCATGGAAGCATTATTTCCAAGTCCCTCCCTTAATGCTTACATGACAAACATTGAGAAACACACATTACAACAACAAGAATGATTTTTGTTTGACTAGTCTTCATCAACACTCACATCCACTATGGAATTTCGCAAACAACACTATTTCTTCACCACCTCATCTTCGAGTTGTCACTTGACCTCCATTTAAAACGTAATTGTTTCTAACAATTGTTTACGAATTTGTAAGATCAACAATATTGACATCTCGGCTTGTCAGCGTTTCCACAATTAGAGTTGTCAAGTAATGAACCACTCTATGGACCTAACACCATTTGTCAGATATTTCTCTTTTGGTCATCCGTCATATGCTAGGATGGAGGCCTAGACATTGAACGTGTTCAAAAGTTGATCCAACAACTTGACCTTACTAACACACAAGAATTGATGTTCTTAAAACTAGGCTTCCATTTTAAGAACCATCAATCCCTTTTACAACCAAAATTAAAAAGAAATATGAAACTACTTAACAACGATATCTCACAACAAGAAGCTCAATAATCATGAAACTATCAGTTATCATCAGACATAGACAAATCACCACGTCTCTCATTGGCACAAATCAAGAGTTATTCATCTGGTTCAATCTCTATCTTAAAGTTTCTCTTCTTCACGAGATTGAATTGTTAAAGTGGTCAATTCTAACAAGCTCACACTCTCCTATTAAGTTGATAAGACTTAATAGGTTTATTATACAAACTCCAAATAAATTTAAACCATAATAAAAAAGGATTTCCACTATCAAAATTCACGCATTTTAAAGCTTGCGCCATTTTCTGACCTCCACGTTCGCAGTACACCATTCATAGCTCGGACCCACAGATCACTTGTTTCACACAGCAATGGGGTGAAATGAGGAGAGCGAACAATTGTCACTCGATGGCCTCTAAACACTCCTCTGTTGTAATGCACATTTGTTGCAACACACGCAAGTGGTCAACATGGGTCGACTCTTTCCAGATCTCAAATCTTGTTCCAATGCAACGATTAGTGGGACTGTGTCGACTCAGTACTGCATCTACTTTCTTTGGCTTGTGATGCTTGGGTGTTGAGCCCATGATAGAACAAGTTTGTGTCAATTCCTTTCCTTTGATTTATGCAGAGTCTGACCACAAGCTAAAGACACAAATTTCATAGGAAAGCTTTATAATGGCCTGAATGCACATAGAGAACTCCATAAATTTTGATTGGAAGCAAATCACCCTCCATTGGGTGGAAATAACAATTTATCCCCCTTCAATCATAAAAGGCCCACGTTCTACATTCCTCACAAATATAGCTTCAAGTAACAACTTAGTAAATGATGGAATGTTTCTTTTGTATTTGCTAATCCTTTTAAAAAAACACTTGACTGGTGCGCCTCAAATCTTCAACAACATATCTGAGTTACGACTCCATTGAGATTAGCAATTCTACAACACAGCAGGAATATAGATGAAAACTCATCTCCTAAAAGTGCCAGAGGACCGATTGTCAACACCTCTACCGAAGACTGGCCTACCCTGGGCCGCTGACATTGTATCTCAATCAAACTCCTTCCAACAGAGCATCTTTTATGACGAAACACTTTGTTGAAGACAAAAGGAAATTCTCATTCTTGTTGCATGTCAACTGGTGACAGGGCCTCCAATTCGGGGAGGAGCTGAAACATAAATTTCACATACAAAACACATGAGCAACAACTCTTCTATTGACCACACAAAAACCTAATGATTACAATGAACCTGTGAAGGATATGTAACCTTTTCCAACTAGTGACTGCCTAAAATAACTTGGCATGGAACTACACAATAAATTCGACTATGACTTAACTTGACTTGACTCAACGCTAAGTTAACTGACTCTCTAATTTTAGCCAACTGCGCATGCGGGAGTAATTAGCTTATTTTAACAGGTTCAAAACCACCAATGTAGAATGACTTGATTTATTATATATTCGGCGCAACACCCAGTTGTCCAACTGAAATAAAAAATTCTCACACAACAAACTCAACACACACTCACACTATAAATAAAATTCACACACTATCTTATTTAAGTTCAAATAGGATTCTCAGACATTAACAACTTTCTCATCTTTCTGGCCCTCCCTTGAGGGAGTGAGACCCCTATGGGCTTTGATACCAACAAAGAAATTAGAAGAACAACCATATACGCATAAATACACACAAAATTATATTTTCTATTACATACTTGCATTCATTTACATTACAATTATATAGTCGAAGTTAGATCTAACTACTTCTAACCTTAGAAATACGAGTTGAGAAAATATTTCAACTACCTCCTACAAATCTCAAACAAATTCCAAACTCAGCATGGAAGCCATGGGAGCATTATTTCTAGGTTATTCATACCCCAATATTATTATTTATTGATGAAAACACTTCACACTTATATTTAATGTAATTAGTTCAGATGATTTTATTAACGTAAAAGAAAATTTGTATATAAAAGATTTTTTAATAGCTCCATTTAATGTAACTGATTTAAGTGATTTTACAAGTAATTTATTAATGTAAAAGAAAATTTATATATAAGAGATTTTTTAAGGAGTTGTCTATAATGCGACTTTTTGAAGATTCCGGTGACGGAATTCGGCGAAGAAATTGAGGTCAAATCTTGATTTCTTGCCGTTAAAATGGTTTTTTAACTGCATATTTGGATTCAGCACCCTGAAAAACCCTGGGACGCTTTCATTATGCAGAAACTAGCTATCAAACTTGCCATTCCAATAATTCTTGCCGGATTTCGACCGGAAAAATCCGCCAGAAAGACTTTCAAAAAGTCGCGTTATAGACAACTCCATTTTTTAATAGTTTTCTTTAATGTAACTACTTTAAGTAATTTTATTAATGCAAAAGAAAATTATCATATAAGAGTTTAATTGTGAACCATGATTTTTATACTCTTTAAATAAAAATAATTTACCAATAGATTAATTACTCTTACTATGAGACTTTTAAATCACTCAATATCTTTGGAACATAATTATGAAATTATTATGCAACCAAAAAACACAAATTTACCTAAATATATATTGAACCAATTTAATTCTAATTTAATCTTAATATAAATAGACTTAATTGCTAATACATATCCTTAATATAAATAGACTTAATTTCTAATTATATATTAATTATATTAATGTAAATTAGGTAAACATTTTTTTAATAATATTAATAATTTTTTTAATGTTTAATATTTGTTTTTGTGATTATCCACATGTTCTATAGAATTTGATTATTTAAAAGAAAGGGAAGATAAATATGCATTTTTTTATTCGAAAATAAATTTAAATGGATAAATTAAGGAATAGTAATTATTAAAATTGTAAAATCAAATTGTATACCTAATATTAAGGATTCTGAATTTATTTTTATATTAAAATTAATAGGTTTTAATCATTTAAAGTTATAATTTCATTAGAAATTTTATTAATAGATTCTAAAAATAACTAGAAAAATTTTAGGGAGAAAAACCTATCTTTAGTTAAAAATCACTTTAAATTGATAAAATAATAAATATCAATTAATTAATATTATAAAATTATATTACTATATTTTAAATTTATTTTCATATTAAAGTAATATGGGTAGAGCTAGATAAATGGTATTCTTTATTGCTTCAAAATTTCATGATACGAATGGAACATGTGCGAATAGAAGATAGTAGATTAGAGTCGGTTTAAATGGACCGACGGCTCGAAGGAGAATCACTTTCGGCGAGACTATTAAAGATATTAACTTACATAGATATAATATGAATTGGGAAAGATTTAATTTCTTAGCGTGTTATTTAATTTTTTTATTAAATATTTTGTATAGTTTTTAGTTTATTTATTTATTTTTTTAATTAAAATTTTTATTTAATTCGATATAACCAAAAGTATAGTTTTATTTTTTTATTAAAATTTTTATTTGATCGATATGAGTAAAATTTCAACTTTGATGATGGATGGACAAAGTTCTTAAAGCGGGGGAGGGCCCGCAGAAGAAGCTTTTATATTACATATTGTATAGATAATTTTACAATCGTTCCGTCATGCTGACCACAACCCACAATAATCAATATACAATGCGTACAACATTCGGCACGTAAAGGCAGCTCGAACCCGGGTGGGGAGGGCAATATTGCTCCATCCCAACCACCCCGGACACGACACGACTACAATGGACGGAGAAAGTTACACATCATATTCGACTGTCTATTGGAAATTTTGAAGAAAAAAAAGATTATACCTTATTGCATAGTGGTAAAATTGATAACCGTAAGGATGTATTTGATGATTCTCTACCACTAACATAGATCCATTTTAAATATGGATTAAAGATGTATTTGATGATTGTCTACCACAAGCATAGATCCATCTTAAATATGGATCTAACATGAACATAGAGGAATCCAATTTCTTTATGATTCTAGATTATTTAAATATTTTGTATAGTTATTTTTTTTCTTTTTAACATTTTTAATTTTTTTTTTTTTAATTTTAATGAAGATAAACAAAATTTCAACTTCAATAATAAATAGACAATGTTACACATCTGCTATGTAAAATAAACCTCACGACTCAATAATAACTTTTTGTGACTTCTGTTCACGATATTTTCGACCCTTGACTTGGCCTTGGCAAGGTATATGGGTTCCCCATCATAAAGTATACATAAAGTCCTCCTTTATAAAGACAAGGTTATATGTTCCACATGGACTGGGAGCCAAAAATACATATTATTCATATATTGTTGAAATGCAAGCATGGTGGTCTTATGAAGCCTTGACTTGGACCTTCACAAGGTACATGGACTCCACGAATTTTTTTGCTGTATACCCATAATGACACACTTTTTTTTGTCTTAATAAAATATTAATATCCTTTCCTACATGTACTGTGGGAAAGTGCCCTGCATACCACATAACTTGTTTTGATATTTAATTTAATACGAGAGTGGTGAGTCTCTTTGGTGGGTCTTGGAACCTGCTATTTAGGCCTCCCTTGATTATTTTGATATATATTGGATTTCAATGCTGCTTGAAGGGCGATTTCATTGGAGATTTCCACAATTAATTATTGGGTTTCTCTTGATTATTTTGATATATATTGGATTCAATATTGCTAGAAGGGCGATTTCAATGTTGTTAGAAGGGCTAAGAATTTATTTTGATGGGAGATTTCCATAATTAATTATTGGGCTTTCCCTTGATTATTTTTATATATATTAGATTTCAATGTTGCAGAAGGGCAATTTCAATGTTGTTAGAAGAGACAAGAATTTCTTTTGATTGGAGATTTCCACAATTAATTATTCAAATTGTTCGAGATTTATTAATAGGAGAAAATGAATTATGTATTCTTTAATTAACCGCTAAAATTTTAAAAAAAGTATAAGTAATATTTGACCAACTTCACTTTTGACAAATAAAAATAATCATTAAATTAAGAATTTATTAATTTTGAAAAATTAACAAAATTGATAGAGAAATGAAATAACAGAAAGAAGAATTATATTTTAATTTGTTTTTTTTTATCAAAAAATACATAATTTAAATAGGAATTAAATTTTTAATTTAAGAATTAGTTGAAAAAGGGGGATTAGCATAAACTTAACTAAATAACAAAGTTGAATTTGATCAAACTTCTTAAAAAATAATGATTATTGAGATGAAAGAGAATTAATAAATGAAAAAGATTTTTTATTTTATAGTTAATAGTAAAAAAAAACCTAGAAAAATATAGAGACTAAGAATTAGAGCCAAAAAAAAAAATTAAGATTAAAAAAAAATGTGGTTAAGGATAAAATAAACTTTGTTGATTTCGAATATATATATTTATCTATATTTGTTATTAATAAGATAAATTTAAGAAATAATAGTTCTTTAAGATGACCATTTTTTTTTAAACATTAATAGATAAAAGAAAAGAAAGGATAAAAGAAAGAAAGAGGTAAATAAGAGGCACTCAAGACATGGTCAAGAGTCAAAGGGTGAGAAGGTGGATGACGGATGATGGGTTTTCAAGATTGGCTAAGCCTGTCACAATCCTCCCTATTAAAATTTTTAGGGTTCTTCTTGATTTTGGCAGCTTCTTGAATAATATAAGGGTTGATTTCTTTTGACTTGCATGACTTTGATAATAATAACTAGAACATGTATGGGTTCAAAGAAATTATAAGATAGAGGCATTTTTTTTTGTAAAACATATAATAATGACCTGAGATATGATAATGGGTTGCAAAGGGCTCAAAGACAAACATATACAAATAGAGCTTTTAAAAATCTCTTGGTTGCAATAAGGCATACATAAAAACATATTCTCTAACGTTGAAGGACCAATCATGTAGGTTCCAAATAAATTAGATAACAAAAAGGTGAAAAATCCAAATGAAGGAGACTAAACATTCCATTTATTTTGACCTAGAATGCAACATGGAAGACAAAGATATAATTGTTGAGTTCTACATCCATAACCTTGTGCTTACTTACATGCCCATATCGGGTCTAGACCCATGGCTAGGGGATGCACAACTATTAGCATTGGAATACTAGTTGAGACGTGAGGAAATTAGGCCAGAGGAAGTGAAGAAATATCGGATGGGGAACTTAAAGAACCACTATGGATTAGGCATGAGAATCCACTCGCATCCATACTTACTACATCTCATGAGATCCTTGCAAATGAGCCTGAAATATAAGAAAAAAATAGAGATATAGTGAAACTTGTCTTAGTTAATAAATAGAAAATGCTAAAACTATATACATGCACAATGAAAGCAAACTAACTTAAACGATGGTAACCTGTCTCTGAGAAGAGATGAGATGACTATGTGCCTTTTCTACAATATATTACAATCAAGATAAAAGGAACTTTTATTGTAAACAGGTAATGAGAAACCATAAGCATAAAAAAACCTAACCCTAGGAGACGAAGCACCAAAGGCTTTTAGGCCCCAATGGGGTAAGTTGGAACATCAACTTCCTAGGGTTGTAACTTTGGCATATGATCTATGTTTGGCATGCATGATAGCCCATTAGAAATTTATATCTGAGAAGTAAAATTTTCAACTATCGACATAGAATATGATTTTTGTCAGCTTGTTTCCCCAAAAAATGCCATTTAGGGCCTCAAAATAGCTCTGAAAGTTCATGACCTAAAAACCGCCAAAATATAAAATTGTGTTGTAAGCCAATGGAATAGATGGGTGGAAATCGATATCCAAATAGATCCATCCTACCCCCTTACGAAGAAGTGGTATCCATTACGTTGAGTTCCTAAATGATATGGGGAAAATTATGCTAAAATTGACCCTTAGTGAACAACTTGCTTGGTATAGGAGCCAGCTTGCATTGACAACTGATACAGTCAGATCCTTTATTAAAGAGTTCTCTTAATCTTTGTGTCCATGATATAATCAATTGTGTCACGTTCAATCTAATATTTTTCGAGTTGTGTTAGTTTGGGTTGCTATATGATTTTTGATGTGTCCAACAATGGTGGAAAGTATGGCTGAAGGCATTCCACGTTGAACACTATGTGCAGGTCAAGGAAGGTGGGTTACTTAGGTCAAAACTGTTGTCACCCATAGCCTTGTTCATGGTGTAAGGTCCATACAAGAGTGGCCAAATATTTTAGTGAACCCTTTCAAGGCATTATTTCTACAAATGGAATCAAATTTTGTCTCCCACTTGAAATTTGTCTGGCACCTGATGTTGATCAAGGCATTGCTTGTACTTAGAATGGAATTATACAAGATATCATGCACTTGATAGAATATGTGTTGAATTCATTCAATAAATTTGGTAGCTTTGTCAACTTTATATTGAACATGTATATCTTTTTCCTATGTAGTTAGAAGGGACAATGTGACATCAATGAGATCTAGTTGTTGAAATCCCAAGGCCACCTGAAAAGGGATACAAATAGTTGACTTATGGATAGATCTATCGTAGCTACGATAAACACAGGAAATAACCTAATCCCATGTGCGTGGATGCTTGGAGTTGCACAGGCACAAAATGTGTGTGATCATCCCATGGATGACCTCTATCTAGCCATCATTCTAGGGGCGGAAGGAAGTTTATTTGGCAATCTTGGTGTCCATCAATGGCCAGAGGCTTGATAAGAATGCAGTTAGGAACTTTATGTCCTAATTCAATATGATGGTTTATAGCATCCCAAAATTACCCAAATCCATCTGGAGATGAGATTGAAAATGTCTTCTACTGTGATACTCTTTTTGTATGGAATCAAAATGGCCATATTAGAAAATTTATCAACCACTATAACACCCTCGTCCCATATTACCCAAATAACGACCAACTAAGGTAAATATGCGGTGAGAGTGCACTATAATGGGATTCAACATCCTAAGTCACCTTAAGGAAGTGGAATCAATAGAAACATATCACACAAACCTTCCACGTCAGAACCAGAACTCCCAGGAGCCATCCCAACCACTCGGGTAACTAGCCCCTGAGACCAACTGAAGTTTTAGTGCATCAAACCCCTAGACACTCCCTTGATATGGACATGCATGCATCCAGGAGGCTCTATATGGATGCACATCATGGGTATGGATGCATTTGGGGACTTTTCTCCTCATTCTTGTGGCTGCAACTTTAGGATTTGTGCCACTTTTTGAGGACCAGAACTTAGGTCACTGCCCAAAACTTGATGACACCTTCAGAAAATAAAATTTCATAGCAGAACAAAGATATATTTGCAAAAATATTATAAGAACTATACTGGAACCCTATTAGCCATGACAGACATTTCGTCAGACATTTCAAAAATGTATAGTCTATAGGTTTAAATAATAAATCTGAGCATAAGGGTCTCATACTTATCTGAGAATTTCTAAGAATAATTGTTCCCTTATATCATTAGCTACATTATCATATATTAGTTCATAGATATATTGTTGATTCATTTAAAAATCAAAACATAAGGAGAGGCATACATCATCACAGTCATAATACATGCTTAACAACAAAAAAAATATCAAGGATAGATTAGCCATACAATCCACATATAAACCAATACATTTCCACATAAGATACCAAGGAAAGAAACTCTTATTAATGAATGCAAAAACCAACCTGGTATGGGACTACCATGTTTCACCTAACCATAGACTGGCTAAGCCAAATCTCTCTTCATCCAATCGCCCCCGTGCCATATTCCAAGCGTGAATTTGGGACTCAAACCAAAAGAACCAACCAGGGAATCCCGAGGCTAAACCACCTTACCCTCATCAATAGAAACCAAGCTTTACCGCAACCCACACTAGATCACTAGGCCAAAATAATAAACATGTAATAATAGGCTTTACCATGATCTCCACCAGATCACTAGAATGGATGCCACCAGATTTCTCCACCTGCACCGTGAGGAATTTTCCTATCTCCTAGTCTCCCAGGCTTTACTGTAATCCACACTAGATCACTAGGCCCCAAACTGAGACCCACTCTCCAGTATTTACCACATATCCCATCTTGGGATTACTAATCCTGATGGAGAGCACCCACCTTTAGGATTTAACATATATCCCGCCAATCACCGATTTAGTATTCCTAGAAACACTCCGACAACACAAAAATCGTCTTTACCACAACCGACAGTATGGTTCAGTGGTTACTAGGCCATGTGTTCTATTATTCAAAGATCCACATCACTCAACTTCGAATCCATCGAACAATCCATATCAATAAAAACATGAGAACCCCATCAAACCATGGCTATCCAGAAATGGAAAGGCTAGGCTGAAAACACTGTCACACCTAGCAAAACCCATGCCATAATAGTAAAGAACCATATGTAATACCATGCATGCAAAATCTAGCAAGGAAAACACACATGCAAATCGACACCTAC
The DNA here is from genome assembly GCA_031772625.1 of Pinus tabuliformis. NCBI lineage: Eukaryota > Viridiplantae > Streptophyta > Pinopsida > Pinales > Pinaceae > Pinus > Pinus tabuliformis. Next base: position 1,442,018,995 of record CM062818.1, on the reverse strand, counting down.
AAAGAATCCTATTGTAGCTGTTTGATCCTACTCTTCCTTTCTTGCTCCTTCCTTCCTATTGCCTTCTTTGCATTTCTTGATCTAATGCAAAAGTTCTCAAAGAAAAGGTTACGCTAACCAAGCTTGAGAAAAATCTTACCAACTGATCCTCGTAAGCCTTTTTATCAATGAGGCCTCTATTTTCTTCAATTTCCATTATTTTCCTTCATTTTCCTCCTCCCCTGCAACCTATGACCTTTCATCTTCCTTTTCTCCTAATTTCCATTATTTTCATAAATAAATGCTAAATAATGCCATTTTTCCTTTCCAAAGCCTTTTCCATTGACGTTGCCAATTTCCTTAGCTATAATAACTGAAATGAACACCCACTATGATGTTTTTCCCATCATTCAACTTGCAATACGTGTCCCATAACCATGTATTTATATATTTTTTACATGGATTTTTAACCATGGATGTTACAAAACCCTCCCCCTGGGGGAACAATGCCCTCGGTGTTCAATGACACCTATAACCAGCAAGACCAGTAAAAACAAAACATACTTCTCATGGAGCTTTATAAAACAGCTCGTTGCAGTATTTACAATGATCCCTACTGAGGCTCGCACCTCCACCCTCAAAGTAGTACCAAGATTCACCTCCTTCCCAGGAATTCCAAAATCCACTCCAATTTCAAATATGCATCCAATGTCCAGCGCTATAATCTTGCACCACTTGTACTCTTAGCGAATAGTTACTGGTTCATTGTTCTAGAGCACACTCCTAATGTGCATCTTATTCCATTTGGCAATGCTAATGACCAAATAAAATCCATCGGGCAATCCAGTCACCCCCTTTTGTGTAGTCGCTCACCTTCCAAGTTCCCGGACTTCCCCTATCCTAGGCGATCCATCGCTTGGCAAGGATTCCTTGCATCAGAAGGTGAATAACCAAGGCATATACCTACATAGAAACCATCATATCTATCATAGCATGCACATGGAAATCAACAGATGCTATTGGGTACCAGTGTCCCGTATTGGCTCTGCTCCTGAATGATTTACCCATATACTACTACCCATTCCAATTTCTTTCACTGCTGCTGCTAATTCTTGCAGTCGGTTTCAACCACCTAACCTAGACATTTCCCTTTCTTTCCTGTACCAAGCACATAACTGCTATTAGATTTAAAATAAATTGAATAACTTCAAATCATACCTCATTGGTGGCCTGTCAATAAGGTATACTTGCAATTTAGTTCCCTTCATGGTCACAACAAGTCAAACTAACATCTTTGACCAAGTCATCATGTATAAAGATATCACATTAGGTTATCTCAAAACACAACCACCATAGATCAAAATCATAAATCACATGTAACCATCATCAACCAAAATCATAGATCACATGTATTCATCATATAACTGAATGATAAATCACATGCATAATAAAACTCAAATAAAATATTGATACTTATCCTTTAATCAATCCTTATATTCTACCTTTGTCCTTACTCCGTACACATATTGGATCGATTGCCACACCTGACAAACACCTAGTTCCTTATCTTCAACCATGTGAACATACACATAGTGTGCATCACACACATACAACCACACACAACATACAACACCATGCAATACATGCACCTACACCTGACATACAACACATACACATACACATACACCTAGTGTTAAACATAACACAATACATACAACTACATCCGTTGTACACCAAAACACAATACATATACATACACAAAGTACAACACAATGTGTTATGCTCTTAACTTGCAAGACAATACTAGAATACCAAATATGTGAAGAAATATACCTAGAACATAGAACAATGATAAATAACAAGAAGTATTTTATTATCCACAAAGCAATGTTCACTTGCCTCTTCGAGGGGGCAACCTCCAATAGAGCTGGGTTCAATTACAAAATAAGACACGATGCTCCTTGATGGGAGTCTCTATCCTTTATATAGGATTCATACATGCATTACCATGGGGAAATACCATGGTTCTTATTAAAACCATCTATATAATACCATGGCCCATTTGCAACTAACTGTGGTCCCTTCATTAAATGCGAGTTAACCACTTATAATTATTAATATGGGCTTTATTGACTCTTTACTTAACTATAACTATGACTCGATCCTATTACATAAATAAGGGGGTTAGGTTTGGTGTTATGAAACCAACTCAAGACAAGATAGAAAAGATATATCAACGCCTTAGAATTCAGCCTCTTCGAGGGGGCAACCTCCTTTACATTACATAGATGAACAATTCTTGGATGATTCAAATGAAAAAACCTCCTTTCTATATATATGAGTCTAAGGAGTCACAATATAACCCAGCCGACCTAACAATAATAATATAAAGCCACAAAAATAACAATAGAGGGATTCCATGGGGCACAATAATAACAATATGGGGGCAATAGGGGCACAACAATATTAATAAGGGGTATAACTACAATAGTAATGGGGTAATCACTAGTATTATAGGGACCCAACATGCCCTTCTCCTTCAAAAAAGTGTTGTCCTCAACGCTTGAGTAGTTCTGGATACTTCTGTATAAAATTCTCATCCTGCCATGTGGAATCTTTAGCGGATAAGTTCTTCCACTTGATAAGATACTCCGAAATTGATCGATTTCGTAGCTGTCGAGTTCTTGTTTCTGTGACTGCTTCTGGTTCCAATATAATTTTTCCTTCCTCATCATGTTCTGGAAATATTGTTTGAACTGGAAACTTGTCGCCTATAACCTTCTTTAAGCATGAAACATGGAAAACTGGGTGCAATCGAGAAGTTGCAGGAAGCTCCAATTTGTATGCCATAGTACCAATCTTCTGCAACACCTTGTACGGACCATAATACTTTGGTGATAATTTATTATCCTTCTTAGCTTGCTTGAGGGACATTTGCTTATATGGTTGTAGCCGTAGGAATACCCAATCACCTACATCAAAACTTCTTTCACTGCGATGTTGATCTGCCTGTTGTTTCATTCTATTTTGTGCCAACACGAGTTTATCCTTTAAGAGTTGGATGACTTGTTGTTGATGTTCGATGTGATGTTCCACTACCTGAACCTTAGAATTTTCTCTTAAATATGATGTGATGGATGGTGGTTGATACCCATAAAGTTCCATAAATGGGGTCATTTTTGTTGCTGTATGTAAGGAAGTGTTATACCACCATTCAGCGAGAGGCAACCATTTGACCCATTGTGTCTGTTTATCAAATAAAAAGCAACGAAGATATCCTTCCAAACATTTGTTTACTATCTTAGTTTGCCCATCGGATTGAGGATGATAAGATGAGCTATGAGCTAATTGAGTACCAAGACAAGAAAATAATTATGTCCAAAAGTTTCCAGTGAAAATGGGATCTTTGTCACTTACAATAATCTTTGGGTTTCCATGTAGCTTTTGAATTGTTTCCATAAATGCAGTAGAAACTGTACTGGCTTTAAATGGATGTGATAATGCACAAAAGTGTGCATACTTGGTAAGTCTGTCAACTACCACCATGATGACACTCTTTCCCTCAGACTTGGGTAAACCTATGATAAAATCCATTGAAACCTCCTCCCAACGTTGGCTTGGAATGGATAAAGGGTTTAATAGACCCGGTGTCTTAATTGTTTCAACTTTATTTTGTTGGCAAACCAAACATTCCACCCCAAACTTTTGAATATCTGATTTAAGGCCATCCCAAAAAAATTCCTTCTTAACCCTGTGGTAAGTTTCTAAAAATCCTGAGTGCCCTCCTAAGGGAGAAGTGTGCAATTCCATAAGAATCTTTTGTTTTAGCTGGGAATTCTTATAGAGGTATAAGCGATCTTTGTACCATAACGAATCATTTTCCCAGCTAAATGTATCAGACGTATTGGAATCTTGTTGTAACTTTCGAATAAGTTCCCACACTTCTTCGTCATTCCTCCATTCCTCCCTTGGTTCGTTTATACAATCTGGTTGGATAATAGAAATGGCGCACAACAATGCTTCCACATCATCATCCTTTCTTGAGAGTGCATCTGCCACCACATTTTGCTTCCCTTTTTTGTAGATGATTTCAAAGTCATAACCCAACATCTTTGTGACCCACTTTTGTTGCTCTTCAGAGGATAATTTTTGTTCTAAAAAGTATTTAAGGCTATCATGATCCGTTTTTTACCTTCAAGTGTCTTCCCATTAGGTAGGATCGCCATTTCTTAAGTGCATGGAGTATTGCCAACATTTCCTTCTCATAAATAGCTTTGCTTAAAAACTTTCCCTTCATTGAACGACTTTCAAAAGCAATGGGTCTTTCATCTTGCATTAGAACAACACCAATTCCATTTCCCGAAGTATCACATTCTACAATAAAGGTTTTTGTGAAGTCCGGTGTAGCTAAGACTGGTGCTTGACACATTGCCTCTTTAAGATGTTCAAAGGCCTTTGTTGCTTCTGGAGTCCATGAAAATACATCTTTCTTCAATAATGTTGTTAGAGGTGCTGCTATTCTCCCATAATTCTTAACAAACTTGCGATAATACCCTGTCAACCCAAGAAATCCTTGCAGATGCTTTATGGATGTGGGGATTTTCCATTCCTTAATGGCTTTAATTTTTCTAGGGTCTACCTTAACTCCTTCATGAGATACAATATGACCCATATATTCCACCTCTTGGACTCCAAAGAAACATTTGGATCTTTTTACATATAATTGTTTCTCCTCCAATAGTTTTAGTACCCTGTCACCATGTCCAACATGATCCTTCCAAAACTCGTTGTAGATTAGTATATCATCAAAAAATACTAACACAAATTTTCTAAGGAATGGTTTGAAAATTGAATTCATCAAAACTTGAAATGTTGAAGGTGCATTGGTAAGGCCAAAAGGCATGACCAAAAATTCATAATGACCCTCATGAGTTCTAAATGTTGTTTTCGGAATGTCTTCAGTCTTCATTCTGATTTGATGATATCCTGAATGAAGATCCAACTTGGTGAAGTAAATTGATCCATGCAATTCATCCAGTAATTCATCAATGACAGGAATGGGGAACTTATCTTTAATAGTGAGCTTGTTGAGCTCCCTATAATCCGGACACATGTGCCATGATACATCCTTCTTACACACCAATACTACTGGAGCAGAGAAAGAACTTTGACTCGGTTGAATTATACCAGCCTCTAGCATTTCTGCAACCATACGTTCAATTTCACTCTTTTGGACATAGGGATATCTGTACGGCCTGATGTTTGGAGGAACACTTCCTGGAATCAGATGAATAGCATGATCATGATCACGCATAGGTGGGAGACCTTTGGGAGTCTCAAATACCTTGGAATGATTGTCCGAGACTTTTTGGAGATCTGGAGAAATAGATGATTCCGATGTGGAAACATCTAGTGAACATAATTGTGTAATTACACCTCTTTGTTCCTTTTTTAGAAGCTTTGTCATACCATTAGAACTGATTATCTTTCCTGGTTTCCCTGCAATACCCCTTAATTCAACTTCCTTTCCTTTTGTAGAAAATTTGATGAAAAGTTCTTGAAAATTAAAAGCTATTGTACCCAAGGATTGTAGCCATTGGACTCCTAGTACAACATCAACACCTCCCATTGGAATGGAAAGCATTGGGCTAGTCAATACATATTCTCCCATGGATAGCTTGATATTATGGCACTTTCCAGAGCAATTTATTGTTCCTCCATTGGCAATCATCACTTGACACTCTGGTGTTGGATATAGGAAGCAATTCAATTCTTTTGCTACCTTACAATGAATAAAATTGTGGGTGCTTCCTGAATCAATCAACACTATTACCTTTTTCTTCTTGATTTGTCCTTCTAGCTTGATGGTTTGAGGAGTGGTAATTCCCGCCAATGCATTACAAGATATGGTCGTATTTATTTGTTCTTCATCTAGGCTTTGTTCCTGGAGTATATCCTCTTCTTTTGACCTTTCTTGCTCCTTTTCTTCTTCCTCTTCACAATCTATGTAGAATAATTTCTTCTCAGCACACTTATGACCTTCAGTGTATTTGCTATCACAACTGTAACAAATCTCTTTTTCTTTTTTTTTTTCCAATTGCTGTGGTGTCAACCTTATAGGTTGTGGAAGACTAGGGGCAACAACACTTCCGTCTTTATAGTTGTGAGTGGTATGCTTCCTGGTTGCCATAATTTTGCTTTCCATTTTTCTTGCTAACCTGAATGCCTTCTCTAATGAATCAGGTTCCCAAAGGCAAACATCATGTTGGATATTATCCTTTAAAGACCCTATGAACACATCAATCCTATGCTCCTCTAAAATATATTTTACCCTTATGTTCAATTTTTGGAACTCCTCAATGTGCTCCATTATTGAACCCTTTTGTTTGAGACTTATCAATTGGCTAAAAAAAGTGTTGCTTTTTGTATCCTCATAATGTGCTATCAATTCTTCCATAAAAATTGCCCAAGTGATAAATTGTTTACGAGAGCAAAGCCATTGATACCATACAAACTGATTTGGTTCCAAATATAAAGTTTCCATACGTACCTTTTGTGTGTTTTGCACATTATTGAGATCAAAAAATTGCTCCATTTGTAATATCCATGTTGCGGGATCCTTGCCATCAAAATTATTCATATTTATTTTTGGAATATGGTGGGTTTTCGATCCCACATTAGAGTCTAAGAAATCATGATTAACATTTATTTTGTTCGCATCATGAGTTTCCTGTACCACCTTTTCACCATTAGTAAGTATTTCTTGTAGAAATTTTGTCAAATTTGTCTTCAAATCTGCCATGCCTGTCTTCAAATTTGTGTTCAAATCTATCTTCAAGTTGTCCATCTTAGCTTCCATGTCATTCATTTTAGCTTCCAAGCCATTCATCTTAGCTTCCATGCCATTTATCTTAGCTTCTGTTAGCTTTTGTGACAGTGACATTTGTTGCACTTGTTCTTGTAATTTTGATATATCATGTAGAATTTCTTCCTCTTCTTCATGAGTCATGCTCGAGCTTTCAGGTTCCTTACTAGGTGTTTGCATTTTCTTTCCTCATGGAATCAGTTATAGATAATAATTCTCTACTATGCCCTTTGAATTCCTTCAAAATAAATTTTCAAACCAAGCTTAAGCAAAAATTTAAGAAAATCTACACACCGTTTTTCACTTTGTAGGAGCTCGATATTGCCTCTGATGTATCTCTGTACTTTCCAATCATCTAGTTCTAAATTTGTGACTTGCAGTAGCCCTCTATGTTTTCTTTCCAATGCCACAAGTCTGACCCAATTTGGATTCTCCAAGGAAGAGTTATGCGAAATCTCCCACAGTGACTTGATTATAGACTAGTTCAGTAGAGCGAACTTGTACGACGTGCCACGAGTCACTGTTTCGACCTTTGGATCTGAAAAATGCATACAAGAAACTAAAGTCTGCCCTCTTTCTATACCTTCTTATAAAATTTCAATCTGATCCCCAAAGAGAAAGTTATGACTATTTTCCCCAGGTCACCTGTTTGGAATGTAATTCAGGAGTCTGCAAAAAGACCAACTCTCTTAGATCATATCTGTGCAAATATAGCACGACAAGCTCGGAAATTCAGACCTGAGATTCAGCGCAATTTCTTCTCAAATGGTTTTTTTTTTTAACTTCTGAAACGTCGCAGAAAAAAATTTATAGTGAAAATTCCATGATGACCTGTTTGGAGCAGCGAAACCCTAGAATCCAAAGCTCTGATACCAAATGTTATGAAACCAGCTCAAGGAAAGATAGAAAAGATAGATCAACGCCTTAGAATTCAGCCTCTTCGAGGGGCCAACCTCCTTTACATTACATAAATGAACAATTCTTGGATGATTCAAATGACAAAACCTCCTTTCTATATATAGGAGTCTAAGGAGTCACAATATAACCCAGCCGACCTAACAATAATAATATAAAGCCACAAAAATAACAATAGAGGGATTCTATGGGGCACAGTAATAACAATATGGGGGAAATAGGGGCACAACAATATTAATAAGGGGTATAACTACAATAGTAATGGGGTAATCACTAGTATTATAGGGACCCAACAGTTGGACCCTAACATGCCCTCCCCCATAAGAATAGCCTTGTCCTCAAGGCTGAGGCTACGGAAACTGTTGAAGGACAGTAGCTGGTTCCCAGGTTACATCTTCCAGAGAGGTGTCTTTCCACTTGACGAGGACTTCCTTGATCGTGTGGCCACGTAGGTGCCATTCTCGTGTGTCAAGAACTTGTTCAGGTTGGAGCCAGATTGACCCTTCTTCATCCATTTCAGGTAGACTGGTTTGAATTCTGCAATGGTTCCCAATCACTTTCTTGAGGCATGAGACATGGAAGACTGGATGGATTTTTGCAGTGGGTGGCAAAGGTAGCTTGTAGGCGACTTCTCAAATATGCTGAAGTACTTGATACGGTCTATAGAATTTTGGATATAATCTCTGACAACTCTTGTCTTTCAGTGATGTTTGGTTATATGTTTGTAGCCTCAAAAATACCTGTTCCCCTTCTTGAAATTGGCATTCTGAGCAATGTTGATCTTCCTGTTGCTTCATGTGATTTTGGGCTTGATGAAGATTCTCTCTAAGGTAGGCCAACATGGTTGTGCGGTTCTGTAGGAGTTGATCCACTACTTGTACCTTTGAGCATCCATTAATATAATAAGTAGGGGAAAGAGGGATTTGAACATAAAATGCTTCATATGGAGTAATTTTGATGGTGGCATGATAGTTGGTGTTATAACACCATTCAGCTAGAGGTAGCCACTGTACCCAGAGATGTTGCTTTTCTGAAGTGAAACACCTAAGGTAGGTCTCCAGACATTTGTTGACTACTTCAGTTTGACCATTAGTTTGTGGAAGATAGGAAGTACTAAGTTGTAGTTGGGTACCTTGTAGCCGGAAGAGTTCCTACCAAAAGTTACTAGTGAAGATCGAGTCATGATCAGACACAATGGAAGTGGGCATGCCATGCAATTTGAAGATCTGATCCATGAAAGATTGAGCGACCAAAGTCGATGTAAAAGGGTGGGGTAGGGTGAAAAAATGAGCATACTTAGAAAGTTTGTCCACAACCACCATGGTGACTGACTTGTTTCTTGACTTTGGAAGGCCCGTAATGAAATCCATAGAAACCTCTGTCTAGATTAAGACCGGGATGGGCAATGGCTGTAATGTGCCTGGGGATTTGACTGTTTCTCCTTTGTGGCACTGACAGGTGTCGCATTCAGCTACAAAAATAAGAATGTCCTTTTTCATGCCTGTCCAAAAAAATGATCGTCGAGTGCAAGCATACGTCTTCTGAAAGCCTGAATATCCTGCAGTGGGATATGAATGCAACTCAACCAAAATGCAACTTTTTAGGGTGGATATTGGTGATATTATGACTCTGTCCTTGTAGCAAAGAATCTCATCATGCCACGAGTAGCCCACTTTGGAATTTGGATCCGCCTACAATTGATTAATGAGTTGGGAGAGCCAAGGATGTGAAAACAATTCCTTGCGAGCCATCCATTCTGGAATGGGAAGGGAAATTGCAAGAAGGGTACTTTCCTCCTCAAATTGGTGGCATAATGCATCTGCTACAATATTTTTGCCCTCTTTCTTGTAAATTATCTCATAATCATATCCCAGCATTTTGGTGAGCCATTTATTTTGTCGTGGTGAGGATAGGCATTGATCCAAAAAATATTTAAGGCTTTGATGGTATCTGTGGATTTGGAAACGTCGCCCCAATAAGAATGGTCGCCAAGTATCTACTACATGTAAGATGGCAATCATCTCCTTCTCATAGGTAGATTGTCCTAGATTCTTCCCACTTAGTTGTTAGCTCGTGAAGGCCAAGGGTCAATCTTCCTGCATTAATACTGCCCCAATACCCGTACCAGAAGCATCACATTCAATCACAAAATATTTGGTGAAGTCAGGTAGTGCTAAGACTGGAGTGGAACACATGACATGTTTGAGAGCTATAAAGGCCTGTTGTGCTTCATCATTCCGGAGGAATGAATTTTTCTTGAGGAGTTGAGTCAGGGGCCTAGCAATGCAACCATAATTGCGGAAAAATTTGCGATAGTAGCCTGTGAGACCCAAAAATCCTCTCAAGCTCTTCAAGGTCTTTGGTTGAGGCCAATATTGCATTGCCTGGATCTTTTCGGCATCCACCCTAACACCTTCATGCCCCACAATGTGGCCCAAATACTCAACTTCTTCCATTCCAAAAGAGCACTTGGACATCTGGACAAATAATTTATGCTTGCGGAGAAGTTGCAAGAGTAGATCTACATGTTGAAGATGTGTGGCCTAGGTGCGACTGTAGATGAGGATGTCATCAAAGAAAACAAGGACAAATTTTCTGAGATATGGTTTGAGCAGGTGGTTCATAAGGCTCTGAAAAGTGGATGGGGCAATACAAAGACCAAATGGCATGACCAAGAACTCATAATGGCCTTCATGAGTTTGGAAAGCAGTCTTTGGAATTTCTACTTCTTTCATGCGAATTTGGTGATAGCCTGAGCGAAGGTTGAGCTTATTAAAGAATTGATCCCCATTTAGTTCATCCAGCAAATCATCGACAACAGGGATGGGAAATTTATCTTTGACTGTCAACTTATTGAGGGCCCTGAAGTCTGGACACATACACCATTCCCCATCTTTCTTGAGCACCATGACCATCGGCGATGAATAAGGACTAACATTGGGACGAATGAAGCCTACTCCCAAGAGTTCCTTGATGCTTTTTTCAATTTCATTATTTTGGGTGAACGGATATCTATATGGGCGCACATTTGGTGGTTGGGCCCTTGGGACTAAAGTAATGCTATGATCATGTTCCCCTCTCGAGGGTGGAAGCTCATGAGGCTTGTCAAAGACTCGCAGATGGTTGTTTAAGATCTGTTACATCTTAGGATGAATATGAAGAGAATTGGATTTGAAGGCCTGGATGGCATTAAATTGGGCTATAACTCCATGGTGGCCCTTTTTTAACAATTTTTCCATCCGATGTGAGGTGTGATAGAGGGAGCTCCCGCATGGAGTCCGTGGAGGGTATGTGTGTGGTTGTTCTGCTTAAAGCTCATATATAACTCCTGGAAATCCATTGTGATTGGGCCAAGTGTGTGAAGCCATTCAACACCTAAGATAATGTCGCACCCTCCCATGTGTATGGAAAACATGTGGGTCTTTAACTGATAATCCCCTATTTGAAGCTTGACATTTTCATAGCAGCCTTCACATTTCATTGTCCCCCCATCAGCAATTTGGACCTGGAAGTTAGAAACTACTTGGACAAAACAATGCACTGCTTCCACGACTCTTTGATGGATAAAGTTATGTGTACTGCCACTATCAATCAAGACTACTACTAGGCGATGCTTAATAAAACCTCTGATTTTGAGAGTTTGGGGAGAAGAAATCCCTACCAAAGCATGCAGCGAGATAACTGGTTCTTTAGGTACATTGTCCTACTGGTTGTCCTCTTCTTCCTCCTCTGGTTCCTCAAGTGGTGGGGCTTCATTCGATGAACTGTGATCAGTAGCATCAATTTGAAAGAATTTCGGTTCCTTGCATTTATGTGTGGGGGAGTATTTCTCATCACAGTAGTAACACAATCCTTTCTTTCTTCTTTCTACCATTTTTGCTAGTGACACCTTTTGAACCTTGAGTGTTTGGGTAGTGCTTTGAGCCTGGGTGGAGCAACTCTTGGCTATGAGATTTGGGTGATTGGACTGGGCCACTAAAACACGTTCTACTTCACGAGCTATACTGCAAGCATGTAGCCATGAGATAGGGTGTTGCAGTCGAACGTCGGCTTGTATGGCTTCTTTGAGACCACTAACAAAACATTCCACGTAGAACTCATCGTGTAGACCTCCTATGTGGAAAGCTAAGGCTTCAAAGGATGTAATATATTCGTTCACTGTTCCTGTCTATCGGAGCTTAGTGAGACGACCCGAAAAGTTAGATTCATGGTCAAAGCGATCTGTAAGAGCTTTTATGAATGTTTGCCAAGTCAAGGGCCTTCCATAGCAACATTGATGCCATTGCCACCATTGCCATCTTTCATTGTCTAAGTACATGCTAACCACACTAAGTTGAGTTGCATCATCCATGATGTGAGTTAGTGTGAAATATTGCTCCATTTGTGCTATCCATGTGGCCGGGTGAGAGCCATCAAATTTATACATGTCCAGCTTGGGTGGTCGCGATTGGGATTGTTGGTGGGTGCCAAAGAGGTGAGGAGACTGGCTAGACTCGCCCTTAATTTTTCATTGCCAATATATGCCTCCGCGCATTCCTCCATCTTTCCCTTTGAGAGTGTTTCATTTAAGTTCTTCAGCTGCAACAATACATCTTTCGATTGTGATTCAAGGTTGTCAATCCTCTCATTGGCCATAGCTTGAGCTCTAGTTTGTACCATGCACTGATCCGATGTACTTGAAATTTGGGACCGCCTGAAATTTTTTGCACTAACAATTGAATGGTACCACCTTGCTCAGCTCATCGACCTGATTCTTATGGGCTAAGTCTCCAATAAGCGTCCCGGGGGGTCTTAGACTTTTTTTTTTTTTTTTTTACTCCGAATAGAGTTTTACTCCTTGCTTAGGAATATTGTAGTGGGCAAATCCTAGAAAATTCAATGTTTCCCAAGGCCCTACAAAAATCACACGCAGGTATAGGAACCCACACAATTAGTTAGATCCAAATGGAGGATCTGATTGTTGTGACAGCTACAGATCCCAAACTGCTAGATCTGGATGGTGGATCTGATGGATCTGAATGGCCGATCTGATAGATCTAAACGGCGGAATTGATTGTTGCTGCTGCGACAAAACCCCACCTGTGAGGTATGATCTGGAAAATATGATGTGTGATGCAGAGATAGAGAAGAGAACTATGGTCTCCAGGAGTGTCAGGTGCTACAGATCGCAATATACATAAGGGTCTAACAGTAGTACTCGGCCCAATCTTTCAGGGCACTAACCAAGGAGGATCAACTGTACCCTTAGCCGTACAACCCAACTACCCTATTGTACGCGTGAGTAATCTCCCCGAGTGGTGTTCTTAATGTACTGTAGTAGCAAGATGGCTGATGGTTTATCTATGCCAAGGTTTCAAGGGAACTAGGGGGATTCCGATATACCCAGAGAGTACTTGGAAGAAAGTCTATGTGTGGTTCTATCTATTGCACCACTACTCGAAGGGGTACCCATAGGGGTTACAAGGGAGTCCAACAAGCGTGACCACCTCTTGTATTTCCTACATGCATGCCTCCCCAAATCTGCAGGTTTATGCGCTCAATGACAGATCCCATGGTTTAAAGACGTCGCAACACGTCTCTAGCCAAAAAAAATTTTGCTAAAAATTGGAGAGCCCACCGGCCCTGGAAAGCACTCTGATACCACTTGTTATGCTCTTAACTTCCAAGACGATACCAAAATACCAAATATGCGAAGAAATATACCCAGAACATAGAACAATGAGAAATAACAGAAAGTATTTTATTATACAGAAAGCAATGTTCACTTGCCTCTTTAAGGGGGCAACCTCCAATAGAGTTGGGCTCAATTACAAAATAAGACATGATGCTCCTCGAGGGGAGTCTCTATCCTTTATATAGGATTCATACATGAAATACCATGGTTCCTATTAATACCATCTATCTAATACCATGGTCCATTTGCAACTAACTGTGGTCCCTTCATTAAATGTGGGTTAACCACTTACAATTATTAATATGGGCTTTATTGACTCTTTACTTAACTATAACTATGACTCGATCCTATTACATAAATAAGGGGGTTAGGGCTGGACCCTAACATAATGAATACACTTGTCACAGTATCACGACTACGTAATGCACATCCATAGTACCGCATGCCCACAACACAACATGTATGACATTCCCACAATACCACATGTACACTAGCACCATATGTACAACATGTACACAATACCACCTGTACACAACACCACATCCACAATGTGTGTACAACATCACATGTACACAGCACCACCTGCAAAATGTGTACACAATCCCATATGTACACTGCACACCTATACAATGTGTACACAATCCCACATGTACACAGTACCACATGCACGACATGTACGTAGCACCACTTGTACACGGCACCACCCACAGGACATGCACACAGAACCACATGTACAAAATGTACACAACACCATGTGCACACAACACCACATGTGCAGTCATGGAAAAAACACCATATGTACCTAGTACCATATGTACAACAATGCCATATGTGCATAGCATTGCATATACACCATGTACATAGAATTATATGTACAAAATACTACACATCCAACATGCACACAACACCATATGCACACAACACTGCATATCCAACATGCACACAATACGATATGTACACAGCGCTGCATATCCAACATGTACATAACACCATATATACCCAACATTGCATATGTAATACACACACGACACCATATATACAACAAGGATACAACATCATATGTACACAATACTACTTATAAAACATTACACATCACCATATGTACAGTCAATGAATATACAACATGCACAACATATACACAACAATAGCATAGCACATCCAAAACCATATTGCCTCTACCAAGTAACCTTGCTTCTAGTATCTCTCTGCCATCAATTCTTATGTTAGCATGGCGCAAGGCACATTGGTTTCATTTTGCTGATGTATCCTTTAAAATTACCTATCATAACATAAACATAGGCATAATAAAAGCATACAATATTAATTCATATCCACATGATACCCACCTCATATATTTGTCATGACTACTCTTCCCACTTGAATCCTCGTAAATGAGGAACGTCTTCATGTCATTCACTTGCATAATCAATCATTCCTCCACAGGAATTATCCCTGGTAACCCTGTCAAACAATTGACATACATACATACATACATACATACAAACATACATACATACATGTATACATATAAAGATTAACGTAAAACAATCATGATCCTTGACGACCCTGTCAGATAACAACGTACACACATACATATATGCATATATACATTATCATAAAGGAATCATGATCACAACATAATTACTAGATATCATAAGGCCAAGGTTAAGAGAACTTCCTTTCTTCATGCACAACATGCACAATATTGAGAACAATAGTTCCCAAGATAACCAAGGCATATGAAACCTCAAATCCATTTATTTTACCCTTTTTGTTAACTTTCTTATGATTTTCCTATCACCATCCATTTACCTCAATGGACCCTGTCAATCCAACTAACTATCATACACTTGTCTTCATCTGCCCTTATACATGCACTGAGCTTCATCTAGGCCTTACATCATCGGTTGGGTACCACACAACTCTCCCCAAACTCCATTAACTTTCCTCTTTCCCAAACCACTTCCAAAGACTCAAAACATAAAAGGAAAGAACAAGAAACAAACATGAAGCCATCCATGAAAACCAATAACAATACGAAACCACAAATGGAGTGGCAAGGCCTTGCACTAGACATAAAAAAAACCACAAATCAAGCTCAATAAATCACAAAATAACAAAAGCAAGAGACTAGCAACAAACACCATCACTCCATCCCCATGGGTCCCTAGTGCCTCGAAGTGAAAGCTCAACCTGAACCTTCTTTAATATTTCATGGAAATCTATTTTTCCATGCAATCCCCTGCATCATACTGCCATAAACACATAACTATTAGTGCATAAGTAAACATAACAACATAGAAATTAGCTTACCTTATCGTATTAATGCAAAGCATGTTACCCTGTGACTATTCACACATGTCAACCATGTTCCAAATATCAATACAATCATATCTATCAATTTGAAATCAACCTTTACCAAGACTAACAATCATGTCATAATGCATAGTCAACTCATATTCCTTAGACATAATGCTACAACTGTCACCTATTACACTCAAGTACATGTCAGCTATCTCAACGCATATGTGTGAGTAAAACCATCTTAAAACAAGATCATTTCTTAATGCAATCTTATAGACAGATACTCATATTATGCGATTAATCAAACATTCAAACAAACTATAAATGTACTATGTTAGATATTAATCAAATAGATACATAATAGACACCAAACACTCAAACACCAAATAGACAACATAATCAAACAATAAAGCACCAAATATACGACATAAGAAAACTCATACCTTGATGTATCTCAAGGGAGGCTATCTTGTCTTCACAATCAAGCTAGATTAGCACGTTATAACTTCGCAACATATCACCTCAACTATAATTAAGGTAATAATATCCATAATAGTCACTAGCCAACATGTTCACATCATAAACTCATAAAAAAATTTCATTCATGCATAACAATCACATATGCACTGCTAGTCTAGATCAATATGAGATAATATCATAATATATTAACTCATACCTGAATGTCATAACCATGATCATATATATAGGCCAATCCAATTTAGTATGATACATATAACATCAATATCTTAATGTAATAGCCATAATCATCAAGTTACTAGAATGTAACAACAACAAGTTATATGTCATGCTCATCAACAACATATAACCTAATCATCAAGCTAACTATCATATACCAACGAAAAGTTAACCTATAAAATACTCATCAACAACATATAACATAAACATCAATCTATCTAACATAAACCAACAATAACAATGCATACAACCACATGTTACTATCATTCATGACTATCTAACACATGTGCATATGACTACACTAATCAACTATCATCTATCATGCATGTAATCATAACATCAATAGAATGAAAGGCATACACATAACCATAACACATATAACAATCCTTAACCTACATACCAACTTTTCCAACATACAAACTTGTATGACGACATGCTCTTGCCTTGAAGTTTAACGTTGCAACTTCACTTTGATGGTCTACATCTCCTTCTTTTTCTCAACTAACTCATTAGCATCAAAACATACGAATAACATCATGATCACCTAACTACAAACACTGACCTCACAATGCATGTCTGACCTACCATACATGCATAACCATAACTCTGACAATGCATGCATAACAACTTGTAGATACTGACATGCATAAAAAATTCATATACAACCAACATGCATTCATGAAAAATGCATCCCAACAACAACATCATCAACTCCTACATGGAAACACAACTATAACAATGAGCACCACCATGCATACAGAATGAGCACATAGTCCACAAACATAAAGAACACATATGCAACTAACATGCAGGCATGAAAAACACATTCCACCCATCTAGTTCAAGGGTTGAACCATTCTCTGATACCACTCTGTAAAGACTTGTTGTGGCCAGCAACAACCTCCCCCCTTTTTTCATTTAAGTGTTGTCCAAAATATTAAATGAATGGGGACCCTTAGTTAAAATTTAGGAAAAGCAAGAGTTTCGTTTTTTCAAAATAAGGTTACCATCGTAAACTTAGGAAGATCTTTTGAATACTTTAAAACCTAAGTTTATGATAAGGAAAAATTCTTTAAAAAGCCGCATCATAAAATGATAGAACACTTCCATTTGGGTATAATCCCGGTACGTGCAAGAATCTCGTACTAAGCAATATATCGCATCACAATAAAGTAATGCTAATAAGAAAAACTTCAATATTTTCCGATTTGCGATAACACCGATCGCAAGAGCGCATATCACAGGGAATGGGCTAACAAAATTTGGCAAGCATAAAACTTTTGCGATCTGCGATGTTGCGATATCGCGATAAAACGATGGTTGCGATATTAAGCCAAATCAACTCTGCGATGTTATATTTGTGAGTCAGTGAGAGAGCGCGATAGTGCAATAATGCGATGTCGCGATCTGCGACGATTGCGAACCAAAATCACTCCATCACGAATCTTTCGGGCACGCTATTCAAGAAAAGCCACTTACCATAATCTGACTCAAGATCATGCGCTTTTAATGATAATAAAGGAATTAGTTGTCATCTATTAATGAAATGTAGACGCGTGCTTTTGCAAAGAATTACTTCACGTAAGGTGGCATATTTGATATATCTGCTGCATTTAAGACTCTCCCATCACCTTTCTTGATCAGTCATTTCCATTTCACTTGTGAGCTGCAGGAACGGAGAGCGAAGGACGATACAAAGCCATACGCAGGAAGAAATGGGAAAGAAAAATAAAGCTCAGGGCTCTGAGGTGAAGGAAATGGCACCTTTATATACAGACACAGCTTGTAGCAGAGACGTAGGGATATCGACATCGGAAAGCATGTATAGATTGCTTGAAGAAGAAAACCCCAGAATAATGAAGGTTACCACTGTCGCAGACTCACAGGGCTCTTCCGAAGCATCCTTAGAAGAACTAGCGTGCTCATTCCTTCATTGGATAGCAGCAAGGCCCAAAATTCTCCCATATAGGGATATGATCAAGTGGATACTTGACAACGCAGAAATGAACAACAGACAGTTCAAGATTCAAGGACATGGGCTCATCGGGTCATTCGCTGCACAAGATTTAAAGCTCATGTATCATCTTCCTGAACCGCAGGTGACTTACAATGCACAATTCATTAAAAAATTTGTGGCGGAGAACCCAAACCTATCACAGACCACCAAAGGTTGGTCCAGAAAAGATGAACCACTCAAGAAAGACAAAAACGGTATGTACAGCACTGGTTCCCTCACCTCTCCGTATTGTTTTGCTGCGGCCATGCTTTGTAGATTATTTGGTATGCCAGATATCAATAAGTTTTCATCTGAATGGTTACCATTGATAGATGCTGCCACAAATGCTGTTATTATAGATTGGGCCAAGACCTTTTCTGATAACCTATTCATGGCTATTATCAATTACCAGTCTAAAAGATCCATGTCTCAAAGGATCTATCCCCCTTTTTACCTATCCGCATATGTTATGGATTCTATTTGTTATGTGTCTAAATTTCCCGCTATGGGTTGGAAATGGACAACTCAGGACCCATTACCCATCCATGTTTATCATAAGATATTATGGGATTCTCAGTTCATTCCACATTTCTATCAGATTTGTCATGGGCTTATCTTACCCATGTATAGAATGATGTATGATGAAGACCCCCCGAGGTGCTCACCTGAGGCACATATAGATATCATCCCCATCGCAAGATGGTTCGAGGAAGAATGGTTCACCTATATTAGAGAATTTAGAAGCACCGTCCCCCATCATGTCCTACCTTTGTATATCCCTGACAAACTTCTGGCTCGAGAAATTGCATATCAAACCTGTTCAGAAGGCGGCCTAACTAAAGACCTTAAAGACAAAAAGAAGGCCATATGGCCACAGTTTCCTGTAGCTTGTGCAGCCTTTTCGTTGTTCGATGTAGGTCACGCATTCACCGAAGTACAGAATATGACGTGTCTACAATTATTTAAATTCCCGGCAAGACCATTTGACCCAAATGAGGTTGCCCAGGATTTCACAACGACAGTCAAGATAAAAGTGTTCGTTGGAAAAAAGGATTTATTTGATGATATATTTCAGAGTAAAAGCTCACTTCAGGAAATTTTGCGGGAAGCCCAATCACGATTGTCTCCAGATGACCTCCAAAGATTCATGGTATACAGGGAAAGAAGACTAGCCAGTGTTCCTCTAGAAAAGCTGCGACTATCTGCCAGAGAACCGACTCCAAGCATTAGCCTCAGTGGGAATTCAAACACTTCTGGATCTAAATCTAAGACTGGACAGGAGATGCCTGAGCATTCTAAAAGATCTGAAAACAACCAAGATAGGAGCGAAGAGTCAGCTAAAGACACCGCTCAGTCAATGGAATTTCCACAACAGCAAGTTACCGCCTCCTCGCCAAAAGATGTCCCCCCTCTCGTCATTGAAGCACCACCCATCACAACAGAATTAGATAAGGAATGGGAAACCTTCAACGAACTGATCAATCTTGAAGGACAAGCCCCAAAAACACCTGTGAGAAATACACAGGTAGCACAAGAAGTGGGCTCAACCATAGTCAGCAATGTTATAGAAACGGAGCATATTCCTATCACTCCATCTTCTGAGCTTCTACTGAATGTAGAAGAAATTCCCCCACTAGACATATTTTATAGTCCCCAACATAAAGCAGTTGTAAGAAGACAGAGAAAAAAGAGGAAGTTAGAAAATACACTTTCTCAGGATGTTGAACAATTAGACGTCCTATGGAAAGATCTTGCCAGTAATCCGACTGAAAATCTCACCAAACTGTCTCAGATCGCAGGGGAGTATGCCTCTGCGACTATTGACAAAGCGTCAGAAGTACAACAATTGTTGAAAGAGCAAGAAAATCAGATACAAGTACTGCAACTATAATTGCAACAAGCCAATGCTAATAATGAGGCACGCAAACAACTTGAAAAGTTGCAAGAAGACTTCCAACAAATGCAAATAGGTAACCAAAGAAGTTTGGATGAAAAGGGAAAACAATTGTAGGATGTACAAGAGATGCACAGAGATGACCCTAAACTTACAAAGTTTATTTCAGAATCTATTGCCTTGAATGAACAACTACTGCAACAACAGGAAGTGTTGGGACAAAAGATATCACAGTGGAATTATTATTGCGAAATGCGTGATAAGATCACCAATCAAGTGGTCGACTTTTGAAGTGACTATGATTAGATTGACAAACGAGTGATGGAGTACTTGGCTTGGTAGGATGAAGACGAGGGAAAAAGAGTAGGCACACCCAAGATAAATGAGAATCATAAAGAGTTGCTCTTCAACAAGTGGGACGATCAAATCAGGGAGGCAGAACAAGCAGCGGAAACAGCGGCCACGACAGTGAGCATTCTTATCGACTGTGTAAATGAGAATTTGCACAGAGAAAATTTAATCGCAGAGACCACCCCGGGGTATTTACCAAATAAACTACGACTAGAAGCAGAATGGAAGCAGAAGGCGCAAGAAAAGGGAAAAGCGATCCAAGCACTAAATAGGCTAAGTTGGGAGTGTTACTAGGCATACTTGGTGAAGCCACATAGTCAGTGGATGACTGTGAAATGTATCATAAATGCGGCCGAAAAAGTAGTGCTAGCTCTCATAGATTCCGTTTTCTCAGCCCAGCTCAAAGCAAAAGTCAGCCAGCCGACTCTCCTTAAACCAATGATGAATGCATGCAGCTTTAAGGACCAGAAACAGAATTAGCTTAATTTGGAATGTTGTTTTTACTTAAAAATTAGATTAGAAAAAGGGCGGTCATTTGAAAACCGCATCCTAAATTTTGTAAATAAACTATTATTAGAATTAGGAAGTAGTATTTAAACCCTTCTCATGGACTTAGAGAAGGGTCTAGAAATTTGTCAAAAACTTGTCCTTAGAACATGCACTTTTGCACCCTCAGAGGAGGTTTTAATGAATGAATGGATCAAGGTTTATTAATGTTTGCATTTGATATTTGCTACTGATGTTGCACTTCTGTACTCTTGGTAGATATTAGAACAAGGAGAGATAAATCATTGTTGCTTGAAGCTTATGAGTAGGACCAGTCATAAATGGTACTTTTATCTCTTGACCATTTCTGCTTATATTCTTAAAGTGATATACAGTTTTTAGTTGTTTATATGTTATTGCATGAATGTTTGAGTTACCATTTGGCACTTTTGTACAGTGGAGCCATTTATTTATGTTTGATATATGAATAACTTATTATGCGATATGCTGTTCAAAACTGTTTTGCCTAAATTTTTATGCAAAGTGGTTCATCTTCATTGATTTCCATTCTTATTATAGCTGAATGATCTTTATTACCAGTTATTATTTGAAATCTCTCTAGATCGCATAATAGAAGAAATATATCCCGGGTTAGCATAGATTAGATGTGTTGTTTTCATTAGATTACAATAGCATAGAATTAGATTAAAGTAGCTTAGATTAGAACCCTTAGATCAGCATCATCCAACTCTGCACACACACACACCCTTAGATTGGGAAACTGGTCCCATTATCCCCAGTCGGACCCGCTATACCAAACGGGTAAGGAGCTGCCAACCAAGGTCCGGACCGGGTGGGTATCCCCCTTGTTGTCGACCCGATTTTCGGGGCTTCAGCAAGACCTCAACCCTCATCTACCCAAGTAACTAGAAAACCGAGGTAAATATGCAATGAGAGGCCACTATAATGAGATTCACCCTCCTAAGTCACCTTAAGGAAGTGGAATCAATGTAAACACACCACACAAACCTTCGACATCAGCTACAAAACTCTCAAGAGCCATCCCATCACTAAGGTAATCATCCCCTAAGACCAACTGGATTTTTTGTGAATCGAACCCCTAGAGGCTCCCTTAATATGGACATGCATGCATCCAATAGGCTCCAGATGCATGCACATCATGGGTATGCATGCATCTGGGGACTTTTCTCCTAGGTCTTGTTATTGCAACTCTAAGATTTGTGCCACTTTTTTAGACCTAGATTCCAGGTCATTGCCCATAACTCAATGACATCTTTAGAAATGAAATTTCACAGTGGAACAAAGATACATTTGCAAAAACATCACCAAGGACTAGACTGGACCCCTACTAGCCATGACAGGTATTTCATCAAACATGTCACAAATATGTAATCTAGAGGTTTAAATAATAGATATGAGCATAAGGGTCTCATACCTATCTAAGAATCGCTAAGAAGCATTGTTCCCTTATATCATTAGTGACATTATCATCTATAGGTCATAGATACAATGTTCATTTATTTACAAATCAAAACATGAGGAGAGGCATACATCATCACTGTTATAATACATTCTTATAACCAACATAATATCAACATAAATGTCAAGGATACATTAGCCATAGAATCCACATATAAACAAATACATTTACACATAAGATACCAAGGAAATAACCTCTTATTAATGAATGCAAAAGCCAACCCGATATGGGACTACAATGTTTCACCTGACCATAGACTAACTGAGCGAAATCTCTCTTCAAGCAATCACCCTTATACCATATTCCAAGCATGAATGTGGGACTCAAACCAGAAGAATGAACTAGGTCATCCCAAGGCTAAACCACCTCACCCTCTTCAATAGAAACTAGGCTTTACCACAATCCACACCAGATCACTAGGCAAAAACAATAAACGTGTAATAATAGGCTTTACCATGATCTCCACCAGATCACTAGGCCAAAATAATTATGGACGCCATCGGATTTCTCCACCTACACCGTGAGTAATTTTCCTATCTCCTATTCTCTCAGGCTTTACCACAATCAACACCACATCACTAGGCCCTAAATTGAGACCCACTCTCCAGGCTTTACCACATATCCCATCCTCAGATTACTAGGCTTGATTGAGAGCACCCACCTGTAGGATTTACTGTATATCCTGCCATTCACCTGTCGAGGATTCCTGGACCCACTGACGCAACACAAAATCTGGCTTTACCGCAACCCATAGTCTAGTTCAGGGTTTAATAGGCCATGTGCTCTATTATTTAGACGTCCACCTCACTCAGCTTCAAATCCATCTAGAATCTAGCTCAACATAAACATGAGAACCCCATCACACCATGACTATTTGGAAATGGAAAGGCTAGGCTAAAAACATTTTGACACCTAGAAAAACCCATACCTTAATAACAAAGAATGACATGTAATACCATGCATGCCAAATCTAGCAAGGAAAACAGACATGTAAATCGATACTTGCAAAAAATTCTACTATAGTTACTTGATCATGCTCTTCCTTCCTTGCTCCTTCCTTCCTCTTACATTCTTTGCCTTTCTTGATCCAATGCCAAAGTGCACCAAGAAAAGGTTACACTGACCAAGCCTGAGAAAAATCTTATCAATTGATCCTTATAATCCTTTTTATCATTGAGGTCTCTCTTTTCTTCAATTTCCATTATTTTCCTTCATTTTCCTCCTCACATGGAACCTATGACCTTTCACCTTCCTTTTCTCCTTTTCTCCTAATTTCCATTATTTTCATAAATGAATGCTAAATAATGCCATTTTTCCTTTGCAAATTCTTTGCCACTACCTTTGCTAATTTCCTTGACCATAATGACTGAAACGAACACCCACTAGGATGTTTTTCCCACCATTCAACTTGGAATGCGTGTCGCATGACTGTGGCCTTATATATATTTTTACATGGATTTTTAACCATGGTTGTTACAACCCAAAAAACACAATCATTACCATGCTTGGTAGAAGGAAGGCAGGACATATAGTCCATTGAGATGGATTCCCATGGCCAGTTAGGAGTAGGCATAGCCATGTATATACCTTGTTTCATAAAGGGTGGTTTGTAAATGGTACATGTGATGCAAGACTTGATATAATTTCAAACGTATTATTGAAGTTTCAAACAATAAAAATAATTCTACTATAGTACCACTTTATTCTCCACACCAAAATTCCATGGTACCCGATTGTATTCTTCCTCCCAATCATCTTAGCACACTCACTTGAATGAATAGAAAGGTGTCCCAGGGAGCACAATAGTGCATTTTAGAGTTGGAATTATAGAGTTTTGTTCCCTACTATCAACATATGTTATGTGGCATCAAATTCTAAGTCATTGTTATATAGTTGTGTCCATCCAAAGGTCTCGTTCCCACAAGAGTTGAGAATAGCAGTCAGTTCCATAACCAAGGGTTGACTAAGGTATTCGGTCACATGTTTGGTGCTACCCTTCTTATATTTGATGCTCAAATGGAATTGTTTTATATATGTGGATAATTTCTAATGGTAATGATTCTATAACTTTCCTTGTGTCTACATAAATTGAAGAGGTGTATGATCCTTGTGGATGATTGTTTCATTCCATAGAATATAATTTTCGATTGCTCGTAGGCTTGAATGAGGGAATACATCTCCTTATCATAGATAGGTTAGCTTTGAACAATATCAGAGAGTGTTTCACAATTATAGGCTACTGGATGTTGTTGATGAATGGAAATTGCACCAATAAGATAGTCAGAGGTATCTATCTCAATCTCAAAGGGTTTTTGCAAGTCTAGAAGGTTGAGGACTAGTGTAGAGTAAAGTTTGTTTTTATTTCATTGAATTCCTTCTATCAGGACTCAAACTAGAAAAAAATAAATAAAATAAATAAATAAATAAATAAAATTTCTTTTCCCTTGGTCACTTGACTTAGGGATCCCCAACAAAAATCATGAACAAAATTTACCAAGGCCCAAGAAGTTGTGAAGCTATATTAGAGTCATCAGGGCCGACCAATCCCAAATGACTTGAATCTTGGATAGACCACAAGTACACCTTGCTCATCAATAATTTAACATAGATATTGGACTTTTTTTGTGCCAAAGGAATTTTTTCCAAGTTAGCACGTATGTTTTGTTTCCAAAGTGTGTGAAGGACCTACTGAATATTCTATAAGTGTTCTTCCCAAATCTTGTTGAAGATGAAGATATCATCCAAATACAAAACAAAAACAGAGTTTGTGAAACACCAACCACAAGATATCATCCATCATCTTTGTGAAAGTTTATGGAGAATTTGTCAAACCAGAGGGCATGAGAAACCATTGAAAAATATCTTCCTTGGACATGAACACAATCTTCCACACATCAATTGGTTCTATTGGGACTTGATGATAGCTAGACTTCAAATCAATCTTACTGATGTACTTTCCCACCTTGACCTATTCAAGAAGGTCATCAATTCAAGGAATGAAGTATCAGATCTTGACTATGACTTTGTTCAAGGCTTGATAATTAATACAGAGTCACCATGTCCCATCTTTCTTATGAACAATTACAATTGGGATTCCATATGACGAGGAAATTGGTTTGGTGTTCCCTTTTCGTAGAAACTCTTGGATCTGCCACTTGATTTCCTCATTTTATAGAAGAGAGTGATGATATATTAGCCCATGGGTTAGAGGTGTGTTAGGGGTCACATTGATCAAATGTTTGACCTGATAGTGCAAAGGTACCCGCATGGGTGAAAAGAAGATGTCTTTGTAATCTTCCATGACCTTATCCACTTTCCTTTAGTGCAAAGCTAATATTTTCTTTATCAAAAATTTTATGGAATGAAAAATACCATTATAATAGATTTAACCATTTGACTAGAGCATCTACATCTATCTAGCCTTCAAATATAAGAATCTCAAAATTAGCTTATACCTTAAAGGGGTGGGTGCCTCTGAAGTGGCCACTTGATGAACATGTGCCGCCTATTCACATCCGTTAAAGGATTTGGTAAAAATTATCCATCATATCATTCCTCTGTTTCTTAAGGTATTCTTCGAGAAATAATTTAATGAGATTTCCTCATCCCTCATCTTTCTTTTCTTCCACCATGGGAGGCCATCAAGGTCATTGAGGATGGTCTTGCAAGGGCTCAAGCATTTTGAGTTCCAACTTCATATACCCCAACATCATTGGGGACATGCAAAAAAAATAGATAAAGAGTAGTCCAGTATGATACCATTGATCTAAATTTATGAAGGGAACAAAATGATATACATCTTTATAATGAAAACATAGACATAGAGTGAAACTAGAATTCAATTAATAAATGGAAAATGTTGAAATTGTATACATGCAAAATGAAAGCAAACTAGCTCGAAATATGGTAGCTTATCTCTAAGAAGATATGTGATAGCTATGCGCCTTCATTGAACTATCTTATAATCAAACTCAAAGGATTTTTTTATCATAAAGAACTAATGTGAAACCCTAAACATCTAAAAATCTAACCACGAGAGATAAGGCGTCAAAGGATTTTGGGCTTTGATGGGGTAAGTTGGAATGCGAATGTCCCAAGGTCATAACTTTAGCATACAATCTCTATTTTTCATGCATGATCATAAGCTCATTCCCCAAGAAAAACATGGTTTATAGGCTCAAAATGGCTCCGAAAGTATATGAACTAAAAATTTCCAAGATAGAAAAATGTGTTGTGAGCTAGTGGAATAAATGGGTGGCCAGCAATATGTGCTTGGAGTAGTCCTCCCACCTTAGGAAGAAATGGTATCTATTGCATTAAGTTCCTCCATGATATGCGAAATCTTCCATTGAACTTGGTCCCTAGTGAGCCACTTTCTTTTGTAGACTTTTACTGCAGATTCAACAACTTATGTGATATGTTAAAGCACAAACGAGAATCTACTCTACTCTTCAACGGAAACCAAATTTGATCGATGAAAAAAATAATAAGGAAAGGAAGAATATAAATCACACATAAGACAATATTTCTTTGGGGAAAGAAAGTTATAAAAATCCTGACTATCTATATTACATTAACCAGAAGATATGAGAAGAAAATACAATGCTTGTTCAACCCGAACAATTCTTGCAATAGTATAATCTATCTCTCTGCCCCACAAGCCAGCTCCATACAACACTTAGCCAATTATTCTTCCTGTCAAGCCAATTCCTGGTATAATTAGCCCATATTCAATTGGGAAATTCACTCTCCATAACTATGCAATCCATCCATAGGCTCTTAACTAATTCCATGCACCATCTGTACAACTTGGAAAATTATACAATTTATAGTACATTGTCCCTGAACTCTAATCTCAAATAAGTCTTCCTATGAACTGAAATGCATGAGTTATTTATGAGTGAATCTTTAGTTAACTAGTGTGGTTCTAAGGATGTAGTGGTGCCCGTCCCCACTGCTAGACCTCCTACTAGTTCCTCCAACAATTAGAACTTGTTTAATTGAGTATAACTCAGTTAGACTGAGTTATCTAATTACAACTCAAAAGAACTCAACCTGGGCCCCTAAAATTTAGGGATCACTCTACATGACTCTAGATATACTTCCAACTCGAATTTTCTAAGTCAATTAAGTCACTTTAACTTAATTAACTATAACAAGTTTCTATGAGAATAGAATTTCAATATAATTCAAGAACAAATTAAATTGGAATTTCTTGTTTCTATTTTTAACACTCCCTCTCAACAAGAAAAGGATTATCTACTACCCCGATCCTACCTTCGTGAAACTCAAATTTTCATCTTGACAAGGCCTTTTCCAAAATATCTACATCCTACTCCTGCATGGGAATGTAATCCAACAACATAATTCTCCTCTTCACAAAATCTCGAAGATGATGATACCAAATATCAATATGCTTGGACCGATCATGAAAAAATGGATTTTCAAAGACTTTGATACAACTCTGGTTGTCATAGTAAATCACAATTAGATCCATCTCCTAACCAAACAAATCAACAAGAATCTTCCACATCCAGATAGCCTCACAATTTGCTTGACTAGTAGCCATGTACTCTACTTCTGTTGACCTAAGTGTAACTGATCTCTGTTTCCTATTGAACTAAGAAACAACTGCTGGCCCAATATAGAAGATCCCATGTAATGTGATCTTCCGGTCAGATGGACTCCCTACCCAATTTGCATTGTGAAGCCTTTAAGCTTCACTCCCTCTATCCATCTATACCATAAACCATATTGGGTGTTGCCTCTAAGGTATCTCAACACATGTTTAACTGCCTTCCAATACAACTTGGTCGACTTAACCATTGCTTGAATAAGCTTGTTAACTGCATAACACATGTCTAGTTTTTTGTTTACCAAATGCATGAGTGAACCCACAAGCTTCCTCTAAATAGTAACCTCCACTACTTCACTGGAAGTAGCATCCTCCCTCCATCTACTTGCTAGAGGCGTCTCCATGGGTTCACTACTCTCCATGTGCAACCTTTTGAGTATATCATTGGCATACTATCCCTTAGAGACAAAAAGTCCTCATCACCTTGCCATACTTCCATACCCATAAAGTAGTGCATGAACCCCAAGTCCTTCATTTCAAACTCTCTTGCAAGATCCTCTTTACAAGACATGATCAACTTATTATCACTTGTCAGAATCAAATCATTAACATATAAAACAATAAAGATCAATTTACCTTCATCCACAATATGGTAAAGGTTTGCATCTGCTTCACTTTTGGTGAAGTCCAACCCGCTAAAATAGCTATCGATCCTATTGTACCAAGCACAGGGTGCTTGTTTCAGTCCATACAACACTTGTTTGAGTTAGCACACATGTGACTCTCTATCGAAGGTCTCAAATAATTTAGGCTACTCAATATACACCTCTTCCTCAATCATGCCATTGAGGGATGTTGTCTTTACATCTATTTGATGTATCTTCCATCCCATATGTGCTAACAATGGTAGAATGGATTTGATTGATGAGTACATTGCAACATGATCAAAGGTCTCATCGTAATCAATCCCCTCCACCTGAGAAAACCCTTTGCCCAAAAACTTGGCCTTGTGTTTCTCCACACTACCATCCACTTCTTGCTTTACCTTGTAAAGCCATATGCAACTCACCACTAACTTTTCCTCTGGTCTTGGGACCACATCCCAAACATTGTTCCTGACAATGGAGTCATACTCCTCAACCATGGCATCAACCCAAACTGGTTGCTACATTGCTTCCTTAAAATAGGATGGCTCAGTCTCTACATGTCCACTCATCAGAGCCATGTAGCTAGTGTATCTCTTCGGTGACCTCCTCTGCCTACGCTATGATGTGAGTGCTCCCACATTCTCTCTAGCATTATGCAATAACCTGTCATCCTATTTGGCATGCTTTCTCCCATCTCTAGAAGACTCTACATGAGTGGTTGTAGCTGCTCCATGATCCTCTACATGTGGCTGCTCCACATCATCATGAGGTTCCTCCTTTCGATCTAGAAGCTCCTCAACTACATGTACCTGAAGTGCCCTCTCAAAGGAACATCTCATGGCCTTCTCTTCATCAGATTTTACATCCCTACGAACCACTATCATCCTATTGGTTGGAAGGTACACCCGATAGTTGTGAGGTTTATAATTGTACCCCACAAATATCCATAACTTTGTTGTTGGCTCAAGTTTCTTCCATGCATCTTTGGTTACATGGTAGTAGACTGATGAACCAAAAATTCTAAAGTGTCCCATATCTGTTTTCTTCCCTGAAAAAGCCTCTTCCAGTGTACTCATAACAAGAATTTGATGAGGGTTTTTTTTCTGCAAATAAATAGTTGTGTTGCATGCTTCAACCCACAAGTGTAGCAGTAAGACTTGATCATGCAACATTGCCCATGTACATCCTATAATGCTTCTATTCTTGCTTTCATCCACCCCATTCTACTATGGGTTATGATGTGCTATCAACTCCCATCAAATGCCTTTCAATGCATAAACGTTTTTGAACTCATTCAGCACATACTCTCCACCATTATCACTCCTGAGAGATTAAATTTTCTACCTGTATATTTCTCAACCAATGCTTCAAATTTACAAAACTTTGCAAAAGTATGATCTTTCTTCTACATGAATAATATCCAACACTTACAAGAAAAATCATCAATAAATATAACATAATAATTGTACTTGTACGTGGATGTTATTGAGAGTGATCCACACACATCTGAGTGAACTCAACTGAGGATCGCATGTGCTCGATTATATTTGTCATGAAATGAAGCTTTGGTGTATTTTCCCAAAGTACACCATTTACATGTGTCTACCTCCTCCAATGTACCTTTGGGAAGATCGGTAGAAATTTACTGCATGATCTTCAAAGCACCTTGGTGCAAGTGACCCAACCTCCTATGCCACAACTCACTGATGTCTCGGCTTTGGACCTTCTCTGCTTTTGTGCTCAAGGAAACACAATATTCTGCCTCCAATTTGTAGAGATTCTTCACTCGATCCCCTACCCTCTTCACCTTTCCTGTGGCTATATGATGAAGGAAAAACTTTCCCTTACTAAAGATCATATCATAGTTGTTATCCTGCATGATCCAAAATGGATTTTGGATAGACTCATAAGTATAAGTGTTCCTCACAAAGGAAAATGAAAGTCCAAGGAAGTTCCTAGAAATAGCCCCATGGAAGAGATCTTTCCCTTTTGAATCTCTTGCAACTTGAATAGGAAAAAAAGGACATAGGATGCAGAAGATATCACAGAAAGAAGATGCGCTTTGTTCTTTGGAAAAAGAGGCAAAATCCCCTAAAAATGGCAAAAAACACTTATAAAGGGAAATCGCATCAAAAATGGTCCAAGAGGCAGACTTAAAGGGGTGGAAGGACCCTCGATCAATGATCTCCAACTCATCACATTGGAGGCAGGCATTTATGCAATATCGGGACCCCGGACTTGGTGATTGCAATTATGCGATATGCTGATTACCGATGATTGGATTGGCAGATCGACATCGGCGATGGATAGAACCCCTCGGCCATTAGGAATGCGATATGCGATAGCAATCACGACATGCAATCTCAACCGTCAGATCAGGAAAGGAATGGACGGACAGGATTAAATCGACAACTGGCGATCGACGATCCCCGATAGCAGGCCTATATGCATTGCGATTGCGATAAGCGATAAGGGCTGAACCCGATGGAATTATAAGCCTAATTGCATAAAATTTGAAATCTAGGATTTTCAGATTTTCTATGTATGAGCGCATTTCCACTATAAAACTGAAATACAAAGGAAAATGGCCGAAGCGATAAAGCTAGACCCAAAGGGGAATTATAGGCGCAATTCATAAAATTTGAGTTTCGTAAAGGCGGGATTTCGGGCGGGTGTTAGGTCCCTATAATACTAGTGATGCCCCCATTAATATTGTAGTTGTATCTCTTATTAATATTGTTGTGCCCCTATTGTCCCCATATTTTTATTACTGTCCCCCATTGTTATTGGGAAAACTAGTGTCTATGCAAAGATGCTAGTCCCACTAAGGCTGGTAGCTACCTTAGAAACAAACAAACTAAAACTACTTTTGTTTTCCTTTATGAGAAATAGATAAGAGGGGAATAAAGGAGACCAACCTCTGTCTTGCGCTTGGTTCCTTGCTTGATTCCTCTCCCTTCTGATAGATCTTTGCCACTCGCTTCCTCGTATACCCAGCTTCAAAGCGTACCTGTAGAATCAAAGCAACATAACACTATCCAAGAACATAGATCTATTATCATAAACAATATAGGACCAGATATATATTGACCACACAAATGCATATATCATCAATCATACAAGAATGTGGAGGAAAACTTGAATAGCTTTATTGATAATCAAGAAAGAGCAAAGAGGATTACAACTAATTGTTCTGACCCAACATCATCCTCTCAGCAAGAAATTCCTTATTCACCTCATGAAAATCTTAGATCACCCAACACTATGATATTGCACCAAGAAACCAACAACACTTCCTTACAAGATACAAAATTCCAGCCTCTGGATCTCTGGGATGAGGGATCCATATATAGATGTTTGCAAGGGGGGTGAGTCACCTTTTGAGATTTGATTAGTGTCCTCTCTCTGATAGTTCTTGATTCCACTTGGAGATTGATGATCTCTTACTCATCCCTGGGCGAATGCAGAGAGGCAAGTGTCACAGGAGAAGTTTCTAGAAGATTCCATGATCCTCCACCTTGCAGATTGACCCTGCCATTTGTACACTCTTGCCCATCGCACCCCATAGAAGGGCTTTTCAAGATGCATCACACCTCCTGTGTGTATTTAGGTGGGATGCAATGCACCTTAACCATGGAGCAGGTGAGATGGTCCAGTTTTGACCAGTTCTGAGTAATGTTTCATGGAGAACTTCTGGGAGAAGATGTAATCAGTTGACATTGTTATTTTAGAGGTTGGAACAACACTTTTAGGGACTTAAGAGCCCTTGGTTTATGGACATTTATGATTGGGGTTGCAGTGCCGAAAAATGTCTATAACACCCATAGAATCCCTCTATTGTTATTTTTGTGGCCTTATATTATTATTGTTAGGTCGGCTTGGTTATATTGTGACCCCTTAGACTCCTATATACAAAAAGGAGGTTTTGTCATTTGAATCATCAAAGAATTGTTCATTTATGTAATGTAAAGGGGGTTGCCCCCTCAAAGAGGATGAATTCTAAGGCGTTGATCTATCTTTTCTATCTTTTTGTGAGCTGGTTTCATAACATTTGGTATCAGAGCTTTGGATTCTAGAGTTTCGCTGCTCCAAAGAGGTCATCGTGGCATTTTCACTATAACTTTTTTCTGTGACGTTTCAGAAGCAAAAAAAAAACCCATTTGAGACAAAATCGCACGGAACCTCGGATACAATTTTCAGAGGTTTTTGCGCTATATTTGCAGAGATATGATCTGAGGAATTTGGTCTATTTGCAGACTCTTGAATTACTTTCCAAACAGGTGACCTAGGGAAAATCGTCATAACTTTCTCTATGAGCATTAGATTGAAATTTTGTAAGAAGGTACAGAAAGAGGACGGACTGTAGTTTCTTGTATATAGTTTTCAGAGCCAAAGGTTGAAACATTGACATGTGGCACTTCATACATGTTCACTCTTTTGGAAAGGTCTATAATCAGGTCATATTGGGAGATTGTGCATAACTCTTCCTTGTAGAGTCCAATTTGGATCAGACTGGTAGCATTGGAAAGAGGATGCAGAGGGCTACTACAGGTCACAATTTCAGAACTGGATGATCCATAATTATAGAGATACATTAGATTCAATATCAAGCTCCTACAAAGTGAAAAAAGATGTGTAGTTTTTTTTAAATTTTTTTTGCATAAGCTTGGTTTGAAAAATTAGTTTGAAGGAATTCAAAGGGCATAGTAAAGCTTTATTATCAGTAATTGATGCCTTGAGGAAAGAAAATGCAAACACCTAGTAAGCAACTTGAAAGCTCTAGCATGACTCATGAAGAAAAGGAAGAAATGCAACATGATATATCAAAATTACAAGACCAAGTGCAACAAGTGTCACTTGCACAAAAAGTAACAGAATCTAAGATGGATGGTTTGAAGAAAGATGTAGAAGCTAAGATGGATAGTTTAAAGAAAGGTGTAGAAGCTAAGATGGATTTTTTAACGAAAGGCGTAGAGGCTAAGATGGATGGCATGGAAGCTAAGATGAATGGCATGGATGCTAAAATAGATGGCATGAATGATAAGATGGAAGAATTGAAGATAAATATGAATAAGTTGCTACAAGAAATGGTCACTAATGGTGAAAGGGTAGTAAAGTTAACTCATGATGAAAACAAAAGAAATGTTAACCATGATTCCATAGACTCTAATGTTGGATCGAAGACCCACCATATTCCAAAAATCAATATGAGGAAGTTTGATGGCAAGGATCCCACAACATGGATATTACATATGGAGCAATTTTTCAATCTCAATAATGTGAAGAACACACAAAAGGTACGTATTGCAACTTTATATTTGGAACCAAATCAGTTTGTATGGTATCAATGGCTTTGCTCTCATAAACAAATTATCACTTGGGCAATTTTTACGAAAGAATTGACAGCACATTATAAGGATACAAAAAGCAACACTTTTTTTAGCCAATTGATAAGTCTCAAACAAAAGGGTTCAATAATGCAGCACATTGAGGAGTTCCAAAAATTGAATATAAGGGTAAAAAATATTCCAAAGGAGCATAGGATTGATGTGTTCATAGGGACTTTAAAGGATAATATCCAACATGATGTTCGCCTTTGGGAACCTGATTCACTAGAGAAGGCATTCAGGTTAGCAAGGAAAATGGAAAGAAAAATTATGGCAACCAAGAAGCATACCACTCACAACTATAAAGATGGAAGTGTTGTTGCCCCTAGCCTTCCACAACCTATAAGGTTGACACCACAAAAATTGGAAGAAAAAAGAGCAAAAGGGATTTTTTACATTTGTGATAGCAAATACACTAAAGATCATAAGTGTGCTGAGAAGAAATTATTCTACATAGATTGTGAAGAGGAAGAAGAAAAGGAGCAAGAAAGTTCAAAAGAAATGGATATACTCCAAGAACAAAGCCTAGATAAAGAAGAAATGAATCCGACCATATCTTGTAATGCATTGGCTGGAATTACCACTCCTCAAACCATCAAGATAGAAGGACAAATCAAGAAGAAAAAGGTAATAGTGTTGATTGATTCAGGAAGTACCCACAATTTTATTCATTGTAAGATAGCAAAAGAATTGAATTGCTTCCTATATCTAGCACCAGAGTGTCAAGTGATGGTTGCAAATGGAGGAATGATAAATTTCTCTAGAAAGTGCCATAATATCAAGCTATCCATGGGAGAATGTGTATTGAAAAGTCCAATGCTTTCCATTCTAATGGGAGGTGTTGATGTTGTACTAGGAGTCCAATGGCTACAACCCTTGGGTACAATAGCTTTTAACTTTCAATAACTTTTCATAAAATTTTATGCGAAAGGAAAGGAAGTTGAATTAAGGGGTATTGCAGGGAAACCAGGAAAGATAATAAGATCTAATGGTATGACAAAGCCTATAAAAAAGGAACAACAAGGTGTAATTGCACAATTATGTTCGCTAGATGTTTCCACATCAAATCCATCTATTTCTCCAGATCTCCAAAGGATAATCTTTCCAAGGTATTTGGGACTTCCAAAGGTCTCCCACCTATTCTTGATCATGATCATGCTATTCATTTGATTCTAGGAAGTGTTCCTCCAAACATCAGGCCGTACAACTATCCCTATGCCCAAAAGAGTGAAATTGAACGTATGGTTGCAGAAATGCTTGAGGCTGGTATAATTCAACCTAGCCAAAGCTTTTTCTCTGCTCCAGTAGTATTGGTGCATAAGAAGGATGGATCATGCCACATGTGTCTGGATTATAGGGAGCTCAACAAGCTCACTATTAAATATAAGTTTCCCATTCCTGTCATTGATGAATTATTGGATGAATTGCATGGATCAATTTACTTCACCAAGTTAGATCTTCATTGAGAATATCATCAAATTAGAATGAAGACTCAAGACATTTTGAAAATAGTGTTTAGAACTCATGAGGGTCACTATGAGTTTTTGGTCATGCCTTTTGGCCTTACCAGTGCACCTTCTACATTTCAAGGTTTGATGAATTACATTTTCAAACCCTTCCTTAGAAAATTTGTGTTAGTATCTTTTGATGGTATACTAATCTACAACAAGTATTGGAAGGATCATGTTGAACACGTTGACAGGGTGCTACAACTATTGGAGGAGAAACAATTATATGCAAAAGGATCCAAATGTTTCTTTGGAGTACAAGAGGTGGAATATTTGGGTCATATTGTATCTCATGAAGGAGTTAAGGTAGACCCTAGCAAAATTAAAGCCATTAAGGAATGGGAAATCCCCACATCCATAAAGCATTTGCGAGGATTTCTCGGGTTGACAGGGTATTATCGTAAGTTTGTTAAGAATTATGGGAAAATAGCAGCACCTCTAACAACATTGTTGAGGAAAGATGCATTTTCATGGACTCCAGAAGCAGCAAAGGACTTCGAAGATCTTAAAGAGGCAATGTGCCAAGCACCAGTCTTAGCTACACCAAACTTAACAAAAACCTTTATTGTGGAATGTGATGCTTCTGGAAATGGAATTGGTTCTATTTTAATGCAAGATGAAAGACCCATTATTTCGAAAGTCGTCCAATCAAGGGAAGTATTTAGACAAAGCTATTTATGAGAAGGAAATATTGGCAATACTACATGCAGTTAAGAAATGGCAACCCTATCTAATGGGAAGACACTTCAAGGTAAAAATGGATCATGATAGCCTTAAATACTTTTTAGAACAAAGATTATCATCTGAAGAACAAAAAAAATGGGTCACAAAGATGTTGGGTTATGATTTTGAAATCATATACAAAAAAGGGAAGCAAAATGTTGTGGTAGATGCACTCTCAAGAAAGGACGAGGATGTGGAAGCATTGTTGTGCGCCATTTCTATTATCCAACTAGATTGGATAAATGAAGCAAGGGAGGAATGGAAGAATGATGAAGAAGTATGGGAACTTATTTAGAAGTTACAACAAGATTCCAGTACATCTGATACATTTAGTTGGACAAATGATTCGTTATGGTACAAAGATCACTTATACCTTTGTAAGAATTTCCAACTCAAACAAAAGATTCTTCTAGAATTGCACGCTTCTCCCTTAAGAGGGAACTCAGGATTTTTAAAAACTTAACACAGGGTTAAGAAGGAATTTTTTTGGGATGGCCTTAAATCGGATATTCAAAAGCTTGTGGCAGAATGTTTGGTATGCCAACAAAATAAAGCTGAAACAATTAAGACACCAGGTCTATTACAACCTTTATCCATTCCAAGCCAACGTTGGGAGGAGGTTTCAGTGGAGTTTATCACAGGTTTACCTAAGTCTGAGGGAAAGAGTGTCATCATGGTGGTAGTTGACAAACTTACCAAGTATGCACACTTTT
The DNA here is from genome assembly GCA_031772625.1 of Pinus tabuliformis. Taxonomy (NCBI): domain Eukaryota; kingdom Viridiplantae; phylum Streptophyta; class Pinopsida; order Pinales; family Pinaceae; genus Pinus; species Pinus tabuliformis. The sequence continues at coordinate 1,441,981,781 of CM062818.1, read as the reverse complement.
GTGCATTATCACATCCATTTAAAGCCAGTATACTTTCTACGGCATTTATGGAAATAATTCAAAAGCTACATGGAAACCCAAAAATTATTGTAAGTGACAGATATCCCATTTTTACAGGAAATGTTTGGACATAATTATTTTCTTTTCTTGGTACTCAGTTAGCTCATAGCTCATCTTATCATCCTCAATCTGATGGGCAAACAGAGATAGTAAACAAATGTTTGGAAGTATATCTTCTTTGCTTTGTATCTGATAAACAGAAAAAATGGGTCAAATGGTTGCCTCTGGCTGAATGGTGCTATAACACTTCCTTCCATATTGCAACAAAAATGACACCATTTATGGCACTTTATGAATATCAGCCACCATCCATCACATCATATTTAAGAGAAAATGCTAAGGTTCAAGCAGTGGAACATCACATCGAGCATCAACAACAAGTTCTCTAACTCTTAAAGGATAATCTCGTGTTGGCACAGAATAGAATGAAACAAGCAGCAGATCAACATCGCAGTGAAAGAAGTTTTGATGTAGGTGATTGGGTATTCCTACGGCTACAACCATATAAACAAATGTCCCTCAAGCAAGTTAAGAAGGATAACAGATTGTCACCAAAGTATTATGGTCCATACAAGGTGTTGCAAAAGATTGGTACTATGGCATACAAATTGGAGCTTCCTGCAGCTTCTTGACTGCACCCAATTTTCCATGTTTCATGTTTAAAGAAGGTTATAGGCGACAAGCTCCCAGTTCAAACAATATTGCCAGAACTTGACAAGGAAGGAAAAATTATATTGGAACCGGAAGCAGTCATAGAAACAAGAACTCGACAACTACGAAATCGATCCATTTTAGAGTATCTCGTTATGTGGAAGAACTTATCCGCTGAAGATTCCACATGGGAGGATGAGAATTTTATATAGAAACATCTAGAACTACTCAAGCATTGAGGACAACACTTTTTTGAAGGAGAGGGGCATGTTAGGTCCCTACAATACTAGTGATGCCCCCATTAATATTGTAGTTGTGTCCCTTATTAATATTGTTGTGCCCCTATTGTCCCCATATTGTTTTTATTGTGCCCAATAGAATCCCTCTATTGTTATTTTTGTGCCCTCATATTATTATTGTTATGTCAGCTTGGTTATATTGTGACCCCTTAGACTCCTATATATAGAAAGGAGGTTTTGTCATTTGAGTCATCAAAGAATTGTTCATTTATGTAATGTAAAGGAAGTTGCCCCCTCGAAGAGGTTGAATTCTAAGGCATTGATCTATCTTTTTTATCTTTTTCTGAGCTGGTTTCATAATAGCAAGCCTTAGGCGGAAAGCCGTATTGGGCTGGCTCTGCCCGATCCCACACACTGGTCGACACATGGCTGGCGGAGGAGAGAGGAAAACCACCTTTTTGGGCGGGTAACTTTCGTACTCCTAAGCTGCCCAAAAATGGATATCGAGTGTTGGATCGGAGATCCCGCAGATCAACAGTGGAGATTTTGATAGCAGCCAAGGGTAGACCTGATGCGATATTAGGGTTGATGTGATAATATTTGAAGTCTGATAGAAGGCATTTTGACGGGTTTTTCACGTATTTCCCGTGTATTTGGGATTTTCCCCAAAACACTTATGCGATGCGATATGTTGCCTAATAGCAGACCTGATGGGGATTTTAGGGGTGATTGAATGGAATTTCATGTCTGATAGTGTATTTTCCAGAAATCTTTGTGTAATGAAATTTTCTCCGTTTTCGGGTTTTGCTGAAGAGAAGGCACCAAAACCTCTGTAACCACTCCAAATCCTCATGCCATGCTATAAGTGAGCATTTTTACATGAAATGATGCATTTTGAAGCCACAAAGCCAGATGGCCAGTCAAACTGACAAGGAGCAGGTAAGCTGCAGAGGCACAGAGAGATGATGATATGCAAAGAAATGGCTGGGGTAGCTGAAAAGATAGAAAAGTACCTCAAAGGAGGGAGAGAGCTCAGTTGAGAGCAGGCAGAAGCAAGAGAGCAGAGAGAGCAAAAAGCTAATGCGCAAAGAAGCTGAGGGAGTCTCTGGGGTCACTTGGAGTTCAAGTGAAAATCCAGAGAGCTAAAAGTTATAAAAATCTAAAGTCAGAGCCAAAGAAGCCAGAGCCAAAGAGCCAGAGCCAAAGCCAAGAGCTAGAGCCAGAGCTGAGCGCTAGAGCTAGAGCCAGAGTGAGAGCCTAGAGCCAGAAACCTGAGAGCTTCAGAGCCAGGGGATAATATGGTGTTCTGAACCCTTTGTGTTCTGTGTAAACCAGTGGAGTTGAGCGTGGAGCTTGTAAAAGAACTTAGGCCATAATCCTAGAGAGCCTAGTCGAGTTGATTAGAGCTCATAGAGACGTAGCCCAAGAGTTTTTGGTGAACTCCTAATTAAATTGTTGTCTTATGTGTTTGTTATTTGCTGCACTTTTTTACTGTTATATCAGCATAAACAACAGAATTTTAAAGAACATAAATGGTCAAAAATAAACACCAGCATACACCTTATTTTCAAGAACATATTTAATTCCGCATTGGTTAATCATAGTTGTCTTGGGAATATTTAAACTTTGGAAGTGGGAGAGGTTATTGTAAGTTGGACAAGAAGCCTAAGTGCCCCATTTATAGATCAGGTGGTATCGGAGCTTGAGATTGATTAATCCCACCGTCAGAGAAGGTTATATCAGAATTCTTGATTGACAGAGCACATATTGCTTGTCTGAAAGGTGTTTAAATAGTCAGAGGTTGATTGTATGCTTGTTTGCAGACTGACTACTGTTTGAGTTTGTAGAGGTGAAGGGAAAGCTATTGATAACTCAGTCTAGGAAGGACAAGAAGGAAGAGTGGCTGAAGGCATTCTTCTATCCCAAATGACCTCAAAGCAATCCTTGAAGCACAAGAGGTTTGTTGCAAAAGGTTGCTTAAATAAGCTCTTTATTAATTTTGTTTAAAGTTCTTTTGTTCATTGGCATAATGACAACTTCTACAAGTGAGTCCTCAAGCTCCTCTTACATCACAAGTCTCTTTGATGAAGAAATGAAGCAAGACTTGTTCATTATGATGCACAAGGTGAGAGAAATGTGTGAGAAGGGAAGGAAGAGAAACATACTTAGAGAGCAGTTGAATTCCATGAAGGAAGAGAAGCAGTTGCTTTCTAACAAATTGAAGGAAATGGAGAGGCAACTTCATATTGCAAATATGAACCTAAAAAGGATGCATGAGTTGGAGTCACAGCTCTTTGTTGCCAAAGAAGCCTTGGTCAAGTATCAGCTTGTAGAAGAGGTAAACCATTCCAGTTTGTCTTCAAATTCCTCTAATAATGCATATATTGGTTATTTTGAAAAACATACCAGAGGCATAGGTTCCAAGTTATTGTCCAAGATGGGTTATGAGGGAAAAGGCTTGGGTAAACATGCACAAGGTATTTTTGAACCATTAGTGGTTGAGTAAAGGCCTAAGTATTTCGGTCTTGGCTATGGACAATCTTATGGAGGATGTTCCAAAGCTGCCATGAAGGCCATTGAAATATTTCCTAGAAGGAGTTTCATTTTAGGTCCTCTACCTCAAGAGTGTGAAGATTGTATTAAGGAGGAATGCAATAGCTTGAAACATCATTTGCAAGATGCGAGTGTTCAAAAGCATAAACTTGAACTAGAGAGTTGTGGAAACTTTGACAACCTTCAAGAGATTGATGGTGTTCCAAAGGGAGCCACTTCTATATTCAATTCACCTCCTCATGAAGGCAATAAAGGTGAAAGAGAAAGGTGTGAATCTGGTTCTTATCATCTTCCCTTTGATTTTGTGAAGCATGATAAATTTCTACATATATATGGGAAAAGAATTGCATGTTCCTTTTGTGGTTTGGATAACCATCATGTTTCTAGATGTTGGAAGAGAATGGCCACATATAGGAAACTTTTGAAGGAAAGGAAGCAAGAAGCCAAAGGTCCATTGGACAAGGTAAATCATGCTATCAAGAAGATGCAAATGCAGTGCACTTACTGCCATAAGCAAAGGCATCTTGCTGAAAAGTGTTGGACTTTGAATCCAGCAATGCTTCCACAAAAACTGAAGCAACTAGAAATAGAAGATGGTAGAAATGGAAGGGAAGATTCCATGATTGATGTGTTTCAGGATGATTCACATGTTGATGCTGATGTGCAGATAAAGGTAGTACCTTTGAAAAGGATTGGTAAGAAATAGTTAGACTTCTTATCCGGTTAAGATTTCATGTCTATTGATGCATCTATTTACATTTCTTTGTTAATGGAATGCAAGTTGTAGGATTTTACCAAGATGGTGAATGGAAAAAGGTTGAGTAGGAGACTCACTTTGTTTCCACAACATTATATTTCATTTCAGCTTCGAAAGTACAATGTGCTTAAGTGAAAGTTGAAGGATGAAATGCATGCATGAGAATGTTGTGCATGAACACAGGGATGTTTATGTTTTCCTTGTTTTTGAACATGTATGTGTAATTAACTTGCACTGTTGATTGCTTTGACATGCATGCGATGCAATGTTGACTTGGGAGAAGTTCACTTGGTCTCCAAGATGGAGATAATGATGAAGTGTCTCATATTTCGAAAAAGAGTTCGAGCGGTCTTTTTCTACATGCTTGACTTGAAGGGTCATTTGTTTTAAAGAAATGTTTGGGGGCTTGGTATCTAGTCCATCATTTGTATCCAAATGTAAGACATGGAGGTGTTCACAAGATGTGAAATCTGTTTCTTTTGTTGAAGCAGGAGTTTAGGCCATCGAGTTGTTGTCTGTATTTCTGTTGTTGTTAACAGTTGTTCTTGACGGCTTGTCAAATAGGTACAAATGAAAATCTTGTGGAGCAGGTTTACTTCACATTTGTTTGAGCTACCTTGGATCAATGACCAAGATAGAGAAGTTCAAACCACCTTCTATGACCATTTCAGCAGGAGTTCTACAAGAAGGCAAGGAGGAAGATAGTTCTTCCTAGGAGGACGAGCATATCTAGGAAGGAGAGTGGTTAAAGGATTTGGTTAAGAGTCACTATGTAATGCAAGTGTATGAAGGCTAAAGGAAGAGGGTGATGTTACACTCATTTACTATTCAGATCAGTATATCAGTATTTTGGAGACTAAAAGTTTTTTAGTGGGAAGACGTGATCCAAAATGGATTTTGGATAGACTCCTAAGTCTAAGTGTTCCTCATAGGGGAAAATGAAAGTCCAAGGAAGTTCTTGGAAATAGCCCCATGGTAGAGATATTTTCATTCTGAATCTACTACAACTTGAATGGGAAAAAATGGACTTAGGATGCAAAAGTTATCGCAGATAGAAGATGCCCTTTGTTCTTTGGAAAAAGAGGCAAAATCCCCTAAAAATGGCAAAAAACCCTTATAAAGAGAAATTGCATCAGAAATGGTCTAAGAGGAAGACTTAAAGGGGTGGAAGAACCCCCAATAGGTGATCTCCGACTCATCGCATTAGAGGCAGGCATGTATGCGATATTGGGACCCCGGACTTGGTGATTGCGATTATGTGATATGTAGATTGACGATGATCGGATCGGCGGATCGACATCGGTAATGGACAAAACCCCCGGGCGTTTAGGAATGCGATATGAGATAGCGATCACGATGTGTAATCTCAACCATCAGATTGGGAAAGGAATGGATGGCCAGGATTAAATCGGTGATCGGCGATCCCCAATAGTAGGCCTATACGAATTGCAATTGCGATAAGTGACAAAGGCTGGACCCGATGGAATTATAAGCCCGATTGCATAAAATTTGAAATCCTGGATTTTCGAATTTTCTGTGTATTAGTGCATTTCTACTATAAAATTGAAATACAAAGGAAAATTCCCAAAGCGATAAAGCCGAACCTGAAGGGGAATTATAGGCGCAATTCATAAAATTTGAGTTCTGTAAAGGCAAGATTTCAGGCGAGCCTTAGGCAGAAAATGGTATTGGGCTGGCTTCGCCCGATCCCACACATTGGATTTCAGGCGAGTAACCTCCGTACTCCTAAGCCGCTCAAAAATGGACATCGACCGTTGGATCAGAGATCCCGCAGATCAACGATGGGGATTTCGATAGCAGCCAAAGGTGGACTCGTTGTGATATTAGGGCAGATGAGATAATATTTGAAGTCTAATAGAAGGCATTTTGATGGGTTTCTCACGTATTTCCCGTGTATTTGGGATTTTACCCAAAACGCTTATGCGATGCGATATGTTGCCTAATGGCGGACCCGATAGGGATTTTAGGGGCAATTGAATGGAATCTCACGTCCAGATTTCACGTCCGATAGTGTATTTTCTAGAAATCTCTATGTAATGAAATTTTCTCCATTTTTAGGTTTTTGCCTAAGAGAAGGCCTCAAAACCCTTGTAACCACTCCAGATCGTCATGCCACACTATAAGTGAGTGTTTTTACAGGCAATGATGCATTTTGAAGCAACAGAGCCATAGAGCTAGATGGCTAGTCAAACTGACAAGGAGCAAGGAAGCCGTAGAGGCATAGAGAGATGATGATACGCAGAGAAACAGTTGGGGTAGCTGAAAAACTGGAAAAGTACCTCAAATGAGGTAGAGAGCTCAATTGAGAGCAGGCATAAGCAAGAGAGCAGAGAGAGCGAAAATCTAATGCGCAGAGCAGCTGAGGGAGTCTTTGGGGTCACTTGGAGGTCAAGAGAAAAGCCAGAGAGCTGAAAGTTACAAAAAGCCAAAGCCAGCGCCGAAGAAGCCAAAGCTGAAGAGCCAGAGCCAAAGCCAAGAGCTAGAGCTAGAGCCGAGCAAAGAGCCAAAGCCAGAGCTGAGAACTAGAGCCAGACCCAAGCGCCAGAGCTAGAGCTAGAGCTAGAGACTAGAGCTAGAAAGCCGAGAGCTTCAGAGCCAAGGGATAAGATGGTGTTTTGAACCCATTGTGTTCTGTGTAAACCAGTGGAGTTGGGCGTGGAGTTTGTAAAAGAACTTAGACCATAATACTAGAGAGCCTAGTCAAGTTAACTAGAGCTCATGAAGATGCAGCCCAAGAGTTTTGGGTGAACTCCTAATTAAATTGTTGTCTTATGTGTTTGTTTTCTGCTGCACTATTTTACCATTATATCAACATAAACAACATAATTTTAAAGCACATAAAAAGTAAAAAATAAACACCAGCATACACCTTATTTTCAAGCACATATTTAATTCTTCATTGGTTAATCATAGTTGTCTTAGGAATATTTAAGCTTTGGAAGTGGGAAAGGTTCTTGTAAGTTAGACAAGAAGCCTAAGTGCCCCATTTACAGATCACTCCAACATGGTAACAGATACCAAGTTCTTCTCAAACCCAGGAACATACATAACATCTCGGAAAGTGACAGGAGAGCCCGAATCCCTTTGAAACGTAATTGTAATGAGCCTAGTAACACTATACCTCCCATCATCACCCATCTCGATATGCATCTGTAGATCCTTCTCCTCCAAGTTACTGAAGAGCTCTTTGTTAACAGTCATGTGGAAAGAAGTGCAACTATCAAGGTACCTATTGTAGCGCTACAACCACCCCCCAAAATTTTTCTTTCACTTCATTTTGGAGCCTCCATACTAAAATCTTACTAGCTTGTCTTACACTGCCCAGGTACTTGTGCTTTCATTGAGTTTTATCTTTCGATTTACAACTTGTGTTTGCTTACTTTATTTTCCGTCTAACCATAAGCTGACCCCATTACTTGGTTGCAAACCAGTTCAATCACTGCATTGATGATCTGCACAATCCTTGAGGGAAACTAACCTTACTATCAAGAAATGCATAATGCAACCCAGTAGTGAGCTTCGACTCCATAATTGCATAGACCTAGTTGGTAGCTTGTCTTCAGCTGGGAAATTTCGCAAAGTAGTCCAAGATAGAAATTGAGGCTTTAGCTCTAGAATTATGTACAGCCAGCTGATAGTCTCCCTTTAGCTACGAAATTTCACAGAGCCTGATAGGCAGCCTAGACCCACTCAGCCCAGAAATTGCGCAGAACATACTATGCTCAAAAACTTCTCAACGCATGAACCAAAGAGTTACCCGATCCTTCCAAGAGTTGTGCAGTATTTCCAGGCAATGCATGGAATTTTTACCAAAAAAAAAATAAGCTAAGAGGAAAATCATCCCTAAGAAGTAGGTATCTATTATTAGTTTCCCAAAGGTAACACATTGCCATCTTTAGAAGTTCCTCCCAAGTGTCATTGTTTTCCTTGATCTCAAGCATACACGTCATGAACTCCATTTTTCTCAACTGTATGTAATGTATGCCTTTAGAGCTCCCTCATATATTCAATCATCAAGCTCTAGCTTCCCTAGGAGATCATGGAGCCTTTGGAGCATTGCGATCGCTTTTCTGGGTGATTTTTTCTTTGATCGCCTTTTATTGGTTTTTTGTCGCTTTTTGTTGTTCAACTTGTGAGAGTGTTGTTTCACACATTTCTGTGAATGAAAATTATATTTTTAACTTGTATAAGTGTTGTTTCAAGTTATAGATTGTGTTTTTCAAGAGTCACATGAGTTTTCCCGTTTTTGCACTAAGGGTCGCCGTTGTGGTGGCTCCCTTCACATGCTTCATGTTCCTTCAATTTAATCGATTTCTACACTTGTTTCACATGCATACACCTACACTTAGTTAGATCTACACTTATCCTCCCATCATCCTTCAGATCTTCTTCTTTTCTCCCCATGAGCATATTTGGACTCCCCTTGCCCAGGTCTCACATCTCACTGCATGCACTCCACAATAGGGGAGCTCAAGGCCTCTGCCTTGGCTTCTGGAATTGCCTAGATCCTATCATGGGTTGGCTCCAACTATGCACTGCTCAGTTCCAGGAGCCATTCTCCTAGATTGGCTAGTTAGACTGCGTAATATGCAGTCTCTCGTAAGACCTACCATAGACCGAACTGCGTATTGTACAGTTCCAGTCATCAAGCATCCACACTGACTATTGGGACTGCACAGTGCGTGGTTCCCATAGTCATTTAGTCACCCCATGTCAATCAAAACTATGTATTTCCTCTCATCAGATGCATTGGTTGTTGCTTGATCATGCTGTAAAGTTAGATTTCTAAGATAAAATTTTTGATTTCCATGAGTTTGCTTTCTGTCCCACAGGTACCACACTCATGAAGCATTTCTCTCCAATAGTCATTATATGGTGCCAACAAAGATATTTGTTTCAAGAGCGACTACTAAAATCAATACTGGGGAAGTAGTTGAGGGAGAACCAATTTACTTGGAAATATATGTAGATTCCCATTTGTTTATAGAAAAGGAGTCAACACTAACATGGCAACAAGAGCAGAAGTAGTAGCAGAAGGCAACAATCTAGTAGAGGATCAAGGAAAGAGGAAATTGTTCACATAATAAAGGGAGAAAAAATCCATAAAGTGAAAGAAGATTCAATATTCATGCAAGTATCTTTAATAGCAGAAGCAATAGGAAGCAAAGGACATAGACAATAGAGAGGGGGAAGAGAGAACAATAGAGCATGTAGGTAGAAGAACTAAAACTGCAACAAGAAGAACGACAACCAAAGGAAGGATTGGAATTGACGAAGAAAGAATAGGAAAAGAAGCAGAACAGGAAGAAGAACAAAGGAAAGGAACAATGACATAGAAAACATTGCCAATATAGGTTGATGAGCCAAAAAAACTAGTAGCTAAGGAAGAGAGTGAATAGATATAGGTTTCCTCACCAAAGCTAAGCACAAGAACCAAGTCCGATTAGAGGTTGACAGGTACATGGAGTAGCTAAAGCAAGAGGCCACCAAGGATGACTTGGAGATGAGCACACCAAACATGCAGAAGCACATTGGTGGTCCTATCATGGTCTACACCATGCTGCACATGCTTCAGGATGAGATGGACATAGGTTCCAAGACCATATACCCAGAAGCTATGGAGGAAAGTGTCCACTATCAGGAAGACACCACTAAGAAGTTTGGTGACATCATATCATAGTACCAAACTTGGCATCAATACGTGACCAAGAATCATCAAGTGGAGGTTGCCGAGTTGGTCTTTCCCTAAACTTTAGAGTCATAGCGTTGTGTCTTGCTAGGCTATGTATAGCCTATTTTTTCTCACATGGGTACACGTGGAAACTGTATATTATTTGTAAATATGTTGCAAGTGAAATTCTAAGTGTCATTAATGGAATGTGAACAATCACTATGTAATGTAAAGAGTTATTTGTAAAGAAGTTGAAGAGTTATGAGGGTAGTCGAAGAGTCACGAAGGGGAATGTCAAGGGTCAACCCACCCTTTGTTATAAACATAACCTCATAACTCATAGAAGAGGCTTTTGGGAGCCAATATTTGTGCTAGACATTGCTTAGAGAAGGCTTGGAGAGTATTGTGATGAACCTTGGATTCTCCAAAACATAGAGCGAGTACATCTCTTTGGAGGAGTAGGCGATGTTGATTGTAATGTTCCACTATTGGGGCTAGTGGTTTTCAATGGTGTATGTATGGATGGAACTTTCACTTAATAATATAGCTAAGGTAACACATTTTCATGCATATATTTTTATTGTAGTTCGACTATTTTGGTTGCTTTAGCAATGTATGTTATTTAACTTATGCATTTGTGTGTGAACTATTTTGTATGCAATTGTATGAATCTTGTTGAAGACATGTTGTTGTATTACCTCATCACTTTAGATTGTGGAATATTCTTCTTCCAGCCTGTAATTTCATTCTGCTCATGTGTTCCTTTTAGGTTGGGTACTCTTACAAGCTTCTAAGTGACACACTTCCTTTTCCCCATTCTGTGTTAGAACCCCCCATGCATCTCACTTGATTCGCTACAAGGTCACACACTTTCTTCTGACTAATTTATTTTACTTACCTATGCGTGCTACTGCGGTCAAGACACTACTTTAATACCCATTGTTGGGATTCCTACTCCAAACATTTTGAGGTCTAGTTGGGACTTCTTATCAAGGATATCCCTTGACATGTTGGTAGGTCCAACACCATCAACATTTCTAGCGCTAGAAGGAGGGTCAGATGATATGATGATCCCTTAAAGTCTGTTTCAAATATCTGCACATCATATATGACTTACATTAAAATATCAACTCCAGAATGTTTTTCTCATGCACATGATTTTGAAGTGTTGGAGGATGTCATTGATGACTTGTCACAAATAATGTACAATGGTGAAGGCATAGAAACCTTGTTGAGACATGGAGTTTCCTTCGTAGGCTTCTGTCAGAGAAATGAAGTCCCTTCAAATGACATTGCATGTCAGTTGTTCGCTTACACGTTCAAAGGGAATATTGACCAATGGTGTTGCACATTTCCTGCAGCCTCTATTCACTCGTTTGATCACATGATCAGAGAGTTAATCCATGCTTTCTATTGTTATGACCATAAATTACTTAATAAAAAAATTCTGAAATTACAGAAAGCATCCAATAAATCTATTGCAATATTTTGGGATCGCTTTTGTAATTTCGCTTTTCAAATCCATGAAGATGAAATTGATTGGAAATTTCTCAAAGAAAAGTTTTAGTATATTCTTCACGTATATGAAAATCCACATGAGTTAGAATCATTCGAACCCTCCCATCATAGCTTAGTGTTATAGCTTCCAAATATAATATGGATAAGGTTGTTGTCACAAGTGAACCTCCACCCTCTTCTCATCAAACAACTCTAGCTCTGCACGATGAGGTGGGAGAATTTGCGAACCCATCTGTTGAACTGTCACCTCCTCCCACCCCACCCGCTCAAGACATCTGCACAAATTTGGACTGCAACCTTGATGGTTGTCACGAGGTCTTGTCTTATCAACCTCCATCCTTTGGTTCCTTTGATCCTCTAGTTTGTACTATGTTGTGTTGATCCATTCCAAAATCCACATCTGTTGTTCACAGGGATCAAGTTGTTGACGGAGTTGGTGTTGAGAAGCCAACATGTGCCTTCATTTTTTATGAGTATGTGTTGGAATCCGAAGAAGAACCTATGACAATTTTGATTTATCTTGTGAAAATTCATTCTCAGATGTTCCTACTTCTGATCATATTCACATGACACATAGGATGTTATTTCATCATTTTATTATAGAGAGGACCAGTATTTATTTTTTCCACCCAATGTGTCATCTTTTCTTTATGAAAATTTAGAGTTTGAAAAATTATGCTTCTCATCAATGCCTCTATATGATTCATCAGATCATGAGGATGTTGATGCACATCTTGAATTTTCTGATCGTGGCTATTGTGATCTCTTCACTCACTCATTCAATTATGGTCTTATTGACATTTTTTTATATTTCTAAGCCACTGATATTTGATGAAACATCTACTGAGGAAGTGGAAACCCCTCAAGCTGTCGACGCACTTCAGCCTAAGTTGATGGTTAGTCATGTTCTCACAGTCTTGAGAACAGTTCCACTTCCGATCAAAAATATGTTGAAATACGCCATGATCATCATCACTCTCTTCTTTACATTTAAAATCAATCTATTCTATAGATTTCATAGCCTCCACTAGAATCTCATGATCCTATCGCTCATGCATTGGAGGAGTCATAGATAACAAGTCATTTTGCTAAGCAAAAAATTTATTTTTTCTACATGTTTGCTCATTTGTCAAGGTCAAAAGAGTGTGCATGTTTGTTATCTGTGCACAATGTGTTTCCACACCATGGTATGTCTACAGAGTGTCTATCATGCACTTTTAATCTTTTCTTTTTTGTGGACACATCTAAATTTCAAGTGTATTGGTTTTCATTGTTTTATCTTTCTTGCTTGCTAGTTTGCTTGAATCTCTTTCTTTTTAACCATGCCTTCACCTAAATGGGCCAACCAATGCATCGATGGTTGCATTGGAAATATCAATTCACGTGAATAGGCCGATGTATTGTCTAGCTTAGGAGTAGGAGTAGTGTTTTCTTTATAGTTTGTGTTTTCTTTCATGTTTTTCTTTCACTTACTGGTTTTGCTTTCATTTTACTTTTGTCCTTTGATTGTTCGTTTGTTCATGCACCCATAGGATTAGCTTTCACATGAAACCATGTTTAGCTCTTGAGAAAAGTAGGGTAAAATAAGACAGGACTTGTGCAACTATCAAAATTTGGTTATCTATCTATCCCCTCTCCTTATGAAGATCTTGCGTTTCTTTTAGTCAATGATACCCTGATGGAAAATACATTCCTTTTAGAGTGAGCCTTAGTGAAAACATAATGCTTGCACTTTTTAACTAGAACCACCTACTATAATCAATTTTCTGTTTCCGATTAACCCTTGTTAACTTAGTCAAGTAGAGTAAGGTGAGGGGGAAAACCTTAACATGTATGTCATAGGTATATATAACATCCTTCTCTGAAGGGAAAACCTCTTCTGCTCTCAATAAGTTGGGATCCCTCTTTCGCCTCATGAAATAAATAAGCGCCTATGCACAATTCTTTGAAAAATGGAAATGAAAAATAAAATAAAGACAAAATAAGGGAAAGGCTTCCTGTTACATGGAATTTGCATCTACGGAAAAACACATCTTCCTTAGGTGGGTTACTACACCTAGAAAAACAGAAAGAAAGTAGTTTAACCTTTTCTTATAGAAGATAGACGAGATGGAGGAACTTACTTGTTGCCTTTCACTTCCTAAATCTCTTTTGAATTGCTCCCATCGCTCCCACTTGAACTAATTCCGCTCAAAAGGTACTTGCATCAAGAGAAACATAAACAAGAAACGATCAAAGTATACATGAACTATCAACTATAAAACAATGGAATCAAATACATTGAAAGACATAATGATCACATATATGAACAATCATATGAGAAAAGGAATAAGCTCTTTATTAATGTAGAAGGAAGAATGTCACCCAATACATTTTGATTCTATGCCACTCCTCCAGCTTCAATTCAACCCTCGCCACATCAAAAGCTAAACACTCCAATAGCATAGCATTGCTTAACATAAAATCAATCCTCAAACCAATCAAATTTCCTTACAAACTTCAGATTCTAGCTCCTTGATCACTATGGTGAGTGCTCAATTTATAGGAAATGAAGGTGGTTTTGTCATAAATGAGGGTATTGAATGGATTTCCAATCTTGGACTTAGTTTCGATGGAGCAAGGGATGAGAGGATAAGAGGTTAATGGATCCTTAGCCTATCTAATTTTGAGCTCATATGAGGGGATAAGAGATAGGAACATTCTAGACTCATATAGAATGAAAGAATATTCCCAAAACCCTATGAAAATTTTGCTCAATCTCACCCAGCGTAGGCTAAAGAGGGCCTAAGTGCACTGCAATGCAAGCCACAGTGGGCCTAGATGCTCTACAAAGCACTATCTCAAGGCATAGGCTACGCTGGTATCCTAAGGAGGCTTTGCAGGAGGGTTTCAGTCCATGAAATTTTCATAGAAGGAGGCATTCAATGAGTTAACTTCTCTAGGGAATGTAACAACTGAATTAGGGTTTGATGAGCTCTAAAAGTACTGTTCTAAATGTTGTGAATGATGTGCACAAATGGACCTATAACAATTGCCCCCTAAAGCATGAAGTTGAAAATGATAATGCCAAGTGATATGCTTTACGATGTGATGGAGAGGAACTGGAGCAGACGGTGACCTGCATCGATTACAATACGTAACATCATGATATTTTGGTTTTTTCAGGAATTTCTAAGGGAAGGCATACCCATACTCAGCATATAAAATTTTCATTACATGTAAATAAGTAGTCGTCTACAGCTATAGACCCATGATGGGATGACCATCAATGTAAAGCCATTGTACAGATCATTTAGTAGTCTCCTAAAATCGCAACCTGGATGGATGAAACTAGATCCAAGGTCTTCTATCCCATCCAATCATTGGCTCAAGTATGAGTCTAACCATGTAAATATGTGATTTGAAGTCAAACATGGGAAGACACGATCTGATTACAAGCCAATGATGTAAGCCATTAACAGACGCGAGAGAGATCACCGATAATGATAATGATTCTCAAGGTACTACAATACATTTTTCATGGTGTGAATAGATGTTTTGATGTTGAACACCATACAAGTTATTTTAGTTGAAGGCCAACGATGTCAACCTGTCACCGGAAGCGAGAAAATTTCCATTGATATATGCATGCTGCAAGGTACTGAAAGGGTGTTTCTAAGTCAACTCCTTGTATAATGTGTTGATGTCGACAAGAAGCAACTCGTTGAAGGAGGGCCTTGATGTATTCCACATCAATGACATGAAACAATTATAATGATTTTGGATATGGAATGTGACTAACAACACAAGTTTCAGGAATGGCAATCATGAAATTGAAGGTTTATGAGTATTGAAAAGGATGAGTTTTATTGAGTGACTTCTCTTGAGCATGTCAGCGACACTAAATGAATTGGCATCATTGACCCAAAACCAAAGTGATGGATGGTTTGATAGACCATACGTATGATAACCATCAAGCAGATAACCCAACCCAAATAGTCATAGAGATGAAGTGAAAGTGTCATGTTTAAGAGCGACTGGCTACCATAAAGTGATTTATCCCTTTTCCCATTTTCCCCGGTCATTGTTGACCAATACCTCTATATCTTTTAACAAGCTTGAGGAGGATAACATATGCTTGTAGTATAATTCCACCCTGTGGGTGAATCCATCGGTATGTGATGTTTTAACGAGCCTAGCGAAGGTGAAACTCAGTCTTGTCATGACGGACAAGTTTGTCACTATTTGATGTTTTAACGAGTTTAACAACAATGAGAACTCGGTCCTTTTCATGTTTAGAGAGTTTGAAAAGGGACAAAAAGAAAAATCCACAAGTTCTTTTTCATGAGTTTGTCTCTCAAGTCCGAAAAATCATAAAATAATGCAAGAGAGAACCTATTTATCATGTTCGATCAACGCATTCCTTTTTCGTAAGTAATCTATCTCAATCCAGAAAAGGGTTAAACTTATACTGAGTAGATGTCGTTTCCAATCTATTTACGAGCTGAAAAGGACAAGCACTCGACAATATTTTCATATTTCGAGAGTCTGAAAAGAGCTTAAATATGACTCCACTTGGAGGAACGAGTGGTGTCTAGGATAGCAACTGGTTCCGGTGATGTTGGAACTTCTCAAAAGATGTTGATTAATGTGAAGAGAATGGCTAATAAGACCACTTATTGCAAATTATCCTCAAAAGGGGTAAAACAATCACGTGAAAGTGTATGATCGACCAAGAAGATATTGACGATGGAAGGATAAAAAGCCAAGGCTCATCTGATGGAAGTGGCTGGTATAATGGCAATCACGATGGTTAAAATGGAGATGTGTTCATTTTTACACAGGCTTGAACCATAGGGAACTATTCTTGGATTCAGTTTCATGTTTACACAAGATTGAAATGAAAAACTATGCTTGGATTCAGTTTCATTTTTACACAAGCTTGATTCGAAAACTATGCTTGAGATTGGTTTACATGGCCCCAACATGATGACTTGATTCTAGGTGCATTTCCCACAAGCTTCATTACATTCACCTAAGTAGACTACTCATGTATATTAGGTGGATGGAATGAAGGTTCATTTACGAGATCAAGTGAAAGACTTGACTGGGATTTTACAAGATCTAATCAAGGACTCGAATTGGAACTTTTCTCTAGGGGACCTTGTTTCCTTCTAATGAGCTTGACACAAGACAAGAAACTCTGCTCAGATTCCTTTTTTCATTTTTTAATGAGCTTGACACAAGACAACGAACTATGCTTAGGGACCTGTTTCATTTTTTTTAATGAGGTTGACATAGTAAAAGAACTATCCTCATATTCCTTGTTTCATTTTTTAACAAGCTTGACACAAGACAAGGTACTATGCTCTATGACATGTTTAATTTTTTAATGAGGTTGACACAGTAAAAGAACTATCCTCATATTCCTTGTTTCATTTTTTAACGAGGTTGACACAAGATCAGGAACTATCCTCATATTACTTGTTTCATTTTTTAACGAGTTTGACATAAGACAAGGAACTATGCTCATACCCTTTGTTTCATTTTTTAACAAGGTTGACATAAGACCAAGAACTATCCTCATATTCCTTGCTTCATTTTCTAACGATCTTGACACAAGACAAGGAACTATGCTCATACCCTTTGTTTAATTTTTTAACAAGGTTGACACAAGACTAGGAACTGTCCTCATGATTCCTTGATCACGACCCATAAGAGGTCATGACTTCCAAGAAGTTCTCATTAGATGGGAGAACAATGCTCTAGAAGGGATACATGGAAAGGAGTCCATTAGAGAGATCTGGTTCGAATGCCACCAGTACATAATATACAACAACATGGAATTGATCGTCACTTGATGTAGGCATGGAACGGATTGCCACATAATTGACCTCCAGCGGGGAAGATACCATTGGGACAAAAGGACCATTTAGGGAAGATGGTTGACTGAAAGCAATATTTGGACTGGGAAATAAAAGCTGGTCAACGGTGACAATTCTTCCTTCATGCGGGAAACATATCACTCGAAAGAGTGTTGAAACAATAGCTCCCATGTCATAAACATAGTTGTGCCCAAGAAGTAAATTGTAATCTAAAGGGCCTGGACTATCATCACATTGAGATAAACAATTTTTCCTCCCAAAGTAATAGGAAACTAAGGAAGGATCCCTAATAGTTGACTAGGTCCTCTATTAAAAGCCAACAGATTCTAGGTAATAGGCACAAGTGGCGGGGAATAGAGCACTTGTCAAGAAGTGGAGGAAAGGATACTCACAGAAGCACCTTCATCTATAATAGTGCCAGGTACAATCATATTGCAAACTTGTACTATGATCTGGAAAGGCACATAAGAAAGAATACAACATCCTTCCAGTCAATTCCAATCAAAGGAAGTGACCATACTACTTTTTGGGGGTATTGTAAGAACGGGAGAATTACCCCCTTGAGTTACGAGAACGGGAGGATTTTCCTCCGATCTTGATGGAACAGGAGGGTTGCCGCCAAGCTCATTGGAATCTGAAGAAACAAAAAGAACCTGAGTGGTATCATACTCACTCTCTATGGGAAAGGTATGATTAATTGAAGGTGAAATCAAGTCAACTATTTCCTTGACCCCTGATTGGTCGGGTATAGACTCATTGGATTCACATTCAGAGAGAGTGGGTTTGACTGACGGTTGATTTGGGTTAGTCACTTCATCAACTAGTTAAGGATTAAGGGAGAGTCTCCAGTAACCAGATGGAAGTCGCTGCCGAGAAGCAGGGCAGTTATCCAACACTTTTTGCATTTCATCTAGATAGGGACAAAGGTGAATGGGGTGATTCCCTTCATATAACCTACAGGGAAACTTAATTTTTCCCTTCTTTCCATGAAATTTACTACCACTAGTTGATGGTGTGTCACCAACATGATCTCTAGAAGTTCATGACACAGGATGATGTGAATGAGAAGACCATTCTTCTAAGATCTGAGGAATACCATAAAATTTTTGAAGAAGAAGGTATCCCA
This sequence comes from Pinus tabuliformis, assembly GCA_031772625.1. Taxonomy (NCBI): domain Eukaryota; kingdom Viridiplantae; phylum Streptophyta; class Pinopsida; order Pinales; family Pinaceae; genus Pinus; species Pinus tabuliformis. Next base: position 1,441,963,321 of record CM062818.1, on the reverse strand, counting down.
TACAAAGTTTTCAATGATATCGAAGTTTGTGAGGCTTATCAGATGAATTCTCATCAGAATTTTCATTCAAAGCAATGGTTGCTTGGTTGCCCCCTGCTGAATTTTCTTCTTCATCTTATCCACCTGGTTACTAGCATCAATACTTTCAGCAAGAAAAGAGGAAGAAGGGGAGGAAGAAACAACCAGTGAAGAAGGTAAAGGGTGAACTTTAGGATCAAATGGAGGTTTATTTTGTCGAGGTGGACAAGTACTCGATTGTGGAGAAATCACCACATTTTGAGCCAAGGATGTTGAAAACAACCATACGGGAAAGCCAATGTTAAATCCTGGAAGGGATAATGTAGCCATATATGCAACACCAATATTTCCGAAAGGAGGAAAAGGACTAGGATTCCAATCAAAAGGAATTCCTTGATCGATGGACGCCAGAGTTATTGCCATATGTCTCAACCTAACATCAGCTAAGGAGTGACATGCAGAATGTTATCTGTGGTCAATTAATTTTATTTTAATCAAAATAACATAACAAAACAAAAGAGGGATAATCTAGGCAAAAGGATTACCAAGTAACTGTGAACTATGATATACTACCTCAGTAAACCAAGGACTTAACATACGTGTAGGCAATCTCCTAGAATGTTGTGTTTGGTGTATCACAGTGTACAAGACGATCGATTCAGTTACCTAAGGATGAATAGCAACCTAATGTATTCCTCCCATATATACCCAAAAGTATGTGGAGGCCCAATCCATGTTAGCGTTGTCTAATGCAAAACCGCACAGTGAGATAATTCCTTTATACTTTTCGTACTATAACACTGCCCTATATACCCGAAGGTACATGGACGAGCTATGATATACTTACGTACGTGGAATGAGGTATCACACTCGGAATGTATCGTAGACAATTAATGATAGATGCTATGTTTTATGATGCTGGAACACGTCTCTAGCCTAGAACCTCTAAATGTTATTCATTAGGTGATAATGTTCCATTAGGTTAATTGAGATAACTTTTAAGTTGATCTTAATTAAGAGTTTGTCTTTTAGGTTCACCGCATGATGTCTTTGAAATTCCTAGAATGCAACTATGATGAGAAACATTCTTTTCATTCAATTTGAACAATGAGAACCTTAACTACAAGGGATAGAGCAATCAGAATTTTTAATCAAATAGCAAAGAGCACATATAATGAAATTTCCCGATACTATTCCTACAAGCACACACAAACCTCTGATTTCATAATGCAAGCTTTTTTTTTCAATTCCCTTAGTGTTTAGATGAACAAAAGGAAACTAAATGCACATACAATCAATCAATCTTTTCGCAAGAATGAAGACTTTACGACAGTTCCTTTTTGAAAGAAATGAAGACTTTATGACACTTCCTTTTCAAAAAAGATTAATCGACTATAAGCTAACTTTGACAATGAATTAATAATGATAAAAAAATCATTTAAGAGAAACTAAGCAATCAAGGCCAAAGTATGGCTAGGAAGAGAAATACAAGTTGATTTCAAAAGCACAAGCATCATTGATCTTTTAGCAAACAACAAGAGAAATAACTTTGGAAAAATCAAACCAAAGGTGGGTTTTTTAGCCTAAGAGGGATCAGCGCAGGCCAAAGAGGGAGACAATGCGTTGTAATGCATTGTCTCTAAGCTAGGGGCCACTCTATCGTGCACTGTGTCAGAACAAACATTGCGCTGGTGCCAGAGAGTCAATTCAAGGGACATTCAAACACAAGTTTTGACTAAAAACACTTCAAGAAGACTGAAATAAGATCAATAAATCTAAACAAAGTCTACTAGGGTGTGATATGATGAGGGTAAGCCACAAAGAATGACAATTGTTCCCTAGAGAAGTTGCCAATTTGTTACATGGAATTTGCATCTACGGATAAACACATCTTCCCTAGGTGGGTGACTACACCTAGAACAACGTAAAGAAAGTAGTTTAACCTTTTCTTATAGAAGATAGATGAGATGGAGGAACTTACTTGTTTCCTTTTGCTTCCAAAATCTATTTTGAATTGCTCCCGTCACACCCACTTGAACTAAATCCGCTCAAAAGGTACCTGCATCAAGAGAAACAGATTCAAGAAACGATCAAAGCATACATGAAATATCAACTATAAAAAAATGGAATCGAATACATTGAAACACATAATGATCACAGATATGAAATATCATATGAGAAAAGGAATAAGCTCTTTATTAATGTAGAAGGAAGAATGTCACCCAATACAGTTCGATTATGTGTCACTCCTCTAGCTTCAGTTCAACACTCGCCACATCAAAAGCTCAACACTCTAACAACATAACATTGCTTAACATAAACTTAATCCTCAAACCAACAAAATTTCCTCACAAACTTCATATTCTAGCCCCTTGATCACTATGATGAGTGCTCAATTTATAGGAAATGGAGGTGGTTTTGGCATAAATGAGGGTATTGAATGGCTTTCCAATCTTGGAGTTAGTTTACAAGGAGCAAGGGATAAGAGGATAAGAGGTTAATGGATCCTTAGCCTATCCAATTTCAAGATCATAGGAGGGGATAATAGATGGGAACCTTCTAGACTCATCTAGAATGAAGGAATATTCCCAGAACCCTATGCAAATTTCCCTCAATCTTGCCTAACATGGGCTAAAGTGGGCCTAAGTGCACTGTAGTGAAGGCCACAGTGGGCTTGCCTGCTCTGCAACACACTGTCTCAAGGCATAGGCTGTGTTGGTATCCCACAGAGGTTTTATAGGAAGGTTTCAGGCCATGAAACTTTCATGGAAGGAGGCATTCAATGAGTTTACTTCTCTAGGGCATGTAACAACTGAATTAGGGTTTGATGAGCCCTAAGAGTACTAGTCTGAATGTTGGGAGTGATGTGCCCAAATAAACCTGTAACACTTCCAGCGTAGGGAGGTGAAGCAGGTAACTCCATCGGGGTACTATCTAGGCTCGTTAGTAGTAGATCGATGCTTATGTTCTTGATGAGGCTCTTCTAGGGAACTGTCCAGGTCTGCTGGTAGCAGAGCAACGCTAGAGATGAGACTGAAACTCTTATAGTCTATATTACTTGTGCATCAATATACCCATCATCCTGAATCGAATCAACTCAGTTGAATTGGCTTGGTATGTGTGCTCACTGATCAAGAGAATGGTAGGGACTATATCCTTAACTCAAGCTAGTGAAGGAACCATGACGATCAAAGAGTCGAACAATAATTCTGGAAGAGTTGGACTCACTTTACACGAGACAAGGTCCATACAGAGAGATGGAGTTCTACCATTGTGTCACCAATGTTGTGGTGGCTACAACCACACTCCAAAATTTGACCTTCACTTCATTTTGGGGCCTCCCTACTAAAATCTTTGTAGCTTGTCTTACACTGCCCATTTTCTTGTGCTTTCATTGAGTTTTATATTTCATTTTACAACTTGTGTTTTCTTACCTTATTTGCTATCTATCCACAAGTTGACCTCATGAATTGGTTTAAAACTTGTTCTAGCACCGCTTTAATGATCTACACAATCCTTGAGGGAAACCAGCCTTACTCTCAAGAAATGCGTAGCACAACCCAATAGTGAGCTTTGAATCCAGAATTGTGCAGCCCCAGCTAGAAGCTTGTCTTTAGCTGGGAAACTATGCAAAGAAGTCCAAGCCAGCAAGTGAGCCTTCAATTCTAGAATTATGTAGAGCGAGTTGATAACCTGCCTTCAGCTGGGAAATTAGCACAGTGTCTGAGAGGTAGCCTAAAGCCACTAAACCCAGAAATTGTCCAAAGCCACTATACCCAGAAATTGCGCAGAACATATTGTGCTTAGAAACTACTCAGTGCATGAACCAGAAAGTTTCCTAGTCCTTCCTATAACTATGCAATATTCTAGGAAGTGCATGGAACTTTTCTCGAAAAGCAAGAAGCTAAGAGGAAAAGCATCCCTAGGAAGTAGGGGTCTATTATTACTTTCCCGAAGGTGACACATTTCCACCCTTAAAAGATTATCCCAAGTGTCGTTGTTGTCCTTGATTTCAAGTGTACGAGTCATGAACTCCATTTTGCTCAACTCTATGTAATTGACACCTCTAGATCTCACTCATATATTAGATCATCAAGCTCTATCTTCCCTAGGAGTTAAGGAGCCTTCAAAGAATTGTCATCGCTTTTCGGGGTGAGTTTCAACTTTATCGCCTTTTGATGCCTTTTCTGTTTCTTTTTGTTGTTCATCTTGTGAGAGTGTTGTTTCATTCATTTCTATGAACAACCTTTATATTTTTAAATTGTTTTAACTTCTAGAAGTGTTGTTTCAAGTTATAGATTGCGTTTTTTAGGAGTCGCATGAGATTTCCCATTTTTGCACCAACGGCCATCATTGTGGCGACTCCCTTCACATGCTTCATGTTCCTTTAGTTTAATCAATTATTGAATTTGTTTCACATGTACACATTTTCAATTAGTCAGATTTGCACTCATCCTCACGTCATCCTTTAGATCTGTTTGTTTGCACACTCCCCATGGACAGATCTGGGAGCCCCTTGCCTGGGTCTAACATCTCACTGCATGCACTGTGCAATATTCGAACTCAAGGCCTATACTTTGGCTTCTAGAATTGTGCAGAGCCTATGATGGGCTAGCTCCAACTGTTCAATGTGAAGTTCCAGGAGCCAGTCTCCCAATTTGGCCACTGAAACTACGTAATGTGCAGTATCTCCCAGGCCCCGTCCTAGACTAAATTTCACATTGCGTAGTTCGAGTCATCAAGCTTCCACATTAATTGCTAGGACTCCACAATGTGTAGTTCCAATAGTGAGTCAGTCACCACTTGTCAGTCAAAACTACACATTTCCTCTCATCATATGCCCTCGTTTCTCCTTGATCATGCTATAAAATTAGATTTTTAAGAGTTAGTGTTTGTTTTCCATGAGTGTCCCTTTTGTACCATAGGTACCACACTCATGAAGCACTTCTCTCTAGCAGTTAGTGTACCATGGCACCAAACATAGTTATTTCAAGAGTGACCATTGAAATTAGTACAGGGGAAGCAGTTGAGCGAGCACCAATTTACTTTCCAATATATGCAGATGCCCAACTATTTACAGGAAAGGAATTAATACTAACATGGTAGCAAGACCAACAGTAGTGGTAGAAGGTAACAATATAGTATAGGATCAAGGAAAGGAGAAATTGCTGACATAATAAAGGGAGAACAAAGTTATCGAGTGAAAGGGGATTCAATCTTCATGCAGGAAGCTTTGACAATAGAAGCAAGAGGAAGCCGAGGACAAATACAATATAGCAGAGGAAGAGAGAAAATCAGAGCTTGTAGGTAGCAGAACTAAGACCACAACACGTAGAACAACAACCGAAGGAAGGACATGAACTAAAGAAGAAAGAATAGGAAAAGAAGTAGAAATAGGAAGAAGAACAAAGGCAAGGCACAATGACATAGAAAACAACGACAATACAGGTTGATGAGACAGAAACGCTAGCAGTTGAGGAAGAGAGTGAATAGATGCAAGTTCCCTCACCAAACCTAAGCACACAAACCAAGTCCAATTAGAGTTCGACAAGTACATGGAGCAGCTAAGGTGAGAGGTCATCATAGATGACTTGGAGCTAAGCACACCAAACATGTAGAAGCACACTGGTTGTCCTGTCATGGTCTACACCATGCTGCACAAGCTTCATGATGAGATGGACATATATTACAAGACCATATACCTAGAAGATATTGAGGAAAGTGTCCGCTATCAAGGAGACACCATCAAGAAATTTTGGGACATCATAGAATAGTGCTAGGCTTGACATTAGTACATGACCAAGAATCATCAAGTGGATGTTTTTGAGTTGGTCTTGCCCTAAACATCAGAGTCATAGTGTGGTGTCTTTTTACGCTATCTCTAGCCTATTTTGTGTCACATGGGTACATGTGGAAAATGTATATTATTTGTAAATATGTTGTCAGTGAAATTCCAAGTGTCATTAGTGGAATGTGAACCGTCACTATGTAATGTAAAGAGTTATTTGTAAAGAAGTTGAAGAGTCATGAGGGTAGTCGAAGAGTCACACAGGGGAATGTCAAGGGTGATGCCAACCTTTGTTATAAATAGAACCTCATAACTCAGAGAATAGGCTTTTGGAAGCCAAGATTTTGGCTAGGAATTGCTTAGAGAAGGCTTGGAGAGTATTGTGATGAGACTTGGCTTCTCCACATCGTATAGTGAGTACATATCATTGGAGGAGCATGCTGTGTTGACTGTAATGTTCCACTATTCGGGCTAGTGGTTATCAATGGTGTATGTATGGATGGAACTTTCAATAATATAACTGAGCCAACAAATTTTCATGCATATGTTGTTATTGTAGTTCAAATATTCTGGTTACTTTATTAATGCATGTTATTTAACTTACAAGTTTCTGTATGAACTATTTTGTATGAAATTGTATGAATCTTGTTGAATACATGTTATTGTATTAACCCATCACTTTAGATTGTGGAGCATTCCACTTCTAGCCTGTGATGTCATTCCGCTCATGTGTTCTCTTCAGGCTGCATATTGTTATAGTCTTCTAAGGGACACACCTCATTTCCCCTTTATGTGTTAGAACCCCCCAAGCATCTCACTTGACTCACTACAAGGTCACACACTTGCTTCCAACAAAGTTATCATACTTACCTCTACGTGCTACCATGGTCAAGACACTACTTTACTACCCACTATTGGGACTCCTACTCCAAACAGCCTGAGGTATAGTTGGGACTTCTTACCGTGGAGATCCCTCGACATGATGGTAGGTTAAACACCATCAAGAGTACCATACACTACCCATCATCAATGAAACTATATAAGCAATGAGGGTAAAGTTGAGTTCAAATTATTAGGCAAGAGCCTCACCTATTACTCCTCCTAAGGGCTTCTTACCGGCCTTCTTGAGTAGACACTTTGGGGAAAAGTGTCCCAGGTCATGACAGTGAAAGCAATTGACTTTTGACATGTCCTTGTTCTTTCCACCGTAAAAATAATCTGATTTCGAATGGGATGACTTCCCTTTCCCTTTCTTTTCCTTACATGCTAAGGCACAATTCTCCTCATCATTAGTCTTTGATGAGGATATGTCTCCAGTGTTCCGCTGAATCTCTTCCTGTACCAAGTCAGACCAGAAATGCTACCAATATAGTAGCTTCTTCCTCCCATTAAATGAGTCCTAGTAACTATGCCAACTCTTGGGAAGTCCTACAAGAGCTAGTCTCACCATATCGTCTTTGGCAACAGTAAACTAGACACTTCCAAGATCATCCTGATAATGGGTGAACTTTGTCAAGTAATTTGGAATTGAGTCGCCCTTCTCCATCTTGATCTTTCTAAGTTTTTCCTTTAGTGCCAACTTCCTATGGTCACTGCTATTTTGAAATAGTTCTTTCAATGCCTTCCACATTGCGTATGGAGTGTCATTACCATGGAGACTCGAGACAATGTGATCTCGAACTCCTTCTAGGATAATCCTTCTTGCTTTTGCCACACACTTTCTCTATTAAGCCATATATTTAGCATCAGATGCTGGAGGCTTTGGAATGTCATGATCTATGAATTCGTTGAGGCCATTGTCTTCAAACACTTCCTCCATCCTGTCCTTCCAAGCTATGCAATTCGAGCTGCCCTCAGGGCATACTCAAGTCTCAAATTGTAGAATAACATATTGATGACTCTGATGTATGAACTTGCAAATTCGATTTCACCTACACAACAAACTTAAATTGTCCTCTTATATATTGTCTTAAAATCTGATACCATGTAAATTTTTACTATAGATTCAACAATTTATGTGATATGCTAAAACACAAAACATGAATCTACTCTACTCTTTAGTGGAAACGAAAACTGATCGATGAAAAAGGTAAGCAGAAAATCAATAATATCAATCACACATAACACAACATCTCTCTAGGGAAAGAAACTACTAAAACCCTTGACTATCTATATTTCATTAAGCAAAGTATCCGAGAATAAAATACAATGGTTGTTCAACCTGAGAAATTCCTGCACTAGTACAATCTATCTCTTTGCCTCACAAGCGAGCTCAACCAACCACTTAGCCAATTCTTCTACCTACCAAGCCCATACTTCCTTGCACAGCTCTTGATAGAATTAGACCATATTTCATTGATAATCCACTCTTCATAACTGCAAAATCCATCCATAGGCCCTTAACTGAGTGCATGCACCATTTGTACAACTTGGAAGATTATACGACTAATAGTATACTGTCCTTGACCTTTAATCTCAACTAGGTCTTCCTCTGAAATGACACACATGAGTTATTTATGAGTGAATCTTTAGTTAACAGGTGTGGTACTAAGGATACAGTGCTACCCATCCCCACTACTAGACCTCTACTAGTTCCTCCAATAGTTAGAACTAGTTTATCTGACTATAACCTAGTTCAACTGAGCTATCTAATTACAACTCAAAAGAACTCAGATAGACTCCCAAATCGAATTTATCAAGTCAATTAAGTCAATTTAACTTAATTAACTATTACAAGTTGTGATGAGAATATAATTTCGATTTAATTCACAATTTAATTCAAGGACAAATTAAATTGGAATTTCTTATTGCTATTTTTAACAACTTTAGCACAGGAGTTGGCCTTCTTTGACAACCTATTACAATTGGATCCTTAGTTGGTGGGTGCTCTTAGTTTGTGTTCACAATATACTCATTTGAGGCATGCACAACGCAATCTAGGTTGAGCTCTATTAGTCTGAGCTATTCTAATATTTCTGATGTGTTTGGTGGAACATTTTGCTCAAGGTAGTCCACATTAAACATTAGGCGTAGGCTAAGGAGGGGGGGATACTTATCTCAAAAGCATTGTCTCCCACAACCTTGGTGGTGGTGTAAGGTCCACATTGGAGTGGTTGAAGCTTTCTTCTGAAAATGTACCCAAATCTTGTCTCCCACATGAAACTTGTGTGGCAGTCCATGCTGATCATGTCATTGTTTGTAGTTAGTATGTGATTTCTACAAGATATCATGGACTTGCTAGTGGATGTGCTAAATTGATTCAATAAACTTGGTAGCTTTATCAGCTTCAAATTAAACATGTGCATATTCATTTTTTGTAAATGGAAGTGAAAAATCAATGTGACCTAGTGTTTGAAATCTTGGGCCACCTATAAGGGGTTGTGGCTAGTTGAGCTATGGAGAGCTCTATTGTAGCCATGTTGAACATACGGGAGAATATTATCACATTTGCATTGATAATTAGATTTTTGCATGAGAAAAATCTGCACAATTATATTGTTGATGACATCTACCTAGTCAACAATCTCGAGATGGGAGGTTATTAATACGTTGAGCTTGGTGACCAACTCTCACTATTTGCTTGACCAAAATGCGCTTAGAAACCTGCTATGTTGATTTTATATGATGGTTTGTGGAACCCAAAAATTTACCCACATCCATTTGAATAAGATATTGGTAGTGGCTTCTTCTATGATACTCTTCTTTCAAGTAGTTAGAATGATCATATTAGAAAATATGTCAATAACCACAAACACAATGTCATTATCATGCTTGGTATAAGGAAGGCTAGAAATATAGTCCATCAATATGGATTCCTAAGGCCGAATAGGAGTGGGAAAAAGGATGTACAAGCCTTGGTTCTTCATTGGTTTGACAATGGAACAAGTGGGGCAAGACTTGACATACTTGAAAACATGCTATCAAAGTTTCAACAAAAAAATACTTCTGTAGTATTGTTTCTATCTTCTCCACACCAAAGTAAGCTTCTACCCGACTGTAATGTGGCCTACTACACAATTGTAACAGTGAATACCAGAGGTGGAAGTATGGAACTTACTTTCTTGCTATCAACATCCTGTATGTTGTAGGGAATTTAGAGTCACTATTGTATATTTGTGGCCATCCAGATGTCTCATGTCCATAAGAGTTGAGAATGGTGGTTAACGCCACAATAAGGTGCCAACTAAGGGAGTATATGACATCATAGTTTCTACCCTTCTTATATTTTATTTTCAAATGGAATTGTTGTAAATATGTGAACCATTTCTTATGGTGGTCATTCTATAAATTTCCTTCTATTTGGATAAATGGAAGAGGCTTTTTTTTCATGTGTATGATTGGCTACATCCTTAGAATATAATTTTTCCATTACTAGAAGACCCACATGATGGAATACATCTCCTTATCACATATGGGGTAACTTTGGACACTATTAAGAAGTTTTTCACTATGATAGGCCACCCAAAGTCTTTAATTAATGATAACTACACCAATAGAATAGCAAGTGTAAATGTCAAATGGTTATTGAATATATGGTAGGGTGAAGAATGGTGAAATGAAAAGGTGGTGTTTCAGTTCATTGAATGCCTTATGTTGTGACTCTGAAAAAAATGTCATTTCTCCACCCTTGGTCACTTGAATTAAGGGATAAGTGATATAAGAGAACCCCAACACAAATCTTAAGTATAATTTATCAGGGACTAAGAAGCTACAAAACTCTATTAGATTCATTAGGGTTAACCAATTCCAAATATCTTGGATCTTGGTTGGATCCACATGCACATCTTCCTCATCAATAATGTAACCTAGATATTGGACCTTGTCCATGCCAAAGGAGTATTTTTCCAAGTTAACACATATCTTGTGCTAATGAAGAGTGTGAAGGACCTAATGAATATGTTGTATGTGATATTCAAAACTCTTACTAAAGACGAGGATATCATCCATACATACAACCAAAAAAGAGTTGGTTAAAGGATGCAAGATATCATCCATCAACCTCATGGAAGTTTTTGGGGCATTCATCAAATGAAAGGGCATGACCAACCATTTAAAATTACCATCCTTGGACTCAAAAGTAGTCTTCCACACATTAGTTGGTTCTATTGGGAATTGGTGATAGCCATACATCAAATAAATCTTACTAAATTACTTGACAACCTTGAGCTAGTTGAAAAGGTCGCCAATCATGGGAATCATATACTGCTTCCTAACTATGAATTTTTTTATATCAATAATCAATGAAGAGTTTCCATGTCCCATATTTCTTTGAAATAAGTATGATTGGGATTCCACATGGTGATGAACTTGGTCAAATGTGAAATTTTGGTGCCACCTCTTGGATTTGTAACTTGATTTCCTCATTTTTCTAGAAGAGAGTAGTAGTAGTACATTGGACCATTATGTAGACTTGGTGTGTTGGGGGTTATATCTATTAAAATATTGACTTAATAATGAAAACGTACCCACATGGGTGAGGAGAAGATGTGTCTATATTATTTGATGATGTTATTCACTTGCCTTTAATACATGGAGGAGTTGTGTATGGAGGCCATGGATGTGCCCACAATATTTTCCTTACTTTGACAACAAATTTGGAAGAACATAAATTTCTTAGTCAAGGAGATGGTATTAATGCATTGTTTAGTAGAGATCAAACCAATGGCAATAGGTGAGGCTACCTTCGATATCCTGTATATTTTCTTGCCAAAACTAATGATAATAGTACGAGGTCTAGATTCATATGAAACATGACAATTCCACAAGTATGGTTAGCCTAACAAAACATCAAAAAATTCAATGAGAGGAACATCACATAATACTTCGTCCTTGAAAGACTTGATGTTGTAGGGTAGGTGGCATTGTTGGCTGATGCCAAGATCTCACCCTTGGTGGAGCCAATCGATGGTGTATGGTTGCGGGTGTGGTTTTCTTGGTAGGCTAAATTGGTTAACAATCTATGTTGAGATGAGGTTCTTCTTACTCCTACTATAAACAATGAAATGTAGTGGAATACCCTTCACCCACATTTGTGAGTGAAAGAGGCACTCACCTTCCTCCTAATGTTCGAACTCACTTTATTAGACCTTGGTGGTGGCAAGAGTTGCATTCGGTTCCACATTAATGATTTTTTCACCTTTTATAGGTATATTTACTAGTCGAAACCTATGTTCATCTCTAAGGCTTTTAGCACATTCACCAGTGGCTTCCTTACATGAAATTCACTGTTGTTATGGGAATGGGGGTCTTACAGAACTTGTACCACTTTCTTGTGTCTTTCTTCATATTTACATTACCATTATTTATTTACATCTTTGATGGGTTGTCTTGGTAAGTTCCACCTTGGATCTATCTTTTGTTTTATGATTTGGGGATGCCCTTTCCCTGCATTTGCTATGAAAGATTTGTGGATCCAAAGCCTCGCTTCTTCTATTTAAATTTTTACTAAATTTTGACAACATATCAATATGCTGAACCAATCAAGGAGATGTATAGGAACTTGATTTCTGTTTGGATATATCTATGCAGACAACTGTGGTACATGAGAAAAAGATGCCACTCAAAGTCTTTGATACCCAACTTGGTATGTAAGGTATGAAATATATTTGTGAAATCTAACATTTCTTGGTCCATTTCTTGTCGTTGTGTGGTCCATCTTATGTACTAGTATTCGTAACTTCCAACATGGTAATATTGTTCCTTAAAAACATCGCTAAATGAAATCCAAGTGAGTGTGACTAAAAATAGTGTGGATTCCTCTATGGCCTTTTTATCATAGTGATTTTCCGACCAATCCTTGACATTAGCGATGGACTTAAGGAGTGTAAGGGTAAAATTTTCTCTATCAAAATAATAATGAACCAAAAAATACCCTTCTAGCATATATAACCATTTTTCTACAGTATTTGCATCTATTTTTTCCTTCAAATATAGGAATATCAAAATTAAGTTGTACTTTAAAGGGGGCAACATCTCCAAAGTGGTCGCCTCATGAAGATGTGTCTCCTATTATTATCTGTAGAAGGATCGACGAAAAATTATCCATAAAATCATTCCTTATCACTTAAGGGCTTCTTCAAGAAACAATTTAATAAGATCTCTTGTTCCCTCGTCTTTCTTTTCATCTTCCACCATGGGAGGTTGTCAAGGACAGTGTTGCAAGGGCTTAGTAAGTTTGAGTTTGAACTCCTTATACCCTAACCTCATTAGAGACATGCAAATAAATAATATATAAATAACAGACTAATCCAATGTCACTAATTCAAATTAATAAAGGGAACAAAATGATATATATATTTATGACTAAAACATAGAGATATAATGAAACTTTATTTTGATTAATAAATGAAAAATGTTGAAATTATATATATGCATAATGAAAGAAAACTAGCTTCAACTATGGTAACTTATCTCTAAGAATAGATGTGATGATAATGTGCCTTTATTGAACAATATTACAATTAGGCTCAAAGATATTTTTATCATAAATAAGCAGCAATAAACCCTAAGCATCCAAAAACCTAATCCTAGGTGTTGAAGCGTGAAATGCTTTTGGGCCCGAATGGGGTGAGTTGTAACATCAAATTTCTAGGATCTTAACTTTGGCATATGATCTTTATTTGATGCACATGATAGCCTGTTGGAAAGGTATATCTAATAAGTACATTTTCCAACTACCGAAAATAGTCTGTCAGCCCTTTTCCCCGAAAAACACCATTTAGGGCCTCAAAACAACTTCATAAGTATAAGACCTAAAAAGTACCAAATTAGAAAACTGTGTTGTGATCCTGTGGAATAGGTGGGTGGCCACCAATATCCACCTAGATCAGTCCTCCATTTCAAAGAAACTTTTATACTATTGGGGGAAAATAGATCACAATATTATCAAAGAATATGGCAATGGTTGTCCCATATCATGGAGATAAGGGAGTATCACTCTCCCAATGAGTCGCATGCAACACTAGCAAGAACTCCTTTGTACAAAAGAATAATTCAAAGACTTAAAAGTTAATTGGATAAGGCTCAAGTTCAATACACCTTTAATATTGGGGCTCCAAGAACACCTAAGCTAGGAATAATAATCTAGGGAATGCAAGTCTATAGAATAAAATGTAGGATTTTACCCAGTAGGGGTAACCAAAACTAGCTCAACTTGGGATATCAAGTAAATCATTAAGGACTTGAATGAAAAAGAGCATATAAAAGAAGAAGAATGAGTTGTTGAAGGATGAGCAACATTTCCAGTATGGGGGTATGATGGGTCTCCAAAATAGGTAAGCTATAAGGCCCATCAATCCACAACTAAGCACATAAAAACTATGTTGAACAAACCTTTTGCACTTCATCATACATTTTTCTAGCTTAATTGGTTCTTAAAAGAGTTCAATGTGGATTTCATATTTTATGTGCCTTGACATGTTCATTGCATAAGATTTGAATAGATTCCAAGAGATCTAGCACTAGAGATATTTTTGGGACTTCTTCCTTGATGTAGGAGGACCTCACTTGGCTAGCTAAGGGAATTGAATGCCTCTTCTTGTTGCTATGAGGTGGAATAGGAGAAATATCCCATTTTCTAGGTCATTTTGAAAATAAATGTAATCCTCCTCTCAAGGAATATTCTCCCCACTCTATTTATAAATAAGAGGCTCGATTAGCCTAGTAGGAATATAGAGAATAGAGGGAAAAATAGGAAGAAATATTAGTTCTGGATCCTCAAGCCAATATTGTAGTCCTATAATGTGAAAACAATTTCTCATTAATGAAAACAATGTTTTACCTAAAATCTTATCTTGGTTATCCTTTAAGGACTCTTAGCATCCTTAGGTTCGACCCACCCCAGGAGCATTAGAACATTGTTGTACTTTTGTTATTGTTATGACTTTTTCATTTTCCAACATTTCTAAAGGTTGCCTTTTCATAGTTCTTGTGCATGCTTGAGTAGAATATGTTACGAGAAATTCATTATTATTGGTTATTTGTGTAGTTATTAATAATAATAACACTCCTTTATGAAATTTTGGGTACTCATTCATTTTCTTTCTCTTGACGTTGTAGATTTTATTGTTCACTATTTTTCCATGTAACAAATGTTATAGCTATAAGAAACACACATATTTTGATTTCATTAGGATAGGATTGCACTAGGACTCGTTAAATATTTGACTAATTTAATTTTATCATTTTCTAACATTTCTACAACTTCTCGTCATCTCATACTTGCATTCTTCCTTGTCTACATGTTCATTGGACTATTTCCTATAGAAAAATGAAGACTCCTATAGAAGCTTGTAATTAACCCTCCTTTCTCACTTGGATCTACAATAAAAACATGGTTTTACCTATTTGGCATTGATAACAAAACTTGGTTGTATAAAGACCTCGTAGATTCCCTTGTCAATTCGTTTATGAAAACTTATTTTTCCTATAAATTAGGGTTTTGACTCTCAATCATTTATTTCAAAATGTGTGGTTTTCCATTTATTTCAAATAGAATAGAAATTTGTGCCATTCAACAAGTGTTCTTTCTTTCTCATTTCTCTTAGCATAGATTTGTGTTCAATTTCCTTTTTTTGTAAGTCATTTTCTACAAATGTATTTTTCCTATAGCATAGCTTAGTTGGTTTGGTCTCTATGCATCTAGCCTTCATTTCAATACTTCCAACTGCATAAAATATCAATAAGAGACAAATATAGTGTTTGATGCACATATAGTGTCAACCCTCTTAAGTTTGTACAAACCCCAACCTGATAATTAAAGACGAGACTCTTGGGAATGTCAGCGCTCTATTGCAATACCGAGGGCCATCACCAAGACACAATTGTAGCTTAATCTTGTCATCAAGAGGGAGCCATAACTCAATATTTCCATCAAGAGAAGGAGATGCTACTATATAAGGCAATAAAAAAATTAAATCGCCCCAAGTAGAGCCAAGTTTTCTTTAGGGAGATTTTCCTCCATTGTAAGTATAGGTTTCTTTGTGGAGCTACCACTATATTTTCTTGTGCTAATATATTTTTTTGGAGCCACCACTGTAAATCCCATTCAATTTCATATGGAGGAACCGTAATCACACCAAGGTTTCTTTGTAGTAATCAGAGCCACCATTGTAAGCTAGATCCACTCATGCTAAGGTTTTAAGACCTCTATTAGTGTTTTAGAAAGTTGAAAATTGAGGAGAAGCCTCTGAATCCACAATAATGGGGACTTGTGATTGAAGTAAGTCATGATTTCCACCAGTTATAATAACACATAGATATGCATACTAAATTGTATAAATTATGTAATGTGGGAATTAATGAAGAGAATTTTGAATAATTTGGACTGTTGGGATGAAACAATAACAAAATATGAAGCAACTGAAGTTGTAGACGTAGAAGAAATGAAACATTTCTCAAATAAATTCTCCATCAAAGAGAAGAAAAAATGATTCAAGAGAAATATGGGATATGCACAATGGATTTGAATACTCCATATTTCCTAATATTGTAGTAACAACCAATTCTCATGAAGCTTGGGAAATTTTGGTAAAATCATTCCAAGGAACAAACAAGATCAAGAACACAAAGCTTCAGATCCTCAGGAAGAAGATTGAAACTTTTCAAATGAGAGATACTAAATTAATAGATTAGCCTACGAATTAGGTCATGGATGTAGTAAATCAACTTAGAACTCATGGAGAGGATGTCAATGATCAAAATTTGGTTGAGAAAATGCTCAAAATTATGCCACCATCATTTTACATGCTTGTGATAGCCTTAAAAGAAAGTAAATATCTGGCCCAAATTTCAATTTAAGAATTGACAAGATCAATGTTAAATCATGAGTAAAGAATTAAAGGTAGAACTGACTCATGAGAAAATTCCTTTCAAACTCAAGCCAAAATTCGTAGAGGAAGAGGCATAGGTAATCGAAGTAGATGTAGAAGAGGAAGAGGATATTCTAGCAATAGAAACAATGTGTCAATCCAACCTGAATAGCCACAATATCAACCTCAAAACCAAAGAGGAAGAGGCAGAAAAAAAGAAAGAAAGAGGAAGGATGGACATGTCAAATATACAACACTATTACTACAAGAAGTATCACCATTTTGAAAGTGAATGTAGGAAGAAACAATCATATTTGAACAAATGTAGTGAAAATGTTTCAGGTAGTGATGAAGTTACAACATCATCCCTGTTTCTTTGTTGTTTAATAGGAGAGGAAAACAACAATAAATATATATGGTTACTATATAGTGCCCGCAGTAACCATTTGACATGTAACAAATAAGTTTTTTCAAGTTTGGATGAAAGAATCAAATATCATATTAATTTGGGTGATGATAATCTTGTTAATTCCTTAAGCAAAGGTACTGTTATAGTTGTAAATGAGAAGAATGAAAATGAAACTCATTATATTTTTATGTATAAAGTTTGAAACAAAATCTATGATGTGTAGGAAAAATGAGTGAAAAATGTATTGAAGTCAAGTTTAAAGGTCCTACATACATAATTCTTGACAAGACACCCAGTCAAAGAGTCATAGCAAGGATCCAAATGACCAAAAATATGATGTTTCCCCTAGTTAGGGGAAATATGAAACGATCATTATAATATGCTCAATTTTTAACAAGCTATGATGAAACTTGGTTATGGAATCTTATATATGGTCATTTAGCTTTTAATAGCCTTGATATTTTTCAAAACAAGTCTATGGTGCTAGGTCTATCTGTGATAGATCACCATCACAATCCATATGAAAGTTGTATCCTTTCCAAAGGCCGAAGCAATAGGTTTCCAAATGCTTCCAACTATAGAGCCCAAAGTCCACTTGGGCTAGCACACACAGACCTTTGTGGTCCAATGAAAACCTAGTCAATAGGAGGAAGCTTTCCCTTTATAACCTTTAGTGATGATTTTAAGAGAATGAAATAAGTCTTATTCATCAAAAGAATTTTGATACAATTGATAAATTAAAGCAATTCAAATCCATTGCAAAGAAGAAAATTGGTGAGAAAATTAAAGCGTTAAGATAATATGAAGGAGGTCAATATGATTCCATAAAATTAGCTACATATATTAGGGATTCAGGTATCAAAAGGAATTTTACAACAATGTACACTCCACAACAAAATGGTTTAGTATAAAGAAAAAATTAGACCATCATGAATATGGAAAGAAGCATGTTGAAGGAAAAGAATTTGCAAAATGATTATTGTGCAGAAGAAGTAGCATGCTCAATTTATATTTTGAATAGATCTCCAACCAAAAGCATCTAAGATAGAGTTCCCTTAGAAGCTTGGAGTGGTATGAAGATAGAGGGTCTTCACTGGGGGAGCAATACCATACCACATGCATCCATATTGGGGGATATATATTGAGGAGAAAATGAGAATATATCAAGCATATAATAGGGGGTAAAGGGTTTTTATATGTTGTATATAAAAAAATGATCTCAAAGTTAATGAAAAAATATAAACGGTACAAAAAATGTTTACAATATCTAGGGAAAGTATGGGTTTTTAAAATTGGGATAGTGTATTGGGTTCATATTTGTAGGGGGTTATATAAAGTGAATTTTAGAGGTATTTTCAATATGTAGTCAAATTAGGGATATTTTTTAGTATGCCACAAATGCACATGCTATGTCAAAGATTCCATTAGTGAAGCCCCTGTGTATAAAGACAAGTGTATCACACTTGAGAATCTTTAGTTGTGTAGCTTATGCATAGGTTCCATGAGGAATGAGAAGAATAGTCTATGAAAGAAGTGAAAAATGCATATTATAGTGAAGAATACAAGGCTTATAAAATGCACATCTTATCACTAAGAAAAAAATTATTTCAAGATATTTTAAATTCTTTGAAGATCAACTTGCATGAAATAATCAGAATAATAGAACAAATAGCAATCAAGTTTCTCCACTTGCATTCAAACAAAGTGAATTAATAGAAATGGAATATCGAACACGAGAAATTCCACAACTAGAAGTTCTAACTTAAGGGGAAAAGAAATGATGAAACAACTGACATAGTCCATCCTCAAGTAGTGAACATAATTGCACCATTAGACAAAAAGAAAGAAGTTGGATAGAAATTTATGAATAACTTCGTAATGAGAAAGTGATTTTTTCCTTGTTGTCTTACAAGCCAACACATTTTGAAGAAGCAGTGAAAATGAAAGAAAATTTTGAAGTTATGAATGAAGAAATTACAATAACAGAGAAGAATGACACATGGAGTCTTGTATACCTACTATCAAGAAAAAATAACATTGGAGTCAAACGGGTCGATAAGACGAAGTTTAATGAAAAAGGGAAATTGAAAAGCATAAGGTGAGATTGGTAGAAAAAGGCTTTACATAGTATCATGAAGTAGATTATGAAGAAACCTTTGCCCCAATGGCAATGTTGGATACTATTAGAATAGTATTAACAATAGCAGTAAAAAATCATTAGCCAGTTTACCAAATGGATATCAAATGAATACTTTTAAATGGATCTCGAATGAAGAAGTTTATGTAGATCATCCTTGAAGATATGAATTCAAGGGTCAAGAGTTGAAATTTTACAAGTCAAAAACGGCTTTGTATGGTTTAAAATGAGCCCATAGAGCATGGTACAACATAATTGATTCTTATATGCTTAACAAAGGATTAAAATACATTATTATTGAACCCACTCTCTATAAATAAAAAGTGTTGCAAGGTAATATTTTGATTGTTTGCATTGAAATTGATGCTATGATTTACATAAGAAATTTGTGGCTTGACAATTTTTTAGTAGTTATGGAGAGATAATTTGAGATGATCAATCTTCGCCACATGAAATATTTTCTTGGAATATAAGTTGAACAATTTGAAAGGTAAATTCTCATTTTTCAAAGAAAGTATACAAAAGACATTTTGATGAGGGAAAATCTTAGGGGATAATATTTACAAATGGGTTAATCTGTCATGCTATTTCCAAGAAAAGGCCTCGACAATTTCCATTTTTTCAAAATATGATTCACCCAAATTTTATAGTATGAAATTATTTTACTTTTAAAAATGCTAAAATTTTATATGTAGACTATATATAAAATCATTAAAATTTTGAGAAATTTTACAAATATAATACTAAACATTTTGCAGTTTACTATTAAGGAATAGTAATATCCACTAAGGTTTCTAAAATTTAAGATAAATTTCCATCCTTAAAATTTTCCCTAATTTTGACTAGGTTTAAGATGAGTGAATGCATGCTAACAAAAACACCAATTTCCCAATAACCAAGCTAAGAAAATATGACAATAGCCCAACAATCAATTCCACTTCATACAATATTATAG
The DNA here is from genome assembly GCA_031772625.1 of Pinus tabuliformis. NCBI lineage: Eukaryota > Viridiplantae > Streptophyta > Pinopsida > Pinales > Pinaceae > Pinus > Pinus tabuliformis. The sequence goes on along the minus strand of CM062818.1, from coordinate 1,441,943,206 downwards.
TAGGTGATCTGATAATCACCCTATGAGTGACCTCAGTTGAAGATTTATTAAACAAAAAGGTATTACAAACTCATGTGATGGTGTGTGTGTTCTATATTATTGAAACAACAGATCGATCAGATTGCCAATACATAGAAAATAAATGGAAAGACAATAGAGAAATGCAGTAAGCAACACAAAGACACAAGCAATTTTTAATAAGGAGTTCACCCTATTCTCCAGGGCTATGTCTCTGGTCCAGCTTCAATGGTGGCCTTGTTTTATTGTGTCTTTCAGCAGAGAAATTACAATAAAGGGACTCAATGTGAGTTCTCCTGAAGCAGATTTCGCTTGGCAAGGTGGTTCTTGGATTCCCCAAGCCACTCGGAGTACACAGACTCTTGTTCTTCCTACTAGCTCTGTGACCTTTGGTCTACAGTGGAAAGAGCCAACTATGGTGCTCAATCCGGATAGATTCCTCTATGGGAAGGCTTGATTCTTCAAGCTCTCTAGTGCTCGATGCTGCTTGTGGTCAGCTTAGCCCTCTGTCTCCTCTGCTTGGCTTTACTGCTCTCTATGCTCAATCCTCCTCTCAGGGTTCACTGTTCACTGTCTCTCTTGGTCACTTGGACTCTTCTCTATTCCTCTTCTCTCAATCTTTATTCCCCTTCTCAGTTCATGGCTTTAGCCATTCGATCTCCATGCCTGTTCGGTTCCTCTCCCACCTATGTCGATTCGCCTACCGCCTGCGTGCTAGGAGTTCCCTGTTTGACGTCATCATGAGCGCTCGAGAAGTAGCCATGCATCTCCATCGAAACAGCGCCAGCCTGTTCGTCGATTCGTTTCTTTGGTTATGTCGTGGATACGTTCTTTCTCCACCGTGGTGGTCAACGGATTTCAAATCCCCTTAAATCGCGGCTTTATTCCCTATCGATTCCGCTTCTGTCTATCGGGCACAATCTCAGCCGTTTGATTGGGCTCCTAAAGATCCGAAGTCATATGCACGTCAAGCACGGTTGACTTGCTCGATCGATAATGCATGATCACGGCATTTTTTCTCTCACATCCACTGCCACGCATCGATCGTTGAGTGGGATCGCTCCACTCTCCTCCAAAACCTCTTACCATTCAAGGGCGCCCCGATCAAAGCCACCGGTTTCCAAGTTGTGGGTCCCACCTTCGTATGTTGGCTCTTTTCATTTCTCTGCTAGCGGTTCTCCGGCTCCCAACGTGACCAAGGGCTTAAGGCCCCTCCATTTCAACCCTGTTTTCCCAGCGATGTGTGATTAGCACTAGGCATTAGTCGCGCATTGAAAATCAGCTCCTTTTCCCGTTCCGGGGCTCCCAGGGGATACATCGACCTCCTGCGCAATCTCCATGGGCCTTGATCAATGCGCTTTGACCGAGGTCCTTGTAGTTCCACGCCAATTGCCATGGCCACTGGTTCAGGGTGTTTTCAATTGTTGTTTTGGATTCTTCAAGGATTTGTTTCATCCTGATACAGTCATGGTTCTTTGACAGTCGTTTATGGATCCGATTTGGATCATGGCCTCCCTACTGAAAAGCTTTTGGACCACCAAAAGTTGGTTTTATTCAAGCATCGACTAAGTGAGGAAACTTTTGTCTCACTTCTCCAATCTCAATCCACTTTGCACTGCTCGGCTTCGAACCTTTAAGCCCAATCCTAAGGTATTCCACCTGTCCACTGTGCGTCATCCTTACCTTCCTGTCCAACACTATATCTTCCTGCAACTAATTAAGATATTAAGGTAGCAGGTCATCAAAAAAAGGCAATTGACTCTACTCTTCAGGTCCTCAATCACTGAAGGTTCAAACAACCTCAAGAAATCTACGTTCATGACTGAGTAGATGTGCATGTAAGCTGGTAGATCAAGGCGAAAAGCATTTTCACCAATCTTCTCAAGTATCCTGAAGGGTCCATACCTGGTAGGTTTTAGCTTTTTACCTTCACCTTGCATTGTGTCCTTGCTGATATACAGCTAGACTTGGTCTCCAACTTGAAAACTATGCTCCATACGATGCTTATCATGACTAGCCTTGTACTTGGCTTGACTCTTTTCCAACTGTTCCTGTACTGCCTGGTGGATCTCCTAGATCTGTTCAATGAACCTAGTTGCCCTATCCACATCACTGTGTCTATCAACCATGGTATCTTTACCAAAGACAAAATCCAAGGGAGACCATGGTATGAAACCAAAGCAGGTCTCAAAAGGAGATCTCTGGGTAGAAGAGTGTTTGGCTCTATTGTAAGCATGCTGCACATAACACAAGTGTTCATCCCAAAGCTTAGGTTGTTTGCTGCAATATCCTCTCAGTAACTGGATCACTGTCCTGTTAACTACTACTGTCTGGCCATCTGTTTGTGGATGAAAAGCTGTGCTTTTCTTTAATTTGGTGTCCATTAGTTCCCACAGACCGGACCAAAACTTTCCCACAAATCGGGTGTCTCGATCAGATATAATAGAAGTGGGTAATCCAAAATGAACCCATACATGTTCAAAGAATAATTTTGCAGTTTGTTCAGCTGTAATCTGTTTACTACAGGGTATCAAAATACACATTTCGCTGAACCTATCCACAAAAACATATAGATAATCATGACCTTTCCTAGATTTAGGTAGTCCTCCCATGAAATCCATGGAAATGCTTTCCCAAGGGTGAGAAGGAACTGGCAAGGGAGTGTATAAGCCTAGTTTTCTGTTGCTGGGCTTGCTTTTAGCACACATAACACACCCCTTTACATATCTAGAAACTGTCTGACTCATTCTTGGCCAATAACAGAACCTTTGTAGCTGTGCAACTGTTTTACTTACCCCAAAGTGAACTGATATCAGAGAAGTGTGTGCTTCCCTAATTATCTTTGCTCTCTCAGTTTGTGGAATGCAGAGTTTCCCACAATGATATAAGAGTCGGTCCTTCACATGATAGTCCAATTCTTCTACTCTTTTGCCTTGACTCAAAGTTACATATACATCTTTAAAGTCCATATCCTGAGCATACTGTTCTATGTAGCTTTCATGCAGCATAGAATTATGCTTAAGTATGGTAGATGCATTTATAATGGGTCTAGATAACATGTATGCAACCTTGTTATGTATGCCCTTTTTATATCCGATGACTAAATGAAACTGTTGTAGAAAACCCATCCATCTGTAATGTCTTGATTGTTGCAACTTCGTTTGGGAGTGTAGGTATTGAAGTGGCTAATGATCAGTATGTATTACTGTTTCTTTGCCCATTAAGTAATGTTTCCAATTTTTCACACTCTAAACTAATGCATACACTTCCTTATCATATGTAGGACAGTTAACTACCACAGGATTAAAAGTCTCAGAATGATAACATATGGGTTTACCGTGCTGTGTCAACACTGCTCCCATGGCATAGTCATTGGAATCAGTTTGGATCTCAAATGGTATTTGTAGGTCTGGTAGTGCTAGTACAGGTGTCGCACTAATTTTTTCTTTCAAGGTGTCGAAGGCTTTCTGCTGTTTGCCTCCCCACTGAAACACCTTGTTCAATCCTGTCAAAGAATGTAAGGGAGTTGCAATTGAGGAAAAATTTGAAATGAATTTCCTCCAATACTGTGCTACTCCTAAGAAGCTTCTCACCTCTGTAGCAGAATTAGGTTTAGGCCAGTTTACAATGACTGCCACTTTAGAGGGATCTATTTTCAATTCACCTCCCCCTACTATATGATCCAAATAATTTAGAGAGGTTTTGCCAAATTCACATTTGGAGAGTTTAACATAAAATTTTTCTCTTTTCAAAATATCTAATGCCTACTTAACATGCTTTAAATGTTCTTCCCACGTTTTATAAGAATGTCATCAAGATACACAAATAACAAAATCATCAAGAAAAGGTCGAAGTACATCATTCATTAATCTCATGAAAGTGGCAGGGGCATTGGTCAAGCCAAAAGGCATAACCAACCATTCATACAATCCCTACCTTGTTTTGAAAGTAGTCTTCCATGCATCTTGCTCTGAAAATCTGACCTGATGGTATCCACTGTGCAAATCCAGCTTGGTGAAATAAATAGCTTCCTTCAGTTGATCTAAAAGATCATCTATACGAGGAAGGGGATAATGATTTTTGATTGTTATTTTATTCAGTGCTTGGTAGTCAATGCACATTCTCCATGAGCCATCTTTATTTCTCACCAAAACGATTGGTGACCCACATGGTGATGTGCTAGGCCTAATGAACCCTTTCTCAAGCAACTCATGCACCTGCTTCTTTATTTCAGCATTCTCTAAAGCAGATAACCTATACATCCCAATGTTAGGTAAAGGAACATCTTGCTGCAAAATAAATATCATGTACTATTCGCTCTTTGGGTGGAAGACCTTGAGATTCTTGAAACAAGACATCATACTCTGAAACAATCTTTTCTATATCAACTTGCTGATTAGAATTACAACCCTCAAATACATTGGTTTTATCAATTTTATTTTCCTTTACAACCATTAGTAAGAACTGTTTGCAGGAATTTATCATTCTTTTCATCTGTCCTGCGTTTATGAGAGTATAATTATTCTTGAGCTTATGAGCTCTTACAAAGTATTTGATTCCATCGTTAACAAGTAGATACTTGTTCTCGGCTCTATAGAAAATAGCCTTTCTATCATACAAGTAAGGACTTCCTAAAACAATTTCAGATATATCCAAAGGAATTACATTTAACTCAACCTCATCTACAAATGCTGACCCAAAAGAAAACTTGAGTTTGCACTGTCTAGTCACTTGTAGTTGTGCTTTATCATTCAACCATCCTAATGGGTATGGCTTCTTATGAGGTGTAGTTTCTAATCCCAATTTCTTTACAATTTCTTCAGAAATCAGATTTACTAGTGAGCCACTATCAAACAAAGTATCAATCTTTTGATTTTTGGAAACAACTTGAATATGGAAAAGATCATGCCTTTTTCTCTCATGTTTTTCATCAATAACAGATTGAGCGGAATTACTAGTAGATGCTTCAGAATTCTTACCTTTTATACATGTGGCTGCAATGATTGTTTCATCTCCCAAGTCTGACCCCAAATCTTTCTGAGTAGCTGCAACAGTCTTCTTCTTCTTTCCCTCGGATTTCTTAGGTCTCAGCTCTGGATGTAGAATCTAACAGTGCTCATCATCATGCCCCTCCTTTTTACAGTGACTGCATGAAGCTTTGCCTTTTTGTGCAGTGTTAGCCTTCCTTGCTTTCCACTTCTGCTTTCTTTTCTCCTTGCTCTTGCTTACAGTGGGTTGGGATGATCTCCCACTTTTGGATTTCCATTCTTTCCTCTAGCTTCTAGATGAGTAGCTTGTACAGATACCTCATCTATACTAGTGGGATTAAACATGAGGATGGTATGCCTCATGTAGCTATGTAGACCACCAATGTACTTCAAAAGAGTTTCTGGTGAGTCTAATGAGATACCCAACATCAATGCTCTCTTTCGAAACTCTTGAGTATACATTTGTACACTTTGCCCTTTCAACTGCCGAAGAGTTTGCCAACTCATCATGGCTTGTTGCATGTAGGCCAATGGATAGAACTGCTTTTTGATTGCAGTAACAAATTCACTCCAGATAGAGATGATCTTACCATGCTTCCTCATATCAGCTTGGGTTCTGCCTTCCTACCAAACCAAGGTAGTGCCCCCTAGGAGAAGGCTTGCCAGCTAAATCTTGCTCTTGTTTGAGTCTATATTTTGTACTCTGCAATACACATCAATTTGTCTAATCTAATTGTCCAACTTTTCAGCATTTAGCTCTCCATCATATATAGGAAAATCAAATTTAACATCTAACTTAATCAAAGATGCCTTCTTATTATGCACAAGGCTACTAGGAGGTGTAGGGAAGCTTTCTCCTTTCCCCTTTCCTTTGGATTGGTCATGGGAATGAGATTCATCTTCTTCTTTATCTTGCTTAGAGCCTTATGAATCTTCACCCTTATGCTTTCTAAAGTCCCTATACATTTCTTCTACCATAGACTTTATAGCTAGGAAACTTTCTATGAATTAAGGGTCTGGCCCTATAGAACCTTCTTCTGACATTGTCTTTCGAGAATAGACTCTCCCAATTTCAGGATTAGTTTCCACCAACTCTCCTTCTCCTAATTTGAGCTTTGATCTAGTGAGCATTCACAGCTAAACCAACACAAGCTTGTCTAACCTTACAGCCTAGAGCTCTGATACCACTTGATCTCATAATCACCCTATGAGTGACCTCAGTTGAAGATTTATCAAACAAAAAGGTATTACAAACTCACGTGATGGTGTGTGTGTTCTGTGTTATTGAAACAACGAATCGATTAGATTGCCAATACACAGAAAATAAATGGAAAGACAGTAGAGAAATGCAGTAAGCAACACAAAGACACAAGAAATTTTTAATAAGGAGTTCACCCTATTCTCCAGGGCTACGTCTCCAGTCTAGCTTCAGTGGTGGCCTTGTTTTATTGTGTCTTTCAGCAGAGAAATTACAATACAGGGACTCAATATGAGTTCTCCTGAAGTAGATTTTGCTTGGCAGGGTGGTTCTTGGATTCCCCAAGCTACTCGGAGTACACAGACTCTCGTTCTTCCTACCAGTTCTGTGGACCTTGGTCTACAGTGGAAAGAGCCAGCTATGGTGCTCAATCCGGACAGATTCCTCTATGGGAAGGCTTGATTCTTCAAGCTCTCTAGTGCTCGATGCTGCCTGTGGTCAGCTCGACCCTCTGTCTCCTCTACTTGGCTTCACTGCTCTCTATGCTCAGTCCTCATCTCAGGGTTCACTGTGCACTACCTCTCTTGGTCGCTTGGACTCTTCTTTATTCCTCTTCTCTCAATCTCTATTCCCCTTCTCATTTCATGGCTTTAGCCATTCGATCTCCATGCCTGTTCATTTCCTCTCATGCCTACGTCGATTCGCCTACCGTCTGCATGCTTGGAGTTCCCTGTTCGGCGTCAGCATTAACGCTCGGGAAGTAGCCACGCATCTCCATCAGAACAGTGCCAGCCTGTTCATCGATTCGTTTCTTTGGTTATATCATGGATACGTTCTTTCTCCACCGTGGCGGTCAACGGATTTCAAATCCCCTTAAATCGCCCTTTATTCCCTGTCAATTCCGCTTCTGTTTATCGGGTGAAATCTCAGCCATCCGATCTGGGCTCCTCAAGATCCGACGTCATATGCACGTCAAGCGCGGTTTACTTGCTCGACCGATAATGCATGATCACAACGTTTTTTCTCTCACCTCCACTACCACACATCGATCGCTGAGTGGGATCGCTCTGCTCTCCTCCAAAACCTCTTACCGTTCAAGGGTGCCCCGATCAAAACTGTCGGTTTCTAGGTCGTGGGTCCCACCGTCGTACGTTGGTTCTTTTCGTTTCTCCGCCCGCAGTTCTCTGGCTCCCAACATGACCAAGGGCTTAAGGCCCCTCCATTTCGGCCCTGTTTTCCCAGTGATGTGTGATTATCAGCTCCTTTTCCCATTCCGGGGCTCCCAGGGGCTACATTGACCTCCTGCATAGTCTCCATGGGCCTCGGTCAGCGTGCTTTGACCGAGGTCCTCGTTGTTCCATGCCGACTGCCATGGCCACTGGTTCAGGGTGTTTTCAATTGTTGTTTTGGATTCTTCAAGGATTTGTTTCGTCCAGATACAGTCATGGTCCTTTGACAGTCATTTATGGATCCGATTTGGATCAGTAGGTGACTTAAAGTATCTCACAACAAGACCTGGAATGATGTATTTAGTTATACTTATATCCGTGTTTATGGAGTCACCAAATGAAACCCATTGGAAAGAAAGAAAAAATATTTTAGGATATATTCCAAGAAAAATATAGTATGGAATTTTCTACTCTGATTCCAAAGACATCCATGTTGCTGCTTACACAAATAGTGATTTTGTAGGAAGTATTAATGACAAAAAGAGTACCTTAGGATATGAATTTCACATAGGTATAGGACTAATTTCTTGGGAATTAAGAATCATCCAATTGTCTCCATTTCATTAGTAGAACCAGAGTATATAGTAGTAACAAGAGTAGCATACCAAGAAGTCTAGTTAAGAAGATTGACACGTGATCTTGAGTCTAAAGATAAGAAGGATCCAACTCATATTTTTTGTGATAGTAATTAATCTATTTCCTTTCCAAAATCATGTGTTTCATTGCAAAAGAAAACACACTCGGACCCATTTTCACTTCATTTGAGAGTCGGTCAGCAATGGTGAATTTAATCTTCAGTTTTACAATTCTAAAAAATAGTTGGTAGAAATTTTTAGAAAGCCATTGGTAGAAGCAAGCTTTAAATTTCAAATACAATACTTAGGAATTGTGTGTGTAGAAAATTGTAATGAAGATGAATTCAAAATTAAGGGGGAGTGTTGAAGGTAATTGTTGACTACATCTTCTAGTTGTTAGGTAGTTTACTTAGTCAATAGTTTTGGCAGTGTAGAGCATTCAATGCATAAGAAGCATATTGTAATAATGATTTAAACCATATCAAACAAGGTGTTAGCTTGAGTTAAACAAGTTGTTTTATATTTTCTCTATGTAACCATGTTTTGGTGTGTTGTGGAAATGTGGTATCTTGATGTGAGTAGAGCGTTGAAGCTCCATTCATGTTTCAATTTAGGTAACTCTATGTTTTACTGTGTTTTTTCAATCTTCCTCTGAAATTTTGACACATGTAACTTAGAATTAGTCTCTAACAACCAAGGTATAGCCTATTCCTTATTCCTAGGTCTAAAATTCACCTCATCTTTCAACATCCCTAAACTCACTGTCGTAGGAAAGTCTGAAATGCCATTTGGCACCTTTAGTTGGGTAATTTCCCTTTTAAGGGAAGGGTGTTCAATATCTATCATCATATAATTTCTCTCCTTTCATAATTTCCTCTTATATCGTTCTTCCATTGTCTCTATTTTAAAAATTCTCTCACTAATCATCATTCAACCAACCTTGCATTTTGAGGGAAAATGGGAGACCTCTCTATAAATTGTCACTATTCGAACCTCATAGTTCCATGATAGCATTCCCCTACTTTTAACTAAAAATTCCATTATCCTTATGTTATGTTAGTTTGTCATATACTTTGTAGGATCATGACACTCTACCTAGTAACACAATCTTCCCATGCTTCCACCTTTGTTATATTCACGTTATATTCATCTCTCATGCTCTTCTAGTATTGAGATGGGATTTCCCCTCTGCCATTATTTGGTCCATCCCCTCCATCATTACTTCATATGAGATTTAATTATGATGGGGCCAATAGTTATGATTGATTTTGAGAACCCACCCTATGTAGTGTTTCACATTCCCTACACATTTACCTTTAGTCCCCTTATGTTCCATCCCATCCTTTGTTTACTTTAGATCCTATGAACACCTTACCTTGGATTTTCTCCTCCTTGGATGAGTCCATGGAGAAGAATGATCTCATAGAACACAGGTCTCCTCTCCATCAACTCTCAGGGGAATTCGAGGAACTCGACTCCTCACTCTGTTACATGTAAATCTATTTCTCTAGTTTGATAGTGTAGGTACAAACTTCTTTTGAGAACTTACTTCAACATTGATAGACTACTTAGTAGATCTAGGATAAATGTGGATCTCCATGAATCTAGAAAATGGGCCTCTAGAATTCTCCTTCACCCTACTTAGAAATGGGGCCAAATGGAATAACTAATTGTCTCAATGAGATTTCAATTCTTTCACCCAAGGGAATATGTAGTATAAAAATCAAGATTAATGTGTGTTAAGTCTCTCTCATGCCTTTTTGTAAGCAACATTTTATATTTTAAATTTGCACAAATATAAAGAGAAAAGTGTATATTATTTCATTTTAATTTTAATATATATATATATATATATATATATATATATATATATTATTTCTTAATTAAAAAATAAAGCATGAGATGAGATGGTAAAGGGTTTATGGATATAAATTAAATAAAAATATTTTTCATGAAAAAATTATATAAAATTAATTTACATGGCATTAAAAATTCAATAAAACTATATCTCATGAAAACACATTTATTAATATTTATGTCAAATACTATAGTTAAATAATAATCAAAGTCAGAAATATCAAAAAAGATATAAATTTGCAATAAATTTCTTAAGCCATCACATTGAGAAAGTTTCTGGCTAAACCATCAAGCATGTTTCATCTTTAGGACAAAATGGTGAAGAAAATGTGATGAAAGCCAAATAATAAATAGGTAAAGATCCTTAATTCAAAAAATTCAAAAAAGTCTTTTTCTGACTTGAGGATACTTACCTATTTATTCTTTGGGCTTGATAAGTTTGTATCCTAAAGACGTACCAAACTTGATGGTTAGGAACCTAGAAAATTTAATTTTCCATATAATGGATTTGGAAAATGTAATGCAAATCAATCCAAAAAAGATATTAATATTAATGTGAAAAATATGATTTCATTACCTTTTCATATCGACTTAAAAAAAACCTAACAATTAATTAAATTAAAAAAAATTAAATATCAGTTTAGATTACAATAACTAAAATTTATAAAAGCCAAAACACCTTTAAAAAACATATTTTTAAGATTATTTTAATACTAAAGTGGAAAGATATGATTTCTTATTTCACTTTTATAGAAACTTTTAAAAAATATGCACGACAACTAATAGAATTTTGGGAGATGGAAAGAGCTCTGGAAGCCATTGTAAAATCTTTGCTTAGTTTGCGTGAATTTTCAAATATATTTTATAGCTCTTCAATGGTCAATCTCTGTGATTCAACAAAAAAGATATTTTCTTTTGTAGGTATGGCTACAAATTGTGCTAGCTCTTCTTCAATTTCGTATAGTTCTTTGCTGAAATTTGTTTTTGGTTTTTTGGTGGTCCAAGAAGTTCATTCCCTCAATGTTCCTTTTGATGAGAAAGCTTTCTTTTGTGAAAAATATTTCTAAGAGCATGGGTTGATGTGCAAGTTTAATGGGTACTAGTTGTGGCTGTTTGATCTTCCCAAATGGATCTCTGAGAGATGGAAGCCCTTTTTAACGCATGAGCTAATTATTCACCCTATGGCTCGAGGTTTTTTCGTTGTGGTTGTTAGGTCCCTATAATACTAGTGATTCCCCCATTACTATTGTAATTGTAGCCCTTATTGTTATTGTTGTGCCTCTATTGTCCCCATTGTTCCCCATAGAAGCCCACTATTGTTATTGTTGTGCCCTTATATTATTATTGTTATGTCGGCTTTGATTATATTATGACTCCTTAGGCTCCTATTTATAGAAATAAGGTTTTGTCATTTCTATCATCCAATAATTGTTCATTTGTGTAATGTAAAGGAGGTTTCCACCTCGAAATGGTTGATTTCGAAGGCGTTGATCTATCTTTTCTATATTTTGTGAGCTAGTTTCATAACATTTGGTATCAGAGCTTTGGATTCTAGGGTTTCGCTGCTCCAAATAGGTCGTCAGGAAATTTTCGATATAACTTTTTCTCTATGAAGTTTCAGAATCTAAAAAAAAAAACCCATTTGAGAAGAAATCATTCTAAACGATCTTGTATCACTATATTTTCGAATATATCATCTGAGGAAATTAGGGTTTTTGAAGACTCCCGAATTACATTCCAAATAGGTGACCTTGGAAAAATCATTATAACGTTCTCTCCAGTCATGAGATTGACATTTCGTAAGAAGTTATAGAAAGAGGACAAACTGTAGTTTTTTGTGTAGATTTTTCATATCCGAAGGTCCAAACAGTGACACGTGGCACATCGTACAAGTTCACTATATGGAAAAAGTATATAAACAGGTCATCTTGGGAGATTGGGCATAACTATTTCTTGGAGAATCTAATTTTGATTAGACTAGTGGAATTCGAAAGAGGACTCAGAGGGCTATTGTAGGAAGAAATTTCAGACCTTGGAGATCCGCCAACAAAGAGATACACTAGATTCAATATTGAGATTAATTGATGCCCTGAAGAAAGAAAATGGAAACACCTAGTAAGAAACCTGAAAGCTCTAGCATGACTCATGAAGAAGAGGAAGAAATGCAACATGATATATCAAAATTACAAGACCAATTGCAACAAATTTCACTCTCACAAAAGGTAACAGAAGCTAAGATAAGTGGCGTGGAAGCTAAGATGAATAATATGGAAGCTAAGATGGATGGTATCAAAGACAACATTGAAGATTAGAGGAAAGACATGGAAGGTTGGAAGGAAGGTTTGACAAAGTTGCTACAAGAAAGGCTTCCTAATGGTGAAAATATAATAGAGGAAACTCATAATAATAACAAAATAAATGTTAATCATGATTCGAAGAATGACAACATTGAAGATTTGAAGAAAGACATGGAAGGTTTGAAGGAAGGTTTGACAAAGTTGCTACAAGAAAGGCTTCTTAATGGTGAAAAGATAGTAGAGAAAACTCATGATAAGAAAAAAATAAATGTTAATCATTATTTCATTAACTCTAACATTGGAACAAAGACCCACCACGTTCCAAAGATTGATATGAGGAAGTTTGATGGCAAGGATCATGTAACATGGATACTACAGATGGAGAAATATTTCGATCTCCATAATGTGCAAAACAAACAAAAGGTATGCATTGAAACTTTGAATTTGGAACCAAATCAATTTGTATGGTATTGATGGCTTTGCACTCGTAAACAAATTTTCACTTGGGCAATTATTATAGAAGAAATGATAGCACATTATGTGGATACAAAAAGAAACACTTTTTTTAGTCAATTGATAAACCTAAAACAAAATGGTTCAATGATGGAGCACATTGAGGACTTCAAAAAATTGAATATAAGGGTAAAAGATATTCCAAAAGAGCATAGGATTGATCTATTCATATGGACTTTAAAGGATAACATTGAACATGAGGTTCACCTTTGGGAACCTGACTCATTGGAGAAGGCATTCAGGTTGGAAAGAAAAACGGAAAGCAAAATTATGGCAACAAGGAAGCCTACCAATCACAACTATAAGGATGGAAGTGTTGTTTCCCCTAGCTTTCCGCAACCTACAAGGTTGAAACCCCAACAATTGGAAGAAGAAAGAGCAAAAGGTCTTTATTACAGTTGTGATAGAAAATACACTAAAGGTCATAAGTGTGCTGAGAAGAAATTATTTTACATAGATTGTGAAGAGGAGGAAGAAAAGGAACAAGAAACGTCAAAAGACGAGGATATACACTAGGAACAAACCCTAGAGAAAGAATAAATGAATCTGACTAGATCTTGTAATGCATTGGCTAAAATTACCACTCCCCAAACTATCAAGATAGAAGGACATATCAAGAAGAAAAGGGCAATAGTGTTGATTGATTTGGGTAGTACCCATAATTTTATTCATTGTAAGATAGCCAAGGAATTGAATTTCTTCCTATATCAAGCACTAGAGTTTCAAGTGATGGTTACAAGTGGTGGAACCATATAATCAAGCTATCCATGGGAGAATATGTATTAAATAGCCCAATTCTTTCCATTCCAATGGGTGGTGCTGATGTTGTACTAGGATTCCAATGGCTACAATCCTTGGGTATAATAGCTTCTAATTTTCAAGAACTTTTCATGAAATCTTCTTTGGAAGTAAAGGAAGTTGAATTAAGAGGTATCGCAGGGAAAATAGGAAAGAGAATCAGCTCTAGTGGAATAACAAAGCTTCTAAAGAAAGAACAACGAGGTGTAATTGCATAATTATGTTCAGTAGAGATTCCTACATCAAAATCATCTATTTCTCCATATCTCCCAAAAGTCTTGGAAAATCATTCCAAGGTATTTGAGACTCCCAAAGGTATCCCACCTATTCGTGATGATGATCATGTTATTCATTTGATTCCAGGAATTGTTCCTCCGAACATCAGACCTTATAGGTATCCCTATGCCCAAAAGAGTGAAATTGAACGTATGGTTGTAGAAATGCTAGAGGCTCGTATAATTTAACCTAGTAAAAGTTCTTTCTCTGCTCTAGTAGTATTGGTGTACAAGAAGGATGGATCACGGCGCATGTGTCTAGATTATAGGGAGCTCAACAAGCTCACTATTAAAGATAAATTTCCCATTCATTTCATTGATGAACTATTGTATGAATTTCATGGATCAATTTACTTCACCAAGTTGGATATTCATTTAGGATATCTTCAAATCAGAATGAAGATTGAAGACATTCCAAAAATAACATCTAGAACTCATGAGGGTCATTATGAAATTTTGGTCATGCCTTTTGGCCTTACTAATTCACCTTCTACATTTCAACGTTTAATGAGTTCCATTTTCAAACCCTTCCATAGAAAATTTGTGTTAGTATTTTTTGATGATATACTGATCTATATAAAGTCTTGGAAGGATCATGTTCAACACGTTGAAAGGGTGCTCAAATTATTGGAGGAGAAACAATTATATGCAAAAAGCTCCAACTATTTCTTTAGAGTACAAGACATGGAATATCTAGGTCATATTGTATCTCATGAATGTGTTAAGGTAGACCCTAGCAAAATTAAATCCATTAAGGAATGGAAAATCCCCACATCCATAAAGAATTTGTGAATATTTCTCGGGTTGACAGGGTATTATCACAAGTTTGTTAAGAATTATGGGAGAATAGCAACACCTCTAACAACATTATTGAAGAAAGGTGCATTTTTATGGGTCTAGAAGCAACGAAGGCCTTTGAACATCTTAAAGAGGCAATGTGCCAAGCACCAGTCTCAGCTATGTTGGACTTCACAAAAACCTTTATTGTGGAATCTGATGCCTCAGAAAATGGAATTGGTTCTGTTTTAATGCAAGAAGAAAGACCCATTGCTTTTGAAAGTCATCCAACCAAAGGAAAGTATTTACGCAAAGTTATTTATGAGAAGGAAATGTTGGAAATACTACATGCACTTAATAAATTGTGAGCCTACCTAATGGGAAGACACTTCAAGGTAAAAATGGATCATGGTAGTCTTAAATACTTTTTAGAACAAAGATTATCTTCCGAATAGTAGGGAAAATGGGCCACAAATATGTTGGGTTATGACTTTGAAATCATCTACAAAAAAGGGAAGCAAAATGTTGTGGCATATGCACTATCAATAAAGGACGAGGATTTGGAAGCATTTCTTTGTGTCATTTCTATTATCCAACCAGATTGGATAAATGAAGCAAGGGATGAATGGAAGAATGAAGAAGAAGTGTGGGCACTCATTCAAAAGATACAACAAGATCCCAGCACATATGATACATTTAGTGGGGAATGATTCATTATGGTACAAAGATCACTTATACCTATGTCAGAATTCCCAACTCAAAAAAATATTCTTATGGAATTTCACGCCTCTCCCTTAGGAGGGAACTCGGGATTTATAAAGACTTACCACAGGGTTAAGAAGGAATATTTTTGGGACGGCCTTAAATTTAATATTCAAAAGTTTGTGGTAGAATGTTTGGTTTCCAACAAAATAAAGTTGAAACAATTAAGACCCAGGTCTATTACAACCTTTATCCATTCCAAGTCAACATTGGGAGGAGGTTTCAATGGATTTTAGGATAGGTTTACCCAAGTCTGAAGGAAAGAGTGTCATCATGGTGGTAGTTGACAAACTTACCAAGTATGCACACTTTTGTGCATGATCTCATAAATTTAAAGCCAATATAGTTTCTACTGCATTTATGGAAACAATTCAAAAGCTACATGGAAACCCAAAGATTATTGTAAGCAACAGAGATCCAATTTTCATTGGAAATTTTTGGACAAAATTATTTTATTTTCTTGGTACTTAGTTAGCTCATAGCTCATCTTATCATCCTCAATCTGATGGGCAAACTGAGATAGTAAACAATTGTTTGGAAGGATATCTTCTTTGCTTTGTATCTGATAAACAGACACAATGGTTCAAATGGTTGGCTCTGGCTAAATGGTGGTATAACACTTCCTTCCATACTGTAGCAAAAATGACCACATTTATGGAACTTTATGGATATCACCCACCTTCCATCAAATCATATTTAAGAGTCTAAGGTTCAAGTAGTGGAAGATCACATCGAGCATCAATAACAAGTTCTCCAACTCTTAAAGGATAACCTAACTTTGGCAAATAATATAATGAAACAACAGGTAGATCAACATTGCAGCGAAAGAAGTTTTGATGTAGATGACTTGATATTTCTTTGGCTACAACCATATAACCAAATGTCCCTCAAGAAAGCTAAGAAGGATAATAAATTATCACCAAAGCATTATGGTCCATACAAGATGTGAAAAAGATTGGTACTATGACATACAAATTGGAGCTTCCTAAAGCTTCACGAGTGCACCCTATTTTCCATGTTTCATGCTTAAAGAAGGTCATTGGTGACAAGCTCCCAATTCAAACAATATTTCCAGAACTTGACAAGGAAGGAAAAATCATATTGGAACCTGAAGTAATCATAGAAACAAGAACTCGACAGCTATGAAATCCACCAATTTCAGAGTATCTCGTCAAGTGGAAGAACTTACCCACTAACTATTCCAAATGGGAGGATGAGAATTTTATACAGAAGCATCTAGAACTACTCAAGAGTTGAGGACAACACTTTTTTGAAGGAGAGGGGCATGTTAGGTCCCTATAATACTAGTGATTCCCCCATTACTATTGTCATTGTATCCCTTATTGTTATTGTTGTGCCCCTATTGTCCCCATTGTGCCCCATAGAAGCCCACTATTGTTATTGTTGTTCCCTTATATTATTATTGTTATGTCGACTTTGATTATATTGTGACCCCTTAGACACCTGTATATAGAAAGGAGATTTTTTTCATTTGTATCATCCAAGAATTGTTGATTTGTGTAATGTAAAGGAGGTTGTCCCCTCAAAGTGGTTGATTACTAAGGTGTTGGTCTATCTTTTCTATATTTTGTGAGCTGGTTTCATAATAGTGTTTTTTTCATAAAATACAGGACAAGAATACCATTTGTGAAGATGGACCATGGTTTTGGGGTAGCGTTGATCTCTTCATGCAACCTTGAACCCCCACTTTTTATCTAGTAATAACATCAATCACCACAACACCAATTTAGGTAAGGCTTCTGAACCTTCCCTTTCATTTTTGGAATCTTTCATCTCTATCCTCTATTGGGAATGTGTGATGTCCCCAGTAATTGTAAATATTTAATTACTGCAGTTAAACAATCTAGATATTACCATTTAAGTTTATATATTTCTTGTTTTGATTAATTGAGCATGAGGAAAATGTTTTGATGACAAACATGTAACTCTCACATATCAAGTAGTTAGCGTAGGAGGTTACCTATCCCTAACTACTTCCTTGAAGATTAATTCTCAAGGAAGAGATTAAGAGGGTATGTGTACCTGAGACAAAAGAGAAGAAAATAATGACACAAAGGCTTCTGTGTTGAGATGTCAGACGAGGTTTATAAGCTAAGTATGGTTAAGACGGATAGATGTGATAAAAGGACTGTTAGTATTACTGCATGTGAGCAACATCTTGGGGGGGGGGGGGGGGACTCAGGCTTAGAAGTAGGTCTCAAGGTTGGGAGAAAATTCTGTAGCATATAATCGATTTGATCCAATTAGTCGATAGTGATTAACTATCGAAGTTAGATAAGTATTTATAACTTCCTAAAGGTTAATTTTTCTGTTGAAACAGAAATATGTATGATGTTGATTAATTGTATTGTTGGAATAGAAATAAGTATACTATTGAAAAAGGGTTAATTGAACAAGTTTAGTAAAGGCCAAATGGTCATTGGAAGAAATCCATAGTATGAATGTTATAAAGAACAACTCTCTACGTTCTATTAATTAGGAAAATAGAGTTCTTAGGAGAATTTCTTCTTCTAGGGTTACAAAGCAGGAAAACCCTTAAGAAAGTAGAAAATTAAAAAAAGAATAGGAAATGTTCCGGAACTGTCTAGGAAATCTTCAACTTGAGTAATTACAGTTCTGGAAAAGTATCATGAAATAATACTAACAAACAACTATTACGGAACGAACAAAATAGGTTACTCTAAACTTTGACCCTTCATTGCTAGGGGAATTCAAGCATTGGATGATACACTAAATTCATAGGCCAACCATGCCCTTTAAAATATTTGAAATAGAAAGGAATCGAAGAATCAGTTAAGAACGAATCTATGACATATGCAATAACAATTTCTAACTAAAATTTAGGAAAATCTGAACCCATAAATTCTAAACCCCAACAAGAAATATTTTGCTGCAAATAAATAATTACAAAGAAAGTACAGTCCATGTAAGGACACGAGTCAAATCCCATATCTTCTTGCGAAGAATAAAACTAAAATGATAGTGTCATACCTTAGACCAACTCAAGAAAATATAATGGGAGAAGCCAGTTAACGCCTTCCAAGAAGAAAACAAGACGAAGGAACCTGTAAAACTGGCCATTATATCTCTATAACGAACTTTGCAAAAGTAGAAAAATCGACCTTCTTCCTTATGTGAAAATCTATATAGATATTAAACATTCCTGACACAAAATCTTTAAGGAAAAGTTCTTAAAATAGGAAGGAAATTTCCATATAAAACATTTACAACTCATAAACGATATTAGATCAATTTGGAACTATTTATATCAGAAAAGTTACAAACATATGTTCAATCGCACACCTAAAACCTAAAATGATAGGCATGGAGGCTCCATGACCCAAACTTAAGAGGATTTAGCCTTAGGGGTATCTTATACAGTAAAAAAGGAGAACGCCCTATCATAAATAAACTTAGTCCAATCTAAGAGAAATATAGTGTGATGGTCTAAAGACCCATAACCAAAGATATTTCAAAACACGATTTCCACATTACCTAGAAGCTAGAAGAGGAACAATTCTATGACCCTAGCATTAGATTCTAAGAGGAAGCCTCACTCTCGAACAACCATATTCGAGTAGAAAGAAACCTCCGACAAAACCTAGCAAACCACAGGAACAACTTAGCAATACAATAACAAAACAAAAACTACAAATTTATCATATTCAAAGCTAAACCATGAAACCCTGTACCTGGTTAGGTTTGTGTCCAAAAGATTTCTCCTTTGAATCGAAAACTACCAAAACCTCCTCTACAAGCCTAGCAGACAAACACATAATCATGGTGGAGGAAAAACAATGTATTGGAACAAATTTCAGTATTGCAAAGAAATGAGGTCGAACCTATAAGAGATATGGAGCTATGGGTCAGAGCTAGGAGACTCCTCCAGAAGAAAAGAAAACGTCAAAAAACACTCCACAAGCAACTAAAAAAAGGGATAAGGATTCACCCATCATCGTTGGATGATCTCTAGATTCGAAGGACCATTGATGAAGAGATATTCTCGAGGAGGTGTGAACAACTGTAAAGGAAACAGAATAACCGAGAACCCTACTCCTGCCAACTCGCGGGGAGCTAGGTCTGCTGTATTATGAAATGGACTTAATAATCTTGTACTTAGATAGAGGATTATTGTATTGTGTACAATGAATACTATCGAATAATACCTTAAGTGAATATGAATGTATCTTAATTTATGTACTCAGCGTAAAAGCCATCAATGCATATATGACAAGTGCATTGATTGTATTAAATATGATGCGCATATAGATATTTTAGTGTAAATATACTATTTTCATTGTAATTTTTTTTATTTTTACAATATTAATGTTTAGAGATGTGACAAGTTGTATCAAAGTGCTCAGGTTGCAGAAATGAGACCTATGGAATGAATGAATTACAGTATTTGTGATGTGCACATAACAAGAAAAGCCACCATCATGAGAAGGGTTGGACTTACACCACACAGACCTGTGATAAAAACGGGATCAACATCCTTTCTGGAAGGCAATCCCCAGGTATGGGTACAATTGGGAGAGGAAAAACATAATACCAATGCCACCATCATTGAAACTGTACAAGAGTTAAAGGATGATATGGCTAGGTTGTGGGAAGACAATGAAAGGTTGATGCAAGAATAGGAGAAAATCATGAAAAGTTTGTCAGACAGACAGAATCAACAACAACCAATTCCCAGTCCAAAGCATGGAAACATGACTAGAGAGTAGGAATTCATAAATGAAAATTCGAAAATAGAAGGGGGCAAAGAGAATAAAGAGGAAGAATTTGATAATGTATCAGATCTCAAAAGTAGAAATGATAGAAAATTGATTTGCAAGGAGAGTTTCGAAAAGTTAAACCTCCCCTATTTGATGGTGAATAGGAGGAAGTTGTTGAAGCCTAGCTTATCAACATGAATAAGTATTTTTAGTTTTATGAATATGATCACAATCAGAAGGTCACTTAGCCATCTATCAGTTGTAAGGAAAATCCACCTTTTGGTGGGAAGAGGTGAAGAAGGTACGTGGAGTTAATGAGCAGAACGTAACTTGGGGGAAGTTTCAAAAGTATATTAAGGAAAAATACTTAACTAAAATATTCTACGATGAGAAGGAAAAAGAGTTGCATGACCTTCGATTGGGTCAGTTTTCTATAGAAGAATTTATAAAGAAATTCACATCCTTTCTGTGATATGTTCCCTACATACGAGAAGAGAAAGAAAAGGTGCAAATATTTATCAGCAATTTGGCACTATTTATGAAAGAACATCTCAAATTAGACAACCCAAACACCATGGATGAAGTTATACGAAAGGCTAATATATGCTATCAGAAAAATTTACCAAAGGGTGATGTTGGAAAAAGGTGATTTGATAATAAATGAATTAAGTTTGCTTCTAGCAGAAAGGGAAATAAAACTACTATAAACAAAGGACCCCATAAAGGTTAACCCATCAAAAATATGAATATAAATCTGCCCAAATTCAAATTTCCAAGTGAGTCCAAAACAAATGAACAATATGGAAAAAAATGGTAGAAATAGCAGCTAAGCCATGAATATAATGTTGGGGATGTGGAAAACCATAGTATGTTAAAAATTGTCTGTACCACAAAGGAAAATATCAAGTGGTGTGAATTAAAGAAGCATCAACTGTGGGAGAAGTAGTGAGGAGTATTCCTAAAATCAATGCTTCTCTTGAAGATCACTAGGCATAGTACCAGCCAACAATAGTGGAATTCAAATGTAAGGTCTTCGAACAAACTATATTTATTTTGACTGATCTGGGAGCTACTTTGAGTTATATAAGCCCGAAAGTGGTTGAGCAATGTCATTTACAATATGTTAAACTTAAAAACCCTTGACTAGTACAACTTGCCACAGGAGGAAAGAGAAGGGTGTTGGCTAAAGTTAGAAATTTCATTCTGAAACTAGCAAGTCAACCTATTATGGTAGATCTGAATGTCTTACCATTAGGATCATATGATGTTCTAATAGGTATGGACTGGTTAGATAAGCGTTGGTCCCTCATTAATTGCAAAGACAAAACTATTAATTACATGGATAAAGAGGGTATGAGACAAGAAATACAAGGTATACGAAGATTACTGAAAATAAGATATGTAATGGCCTCTTAGTTAGCAAAACGAATACGAAAAGGATGTCAGATTTATTCTATAAAGGTGGGGTATATTAACTCAACAGAAAAATATGGTACTTTAGAAATATACCTGTGGTACAGGAATTTCCAGACGTGTTTCCCTAGGAGATTCTGAGACTACCTCCAAATTGGAATATAGACTTCACCATTGATTTGATCCCTGGGGCTATCCTGGTATCTCGAGCCCCTTATTGTATAAGCGTACCTGAACTAACTGAATTGAAAATGTAGTTACAAGAACTGCTTGATAAAAAGTATATATGCCCTACTGTCTCACCTTGGGGAGCTCTTGTACTATTCTTCAAAAAGAAAGACAGAAACTTATGGATGTGTATGGATTACTGACATCTAAACAAGATGGTAGTTAAGAATAGATACCCTTTGCCTCGTATTGATGAATTGTTTGACCAGTTAAAGGGAGCGACCGTTTTTTGGAAGATAGATCTTCGCTCAGGGTACCATTAAATTAGGATAGAGGAGGAACATATAGCCAAGACAACTTTTAGAACTCTCTATGGGAATTAACAATTCATTGTGGTATCGTGCATGCTAACTAATGCTCCCGCAACTTTTATGCGCCTAATGAATAATGTTTCTCATCAATATTTGGATAAATTTGTACTCATCTTTATTGATGATATATTGATCTATTCTCAGAACATAGAAGAGCATAAGGAAAGCCTGTGAATTGTCTTGCAAACCTTGAGGGAGCATCAATTGTACGCCACGTACAACAAATGTGATTTATTTAAGGAACAAATTCAATATTTTCGACACATCATTACCAAGGATGGAATTGCAGTGGACCCGGAGAAAATAAAAACCGTAATGGAATGGACAGTACCAAAGAATGTAGTGGGTATACAATAATTCATGGGCATGACTGAGTACTATACGAGATTCGTTGAAGGATTCTCTAGGGTGGCATACCCCATTACCTCATTGCAAAAGAAATGAAAAACTTTCATTTGGAATATGGACTGTCAAAAAAGTTTTGACCAGCTAAAACACTTATTTACTACCGCACCTATTCTAAGTATTTCAGACCCAAATAAGTAATACATTGTTTGTACAGATGCCAACAAGGAAGGAGTTGGTGGTGTGATAATGCAAGAGGGCAGGGTTATCACTTATGAGTCTTGGAAACTTAAAGAGCATGAACAAAAATATTCAGCTTATGATTTGGAGCTGATGGCGGTAATCCACACATTAAAAATGTGGCAACGTTACTTATTGGGTAAGAAGTTATTATTAATGATAGATCATCATATTTTAACTAACTATTTCAAACAACCTACTATGAATGCTAGACAAGCCTATTGGGTTAATTTCCTGAGTGAATTTGACTTTGACATCAAACACTTAAAAGGAAAATAAAACTGAGTTGTAGATGCCTTATGTCAAAAACTGAACTACATTTATGAAGTCTCATTTAGTGAGGTGCATACCACTTTTAAAGAGAAGATTAAAGAAGTGGCAATGAAAGATCCTGAATATAAAACTTTCTGGCAGCAAGCTAAAAATCTAGACAACAACAAACAACAGCTAGGATATGAAGTAAATCGAGAAGGGATGTTGATTTATAGGGGGAGAATGTATGTTCCAAACCAGAAAAATATTAAACAAATAGTTTTTTACGAATACCATAAAATCCCTTGTGCAGGCAATCCCGATATCATAAATTAATCACCACACTTAGAAAGGATTAATTATGGCCTGGAATGAAGAAAGAAGTGGATAAATACTTGGCTCACTGTTTAGAGTGTCAATAAGTTAAAGCTGAACACCAGCACCCAGCCAGATTACTCCACACATTTTCTATTCCAGAATGAAAATGGGAAACTATTTCCATTGATTTTATTACAGGGCTACTTAAGTCTAAAAAGAAGAATGATTCAATAATGGTGGTTGCAGACAAGCTGAGCATGTCTGCCCACTTTGTACCAGTACAGTCTACTTTTAATGCCATTCAAATTGCTAATATATTTATGTAGAATATATTTAGACTACACGGAATACCAAGGGTTATATTTTCTGACCATGACATAAAATTTACATCAACATTTTGGAAGGCCTTGTTTGGAGGTTTAGGCATGCAACTGAACTTTAGTACTTCCTATCATCCTCAGACGGATGGGAAAGCTGAGCAGTGAATCAAATAGTGGAAGATATGATACGTTCTTACGTAATGCAGTAACCCTCTAAATAGAAGGATTATATACACTTGGTGGAATTTTCCGACAACAACATTTACCATTCCTCGTTGAAAATGAGTCCCTTTGAAGTGTTATACGGGCATAGGTGCAGGACACCCTCAAGTTGTAGTGGTATGGAGGATAAACTAATGTTAGGCCCTGACATGTTAAAATAGATGGAATACATGGTTAAAAAGGTGCGCTTCAATTTAAAGACTGCATAGGATTGGTAGAAAAAGGTTGTTGACCGGAAGAGAATTTTTACGGAGTTTCAAGTCGAAGATCATGTTTACATTCATGTACGATCCAAGAAGAGTACTCTGTATTGGGGTGGGTGTGCTAAATTAGCACCCTGATTTTGCGGTCCCTTCCAAATCCTGGCTCGAATCACACAAGTGGCCTACAATCTTGCTTTCCCTAGCCACAAACGTGTGCATAATGTTTCCCATGTTTCTATGTTTATATATATATATATATATATATATATATATATATATATATATATATATATATATATATATATATAGATATATATATATAGATATATATATATATATATATATATATATATATATATATATATATAGATATATATATATATATATATATATATATATATATATAGTATCCCAAACATATAATCAATTGGCAAGATATATAGGTAATTAGATCTTAAATAAAGAGAAAAGAATTGACTACCAAGGGAAAAGAATTGACTAAGTTTCTTTATATTGTGTATGTCAAACTGGAAGGCGAGTTCTTGGTCGAACCCCTAGTTGTAATCGATCAAAGAGAAGTAATGTTGAGGAGACAAGTTATCACTGAAGTTAAAATGTACTGGAAGCACTTTGGGCTAGAGGAGGCCACCTAGGAAGATGAACAAGTTATGAGGGAGACTTTTCCAGATCTATTTACAGTAGAGAAACATTGGGATGATGTTTAATCTTGGGGGGGAAGATGTGATGTCCCCAGTAATTATAAATATTTAATTACTAAAGTTGAACAAATTGGATTTTACTATTTAAGTTTATATATTTATTATTTTGATTAATTGTGCATGAGTCAAATTTTTTGATAACAAACATGTAACTCTCACATGTTAGGTAGTTAGGGTAGGCATTTACCTATCCCTCACTAGTTCCTTGATGATTTATTCTCAAGGAAGAGATCAAGAGGGTATGCATACCTGAGACAAAAGAGAAGAAAATAATGACACAAAGGCTTCTGTGCTGAGATGTCAGACATGGTTTATAAGCTAAGTCTGGTTAAGACCAAATAGCTGTGATAAAAGGACTGTTAGTCTTACTACATGTGAGGAACAGCCTGGGGGGAGACTTAGGCTTGGAAGTAGGTCTCAAGGTTTGGAGGAAATTTGGCAGTATATAGTCGATTTGATCCAATTATTCGACCTTGATTAACTATCGAAGTCCGATAAGTATTTATAACTTCCTAAAGGTTAATTGTTCTGTTGAAACAAAAATATGTATAATATTGGAAATAGGTTAACTGAATGAGTTTAGTAAAGGCCAAATGCTCACTAGAAGAAATTCATAATATGAAGGTTATAAAGAACAACTCTGTATGTTCTATTAATTAGGAAAACTAAGTTCTTAGGAGAAATTCTTCTTGTAGGGTTACAAAGAAAGAAAATACTTAAGAAAGCAGAAAAATAAAAAAGCAATAGGAATTATTTTAGAACTATCTAGGAACTCTTCAACCCAAGGAATTACAGTTCTAGAAAAGTATTGTGAAATAATACTAACAAAAAGATATTACAAAATGAACAAAATAGGTTACTCTAAACTTTGACCCTTCGTTGCTAGGGCAATTCAAGCATTGGATGATACACTGAATTCGGAGGCCAACCATGTCCTTTAAAATATTTGAAATAGAAAGGAATAGAAGAATGAATTAGGAACGAATCTGTCACATATGCAATAAAAATTGTTAAATAAAATTTAGGAAAAGACGAACCCAAAATTCTAAACCCCAACAAGCAAGATATTGCTACAAAGAAATAACTACCAAGAAAGTACAGTCCATGTAAGGACGTGGGTCGAATCCCATATCTACTTGTAGAGAAAAAAACTAAAATGATAGTGTCATACAATAAACCAACTGAAGCAAATATAATAGGAGAAGTCGGTTTACACCTTCCAAGAAGAAAACAAGAGGAAGGAACCTGTAAAACTCAACATTATATCTCTGTAACGAATACCGACACAAAAAATTTAAGATAGACTTCTTAAAATAGGAAGGAAATTTCCATATAAAACATTTACAACTCATAAACGATATCAAATCAGTTTGGAACTATTTATGTCTGAAAAATTACAAACACATGTTCCTGAAATGATAGGCATGGAGGCTCCATGACCTGAACTTAATAGGATTTAGCCTTAGGGGTCTCTTATACACTCAAAAAGAAGAACATCCTATCAGAAATAAACTTAGTCCAATCTAAGAGCATTATAGTGTGATGGTCTGAAGACCCATAATACAAGAAATTTTAGAACATGGTTTCCACATTACCTAGAGGCTGGAAGAGGAACAAGTAAGTGACCCTAGAACCGGATTCTGGGAGAAATATTTGCTCTCTAACAACCATACACGAGCAAAAAGAAACCTCCGACGAAACCTAGAAAACCATAGGAATAACTTAGAAATATAATAGCCAAACAGAAACTATAGATTTATGATATTCAGAGCTAAACCATGAAACCTTGTACTTGGATAGGGTTACGACTAACAAACTGCTCCTTCAAAGCGAAAAATATCAAAATCTCCTTTGCAAGCCTACCAAAAAAACACATAATCATGGTGGAGGAAAAACAATGTATTGGAAAAATTTTCAGTATTGCAAAGAAATGAGGTCGAACCTGTATGAGATGTGGAGCTTTGGGTTAGAGCTAGGAGACTCCACTAGAAGAAAAGTAAATGACGGAAAACACTCCACAAGCAACTGACAAAAGAGATAAGGATTCACCCATCATCGTTGGATGATCTCTCGATTCAGAGGACCGTCGATGAAGAGATATTCCCGAGGTGGTGTCAACAACTCTAAAGAAAACAGAAGAACCTAGAATGCTGCTCCCGCCAACTCACGGGTAACAAAGTCCGTTGTATTAGAAAATTGACTTAATAATCTTGTACTTAGATAGAGGATTATTGCATTATGTACAATGTAGACTCTCGAATAATACCTTAAGTGAATATCAATATATCTTAATTTATGTACTTGGCGTAAAAGCCATCAATGCATAAATGATAGGTGTATCGATTGTATTAAATATGTTGGGTATATATATATATATGTGTGTGTGTGTGTGTGTGTGTGTATATATATGTGTGTATATATATATATATATATATATATATATATATATATATATATATATATATATATATATCTGTGTGTGTATATATATATATATATGTATGTATATATATATATATATATATATATATATATATATATATATATGTATATATATATATATATATATATATATATATATATATATATATATGTATATATGTATATATATATATATATGTATATATGTATATATATATCTATATATATATTAGTGTAAATATATTATTTTCAACGTAATTTTTTTTCTTTTTACAATATAATGCTTAGAGATGTGACAGAATGTTGGGAAAGTTTTATTTCCATATTCTTGACACTAAAAAGTTTTATAAAACTACTTATACCTGAATATGTGTGTAGATGGACTTCATAAAGGGTTTTCCCATGGAGATTAATATGATAGGTTAAAACTATATGTGGATCCAAAAGATGGATCATGAGAATATTTCATTTCCTTCTAGAGCATGCTATGAAAGGTGACACGCAATTAAATACCTCCCCAAACATTTTTAGAATAACAAAGACAAGAAAAAATCACAAAGGCTCAATTGGTGGGAAGGAGTGCATGGTGATTACTATATGATATAGAAAGAGGAAGAGCTTCAATATAAGAAAGAACTAGAAGACAAGAAGGAATCAAATATGGTCAAAGAAAATGCATCACTAATAATAGAAACCAAGCAGGAAAAAATACATAAGGATTATCCACACGTGGTGAAAGAGCAAGAAAAAGTACATAAGGATTATTGAGATGTAGCGAAAGTGGAAAGTGAGCAAACCCTACTGGAAAATGGATCCCCTCTAGAAATAAGGAATAGTGTTGAAAAAACATCTTCTTGGAAAATCAGACACCTAGGGAAGATTTCAAGAATAGAAATGCATCTTCTTGGGAAGATAAAGCACCACATGAGGAAGATTCAAGAATAGAAATGCATCTGCTTGGGAAGATGAGGCACCACATGAGGAAGATTTCAAGAATAGTAATGTGTCGTCAGAATTGTAGGATATATGGGTTGGAAACAAGTTGGGAAGAAAGGAAAAAAAATCACCAAGAAAAATAAGAAGTCAAATTAAGTCAAAATAAAAATAGTGAAGAATGGAATGTAAATGTGTTTAGATATTGGGTTTTTTCATAAAAATTTTAGTCGGAAAATCACTGCAATTTTTGTGTCATGTAAAACTAGCTTCTGGTTTTGGATTGAGGCTCAATCCAAACCTGCAACCCTTGAAATCAATTATGTAAATAGTTATGACCATGTATCTAGCTATTTTAATATAAATGTTATTGTTTAGTTAAAAAATTATGAATAACAAATCCGTTTAAATTAAAAAAATTAATCATTAAAAATTATTAAACACATTAATACTAGAGGATTGCATGAATTTTAATTATTATTTTATTAAAAATATACATTTAAATCACAATTTTTTTCCTGAGTTTTAATTTCAATTAATTTTATATATTTTTTATTCTAAAATAAATATAATAAAGTAATCTAATAAATATAATACTTTTTATCTAATTATTTAATATAATGTATTTTAATTTCAGAATCTATAAATCTAATAATAATTTATAAACTATATATTATTAGAATAATATAATAATAATATATAAATATAATAATAATTTATAAACTCTATAATATTATATAAATATAATAATAATTTATAAACTCTATAATCTTAGAATAATATAATAATAATATATAAGTATATATTGAAGTAGTAAAAATAAAATTTCAAACATACTTTTAAGAGAAAATATTAGTGTTGAAGAGAAGAAATACATATTTACATCTAGATATTATATCTAAAAATACTTATTAAAAATGTTAATTAGGTGGATAGACATGTGTATATTGGGAAGAGGTTTATATATATATGAATTGATAATTATGCTGGTTTCATATTAGTGTGACATGAGTATATTCTGTAAATTTCGGTAGATTTTTGTATTACTATATTTTTTTTAATGGTGATTTGTTGGAGTAATATAAGCCATAAGGGCCAAAAATTTTATTTATTAAAAATTATTAAACACATTAATATAAAAAGATTGTATAAGTTTTAATTACCAATTTATTAAAAATATATATTTAAATAACAATTTTTTTCATTAATTTTAATTTCAATTAATTTTTTATTTTTATTTTTATTTTAAAATAAATATAATAATTTTTATCTAATTATTTAATATAATAAATTTTAATTTGAGAATCTATAAATATAATAATAATTTATAAACTATATAATATTAAAATAATATAATAATAATATATAAATATAATAATAACTTATAGACTATATAGGTGAGTTCGAGTTGAGACGGAGCTCCGAGAAAAGTGGATCGGCGAAACTCTGCTGCGCGATTGTTCGGCCCTCGGCCCTCATGGCTCCTCCGAATCCAGCGTTCCATCACTACGCGCAGGCACAGGATGAGGCTCAGAATCAGGATCAGGAGCAAGCCCATCCCAGGGTGGAGAAAGTAAACGTCCATGCCTTACTTCCGGCAGCTCCAGGCATTCCCCAAACCCTTCATCAACGTTTATTCGACAAGCTTCCCACGGAGACTTTCGATAGAGGCAACGTCTTCCCGATCGAACTCTGCGAAGAAGGCAAGCAGTGGCGCCTGGTGCTGTTCCGCAATGCCATGGCCAGGGTCTCCAACGTCTTCCTCATAGATCAAGCGCGGCCCTTCCGGCCCCCAGACGCTCGTAATCAGGAAATCTGGGTCTGCGACGATGGCAGTGGTAGATGGGCGATCCCCTTTAATGGATCTGCTACCTCCGCCCCTGGGAGAACGCTGCACGGAGCCGGGGTGTTCACTTCTAGCGGGGGAAGGTATAAAACCCCCAGATCTGCCATTGATCAATCTGATCGGGCTTTCAATAGACAGATCGGCCAAGATCTTGCAGGCCTGATACCCCTGACGGAAAATAGCCATGACAGATCTGCTCTTGGAAGCACAAGAAGCCCTGGCACTATGTCCAGGCACTTCTTCGACTCTTTTCAGATCCAAATTTCTCAGCCTTCAGGCAGAACCATCCTGCAATGGATCAATTCCTCAGATCTGGTGCTGAATCTCAAGCTGGATCTAGAACGGCGGATTGGGATCCCTTCAGGCCATCAGAGACTTCTCTTTCAAGGCAAGCAACTTGAAGACCTTCTTCCCCTCTCTTCTTACAACATTTCTAGGAACAACTCTTTGGTGGTTTCCCTTCGCCTGAGAGGAGGTGCAGCGGGACAGTCATCCTCTGCTCCTCCTTTCTCATACAAAGATGCAGTTCACTCTGAGAACCCCAAACCCCCGGAGGTCCTTAAATCTAAGCCCTTCTTGGTGGATAAAATAGATGAAGCCCCCTCTGTTGAAATCACCCATGATGATCTTGCAACCCAACTTCAAGTTTTTGCAGAAAGAGCCATCATTTGCAGATTTAACGGGTTGTGGCCACGATCTCAGGATCTCTATGCATGGATCCATGCAAACTGGACTCATCACTGTAAGATCAGTTTCTGTTCAAAAGGTTATTTCATTGTTCTATTTGATAACAGCAAGCATTATAAAAAGGCTTTAGAAGAAGGCCCTTGGTTCATGGGAACTGCAGGGCTCTTCTTGACTCCTTGGTTCCCAGATTTTGATCCAGCAACTGCAGTCATTACCAGGACACCTGTATGGATCAGGCTTCCAAATTTACATGCCCACTTATGGAATACTGTTGTGTATAGGGCCATAGGCAACACCTTGGGCAATTTCATTAGGGGAGATTTCTGGCGGGAAACCAAAGGTCTCTACACATATGCCAGAATATGTGTGGAGCTGGATTTAAGCAAAGGACTTCCAGACCAAATCATTCTCAAGATCAATGACTTCATTTGGACCCAGACTCTGGATTATGAAAACACTGCCTTCCGCTGCCGCCACTGTCACCTAACAGGGCACCTGCAGAATTCTTGCCCATCTTTGCCTGCAAAATCAAAAAAGGGCAACTTTGCAAAGACCAAACCCAAGCGTTGGACCCCTTGTCCTCCGCCGCCAGCAATGAGTTCTGATTCCTCAAGCTCGGAAGATGAGGAGAGCGATGCAGAACCGGACCAGGCGCCTCAATTGATGGATCTGTCCGCTGATACACCTGCGCTCAACACTGTCATAGCAATCTCCTAGAAACGCGTCCATGAGACCTCCTCTTCTGAATCAGATAAGGAGATCCCCGTGTTGGAGAACTCCAGTCTTCAAGTTGTTTTAGCTCATACTCCCCAGGACGGTTGGATAAAAGTCAATAAACAGAAAGGGAAAAAACATCGTGTTGAGAATTCTGCCCCTGTGGGGTAAATGTCAGTTTTTGCTCTCAAGTTAATTGTTGTAGCTCCGTGAATGGTTCACCCCTTCTCCGGGACCGAGGTTGATAGTTTCATCATTTCCGGTCGGCGGGTTTCTTGTCTCTCTTGATTGTACTATATTTTACTTAATAGAAATAGTTTAATTTTACTGAGAAAAAAAAAAACTTATAGACTATATAATATTACAATAATATAATAATAATATATAAATATTTATTGAAAGAGTAAAAATAAAATTTCAAATATACTAGAAAATATATTAATGTTCAAGGAAAGAAATATAAATATATATTTATATCTAGATATTATATCTAAAAATACTTATTAAAAATGTTAATTCTGTGGACAAACATGTGTATATTGGGAAAAGGTTTTTTTATATGACAATTATGTTGATTTCGTACTTATATTCTTGGTAGATTTTAGTATTACTATATTTTTTAAGCCACTATGCATTAGTTATAGAACCAAATAGAAAAAAAACATCTTATTTTATCAATCCATAAGATCCTATTTTACCAATTCCTAAATCGTCTCACAAAAAATGTATTACAAAATATATATATATATATATATTAAAAATTAATAATTTTTTTTTTAAATTATAAATAACTCGCTAAATTATTAATTTATCCATATATTAATTAAATATATATAATCATTTATATTATTAAAAGGTTTTATATCCACGATCTATTTTAAAAGTTTAATTTTTATCAAACCTTAAAATAGTTATCATTCTTACTTATATGGTTGTCCTAAGCTATTTTAAAAGTTTAATTTTTATCGAATCTAAAAATAGTTATCTTTCTTACTTATATGGTTGTCTTAAGCCTTCTTAGGATGTCCCATCATTTAATCTACAAAGCTAGATTAATTTAACTTAACTAACCCAAACATAACTAATCGATAAACTAATAAATAAAATATATGTCAAGATGGGTGAATTTTAGGTTTAGAATATGAACGTTGGAGAGGTATAAATAAAATTGCAACCATATTTTTATTTTAATTTATTAAATAATAAAATATAAAGATGCCTGCATTTTATTTTTAGAATATGAAAATTTGCCAAATGTAAATTGCTTTTCCCTTAAATTTTATCCCCAACACATTAATCCTTCCTTCGATCACTTTCGGAGACACATCTTCACGAAACTTTACCGTTATATTCCATGATTGCTATCTAGACAACAAACGCACATCAATATTCCACGAGTATTCTTTACCCTAACCCTAAACATGATTACATATTCTTCTATATTGATTCACGACAGACAAACCAGGACAGGATATTGGTAATCCACTGAACATGCTCTTTATAGTCCTGCCAACCAAAACAAGCATGTACTCTCTCTGATTCCTATCCTGCTAGTAGTAGCACAGTATCTGTGCATATTGGGAGGAGGCAATCCTAGTGGCAATGTTTACCGGATTTCTTCAGGAAAAAAAAAAAAAAATTATTTAATGTATAAGATTACATTGTGTATTTACATGGCATCCATAATCTCATATTGTGGCATATATAAGATTCTTTGACACAATTCATAACCAATATGGAGCCTCCAAAGACCGGTAAGTGGTCCAGTCCTTTCTCAGTTGCATATATAAGCAGCAGTTTTAGCGATAAAAACTAAACATAGTTGTGCAGACTTCTCCCAAGCCCATTTTCAGAGAGAAAAAACTAATCTCAAAAAGATAGTTTTAGTGATAAAAACTAGACATTGTTGAGACTCCTCCCAAGCTTATTTTCAAAGAGAAAAAGCTAATTTAAAAACTAGACATAGTTGTTGAAACTCCTCCCAAACCCATTTTCAGAGAAAAAAACCTAATCTCAAAAGGATAGTTTTAGTGATAAAAACTAGACATAGTTGCTGAGACTCTTAAACTAATCTCAAAAAGATAAAGTACAACTCTGATAAAGTACAACTCTTCCACCACATCCTGGATCGTCTCCTTGAAAGACCCCTGAGAAAAAGCCCATGAATGTTATCTATCAATAACCAAGGGGTTGAGGATTCTATTATCATTGTCCTTTTGGTCTTTAGGGAGAAAGTGGATTCTATTATTATTTTCCTTTCATCATTTGGGAAAAGGTCATAAACAACTACAGAAATCTCAATAAATCTCGATAGACATAATATTAGTTCCAAGATAGCTCTATTTTTTGCGTGCCAAACTCCCCAAAATATATAGAAAGGACATGGATTTCGAGGGCGTTTTCTGACTATTGTACTTTTTGGGCTGTGTTGGTGCTTGCCGAGGAATCTATTGCACGCCTCCCTTCACAACTCCCGACTTCCTAGTAAGTGTGGCATCTCCAAAAGTTATGGCTGTTCCAGCTGTTATTTTACATGAAACCATGCGGCTCTCATCACAAGACCAGAAAGCACTGATAACAATACATTTTTTGAATTCCAACTGACCGTTACGACAAAATTTATTCGCTGTGTACTGTGTTCCCCATACAAATACTTTCATGTCTTGCTGCGTGCTTTATAAAAATTCGTTGACGAATCCGAATCTATCCTGGATGACAAACTCAATATTTTTTTCAAATATGGTTTAAAGTTTGGTAGAATTTTGTCTGCAGTTATAATTTTGTGCTGGACTTCGTCGGTCAAACTTAACATTTAAAATTTGAAAAACTCTACGATTATGATCCATTAAAAAATAGAAAAAAAGTCCTACACAAAGTTCAAATATCTAAGAAATGATAACATGTGCCACCAATTTCCTGCCACGATCACTTCACCCTGCATTTATATTTTATGAACTACGAGCAGCCATACACGACTTCGGCAGATTGTTTCAGTCATAGCAAATGCGGTTACTGTCATTGGAATCCATCCATATATCTACTTCTTTGACTCCCGAAAGATGTGGAATATTTTATGCTCTAACAATATTCTCTAATGACGGAAAATTTAAAGAACGTCTATCAAACTTTGAATAAGAAAATTGTGTGATATGTGAAGTGCCCAAAGGTCACTCAAATGTAAATAAATCTGCCCTCTAAATTCCAATAGGAATGATTTAATAAAGTATTGGTATTTTCCAGTTTCTCTTAACCTATTATTCAAAATTACATATTGCTAATTATGTAAAATTATTTATAGGAGAAGTACTTTACAACTCAGTATAGCATAGATGTGCTTTACAACTCAGTATAGCATAGATGTGTAAGCTAATTTTTTAAATAAAAAAAATCATAATATAATTATAAATTAACGTTAATTTTAACATATAAATTAAAATAATAAGTTATAATATTTTTTAATTTAATGAATAAGTACATAAAATTTTAATATTTATAATAACCTTATTTTATTATAGATACTATTAATTTCTAAATAAGTTTTGTTATAATACCATAGCCTAATATACAACTTGAGTGGGCATAAAAGTTAAGAGTATGTGTTTCTTCCTAAGGAGTAGAGTATGTATTTTTTCGTAGGCTTAACAATCAAATAGCTGCGGGGAGGTGGGTCCCTTGTGCCAAAAACAAGGGGGTTTCATACACCAATTTGGTGTCTAGCTTGGCCACTACCTTAAAATTCGATAACAAATAGCATAGATCCATCTTAAGTACGGATTTAACATGAACGGAGAGGGATCAAATTTGTTTGGGTGCAAACTTTTTTAGAGTGAAAAATACAATGTATTACTTTTCATTGTTTAAATAGAGTATATATATGACCAAATAATATTTTTAAGTATGGTGTTTTTTGTTTTTTTTTGTTTTTATATATAGATATATATGAAGCTGATATCTACATAAGTTAGTTAACATAGATCTTCAAATAATTTATTTAAATCTCTTGTTGAAATATTTTTGAAAAGTATAAGATTTAAACTAATTCACACAATTTTTTACTTCTAATTACTTTACATTAGAGCATATTCATTTTTTTTTAATTATAGTCGTTATTATTTTTTTAGAACATAATTTAAAACTTTTGTTTTCTTTTAAAGGGGTACACACGCAAGGACAAACTTACACATACCCTCATAATGAGTTGTAGAATGAGCCTCTCGGCTTAATAACTATGGCTCACCAATACCACATGCCCAAAACCAAAACTCATTTCAAAATAACTTTTTTTCTTATATAAATATTTTTTTGTAATTTAATTTTATAACATTTTTAAATTAAAACTTAATACTTACAATAAACTTCCAATATAGCAAGACTATTGACTATGTATGTTCACCTTATTTTACTATGAATATTATTAACTTCTAAAATAGGCCTTTTTACAATACCATGGACCACCACCATGGCTGATCAATACCACTTGCCCAAAAACCATCACTTATTTCAAAATCAAAATATTTTACAAATATTTTATTTTAATTTTATTTTATAACATTCTTAAAATTAAATCTAAACACAAAAAAGACCAGGGAGATGTAGTAGTGGTGTAAATGTTTGCAAACATTTACCCATGAACTCAATTAAGTAAAAAAAGATAAAAGTAATTGTCTTCTCTACCCCAGTATATAGAGATGATCTAATATATTGTAAACATTTTAACTTGGTCCAAATAAATAAAATTAAAATGAAATGAAATGACTAATAATGATAACTATCAATAAAACATTTTGACTTAGTCAAACTACATAAAACTAAAAATAGAAATAAAATAAAATAAAATAAATAATTAATAACTATAATTATAATCAATAATAAATCTAACCTAGATTTGATCCCTCTTGTAGTTTGGTAGATCTAGAGTAAAGATGTATCTAGCATGGTTATTGTGTGTATATATATATATATATATATATATAATGAATGAAAATGATGATTAACATCTACTAAGACCAATGTGGTCAATCAGACATATATTTCTTTTAATTTTTTTCTAGTTTTATATTAATGATGTAATGTCATATAATTCATTTATTTAGATCTAAATTAATTCATTTTATGTAATTTCTATTTTTATTTTGAAATATAGTTGATGTTTTTTTTGTATTTTTAATATTTTTCTTTGTGAATTTAATAAAAAAATATGTAGAATAAGTAATAACTGATCTAAATTCTAATTCTCAACCATTACGCATATAATTTTGATTTTTTTATTTCTCTTCATTTAAAAACTCATAACTCTTTTAATATTTTTCTGTGTGAATTTAATAAAAAATTATGTAGAATAAGCAATAATTAATTTAAATACTAATTTCTAATCATTATGTATATAATTTATTTTTATTTTTTTCTCCTCATTTAAAAACTCATAACTCTCATTTTATTATTTCAATTTAATATTATTTTACTAACCTATTTTACACATCAAAATTTTAATAAAAACCTACTTAGCAACTACTTGTATGTTAAACAAACAAACACGATGAGTAGTCAACTAAGTGATTCGAGATACATGTCTCCATTTTGCATGAACAATAAATTCTTCTCTAATCATAGCTTTTGTACAAAATTTTGGAGGAGAGTCACAATTACCCGACCATGGATTTGATGTTGAGAGATATGTAAGAAGGGTTATTCAACAATCAACTTAGATATGTAAGTCCGTCCACTATTGATTAACCAACATATTATAAATATGTTACTTTGTAACAGAGAAAAATTAGTTGTTTTTGCGTACTATAATAACAATGTGCATATGGTTGGATCTACCATTCCTTTTTATTCTCTTCAATCTCTTATTTATTTTTGTGTATTTATAACATTATGCATATTGCTACATATCACTCTCTTTTGAGATATACTTAGCAAATACTTTTCTTAATTTTGTAGATTACAAGAGGGCTTATGCTTCTAAATCTCTTATGCGATATACACCATCTTGGGGTAGATTACAAGAGGGCTTATGCTTCTAAATCTCTTATGCGATATACACCATCTTGGGATATACACTTTTCTGGAAGGATTTATTTGTATAATGTGATCCCTATTATAATTGTTTGTGAATTTCAAACAAATTTTGTAATGGTACAATATCCAATTATATCTATTCTTTTTTTTTTTTTTTGTCTTAATTATCCTCCCATTATCTACCATGTAGCTCTAAAACGTTACTTTTATTTTTCTCGTTATTTTTACTAAATATAAAGGAGTCGTGGAGGAGTATAGGGACATTTTTGCCTCTAGTATATGGGTACTTCTGCAATGTCAGGTCATGCACTCCATCAATATGTCCTCAGGCATGCTACTACCCAATGGACCGATCTATCGATTCTCTGTTCTGCAGAATGATGAGCTCAAGAGGCAGCTTCAGGAGTTGTAGAAAGGGCACATTAGGCCAATATAATCACTCTGTGGGAGCCCAATTATATTGGTATAGAAGAAGGATGGAACCTGGAGACTCTGTATTGACTATCGGGCACTGAATAAGATCATTTTCCAGAATAGGTACCTAATCCCACAGATTGATGACCTTCTGGACTAGCTCAAGGGGGAAAATATTTCAGTAAGATTGATTTGAAGTCTAGATATCACCAAGTTCCTATTGAACCCTCTGACGCATAGAAGAATGCCTTCAAATCCAAGGAGGGCCTTTTCGAATGGTTGGTCATGCCTTTTGGGTTGATGAATGCCCCCGCAAGCTTCATGAGATGGATGGACAACATCTTGCAACCCTTCACCAATGAATTCTTGATGGTGTATTTAGATGAAATCTTGATATTCAGCCAGAGTTGGCAAGATAACCTCCACCATATTCGACAAGTCCTTCAAACCTTGCAACAACATAAGCTATGTACCAATTTGGAGAAATGGAATTTTGGCATGACCCAGGTTCAATTTCTAGGGTACATCAATGATGAGAAGGGTGTGCATGTGGACCCAGCCAAGATAAAATTCATTCGGGATTGACCAGCCCCAACCAATCTAACAGGGCTCCACAACTTTCTAGGTCTACCAATTTCTACCACAGGTTCATGTTGGGGTTCTTTCATATCACTTAGCCTTTATGTCAAGTCACCAAGGGCGAAGCGAAAGCAAAGTTTTTTTGGTCTGAAAACCAACAAAATGCATTTCTCGAGTTGAAGCATCACCTCTGCTCTGCACCAGTGCTCACATTACTAGACCCGGAGTAACCATTTGAGATTGAGACATACGCCTCTGACTACGTTATTAGTGTAGCTCTTACTCGACGGGGGAATGCAATGGCTTACCACAGTGAGACACTTTCAAACACAACCTGAAATCATCCCACTTACAACAAAGAAATGTATTCCATTATGCAGGCCTTCCGTCAATGGAAGTATTACATTATGGGGAAGGAAATGATCATCCACATAGACCACTGACCCCTATAATTCATACAGACACAAGGGAAGTTATAGAACAATCACCATCATAAATGGTCCACATACCTAAAACAATTCCACTTGAACACTAAGTACAAGAAGGGAAGCACCAATAATGTTGCATACAGCCTCAACTAGCCACCAGTCATGGCACTGATCATTGTGCTTGACTCTTGTGGGCACAAGACTTCGGGGTGGCCGCATCTTTATGAAAGCGATCCAAAATGCAGCAGCACATACTAGACACTCCTGGAAGGTAAGCAAGTTCCAAATTTTCACCTCCAGGATGCACTGTTATGCTACTTGGGACACATTCTTCCTTCTAGTGAGTGCGCCAAGATGATTTTGGAGGCACACTACAATCAAGTCACTGGACATTTCAGAGTGGAGAAAATAGTGGTAGTACTACAAAATTACCTTTATTTGCTAAGCCTTCATCGAGATGTTGGGAGCTACATTAAATCCTCCACCATTTCCAAACCAACCATTAAGAAGCAAAGCCTATATAATCCTCTGCCTACTCCTAGTTGACCTTGGGAATCCATCTCCATGGATTACATGTCAAGCCTTCCTTCTACTAAGCATGGAAACAACTGCACTTTCGTGGTCGTCAACATATTCTCTAGGGTGGCCATTATGACAACTTGCAAGAAAAGTATCACAACAGAGGCCATTGGTAAGCTCTTCTTTGAGCGAGTGTGGGTACACTTTGGGATCCCACAGTCCATTGCCTCTGATCGAGACAACAGATTCCTATGTGCATTTTGGTCAAGTCTCTGGTCGATGATGGATACC
This sequence comes from Pinus tabuliformis, assembly GCA_031772625.1. Lineage (NCBI taxonomy): Eukaryota > Viridiplantae > Streptophyta > Pinopsida > Pinales > Pinaceae > Pinus > Pinus tabuliformis. Next base: position 1,441,903,756 of record CM062818.1, on the reverse strand, counting down.
AAACTCACTAAGTCCATGGATTTCCATCCCCAAACGAATGTCCAACTAGAAGTCGTCAATAGGATGGTCATACACATTCTATGCATGTACAACTCGAAGCATCCAGACACATGGGATGAAGGCCTCCCCTATCTCCAACACAGCTACATCAAAGCTCTCCACAGCTCAATGGGCTACAACCCCTTTCAGGTAGGGTTGGGATTTCAACCATTATGTCCCATTGATGTGGTCATACCATTTGTAGCTATTTAGGTAGATTTGGCTCATGTTTAGTCCGAATCCAACATGGCTAACATATTCATTTGATTGCATTCAACATATCCGCTAGAAGTTCCATAATATATTGGACAGAGCCAATGCAAATTAAAAGCAATGCCATGATAAGCATTAGGTGTCGAAAAAGTTTCAGGTGGGTGATAAAGTCTGGCTACATTTGGAGAAGGAGCGCCTCACTGGACCCCATCGCAAGCTTCACCCACTCTGATATGGGCCATACACCATCAACAAGGTTGTAGGAGACAATGCCTTTGAGCTTAACATGCCAGCTTTCCTTGATATACACTCAATGTTCAATGTAGACTACCTTCGACCATAGCTTGCACCATTGTTGGACACATCCGACATTGTTGAACACATCCGACATCGCTGAACAACTCACACCAGCAGAGATAAACCCAAACTGCTTGGAACATGCCACAACTGATCGAATCATGGACACACACATCAAGAACAATTTCCTATAAAATATCCAACTGTATTAGTTTGTCAAAGCTGGCCAACTCCTACACCAAGGTAAGTGGCTCACTAGGGACCAAGCTCAGCAGAGATTTTCCCCATCTCATGGAGGCACTCAACGCAATGGGCACCATTTCTTCCTAAGGGGGGAGGACTGATCTAGGTATATATTAATGGCCACCCTCCTACTCCACTTGGATGCCCAATACTGTCTCTTTCAGTTTTTTAGTTTCCTTAATTATAGCACAATTTACTATTTTTGACAGTTTTTTGGGTCCTAAACATCAGAGCCGTTTTAAGGCCGTAAATGTCATTTTTAAGGAAAATGAAGAGATTATAATGCATACAAATAGCTCCACCACTTCTCGTTTATCCCCCTATTTGATATCCTCGAAACGAGGTATTATGATAGCCAAACAAAGATCGTATGCCAAAGTTATGACCCTGGGAAATTGATGTAACAATTTACCCAAAACGGGCCCATAATTTTGGCACTTCATCTGCTAGGGTTAGGTTTTTGGATGTTTAAGGTTTTCCATTATTTCTAAATAATAAATATGCCTTGGAGCCTCATTGTAACATAGTTGAGAGGCATGTAGCTGCCACATCTCTTGTCAGAGAAGCTACCATGTCCGCGCTGGTTTATTTCTATTCCATTTGTAAGCATATTTTAGTATTCCAATATTAATGAAATGAATTGTTATTTCCTTTGAATTTTTGTATTTATGGTTATATCTGTAATTTTTTTCATTCCCCTTTAAGTTCAGATCAATTTCTTTAGTACATGTGAGAATAACATACTCTGCAAACATCAAAAGAATTGTCTTACAATATTAATGATACATGCATGAAAATGTGTTGGCTTAATAAGCTTCAATTATTAGGTGAAAGATCCAAGTATACAGTTACAATAGAGAGTCTCTACATGTAGGTGTGGAACATTAAGTCACTTCTTGCTTCTCCAAAGAATATATTTCTCTCCTATTCCAAGTTAGAGAAGTCAATACTAGCTCTCTAAAGCCTGAACCACCCAAAACCCCCTTGTTTGAGTTATGAGGTTTATTTTATGACAAGAGGAATGGCATTTCAAATTTCCCTTGACTCTTGAGCTACCCTCATGACTCTTGGACTCCTAAATGACTTTTGAACCTCTATTTGACTCATTTATCCATATGTGACTTTTCATATTCCACATGCAACTCTTGGACTTCCACATAGTACATTTTTTATTTTCCTTTCGATAATTACATCATTCAATTCTCCAAAGGATGCATCATGTCACATGAAAACATATGAAACTTGTATAAGACATGACTTGGCATTGATGACGTGGAACCTCTTGATGACATGACGATGCCAAGTTTCTCTCTCTGCTACTTTGTATTCAATCTTCATGAGAGATCTTCTTTGTTCTTCATATTAAACCTCCAAAGGGTCATGAGTAAGCATTGGAGTCCTTTTGAGTCATCATGAAGTGTCTTTAATATGTCTCGATTTAGTATCTTTCCATGTCTTCATGATGGTTCTTCTATGTGCTTCTTCTCTACAAGTGCTTCTTTGTGTCTTCTGCTTGACATCTTCCTTCAGCATCACCTTTCCCTATAGAGGAAGTATAGCCTCCAATGAAGTTCACACATGACAAGGAAAGATTGGTCTCAAAAACCATCTATTTTATCCCTGCTTTTCTCATTGAAGAAGCTACTTATGATAATCCTCTGAAAGCAATAAGAAGGAAGGGCTTAATGAGGAGGGTACAACTGAGATGAACAATGGCTTAAGAAAGCATCACCGTTTATTAGAATTGCACCATATGCTATGAGGAGGATTTTTCCAAGATCCAACGAAGTGGGAAAGTACAAGGATCAATGTGATGAGCCTACTTCCTAATAACACAAAATGTGTTGGGTTGAAGGGAGAGGAAGACAATGACTGGATAGTTTGACTTAACAATGACTGAGAGGAGGCCTCACTATGCTGTAGGAATGGGATATGTGCTAAGGAAGCAAGGTGGGAGAAGTCTTGGAAACAGTTCACAGGGTACAAAAACAAGGCACAAGGGAAGGAATTGCAACCCACTAAGAGTGCACATTGTGCTCAACTTGGAGATAGGGGCAAGGCTAGCGCAATTTTCTTCCACAATGGATTTTTTAAGAGGAGATTGTGCAATTCATTGAGGTAGGTAGAATAAGGTAAGATTATTTGTCCAAGATATTTATAATGCACTAAGAGAGGGAGGAGACCATGTATGTCGCAATTTTATTTTATAGAGGGCCTATAAAAATGATTCATGTACTATACAAGGAAAGATTGCTCAAAACTGAGTGTAGTGAGTTGGTACAAGGAGAAGGGTTAGATTACTATTCTTTGAAAGTTATAAATGTTTAGAAAAAAGAGATGACCTTAAGAAAGAATCGGTGAAAAAATATAGGAGGAAGAGACCTAATAAATGAGGCTTACGAATAGGTAGTGCTCATCACCTACTTAAGGATTGAAGCTTTCATAACTTGCATTGGGCAGGAGGACCAAGAAGAGCCCCAAAATGGCTAAGTGTGGGACCAATAGAGTAAGAGATGGAAATCCATTCAGAAGAGACTCAAACATGGATCACAGGCATGAATTCAATTGAAACAAGCTAGGAAAATGTGTCTGACTTATGAAAAACAATCGCACCTTGAAATGACAACAAAGTGACACTTGTTTCTAAGTGTGACAGTTAAAACAACACATTGAGACACTTGGAATACACGTCGTGACACAAGTGTTGATTGTGACCAAAAAGTGAAAAAACTTGTAGGAATGTCTATAGTGCATGTTCTTATTATGTGTAATACCATCTAGTCTCGAAGAGTGCACTAGAACTGCCTCTAGTGTTGTGAAACGTCGCAACAAATACAAGAGTGAAAAATAATAGTAACGACACCTACAATAGTAAGAAAACATGAAAGCGACAGATGCCACAGAGAACATAACATGAAAAATACGACTTTTAAAAGAAAAATCAAGAAAAAAATGATAGTCATGAATATGAATATGACACTTATGAAAGAAAAGGTGTGAAAAAGTGATAACTTGGAAAACTCACTAGAAAAGAGGTATAATTACAACCAAAGTGAGGGACACTGTCAATAGAGGGTGTTCACTAAATATCGACATAAGTTGAACACTCCGTAAGCACTATCTTATTGGACTATGTAATGCCTGGTCAAGCTTGCATAAAGGAAGTTAGCTTATGAATTCATCCAAGACCGAGCATGTGTGAGCAAGTGACTTGACAGTTAAAAACTGGGAAGAAGACTTAAAATCTTAACATAACATCAATTGACAATGAAAACCATAGAAGGCAGATTGTGAGATCCTATGTAGGCTCCAAAATCCAAGTGTAAGAGAAATTTTGGAGGGTTTTGATCGCAGCGTAAACATAATGATAATTATAACTCATGATTTCAAATATGTTATGAGGAATAAGATTGCTTAGTCCACTATATCAATTTCATGGAATCCTCTGATGAGGTTCTTATCTCATGGCAAGCCAAGATAGGGAAACCTACCATTGTAAAGCTTATCTAAGTCTCTCATAGATGGCCATTGATTCATTGACCATAAGTTAGAGACCAATTTAGGGTTTTATCCCAAATTAGCGTTCATGTTAATTCAACTAGAGTGAAAGCTAATGTTCCTAGTCTCCTAGCTAAGGAAATCCTTCCAAAAGTTATATTGTGGCTCAAATATCAAGGATTTCATGTGGAAAATGTATCAAATTAGCCAATAACATCATCAACATCATTTTATCATAACTAGAAACGATTTCTAATATAATCATAACACGAAAATAATAATGTTCAATTTGCAAACGTCGTTCATTTTTACAAATGATGAATATCTTAAGGCAAGTGAAATAGTCATATGAATAATTACATTCCTACAACTAGAGAAGGGTGAACTCTTTTTTCTTGTTCGGAGCTATATTCATTCCATGCATCATGGGGTTTAAGCAGGTATCCTAGGAAAAAAATATTTTTATTTACCCAATAATAGTTGGGCGTACCCAAGGATGGGGGGAGGACGAAATGGTGGGTGAACCTACCCATGGTTTTGTGCATGGTTTTGATGCATGATTTTGGGCATGATGGTTTTCTACTGATGGTATTTCCTAGATCCAGTCAAAGGAACTACGATTATGTTTTAATCTAGGGTTACTGGATTGGGGATTTATGAATTCCTTGACATGCATATATATGTATTGTATGGTTGAAAGGAATATAATGAGAAATCAATCTGTTATTCTCGGTTTTTGGATCTAGGGAAAAATATCTGTGTATATTTTTTTATGTTCTCGCCATTCTATATTTTTTCAATTTTAAGAATTCATTTGTAGGAAATTTCTGTACAAGGTTAAAACCTACACTTTTCCACCGAATAATAGGTGTACCTGCACCTCGGTCTTACTCAATCTTATAAAAATTGGTCTAAATTAAGGCCACTATTCTGCATAAGAAAACATATAGTATAAATCCTTCTATCTAATGAGTGAAGGGTCTTCATGAATCTGGAGATTCCTCATCTACTACCTTGCAATATCATAAGCGAGTCCCTTCACTTTCTATCTAATCCCTTAGTGCACTTGCCCTCTTAATGCTTCTGTTATTTCCTCATTTACATCCAAATAATTTCCACATATGCTTAATTTTGGTTCGAACTTATAAATTCAAATTCAATGCTTTAGAATGGTCTCAACACACCCCAAATAACTAACAATTGATCGAACACTCAATTGATGCCAGTTTGCACAAGTTTTGACATCTAATTTGATTTCTAATTTTATGAAACACTTAAGAAATCATACAATTGAGATCTTTCTATATCTTAATTCATGAAATTAATTTCTAGAGCCATTCATTTAGCCCTTACACCCAAAAGTTCTCGCACAAAGATGATGGCCTCAAAAGTGGAATTGGGGCCATAATGAACGTAGTCACGTAGGAACAAGTGCACATTCTTAAAGAATGCATGCATTACCTATCTTATAGCCTTATTTCCACCTAAATTGCCACACATGCTTGCCATGTTGGATTTCTTAGGAAGACACTCACATTTTCAGAAGGGTGCATGTACTTTCAAGAATGTGTGTGCATTTTCAAAAGAACATGTGTTCTTTTGAAAGTGCATATGCATTTCTACAATTTTGTGCACATTTTAAAATTTTCACATGCACTTTCAAAATCACATGCATTTTTTCAAAAGTGCATACATGTTCTTAAAATAATATGTGTGATTTAAAAAGAATATGTGGACTTTTGTGTCTATAATATTTTAGAAGTAGAGGGAAGAGAAGGAGAGTGAGATATAGCTTTGGAAGGTTTTTGTGAAGTGGGGACTAACAGAAGGAGGAAGGTATGGAGGGATAGATCAATAGAGAAAGGGAAAAGGAGGGTAGGAGAGAGAGAGAGAGAGAGAGAGAGAGAGAGAGAGAAGGGGGGTAGAGAAAGTGAGGGTGGAAGAGTGAGTGATAAAGATGAAAGGGGGGAATAATGGGGAAGGGAGAGAGGGAGAGTTCGAAAAAGTGAGAGATAGATAGGAAGAGTGAGAGAGAGAGAGAGAGAGATGGAGAGAGAAATAAGGACATAAATGGGAGAGAGATAGAGGGAGGGAGCAAAAGACAGAGTGGTAGGGAGGCAGAGGGATGGAAGAAATGGGATAGGGTAATGGGGGAAGGGAGAGATGGAGATAGTGGTAAATAGAGAGATAATGTGGGTAGTCAGAAAGAGAGAGAGAGAGAGAGAGAGAGAGAGAGAGAGAGAACATGGCTGGTAGGGAGGGAGAGAAGGAGGGAGAGAAAAAGAGGGTGAGAGAGAGGAAAAATGTTTTAGAGTGAGGTGGAGAGAGTAGGGGGAAGGTGGAGAGTTGGATGGAATTAGAGAGGGAAATATGTAGAGAGAGTAAATGGGACAGATAGGGAGCAAGGGTGATAGAAGTTAGGACATGATAGAGAGGTAGATAGAGGAGGATGAAGAGAGAGAGGTGAAGAGGGAGAGGGAGGGATAGTGAGGAAGGGAGAGAGAGGGATATTGGGGGAGAGTAGTAGAGTTGGGAAGAGAGGAAGAGGGAGAGAAGAGGAGAGAGTGAGTGAGAACGAGAGACAGAGAATGGTGATTTAAGTAAGGGTAGATATGGAGGGATGGATAAATTGAGAGAGAGGAAGCAAAAGAGAGTTGGGGAGGGGGAGGCATGTGAGACAAGTAGAAGAGAGACTTATAGAGTGAAGAAAATATGGGCAAATGTACACACATGTGCATAAAGATGGGAGAGAGAGATAGAGCAAGGGAGAAAAAGAGGGAGTGGTAGGGAGGGAGAGGGGGAAACAAAAAGAGAGAAGGGAAGGGGGGATATAGAGAGGGTGAGAGAGGTGAAGAGAGATACAATGTTGGAAGTGTGTGTGTGTGTGTGTGTGAGAGAGAGAGAGAGAGAGAGAGAGAGAGAGAACATGGTTGATAGTGAGGTATGGAATGAGGGAAAGAAAAAGAGGGTGAGGGAGAGGAAAGAAAGTTTAAATTGATGGGGATAGAGTACGAGGGAGGTGGAGAGAATGAGGGATGTAGAGAGGGTAATATGTACAGAGATAAAGAGAGAGGGGGAGGGATAGGGAGAAAGGGTAATAGAATTGAATATTGGGGGTAGAGAGAGGAGAAAGAGGAGAGAGTGGTAAAGAGGGATAGTGGGGGATATTGATGAAGGAAGAGAGAGGGATACTAGGGATGGGGTAGAGTGGGGAAGAGAGTAAGAGTGAGATAAGGGGAGAGAGTGAGTGATCATGAGAGAGAGAGAGAGAGAGAAATATTGGTGGTAGAGGGAAGGGGAGAGAGGGTGGGAGGGATAAAGTGAGAGAGAGGAAGGGGAAGAGAGTTGGGGAAGGGGGAGACATGTGAGACATCAAGAAGAGAGAGATAGGGAGTGAATAAAAGAGAGAAAACTTGACACACACATGCACACACACATACAAATAAAGAGATAAAGAGGGGATAGTGGAAACACACATGCGAACAAGCAAAAAGAAAGAGAGAGAGCGATGAGGTATATGGAGGTAGGGGGAGAGAGGTGTGGAGATAAGTGAGATAATTTGGGGTTTTGGGAAAGATAGAGAGTGAGAGAGATGAAGAGGCTAGGGAGGTGGATGAATATAGAGAGAGGGAATTAGGTGGGGGGAGAGATGTAGAGGGAAATATGGTGAAAGAGGGGGTGGAAAATATATAGATAAAGAGTGAAAGAGGTGGGGATATTGAGGAAGGGAGAGAGAGGGATATTTGGAGAGAGAGCAAGGAATAGGTGGAGAGGAGGAGAGAGTGAGAGAGTTTTCATAAGAGAGATATGGGAAGGAATGTTTAGAAATAAGTGGGGGGGGAGAGAGAGGGAAGGTTGGATGAGGAGAGAGATATAGATTTAGGGGTAGTTTCTCTAAACAAGGGACTAGGGGAGGAAAAGAGAGATAGAAAAAGATATAAAGAGAGAGGAAGGAATTTGGAATGAGGGGGAATGAGGTTGGGAAGTGAGAGAGCGAGAGAGAGAGATATTGGGGATATGTAGTGAGGGGTATAGAGGTATAAAGATGTTTGTGTGTGTGTGGGGGGGGGAGAGCGAGAGGGATAGGTGAGGCGAGAGGAAGAGAGAGAGACAATGAAAGATGAATGGGTGAGAGAGTCAGGGAGAGAGAGGAAGGGAGGAATAGAGGGGGGGATAAGAGATAGAGGAGGTAGCAGGAGAGATTTAGATAGAGAGGGAGGGAGAGAGATAAGGAAAGTAATAAGGTGAGGAGATAGAGAGAGGAGGAGAAATAAAGAGAGGTGAAGAGAGAAAGAAGGGGATATTAGTGAAAGGAGAGAGAATGAATGTGGGCGAAGGAGAAGACTGTGTGAGAGAAAGTGTAAGAAGGAGAGAGGGGAAGAGAGGGAGTGATGATGCAATAGAGAGAGAGAAGGAGAGTTGTGGGGGATAGAGGGATCTCTCTCTCTCTCTCTCTCTCTCTCTCTCTCTCTCTCTCTCTCTCTCTCTTTCTGTGTGTATATATATATATATATATATATATATATATATATATTGTTTTCTTTATATTTCTATATCTTCCTCTCTCTCTACCCTCAATTTTTGTATCGAATACCTCCCTCTCTCCCTCTCTACATCTCCCTCACTCCATCATCATCTCTCTCTATCTCTCCCACATCGTAGACACTCTCTCTATTATCTCTCTCTACCATCCAACTCTATTTTTATCTCCCTGCATACCTCCTTCTCTCTTTCTCCCTCTCTCACTTCCTTAGTCCCTCCTTCACAAAAACCCGCATCCAAACTTATCTCCATATCCTTCTCTCCATAACTGCCTCACCCGCCCTTCATCTCCTTCTATATCTCTCCTCCTTTTCTTCTCTTTCTCATCCTATCATTCTCTCTCCTCCCTTCCTCTCGCCTTCTCTCTCTCTTCTTCCCCCCCTCTTATTTCTTCTCTCTCCCCTTTCAATATTTGTCTCTATCACCCTACTCTCTATTTATCACTTTTTCTCCCTTACTCCCTCACTATGTCTCTCCCTACCTCCCCCATATCCCTATATCTCACTCTATCTCTCTCTTCTTCCCTCTTTCACCCCCTCTAGTTATATCTCCATATCTCTTCCTCCCTCCTCTCTCTCTCTCTATCTTTCCCCCTTTCTCTCCATCTATATATATATATATATATATATATATATATATATCTTTCTCTCACCCTACCCCCCATATTACTCATCCCATTTCTCTCCATATTTATATATCTCTCTCTCATATCCCCCCCATTTCTCTCTCTTTCTCTTTACACACACACATAAACAATATGTCCCTCTCTCACCCTTCTATCTGTATCTTTATCTCCCTCCCTATGTAATGGCCAACCCTCTCTCTTTCCCATCCCATGTTTTTCTATCGCTCATTGCTTCAATCAATCCCTCATTCACAAAAACCTTTCTTCATCCTTGTTTGTCTCTATATCTCCTTCTCTCCCTCTCTCCTTCACATCTCCTCTCCCTCTTTCTCTCCTTCTCTCCTCTCTCTCATCCAATCCTCTCTCTCTCTCTCTCTCTCTCTATATATATATATATATACCCATCACTCTTTCTCCCACGCTCTTCACCTATCTCTATATATATCTCTCTTCTTCCCTCTCTCTATCTTTCTATCCCTTTTTCTCCCCCATAGGTCTATTTCTACCTCTCTCACTCTCTCCTTCTCTCTCTCACCCCATTCACTTTCTCCCTATTTCCCTCTATCACCCACCTAAATCTCCATAATTATCTCCCTCTATTTCTCATTCTCTCTCTTTCTCCCCCTCAATCCCTCAATTTCTCTCTCTCCTTCTCTTCCATCCTCCCTCCCCCTTCCTCTATTTCTCTACCCCTCAATTCTTCACAAACCCCCCTCAAATTTATGTCCCTATTCCCTACAAAACCTTTTCTATCTCCATCTCTCTATATTTCTCTATCTCTCTCACTACCTCCCTTAATGTTTCACTCTTTCCACACATCATCTCTCTATGTCTCACTCTTCCTCTCCCCCCCCCCTTTATTTCTCTCTCTTTTACTCCCCCCCCCCTCTCTCACCCACTCATCAATTCTCTCACTCTCTCCCCTCCTTCTCCCTTCATCTCCCTCTCTATCCCTCCATTACTAACTCTTTCCTAGTAACCCCCCTACAACTATATCTCTATATTCTTCCCTATGTCTCCCACAACTCTCTCTCCTCCCTCCCACACTCCCTCTCTCTCCCTTCCTCACACTTTTCCCCTATCGTTCTCACTTTTAAACCCTCACTCACTCTCTCTTTATATCCCCTCTTTTCCCCTCTCTCACCGACTCATTCTCCCCTACTTCCTTCTCTCTCTCCCTATCCTTCTTTCCCTCCCTCCATTATTCCTTTCATTCCACCCTCTCTCCCCATCCCCATCCCCAACCCCCCCCCCCACCCCAAAACACACCTCAACCATTTCACGTAGGTTAAAGTTCATAGAAGTAGGTACATGTATGTCTTCGTATAACTTGTAGGAATGCATTTGTTTTCCTGTTACTTGGAATGTATGCTTCTTTTTAGTGCTAGGAACCTGTGCATGTTCCTACCACTAGAAACACATGCACGTTGTTAAGGCTAGGCACACATTCTCATTTTTAGCACTAAGAATGTGCATGCATTTTTGTGAATTTAAATTTCTTTGTAGTAGGAAGATTATGTAAATCATGAGTTGGCTTCCTTGGATATATTTTTGGGATGACAAACCTAATTGTTTGGGTTGCAAATACATGAAATCATATCTATTTTTAGCAAGCATATTCATATCTCTATGTTTAGCATTATTTTCTATATGAGGGACAAATTTGTTGTTCATGAAACTACAAACACATAGATTCTATTGTTCAAATTCTAAATTATATATTTATATATATATGTGTGTATGAGTGTTTTAAAAATTAATGATGTTTAATATTTTTTACATATTTTTCTCTTGACATATGTCAAAATCTTAAAATGCATATATTTTCTACTTCCACTACAACTCTTTTGGGCATCAACCATTAGGAAAATAAATTATATAGTGCAAAAGAGGACACCAAGACCTTCAATATAGAAAAAATGATTGTTTTCCACATTAGGAAAACATAATTTTCCACATGAACTTTTCTGTTCTCTAAAGTTCTACAAGTTTTTGTAACAAGATTCCATCACGTAGGGACTCAAAGATTACACTAGGAAAAACATATGTATTATATTTCGCATGAAAGTTAATATACCAATCATAGGACAAATTGTGATTCATATATAATCATAATTTCTATAATCTACACACACACACACAAAGCTCCACATTTTTTTTATAACATCTTCAAATTCATTATGGAAGTACCTGTAATCATTCTTTCAAGTTAACACATTGTTGTTGACACTAATGCAGCATTAAAGAGCATAATTAACTTGCACCCACTCTCACCCCATGTGAATTCCTCCTTTTTGAGTATTTAAAACCTCTTCACCAATCCACCTATTTATGTTCTCTCCTTTTTAATATTTACTTGCAATATTGCTTCTATTTTATCTTAGATATTCATGGGTGAAGGCTGAAAATGAAGGTGGGTAAATGTTCGTAGCTTTGATTGATGTATTCCTTCAACTATATTTCCCTACCTCCATAATTGTGGAAGGTCTCCTATTCAACCACAAGGCCACCTCGTTAATTGATTATTGGGAATTGGAAAGACATGAAATAAAATCAAATTTGAACTTAACAACACGACTCTCTAGAAGTATTATCAACATAGTAGGCAAGGGAATCCCACAACCCCCACACCAATTCCCACTCATGGCATCATGGTCTATGCAAGTGTTCTTTCCTTCAATCATTTTTCTGAAAATTTCTATTAATAAGACAAAACATTTACATCATAATTTTTTTTCTTCACTAAAAACTCGACAATGAAGTATCCGCGTTGCAACTTTCAACAATCCTTAAACATTTTCATGTTTAAGTTCTAATGGATTAAAATGGAATGCTACAATAGGAAACTATGAATGGGCTATCAACAATCTAAAATCCATGAACATTTTAGGAATTGAACGCCATATTCGCACTAGCAACACTGATTAGAGATCACTTTGTTTACTTAGGGACACACACACACACAAAAATGAATAGTTGACGGAGAAATTAAATGAATGCTTTGCTATGTTTATGGATGGAATCCCTATCAAAACCATAAACACATGAAATTACAAATAAATATTCGAAAAAGGGACCTATTTGCCTATAACTAGCCACATTCCCAACAATTTTGGAAACAATAGATTAAGCTAAAGCCATGTGCTAACAAATAATTGTGTGTGTATGTGTGTATCCCAGTGAGGTCTAGCATGTTGTTATTCTCTTTCATGATATTCCAATCCCACTTACAACATGTTATCCCCTTATGATTTCATTATTCATTGAGATTCTTTGAGAACTAATTATTGATTGGGACTAGCAAGATATTCCCAATCTCTATAGATTGGAGAGTAGGAGCATGGAAAAAACACAAGCATACATATCAAAGTTAGTCATAGTAAGCCATAATCATCATCAAAATATAAATATATATATATATATATATATATTTATATATATATATATATATATATATATATATATATATATATAATCACAATAAACCATAATAATCATTATTTATTCATACATATAATTAAGATGATGAGGATTACCACGTGCTAAGCTCTAAAAACAAACCTATAATCAACCATTATCATAATCATCCATATATATAATTGTGCACATTATGTTGGTATCTTGTGATATACTCAGAAAAAAATAACATTAATATCTCAAAAGCTTTATATATATCCCTTGAACTTAGATGTCCTATGTTTATGGAAGTGTTTTATGTTTTTCAACATTAAATTTTGTTATAAAATTTAGATTTTTTTTTGGGTATCTTAAAGTAATCTAGCAACTTCTGGGTTTATGGCTTGTCTTCATCTCCCTAAACCCATCATCTTTTAATTTTCACATATTTCACATTACTTTGATCACCAATTAAACTTTCGGACAAAATAAAAAATATATATATATAATTATATTTATAAAACATTTTCTGTATTTTTTTTTAAATTTTTTAATTTAATTTTCACTTTAACTCAAATGTCTCCCAATCTCTTATTATAAAAATCTCTAGTATTTTATTTAACTGCTCATTTTCAATGAGCCATTCAGACTGACACTAAAGTTGCAGCCTCGTCCGGCGCCTAATAACAATTGTCCAGGAGCGGATCTCTCGGCGAACCTCAGCATCTGCCACAAAAACTTGGCCACTGATATATAACAGCGGACTCCGATCAATAGCACTCTGCACAACAAAAACAGTTTTAAATCAATTTATTACTTTTCACCTATTAAAACGCAAACTATGATAAATCCGGAACCCTAATTTTAAAAAAATAAATAAAAAATCGATTCCTATGTCGTCCCGTCCTTTCCACCCTGTCGATCCCCGCGGACCAATATCAGAGCCACATACTGCTCTCAGCACAACACGCAGTACTTCTAATTAGTGATCATATTTTTTTATTTTTTTAACTATATGTAACCCCTGGTAATGTAATAGATACTGTATACGTTAGCATATATGCTATTCTAATTAAAAAAATTGAAATTCATGTATATTTTAATGTATTACAAATGCATAAAGTTAACATTTCATTAAGTTATTCAGAAATCTATATCATCTTCAAGTGAACTGTTAAAATTTATGTGATAAAATACAATGAATAATGTAGAAGGTTTATATTTCTTGCTCAATTCTAAAATTGTTACAATGATATTTACCTCGAAACCTACAATGTTTGTCAATGTTCTGTTATCAACACATTCCTGTATTGGATCTCCCTGTGAATCTACAAAAAATAGTCAGTATGTGCAGAGCATATGAATTCATGTTCCAAATCCAAATAGTATTAAAGATCACACCACTTAGCTTCAATGGAACGTTCTTATCTAGAAAAGTTTAAGATGGTTCTAGATTTTTAGGAAAATAAAGTTAGTAGTTAAATTTGCTGGTTACTTTTTAGATGTACTGAATTTGAATAGACATAAATTATATTAATAGACATTGAATAATTAGCAACGCTCAATATAAACAAAAACCGTTTATCGTGCAATGTAACTCGATCGTGATTGGCTGGCCCTTCAGTTCTACTGTGACAGAAGGCACACGCAGCTCTGCTTGGTAACTGGGTTCTCCAGCAATAATTCGCTGGCTTTCGCACTCCCTCACCAAAGCAACGAACTGTGGAAGCAAACTAGTTAGGCAAAGGAGTCCATTTGCATTTACGCTAATTATATTTTATTGTATTAGTAGCACTCTATATTTTATTGTATTAAGAGTACCATTCTATAATTTTTTTTATTGTATTAAGAGTGAACATTCTATAGCAAAAAATTTCATTGTTTATTTTAAACCTAGATTTTTTATTTTTTAAAATAAATAAAATATTTTCTAACTAAAGATATTACATTTTAATTAAACTAAGTATAAAATATCAATATTTTTATTTTGATTGTGATTGGTGAGTTTATTGCTTATTATGAAAGAAATATACTAGCATTTGCACCAAATGTTGCAAAGGAAACACCGTAAGGCATAAATTTGAGAAGAATAGTGAAATATAAAAGATCATTGGATATAAAAATTAGTAAACAAAATATAATAAATTGCTGGGGCAATACCAGAGCCAACAGCAACTACATTTCTCATTATCATGATGATGACCCATGTCCCTCCAAACTACCCCCTTTTTACCTCTTGGTTTACTCTAGGATGGCCTCATACCACTTGTACTTGGTTCAGTTAGTTGCAGCATCATTTAGTCACCCTTGTGCAAAGCATCAAAGCTGAGTCACCATTATGTTCCATGGAATCCATTCACAACCATCTTGAGTCCTATTATAGTATGTCAGCCCCTTTATGGGTCGTACCTGTCCTGTATTGTGGAGATTCAATCTCTAGATGTCCCATTGGTTTGTTGATGTCTTTGAAAAGCCTTTGTCCTAGTAATTGGCCATTCCCTATTGAATGTTTTCAATCGTTTCCAAGTCATCCTTACATGCTATGCTCTAAATAAAGGAATTCATAAGTCCACCCTTTAGACCATCATTCACACCTCAGAGTCAATCTTTGTCAGTCACATCATACAATGTACCTCATGCCATTGCTGAGGACTCATCATCGCCTCAACTTTGACATGCTTTCCTCTATTGTCTTCAACACGTGTATTCTAGGGGAGTGGCCTAGAGGGTGATGTACCTTAAATCCATTTTCATCATTGCTGGGTGTCTCAGATCAAGCAGGTGGAAACCTTAGTGCCTTCTCGCATGCTCGACTTCAACTCATTATCACATTATCAACCAATCAAGGATCATACACTTGATGGAGCATACTCTAGTTCTTCAGCACATAAAAATTCAATAAGATGAATTCCCATGAACTTGGGTCTTTCCAAGATGTGAAAAATGCCGTTTTCTAATATCATTGTTTTTTCTACACAAATAAGAACAACTTTGCTATTTATTATGTGCCTGATCATAGCAAGATAACCCAAATATTTACATCATGTTTAGAAATATCAAAGGATTTAAGAGGAAAGAAAAAGATTTCTCCAAAAGATCTAACTGGTTTTTGCTACAATCCTTCCTACTGTCAAAACTTAAACTTCTGCTATTGTAAATTCTACAAAATTGGCCAGCTATCAAAATACATTTGCATGGAATGGTCATAGCTTAATGAGGGGGATCAATTGACATTTGATCAGCAGGGGCATTTCTTGTTGTGCTTCTAGTGTCTTCATTGTTCCTGGATCTACGTTTCGAACTATCAAGTGTAACACCATTATATCCTTAATTGCAAGAGTTTTGCATAGTTGTTTTAAGATATTCAGTTTCAATTTTGCAAAGCATCCCTAAGCATCCTTAGAATTTATGGGATCTATTGTTTATGGCTATTCTATGATGAACTGTTTTTATGACTAAGCACAAAATTTTATGATCTGTTGTTGAATTTTGTTCAGAGCGATATGCAGGATTTGGTGTTCAAGCCCTCTGAGGAGTCGATGTTGTGCCCTTGTTCAAGACCCGGTTTGCTGGACAGGCAATAGAAGCCCAACATAGATCAGGTGGCGCTCAAGTTCCCTCGCTGTGATTCATCTAACACCAAATTCAGCTACTATAACAACTACAGCCTGTCTCAGCCTCATTATTTCTGCAAGACCTGCAGACGGTATTAGACTAATGGAGGTTCTCTAAGGAACGTCCCTGTTGGGGGAGGGTGCAGAAAAAACAAGGGAGCCAAGAGAACTGGGGATCAACCTGTTAATTGCAGTGTGCAAAATATTGAACCCACTACTTCCACTTTTACTACCAATAAGAACAATGAATTTAATAGATGTTCTTCCAATTTAGATCAAACTAGTCTTTCAGCCCTTCCCTCAGTGTATTTCAGTCTTCTCAACGAAGGAACTGATGGCCTCGGGATTGCCTACACCAGTCGTTCTCTGCACCAACAACAAGCTTTGAGGGTGGCAGATCAGTCTTTATTATGATGAGTCTGGCACAATAAACACAAAATTCATCAACCCTTCATGGAAAATTATTGAAGAGTTATGAGTTTGAATGGTTCAGGGTAGAATGAGATTTGACTATGAAGCAAATATATCCTTACTATCCTAAAATCTAAATGATAAAATAATTATTAGATCAATAACATAGTAGATTTAGAATATAGTTGGCTACACCAATAGGTATGAAATTTAGAAATTAGATCTTAATTATTGTTGTGATCAAATCGGTAAGATGAGAAGCTTGAACACAATCCACCATAATGGACTATTGATTGAATAATTTACCATGAAAAACCAATCAACTATAATTGACATTTATGATATAACAATGAAGGATAAGTAGACATAACAACCTAGACCTAAAATCTCATCAGTTAAATTCTAGAATGTGCAAACAAATTAATCAAAAGAGGAAGAATGAAAGAAAGAAAGCCCTTTTGATTCGGATTTTTTTTGTGTTTCTACCACTGTTATGGATTTCCTTGCATGCCAACCTGCAGGTTTGTAATATTGAAAATCATGATGAGCTCATCTTCTAATTGGTTACCATAATTGTCACAATATTTATGTGCTTACCCCATGGCCAATAGAGTGAGTGCCCAAGCTGTCATGGAGGAAGCAGCACAGGAAGCCAAGCTCTAGGCACCCCAAATCTGGAGATGATGGAGTCCTGAAAGACATGAAGTAGCTCTTACAACTGCAACTATCAAAGCAAAAATAACCATGAAACCCGTTGCTTCATTCCCCACTGGAAAATAGATTGGAGAAAACCCTAGAGGAAGAGCTCTTCCACGACCTGCAAGTAAATTATGTAGTCATTTAGCAACACACTTCATCATATATTTAGCCCAAAAAACACACTATGTACAGAAGGAAAAATAAAAATTGTGATTCATCTAGGGATTTATGTGAACCTTGAATTAATAAAAGTTCAAAAAATGAAAAAAAAACTTGAGACACAGATATTAGTGAACAGTAAAGATTTTATAAAATGTATCAGTTTGCCATACTGTAAATGCACCAGAAAAACAATATGTATATTTACTAAGAAATTAATAAGTACCAGTATAGTAAGTGTGGTCAAGGGTGTAGTTGAGAGCCCATCCAACAATAGCACCCACAACAAGAAACATGCAGAAGTTCAACAGCAAGAGAAAAGCTGCAAGAGACTTCACCACTCCCAACGCCATTATAATTATAAAACTATGGTTTCTTTACAAACTATAAGTACTGACCAAATGGGGCTTAATTGGGAGATGGAAAACGACCAATTACCAATCTATACCATGCACTAGATTATTAATTTGCAGAGGATGAGATCAAGCTGAAAACAATGGTGGTGGGAGATCACAGGCAGGAATTACTTAAATAATAGACCAGAAGCACTGTATTTTTGGTTTGACACCCAGTAGCATTGAGATATTAAACCACGTATCATTTTTTTTTTGAATTCACAGTTTACTTAGTTCTGCATTTTATTGGTGTGCTAATCAATTTCATTTCCTGTGATCCTTCATTTATGCAAATCAGTGAATTTTTTGGGAAATCTCGATAATAATTCATTGGGATTAATTCAATAAGATGAATTCCCATGAACTTGGATCTTTCCAAGATGTGAGAAATGTCGTTTTCTAATATCATTGTTTTTTTTTACACAAATAAGAACAACTTTGCTATTTATTATGTGCCTGATCATAGCAAGATAACCCAAATATTTACATCATTTTAGAAATATCAAAGGATTTAAGAGGAAAGAAAAAGATTTCTCCAAAAGATCTAACTGGTTTTCGCTACAATCCTTCCTACTGTCAAAACTTAAACTTCTGCTATTGTAAATTCTACAAAATTGGCCAGCTATCAAAATACATTTGCATGGAATGGTCATATCTTAATGAGGGGGATCAATTGACATTTGATCAGCAGGGGCATTTCTTGTTGTGCTTCTAGTGTCTTCATTGTTCCTGGATCTACGTTTCAAACTATCAAGTGCAACACCATTATATCCTTAATTGCAAGAGTTTTGCATGGTTGTTTTAAGATATTCAGTTTCAATTTTGCAAAGCATCCCTAAGCATCCTTAGAATTTATGGGATCTATTGTTTATGGCTATTCTATGATAAACTGTTTTTATGACTAAGTACAAAATTTTATGATCTGTTGTTGAATTTTGTTCAGAGCGATATGCAGGATTCGGTGTTCAAGCCCTCTGAGGAGTCGATGCTGCGCCCTTTTTCAAGACCCAGTTTGCTGGACAGGCGATAGAAGCCCAACATAGATTAGGTAGCGCTCAAGTTCCCTCGTTGTGATTCCTCTAACACCAAATTCAGCTACTATAACAACTACAGCCTGTCTCAGCCTCATTATTTCTGCAAGACCTGCAGACGGTATTAGACTAATGGAGGTTCTCTAAGGAACGTCCCTGTTGGGGGAGGGTGCACAAAAAACAAGGGAGCCAAGAGAACTGGGTATCAACCTGTTAATTGCAGTGTGCAAAATATTGAACCCACTACTTCCACTTCTACTACCAATAAGAACAATGAATTTAATAGATGTTCTTCCAATTTAGATCAAACTAGTCTTTCAGCCCTTCCCTCAGTGTATTTCAGTCTTCTCAACGAAGGAACTGATGGCCTCGAGGTTGCCTACACTAGCCGTTCTCTGCACCAACAACAAGCTTTGAGGGTGGCAGATCAGTCTTTATTATGATAAGTCTGGCACAATAAACACAAAATTCATCAACTCTTCATGGAAAATTATTGAAGAGTTATGAGTTTGAATGGTTCAGGGTAGACTGAGATTTGACTATGAAGCAAATATATCCTTACTATCCTAAAATCTAAATGATAAAATAATTATTAGATCAATAACATATTAGATTTAGAATATAGTTGGCTACACCAATAGGTATGAAATTTAGAAATTAGATCTTAATTATTGTTGTGATCAAATCAGTAAGATGAGAAGCTTGAACACAATCCACCATAATGGACTATTGATTGAATAATTTACCATGAAAAACCAATCAACTATAATTGACATTTATGATATAACAATGAAGGATAAGTAGACATAACAACCTAGACCTAAACTCATCAATTAAATTCTAAAATGTGCAAACAAATTAATCAAAAGAGGAAGAATGAAAGAAAGAAAACCCTTTTGATTCGGATTTTTTTTGTGTTTCTACCACTGATATGGATTTCCTTGCATGCCAACCTGCAGTTTTTTAATATTGAAAATCATGATGAGCTCATCTTCTAATTGGTTACCATAATTGTCACAATATTTATGTGCTTACCCCATGGCCAATAGAGTGAGTGCCCAAGCTGTTATGGAGGAAGCAGCACAGGAAGCCAAGCTCTAGGCACCCCAAATCCAGAGATGATGAAGTCCTGAAAGACATGAAGTAGCTCTTACAACTGCAACTATCAAAGCAAAAATAACCATGAAACCCATTGCTTCATTCCCCACTGGAAAATAGATTGGAGAAAACCCTAGAGGAAGAGCTCTTCCACAACCTGCAAGTCAATTATGTAGTCATTTAGCAACACACTTCATCATATATTTAGCCCAAAAAACACACTATGTACAGAAGGAAAAATAAAAATTGTGATTCATCTAGGTATTTATGTGAACCTTGAATTAATAAAAGTTCAAAAATGAAAAAAAAAACTTGAGACACAGATATTAGTGAACAATAAAGATTTTATAAAATGTATCAGTTTGCCATACTGTAAATGCACCAGAAAAACAATATGTATATTTACTAAGAAATTAGTAAGTACCAGTATAGTAAGTGTGGTCAAGGGTGTAGTTGAGAGCCCATCCAGCAATAGCAACCACAACAAGAAACATGCAGAAATTCAACAGCAACAGAAAAGCCGCAAGAGACTTCACCACTCCCAATGCCATTATAATTATAAAACTATGGTTTCTTTACAAACTATAAGTACTGACCAAATGGGGCTTAATTGGGAGATGGAAAATGACCAATTACCAATCTATACCATGCACTAGATTATTAATTTGCAGAGGATGAGATCAAGCTGAAAACAATGGTGGTGGGAGATCACAGGCAGGAATTACTTAAATAATAGACCAGAAGCACTGTATTTTTGGTTTGACACACAGTAGCATTGAGATATTAAAGCACGTATCAATTTTTTTGAATTCACAGTTTACTTAGTTCTGCATTTTATTGGCGTGCTAATCAATTTCATTTCCTGTGATCCTTCATTTATGCAAATCAGTAAATCTTTTGGGAAATCTAGATAATAATTCATTGTGATTAATTCGCTTCCTTTGCAAATTTGATGTCATAGGTCATAATGGAAACAACTGATATATCCTGACACCAAGAACATGTCCTCATGTGTTTCCAAATCAGCTGAAAGAAACCCCATGTACATAGACAAACCACAACTCCAACCTCTCGTCAACTTTGAATGTTGCAAGCATGCCAAATTGATTATTTGTCTTCAGTGCTTCAGAAATGTCTCAAATATCAGCTCTAGATCTGCCAGTTACTTATGGTGATTCGGTAGATTCTGATATGGATATTGATGAAGGTCAAGCAACTAAAACAGATGCTCTGTCCGGATTGCCTATTAGTGTGAGAGCATGTGAAAATGAACTTTTAAGATTGAAAATCATGATGAGCTCATCTTCTAATTGGTTACCATAATTGTCACGATATTTATGTGCTTACCCCATGGCCAATAGAGTGAGTGCCCAAGCTGTCATGGAGGAAGCAGCACTGGAAGCCAAGCTCTGGGCACCCCAAATCTGGAGATGATGGAGTCCTGAAAGGCATGAAGCAGCTCCTACAACTACAGCTATAAAAGAAAAAATAACCATGAAACTCGTTGCTTCATTCCCCACTGGAAAATAGATTGGAGATAACCCTTGAGGAAGAACTCTTCCACTACCTGCAAGTCAATCATGTAGTCATTTAGCAACACACTCCATCATATATTTAGCCCAAAAAACACACTATGTATGGAAGGAAAAAGAAAAATTGTGATTCATCTAGAGATTTATGTGAACTTTGAATTAATAAAAGTTCAAAAATGAAAAAAAAGACTTGAGACACAAATATTAGTGAATAGTAAAGATTTTATAAAATGTATCAATTTGTCATACTGTAAATGCACCAGAAAAACAATATGTATATTTACTAAGAAATCAGTAAGTACCAGTATAGTAAGTGTGGTCAAGGGTGTCGTTGAGAGCGCATCCAGCAATAGCACCCACAACAAGAAACATGCAGATATTCAAGAGCAATAGAAAACCCACAAGAGACTTCACCACTCCCAACGCCATTATAATTATAAAACTATCGCTGCTTTACAAACTATAAGTATTGGCTTAATTTGGAGATGGAAAATGACCAATTACCAATCTATACCATGCACTAGATTCTTAATTTGCATATGATGAGATAAAGCTGACAACAATGGTGGCTGGAGATGGAAAACGACCAATTACCAATCTATACCATGCACTAGATTATTAATTTGCAGAGGATGAGATCAAGTTGAAAACAATGGTGGTGGGAGATCACAGGCAGGAATTACTTAAATAATAGACCAGAAGCACTGTATTTTTGGTTTGACACACAGTAGCATTGATAAACTGTTTTTATGACTAAGTACAAAATTTTATGATCTGTTGTTGAATTTTGTTCAGAGCGATATGCAGGATTCGGTGTTCAAGCCCTCTGAGGAGTCGATGCTGCGCCCTTTTTCAAGACCCGGTTTGCTGGACAAGCGATAGAAGCCCAACATAGATCAGGTAGCGCTCAAGTTCCCTCGCTGTGATTCATCTAACACCAAATTCAGCTACTATAACAACTACAGCCTGTCTCAGCCTCATTATTTCTGCAAGACCTGCAGACGGTATTAGTGTTAAGCAGAATTCACTGGAGCCCGGTTCAGCTGCACGGATGAAACTATTCGACCCGATGCCAAATGAAACGCCCAAACTGTTTGGGCAACCCCTTTGAATTAACGATCAACGGCTGAAATTGTTGCAATCGTCTAACATATAATCGTCTGGCTTACAAGATGACAGGTAGGCGGAGAGGGGAATTGATTTCAGAGGGAAACGCCTTACGGCGTAATTAAATATTTCATTCTTATTCTCAACTACAAATAAAATATTTAGACTTTTATATTAAGCAATATAAATTTATGTCATAAATAAATTAATTAAAAATACTTATATTTTCAATTTGATTATGAAAAAAGATGTAAATTCAATTTTTAAAAATAAAAATAAAATGTTGAACTTCAATAAATTATTTGAACATTGACATTAAATATAATATTTCAATATCAACTTCATGTTTGTATCAACTTCATAATTAGATGGGAAAAAATATTTTAATGTTGACAATAATGTATTTCAATGTTCTTTAAGACAAGAATTAAAAGTAAAAAATTCAATGAATTTTTACTTTTAGTAATAAGAGAATGTCTAATTCATTTAATTTTCAATATAAAACTACTATGTTTCCTTTAAAATATTAATGATGACTAAAAAAGGGTTGGTTATAAGTTTAATATGCTAAATTAAGTTATATTGACATGTATCTAAAAATATATTAATAACAAACAATCATTTTACCATAAAAATGTAGTTTACAAATAACATATTTGAATGCCCATGTTAATTAAAATATTTCAATATCAACTATGTATATATTATTTAAAGTAATTAAAAAAATAGTGATTAAAAAATTTGAAATGGTTTCACTATTCTACATTCTGGGTTTTCTGGGTTTTTTCTCGGTATACTTTTGTAACACCTACTCACTACTCAAAAAAACCTTAGGTGTTAAGTAAATTTACAACATTTGTCTAAGTTATTTCTACGATCATACATAACCTTCGATATACAGTTGAATACTAGTCTTTTTTTTTTTAACAAATGAAGGGTTCTATCATGGTTTTCCAGCCACGTAAGGAGGATTGATAATAATTATTTATCTTTTTTATATTTAATGTTTAGTGCCTACTGTCACTCTGATCTTTGAATAGGCTTTGTTGATTAAAATGTTAATTAATATGATGTGACCTCCTCACATCTCTGCCATCTGTATGAATATTGATTTGACAGTCAGAGGGAAAGAGGGCTCGTATGGTGCTAACAATCCTTGCATGGGTTCACTAAAATTCTCCTCGTTCTTTCATTTCGAGTTAGGGCCATCACTCTCGAATTCATTCCATGAACACCACCATGTTATCGTGTAAAATTATTCCGTTAAAAACTTAATCATTTCTCCTTTCAAAAGATGGTTTCTAGAGGATTTTACACCGACTTCTTTTCTCCTTGCTCAGAGTCATACTTCCAATTCAGAGTTGCGCCAGGGTTTCGAGTGGGATACACGGCTACGGCCTTATTTTGAGGTCCAGGTATTGATCCTTTACTCCACCTTAAAACCTTCAGATGTCTTGTTAAAAGGGAGTCTGGGAAGTTATTTTATCGGTTTACTGTTTTGCAGGACAACGACAGAGGATTTTCACGTTGGATTCAGGTATCCCACTGCCACCTTACTCTGTATCTTCATTTATGTAACTAGTTAAAGCTCTAATGTTTTAATTTAACTTGGAATTCCTACACGCAGGTATTCTGAACTCCTTTTCGCATATTGGTCATTCAGGTTGTCTCCATAAGTTACTCTTATGCCTCCAATGTTTGCTTTAACCAGGTCCTTATTTTTACTTGTGCTCACGGTACTGAAGGGTGGTCTGAGGCTTCATATAATGTGTTTTGTTTTTCATACCCGAAGGGTTGAAGTACTAAATTGTTTATATTTAAGAGGGTTTCTTTATCAATAAATTTCCTCCGTATACTGCTTCTTAGATACAGGTGGATAGGAGGGTTTTACCTCTCCTTATGACACAGTTTCTCTTTCTCATTTTGAATATTGTCACTAGAAAGCGTTATGTATTATTCTTTTGTTACAATGGATTAATAGAGAATTGTCGTGTCTATTATGAATCTGTTGATGCCGTGATTCACTTCTTGACTGATTAAACTGTTGAGATTGTCCTCCTTAGTGACACGAACAATTGGGTGGTTTGTTTCTTTTACCATGCATTTGTAAAGAAAACTCACAGCTGGGATTTCAAAATTCATTGTTCTTTTTTTTTTTAAAAGAAAATTGAGAATGCCTTCTTCGAGGCATAGACCCAAGGGTTTGGTCCTTATAATGGAAAACGAAATAAGCTTTAATTTTGTATTTCCCTTCAATTTCTATAACGGGTTTACTCTTATTTCAATTTGCATGTCTGTCGTTCTTTGCAATTTTACAGTTATTGGAATTTAATTGTTTCCATTTAGAGTTTTCCTCGAACAACATTCAGTTCTCTCAACATATTTTCTCAGTTTTTGTTGAAGAAAACACGTTCGATTGCAAGGTAGTTCACACTGTTGTCGTCTTCCTCCACCGCCCAAGGGCATAGTAGGTTTGGCCTCAATGCTGGACTTTCCTAAAGGGGGCTTCTCGACCTCTTGACCTAGGCCCAACCAACATTTTTAAATGACCTCTCCTTTTATTGTTTACAACATTTAAACATGAAAAGGAAGAGCATTTACTGTTACTTGAAACCAGACTATGTTGGTTATACACAATTATGAACAATCCTAAAACCCTTTATTTGTTACGAATAAGTAAAGATTAATTATACTCTATAGGATATTTGATTATTCTATCTCATGCAAATATATAAAAGTTTATTATACTCTATAGGTTGTTTGATTGTTCTTTCACAGTATACTTGCTTGCTTTCTAACTGTCTGGTTCCTTTTTCCATAATGAAGTCATAATGTACAATTATATTTCTATACAAAGATGTATTGTTCAATTTTTTTAGTACAAAGAAATATACTATCCAATTCTATTTTCACTTTCCCAGTGAGAAATGTTGTTCTTTTTAAGAAAAATTAACAAATACAGTAATATAGTTATAATTCTCTAATTTCTTTCTAGGAGGAAGTCTCTCCTCCCAACCATTAGTCTAACAATGACATCGAGTCTCCCCCTGAGCTTCCACTTGTCCAGACAGTATAGGTATCAATCCTAAGTTGTCTAGCCTCCAAACCTCAAGACCACTGGTCCAGTTTAGAGTCCCAACTTGCAAGGATTATTCAAGGGTTCCACTCGCCCAAGTCCAGCTCAAGAACTCCTCAAGGGTTGCAACCTCTAGATCACCTACACAACATCCTATGTCAGGCTTTCACTTTCCTTGATTTCTCTCCTTTTGTTCCTCAAGGTCTTTTCTCCTCAAAAAATATTTGCCTTCCTTGGAACTGTCCTTTTCTAGGAAGGAGAGAGTTCTAACTCACTTAACTTCCTAGAGAGTTTTATCTATTTATGTAATAAAAGTTTTTCTTTTAATATTCAAAAACTTCTTTCTCAACCATGTCTGAGTCACTACATTCCTTTGGTCTTTCACTTAGACCATAGTTAGTTTCAAAGTTCATAAAAAGGGGTAGTAATATTAAATTTAAAGCTATAACATGAATTCACAAAATTCCTACAAGGTTTCACATCTAGCCCCACAGATGAAACATCGTCCTTGGTGTCTACTTCAAATTGTTTAATCAAGTCTGGATATGTTTGTTGCATGAATTCCTTATCTTCCCAGGTGGATTCGTCCAGACTAAAGTGCTTCCATTACACTTTAACTTGGGTGATAGCTCGCCTTCGTAGCATTGTTTCTCTCTCCTATAGAATGCACATAAGTTCTACCAGCATTTCTTCGTCTGATTCAACCAACATCCAAAAGTTCATGCTGTCATTAATAATATCATCTATAATGCTTAATTTCAAATTTTCCAATTTATATATTACCTGCATATCCTGCCAACTAATCACATGTCTAGGATCGTAAACATATTTCTTTAATAATGATACATGAAACACATCATGAATCCTGATGTGAGTAGGTAGTGCTAGCATGTACGCCATCGGTCCAATTCTCTCCAGAATTTGGAAGGGCCCACAATATCGAGGTGTCAGTTTAGCACAACCACCCCACTATAATGTGCTTCTTTTAGGCTTTACACGTAAGTAAATATGATCTCCCACATGAAACTCTCGGTAGGTCCTCTTCTTGTTTGCATAAGTATTTTTCCTATCTTGGGCAAATTTTAAGTTCTGGCACACTTTCTTGACTACCTCCGCCATTCTAGGGAGCATCTCAGGCCCCATTATTAGCATATCTCCTGGATTATTCCATTTTGTAGGAATCCTACATTTTCTTCCATATAATACTTCAAAGGGGCTCATTCCCAAAGATTCATGATAATGGTTGTTATTTGAAAACTCAACTAAGTGGAGATACTCTTACCACTTAGTCGGTTGTTGCATTACGTACATTCATAATATATCCTCCAACACTTGATTTACCTGCTCAATATGTCCATCAGTTTGGGGGTCATATGCCGTGTTAAACTTGATTTGAGTTGTCAATCCCATGAACAGGGATTTCCAAAAGGTAGAGGTAAATTTTACATCCCTATCTAAGATCACCATTCTTAGTATACCATGCATCTGAAATATCTCTTTCATAAAGATATGAAAAATTTCAATTGTTTTATACGTGGATTTCACTAGTATAAAGCGAGTTATTTTACTTAACTTATTCACCACTACCATTATGGATTCATTCAATTTTCTTGATTTAGGAAATTCTGTTATAAAATCTAGTGTAATGGTATCCCATTTCCATTCTGGAATGGGGAGGGGATGGAGCAACCTAGCAGAATGCTAGTGTTCTGCCTTAACTTCTTGGCACTCAAATCATTTAGCCAAGTATTCGGTTATATCCGTCCTCATTACTAGCCAAAAGAAATTCTTTTTAATTGTAGAAAATAGTTTTTGGTATCTGAGGTGAGCAGCATACGAGCTTCTATGAAACTCATCCAGCATAAATTTCTTAACATAAATCTGGTTAGGAACATATATTCTTCCTTTAAAGGTTAGTAATCCCTCACTGTTTAAACCATAATCATATTTCTTTCCCAACTTCAGTGCTTGACTAGCTTGCTGCCATAAAAACTGATATTCACAATCATCTTGGGTAGCTTCTTCAAATTTTTTCAAAAATTTTAATTCCACCCGATTGTAACAAATTTCATATATTCAATAGAACTTTCTACTCACTACATTAGCCACTCAGTTCTCCTTTCCTTTAATAGTCTTCATATCAAAGTCAAATTCAATCAGAAAAATAATCCATCTAGCTTGACGAGTGTTTAAATGAGGTTGGCTAAAGAAATTCGTTAAACTACTGTGATCTATCATTAACAAGTATTTCTTACCCAGTAAGTAATGTCACCATACCTTTAAAGCATGCACCAACGTAATTACTTCTAAATAATACGAAAAATATCGCTACTCATGATCTTTTAGTTTACGAGATTCATAAGCTATGACCTTCTCATTCTACATCAACACCCCTCCAACACCTTCCTTGCAAGAATCAGTACATACAGTGAATTCTTTCTCTGGATCTGCCACGTTTAAAATAGGGGCAGAAGTCAGTAATTTCTTCAAGCATTCAAAAATTTGTTGACATTTTGTTGTCCACTTGAAAGCCTTTCCTTTCTTTTGTAGGGAGGTAATCAGATAGGCAGTTTTAGAAAATCCTTCAATAAATCAATGATTGTATCTAGATAACCCCATGAAGAACCGAATATCTACAACATTCCTTGGAACAAGCCATTCCATGATGCTTTTTATCTTTTCAAGATCTATAGTTGTTCCTTATGATGATATAATCTATCCCAGATACTAAATCTGATTCTTGTATAAATCACACGTACTATATCTAGAATATAGTTGGTTATCGTGTAAAGTTTGTAGTATGATCCTTAAGTGTTTTTCATGGTCCTCCAAATTCTTAGAGTATATGAGAATATCATCAATAAATATTAGGCCATATTTGTCTAAATAAGGATGTAATAACTATTCATCAAACTCATAAATGTGGCAGAAGCATTAGTAAGCCCAAAGGGTAACACTACGAATGCATAGTGACCGTATTGAGTTTGGAATTGTTTCTTACATTTATCCTCCTTAATTCATAATTGATGATACCTGACCTTACGTCAATTTTTGAAAACACCCTTTCCCCTTTAACTTGATCAAATAGATCATCAATCCTTGGTAGTTGGCATTTATTCTTAATATTCTGCTTGTTCAACTGTCTATAATCAATGCACAACTGCAATGTACCAGCCTTCTTCCATACAAATAATAAAAGGGCTCCCCAAGATGACATGCTTGGGTGTATATAACCCTTATCAAGAAGTTGTTGTAGTTTCATTTTTAGTTTTGTTAATTCAATTACACTCATACGATATGGAATCCTTAATGTCGGGGTTGCACCCAGAATTAACTCTATGGTGAAATCAATGTTCTATTTAGGTCACAGCCTAGGTATTTCTTCTCGAAAAACATCAAAAAATTCCTAAATAATTGGTACATCCTCCAAGGTGGTTATTTTATCTTTAGAATTTGTATAACCTACCTGAACTGCATAAATTTGGAAGCCTTTTTGAATGCATCTCCCCAATTCATTAGCAGTAATACATCAGAATTTAACATCACTCTTAATTCCTTGACTCACTTTCCTTGCACCTTTCTCTCCAAGGAAACTTACAATTTTCTCTTTTCAATTTACTATCGACCAATGTTTCTCCAACCAATACATCATATGCACCTAACGGTAAAATATTCAAATCTTCTATCATTTGTTGTCCTGCTGCCTCAAGGGAGAAATTTTCCACCTTAGAAACCACCCTTCATTTGGCTCCAATAGCCAATTTTTCCAACCAAGGGGTTTTAAATCTCATTTTCTATAAATTACATAATTCTACAAGTTTTGGACTATGTAACTCAAACTTGCACCTTGATCAATTAAAATGGAAACATAATGCTTAGATAGTTTACCTTTGATTTCTATCCTTATAGGTTGATATTCAGCTTGACTGTCCTCTAAGGCTGCATTAATCCATGGAATACTTTTGGCCACATCTCCTACCATGGAAGCTTCTTAAATATTAGAAGCCTTCTCGATGCGAGTGTGGTGAGGACAGTTTTTGAAATAATGGGGTTCTCCACAACCCCAACATTGTATAGGGGGTTTCTGCTGTTGAGTAGCTTTTGGTCGACTTGCCACTTCTGATTTCTTGACTTCAACCTACTGTCTTGTTTTCTGTTGATTCCTCCTATCCATTTTCGACTATAGTTTCTTATTCATACTTTTTGTATTAGTGGATTTTTCCCCTCGAAAATTCTAGAAATTATTTTGAACTTTCCTATTTATCCCCCCTTTGCGACCCTCGCCATTTTGTTTCATTTGTTGGTAGAAAATTCGAGCCTTCCAGATGAATTCGTCTATTGATTTTGAGTAGTCAAATTCCAGTTTTTCCTTCATAAAAATGGGCAGGCTGCTGATGAAGCATTGTATCTTGGCTTTATCCTCCCGAAGGTATGGGACATATCTCAGCAAAGATGTAAATTTAGTTACAAACTCATCTATAGTCAACTCACCTAGCCTCCGATCATGAAACTCCTTTTCCTTTTCATCGTAGAAACGTTTAGTTAAATGTTTACCTTTGAAATATTTCTTAAATTCGCTCCATGTGACTTTATGTTCCTTGATTTCCTGAACAAATTTGACCTCTTCCAACCACAGGCTGACTTTTCCTTGTAATTGATAAATTGCCAACCTGGCTTTCAAATTATTATCATATTCATATACTTGAAAATATTTATTCATATTGATCAGCCAAGCCTCGACTACTTCCTCAACATCACCATCAAATACTGGGGGTTTTATCTTCTTGAAATCCCCTTGAAGTTTAGTTTTTTGTTTCTTAGCCCCCCTGTCAAATGAGACATTATATGATATTGCTTCTTCATTATTACATCCCCCATCTGATTCCTCATTATATTATCCATGACGAAATGTCTCTGTGCGATTTCCATTTTCTGCATTGGGGTTGAGTCCGTCGTGATTCTGTTGGTCTCACAAACATTTCAAGATTTTTTCTTGCTCCTACCTTAACATTTAATTGTCAGCTCTCAGGTTGGTCATTTTCATTTGCAGTTGTTGAACTGTTTCCAATAATGTTGTGTTTGCTTGTCAGTATTCCTCTCTTAATTGCACCCACATTTCTAGGTTACTTTCCATATAAGATATGTTGGTTCTTGTTCAAGGTTCAAATTTTGCTCCACATATTTCTTTGTATTATGTGCACAACAACAATGTTTTCACATTTTACTTTACCCTTTATGACCACAGTGTTGAACACTAGGCTCTAATACCACTTGTAACACCTACTCGCTACTAAAAAAACATAGGGAAAACCATATAATTTACTTGTTGTTACATAAATTTAAAAGCTTTGTCTAAGTTATTTCTATGGTCATATATATAATTCAATATATAGTTGAATACTTGTTTTTTAGCAAATTAAGGGTTCTATCATGGTTTTCTAGCCACGTAAGGAGGAATGGTAATTATTATTTATCTTTTGTATGTTTTAACGTTTAACACCTATTGTCACTCTGATCTTTGAATAGGATTTGTTTATTAAAATGTTAATTAATATGATTCGACCTCCTCACATCTCTGTCGTCCATATGCATATTGATCTGACGATCAAAGGGAACGAGGGCTCGTATAGTGATAACTACCCTTGCATGGGTTCATAAAACTTATGCTCATTCTTTCGTTTCGAGTTAGGGTTTTTTCTCTGCAATTCATTCCATGAACACCACTATGTTATCCTATAAATTTTTTCCCTTATAGACTTAATCATTTCTCCTTTCAAATATGGTTTCTGGAAGATTTTACACCGACTTCTTTTCTCCTTACTTAGAGTCATACTTCCATTTCAGAGTTAGCGCCGTGGTTACCAGTGGGATGCATGGCTATGGCCTTATCTTTAGGTCTAGGTATTGATCCTTTACTCCACCTTAAAATCTTCAGATGTTTTATTAAAAGGGATTATGGGAAGTTATTTTCACAGTTCACAATTTTGTAGGACAACGACATAGGGTTTTCACGCCGGATTCAGGTATCCCACTACTACCTTACTATCTATATTCATTTATGTAACCAATTAGATCTCTAATGTTTTAGTTTAACTTGGAATTCTAGTACGCAGGTACTTTGACCTCCTTTCCTGGCGTCGGTCATTTAATATGTGTCCACAAGCTACTCTTATACCACCAATGTTTGCTTTAGCTAGGTTATTCTTTTTACCCACGCTCACAGTACTAAAGGGTGGTCTGAGGCTTAATATAATTCATTTTTTTTTCATGCCGTAAGAGTTAAATTACTAAACTATTTATGTTTAAGATGGTTTCTTTGTGGAGGAATTTCCTCTGTATACTGCTTCTTAGATACAAGTTGATAGGAGGATTTTACCTCTCCCTACGACACAATTTCTCTTTCTCATTTTGACTACTATCACTAGAAAGTGTTATGTCTTATTCTTTTGTTATAATGGATTAATGGAGAATTGTCATGTCGATTATGAATATGTTGATCTTGTGAATCATTTCTTGACTAGTTACACTATTAACATTATCCTCCTTAGTGACACGAATAGTTAAGTGTTCTGTTTCGTTTACAATGCATTTGTAAAGAAATATCACAGTCGTGATTTCAAAATTTGTTGTTCTTGTTTTGTTTTTAAAAATAAAATCGAGAATGCCTTCTTTGAGGCACAAACCCAAGAGTTTGGTCCTTATTATGGAAAACGACATAAGATTTTACTTCATATTTCCCTTCACTTTCTACAATGGGTTCATTGTTATTTAAGTTTGCATGTCCGTTGTTCTCTACAATTTTATAGTTATTGAAATTTAATTGTTTCCTTTTAGAGTTTTCATCGCACAACATTCGGTTCTCTGAACATCTTTTCTCAATTTTTGTTTAAGAAAACATGCCTGATTTCAAAGTAATTGGCACTATTTTCAACTTCCTCCATGGCCCGGGGGTGTAGCAGGTTTTGCCTCACTGCTGGATTGTCCTAAAGGCGGTTTCCAGACCTCTTGACGTAGGACTAACCAACATTTTTGTACAATCTCTCTTTTTATTATTTACATCATTTTTTATCCAAACATGACAAGGAAGAGCATTTATTGTTACTTGAAACCAGGCTATGTCAGTTATACATAGTTATGAACAATCCTAAAACCCTTTATGTGTTACAAATATGTAAACATTATTTATACTCTACATGTTGTTTGATTATTCTATCTGATGCAAATATATAAATGTTTATTATACTCTACAGGTTGTTTGACAGTATGCTTGCTTTTTCACTGTCTGGATCCTTTTTCCATAATGAAGTTATACTATATAGTTTTATTTCTATATGAAGATGTACTGTTAAAATTTTTATTACAAAGAAATATATACTATGCAATTCTATTTCCACTTTCTTAGTAAAAAATGTTGTTCTTTTTAAGAAAAATTAACAAATACAGTAATGTAAATGTACTTATCTAATTCCCTGCCAAAACCAGGAAGTCTCTCCTCCCAACCGTGAGGCTGGCAATGACGTCCAGTCTCCCCCGAGCTTCCACTCGTCCAGACAA
Source organism: Pinus tabuliformis (assembly GCA_031772625.1). NCBI lineage: Eukaryota > Viridiplantae > Streptophyta > Pinopsida > Pinales > Pinaceae > Pinus > Pinus tabuliformis. The sequence continues at coordinate 1,441,870,227 of CM062818.1, read as the reverse complement.
TATAGGTATCAATCCTAAGTTGTCCAACCTCCAAACCTCAAGACCACTGGTCCAGTTTAGAGTCCCAACTTGCAAGGATTCTTCAAGGGTTCCACTGGCCCAAGTCCAGCTCAAGAACTCCTCAGAAGTTGCAGTGTCCTACTCACCTGCACAACGTCTTGTGTCAGGCTTTCACTTTCCTTGATTTCTCTCTCTCATTCCTCGGGCTCTTTTGTCCTCAAAAAATTATGCCTTCCTTGGATCCGACCTTTTCTAGGAAGAAGAGAGTTATAACTGACCTAACTATCTGGAGAGTTTTATTTAATTATATATTAAAAGTTTTTCTTTTAATATTCAAAAACTTTTTTCTCAACCATGTCTGAATCACTACATTCCTTTGGTCTTTCACTTAGACCATAGTTAGTTTCAAAGTTCATAAAAAGTAGTAATAGTAATAAGAATAAAATTAAAACTATAACATGAATTCATAAAATTCCTATGGGGTGTCACAAACTTTCAATCAATTTAGGCTAAAATGCAATAAAGATTTGTCAGAATTGCAATTCTAAAATGTCTAGTGTATACACTACAAGCACGCAATTTTCAAAACATTGTATTTCTTTATGCATTCAAAATACAATTTAAATAATGAAAAAGTACACATGTCTTACACGAATTGATCTATTAAATATCAAATCTTTTGAGTTATAATTCTTTTTTCAAATTTTATACTTTTAAAGAGGTCTAAATCAATCCCTCCTTCAAATGAATCTACAATTACATTTTGATATTATATAAATTGATCCATAATTGTTTACACCTAAATATTATGTAAGTTAATACATAATTATTTACATTCAACTATGTTTTTTTTAATCTATACATCTTTTAATATATTATTATTTCAAATCTAATTACACCGTCAGGTGTTCCCTCTCTGAAGAACTCCCCTAGATGCCACCCTACACCACTCTGCACCATTATATTTGTTGGTAGATGATCGAACCATCACCTACTATCAGATGATGCAATAACTGTCTCACGAATTACTCTCAGATGAAGTCATAACCTGCTCACAGGTAGTTAACCACAATTAATGGTTTGGGCTCTACTTATTTTATAACTCGGAAGGTAGCTTAAGTGTTTCTTTAGTTCTCAAAACACGAATGAAATGATCCTTCATCCTGAATGGCTGCACTCCAATGGATTACATCACTATTCTTTGCTTCTGAAGCATCTTCTTTATTTGGTTTTCTTTTCAATAAAGTGTGAATATTTAGAAATACTATGCGAGTGCACTCAACGCATCCCACATTAAGTACATCCTCATGTTCACTGAAATATATTCTACATAAATAGAGTTCATTCATTCATTATATCATTTGTTTATATAAATGTATTTGATAGTCATGGAACATTAGCCATGGCTACAGTCTATAGGAATCCCTCCTGCTATAAATATGATAACAATTCAAAGTATTGATGGAGGAATCCGAGGGAATATTCCACCAACTATCCTTGATTTCTTGGAGGCAAAGCTTCAAGAATTGATTAATCTAGAACCCACATTCAACTTTCAAAAGGTTAGATTAGGATTCAATAATAGTGGATATGAAAACTTGTGTTGTTACAAGTTATAATAGAAACTTGAATTACCTCAGAACTAACTTTAGCAGGAACCACCATTGACAATGTTATAAGACCAACAATGCAAGCTCAAAAAACTCTTTGTAAAAATATATGAAGAATTCCTCTTTTATGTAGGGATGTAATTTAACTCTCATAGGGTGATTTGAATTATGTCAAAATACATTAGCAAAATTTTCTACTAATCGGTAAAACATTTTACTAATTGGTAGAGAGGTCTGAAAGTGGTAACTTTTGAAGGTGGTTATGTTTTGAGATTCCTCTCTAGGTACTCAAAAAAAAAAAATTGGTTGTTTGATTATTATACATTTTGGATGTTTTGTTTGGAATTTAGAAAAACAAGTTTTGGTTAAGCCACAATTCAAATTTGAGTTTTCAGAAAATCTCTACTATAATTGATGGAGACTAGGCTGGAGATCTAGATTAAAGAAGATCTACAAGTGGGTATGTGTTTAACCTATTTGGAGGTGCAGTCATTTGGATAAGTAAGAAATAATCTGTAGTGGCACTATCAACTACAAAGGCAGAATACATGGCAGCTACTAATGCAAACAAGGAAGCAGTTTGGTTGCAGAGATTGTGTTCAAGTATGGGGTTAGTACAGGGAGCTATAAGGATAGACTATGATAGCCAAAGTGAAATTTTCTTGGCAAAGAACCCTGCATATCATTCAAAGACAAAGCACATTGATATTCAGTATCACTTTGTGAGGGATATGATAGAAGATAAAAAGGTGTTGCTAGTAAAGGTGGACACTTTCAAGAATACTACAGAAGCATTGACAAAATTTGTGAGCTCTAAGAAGTTCTCTTGGTGTAGAGAAACAATGGGCATTGCAGGGCTGGATAAATTACTAAGCTCTCTTGTGGCCCCTTGTGGAAAGAAAACAACAAATGGGAGAATGTTAGGTTATGTTATATTATTTCCACAACTAGGCCACGTAGCTAACCGAGGGGTTAGAAGGGGGCCAGAGCAGACCCTTCGTTGCACCGATTACATAGTGGGGGGGTCATAAGGGGTTTGAAGGGTGCAGGTAACCCCAATCTATAGGTTTGGCAGACCCACCTATGGTTTTGTGCATGATTTTCGCACATGGTTTTGGACGCGATGGTTTTCGGTCCATGGTATTGGATGCTTCGACATGCATAAATATGTATTCTAACATTGAAAGAAAAGTAATGAAAAATCAAGCTAGTAGTCCCAGTTTTGGGATCCAAGGGAAAATTTCTGTGTATATGTGTTTTATGTGTTATGCTCTCGCATTGGTTATTTTCTGTGCTTTAGAATTCGTATGTAGGTAATTTATGTACAGGGTTAAAACCTACATTGTGCCACCACGTTCTTCATGACCCAATACTGTTGTATTGTTTGTCTGAAGAGGGAGTGACGACCTCGAGAATTCCCTAGATCGGGAACCATACTTTCCCACTCCTCCATGGGGATGTCTTGGTTCTTTATACTGTCATTTAGTTCTCGCTCCCATCCAGCAATTTGGGCTCTGATGTCTAGCGAGTTCCCTGCCATGTAGGCGTCAATGAGGGTTTTCATATGTTCACAACCTAACTTTCTCCCTCTTTTCCTTTGTTCTTTGTTCGAGCCGCTCGTTCCTTCTGCCATCTTTTTGTCTCTCTTGCCCCTCCTGGTCGCCATGTTACAACCTTCCTGCCTATTGCTATCTGCTTCTTTTTGTTCTCTATCTTCCTCACTATGCTAGGCGTGGTGTGAGGTGAGACCTATCACATAGCCATTACGATTATCAGTTTGATAATAATAAAACAAAACAATTTCCCATTTACCTGTGTCCTTTTTGTTATCCCTTCCAGTGCTAGAATTTGTACTCTTCGAGATTTCTTTTGGAATTTCACCAATCCTCTCAAAGCTATGGGTTCTTTCCTTTCTTTTTTCTTTTGAAGTTTTTCCCTCACGGCAACAAACATCATGCAAACCACCTGTCCAGGGAGTCCGCATGGTTTTGTCACCAAGGAAGGTTGGTTTGTTGTTCCTCACTTCACAAGGTCTCTTGGATTTGGGTATGTTCTCCCTCAGAATGTTGACCCTATATTTTTCCTCCCCTAGAGGTCTTCTGTTTCCCTGGTTCTCTTTTTTCTCGGTTCTACTTGCTCTCTGAGGTTTTTCCTTGTTACCTTCTGGTTTTCTCTCAGAGTTTCCAACAGGGATGATTATAGTCTCGCTCTTCCTTATTTTGTTTTGAGAATTTGCTGTGGTGGAAACCTTTCCCATCCTGGGTTCTATTCCCTCCCTCCTTAGCTTACTACCCTAGATTTTCATTGCCCATTCTACTGTTTTTGGCTGACCAAGGTCATAGGAGTTCCTGGGTACCTCCTTGCCGGACTCATACCTTTTCCTTAACAAATTTCCTATATTAATGCAGAGATTCATCCTATGCCTTATGAAGCTAGGGGCTAGAGGATAAACATACCAACTTTCAAGACTGGTTCTACTTCCGTCTGTAGGCTGCAGCGTCATTCTTTGGCCACCTTTCCTCTCTCTAGCTCTCGTCTCCTTCTTCTGCATGCGTCTGTCTATGACCTGATCTCCCTTATGATTTATTCCCCTCCCCTTCCTGTCGTTTCCATTTGCTGCCACCTGTTTGTCATCATTCCCTGCACTAATCCCTACGTTGTCACCTCGGAATGATGACCCTCCATCCTGGCTACCACCTCCTCGCATTAACCCTCACTTACTCCCGGCTGCTCTTGCCATATGCTCGCTTCCCTCGCCCTGCCACTTGCTGGCATCCTTCTGCCCGCCCTCCTGCTGACCTCCCTGCCATCTTCGTTGTCCTCCTTATCCATCTCCACCCTCATTCTCTCGGGGGTTGTTCCTTCTCTGCCCTACCCGTCCACTTGCCTTCACCCCTGTCCTCTCACTCCATTTCCCTCGTCTATCCTTTCGCACACTTGGCCTCTTCCTCCCCCTTCCCGGTCCCATCTCCCCAGTCCCTCTTGTTTCCTTGTGTTGCACCCCGATCAGGGGAAATATAATTAAATTTTTTATATATATAATTTTTTTTAATATTTATCATTTTTTTTTAAATAGAATTAAATTACATATATATATATATAATTTTATTAAATACCTCTATGAGAAATATATGTTTTAATCTTAAAAAAATTATTCATTGTAAATAATAAAAAATTAATATATTACATCAAAATTTGTTATATAATTTGAGAGGATTGAACTTATAGAAAAAGAACCTACAATTATTTTTCCTAATCACCCAAAATAAAATAGATTATATTTTTAATATATTATTTATAAATATTATAATATTTAAAAATTTTAAAAACCGAAGCACTTTTATTACAATCTTTTTATAATAAAAATAAATAATTATTATTATCCAATTTTATGAGATCGATTATCTTATAAATTAATATAAAATTTTATATATTAAATATATTATTAAAATTATGATATAAGAATTTTATATTTATTATAAATCAATTTTATATTACAATCTATTAAAAGAAACTTATCTTTACATAGTTTAAAGTTGATACTATTATAATAAACTTAATTTAATTTGTTATAGAATATACAGTTTCTAATTTAAATGCCTCATTTACTCTTATATAATAATATTAACCTTTTTCAATTAATCAATAAATACGTAGGAGAAATAAAACATTTATCTCACCTAAGATTTTGTGAACATTTTCAATATCTAGACAAAGTTCGTATGACCAATCCTGGTTTATGAAATAACATGTTAGAGATGGTGGTCCGGGTTAAAATAGAATGTCAAGGTTGAATAACTGAGCATTCAAAGTTATGGTTTTTTCTGATATTATTTTGAGTAGTTTTTGGATAAATAAATTCAATTTTTATAATTTAAGTAGTTCAAGTTTTTTTTCAGAGTATTGAATTATTTATATATTAAAAAAATTGCATTTTAAAGTACAAAAAAATTATAATGTCACAAAATATTATTAATAAATTTAAGAAAAAAAAATGGCTGAAAAAATAAAGTACTCCGTAAATATTAAAACTACGTCACCACATAAATTTAGAACCCATGAATTTATTCATTTAAATCACATATAAAAACAATTACATGGTGTACTATGATTGCAGTTGTTTTCCCTTAGGCTTCCCATTTGGGGAGGGTCAGTAAGCTTAAAACCTTGGTATTCATTTTGGCCAACACCATCCTACTCAAGGTATTCATACTACGTACATAAAAGGTATAGTACGTATATAAAAGGTTTTTGCGCGTGATATTGTTGAGAGAAAGATGCTTGCATTTTTAGCCGTGTCCATGAACTCTACTTGCAACATAAGAGGATGCTAATATCTGTAGTGACATTCAAAGACAACTTTAAATAGAAAAGTGACAGGTTCTAAATGTTCCATATTAAGGAAACGATTTTTACCTTGAGATGAATTTGCACATGTTTAATATAAAATAAAACTTAGAACCATTTTCTCTGTAAAATATGACCGACTAAGGATATAGGCATGGATGGAGAATGGAGAAAAAGAGTAATATTGAAAAAAAAAATGGAAACCAAACTGAAAATTAATTATGGAGTAACTTTATCATAATTCAAATTATAGAGGGAAAAAATGAAAAATTGAAGATTAGTTTTTGAGTTTAACATTATTTCTTTATTCTTCTAATGATGCCATGGAGATGGGACAAATAATTGTTTTCCCTTGATGATGTGAGGGAGATGTGAGATGGGACAAATAATTGTTTTCCTTTGATGATGTGAGGGAGATGTGAGGAAGATGGGATAAATAATTGTTTTTCTCTGCAGGTATGTTCAAATTAGGTAAACTGGTATAGATCCATTTTAAATACGGATCTAACATGAGCCGAGAGAGATCCAATACGTTCAAATGTGGTAAACTAGCATAGATCCATCTTAAATACGGATCTAACATGAGCCGAGAGGGATCCAATACGTTCAAATGGGGTAAACCAACATAGAGTCATCTTAAATACGGATCTTACATGAACCGAGAGGGATCCAATTTCTTCACGCACAATTTTTTTTGAACCCACATTATTTAAATGTTTTGTATAGTTATTTAATTTTTAAAATTCTTAAATTTAAAAAAATATATATATTTTGGCCGACATGAGCAAAATTTCAACTTTGATGACGAAAGTACATCCTTACACATCATACTAGGTTGTAGAATGAATCTCTCAGCTCAATGAAATTGAATTATTAATAAGTATGGTATTGTAATGGTTTTGAGCATATTGCAAGTTTTTTTTTTAATTTATTGTTAGTACTTGACTCGCTAAGGACTATAGCATTCACCTTGCAGTCAAAGTGCATTGATTTTGCATTATTTTGCTATATTTTTCCAATTTTAACCAAAATTTCAGGAAAATGTTGAACATTTTTTATTTTCTGTAAATTAAAAAATAATTGTCTAATTTTCTAGAAATCTTATTTGTAATTTTGAATTGGCTCAGCAACCTAGGATGGGACATAATTCCCCTAGTAAAGAGCGTTTTATTTTTTTTATTGGTCAGTGTCTTCATTTAAAAATAAAAATTAATTTTCTAAGCAGTCATTCCATCAATGAGTGTGCTGACACTAACACAGACACACTAACACATACACTAACATTATTATGGTATCAATGTGCCCAATGATGCCAAAATTGATGTAGTTGCATACTTTACATAGGCGAGGGGGAGGAGGGCTGAAAAAATCTTCAATTCATATTTCTTTTTGTGGATGACTAATACTTTTATAAATTTCCACATCGTATATTGTACTGGTAATAGAATTATTGAAACTATAGCTTTAAAGGTTTATTAAATTCATGAAATTAATCATATTTTTACTAATTAAACTCGTTTCTACTTTGAGTGCCATGAATAGGCATGGTAACATAACTTGTTATAAAATTTCATAAATTGGAAAGTTTAGTAAAGGAAAGCTTTGCATTTAAAGGACTGTATGGAGCTTTTCTTGCGTGAACAAGGATGCAGACAAAGCTTTAATTAATTTACCTTTGAACAAATATTGAATTAATATTATTATGTTTCATTCTGTAGTGCTTTTACTATGCAAAGTATGGGGGTATGTGTGGGAAGAACATTATAATTAATATTATTATGTTTTATTGTGTGGATCTTTTACTGTGTGGAGGATAGATTATGTGTGAGAGAATGGGGGTATTTGCGGGAGAATAGGGGTGCATAGTTAAATTAATGTTAAACTATTAATGTTAATATGCTTGTGTAGAGTTGTGATTTTCATGAGTCCTCTGAAAGTGTGTTATTTCATTGAACATATCTGCAAGAGATATGATTTTATAAAGTTATGAATATTTGTGGAGGATGGGGTACATGCAAGAGAATAGGGATGCAGAGGGAACTTTAATTAATTTAACCATGAACACTTTTCAAATTAATATTATTATGTTTCACTTTGTAGATATTTTACTAAGATCAAGGTGGGGTATGTGCGAAAGAACGTGGGTGCATAGGGAAATTTATTCAGAAGGGACAAAATTAATGTTAAAATTTTTCCTTATGCATGGCTTTTACTATGTGGAGGAAGGATTATGTGCGAGATAGTAGTTTCGTAAAGCTCAAATTTTATAGAGGCTATGAATCCTTGTGAAGGATAGGGCATGTGTGGGAGGACATAATAAGTAATATTATTATGTTTCATTGTGTTGATATTTTACTGTGCAGAGGACAGGGTATGTGTAGGAGAATGGGGGTTCTTTTAGGAAGTTTATTCAGTGGGGACAAAATTAGGACGGGGTATTTTCAAGAGAACCAAGTGTGCATAGGAAAATTAGTATCAATTTTGTATTATAATTATGTTTTAGTGTGCAAAGAGGGAACTATATCGCGCATTGACGACATAATCACTTCCTCTACCTCTAACGAGAGTAGTTTCATAGAGCTATCATTTTATAGAGCTATTACTCTTATTGGATTGAAGGATGTGCATATGAATATTATTATGTTTCATTGTGTGGAGCTTTGACTATGCAAAGGATGGGGTATGTGTAGGAGAACATGGTGTGCATAGGAAACATTATTTGGTAGGAACGGAAATAATGTTAAACTATTATTTCTAAATAATTATTATTATGTTTCAATGTGTAGAGCTTACCTGCGGAAGGATTTCCTTGTGCGAAGATTTTACTATGAGGAGAAAGGAGAAAGTGCAAGAGAATGAGGGTGTATTCCCTATGCATTATGAAACAAATCTCTAACAATCAAAAGTGATTATTGAATATTCATTTTCATTTCAATTCTACTTTGTCACACATACAAAAAGGATTGTGTATTCGACTAGGTAATACAATTTGTAATGAATTAGCTTCTCAGTTAGCCAATTTATCAAAGACAAATAGGATCTTCATGCTGGCATATCTCATAGTAGCTTTGACTTCTAGCAATGGCTTTCATAGTTTTCCACATAATCCTAAATTCAATGTGAATCAAGAACCATTGCAAATATGGTATCCTATACTATGGAAGCATAATACTTCTTAAAACATTTATCTAATTCAAGATGTTTTTGTAAAACAAGTCAATTACATGACAACTCGACAACAACCTCATTGAATATTTACACAGGCACAAGTTTTCTTATGTAGAAAAGGTATGCATGAAGAAAGAGAAAGTAATACGCTAATTCGAATTTATGGATTTCAAGGTAAGCCATTCATATTGTTGAAATTTGTTATCGATAGGTATTTTGTTGCTGAAGTTTGTAGGCAATAGATTGACTCACTAAATATATTTCTAAGAAAAAAACACGAATTCATTTCTTTTCTGTTCACTATTGGAGAAATGACATTGAAAATTGTGTATCATGTTACAAAGCTTGTAGATACTTTGTATCCTTTTAACTTAAGTGAAGTTAAATCAATTAAATCCTTTGATGAGGAGGGTCTATTTGATGTGCACTTGGAAACAACAAGATATGAAAACTTGTTTCCAAAAATTAGAGAGCAGAGTGAAGAATGTCAAGATGCATTAACAAAAATTGACGTGATGCTCATAGATGCTAATCAAATCATTGGATAATCAAGTATTAGTACTTCTATAGAAAATATGTACCTTGCCTGAACGATAACCATGGAAATCAAGGGCTAATCATAGATGCTAAAAAGATCACTGAAGAATCAAGAAATTTGTACGCTACATAAATGATATTGATGTGAGTTCATCCTCAAGTGAAAATACGACAAAAGATACTACAAATATGGAACTCATTCACAATGAATTTTCAACTACTGGGAAGGACAAAGAGTTTCATTGCAGTTGTATTTCAAAAGAAATGTATACAAGTGACTCAACCAATTCTAGAAGTCCTATGAAAATAAGAGGTGTTGAAGAAGATATAAAATTAGAAGTTGACAACATTATGCTACCAATTTGGGTTAGTGTTCTTTTTGTAGAACATAAGAAAATATTGGTGCAAATTATCGAGCAATCTATTATTTTTTATGACAGTTCTGTCACATTGCAAAATACAAAGTATGGTAGCGGAAGTAAAAAAATGAAGATTGAGAAAGTAAAGCTTCACAGCAAAAAAAATTAGACCAAATAGAAATGCATGATAATCTCTATGGAGTTGTAACCACATCAGTCATGAACATGTATCAAGTTACTGGTGATGTGCTTACATAGTCATTTAGTGAACAAGACGAAAAAAACTTCAGAATAAAAAGAAGAATAAAGGACATAGAAAGTGCTCTAAATATGGTTCCTTTGTTGATGACTCCATTGGAAATAAAGACAACACTGTTGAAAATTTCTACTCACGACACATCATATAGATTTACTAAATCTATCAATCTCCTTAATGTGGTGAGCACATATATTACCAACAATATATGTGAATGATTGCAAATAATTGAAAATGCATGGAATGTAGGTTTTTATCTCGAGCATTTGGTAAAATGGACTAAGTCATTTGCTTAGTGAATTCAATGTGATCTCGAAGGAGACATGTATTTCATGCCCAATGACTTATTTTCTTTCAGCCAGAGGCTTGATTTATTTTCTATTGCAAAGAAAAAATGACATGAACTACTAAATGCTAATCGAACAATGCAACCCAAAGTTGCATGGTCTCAAAGAATTTAAAGAATGGAGAACATTATTTCTAAAGATGAAAACATAGAGAATCGAACAGAAAATGCATATGTGAAGGCCATGCAAATTGTGCATAAGTTGAATAGTCCACGTATCACATGCAACTCTAGATTAATTCCAAGACAGAAATTAACAATTGGATTGGATAAGATGAAACAGGCAAAGGAAACAAAATCCTAGCTTATTTTAATACATAGGAAAATAGGGAAAGATTAATTAGCTTTGTTAATGTTAATAAATAGAACTTTTCTTTAGTTCTAGAATTGCAAGGAGAGTCCAAGGAAATTGTGAAGGATATATTCAGTAAATGTATCAAACTTGAAATAACAACTACTCCTATGAAATACTGTATACAAGAAATAGTTAAATAAGTTGCTTCAGAGAGCTAGAAACTCAAAAAAAATTAACATATAAACATACAACACATATACTTCTACATAATGTAAGTTTTCTTAAATCTTGGAATACTCATTTTTTTGTTTACTAGTGATTAAATGTTAAGGTTTTTATATATGTCATTAGTCTATGGATGCAATCTTTTTCTTTTCATTGCAAACGAAGTTTTTCATACGATGGTTCACAGAAGTCCAATTCATTTACTTTTGTGGCTAGGTATAAATATTTTGATAAACACTTTAGTGATCGAGCATTATTTTTTATACCCAAAATTTCTAAGGTGGTTTACATATGGGATTTCATTTGCACATGGATTTATTTTTCCAGATAAATTTTTTTAAGAGTTATATTATCATTTTATACATGTAAATTGTTTATATTTTTCTCAAATGCAAGTGCATAACGTTACAAAGTCAAAAAACTGAAATGGCCATCGTGAGTATGCTAGTGAACTAGGATATAAGAAAAAATCTTGCTATGGATAGAAAAGCTATAATGAGGAGCTATACAGTGTTATTTTTACTCCAATTGTATACCTTACTATTAAAAAAATATTTCTTTGTGAAAATTATAACATCGTTTACCAATACTATGAATAATTTGAATATTATTGATCTTTTGTTGATCAAAATGAAAATGAATATTCAATTACCTCTTTTGATTGCCAGAAATTTGTTTCATCGTTGATGTTTATTTTAGTCATAGCTATGGTAATTAGAATTTGAATATGGATGCAATTCTTGTTACTATAACCATTTTCGTTATTGTTAAAGACCTTTCAGGCATAAATAGTGACTACTATGTTCTAAGTCTGGATTTGTTTACCATTTATCTACAATTTTGTTAAATCATTTTTTTGTAAAACTTTGCAAGAATATGATTTGTGTTCTTCATTATTATTAAATACTTTTCATAGAGTGCTCTATAATAATGTCAGCCCCCCCATAATTTAATCGTTTATACTTAATCCGTATTGGATGCACACATAGACTAAACATTTCATGATACAAATTGGTACCTAATTGACACATCTCTACTATTTTTTGCATATTTTTTTAACACAAAACATTTCTTCATCGCACAATTTGAAAAAAAAAATTATTTAATATTACATAGTACGAATTCAACTGACGAATGTAAAATTACTAATGCACTTATTATTCGATAAACACATATAAAAAATCTCAATTTTGGTTTGAATATTTCCATGTAGGCTTTCCCAAAAATTGCAAATTTGTCAGTTCTCTTACATTTAAAATATAAAAGATGAAAATTAACAAATTTATTTGATGGACCGAAGGAATTTATATCTAAGGTCTAAAATCATTCCATCCTCCACATGGTTAAAGGTCTACTTTCAACCCCATCCATTGCACCCTTGCTTTTGCAAAGGACCTGCAACTATGTTAATTCTTCCATAATTGGCTAGAGCGGGACGAGTAACATAGCAATATCAATGTCATATCATCATTTCCTATTCAAAGAGTCTACACTATCTTGCACATCCTCTCTCATCTGCACAATAAAGGCTTCATACAAGGAAGGGTAATTGTATTACCTCAGGATTTTTTTCATCCCCACCGCCCTATGCAAAGTACCTAGCATCATTACAGATTAAGTCACAAATTGAAATCTAAGATGTGAAATGACATTTAACTACTATCAATTTTAATGGTATTCATCAACTAGTGATCGTCATCAATTTTGCTAGTACTGATTTTCCTGATCTTTAATTAGAAAATACTAATGTCAAGTTGGTTACATTAAATCATATCCATTTTACATAAATGACAATTTTAAATGAGAATTTGAAATAGTCCAATTGATACGATTATGTTTGATGATTGACACATTTTGCATGCTTTAGAAATCGATACAAAGATACTATTTTATGAAAACCCTAGATCACGTTCTATTTTGATTAACTAGAGCTCTCTTGCAAATAAATGCAAGTCGTTTTTCCATTTATTCATTGAACTAACACATATTTAGAACATTCGCTATGTAAGTTTGTTTCTCTATTTTCTAATTCTAGATTAGGTGATTATGTATTCGTCAATTGTACTCATATTATCCAATATTAAACCAACTAATATCTTCATATTAGTAATAATAATTGCATTCTGTAAAGGTCATAATGAAATCCTTTCAAAATGAAGCTCTAGTATCAAAAAGCATGAGACTCAAAATCAGATTGCAAAAGGTTACTATTCCAAATGGTTTCGACATTAGCAATTTTGAAACTAAACATTGTAACTATAAGTAATAATGTAATTTATGTGTGTTTATGGAAGTTTGCAAATGTGGCATACACAAATATCTTTATATTTATGAATTTATTTGTGCATTTTAGCATTTCTTTTAAGAACAATTGACAATGTTGGAAGCATTTGTAAATGAAACAAAATATCAACATATGCTACCAAAAAAGAAGGAAATATTACAGTATCGTTAACAACTTAATAAATGTTTCAAAATGTCGAAAGATTTTGGCATCATTACATTGCAACAAAATCATTTTCTATGAACATTTTTTGAAAGCTAAAACAAAATACTACTCCTCAAGTGACAATTCAAGAAAAATGACCATCCATATCGATTTTTCACGTTCATATAAGTGCAACATAATAGAAATGAGTCTCAAACTATTTAGTTGAGAAATAGTGTAGGAAATAGGTTCAATCTGTGATCCAAGGAACGAAAACAGGTCCATCTACGTAAGCTCCATTTGGTCTCCAGCCTAATCTCTAACTCATTAAATGTACTTTCTCCACAGGTGCTCCATCTATGAATAACTTCTCTCACTAGTCACACGTAAATACAAGCTACTCATCGGTAGCACCAAATACACTAGTAGGAGGAATACCAACAACACTCCCAACTGAAACTCACAGCTTCTTATCCAATCAAGGATGACTACATTGAATTCTAAACACCATTGTTTTGAAACCAATGTATATACTTGAATTCACAGAATAATTATTGAAAAGATTATTTTATAATAGTGATAGGTACAACATTATCAATATCTTTGTAACTAGCAATAATAGTTGCGATAATGTGATTGTGTATGGATTTACTGAATATATATTAATAATATTACTTAGAATTAATTCATTCTTGGATTCTAAGTGTGAATAGAAGGTTTTTGCATTGGGAATGCAAAAGATTCTTTCAATAGTTTGTATGTTGCTTGTTATCATTATAATGATTGCAAGACATAATATGTTAGAAAGATGAATATGTTAGCTGGGTGATGTTTGTGCAGTTACTCTCGACATCCAAACAAAGCTATGCATTTTAGTACATCTTCTGAGAAAAAATATAGAGTTCAAATTATTTGGTGTGGAAGAAGATAATTTTGCAGGTTTGCGTAGAAATCACCATTGGGCACTTCCATACACACATTACAAATTATAACATTAAAATATATTTCAATCATTCCATAAAAAGAAAGAATTATTCAACAATAGTGGGAGAACAAGACTACTCAAATGAGTTTATTTTGCAAACACGAAATTAATTTCAGGTTGCTTCACCTTTAAAATTTTTTTACAGATGTAGCTATGCAAAAGAATAATAGCATATAGTTGTGAATTTGTGTGGAATGAAGGATGTGAGGAAGGTATTTTAATAGTGTTCTAATTGTAATGTTTTCTCTAGTGGTTACTCTATCATTAATAGATTATGTGGAGTACGAAGGTTTGTGGAGCTTTCCATGCACTGAAAGGTGTGCACAAGCAAAGATCTGCACAAGTCTAGTAAATATGTTTAAGGTTGACTGCTTAGCATGGGCTGGGGAGCTAAGTAAGAGATGACTATTACTTTTACAAATTTCCACACCAGTAATGACATTATTGAAGTTATAGCTTTAACGTTTTATTAGGCTCATGAAATTAATCATTTATTTCAAACTTATGTAAACTTAAACATTCATTAACACCTGATGTTTAAATTTTTCAAATAGTGTGTAGCGCTTTGCATGTAATGAACTGTGTGGAGCTTTGCTTGTGCGGAGCAGGAGATTGGGGGTCTTTTTGTTACCGCTATGCTCAATTATGCCAAAATTCATGCAGTTGTAGGTAATTTCATGTGCAGAGATCTTACTCTGTGGAAGAGGGAGTATGTGTGGGAGAGTGGACTATAAAATATATTTTTAATATGCAATATTAAATAAACTATGTTTTCAATCAGTGTGAGGAAGAAGTGTTTTGTGGTTAAATAAAGTGTGTAAAACTACACAATGTATGAAACATTCCAATGATTCCTTGTGCGAACCTTTACTATGCTTTAAATTCAATGTTCTTGTTGAGATATATGAAGGGAACTATGTAGTCGAGTCGGTAAACAATGATCAACAAATATCCAATTAATGTTATTATGTTTCCTTATGCAAATAAATTATTGTGTAGATGAGATTATGTGCAGAAGAACCTTTACGTCATATCTTTATTAGCTTTGCATACATTTCCTGATGGCACAAATTGTTTCCAAGGTTTAACGATATACTTTAGCATCAATAAAATAATTAATTAAGGGATTTCATTACAAGATTAAATGTAAATTGTTTTTCTATTTTTCTGGCTAATTAATTTGGCACTTTTCCTAGCGTTTGTTCTGCACCAGCGGTAGTATGAGCCAATTTTATTTATATGGTTATTAGGAAGAGATAACTAGCACTATATATAGAAAATTATTAGAACCATGGAAGCATTTTGTGTTAATTTTAAATGACCGTGTTTGTACACAATATTTTTGTACCATTGTATTGAATGCATGTATAAAATGGACATGATCAAAATCAATTCATATTTATTTTATTTCCTACATTCATGCTATTTAGTACACATAAATAAAT
Source organism: Pinus tabuliformis (assembly GCA_031772625.1). Classification (NCBI taxonomy): domain Eukaryota; kingdom Viridiplantae; phylum Streptophyta; class Pinopsida; order Pinales; family Pinaceae; genus Pinus; species Pinus tabuliformis. Next base: position 1,441,854,226 of record CM062818.1, on the reverse strand, counting down.
AATGATTAGAAAAATAAAAAAGGAAATAAGTTTCGACTTTTAAGATTTATTTTACCACCTAACATTAATGTTCACTTTGGTATTTGTAATTTCTATTTATTGAAAGTGTTAAACGTGTTGATAATGCTATAAATCAAATATTAATCTAGTAATGGGTAAGAAATATGGTGGTACGAACTACTAGCATTGGATGCTTAAATCATGATTAATAGCATTAGTAAATGAGAACTTTTGTGAGAAATCGTGAGAAAATGTGTAGGTAGCCAATTGGAACCCGTTATGACAATTATCTTTGTACCCTAATCTTGAAAATTGTGTAGCAAATTGTTCATAAATCAAATTTCGTTAAACATTTTTCGTACTTAAATATCAAAATAAAATGAATTGTGAATGATTTATTTGTGGGGGAAAACTCAGTAACTAAATCAATTTGTGATAGAAGAGGATAAGCACATCTCCACGTAATATTTGTTTACACTTTTTTACAATTATTATTGGCAATTGTAAATCTAATTGTCATAATGACAAATCTTATTTTAGTTGGTTTAAAATTTTTTTTTCTACTACATATGTGCATCTATATGTTTTTAAGACTTGTGCGACAGTCAGATTGTGTAGAAATTTCAACCCAAATTCATGATTCCAAGAAATTCTTGCTAAATTTTGAGAAATTTAAACCAAAAAATGCACCAGAAAACATTTCAAAACATAGCGCAAGTAGATAATGGCCCTATATTGTATCAAAAATTTCTATTTGTAATGCCATGTATTTCATTGATATTAAACCAAAAGAAACATGCACAGTAAGTGGACAAGATATTTTTGGAATATCGATACTTATTTACATGACTTCCCATCGCTTTAATATTTTCAATTGTTATTTGTTGAGATTGTTGTATGTAGTAGTTTCTAGGTGAGAAATAACAACAACTAATGATTGTTACTCAAGTGGAAAATTGTGAATTTAGGCGAAATTAGGATTGAAAATAAGTACCAATAAGTGAAACAAACTATTTTCCCTTATACAATCAACCAAGCAGTATTTGAATATTCCAACAGAAGAGAAAAGAGAAAAATATATTTGGAATAGAAAATACTTCCTTGGGCTCACAACTGGGTAGAGTTAGTGTTATTCAACAATCCATTTTGCAATTTCTCAGGTTCTATCAACATTTTCTCTGCAACATTTTTTTTGCACAATTGTTTAAGGATTTCTATTTGCTCCTTTCGCACCTTACGAACACAGGAAATCAGGAAAATGTTTCATCACATACAATACTTATTACATCTTATAAAATCTATCGCATGCAACACACATTCCATTTTATCAATTGATTATTGCTTCCTCTTTCCCCTGTGTTATTTGCATTGGATTTTCCCTAATAACCTATATTGAATCAGAAGAAAGAACCAATGAAGTTTTTTCATCTCATAATATGCAAGAAAATATTGTGTCTAAACCTTCTTCTAATTCAAAAAATGTTTACACACCACATAATTTATAAAATTTGAAGAGACTCAAATATCAAATATCAGAAATGGATTCTCAAAGAGTAGTTCAGGAGACTAGCATTAATAGGGAAAAATAATAGAATAAAAAAGACCTAAATCTTACAAAACAATCTCCAACTTCCACACCAACTATTGGTACAACCTCACCTCAAGTCTAGGAAAGAGAAAAAGTTGTTCTGGAAAACTAGTCCTTGGTGAGCTATTAGGTCGTCGAGATGGGGAAGAGAATATTCACAAATACCTTTTAGACGAAATGAATATAGTTCAAACAACCAAGTACAAAAGTACCATAAATAGTGAAAGAATTCATCACGCTATGGACGTGGAAGATGACCACTGTGTACCATCTGACTAGGTTACTACTCATTTAGTAGAGAATCACAGTATAGTGGAGCAAATTGTAGAAGAGGAAATTATTTTTGATGGATGTCACATGACATTGAAAAATTCAAAATATGACAAAGAAACAAAAAATTTGAGAGTTGAAAAGGTAAAAGCTGATAATAAAAAGATTGTTCATGAAGAACAAGTGGATATTGATATGCCTAACGTTGAAATGAATGGGATCATGGTATTGCATCAATATACCATTGATGCAATTTCTAAGTTTGTTACCAACGTGATTGCAAAAAATCCCATACTAAAAAGCAAATTAGAAGAATTAGAAGATTTTATAAATCTAGTTCCTTTGCTAATAAATCCACTGGAAATCCGGTCACCTTCATTCTGAATTTCTACTATTGCAACACTGCAAACATCTAACAAGGTTGTGAATATACTTAATGTAATGAAGTCACAAATCATCAATGGCATATGCCAAATATTAGAAATTATTAGTGATGCAAGGCAAGCAATTTTCGATTTAACATGTATGCAACAAGAAATGATGACATTTATGAATTGGGATAACAATAATCTTGAGGAAGACAAGAAATTATCTCACTACAATTTAGTTACTTTTAGCAAGAGGCTAGGACTACTCTCTGATATTGAAAAGCAAAACCAACAACTTTTAGATCATATTAGAATAAAGAAATTGGAGGTTGTATGGGTGGATAGGATCGGTATACTTCAATATATCGTTTATGACTATGGTAAGGTATCCAAGAGGACAGGTGATTCCTATCTCACGGAAATAGAAATTATAGAATGCTTAAGACAGTCTATGCATTTAACATGACTCTGAGTTAATTTCAAGTGACACATTACATGTTGAATTTGACTAGAAAAAACAGGAAATGGTGGCAAATCTTGATAACATCATTGATTTTACTGTATAACACATTAACACATGGATAATTAATTTTTCTAAAGTCAATAAGAAGAACTCAGGCTCGGTTTCCCACATGTAAGAAGAAGTTAGGAAAACTGAAAAAGATATCTTCATTAAAAATGTGAAAATGAAAGTTATAACCTGAAAATTAAAAGTAATACACCCTATCCTATTCTCCTTATAGAAGCAGGTCTTTCCCCTATTGAGAGCCTCTATGCTTAGGTTTCTGTTGTACAAGCACAAAATCAGTAACATAAACGATCATAGACTTCCTAAGCTAGCTTTAAATTCTAGCCAAAACCACCTAAGGCTCAATCGAGGGTGGCATAAAGACACAAGGGCCTGGTTAAACTATTGGGAGATCAACGAAAATGATGCATTGCAAAACATAAATAACATTAAAGATATTGTTACTTCTAAGTTCAAAGAAAAAATGTGGTGTGAGAAAGACTTAGCAGCTAAAAGAAAATTAAGTTATTATAAGAAGGTCATCAACCCCACCCTAGAAGATCAAAAGTATCTCTCTATTTTAACTAGCTCAAAGAAGAAAATTAATATAGCAAAGATTATAACGAATTCTCATGAGCTCCATAGTGAAACAGGTCGTTGGGCAATTCCTAAAACGCCATGGACGGAAAGGATCTGCGATATATGTAAGAATAGGAACATCGAGGATGAAAACCACTTCCTCTTAGAGTGCCCCGCGTATAACCACATTAGATCTCAGTTTCACAATCTTTGTTACAATACTGACCTTCCTAACCTTTTACAATGTCAAAATTATAGTGAGCTCGGGAGGCTTCTCTCCAAGCTTTTTGAGCATAGGAATAAAATCTTAAATCAAAATAGATAATTTGTTTCTTTAGATCCGATAGACCATTATTTGGTCTCAGCGGACGTTAACCATCATCATCATCATCATCATCATCAATTGCCCGTGATAGGGATTACATTAAAACTATGTTGAACACATTTGTTCAACAATTCATCGACTCAAAACAAATCTAACAAAAGCGTAGCCATGGTAAATGGTTTTGGATAGTGCATGTATTTTCAAATATTTCAACATTCAATGTGATGTTACATAATATAACCAAATTTTGCATTGTTGATTATGTTATTGTGGTCTTTGCTAATTACTATATACAATTTTTTTTTTTTGGTTGCAAATTCCTTTTTTAGTGTTATGGTTTACGGAATCACAATCTGAGTTTCTGTTAGAACCAATGCATTTACCTTACAGTTTTCATTGCACAATTTAAACTCTGTTATGTAATAATTTCTTTTATTACTATGTTTTGAATATGATCCTATACATATCTCATTTGTGGCTACTGTCATTGTCATTTGATTCTAAATATAATTGTTACTCAATCTAACACTGTATCAATTTTATGATAATGTTTTATATAAATTTCCGAACATATGCTTTCAACTTTTCTATTATATTCAGTGTTGTGTTGTTGCTTTAAATGAAATTGAACATTTGACAATAGTTTTGCATCCTAGACACATATCTATTAAAAATAGAATACTTAACTTGCTTTAACTATGCCTATCAATATTAATTAATTAATTATGTTTCTGACACACCCTTTCTACGTGCAACAAAATAACTCTCATTATTACAGGTCAATCATGTTGTGAAATTTTATTTTTAAGGGCTATGTCTTGAATATAACTATGTTTTGAGGTATTTGTTATTTACATATTGGGCTTCAATAACTATTTTCCATTTAAAACTAGTTGACGCTATCGATTTTATGATAAAATGTTTTATTTGTTTTCAAACATAGGCTTTGAGACTTTGTTTTATATCCAATGGTGCATTATTTATTAAAATTAAAATAAATATTCGATAATATTTTTCGATATCAGACATATATCCCTTAAGAATAAAATTACTAACTTTAATTCTTTATATATTAATAAATTTCCTTGTGTAGAATACGAAAGAACTCATAAAGCTTTTATTGTGTTCAAGTGTACTAAAAATCCATACAATCTTTAAGTAGTTTGGACAATGTATCAATGCTTCAAGGACAACATATGTGCCAAATAATGGGGGGTGTATAGATGTTTATGTGAAAAAAAAAACATTCTCCATAACGAACAAGGTTTAAGTTGTAGAAATTACTTTCTATACATCCCTTTACACCTACACGATGAAATCTTTAAAGCTTCCTTTGCACAAATGATTGTTGAATGTTTTTCTGACTAAGAAATTTCTTTACACATTTGATTTTTTGAAAAACTTGTAAATCCTAAAGTTCCACCTAAGTTAAGTTTTGATTATGCCATTACAAATGTTAATCAATTAATGATCTTCGTTGGCAAATTTTGTGTTATTTACAACTTTTAATCAATTAATTAGTAAAGTCTCTACTATGGAGTGCGAATTTCAGCATAATGAAAGATTAAAAGCATCCTCTGCACCCCCACAAATATGCCTAGTTTCATAAAAATAACCATAAACAAAGCTTATGGTGTTTATAGACTTCATTGTTCGAAGATCTTTCATTATAAACTTTTCTCTGCACTTTGCACAATATTTAGTTGATGTACTAATGATATTTAGAATGCGGATGCTTTTTGCTATGCCTTTGAAGATGTTGGCTCTGATGCTAGGGGATCAACAACCACTTCAACTACTAAATTTGTAGCTTGATCAATAGGGTATGCATCTACCCCATTAGTAGCTTTCATTGGTGTCTCTAGTGAAGATGTCAGTGAATCACTTATTGTATCTAGACCTAAAGCTTCTTCTACATCTTTTATTTTAGTTATGCAGTCTATATGATGAAATTCTATCTGTAGGATTATTGGGTGAGGATAACACCTCTGTAGACCACTCGCATAAGGCTCAATGTCCATTATTGATCGAAACTTTCTGTTCAATATCCTTTCAATGGGAGCACTAATAGCTACTATTCTATCCAAAACAAGTTTGTACAGAGCATGGGAGATTATAAAGAGTAAGGGAGTTAGGAAGTTAGGTATACAGATATCCTTTTAACCATCACACAAATGTCATCAAGTGCATAAGAAAGCCCTATAATGTGATGGTCAAAACAAACGTATATGTCCAGAATTGCAGATCAAATTCATTGTTTGGAAGAAGCTCTCAAACATTCATTTTATGAATGTCCACACTCAATGCTCCACACAATATACTAATAATGGATTTGACGTGTACTAATTCCAAAAGAGTTAAAACATATTACAATTGAAAGAGCCCTCCTCACATCCTTGATCGTATTACAGTAGATAAGATTTAGCTAGAACTTTGAACAAGTTTTCACAACTCTATGTAACCACAATTTTGCATAGCTATTAACAAATGCCTATGTAATGAATTTAATATAATATGTGTTTTGTTCATGTTCAGAGTTTTCTACAAATTTCGAAATAATAATATTATTTTTCATTTTATGGATTTTTTACTATGTGGAGGATGGCATACATGCAGAAGAACAATAGGGATCACTGTGTTGTGGGGAGCTTGCTTGTACAAAGATGTCATTGTGCAAAACTTACAATGAAAAGTTTCATTGTGCAAACAAGATTCTTCCACAGTGAAATCTCCGCACAAGGAATGCCGCAATTTGAAAACTATAAATCTAAAAATCATAGATATAAATTAGATTAAATTATCTTTATAACAAAATCAAATTTAGTTAATGATAAATTTTATTCATGGTTGTATACAAATTGATTAGTAATATTAAAAATATGGAGATATGCATTATTTATTATTAAAATATTGTCAACAATATCATAAAAATAGTAATATTCACGAATCACAATACAAAGATATCTTAACGATTGTGCCATCTCGAAGTGCATAATTATGTGAGTGCGGATGGTTTATGCAACTAAGAAAACCCACCTCTAACCCAATTATAATGTTGATTATTTAATAATGTTAAATCTAATGAGTGTTATACATAGTATGCTTTTTATTAAGATAATAAATATACAAGTCCTTGTTCAATTATTATTCAAGAATGTATTTCAAAAGCTAACACCTTCAAATGTCAATGACTACCAGAAAGTCCTTGTTGAGTAAAGAAGTAGTTGTGCGAAAGAACTTGTTTGGAGTGGTTTTGCATGTGTGGAAGTGACTTCATAGTGAAAGCGAAAGCTCTGCACAAATCCAGTAAATATTTTTAAGGTTTATTTCTTATCGCGAGCTCCCATTTTTTGTAGTAATGATTATTTAATAATGATGAATCTAACCATTGTTATATATAACATGCATATGGAAGTAGTTGTGTGCAGGAAGATGGAGATGGTTGCTCAAACAAAGTGTTTTCGGAGAAGAAATGCATGTGCGCAGAGATTTCACTGTGCCAAAATCTTTGTAAAAGGTTTATTAAAATAAAAAATATACATTTTTTTAATTATTATTTAGAAACATATTCATCAATTAATAAAACCTTCAAATTTTAATGACTAACCAAAAGGCGTTATTGAGTATTAACGTACTTGTGCAAAGGTGGTTGCTTGGAGGAAGTGTGTTTGGAGGTGGTTGTTTGGAGAAAGCGTGTGCGGAGAACAAGTGTGCTTGCTTAGAGCTTTCACTGTGCGGAAACATTTGTGAAAGGAACACGCAAGACAATCGACCTCTAGCCCAATTGTATAAAGGATTATTTAATAATGTTAAATCTAATGATCGTTATACATAGCATTGTTTTTATTAAAATATAAATATAAAAATCTTTTTTAATTCTTATTCAAGAATGTATTTCAGAAGTTAATAGCTTTGAATTTCAATGACTGACGAAAAGATGTTGTTGAGTGTGAAGGAAGTTGTGCGGAAGTGGTTATGTGTGTGTGGAAGTGACTGCACAGTTAACGCTCCGCACAGTGAAAGTGGAAGCTCTACACAATAAAAGCTCCACACAATTCTAGTAAACATTTTTATGGTCATTTCTTAGCGTGGGATCCTGAGTTAATCATTTATTTCAAATCATGTAAAATTAAGAATTTAGGAACATGTATTGTTGATTTTTTTCTTTCTCTTTCTTAAAGGAATTCATGTAATGTTAATAGTTTGTTAACACCTAGTGTTTAAATTTTTTAAATAGTGTGTGGAGCTTTTCCGCACAATGAAAGCTCCACACAATTACGTATTCCAATTGTTTTTTAACTCGATTGTAATGAGTATGTGTGTGAATTAAAGTACCCGTTGAAGCTAGTGTGGAAAGCTTTCACTATGCAAAGAGATTAGTGTGGAGAGATTTTTGCTTTCATTATATAGAGTTAATAAATTAATTAGTGATCATGGTAAAGGAAAAAATTATACTACATCATAACTATTATTCTTATCAACATTATAATTTTTATTTTCATGAAAATTAATTAACTTCCATAAAAATAATGATAAGAAGGATTTGAAATATTCATATCCTCTTTCGTTGGTGGAAAATCCTCTTTCAAAAGAAACTCTTTAAAACTCTTTTTATGAAATATTAAGAATTAAATATTTTTTATTTAAAATTAAAAATTATATCTAAATAGTTTTATTTTATTTTAGAAATTTAGTAAATATAATTTTTTATAAAACATAATCCAAAAGTCAGTTCTCAATGCCTATTTCATTTATCGGTATCTTTGATGTTGATATTTTCCTTCCTATGCGTAGCAAAGTAAACCGAAAGTTTTTTCACTATTGAAAAGAATATATTAAGCAACGAATATTGCATATTAAAAAAACAAATTATTTATTAAAATTTATAATTTGATATATTATATATTGATAGTTATTTTAAAATTTTAATTAAATTTTAAATAAAAATAATCCAAAATATATATTTAAACTTAGTAAAACAAAAACAATTTTGAAGTATTATTATAGCAAGTTGTACGCATAGCTCTCCATATATCTATCAATATATCTATGAAAATAATTTCCGCGAATCAACAATTTTTCCTGTTAGAAGTATACCAAACTATTACGAAGTTACCGCAATTACAAGTAATCTGGTTTGGAATCCCAAATTAATACCACAGTTGAAATCAAGTTTCGCATCGCATAATATCTCTTGGGTGGTTTACCTTTGTAGAGAGGTTTCGCATGGAATATTGAACATGGCGTGAGTTGTATACATGGTTGGCAAATGGGTTTAAAGTCTCCCTCCTTCAGTATCATGCTCTCATTTCGGTGGAAACAAGGAATTAATATGCTTCTTTATCGCTTTCGTTCTTACTTTATATATATATATATATATATATATATCACGTTTTCTTTGTTAGTGTATATAGTGGAAACAAGGAATTGATATGCTCCTTTATCACGCTTTCCTTCTTACTTTATATATATATATATCACGTTTTCTTTGTTAGTATATATATATATATATATATAGACATCATAGCCACAGTGGATTCAAAGAGAACTGAACTTATGTTTGGGGATAGAAGACTAATAACTTGACAGAAGCTTCAATCAACTGAGTTAATCATGATTAAATCCTTTCTTTCCTCCTTTATCACGCTTTCCTTCTATATATCACGTTTTCTTTGTTAGTATATATATATATATATATATATATATATATATATATATATATATATATATATATATATATACACATCATAGCCACAGTGGATTCAAAGAGAACTGAACTTATGTTTGGTGATAGAAGACTAATAACTTGACAGAAGCTTCAATCAACTGAGTTAATCATGATTAAATCCTTTCTTTCCTACTTGATGGTTAAACTCATTTTTCGAAAAAGAATGTGATGATATTTGTATGGCTTTGTAAATGCGTCGTCTTCTCATGTATTATTTCAATCGGTTGTAAGATAAGGTAGGTTATCGTTGTAGGATATAGTATATGATAATATTTTGCAGCATAATATGATTATAATAATTGGATAAATAAGAGTGCTTATAAAAGTAGTTAAATAATATTAATATAATATAATAATTAAATAATATTAATATAATATAATAATTAGATGGTTTTATTATCAAAATATTTATAATATGATATCTAGTTTTTAATACTCTATGGTATTTTTTTTATAATATATTTTATTAATAATAGTTTTTGTTTAAAATTTATTTAATATAATATTTAAAAGTGTAAATTTAAACACACTTGTTGGTTCGAAATGCGTCGACAAATGGTATTCCATGTGATTTTCGCCGAAAAATCTTTCTAAATTGTTAATTATTTGTTTAATATATTGAGAGGTATTTTTTATAACTCAAGTATGAGGGAAATGTGTAATTTTTTTTTACGCAACATTAATTTGATGTGTTTTTCTAAGGAAGAAATCGCAATTTTATTAATGAAGACAAACTTACATGTTGTAGCTACTTATAAGAAATTCATCATCTAGTCAGAGACTGATGATCATAAGTTCATACAAAACAATCAATTAAGAGGTGAGGAGAAAAATTTAGACTTTTCTCCATATCTTCTTTTCAACCTTCTGCCATTCTCTTTGAGATGGCGTGGATGAAACAATAGCTAGCTAGTTTTCTTCTGATCTTAAGGTTTCCTTGTCTGAATCTGAATTATCGAAAGCATGTTGATGTTTGATTCCTCCATTGTCCTTTCCTTCAGGTATCCTTATTAGCTAATTCATAGGGCCCTGTAATTCTGATGGTACTTGAGATATTTCGGCCTTTTCTTCTTTTTATTGTTTGTTCTGTTCTTCCTCATTTTTAATGGGATCCTTCTCTGCTTCTTCCTCTTCCTCATTTGATTCATTTGGGGGGGAACTTCCATCCTTTTGGTTTCTTTCCTGGTTTCTTCTTCCTTCACTGTTCTTTCTTGGCATTGGGGCACATATTTTATAGATGTCCTACTTGACGACATATTCGGCATCTAAAGGTTGTGTTCTCGAAGTCCAAAATTTGTGTCTAGCTCTGCTTGTTGTGTGTCAATTGGATGCAATCCGGTAGGCCTCTATTAAGGTCCACCTCCACACAAATTCATGCAAAAGTATAGATTCTTTCTTCCATCCTTTGTATGTTTTTCTTAATGTATCGTCCCAAGATACTTTTGATTATTTATGGCAATTGATTATGCCACAAATGAAGGGGAAGGTTATGTAGTCTAACACAAACCAACATCCATGATACAATCATTGTATTAGCATCAAAATCAGGGAACCATGGACTGAGGAAGAGCCTCGTTGACCCCCAAAACCATGGGCCTTCCTGTAGGATAATTTCTTGTTCTTCTGATGATGCAAACTTTACAATGAAGAAACCTTGGAGCAGAGATGTATTTCAGAGTTTGCTGTCCAATTTTTGAAGATCCAATTAAAAAGATGCATTTTTTTTGACCAAAAACTGTTAAATCTGCAAATGAAGGCTTGTGCTTCAAAATTTGTGCAAAAATAATTTGTTTATGGAAGGTCTATGATCAGATATGGGACATAATTTGCTTGCTCCACTATGTATGGGTTGGGTTTATTATGTGTCTAGTTTGAGTTTGTTATAGCTGTTGATTTCCCTTGGAGGATGTTTTTTTAGGAGAGACGAGCATTAATATGTTCTTGGTTTGGTATTGTTCCTTTGGGTAAGCTAGATCTAGGAGCACCTCCTAGTCCTTTGGATTTACTTGATCCTGATGCTCCTCCTCTCAATCTTAGATTGAGGATGATGGTGGTCAAAGGTAGAATTTTGTATGTATGTAAACTGTGATCATCTTGCAAAGATCTACCACCACAGATCAAATTTTGCAAGTGCAGTGGATGGCCCAGCTTGTGCATAATCATTTGCTTTAATTAATGGACCTTGTCAGAAGCATGTACCCACAATGGCGATGAATTACCAACATGAATTTTTAAGAATATTTGGAAGAAATTATGTTCTTTCTTCTAACGTGTTATCCATGATAACCCTTGGAGTTAGTTTTTGAGTTAATTGGTTAAATTAGTTAGGTTTTTCAGTTTTCTTAAAATAAAATTCATGTACAAAAAAGTCTATTTGGTCACCTAGTTAGTGTATAGAGTCAACATGAGCCTAAGTGAGGTCCATAGTATGAGTTAGGTTCTAAATAATCATTCGTGCCAGTCTCACTTGTTCATAATTGTCTTTTAGCCAATAAGGAACTTTTGTCCAAATTCGTAGCAAATTTAGTTATAAAAATAGAGTATTTTTCTATGAAAGTACTCGAAACTTTTGTACAAAATCTATCACATATGCCACCTATTTTTCTACGAAACCCTACTAATTAGTAATGTTTAAAAGGAAATCATGGTTCTGAGTGACGATGGAGTATCATTATGTGTCAGAGTTCCCATTTTTTATTTTTATCCCCAAAACGTTCACATTAGAAAGCATTCTCCACCGTTTTCCTTTCACTTTGAATTGGTTCTGTTGTTATAGGAAGGTCTAGATGTTCTAAGGAGAAATTATAGGTGGAAAGAAGCAGCTCCTATGTTTTGCAGCCATAACACAAACAGAAATTCATGAAAAGAACTGATAGAGGAAAAACTAGAAGATGAAGAATTGAAGAAGCAGTTGTTAGAGCAACTAGATTTCGATGAGGAAATTGCATAAAAGGCTAGTAAAAGACAAAGAGAATTCTACCACCGCAAAGATGTTGAAGCATATGTATAGAAGGAAGTCGCAAAATCAAGTCAAAGACTTAGAAGCACGAGTAGATGCCACTCCATGATATGATAAAATTATCGATTTTGTCTTCACTATACCTAAACTACTAAATCCAAACGTATATATAGTCGAAAATGTTATTAGGAGTAATAAGGAGGCATTAAGGATCATGAAAAATTTGAAAAAACTCAAATTTTGAACTTTCGTAGCAACTCCCCATAATGAAGTTGAGAATTTGCTATGAAACTGTTGTAGCTTTTCATGGAGGATAAGACAAGCTAAAAACAAAACAAAGGGGGTTATAAAGACATATATTTAGTTTTAAAAAATCAAGGAAGACCTCAGAACTTTCAGAGAGGTGTTTTTTGAATTTGCTACAAAATTTTTGCTACAAAATTTCTAGAAATGACTGTTTTAGTAGTCAATTCAAGCTCACTTTTGGATCAAATGGTTATGAAGCTTGGAAATGTGAAAGAAGTTTTAGTTCAACCTGAGTTCATCTACAAAAATATCTCTCCATTATTACATAGTGACCAGGGTTGGGATAATACAAAATTATCTTTGAGGCCTATTTTACCGAATGTTTCCTAGCCAAAGTTGTTAAAGAAATTTTAAAATTCGATTTGGTGGGGTCCAGGTCAGCATCAACATGTCAAAATCAAATTAGAAATCTAGTACAGTCAACATTTTGTTGGATTCGGTAAGGTTCAACAAGATAATTTGTTAAGCTCAAAAATTATAGGAGACTCCTATTTGTATTCAAACTTTGTTAAAACATAAATATCACTATAAAGGCTCAGTCTTTTGTTAGTCAAATAGAATTAGGTAACTTAGCTATGTTTTGAGTGTATCCTAGGTGGAAGATTATTAAATGGAGACCTAACTCTATATATGTAGAAATTTTTCACTTGGAAAAGAAGGATCGATGATGTGAGAAGACCACTTTTGTATATTTTTCAATTAATAAGAAATACAGTTTGTAGCAATACTCTATTTTAACCTGAGATTCATTTTTGGTTTCAGTTCCATCCTATCATGCTTTCATGTTGTTATCTATTTTCATAGCTTATTTGATTACTTGGAATTCAATTTTATATTTCTCCAACTTCTTTCAATTTTCTTTGTTTTACTGTAAATGTTTACTTCACACCAGTTTAAAGTCAAAAATGCCTCAACTTCCATGAAAACAATGTTGTTTGTAATTGATTTTATTTAATTGACTCCATGCCCAATGGTGGTTTTCCTCACACTCTTTCACCTACAAAATCACAAGAAAATCCAGAGTTAGACAGTTGAAATTGAGTTTTATTTAGAATATTATCTAGTTTTCCTTGACAGAGCCCTCTCATGCTACAAGCACTAACTTCTAGCTACAAGTGGTTTGAAATAGTTATGCTGGGTTGAAGGTTGACACAACCCAATCATTTCTAGCCCATTTATAACATCACATATATCATATATTTCAGGATCTGGGTCAGTGTCATATGTTATTTCTATTGCCTGGAGTAGGGGATGTATTCACTGCAAGATCCTTGCTGGTATGAGATCTATTAAGTTTATGGGCGGATCTATTGATAAGAGCTTAGGAGACTTTGAAATAGGGCTCGATCTATCACGTTCATTGTTATATATTCCTAGTATGAGTGAATATCCTAGATCCAATGTGGTAGATCTACAAATTGTATTCTTGCAGTGCATGATTCCGCATCTGTGGTTATCAACAAGGTATTTGGTGTCCTGCTTCCTAAAAATGGTACTAATGAAAGAGACTCCACGAAGTCTGTAAGACTACATTGAGTTCTGATTTCTTCGTATCAGAGCGATTCAAGCTTATAAACCCTTCACGTTAAATCCCCTCCATGCATATATATATATATATATATATATATATATATATATATATATATATATATATATATATATATATATATATATATATATACTCGGGATGGATCCATCTCTTACAAAATTAGGTTGTAGTTTCTGATCGCAAAAAGTGAGAAGGTTCAATTCTGGTCGCATAAATTCTTCATTAGATAGAGGGGAACTATATAACATGTAGTAGATCTGACCTGCAAAGATATGAAAATAGAAAATATGCCCAGAAATAATAAGATCTAAATATAAAAATGATTCTGTTTATTAATCAAAACCGTTGAGTTAGGGTAACATATGACCATACAATTACTCCTTAAGGAATGATATCACTCCACAAGCCATATGCTTGCCAATATAATAATCCTTGACATCTCTCAATGGGGAGTCTATAGCCTCTATATAGGCTTCATTCATATAATACCACGGGACTCTCAATACCATATATCTAATACAATGGGCTTATCACATTATTCCTAACTACTTGTGGTCTCTTACATGATGCATGTTAACCACTTTATTTATTAACTATGGCCCATTAAAATATTACATTATTCCATTGGGTACCTCCCTCTGTACCCCATAATATCACCCTAGTTATACTACATTCCACCCACCTTAAACATGTTTCATCCCTAAAACATAAGAAGAACACAAATAATAAGATCTACTCAAAATAACAGTCCACTTGTACCATGCACATGCATCTAGCCATTCCAGAGACAGGAGATTACTCGATCTAGCTGGTGCCTCACTAACTTGAGATGGGAGTTGATCTGGGTGGTTCCTCTGTGTTGATGTGTCGTGGGTCGATTGTCACACCTCTCTATCTATCATGTAGGGGTTTTTGTCCTTGTTGTTAATTTGTTGCCATCTTGTTAGTTGTTTTCTTGTTGGGTGATGTGGGTGGTGATATGTTGATGTTTTAACCAATGGTATATATTTCTTTAATTCGCCACCTAATGGGGCTTGATTGGTATCTGGTATATGTTGTGGCACCTGAGGTTGTTTTTTATCTTCCAGTATTACTTCAACCATGGACTCCTCATCTAATGTGTCAATACTTGCAACATTTTCTGCTTCGGCCTCCTTGGACTCTACCTATTTATTTATGGAAATATCATGTAATGTAATTTTCTTCTTTTTATACCAGAGCTTCAGGAATTTCTTCTGCACATTAATTTTGATAGTACCAACATATTCCATCCAAGGGTATCCCAAAATGACATCCACACTAGCCATATCTGAAGCATAAAAATTAGAATGAATACATACTTGTCCATCGAAATCTTCAAATATTTATAAACTTGAACATCCTCATTACCAACTTGTGTTTTTTCAATGTATTTTGCTGGAACTTGCAATTTATTTTCCAACATTGATAAAATTATGCTTGCAACTAGGATTTATAGACACAATGATATTCTCCTTCTGAATATATCCATGAACCTGTAATAAGGAGATACCAACAAAAAATAACCACTTATGTTCCTTATTATCTTGTTTTCTAGCATGAGACCACTTTTCTAAAAGGACTTTTTCAAATTCTTCATTAGGAAAGCTTACCATCTTCTTGTTGTCAAGTGAGTCCCACCATATGGCCGTCTCATCTTTAAAAAAAAGGTGTACTACATATTTCCACGTTGTTGGCCATGTTGACTTAAGAGATCTTAGAAATTGTTCAATAGTAGGAGTATTATCACGTGTTGTAAAAATCATCTCAGTAGAAGCCACGAAGTAGAATGAGGGTTTTGAAAAAAAGAATTACCTACTTTATGCAGAAAATTTAAAATGCCAACAACTCAGTCAATATGGCTCAGAATCCTTATATAGCCTGCTTTCGGAAATGGAACAACCATTATGCATCTTTTTGTGTGATACAAATCCCGATTTGGGCACTGTGGAATGTAAGATTCGTGCTGCAATTGTTTCTCCATCAGAAAACATTTTGGAAAAATAGTTGATTTCAAATCAACGATATGTCCCTCATTTGGACTCCGATTCGATGGATTGTTTTTTTGAAATTGGGGGAATCTTCAAGAGGATCTCATATATGCAATTATTTCCAAAAATTCCCCACAAAAACTATAAAAAATTTCTGAAGATCCACCGTCCATGAATTGTCGTCAGAAAAATTTCTCCAACACAACTCATGTTAAATCAACGATATCTCCCTTATCCAAACTTCGATTCAACCAACTCTTTTTTTTTTTTTTAATTTGAGTATTTTTTGGCAAATAATCAATGTCTCCTTTTTTTTTTCAAATTTAACACTAAGAGTTTTAAATCTGATCTACAAACTCGCCGCCCCAAACAATTTGTGCAAAAAAAAAATCAATCTCCCCACATTGCCTAAGAAAGTGCTTTGATACCATTTGTAGTAGATCTGACCTGGAAATATATGAAAAAAGAAAATATACCTACAAATAACAAGATCTAAATATTAAATGCTTCTCTTTATTAATCAAAACCTTTGAGGTAGGGTAACACCATACAATTACTCCTTAGGGACAGAGATCACTCAACAAGCCATGTGTTCGCCAATACAATTATCCTTGAAATATCTCAATGGGGAATCTCTAACCTCTATATAGGCTTCATACAAACAATACCATAGGTCATTACCATGGATCTCTTAATACCATATATCTAATACAATGAGCTTATCACATTATTCCTAACTACTTGTGGTCCCTTACATGATGCAGGTTAACTACTTTATTTATTAACTATGGCCCATCACATTATTACATTATTCCCTTTGGTACCTCCCTCTGTACCCCATCATATGTCCCCTAGGTATATTATAGATCAGGGCCAACCTATCCTTCAATGCGGGTTCAAATCTACCATCCAGTGATTTTTTGAAATAGAGGGTTCCAACATTTGATGTGTCAATGAGAAGAGAATCCCCAGAAGTTTGTTGGGATTTTCCATTGATTTTGGTCACTTCCGCTTTGAACCACCCATATGTAGTGTTGTAGGGAGTTATGGGAGAAATACTCGAGGTTTCTGGAGGAAACATGATAGGTAGAAGAAAAGGGAGAGAGATCCCATAGGCCCCTTCACCATCACTTGTTGATCTGGGGTTTTGGATTTGTTGTTCTGCATACTGACTCGGAGCCGCAACCCCTATGTCGACATAACCCTTATTTGCTTCACCTTGGTGTGAAAAATTGTAGATATTTCATATCTTTGTAGATTCTCTATCACCGTAGTCCTTCTTCATTGCCACATATCCCATATCTCCACAGTCCATCCTCGCCTTGGATCCTTCGCTACGAAAAATCTTCAATATTGTCTTAGAGCTCCATATGGAAAGTAGACCTATCATGCCATAAAATCAAACCAGCTCAAGGTTGAGAGTTTCGTATTCACTCTACAATTTGGCATGTGTTCATTCTAATATAAAAATAAATTAGACATTAATGAAAAAATAACGTGAATTATAATAACAACATAAATGAATATAGATATTTGGTTACTTTTAGTTAAAAGAATTATACAACATCAATAATGTCACTCACTACTCTAGGATTGTTAAATATTAATATTATAATCTAATATAAGGGCAACGTGGTAAAAATATTTCACTTCCATTCCTGAGCTGTACAAAAATAATTTTGTGTTTATCTCAAGTAAAATATGTTTATATCAACTTCAAACAAATAAGTAATTAATACTAAATAAAAATGTTATATTTTCCTTATAAATATTTCAATATAAGAACTAAATAAATTGTTTGAATATCCATGTTGATGAATAATGAATATAATAAAATAATTCAATGTAAACTTTATATATAATAAATTGAAAAGAAAATATTATGGCTAAAATGTCTTAAAATGGTTCAAGTAGTCTCACTATTTTTCGTTTGGCCCTTTTGAAGGTGTTTTTTTAGATCAATTTTGTACGACATAAAGAAATATTTTTTGGAATTGCAAGTGTGTGTAGTCTGCAATATCCAAGTGGCCATTAAGAATTTCAAGGTATTTTTATCCATTTATCTGTGTTGCATGGGTTCGTGAACCCGTCCCATGTTCTCATCCTCAAGAATCGAGTGCTTCCAAAACAAACCCAAAAGGGCGAGGTTCATCAAGTAAGAACTAGGTTCTCGACAACCAAATTTGGGTTCTTTTTTCAAATTAGGTGCGTCAAACCTTGATAACAGGTGCGTGGAACCCCAAAATTGGGTATGTTAGGGTTCGTGTGTTGTGAAATATAGTTTTTCCATTAAAAAATTAAACTGAAATATGGAATGCCTTCTATGATGTATGTATTGCATGTTACATGTTATGTGTGATGTTCTGATAACTGAGGTTATATTTTGGTAACCCGATATGCAAAACAAATGCATTATGTTCATAAAGGAAATTAAAAGACTTACTGTATATAAAAATTAAAACACATCTTCTTTTATGAAAAATTCAATGGAAAATCTAGTGAGAATAATGATTTATGGATATGAATATGAGATAACAAAGTAGAAAGCCTCTCTTTTTCTGTTTGGTGTTTATGCAAAGGAT
This sequence comes from Pinus tabuliformis, assembly GCA_031772625.1. Taxonomy (NCBI): domain Eukaryota; kingdom Viridiplantae; phylum Streptophyta; class Pinopsida; order Pinales; family Pinaceae; genus Pinus; species Pinus tabuliformis. The sequence continues at coordinate 1,441,835,455 of CM062818.1, read as the reverse complement.
TTTTCTATGTCAAAACATATCCATTTTATTATTGGAGACATTATCATTTTTATTTAAGGGTTTATTTATTTATTTTGGGAAATTTACAACTCATAATTGGATACATGACTACATTACGCTATATAAAAAAAAAATAGGGAGTATTGGTGGTTTTATTTTTGACATTAAAGTCACTTTAATGAAAGAAATTGCCAAGGGAACATGTTTTCTAAAGGGATTGCACATATACTGAGAATTAGATACCACTTGGGATTAATAAAATAATGTGAATTGAAGTATATATATAAAGTAATTCATAACAATAGAGAGTGACCCGGTGCTTGTTAGCTTACAACTGGACATGTTGCAATGCATTTTTTTAATACATAGTAACTCTTATATACGTTTTTTCTAATACATGGTAGGTTTTATATACTCGGTAAATGAAAATCCAATGTGAATGTTGAATGTTCAATGATGTGTATGTTTAAATCTTTAATGTTTAAATCATAATTATTTTATTTTTCTTGCTTAAAGTTGGAAAATATACAAATTCATATCTATGATAATTTATAAAATATAATTTGCATATAAATTATAACCCTGACAAACCCATGCACCATGTTTCAAAAAGTTGTGTCCCCATCCCCAAACTCATGTTTGCTCGCAACATAGTCATTTATATATTCAAAAATGAAATTCAAACAATAAAATATTACAGATATATTTACAATTTTTAGGTATATTTTTCCATCATCCTAATATATGACCAAAAAAATGTTTGAATCACAAATTTAAGTAATGTACTCTATAATATCCATTTTTTATAATAAAAAATACAATTTAAACAATAAAAAATTACAAATTATAAATGTATTTAAATATAACCCATCTAAATTTATCTCAACAAATTTATAAATAATATTAAATATATTACTAGATTTTCAAATAAGAAAAATTAATTCTCTCTGCCTTCGAAATACAATTTTACCATTCTTTGGTGCAAATTATGCGATTCATATGCAAAGGTGACTAATCCATTGGGGAGAACCTATTATCAAAGTACTTTTCCTCCCAACTAGTTGGAGATATTGATAAGACACTATAGATATTACCCAAGCTCAAATATATTGATTACAGTTTCCAATAAACATAAATCAAGCCATGCCAATTCAAGGTTGCTGAATATATTTGTAATGATAAATAAAAAAGACAAATAACATTACGTGGAAATCGAATAATTATTAATTTCAGTTAAAATATCATATTATATGATAAAATAATAATTTCATTTCAATATTAATGAATTAATAATTAATATATAGTAAAATTACCAATTATATTTTTTTAAACATAAGTTACTCACACATAATTAAATAATTTTTACCTCAATTATAATATAAAACAGTAATCACATTAATACATTGACTCAATTATAATATTAATGCATATATGAAAAGCATAATTGCTCAAATCACTAAGAATAATCTCAGTCCATTACTTATTAAAATATCATCACAAATGATTCATACATGAAACATGGTTAACTAGTGGTATTAAATTTAAATGCAATATCATGGATATAGTTAGGATAAGTATTTACATTCGTTTTAGTTCGAAGAGATTAAATGTTTTTTAGATAATGTTATTAACCATAATAATTTAATTTTAAAATTAAAATTAAAATTAAAATAAATACTATTTCGTTACATAATAATTTAATTTTAAAATTATAAATAAATTAAAATTAAAATTAAAATAAATATGATTTTGTTACCTAAAGTATTTTTATTTATTTTTTAACGGAAAGAAACTAATTAAGTTAATTAATAAAGAGGAGTTACATATATCATAAAGAGCAGTTACATATATCTTTAAAGCAAGGAAAATGATTGAAAGCATATTTCTCAAATAATACATGGGAAAGAGGATTAAAAATAGGACCGGCAATAGAAAATATAGGGATAATTGTAACATCACGCTGGTAGTAGGATAATTTTCAAAATTATTTTATTTTACTTTACTTTACTTTACTGTACTGTAACTAAACTAGCATAAAGACTTACTTAATTTAATAATGCATTATTGATATGAAATTAATTATAAAGTTCTCTGAAGAGAATTCAGGCACAAGTCACTGAGATAGAAGTGAAAAGATTTTATACTTGGAGGCAGTTAGAATAAATAGATAGTTGGGCCAACTTCTCTCATAGGAAAGAAATACTTTGGAAAAAGAAAAGAGGTCAATAGGGTAGAGGTACTTGAAGAAAGGGAGAGGAGGAAAAAGAAAATGAAACTTTTAGGAAACTAATGGTTTCATTAGTACAAAATGACTAATTAGTTACTAAAAAAAACTAAAATTTGCATATGCATGACCACTTTTTTAGTCGATGACCAATAGTAGCAAATTTACAGTATCTTATAATGCAGCCAACTTTTAGTCATTTTTAACTTAGTCATTAATTGGTTTCGTCAATTTTACCATCTAGTAGTATATTTAGTCATAAATCTAGTCATTAATTTTTCATTGTTTTAGTCATTAATTGTCACAATTAATGACCAAATATACAAAAAATATATACTACTATATAAATTCTCGAGAAAATCAATTAATGAACAAAGAAATATGACCAAAATGTTGGTTGTGTTATAAGATATTGTAAAATAGCTACTAATATTCATATATACGCAAAATTTAGTCATCATTTCAAACCAATTAATGACCAAATAAATATGACTAAATTTTAGCCATGTTATAAGATATTGTAAATTAGCTACTAATAGTCATATATATGAAAAATTTAGTCATCATTTTAATCAAAAAATTATCATTTTAAATAGCCATTTATCATTTTTTTGTATTTTCATATTCATTATATAAACGACTGATTTAGTAGTTTATATTCATTTCATTTAATTTCATTCATAATCATTATAAACGACTAATTTAGTCATATATTCATTTTATTTGTATTCATCATTAATTAATATAAACTACTAATTTAGTAGTTTTAGATTTATTTTATGTGTTCATTATTAATCAACATAAATTAATTAGTATGATTTTACAACTAAATTTTAAAAAAATGTCATAAAATGTGCATGTTTATCTAATATGATAACGCAAAGTTACATATGTTAATTATAAGACTAAATAATATCAAGTGAAAATAAAAAATAAAAATTCAACCATATAAATTTTATTATATAAAATATCAAGTATTACAATATGAGTTTCCAACTTAATATCGATTGGACTACAATTTACACATGAAATATTCTTTCATCATTTCAAAACATTATCATTGTGTTTCGAAAGCATTGCAAGTGAATTCACCAACTTTGAAGGCTTGACCATTAGTCTTTATGACTGTGTCGTATGCAAGATATTGACTCTAAGGGTATCACTAGACAGATTCTCTTATCTCTCTCATTTTGCATTTGTCGCTCCAGTGTTATTTTTCTCATGTTTCTTCAATTGTTGCTTCTTACCGTCAATATTGAGTTCCTCTCCTGAAAATGAAGAAGATACAGTTCATGGTATAAGACATTGAAAGATGATGAATACTTGAATATAAAATAAAGTAGACTATAAAATATTTATACGACATATACCTCAACATTCAATAGTAGCCACTATGTGGCTAGATGACCTATATAAACAAAGAAAATAAAAAGTCACCATAGAAAATAACACCTTAGGAACTTAGTATTCAACCTTCAACAAAACGTTAGACATAACCATACCAACTAAGTTACATGTTAAAAATATCAGGCAATAGATAACTTGGGAAAATAAATGGAAAAAAAACATAGTAGTGTAAAAAGTATCCTTATTGCTTGTTCTAAAAGATTGATGTTCCTTAAATTTGGATATTCTTTTTCCTGTAGTAAAAGTTCCTCACTATTATGACCTATGTTTTTAAGATCATGAGATTCATCCAACATCATATTGGATTGTGGAGACAAAATGATTCAACTTTCTAAGATAGGTACTTCACCTAGTTGAATGAAAGTGCTAGCTGCGAGTAGTGTCAAAACCTTATGGAAGCAGAACACTAAGGTCAAAGAAAATATGTCACCACTTATCCACTGAAAGAAAAAACTTCAACCCCACAATGGCCTATGGGAGTACATTTTGTTGGATGGATATCATACTCTGAGAGATGATTGTCTAATACAATGAGAAGTGTACATATATTATCACAATGCCCCTCACAATCAGACCCTATAGTTGTGTCCTATAATATTAATTATATTATACTATTTAATTATACATTATGACTATCATATAATTATTAATTTGAATAATTAGTCTGAAATTGTGTTTTTCATATTTATTTATACATGAAAATATTCGGAAAAATAATAAAAAAAATGTTGAATCTAAATACACAAGAAATTATGGTCTTGTTGTAGCGACTACAACCACCCTCCAAAATTTTTCCTTAGATTCGTTTTCGAGCCTCCCTACCAACCATCCTCAGCAGCATGTCTTGCACTATCTAGTACATAGGCTTCATTGGCTTTTCAACAGCTTGCCAGCCTGTGAATGTTAGTTTGCTTCAATGCCCACAAAAGTTTCCATTTTGGACTAGGGATAGTTGCTAGCTGAGCAGCTACCTCAAAAAATTGCGCAATTCTGGAAGGGAACTTACCTTCCCTCCAAAAATTGTGTAAATATGTTGGCTAGTCTTTTGGGCTCAGAAATTACACAATACAATAAGACAATCTTCCTTGGGAAAATTGCATAATTTGACCCAGCACTATAGCTCAACCCATAAATTATGTAATTTTGGGCAACAATCACCCGCTCCTCCTAGAAATTATGCAATCCCTCTGGGACAACCAACCCAGTTCCTCTCAGAAAGTGCGCAAATCACTCTCTCAATCAAGTAACCTGTTGTATGTGCCTCCAGGATGACGAGTTCCCTCCAAAACCGAGTGAAACTGATTTGCATGCATGGGTTGCTCTTCCTGAAATAGAAAAAGGAAGTATGAAAAAGGCATCACTAGATCTAGGGATCTATTTTTAGCTATTGGAGGTTACATGCAATGCTCATTTTAGAAACCTCTCGCCAAATGTCGCTTGTTCCTAGATTTGTAGCATGCATGTCATAACCTAAATCTTATCAAAAATCATGAGTCGGACACTGCAGATCTCATTCCTCACATCGACCTTACAACTCTAACATCCCACATTACATTGAGGAGCCTTTGGCACTTTCAACTTAGTCGTTTCATGGTAAGTTTGATTTTCATGTCTTGCGCTGCGTTTCTGTTGCTTTTTATGTTTCGCTTTGTGTAAGTGTTGTCTGCCTAATTTCAATGAGTGTGTGTTGTCTTTTGTATGTATGTTAGCTTTTAGAAGCATTGTCTCTATTTTCGTTCGAATCTCGTTACTGTCATATGCATGACACTATTTTACACTAACGGCTGTCATTGTGGTGACCCACTTCAAACACATGCATGTTTTCCCATTTTTTGAACCCTGCACTTATTATTTGCATGTATTATCATTCACCCTTTTATACACTCAGTTTCACCATTCATTCAGACTTCTCATGCTTTCAGTTGCCCGTCAGCAGGTCTAGGCTGCCTTGGCTTGGACCTTGTCTTGCCTGGCTAGAATTGCACATTTATGGAAGTGAAGGCTCTTCCTTCTCTCTAGAAATTACACAAGTCTGGCCTAGCACTGACCTGCATGCTTGCATTGCACAATTTTAGGAGGCAGTGCCTTGCTAGCCCCAAAAACTACGCAATGCAGTTTGTTGGTTTGCATGTCACTGCTGACTAAAATTGCACATTGCACAGTTGCAATCCTCAGCAGGCCTAGCTGGACTATGCATTGCACAGTTCCAGAAGTCAGTCAACATCTTGATAGCCTAGACTATGCCTTGCGCAGTTTTGACAATTAGCCTCCCAGTGAAAATTGTGCAATCTTCACAGACAATCACACAGGTATGTTGCATATCAGTCCTTCTATTTGTTTTGGTTTTCAATTGATAGATTGCTTTCCATGAGATTTTCTATGTATTTAGGTACCATAGGTGTTCGTCTACCTCTCAGCAGCACATGAACAATGGCTTCTAGGATAGCAAAGTCAAAGACATCGTTAAGAGTGCAACTGGGGATGCAGTTGATCAAGTGTCTATGAACTTGCCTATCTATGAAGACATCAAGTTGTTCATGGAAAAGGATATCATATGAAATGGCAGTGACATCACAATGAGCAGCACCATCAGCAGCAGCAAAAAGTAGCACACCTACGTGTGATAAATGTAAGAGGAAGGTTGTTGACACCGCAGAGGTGGAGCAAAGTTGCAAGATAAAGCAAATCCACTTGTGATGAAAGAAGCTTTGGAGATTGAGGCTATGAGGTGACAGTGCGACTAGAAAATCACGTGAAGATAGAGAGAGATATGGAGAAAGATTTGTAGGTGTTGAAGTGGAAACTCAAGGCAGAATAGGAGCTGCACAGATGAGAGATAGAGTTGTAGCAGGAATATGTACAGCAGGAGGTGCAACACCCACAAACTGATGAAACTCTGCCCATATAGGTTATAAACCTAGCCCAACAGTTAGCACGGAGAAGACAAGGTGAGTAGTGTTGTTGATCACATGCATGGGTGTTCAGGATCATGGATGTCATTATGCACATGCATGTGATCCCACCCCATTTTGCACACTAACCAAGGAAAAGATAAGAAGCAAGTCCGACTAGTTCTAAACGTGTATTTCAACAAGATGATGCACATGGTCACTAGCACACACTTGGAGATCAACACAGACACTCTGCATCAGTATGTTGTTGGTCTAGTTGTGCTCAAGATGATGATGCACATGTTATCAGATGAGTTAGACATAGGAGCCATATCATTGTACTCAAATGCAACAGAGGCAAGAGTTCGCTTTCAGTAGGATGTCACCATTGAGCGCACATACACCATCGCGAACGACCATGCTTGGGATTAGTTTTCCACCATCGATCATAGCCAGGATGTCGAAGATTTGGTCTTACCACAATTGTCTGTGTGTTAGTGATAGTTTGCATGGGTTGGTCAAGCCTATTTTGTCTCACATGTGTACATGTGCAGATTGTATGTAACATCTTATAAAGTGGAAGTCCAAGTGTCGATAGTTAAATGTAACATTCTTAGAGTAGTTGAAGAGTAATGAGGGTAGGTGAATAGTCACATAGGGGAATGTCAAGGGTCACCCCACTCTTTTCTATTAATAGTACCTCATAACTCAATGTAGAGACTTTTGGTTAGCCAAGCTTCCAATAGGAGCACCTTAGAGCAATATTGGAGAGTATTGTAATGAGCCTTGGCTTCTCCACAGTGCAGAGCTAGAGTAGGCAGAAGTAACTGTAATGTTTTGCTATCAAGACTAGTGGTTGCTCATGGTTGTACTGTATGATTGGAACTTTCACTTCTAAATATAGTAGAGCCATCACATTTCATGCATATGTTTTTATTGTATTTTAGCTATCTTGGTTACTCTAATGATATATGTATTGTTTTCTTACACATGCATGTATGGACTCTTTCTATATAAGTATGCATGAATCTTATTGATATGTGTGTTTGTTTAACCATCACTTTTGATTGTTAGCTTACTTTCCTTCCAATTTGTGATACATCTTTTCTGGTGTGTTCCCTTCTAAGTCGCATGCTTTCACAAGTTTCTAAGGGGTGCACTCACCCCACTTTCCCTGTGTTAGAATTGTTCATGCACCTTCCTTGGCTTGCCGCACATGTCACACCCATGATAGTAACAAGGACATATTACTTGCCTCTGCCCATAACCACGGTCAAGGCGATACTGTACGACCTACTACTGGAACTCCTACACCAAATACTCTGAGGTCTAGTTGGGACTTCTTATCAGGGAGATGCCATGACATGTTTGCGGGTCCAACACTGTCAACAGGTGCCTCAGTGTTTCTCTAGTGGTTATCCGCTCATTGTACCAATTTCTCCCATGTCCTCTACTACTTTTGGTGAATTCCTCTTTGATGATGTCCAATAACAATGCAATGGACATTTATTCTCAATGTTTTTCTAAGCCAAAGGGAAGCTCCACAAGTAACAACCAAAAAGTAGCCTCAAATATATTATTGGCGGGAAAAATGAAGTAATTATATGACAAGCCAAGAAACACTACACGTTAATCATCTTCCCTTTAATATTTATTAATAATTTCTTTGCATGATAATGTAATACTAAAGTCTCAAGTAGGGACATCTAAAGTTATTCATCCATCAATATCACCTTTGAGGGTTCTTAGTAGTTAATACTTCTTATTACACACATAGTAGATCACCAACTTCAAGGATAGCAATATAAACACAACAGAAATGGAATTAAAAGAAATGATAGGAAGTCAAATGCGACTAATCTTGAGTCAAGAAAATGGAAATCCCTTCACATTAGCAAGGAATTCTTAGGCACTAAAACAAAAAATCCTTCCATTGCATCATTTTCACCTTTTCTTTAATTTCTTTAATTGAGAACATAACTTTCAGAAGAAAAAAAACTCATTGAAAAAGGTCTCAAAATGCTAACAAATGCTCGAGTGATTATCGTATCAATTAAACAGAAATGAAATCATTTGATATGATTTTAACTTGTAGAATATATTAAAGAATATGAAGCTTCATCCCTTTCTCCTAATCAAATTGTAATCCATGGGTTCCAATCAAGTAATCAATTTCCCTCCAAGACAGTCAAGAGATCACTTCGCGAAGGACTTCTTGAAGCATTGGGATAGTAGAAATAGAATTAACTAGGAGGTAAATCAAGCACTTTAGTGGGTTCTCCAAAATATTTGAACGCATCTGAAAATGATTTTATACTCCCTCCAGACATTTTATAACAAAAACCATTCAACTGCGTCTCATTTATTTTCCACCTTTCTGTAATATGTAATTATTTGAGCAAGAATAAAGCATTCATAAATATTGTCATGAAAGAGGAATCTTCATAATCCTAATAAGTTGGGCTTTGAAAAATAAATAATTTCATGTAGTGAATAAATCTTACATGGTAGATTTCAATGATTAAAATGACAACTTTATTCTTAATCACATTACAACAAAAATAAATTCATCCCTAACTAGTTGGACCTAACAAATCAAGAATTCCATGTAGTAAAGTAAACTTACATGGTAGATCACAATTATTTGCAATGGCAACTTTATTCTTGATCTTTTTACAACATAGATAAATTCAAGAGTACATGTATATATTTCCTTATCTGAGACAAACTTTGAACACATTCCGAGATTTCGTAGAAATGTAATAATACGATTTACCTATAGGACATGAGAAAGCTCTCTACATCTAACACCCTTCACTATACTATAATGTTATTGAGACACCATCTCATGGCATTAGAATCATGTATATAGATAGTGTTATATATATACTTTGCAACACCTATTCAACACTACCTTCAAGCTTCAAATTCATCAATTGATTTACTTTAGTAGAAAATTCTAGTGGGATTTCATTAAATACAACCCGAAAAAAGCCATTTATGATAGTTGTTGTTGCCTTCTCTAGATCTATCCCCCTTTGCAAATAGAATAACTGATATTCCCTAATTTTTGAGGTACTTGCTTCATGTTCAACATGGGCTATTAGGTTCTTCATGTGGAAAAGGTTACAAATATTAGATGTACAATGGAAACACCATCTACTCAACATGATATATGGCAGTAAAAAAAACCTACCCAAGATCCCACTTAAAAATTAAAAATGTTGCAAATAGGAGATGTCTTAAACAATGTCAACTATTTAATTGCATAATCACACTAAAATAGAGAAATCTTTAAAATGTTGAAAAGTGTGAAAAGAATGGAGTTGGAATATTATAGTTACCTCATGGTAGATATAGCTATGTAAAATTTAACTTCTATCTAAAACAAGTAAATGTAACTTCTATAGCTACATGAAATTTAACTTCTATATAAAAAAATAGAGCTGGAATATTATAGTTACGCTAGGGTAGATATAGCTACGTCAAACGTAACTTCTATATAACATTCTAAATATCATGTTTTCAATCATTTAAGAGACTAACATATTTTTTTTTATCTTTGGGTAATAACTTAATACTTCAAAAATAGCATTGAATTAGTTCTTCACCAACCAATGGGAAATTTTTAAACCAGTGAGAAAATGCTTACTCATTCTCCTATCATAATTATGATACTAGTGTGAAAATGCTTACTCATTCCCCTACCATATTTTTGATATTTTATTTGTGTGGATTTAAGATAGTGTAATGTAACTTCTACCTATTTGACAATTTAAATGTAAAAAATTATCTAGACTGAAGTTATACAATTAACATATGCACAATAAGATACAATATGCATTAGATATAAGTAATATGATATTTACATGTTATATCAAGGCAAACATTTTCTCATCTCATTAACTCTTATCTTATAGTTGGTGATGGATATAACCTTTAAAATTACGAGTCATCATTGTCATATCTTATATTTGATGATGGAAATAGCTTTTAAAAGCATCAACCTTGTTTGTTATTTTATGTAGGGCCAATTTAAATGGAAGTTCTCATAATTTTATTCAATATTATCTTGTACAACTCAAAATACAGTTATGTGGGGGTGGTGTTTCTAATGATTTTCAAACTTGTTTTAATTACCTAAATTTGGCCTATTTAAAATAAATAGGGGCGATGTTTCTAGTGATTTTCAAACTCATTTTAATTACCTAAATTTAGCCTATTTAAAGTAAATATTTGCACTGACTAGATCTTATCTTCAACTCAGTAACTTTGCTTGAGGGAATCTTCATGACATCCACCATCTCTGAAAATTATGAAATATTAGTAGTATCTTACAATAAATAGACAATGTTGGCATATAATATTTTATTGTGTTTTTTACTCCGTGTCACAAATGTATTGATATTTTATGATTCTTAGTTTCGATTTACATGCTAAGACTGGATTCATCATGCTTTCTGGGATTTTTAGTTGTGCACACATCTTATTGCCCACTTCTAATTGTATAAAAAATAGAGAGTATGCAAAATGACATGCAATGACATGTTGGTGTCTATTTTACTCAATGATATGCTTGATTTTTTTAACCCATTCCAATCCTACCACAATGAAATTAAGAGAGAAATGGACACAAAAAGGAATATCAATAAATGAAATTAGAGACTTTAGAATGCAACTCAAATTGTACCTAAATTTAATGATAAGTATTTGCATCTACCTGGTCACCAATGAACACCAAATCAAACTATGAAGATTTACTTACATTATGAGAATTTGGTTGCACCTGCACTAATCCTCTGTAGTAGTTTCTTGACTTGCCTACATATACAACTTTAGAAACAATCCTAGTCCTACAATTCTTCACTATATGGATCATCTTTGTCCCCCCCTATTGATAGTTATTTTTCAAGGCAACAAAATAAAACTCTCCAATTACATCATTGCCTTTTAAAACAATGCTTGAGTATTTCCAAGTGATTTTCGAACTAGTCTCTACTTAGGTCCATGAATTCCTTGATTTGTCTCCATCATACAAACCTCATTTCATAATAAAATTACAAAATCTGATGTCTGCATTCCTCGTCCCCGACATAACAATTCTTTACAGTGGAATACTTTATAATTGCTCCCTTAGTGTAATAGAGATCCACTATTGTAGCATGGAGATGATTGGTGTCATAAAATGGTGTAGTGCATCTTTCAATATATGTCACATAAATCCTCTCACCTCACAAAACTCCTCTCATCTACAACAATGAGAGTCCTCTCAAACTGTCTAGTCTCCATCTCATTCATCCTTAAATAAATGGGTATTCCCATGGGTGACAAAGTGTGCTTGGGGATTTAATAAAAGGAGCTATCACTAAAAAAAAAAACACAATGCAACATAACAATTATTAGCAGGAGGAATAACCCTGCTAGCTACTTCCTAACTATATCAAGATACTCTCGAATTACCTCTTATAATGAACAAAAGAGAACCTCAACTACCTATAGAGTCTACCTATGCATGGTAGCAATGAAAACACTATAAAAAAAAACATCTACAACAACGTTGGTAAATCTCTTCTTTTATTCAATGGCATGGCCAAATTTTGAAAAGTATCAAGCAGGTCAGGGTCCACTCATCGAGGCTCCTCTTCTTCTTCTACTCTCTTTGCTTAGGTTCAAAATAATAGCAAAGCTACTGGAAATTTATGGGTGGGTAAAAGTTATCAGACCTTTTGGGTTCTTCCATTTTTTATCATTGTTTGTAAGCATTGAATCTAAATTGCAAAAGCCGTTCAGGTTCCTTCTTTTTAGCTGAAATTAACCTAATCTTTGGAGAGTTGTAAGGTTTAAGGGATGTAAGTATATTCTACTTAAAATATATTAACATGGTTTAAAACTATATCCATTGAGATTAGAATCTAAGGATGAAACATAAAATATTTTATGTTCATGATTACAAGAAATTTTAATTTCATGTAAGAAAGTTTGAGGAAGGTCTAGTATTTGCATCCTACCATAAAAATTTCTTTCATCACTCAGCCCTCTGAATTTGGGCATGGTAGAGTCCATTACACAAACAATCAACCACTAAAAAAAAGGTGAAAAGAAAAACTAAAATTTCATGTTTTGACCCTAGAAAAGTTAGGGAGGAGCGAATTGATCTGTACAATAAGGACATGCAAAATGCTTACTTGTCCATCATCTTTTGATGAATTGTTTCCACAATCAAGATATGCACTATCATAATCATTAAACCTTTGTAAAATAAGGACATGTAAAATGCTTACTTTTGCATTGTCTTTTGATTAATTGTTGGCTGAAATCAAGATCTGCATTATCATAATCATTAAACCCTCAACTATAGATAAAATGTATGCTTTGATCATATAAACCCTTGAAACTGTTTACCCGTAAGAATAAAAATCATCTTTAGTAAAAAGGAAGAACTCTCTAGAGTCCAAATTCATGTGCATGTACAAATGGCCAAACCCTCGAAATTCTTTACCCATAAGAAAAAAAATAATATTTAGTAAAAAGGAAGAAATCTCGAGATTCCAAATTCATACCCATGTACAAATGGCCAAAATCTCCACACCCAGTGCCCTTCCCCTTCCTCCATCTAATCGTTGAATCTCTACTAAGGTGTTTCTCATGAAAACTCCATTTGGGAAAAATCTCCATGCCCAATGACCTTGCCCTTCCTTCATCTAATTGTTGATTCTCTCCTAAGTTATTTCTCATGCAAACTCCATCTAGGGTTCAAATCCCATGAAATCCATAGATCACATTCATGGCATTCCTTCTTCTTGAATTTCCAAGGCAAAGACAAATGCAGTGCTACAATGTGATGTTGTAATATGTAAATATTTTATTTAAACCAAACACTAAACTGGAAATGGAAAAGAAAAGAAATATTTATAATGGAAAAAATAAAAGAAATATTTATAATATAAAATAAAATATATAAATTGCAATTGGGTTAAATGATTTATTTTAAATAATAATTTTTTATTTAGAAGAAGTTGAAAATGATATTGGGATGAGTTTAAACATTTAAATATGGCCTCAATTAATAATAAAAAGTTAAATTAATAAAAGTAATAAAATTCAATTTGTTATATTTTGATTTTGTTATTAACTTGTGAATAGGATTTATTACAATACCATGGGCCAATGGCATGGCTTATGAATACTATAAGTCCAAAAACCATAACTTATTTCACAACCAAAATATTTTATAACAATATGACAAGATTCTTAGCCGTGGATATTCACTCTCACATTACGGTACATATTATTAACTTGTAAAAAATAGCCTTTGTTACAATACCATGGGTCAATACCATGGATTATCAATACCGCCCACAAAACATAAATTATTTCACAATCAAAATATTTTATAACAATATGACAAGATTGTTAACCATGGCTATTCACCCTCAATTTAGCATGGATATTAAATTGTAAATCGACTTTGTTACAATACCATGGCTTATCAATACCACATGCAAATAAACCATAACTTATTTCATAGTAAAAATATTTTATTTTAATTTAATTTTACAATCTAAAAGGGAAAATGTTACAATTTCAGATATATCTAAACCCTCTATCCTCATGACTACTAAAAATGTTCCCATAGAAATTAAATTAAGGTTTTAATAAAATTAAGGTAAGATGGATATATGCCGGTTCTTTATATATATAAAGAACCGACATAGATCCATCTTAGCTAATGATCCAAGGGATGAGAGCAAGAAAATTGACTAATTATAATATATTAAATATAGTGCATGATTTTTTAAAGTTTTTCATTATTTTATTTTCTTTGACACGATTGATCCAAAATATAGACATAGATCCATATTAGCTAAGGATCCGAGGGATGAGAGCAAGCAAATTGACTAATTATAATAGATTAAATATAATGCATGATTTTTTAAAGTTTTTCATTATTTTATTTTCTTTGACATGATTGATCCAAAACATAGGTTTAATCTTTTCCAACCAATTAATTTTTGGAGTTGGAGTGGGAGAGAGAGGGAGGAAATAACAAAGACATAGAGAGATAGAGGTGGAGAGAGAGAGGAGTGAGAAGGGAGAGATGGAGAGAGATTGAGGGAGAGAAGAGAGGAGGGAGGAGAGAAGAGGAGAGGATAGAGAGAAGGAGAGAAGGGGAAGGGAGAGTGATGGAGACATAGAGATGGAGACAGACAAGAAGGGGGGAGGTAGTGATAGAGTTGGGCGGAAGAGAAAGAGAGAGGAAGAGTGATTTGGGAGTGGGGGAGAAATAGGGAGGTGGGAGATAAGGGATAGAGAGGAAGGAAGATAGAGATGAGGAGAGAGATATGGAATTGGAGGGGGCAGGAAAGGGAAGGAACAAGAAAAACATAGAGGGAAGAAGGGGGAGAGAGGGGGGGTGATAAAGGAGTCATGGAGAGAGAGTGAGGGATAGAGGAGAGCGGGAGAGAATAGAGAGACATATATAGATAGATAGGGAGAGTAGGGGAAGAGGGAGATACACAGAGAAGGGGAAGAGAGGGAGAGAGATTGTGTGTATGTTTGGGGGGTGAGATAGAGCGAGGGAATAAAAAAGAGACACAAACACAAATATAGATATTATATAGTATTATATAACCAACCTAGATCCATATTAACCCTATAAATATAAAGTGCTAAGAGGGATCCAATCTCTTGAGGTGCAAAAATTTCCTCAAGTTTTACACTAGAAAAAAAGGTTTGCACCTCGAGAGATTGGATCCCTCTCGGTGCTTCATAGATTTGGGGTTAAGATGGATCTATGTAGGTTAATATCAATTTAAAGTAACTTTAATTTGATATTATAGACTTAAAAAATAAAATTGCTCTTAAAATTAATTTGAAATTGGAACTAGATCCAATTAGATTCAATGAACAGATTTTTAAAAAATACATAAAATAATTTTTTTTTATTAAAGAATATATTTTTAAAATTACAAATTATTAGAGATAAATAATTCAAATTTGTCTCACCTATAGACCATGTGAGGATGAAGACGTGTTTAAGGAAGTATAACCTTTCAACCAATCTTTAACAACCTCTCAATCCCCTATCACTTGTAAGTTTAGATTTCTTGACACAATTAAGATTACTAACATAAAAAACTAATTCAGATTATTATAGTACTTGTTAGGTAGTTGCATTTTTTTTATGAGACTAAAGTAGTCATTCATGTTAGTAATTTTTAGTTGTATTACTTATTAGCTAGTTAGATATTTTAACCCATGACTAAACTAGTGATTTATGTTAGTCATTTTTAGTTCGGTCACTTAATATTCCTCATTTTTTGTAGTATTTGATTTTGAAAAGTTGTGGTGACTAATGTTTTTAGTCACCTAGTCACTAATTTCTCATTTTATAATAGTGTTGGGTGCCGGAATTTTTGAATCCTTGAGCTACTTGGTCAGTGGGATTCATTGAAGGAAAAGAACCTTAAGACCGAAGCTGGCTGGGACCAGGTGGTCTAGGGAGTCAGAGGAAGAAAACTAAATTGCTCCTGTGTATGAAATCAGCTCGGGGGGGGTACTAGAAGTGTTTCTAGTTCTTGTAGGTTGGGAGGAACGTTCATTTCCCCGTGGTTTTCTAGTTGGTAATTCAGTCAAATATGGATAAGTATATATACCTATGTTGAATAAATTGGTTTTCTTATGGAAACAACTTTTTTCTTTTCTTAATTTAAGACTATGCATTATCATAATTAAATGGTTCTTATTTTGTATGATAAAGGAAGATATTCCTACATGAACTCGTTTCTATGAAGAAATTAAGTGGATATAAGTCAAATTTTAACTTATGCATTCATATAAGAGCAATATTTGTATTCCTTTGCTATTATTGAAATTTATTGTTCTAACTTGAAAATAATAGAGCCAATAAATGATAATTGAAACTGGAAGGTATATTCATGTAAGAATTTTGTAAGTATACATTTTCATGGAGAGAAAAATGACAAAGTGTCCTGCAAACTAGCATAGGAACCTTTCTTTATTAACCAAGATGAAATTGTATTATGGTACAGGGAAGCCGAGTTAGTTGCCTCAACGAACTAATGAATAGCACCCTAGGAACAATCTTCAGTTCTTCCTGTAAGCCAAAATGGAGCCATAGATAACTAAAATAATTTGCAGGTCATTTCCTTCATAATAACATAACGGAGAGTTTGGAGAACTAGAAGAAATGATGAAAGTACAACTAGTAACAAAAAAATATGTTCACAGTTAAAATGTAGAGATCTTTAACTACAACCCTCGGGTGTGAAATAACCAGTACATTCAACAATAACGACATGCATATATTCAAACTTTTCAAACTTGAATAAGATAATAACTGTTGACAATTTTCAATGAATGGGTCACAACCGTGACTACAAACTTTAGAACAATAATTAATTGCAGTTGTGAAATAGAGATACAGTCATTGAATTTGCATAAACATAGTTTGTAAGTTTACATCAACATTTTCAAATATCCATAGAGTATGGGCGAGATAAAAGGTCTCACATTCAGAATATTTTTACATTTCTATGGAATTATTAATTACATGACTGAGGGTTAAGTGGCCGAAAAGCTCCCACAACAAAATTATACAATTATTTCAAATTTTAATGGTCATTGGCCTTGCAAACAAGATTTTAACTAAGCCCCAAAATTTGGAATGATGGGAACCAACATGCAATAAAAAAATTACATCCTCAATCTATGACATAACACAAACCCTTGCTGTAATGAGATAGGTAAAAGCCCTAGTGCTCATAAACCATGCAAAATTCCAGAGATTCAACCAGGAAATGAAACACTTGACTCGATGAAGAACTCCTAAAGTTTGATTTAATATCAGGACTAAAACCTAGAAACTCAAGTAAGTGCGTCTGAGGGAAGCATTGTAAAATCACTCCTACGAGAGGCTAAATCACGAACTAGGTCCTCTATGGAAAAAGGGGGCAAAATGGGTAATAGAAAGTATCAGAGAGAAAGAATTATTACATAAAATAACTCAAAAATTGACAATGTTACCTCGAAGCAGAGAGAGGACCGTTGCAAGCCATGTCATGGATAGGTTGCTGAATGAAGCAAGTTTGCACATTGAATTTGAGGGTCCTTTGATGACAGAGGGCTCAAATAATACAATACCCTACATAAATTCATGGTACAAGCTAGTAAAATGGTAGAGAATGTAAACGAATCTCAGGGTTGTTACTCAAATTAATGACCCTAAAAGAAAAATTATACCATGGAATTTCTAAAGGGAGGGTGTGCATCTAGGTGATGCCTGGCATGTTGTATGCATTGAAAAGAAGTTGTGTCAGACACTACCTAGCAAACCTACTAGTAGTCTAACCCTCGAACCGACAGAAGTTGCAGAGCAAGGCGGAGCAAATTGCAGACTGATGGGATGAGGTTTTGGGTCATGCACAGGGAGATGGTAATTACTCTCTATTTCCCCATGGACCTCCTTAGTCATTGATGAAAAATCCAAACATCGTATCAATAAATTAAAGGGAAATCCTAAGGAGGTCAAATGTCGTTGATTTTCCATTAATCCTCCGAAGGAGAACAAGCCAACTAAATAACACTTGCAAGAGCCTAGAACATCCGCGGATCCTGGCTTACAAGAACCTCGGGATGGTCGAAGGGGGGGTTAAACAATAGTATTAAAATATTATTATTGAACTGTTCTAATACAACTAATGTCTAGAACCATAACTTAAAAATAATAATAATAATAATAATAAATAAATAAAAAAAAAATAAAATAAAATAAAAATAAAAATAAAAATAAAAATAAAAAATAAAAAATAAAAAATTATTGTGTTACATATATGTTGTTATGTGAACAAGTATAAGTAAATTCTATGTTATATTAATGCTAAAACAATAGTGAAATATTGTCAATTTTTTTTTTGTGATACATTATACGTGGTAATAGAGCCAGGTCCTACACTCAGGACCTGATTGTATGCAAACAAAAATGTGTTTTGTGTGTTCATACCGAGACAGAAATATCGTTATGAGGAGAAGAGGTGGATTCAATTAGAGAATGAATCTCATAACAACACTGTCGCAATGATGGAAACAAGGCAGCAACTCCTGTTAGAAATGGCAACCCTTTGGACTGAAAATGAATGTTTGGTACGTGAGGAAGAACGCATTATGAAGAGCTTAACAGATAGACAAAACCATCATAATTTGAAATCAATCTCTGATAATGGTAATGGAGCAGATCTCACAGAAGGAGGGTAGACACTATACCAGAAGGAAGTCAAACACAAGAGTCCAAAGGGAATCATAAAATGTAAGGAAAAGAGTCTGAAGACACATCAGATAGTGACAGACGTAAAAAGGAAAAGAAATAGAAATTTGATTTTCAAGGAAAATTTAAGAACATTTAGCGTCCAAGTTATGATGGCGAAACTAAGGAATTAGTAGAGTCTTGGTTAATAAATATAACCAAGTACATTCAAATCTATGATTATGATGAAAATTTAAAATCTTGGTTAGTTGTTTATGAGTTACAAGGTAAGGCTACCTTATGGTGGGAGGAAGTAAAAGCGGTGCATGGTGTTGATGAGAAGTCAATTACTTGGGAAGCATTCCAGAAGCATTTTAGGAATAAATATCTCACAAAACGATTTTATGATGATAAAGCTAAAGAATTTCATGAACTAAGGTTTGGGCAGCTAACTATGGATGAATATTTGGCCAAATTTACCTCTCTATTACGATATGTACCATATTTACAAGAGGAGAAAGCTAAAGTGCATAGGTTTGTTAGTAGTTTTCAAATGCATATGAAGGAACAACTTGAGTTTGATTATCCTAAAACTATGGATGACACTGTAAGGAAAGCATGAATATGATATCAGCAAATGTAGAAAAAGGATAATGGTAAAGGTTGGATCAGTAAGAAGGGACAAAGAACTGCACAAAATAGTAGAAACAACAGAACAATTAATCCCATAAATACTTTCAGGTGACATGAAGAAAAAAATGTGGAGAAAAATCAACATAAATTTCGACCTCTGAATTAGACGAGACAAGTAGAACCATCTACTAAGTCTAAAGATAATCAAGATAGAAACCCCTGTTGCAATGTTGGGGCTGTGGGGGACCACATTATCTTAAAAAATATCCCTACTATGGAAGACTTGAACCAGTTAACAACATACAAGAAACCTATACAATGGGGGAGGTGGTAAAGATCATATTGAAAATTAATGTGGCACTCGAAGATCGTCAAGCGGAATATAAACCCAGCATGATTGAAGTTGAAGGTAAGTTGTTCAAGCACGTTGTTTCTATTTTAATATATCCTGGCGCTAGTTTAAGTTATGTGAGCCCTAGCATAGTAGAGTTATTTCAGTTACAAACTCAGAAATTTAAAACTCCATGGCTGGTACAACTAGCCATATGAGCAAAAAGGTGTGTGAGGGCTAATGTAGAAAAATGTTTAATTGAGTTAGTTGATCAACCCATAAGAATATACTTAAATGTTCTACCTTTGGGGTCCTATGATGTTGTAATTCGAATTGGTTAGTTAAAGCCCATTGGCCTTTGGTTAATTGGAAGGAAAAAATTGTTAGTTACCTGAACGAAGCAGGTGCCAGATGTGAGATTTAGGGAGTTAAACAGACCATACAATTGAGACCGATTACTGCTTCCCGGTTAAGAAAATTCTTACGAAAAAGCTTCCAGATATATGCAGTGCAGGTGAGTTATGCTACATCTAAGTAGAAGATGTTTGATATGGGGAATCTACGTGTAATTCAAGAATTTGCAGATGTATTCCCTGAAGAGATACTGGCGTTGCCAGCCAAAATAGATATATATTGCACTATCAAATTAATTCCAGGAGTTGCCCTAGTATTGATAGCTCCCTACAGGATGAGTATGCGAGAGCTCACTAAATTTAAAATTCAGTTACAGGAATTGTTGGATAAAAACTACATACGCCCTAGTGTATCCCCATGGGAAGATCCATTGTTATTTGTTCGAAAGAAAGATGGCACCTTAAGATTGTGTATTGACTATCAACAGTTAAATAAATTGATTTCAAAATATATATATCCACTGCCCAGAATTGACGATCTGTTCAACCAATTCAAAGGTGCTGCGATATTCTCAATCTTGACTTATGATTAGGGTACCATCAGATTATAATAAAAGAGGAATGTATATGTAAGACTGCATTCAACACTCGTTATGGAAATTATGAGTTTGTAGTCCTACACTTTGGATTAAATAATGCCCCGACTACATTCATGAGTCTTATGAATGGGATCTTCCACCCATACCTTGACAAATTTGTATTAATCTTTATCGGTGACATTTGGATTTATTCTAAAATTCTAGAAGAGCATACCAAGAATTTGCAAACTATGTTGTAGGCCTTACATAAACACCAACTATACACAAAATACAACATGTTTGAATTCTTTAAGGAACAAATATAGTATCTATGGCATATTATCACACAATACGGTGTAGCAGTAGATCCATAGAAAATGAAATAAATAATGGAATGGCCCGTCCCTTAGAATGTGGTAGATATTTGTTCTTTTTGGGGTTGGTCGGGTACTATCATTGCTTTATTGAAGGATTTTCTAAAGTGGCTCAACCCTTAACTTCCTTGCAGAAAAAGGGGAAATTATTCAAGTGGCCAACAGAATGTCA
The DNA here is from genome assembly GCA_031772625.1 of Pinus tabuliformis. NCBI lineage: Eukaryota > Viridiplantae > Streptophyta > Pinopsida > Pinales > Pinaceae > Pinus > Pinus tabuliformis. The sequence continues at coordinate 1,441,814,230 of CM062818.1, read as the reverse complement.
ACACAGTTTTGATTGATTGAGGCACTTGCTAACTGTTATGCCCATTTTAAGGATAAGATATATGAATAAAGATTTCCTGGTTTGTAAGGATGTGTCAAACAAGAATTTGGGGCATGTTGATGCAGGAAGGTCAAGTGGTGGCATATGAATCACGAAAAATAAAGGAGCATGAGCAACACTACTCATCATATGACCTAGAGCTTACGACACTAGTTCATGTTTTAAAAATCTAGTGGCATTATTTGTTACGAAAAAAATCATTCTTATGATAGACCACAGTAGCCTAACTAATTTCTTTCATCAACTAAATTTGAACACCCATCTGGCAAGATGAAATGGATTTTTAAGTGATTTAACTTTGACATCAAGCATATGAAGGGAAAGGAAAATCAGTTGATTGATGATTTAAGTCAGAACTTAAAATGTATTTATAAGGTTTCTACTAGTGATCTGAAAATGGGGCTCTTATGCTTATTGTCTAACTTACAAGAACCTCTCCCACTTCCAAAGCTTTAAATATTACCAAGTCTTCATGTTTAACCAATGCGGAATTGATAATATGCTTGAAATAAAGGTGTATGCTTATGTCTACTTTAGAACTATTCATGTGTTATCAATATTCTATTGTTATGTTGATACAACATATATATAACAGTAAACAATGCAACAAGAACACAAAACACACAAAATAGCAATTTAATTAGGAGTTCACCCAAAACTCTTGGGCTACATCTCTGTGAGATCTAGTAAACTCTGCTAGGCTCTTTGGGATTATGGCAAAGTCCTTTTTACAAGATCTTGGCTCAACTCCACTATTTTACATAGAAACATTGGGTTTAGACACCATATAATGCCTGACACTTGAGGCTCTCGGCTTTCTGGCTCTCGGCTCTCACTCTGGATCTTCGACTCTGGCTCTAGCTCTTGGCTCTAGCTCTTAGCTCTAGCTCTTGGCTCTGGCTCTTGGCTCTGGCTTTGGCTCTTCGGCTCTAGCTTAGCTCTGGCTCTTCAACTCTGGCTTGTTGGTCGTTTGCAACCTTCAGCTCTCTGGATTTTCACTTGAACTTCAAGAGACCCCAAAGACTCCCTCAACTGCTCTACACAGTAGCTCTTCAGCTCTCTCTACTCTCTCGGCTCTGCAACTACTTTCAGCATTCAACTTGCTCTCAATTAAGCTCTCTAGGCTCCTTTGAGGCATTTTCCTGGCTTTTCGGTTTCCCTAGTCGTTTCCCTGCTTTCAATCATTCCCCTATGGCTTTGTGGTTTCTCTGTGTTATCTGTTCGACTGGCCATTTGGCTCTGCGGATTTCAAAAACACTTTCTTGTAGCATGGACTAATGATTAGGGGCTTTTACAAAAGGAATCAGGGCCATTTCATAGGAAAAAACCCACAAATGGTCATTCTCGACTTACACAGGAAAATACACAGAAAACCTGTAAAAATATACCCAAACATGATCTATCGGACTTCAAAAGCTATGAAATCCACCTTATATTCCATCAGGTCTGCCTTTTAATCACCTATCACATCTCCACCGTTGATCTAGGAGATCTAGATCCAACAATGGTGGTTCATTTTGGGTAACTCTTTCGTACGGGGGTTAACCACACGATAAGGGTGGTTTTCTCTCTCCTCGACCTGGACATGTGGCAGCCATTGTATGGGATTGGGTGGAACCTAGCAAAAACCATTTACTGCCCATGGCCCACCAGAAATCCTGCCTGTTTCGTGATTTCCTTTGTATTTCAAAAATACAATAAAACATGAAAATCCCATAAAAGTGGCTTTAAACGGACTTGAAATAATATGTATTTGCATTAAAAACCCTTTTGGGTCTGGTTTCATCACTTTATTTGCATCTATTTGGCTTTTCATTCATTTAACAAAAATGTGATTTACATTGAAAAAACCCTTTCTCCGAACTTGAAATATATCAAATATCGCTTATAATTTTATCGGGTCCGGTTGTTTTATCAGCATCAAGGGTCGTCAATGACCGATCCACCAATATCGGTGATCACAGTCACAAGTCGCATGGCCCGAGGGTCCTTCCGTTTTGGGATCGCCAATGCTGATCCGTCGACATCACAATCGCATTATGGCATTGGCCAAGGGCCTTTGCCTTATGGGTGCATATGCCTACCTCTGACCTGATCCACCGATCCGATCATCAGCGATTGTTCATCAGGGGTCCCTTCCACCAGACCTTAAGTCCTCGTCTTTGCCTTATGTGATTTGATTTCCTCAAATAGCCTTTTAGGCCATTTTTAATGGAATTTGCCCCTTTTTCAAAGGATAAAGCAAAACTTCTTCCTGCGATAACTTCTTCATCTAAAGTCTGTTTTCACCCATTGAAGTTGCATTAGATTCAGAATGAAGAGACGTCTGCGATGAGACTATTTCTGAGAACAACATGTGACTTTCATTTTCCTCTAATTTACAAAGTATTTGTGCCATTTAGCACCCTTTACCTCTTATATGAAGTCTTTTAGACTAAGAGGTCTATTCAGGATCCATTTTTCTATCACACTTTCCCACTAAAGAACTTTTAGTCTCCAAAAGCCTGATATACTAATCTAAATAGTAAATGAGAGTGACTCACCCTCCTCTTTCAGCCTCCCTACACTTGCCTTGCATAGTGCCTTTATCCAAATTTTCTCACCACTTCCCTTCTTGGATGGGCTGGTCTTCCTGGGAAGAACTGTCTTCCTCCTTGCCTTCCTGCAGAACTCCTGTTGAAATGGTCACAGAAGGTAGTCTGAACTCCTCTACCTTGATCATTAATCCAAGGTGGCTCAAAAAAATGTGAAGTACATTTGCTCCACAAAACTTTCATTTGTACCTGTTGGACAAGCTATCGACAACAACAGAAGCACAGACAACAACTAGATGGCCTAAACTCCTGCTTCAAGAAAAGAAATAGATTTTCACATCTTGTGAACACCTCCCTATGTTACATCTTCATACAAATGATGGACTAGATAACAAGCCCACAAAACATGCCTTTAAAAAAATGACCCTTCAAGTCAAGGATGTAGAAAAATACCATTAGGACTCTTTTTCAGAAGATGAAACACTTCATCATTATCTCCATTTGGAGACCAAGTCAATCATGGCATCACATGCATGACAAAGTAATCAACCCTACAAGTTAATTACACATACATGTTCAAACACAAGGAAATCACCAACATCCCTATGTTCATGCATCTCAAGCTTATGCATGCATTTCATTCTCCAACTTTCACTTAAGCACATTGTACAGTCAAAGTTGAAATGAAATATAATGTTGCAGCAACAAAGTGAGTCTCCTGCTCAACTTCTCCGTTCACCTACTTGGTAAAATCATACAACTTGCATCCCATTAACAAAGAAATGCAAATAGATGGATCAATAGACATGCAATCTTAATTGGATAAGAACTCTAACCATTCCTCACCAATCCCTTTCAAAGGTACTACCTTTGTTTGCACATCAGCATCAACATGTGAATCATCCTGAAACACATCAATCATGGAATCTTCCTTTCCATTTCTGCCATCTTATCTTTCCACTTTCTTCAGCTTTGGTGGAAGCATTATTGGATTCAAAGTCCAACATTTCGGAGCAAGATGTCCTTGCTTATGGCAGTAAGTGCACTGCATGTGCATCCTCTTGACAGCATGATTTGCCTTGTCCAATGGACCTTTCGCTTCTTGCTTCTTTTCCTTCAAAATCTTCCTGTGTGTGGCCATTCTCTTCCAACATCTAGAAACATTATGGTTATCCAAACCAAAAAAGGAACAAGAAATTCTTTTTCCATCTTTATGTGGAAATTTATAATGCTTTTCACAATCAGAAGGAAAATGTTTAGAACCAAATTTATACCTACCTCTTTCACCTTTATTTCTTTCATCAAGAGGTGAATCAAATGAAGAAGTGGCTCCCTTTGGAACACCATCAATGTCTTCAAGTCTGTTGGATTCTCCCCAACTCTTTGGTTCAACTGTATGCTTCTAAACACCTGCATCCTGCAAATGATGTTTCAAGCTATTGCATTCCTCTTGAATATAAACTTCACACTCTGTAATGCAACTCCTTGGAGCTGTTTCAATGACCTTCATGGTAGCGTTGGAACTTTCTCCATAAGCTTGTACATAGCCAAGACCCAAATAATTAGACAGTTCCTCAACCATTATTGGTTCAACAATACCTTGTGCATGCTTTCCCAAGCCCTTTCCTTCATAGCCCATCTTGGACATTAGCTTGGAAACTATGCCTTTGGTATGTTTTTCAAAAGAACCAATATAAGCATTCTCATAAGAATTTGAAGACAAATTGGAATGTCTTACCTCTTCTTCAAGCTCATACTTAACCAAGGCTTCTTGGGCAACAAAGAGTTGTGTCTCCAACTCATGCATCCTTTTTAGGTTCATATTTGCAATATGAAGTTGCCTCTCCATTTCCTACAATTTGTCAGAAAGCAACTGCTTCTCTTCCTCCATGAAATTCAACTAATCTATAAGCATGTTTCTCTTCCTTCCATCCTCATACATTTCTCTCACCATATTCATCATGGTGGACAATTATTGCTTCATGTCTTCATCAAAGAAACTTGTGAAGAATGCAGAATTTGAAGACCCAGTTGTAGAAGTTGTCATTATACCAATGAACAAAAGAACTTCAAACAAGATTAATAAAGGAATTTATTCAACAACCTTTTGCAACAAACCTCTTGTGTTCCAAGGATTTCTTTGAGGTCCTTTGGGATAGAAGAATGCCTTCAGCCCTTCTTCCTATTTGTCCTTCCTGGACTAAGCTATCAATATCTTTCCCTTCACCTCTGCAAAATTAAACAATAGTAGTCTTCAACCAAACATACAATCAACCTCCAACCGTATAAACACCTTTCAGACAAGCAGTCTGATATAACCTTCTTTGAAGGTGGGGTTAATCAAACTTAGGCTCTGATACCACTTGATCTAAAAATGGGGCTCTTAGGCTTCTTGTCTAGCTTACAAGAACCTCTCCCACATCCAAAGCTTTAAATATTCCCAAGTCTTCATGATTAACCAATGCGGAATTGTGCTTGAAATAAAGGTGTAAACTTATGTCTATTTTAGAACTATTCACGTGTTTTCAATATTCTGTTGTTATGCTGATACAACATATATATAATAGTAAACAATGCATCAAGAACATAAAACACACAGAACAACAATTTAATTAGGAGCTCACCCAAAACTCTTGGGCTACGTCTCTGTGAGCTCTAGTCAACTCAACTAGGCTCTCTGGGATTATGGCAAAGTCCTATTTACAAGATCTTGGCTCAGCTCCACTATTTTACATAGAAATGACGGGTTTAGAGACCATTTTATCCCTGGCTCTTAAGGCTCTCGGTTTTCTCGCTCTTGCTCTTCAGCTTTAGCTCTGGCTCTTGGCTCTGGCTCTAGCTCTTCATCTCTAGCTTTGCCTATGGCTCTTCAGCTCTAGCTTCTTGGCCCTCTGCAACCTTCAGTGCTCTGGCTTTTCACTTGAACTTGAAGGGACCCCAAAGGCTCCCTCAGCTGCTTTTCGTAGTAGCTCTTCGACTCTCTCTGCTCTCCTGGCTCTGCAACTACTTTCAACATTCATCTTACTCTAATTTGAGCTCTCTGGGCTCCTTTGAGGCATTTTCCCGGTTTTTTGGCTTCCCCAGTTGTTTCCCTGCATTCAATCATTCCTCTACGGCTCTATGGCTTCTTTGCGATGTCTGTTCAACTGACCATCTAGCTTTGCAGCTCTGTGGCTTTCAAAATGCCTCATCGTCTGTTAAGACGCCCGCTTGTAGCATGTACTGATGATTAGGGGCTATTATAGAAGGAATTAGGGTCGTTTCATAGGCAAAAACCCACAAATGGTCGTTCTTGGCTTACAGAGGAAAATAAACAAAAAACCTGTAAAAATCTGCCCAAACACAGTCTATCAAACTTCAAAAACTATGAAATCCACCTTATATTCCATCGGGTCCACCTTTTAATTTCTTATCACATCTCCACCCTTGATCTAGGAGATCTAGATCCAAGAGTGGTGGTTCATTTCGGGCGGCTCTTTCATGTAGAGGTTATCGGGTGGTTTTTTCTCTCCTCAGCCTGGACACATGGCAACCATTGTATGGGATCGAGAAGAACCCAGGAAAAAGTATTTACCGCCCATGTCCTACTCAAAATCCTGCCTATTGCGTGATTTCCTTTGTATTTCAAAAATACATTAAAACATGAAAATCCCATAAAAGTGGCTTTAGACAGACTTGAAATAATATGTATTTGCATTAACAAACCCTTTTGGGTCTAGGTTCATCGCTTTACTTGCATTTCTTTGTTTTTTCGTTCATTTAACAAAAATGTGATTTACATTGAAAAATCCATTTCTCCGGACTTGAAAATATATCAAATATCGCTTATAATTTTATCGGGTCCAGCTGTTTTATTGACATTGGGGGTCTTCGATTGCCGATCTACTGATGTCAGTGATCACAGTCACAAGTCACACGACCCGGGGGTCCTTCGCTTTTGGGATTGCCGACGCCGATCTGCCTATATCGCAATCACACTATTGCATTGGCCCGGGCCTTTTCCTTATGGGTGCATATGCTTGCCTCTAACCCGATCTGCTGATCCGATCATCGGATATCGTTGATCAGGGGTCCCTTCTACCTGACCTTAAGTCCTCCTCTTTGCCTTATGCGATGTGATTTCCTCAAATAGCCTTTTAGGCCATTTTTAATGGAATTTGCCTCTTTTTCAAAGGATAAAGAGAAACTTCTTCCTGCGATAACTTCTTCATCTAAAGTCCATTTTCGCCCATTCAAGTTGCGTTAGATTTAGAATGAAGAGACCTCGACAATGAGACTATTTCTAAGAGCATCTTGCGACTTTCATTTTCCTCTAATTTACAAAGGATTTGTGCCATTTAGCACCCTTTACCTCTTATATGAAGTCTTTTAGACTTACAAGTCTATTCAGGATCCATTTTTGGATCAATTAGTAAAATAAAATTTGACTTTACATATCAAATTAAAGAAGTCGCTCTAAAATATCTTGAATATAATTTTTTATGGCAGAAAGCCAAACAGGAAGACAACTCAGAAAAAAAGTTAGGCTATAATGTTGACAATGAAGATATACTAATATATAGAAATCACATTTATGTACCAAATCAACAAGCTGTTAAACGGCGTATTGTCGATGAATACCATAGAAATCCATATACTCCACACCCGGGATATTAAAAATTAATCATATCATTAAGAAAATATTATTTTTGTCCTGGCATGAAGGCAAAGATAGCCCAGTATTTGGCACAATTTTTACAGTGTCAACAAGTGAATATTGAAGATTAGCACCCTGCAGGCATACTTCATCTCCTGCCCATTCCTGAATGGAAGTGGTAGATCATCACATTAGATTTTATCATCGGGTTTCTAAGATAAAAAAGGAGAAATGATTCTATAATGGTGGTGGTAGATAAATTTAGCAAAGTTTCTCATTTTATACTTGTAGAATCGACCGATAAGGCTGTCTTTATGAAGGAAATTATTAGGTTGCACCAGAGACCTAAAATGGTAATCTTAGACAGGGACATTAAATTTACTTCTACTTTCTATAAAACCTTATTTACTACTCTAGGCACTCAAATACAATTCAATACTGCCTATCATCCACAAACACATAGGCAGATGGAGCGAGTGAACCAAGTGTTGGAGGATATGCGTAGAATGTACGTTATGAAACAACCCACGAGATGTGAAGAATACTTATGCTTGGTGGAATTTACATATAACAATAGATATCATGCATTGTTAAAAATGATCCCATTTGACATATTATATGGAAGGAGATGTAGAATGTCGGGCAACTAGAACAACCTAGAGGGTAAATTATGTTAGGAACTAAGACGCTAAAATAGAAGGAATATACGGTAAAATGGGTTTGACACAACCTGAAGGCATCTAAGGACATACAAAAATTTTATGTTGATGATCGAAGAACTTAACAAGAGTATCAAATCAGGGAACATGTGAACATGAGGTTTAAACCTGAGTAAAGTGCTTTAAGGTAGAGCAGATGCTCCAATTTAGCCCCTCAATTTTGTGTCCCATTCCATATCATTGCTAGAATTGGCCCAGTGGGTTACCTATTAGCCTTATGGATTCACATAAGTGTGCACAATGTGTTTCACATTTATTTGTTAAAGAAATATATACATGACCCTAAACACATCATTCATTTGCAAGATGTACAGGTAGTGGAAATAGATTTCTCTTTATAAAAAAAAATATGTTTCAAGAATATTGTTGAGAAATAACAATAATAATGTTTTATGACAGGTCGAACCACATAGGAAATTCCTGGACAAGCCCTTGCATATTTTCCATCGGAGAAAAAAAACATTACAGAAATGTGTTATCCCCCAGGTTAAAGTGCAATGGCAGCACTTTAGTCTGAAAGAGGATAGTTGGGAAGATGAACAATTCATGCGAGAAGGATACTTGAGCATATTCTAGAGGAAATAAAACACTAGGGATGGTGTTTCTCTTCAGGGGGGAGATGTAACAACCCGCAAGTAATATGATCATTTACAAAATTACTTTATTTTACTTCACTTTACTACAGCTAAACTGGCATAAAGGCTTGACTTAATTTAATAATGTATTATTGATATGAAATTAATTATAAAGTTTTGTAAAGAGAAGTCATCCATAGGTTAGAGGGGCAGAATGAAGTGAAAATATTTCATACCTAGAGGCAATTAGAATAAAGAAAGAGTTGGGCTAGCATTACCTGCCAACTTCTCTCCCAAGAAAGAAAGAATCTGGAAAAAGAAATGACGCCAATAGGGTAGAGCTACATGAGACAAAGGAGAGGAGGAAAAAGAAAAGGAAAAGTTTAGGAAATTATTTGTTGGGTGCCAGAATTTCTGAATCCTTGAGTTGGTTGGCCAATCGGATTTACTGAAGGAAAATAATCCTAAGACTAAATCTAGTTGGGACCAGGTGGTCTAAATAGGCAAAGTAAGAAAAGTAAACTACTCCTGTCTATGAAATCAGATCGGTGGGAGAGCCAGAAGCGTTTTTGGTTCTCGTAGATTTGGAGGAATGTTCATTTCCTCGTGGGTTTGTGGTTGGAAACTCACTCAAATACAGATAAGTGTATATATCTATGCTAAAAAAATTATTTTTCTTATGGAAAGGACTGGGTTCTTTTCTTAATTTAAGACTGTGCATTATCAATCATTCCTTTCTATTCTTTCAATTCTTTTAGTGTTTTTTCTCTGCAAAGCTGCGTGTTCAACCTTTACTATCTAGATTCATCTGTGCAAGATTTATAAAACATTTGCATGGTATCAGAACCCATAGGTTGCTAGATAAAAGGTGCACCAGTACTTTATTTTGCAGGTATTACAGCTTGGAGATCGAAGATCGACAGAAAAATGGAGTTTCCCAAAGCATCGATCTTAACACCGTACAACTATAATGAATGGAAGGACCAAATGGCTCGATACCTTTGTCAAAAATGGTTTTACAGGATTACCATGGCTATAGAAGTGGAACCCACTTCAGCCATAGAGAAATCCAAGTACCTCAACTACATGGATGAGGCCCACAGATCCATATGTATGTGCATCTCCCTAGAGTTGTAGTTTCATCTATCTGCCTGCAATACTCCCAATGAGATTTGGAAAAAGGTTGAAGAACTCTATAGGAAATAGGATGAGATGAAAGGACATCTGCTCGAAGTGGAGCTGCTCTCATTGGATCCATGAAACTACAACAGAATTCAAGACTTATTCACCAAATATAATGATCTATTGCTGCAACTCAAGGGTTGTGGAATCGACAAATCCAAGGAGGAGAGTCACCAAGTTCTCTCTATTATGTCAAAGCTCAGACTAGAATACTCCCTCTTTGTGTCTACATTTCATTCAGTAAGACTCGCAAAACGTAAATCCTACACTATGCCTTCTCTCAAAGAGTTCATGGAGTCCCTCACTTTTGACCAAGATAAGCTCATTGGCATGGGGAAAATCAAACCTCCAAAAGCACATGCACTTGCTGTGCATGATGGAAACCACAATAAAAATAATAGATATGATTCAAATTAGAAAAATTAGCAACAAAAAGACAAGGTAAAAGTGCATTCCCATCCAAAGAAGGAAGGGTAGACCAAGCCCTTCAATGACTCCTCCGACTTCAGAAATGAGAAAGGGAAGAAAGGAGACAAATGCACCTACTATCACCGAGGATTCCATCCGGAATCCTCCTGCATGAAGAAACAAATTGACCAAATGGCAGAAATCCTTTAGAAGCACAACCATGGGGACCACATCCCTTAGGCCGCCAAGAAGAAAACTGAGCATCTGCCACATGGGAAAGGTAACAATTTTCATGCTTTAGTTGCAATTAACTCTTTCCCTGATGCATGGATTATAGATTCTGGTGCATCACATCATATGGCTACTGCAAAGGAAATCTATTCCTCTTTGGATGCATGCAAAGGACCTCCCATCCTCATGGGAGATGAATCACCTATTGAGGTCACTGAAAAAGGTAGTGGAACTTTTACACGAAAGCTTTAAAGATTTGCTTCATGTTCCAAAACTTTCGGTAAACCTGCTTTTAGTTTATCAGAACACTCATTCCGGCACCAGAAAGAGAGTGGAATTCACTCTAGATGTAGTGAACATATATGACCTACATGGCAGCTCCAAATTTCAACTGGTGAGGTAAACAATGGAGCTAGACTGTATACATTTTCTCAATTTATTGAATCTGAATCCTCCTTATTGTTTACACATGATGGTGATAGTAGTAGGCTTTGGCACGAGAGGTTTGGTCACTTAAATTATAGGTATATGCAACATCTAAGCAAGCATGAGATGGTGGAAGGCTTGCCAAATATAAGTTTCTCCAAAGGAGTTTATGAAGGGCGTGTCCTTGGAAAACATCCTAGAGAAAATTTTGACACCAGCAAGACTCACAGAGCATCCTCTCCTCTAGATTTGATCCATAGTGATCTCATGGCACCTTTTCCTCATCCTTCCATCAACAAAGCAAGGTATGTGCTAACATTTATTGATGATTTCTCACGGTATACTTGGGTGTATCTTCTTAGGGCCAAATCTGAAATTTTTGCGCACTTTGAAGATTTCAAAGCACTAGTTGAGACACAGTCAGAGAGAAAGATCAATGTCATCTGTACAAACATTGGGGGGGAATATGTTAACACAACACTTTAGAACCTTTTCCTTGAGTCTAACATACTATTGCAGCACACAGTTCCATACACTATGCAACAGAACGCAGTTGCTGAGAGAAAGAACCGATCTCTCAAAGAGATGGCTTCCTACATGCTGCTATGGGTTGAAGCACTACCTCATAAGCTATTGGTTGAAGCACATAATTGTGCTAACTACATCCAGAATAGATCTCCTCATAGGTCTATCAAGGATCAGATCCCCTTTGAGGCTTGCAGCGACACTAAACTGAAGGTTACCCACTTCATTGTTTTCGGCTCCTGAGCATGGGCGAGGATCCCCTCTGAAAAGAGGAAAGCTCTTCATCCACAGAGCATTGAGTGAATCTTTGTTGGATACCTTGATGGTGTGAAGGGATACCGACTCTTGATTTCCCCTACGGACAAGCTCATCATTGACCAAAGTGTCAAATTTGAGGAAAGTCTCTCGCATGCACCTCAATTACCGCATGCAAAGACCTTTTATCTACCTCATGTCCGAGATGATGACTCAGTTCACTCAGATGCAAATACAAAGCATGTAGATGCCAAGGTAGAGCATGCAGATGTAGAGAAAGATTCTTCAGATACAAATCCAGTGCATGCATATGATGATCCACATCCAAGCCCAGATCGGGCTTCCAGCAGTGAATCAACTTCCCTTGTCATAAATTAGAGAGCAAGGAGCTTAAGTGAGATATATGCACAAGACCAACCCGCTGCTAGAAATGGTCTTATGGGGGATAATTCTAATCTACGGAGGACTAGTTCAGAGTTTATTGAGCCTCCTCTTGCCCTCATTGCGATTCAGTTTTCTGATCCGCAATCTTATGCTGACGCTGCTGCACATCCCTCTTGGGAATCCGCCATGGAGGAGGAGTATAACTCCCTCCTCGAGAACCATACCTGGGATCTAGTCCCCCTTCCTTCAATAAGGAAACTTGTTCGATACAAATGGGTCTACAGGACCAATAGTGCTGCAGATGGGAAAATCACTAGACAGAAAGCCAGGCTAGTAGCCAAAGGTTTCTGGCAAGTGCATGGCATTGAATGTGATGAGACCTTTTCTCCAGTAGCAAATATGGATTCTATATGCCTTGCACTTGCCATTATGGCAACCGAGGGGTGGGAAGTACATCAGATGGACATGAAGAATTCCTTTCTTCACGAAGACCTATCTGAGGATATCTACATGGAGAAGCCACTTGCTTTCATTCAAGATTCATCTTTGGTCTACATACTGAATAAGTCTCTCTACAGCCTTAAGCAGGCCCCGAGAGCTTGGTATCTGAAAATGGATTATTTTCTCCTATCACAAAACTTCGAAAGATGTAACTCTAATCCGAATGTTTACATGCTCAGGACACATGATTCTCTTCTTATCTTAGTTTTGTATGTGGATGATCTCCTGATCACCGGTAGCTCGGCTTCAACCATTGCTGCAGTCAAGAGGGCCTTGCATGATAAGTTCTTGATGACGGACATGGGTCCATTACACTTATTTCTTGGTCTTGAGATAAGCCAAGATGCCACAGGCATCAAACTCTCTCAGGCTAAGTATGCACAAGATCTCCTTGAGGGATTTCACATGACTAACTGCAAGCCAACACTGACTCCTTTTCTGTCTGGGGTCCACCTTGAGGATGTAGGTGACACTCCATTAGTTGACAATACTCTCTATCGATAGCTAGGGGGGAGCTTACTTTACCTCAACCACTCCAAACCAGATCTCTCATATGTAGTAAGCGCAGTTTCCAGATACATGCAAGAGCCGGATGAGCTACAGTGGAATGATACCAAGTACATCCTCCGATATGTGCAGTGCATCATCACCTTTGGGATTCACTATGCGGTAGACACTGCATTGAATATCCTTGGCTTCACAGATTCTCATTGGGTGGGAAACAACATTGATCACTAGTCCACATCTGGATATTCATTCAGTCTAGGGTCCGGCCCTATCTATTGGTCGACCAAGAAGGAGGCTGTTATTGCTCTCTCTTCAGCTAAGGTTGATTACAGAGGAGTAGTCAACATCACCATTCAAGTGCTATGGCTACAACACTTCATCACTAAGTTGGGTGTCCAGTACCACCAGCCCCCTATCATCTGGTGTGACAACGAGAGCACTCTCAAATTTTGTAAGGATCCACTACAGCGGCAGCGGAGAAAGCACATAGATATCCATATGCACTACATCAGATACTTAGTACATGATTGGGTCATTGATTTGCAGTTTTTTCCTTTAGCAGAACAGACTGCAGACATCTTCACCAAGACATTCATTGAGTAGAAGTTACACTCTCTGCGCGATCATCTTGGAGTGAAGCACACAGTTGCTTAGCAACTGTCTTTTCCTCCTCTTTTCTTTTAATTACATTGTATTTTGAGGGGGGGGTTTTCCCACGAGGTTTTCCCTCTTTCCTCAATTTTATTACAAGTTGCGTTGTATTTTGGGTGACCTCTGGCCTTAGTTGCCAAGGCCCATCTTCTATTTTCCCCAATAGTGGTGTTCAGGGGAGTGTTCGAGGTACTACACACCTAGGACCTTCATTACTGGCACATGCAGACACTTAGTTAGAGCATGGGACTACATGCAAGATCCTTTTTGCATTATTTACTCACTAATTTGCTACTCCCTTCACTCCGCAACTGGCTAGTTCTTCTACATGATTTACTCCCTGATTTTCTCCGCCTTTCACTTCGCAACTGAGTAGTTCTTCTACATGATTTACTCCCTGATTTGCTCTTCCTTTCACTCCGCAACTAGCTAGTTCTCTCCGAAACATGCTATAGGTGTTGATTCCTCTCATTCATCACCGCTATGGCACATTACCTTGGGATCTTCACCGAGTAATGCTATATCATGAGCATTGTAACCCATTTTCTAAATCAATCATTCTTTTTGTTCTTTTGATTCTTTTAGTGTTTTTTCTTTGCAAAGTTGTGTGTTCAACCTTTAGTAGCTAGATTTAATTTTGCAGGTTTTCTAACACATTTACATGTATAGCATGTTGTAGCCATCTAAAGGCAGCCGTGGTAGACTCTACCCAGTAAAATAACAGTCTAACCCATGAACCGACCGAAGTTACAGAACAGGGTGGAGAAAATTATAGACCAACAGGATGAGGGTTTGGTTCGTGCAAAGGGAGAGGCTATTTACTCTCTATTTCCCCATGGGCCTCCTCAACCGTTGATGAAAACCCCAAACATGTATCTGTAGATCGGAGTGCAATCTCGACGAGGTTGGATGTCATTGATTCTCCATTAATGCTCCAGAGGAGAGCAAGCCATGTGATAGCACTTGGAAGAGCCTGGAAAATTTGCAGAGCCTAGGTTACAAGAACCTTAGGATGGTTGAAGGGGGGTTAAACCATAGTTATAAAATAATATTATTTTACTGTTCCGATACAACTAATGTCTCGAACCATAACTTAAAAGAAAACGATCAAATTATTGTGTTACATTTGTATCATTACATGAATCAGTATAAGTAAATTCTAAGTTATATTATTGCTAAAACAATAATGAAATATTATCGAAAGATTTTTTTTTGGGATACCTTACAAAAACTTCCTTCTGAGAATCAATACAGACCATGATTGATCAAATAAGCTCACCAGAGCTACTGAAAGTGAAACTGAATAATTAGTTTTCAAAATATGAGAAACTGAATGTAAGCCCAATATATGATGATGTACTTTCCTTATTTACATAATCAAAGCATTTTTTTATTCTTGAAAAAAATCACCCGAGGCACTAAAGGCATCTCTAATGCATTAGAATGAAAAGGAAATCGAGACATCACAAAGATAGTCCAAAAAAGAAATATGGAAGGCAAGAAGCCATAAAAAAAGCATGACAAGATAGCTAGCAAAACAAAATGAGCACCATCTTGGACTAGGATGCAAAGGATCCCGAGTTGCATACAAATCCATTTTGCAAGAATTCAAATAACAATAGCCAAGCCTATAAAGAGACCCCACGCTCAGAGAGGGAATCCACCTCTAGGTTTGTATCTTGGTAAAGGTGTTGGAAAGAGATGTCAACCAAAGATGGTAGAAAAGACAAGATATTAACCATCGAGTGAGAAAGGGGAGGGACCTCAAGATAAGTATTCCCGTGTACCCAATTGACGACCATCTTTGTGTTCCCAACAATCTTGATCTTTTTGATACAAAGCCCAACTATACATTGGATAATCCCCCACAAAACCACAACCTCTACCTTGCAATTAGATTGAAACCTTCCATACTAATGTAATTGATATACATAAATTAGACAAGCTTAATGAAAGCCCCACATCCACACCAACCCCAAGGAATCCAATTAAGAACAAATCCCCAAATTGAGATCCAAGAATCGCCGTAAAGTTTTTTTTATTTATAGATAAAAAATCTGATTAAATTAAGATATATATAATCTATTCTTTCTGGATTTAAATATATGCTTTTTATCACATACACCTTTTTAATAAAATGAAGAGGAAAATAACAAACCTATATAATTATAGAAAATAACTCATATAATTCAAACTTTTTTCTCAAACATGATGATTTCTACGGTTGAAATATTTGAAATCACACATATACTCTAATTCACGCTTAATATTTGTGTCTCTGCGTTTTTTTCTTCATTTTAAATCTTATAAATACATATTAGTTACTAAAAATATATATTTCAAATTCTAAGTGGATTGTTATAAATATATATAGAGTACCGCACTAGCTTACAAAAAAAAATTCTAAGTGGATTGTTATTTGATTTTCAAATTTAATATAATATTTTCTTATATTCTTTCAAAAATATTAAAAATAAAGAAATTAATATTTTAAATAAAATTTTAAAATAAAAATAATATTCCAAAATGGTTTGGATTAAATGATGAAAAGAGAGGAGGTTTTAACTATTGGACATTGTTAAATTTCCGTGAAGATCTAGCTTTAAAGTGACATGGCATCTTAATGTAGTGGTGAAGATAAAGTTTTACATAAAAAGATATTGTTGTATTCAATGAAGAGATTATATTAAAAATATGTTCATGACTATTGCACACATAAGTGGATAAAATATTATTTTTATATTTTATTTTTTTTAAGTTAAATATTTTTAATATAATAGGACTTAGAAGATTTTATTTTGTAGAGAAGTTAAGTTCAAAACTTATTAAGGAAAAGACAAAAGAATAAAAAAAATTCAATTATGTTAAAAGTGTGTGTGGCTAATCTAAATGTGATCCATAGGTGATTTTGATGTCTTAGATTCCCTTCAATCATGATTTCATAGACCACAAGTTAGTCTTATAAGTCACATAAAGACTAGAAAACAAATACAATAATAGATACAAGTATAAATTAATGTGATGTATCACAATATCGTTATTTTTTCAATTTAAGATATTAAAATTATGAAAGGGAGAATAAGTTATTTCTTATTAATCAACAACAATTAACTTACATATAGTTAAACATGTTATAAGTGGGATTTCTGTCCAATTGGGGAGGTTGTCGTTTCTTTTACTAAGCAATCATATTATATCCAATTGAATTTCTAATTGAAGGACATGGAGGGTGAACATTGATGTATTACTGTGTGCATGGGAAAAGATATAATCTAATATAGTCTCTCAAGGTGTAATCATACTTTTGATCACTAATTTGGCCCTAGGAAAATCCCTCATAGCGATTCAACCTTTCCCACATAGGAAAAGGTTCTCACTCCTACCAATGGATCAACACCTTTGGAATTTGAGGGCCAAAGACTTGTATTTGCTCCAGTTATATCATAAGATCATATAATATAATATTTCATTGAAACAACATACTTAATGAATTTATCAAGGTCACCAATGGCTTCAAGAAATTGCTATAGGAGAACTAAACATTGACCAATGGTGAAAAACTCTTCATTTCTCACCAATGGATCTAAACTCTTTAGGCTTAAATTTTGTTGAAATGGAAGTGGGATTTGATTTAAGTATGTATGCATAGGTCACAAGATCATTAATATAATGTATTTTCAAGTGAAATCGAATGTTCATTCATTATCATGGCTTAAAAAAAGCCGTTTACATGAAATGAACGTTTCCCATGAGTGAACAAAAGTTGTCACTTCTCACTAATATATTTAGTCCTTTTGCGCTTAATATTGAAGGACATAAGGTTGTGCATTTATCCATTTATTTATTATGGGTCATATATAATCTGATATAATCTCTCTCAATGAAACCCCACTTTTGACCACTATCAAAAAATTTCCCTATGGCTCTAAGAATAAACATAATGGGAATTGAATCCTACTAACCACTCAGAAACTCCTCTCTCTTCACCAATGCATACAACCACTTTTAAATTTAAATTGAAGGACAATTTAGTGGAGTATGATCCTCTTATGTATGTTTTAATTTTGAGATCATTTAACATAATCACTTTGGGTAGAAAACTACCTTAGCATGACCCCATGGTTTAAGAGAAAACCATTAGGGAATTAAAATTTTTAAGCCTTGCTAAAAGTCTCCTGATTCCTCAATTTAAATGTATTCAACCTCTTTGGGATTCAATTTGAAAGACATGTGAGAGAGATTTGATACACCTATGTGTGCATCCATCATGACATCATTTAATATAATATCTCTAGGTACAATAAAATATTTTACCACCACATCGAAGTGATCTCATAACTCCCAAAAAAAGTCCTCACATGAATTGAAACTTTCGCATTGTTGAAAAACTCTTGTTTACTCACATATAGATCTAACCTGTTTGGGCTTAAGTTTGAAGGATGTAGATTTAGATTTTGTTCCATATACGTTTGCATAGATCATGTTATCAATTAATATAATCTCTTTGGGTGAAACAACACTTTTAACTATTACTTTAAACAAAACCAAAAACCATGAACAATTTTCATTAAAAAAATCATACCAATTAGTGAAAGTGAAGATGTTACGTACATAAATACATTCATATATATATATATATATATATATAATTCTTAATAAAATAATAATTAGTATGATTAAATGACGTGTCTCAAAAACCGCTAGTATTATGAATAAGAACCCTACTTAGATATAAATATGAGGCCACCTTATACTCCCATCATCGTAGAAATTCTTCATACATTATTAAATATATTATTATTTTATCCTCATTAGAGGTATTTATTTACCAAATATTCTACATCATTAATTGGTGAGTCATATTTGGTACCTTGATGGTCTAATTCTGGCCTTTAGGTACCACTACCTTGGCGAAAAAACTATATTCCTCCTGGAAACATATCTCTTAGCTCTCGGCTACAACTACAATATTCTCAAAGTTTCCCTTGATTATTTTGAGTTTTTAGCATTTCAGGATTTTGGCCATTTAACAAGATAGGAATTTTGTGTAAATTCGTTCTCCAGCCAATAATCTAAGCGTGGAAAATAAAGGAAAAAAATATAGAAAAAAGATTAGAGACAAAATTTGTGAGAGAACATAAATAATAATCAAATTGCAAGTGGGTAGTCCAATGTTATTTTATGGACACCATTGTGATAAATCTGTCTCAATCGATGTGTTTTGAATTCAAAGGAAAAATAAAAATCCGTCATCCAAGATTTCTACTTATTTGTCTACCAAAGAGAGGTCAAGGACCTCAATTCGAGTTCTTTACAAACCAAGCTTAAACATTTTCTACGTCTACTAGAGATCGAAGATCCCGTGAAGAATATCATGCCTTCCGCCACATATAACTGATGGGTGTGTTGTTGGTCTCGAGGGAATCAAGCCACTCCAAATTCTACTAACTGCCACCAAAGCTTGAACGTCCAATCCATTGTCGACATTGGAATGGAAAAATTAATAACAAATAAAATGTATTAAACCGACATTTTTAAGAGCTGCGTCCTTCGAAATATTCAGCATTTCAGTTAGATTAAAATGGTTAAGTGTCAAAGTTATAGGATAAACCCCCCCCACACATATATATATAATTATAAAAGGGTTTATATTAAAATGGTTAAGTGTCAAAATTATATGATCAACCTCATATATTATATATATATATAAAATTATAAAAGGATATTTCACAAAGTAATGTTTTTTGGTTTTTTAGATATTAATTTTTATTTTTAATTACATTGAAGGCATTTTTTCAATAGTCTTTGATGTGCTGACATTGTTCACTGCAGTGAATAGTGAGCTTACATTTCGTCCTCCTTTATCCTATTACAATATGACATGTGGATTGATGTCTTGCCCTTATGTGAATGACATTGTTGGGCTTGTAGGCGTTGCTCATCTGGCATGCAAACCTATTTTGATAAACTCAGCTCTCAACATATGTGTGTTCTGCAATTACACATTCATGACAACAACCTCTTCGCTGGCCTATTCACCAACAATGATCCATTAGGAGCCACGCTAGAATTTTTCTCTCATATTTTATGCAATGCAAGACTGCACCATGGAAGGATGGTTGTACACGATACATCCCAAGCACTTGAGATTGCATTCTTCTCACAAGAAGTATTTTATGTTGCACATGAATACTCTCATTTGCTTCAAGTCCCCACCCACATACATCAAAGAGGAACATGTAAAAATAATGCATATCATCCTTCGCATACGTGTTGCAGACAATGGAAGAGAGAATGTTCACAGAAAATTCCTATTTGTTTTTACTTTATATGATTCCTCTAATCATGATGATAACCTTAAGTTGGGAGTAAGGAGTTCAGAAGAGGCTGCCAGGTGGATGAATTTTTTAAAAGAAGCTGCTTTATAGGCCCAACCCTATCAAGAAGACAAGCTTTTAATTTATTCTAAGAACAGGAGGCTCTCTTCTAGGTGTAGTACTAGAAAGGAGTTTTCCCTCGTCAGAACAACTACAAATTTGGGGGATTGGATTAGATGATTGTTTATAATGCAACCAACAACTGATGTTGCTTCACCTTCACCATGGAGAATTTTTGGTTGTGAAAATGGATTGTGATTATTTGAAGAGGCAAGAGATAGAGAATTTAAAAGAAAGTGTTGGGGTGATCATCGAGCAGTGATGGAAGTTGGTGTTGTGGATGCAACCTGTGAATCAATATTTGTGATTGTTATGGCTCTTGGGCCCTCAAGATTAGAGTGGGATTTTTTTTCTCTCTGTTGTAAAGTTATTGAACACTTGGATGGTCACATAGACATTGTTCACAAGAAGTTCCACAGTAACTCACTTCCTTGTATAGGGGATTAACACCAAGATATGTGTTGCTGTTTTGTTACTAGAGAATATAGGATGATGGTTCCTATGTAATACTTTATCATTATGTGGAGCATAGGAAGTGTCCATCGTGTCATGGATTTGTGCATGCCTGCATAAAAGGTGGAGGATATGTAATATCACCATTGACTCATCCCCAACAACATGCATCTGCAGTTGTGAAACACATACTAGCTGTAGATTGGAAATATTATTTACTATCTTCTTGTGAAAGGAATATAACTCTTAAAATGCTTGGGCGCATTGCAGCCATGAGGGAAATGTTCAAGGCCAAACTAGTACATTATCCATGTTATGAGTTATCATCGTGTGAGCTAATTAATGAAAATGCAACAATGCAAATGGATGGAAGACATGTAAAAGAGGACACAAGTCCAATGACAGAAGAAAAACAAAGCTCTGATGTTACATTGCAAGTACATGATACTTTCCTTCAAGCAAATGATTCAGCTGACTCATTCCTTTAATTTAGTGATGCAATGGATGAATTCATTGATGTACCAGAAGACTCAAACCATGGATCATCTACACTAGATTCAACTACGAACTATTTATTTATTTGATAATCATGAAATCCCTATAGGTGACTCATTCACTGGTTTACCTACAAGCACCGACTCATTCATCGGTTTACCTGCAAGCACCTTTGCAATGGGCGTGGGTCATGTGAATCCCAATGTTGCCTTGGATCCTGGTCTCATCTACGATCTTGGAATGGACGACTACGTTAGCTTTCTGTGTAGCCTTAATTACACAGCAAAGAAAATTCATATTCTGACAAGGAATGCAACATCCTGCCCCAAATTACGCTTTGCGCCTGGAGATCTCAACTACCCATCATTCTCCGTGGTGTTTAAGCTGCGTAGTTTGGTTCGTATGACGAGGAGAACCGTGACGAATGTTGGAGGAGCACCGTGTGTATATGAAATGGTAGTCGAGAGCCCTAGAATCATAAATATAATGTGGAATTGACAACACTTGCCTTCAAAAAACAAAATGAGAAGGCGACTTATACAATGAGATTTGAAAGAAAAATAACAACATACAACAAATCTAAAGGACGTCAAGAGTTCGGTCAAATATTGTGGAAATGCGTGAAGGGAAGAAGGCAAGTCATTCCCAGTCCGATGGCCATAGCCTTCGATGTTCCTTTTCAACTTTAGGTGAAATTGCTAGTTTATTTCTTGAGATATTAAAATACCTAGAAAAAACATATATAAGAATCTTATTCAAGATAGTTAATATGCATGTTATATTCTAAAAGGTGTACTTTATTATATTATTGAGAGGTTATTTTGGAGAAGAATTATAAGATTAAGGTCAAAATTCTAGTTAAAAGATGTTTTTTAATAATAAATGTAAATGTTCACGGGGTGTAGAATAGATGGTGATAGGGTGTTTTCTTAACTCGCTTCATGATGTGAAGGTCATTGGTTAGAAACTCTGTGGGAAAAAATCCAGCCATGTTAAGGGTTGGTGTGACCCAAGTCGGGTGCGATGCCCAAGTGATTTTGATGGCTTAAATGCCCCTCGGTTGTAGTTTCACAAGCCATAGGTCAAGCCTAAAGTATTCTCTAGAGAACTTAGACAACTTGACAAACAAAAAATAAAATAATAAATGTAAATAAAATTTAAATTATAGAAGGGATGACTCTAAAATGAAAGGAGGATTCTCTTATAAAAGTAACATGATATCATGTTATATATTGGATACATTAAAAGTTTGTATTCATCGAAAAAAGATCAGTGAGAATCATGAGGGAATTTACATTAATGTCAAGTTGGAAAATGAATTATTAATTCCAGAACCAAACATAATTGAGAATACATATAATTCTTATTTCAAAGTACAATACGAAATACAAACTTTAAAGTAATAATTAATAATTATGAATGTATATTCAATTTTGGAAGTATGTTTAAAGAAGTTAAAATTGATAATATATTCATCAAAATACTTTAAATATATTTAGAGGTTGATGCTTGTAGAAAATTAAAAGTCGATCTCAATGGTGCAAAAAGAAGGTGACAAATTTAACTTAAATAAAAATAAATAAGTCTCTCTCTTAAAATAAATTAATTGCACAAGTTATGAATTATAACAAAAAGAAAGAAGGTTTTGAGAAGAAACTTAATGAAGGCATATAAGAACATGATGAAGAAATTATTTCTCGAAGAGTCTTAATCAAAAGTTGTTGAAAGAAATTAGAACACACACAAAAAAAATGTTTAACAAGAAGTTAAGGAAATTTCATGTGTCAAGAACTATAATCAAAATCTACTTACCCAAATTAAAGAGTTTAATAGTGATAAATAGTGATAAATTTCATGTCCCAAGAACTATAATCAAAATATACTTACCCAAATTAAGAAGTTTAATAGTTATAAATAGTTATTGGAAAACAAAATTGAACAGTTCGTCTAGACATAAACATTTAAATATTCAAATAAAAATGTCCAAATTGTAGGTAAGAGAAAAAATATAAATTCCATTAATATCATAACTCAAAAATATGCCAATCTAGTTGAAATAAAGATATACTTAAATATTGTAATATAATCACAAAAAATTTAAGTGAAGAAACAATAGTCAACCTAGTAACATCAATACATGAAAAAGATCATAAACCCAAAAAAAACCAAGATAATGCTACAAGTACGATAATTAAGAATCATATTATAAAAATACCTTATCAAACACCCTCATAATAAAAATAAGATATTTTAACTAGTTAGTTTTCGACATTATTAAGAATGTAAAAAACTAACTTATGTTCAAAAAAATGTTGGTGGCAACACAATCAAGACTTATCATAAGAATTCATCTTGGAAATCATATAAGCACAACATTCCATACAAGGTCAAGGTCAAATTGAAATGGTTAAAAAAAAAAAAAAATTCTAGTTTAATATTTTTGCTCGAGACTTCGTATCAGTTTGTATCATTGAAGATAAAATCTCCAAGAATCAGGAGAGATGCGAAGATATTATATGACAAAGAAAAACATATCAAGTATTTTGATCAGCGTGCTTTGAGAACAAATCATTAGAAAACCAATATTGTAAACCGTGTATATATATATATATATATATATAATATTAATTAATATAATTAAATGACACTGACATAACTATTACGAAGAGGTATTTTAGGGATCCATTGTACATTCTATCATTAATCAACTTTTCATACATTATTCAACATATTATTATTTTATCATCAATTGTTATTCTTATTTTTCAAATATTAGTTCAAAGTTATCACATAAAAATTTTACTTTTGTTTTAAATGGAAAGAAGCCCATATTTGGTTATCACATAATTTTTTCCCTTCCATCACCAATCGATCCAACTCTTTTCATATTTAAATTGAAAGAGATTATGATAAGCTCTGAAGCAATTATGTAGGTGAGAGATTCATGTGTGTCAGAAATTCATGGGATCAGTTAATATAAAAAACCTTCCCGAAATTTAAACTTTGTTCATGCATGAAAGGGTCTTCATTCTTTAATCATAAATGCAATTTTTTCGAATAAATTATTTTTTAATATATGTTTCATTTATATATATATATATATATATATATATATATCCTTCTTTTCTTGCTATGATTCCACATCATGTCAAAAGGTGGTAGTGAGAGACTTAATGAAGTTGGTATTAAGTATTTTTCAAAGTAAATCTAACTTACCATTATATTCTATACGATTTTGTTTTCTTATGTAATGAATGTGAAAATATTGTACCTAAGATCACTTCATATAATTGGAATCTATTTCAGTTTTTCTAGTTGATGTTGATGACATTCGTAACAACAAAGAAGTTTATTTGATCATTATTATTATTTTTTATTTTATTTTTGTTTTAATATTCAAAAGAAATTGTCACATTGGTGTATTTTTGAAATATGTTATAAATTTGGTCAAAATTGATTTGCAAAAAACAAAGCACAGAAGGCCACCTAACTAATATCACTTTATGTGGTGGTTTTCCGACCATACAAAAATACCATGGTTACTAACATAAAAGTGTTCATGGACTAAGATGAACTTACTAAAAGGTAAGTGATAATACTAAAACCTAAAAAAAAATATTAGTTGACAATTTAGATGATAGGAAGAAAGTCAGGAAAATGACTTATTCTTGAATTATGAATCCATACAGGTGGAGTGTATTTGAGATAAGTGAGGAATAGCCTGTTTTGGAGAGTTCTTTGAACCCAATGATTCAGACTTTTAAGTGAGTCCATCAACATGAGAACGTCATATGTTTTATGAGAAGATCAACGATATATGAACATGCTCAAGATGATCACTGCATAATCTGGAGAGGAGTTTCTAATGGTCACGTTGAGGTGTGGGTCATTGATGACCGCTTCCTCCTGATGGGGAGTATTTGAATCAGTGTCCATATCCGAAGTCAATTGTATTTAGCTTGAAGATAATATCGTCCATATCATAAAGTATGTCCCTCAGTGTTCTCTTCAATTCCTCCTACCCTACAAAGATTTTATAGTTGACAGCCAGTTTGTCGCAAAAGACCATGTTAAGAAGGGTCTCCATCTATATGTGAGCTGATATGGAATGTAGAAAAGAAAATCTTCTCTTCCTCAATTTTCTTGTGTTTGTAACCCATTTATTGTTTCCACTATAGACTTCAGTATCTAGGTGATATATCCCATCCCCAAATGTTGGCATTATGGCACAGGTTTGGAGCTATGGCACAGGCGTTGTCCTTGATGGCAACTCTCTTTGGTAATAGATCTCAGTTCAGGCTTTCAGAATGAAGGAAAAGACATATACACAGGTTCATCTTGTCGAAGACGCGTATACACGCGGGTTAGACGTTTCAAAGGCGCGTATGCGCATACACGCACTTTCATGCAAGGAAAAGAGCATATATGTTGGAGAACTTACTTTTGGTCCGTGGTAGTTAGTCCTTGGTATTTGAACGTATGGTTTTGGACCATGGTACCTCATCAGAAGTATTGATCCCAAGTATTGTGTCCGTGGTATTGGTTTATTATGGTTTTGCACCGTGGTATTGTGGAAGGCCTAAGACTATAAAAGTGGAAGGAGATCAATTGGAAAAGTATCATCGGAATTATTGTTGAATATCTGATAAAGTGCTAGATCTGGAATACTAGTAATTGGGTTATGGTGCAGATTTGGATCTGAATGAGGGAGGAACCTTATCGCAAAGAGAAGGATAAGTTCTATTGATGGATCATAATCTTTAAGCTTGAATGATAGTATTTTTGTATGATTTTGATCTGTTATATGTGGCGCTTGCTTGATCTATAAAACTGATGATCTGGGTGAATTAGTGTTTGAATATCTGAAAGAACGAATAATCCTTTATAGATTTGTACGCAGGTTCAGTGAAGCGAAGGCGCGTATACACGCTGTCTCAGTGAAGAAAAACAGCGTAGACGTAGGTTGTTCCATATGCAGAAGCGTATGCACACAGGTTTCAAGCTATTAAAGTAGCGTATATATTTTGAGTTGTGATCTTGCTGCTTCTGTTTATTGCTGTAGTGTTCTGGGTTCAGATTTGGTGTGTGGTTACTGTTACTGTGATCTGGGTACAGTCGTGAGAGAAGTGTTTAGTTTTGATTGGTGAAAAGGTGATTGGTTGATGCAGAAATTCTTGATGTTTGATTGATGCTATTTGTGGATCCAGTCTGAAAATTCATGAAACGTGGTCCCTGAAAGAAAGAGAAGGTTGTAGCCTTCCGTAGGCCATCACCTACGTACTAGTATCTTGGCTAGTGCAAGAGCTAAGGGGGTTGTAGCTCCCTTCCAGGAGAAGCTGAAAAAGGAGAGAGAGTTGTAGCTCTTTGCAAGTTGCAGCCTGCGTACTGGTAAAGGAATGCACCAGTACAATTGTAAAAAGAAGTTTCTAATTAAAGAGAAGATAGAGACGAATTACAGCAGGTGGTTTTCACCCACATTAGGCTTCCACCTTATATCTTGTGTTCTTGTGTGCAATTGTCTTTCTACTCTGTTTTACTGTTTCTGGTTACTAGTTATTTGATTCTCAAACACAGATTAATAATCAACATCAGGAACTTGATAAAGTCATTTAAAAAGTTTGCATTGTATACGTGGGTTTCCTTCTGCATAGTTGTGTATATACGTGGGTTTAATTAACTGAAGTAGCGTATATCATTTGATTTTGAAATGAATATTTGACTTGATAATACTGATTCACCCCCCCTCTCAGTATTATTTCCAACACCAAACTCCCTAGCTTCCACTGTGTGTATTTATTTTCTTACTTACATAGGAGACGCATCAAATAAGTTTGCAACCGACTTTCAGCGAAAGAAACATCGGTGTTTGTAAGAAGATTCCCATGGAGTGCCTCCCCTACAATTGGGAAGTCATTGACGAGGTGCCATGAGAAATGAACCCTATAAACTTACCAAACAACGAAGGTGTGGAATGACCAACCAGCCTAATATTACAGTGAGTTAAAAAGTGAAGCCCTACCATGACAAAATAAACTAAATGTGAATTAACAGAGAATTAATAAAGACCCCCTTCAATTTATATGAAAATTTCAACAAGGAACCTACCAAGGAAATTTCCTTGACCATGATAGACTTTAAAATCACTTCGAATCAAAACCACAAACATACTAACTTCCTTATATATGTATGCAACCGGAGAGAGTGATAGGGCACCTCTGTGATTCAAAACCGAGTCATTGAAATTACGAAAAAGGATGATGTCATAACCACATGGAAAACAACCCACTATACTAGACTCCAAAAACCAATATAGGGAAATTGAACGAAATCCAAGAGGGCTCGAGGGATTGTTGTTCTTCCATTGAAAGGTCAACCAACAATTCAAAGGTTGGACTAGACACAATATTTTGTAGGAAACACATGAAAAACATTTTCCCTCTACTCAAAAGCACCTCAAAACCACAGAGAGAGTTATTATCTTGAGACAGCCAAACAAGAACTAAGATGAGAGACTGTAATGAAGCTTAAATTTCCATTACCCTCCAAGAGAATGACATGAGGACACATAAGAGGGTAATCTTTGAGGAGATATATAGACACTTGAAAGCCAAATACAAAACCAAAGACAAAACACCAGAAAATTCCCGGAGAGAATGACGACTAGTTTCTGACACCCTCAAATAGCAAGAAAACTGGTATATATAATTGAGGACAAACTACATCATTTACCTAAGAAATACCAGGCTCGTTGCAGTGAATAAGAAAAGTGCCAAGTGGATTTTTCCTAAACGTCTGCTATCCCAAGACAATGTCTCATGGTGAGGTCATAAATGAGCTATGAGCATTTGTCAGAAAAATTAATTGCCATAACAAATCCCTTGTATGTTAGCAAGTGCTTACATGAACCTAGTAGATAGAATGTCCAAGATCCACACGAGTTGAGGAACCCAATCTCCCACCATCGCACAGTTAATATGAAATGACCCCATCCATACGATGCCGTAACTCACAACCATAAAACACAATGTGTACGTTGCTTTGTGCCAACTGTAAGCCACTACACACACTCCAAGTCCACCTCTGTTTGCCCCATACAATCATTGTAGTCTAAACATACTACTTTTTCGCCCTGAAAATCATGAAAATTCTAGCAATATTTCATAAATTCCAGCAAGGACTTTTGTAAATCAAAGTTATAGTTGTTAAACTTCAAGATTGTGGATGCCCTAGAGGTTTTTGATAGTGCTGAATCCATTTCCGCCTTCAAAAATATGAATTAAACATTGCTTCTGCAAGATTTGCTGAAATGTTTTGCCCAGATTCCGACCAAAAACGACCATCCAAGCAATTCTTCAGCCTCAGTAGAGTTCTCCCATACAATCCTCTTTCAGCATGATAGTCATTACCGCATCACTCTTTTTACTGCCAGAGGGCGGTTTCACGAATGATTCCGGTGTCGGGAAACATCCCCATCGGGGATTTTATTTGATCATGTTATTATAAGCCAGAAATAGGAATTGGGACTAATTCCCAAACGTAGCATGAGATTGTCAAAACATTTCATCATCATGCTTCAAGGACCTGTATCGAAAGCTTTCTTGCTATATTTATGTCATGGTTCCAATAGCATCTAAGGTTCCAATATCACGTGTTGTGCTTTGATAAATTTTACCTCATTACATGGTGAGGAAATTTCATTGAACACAACTACCAGGATTTGAATATATGAGGGGTGGAAGTACCTTAAAGGGGTCCTACATGGAATAACAATATGAATTTAGAAGTCTACATTGTCGGCAATCAGAGTACAATTACCTTTGCTTTCTTTACACGTAATGACGTTTGTTCCCCTCTTCAATAATTTCTTTCTCATCTCCATGGAGTGGAAATGAGTTAGGAATATGCTGGTGTGTTAATAGTCACTTTTTCCTTCGTCGCTAATCTTACTCCGTTGAGAAACAATTAGCTGAACGTAAAAGAAAAGGGGCGTCACACTCACGGGCAAACTATATATTTCGGTAACTGCATAAAGTATTATTATTTTGTTAATAATAATACGAGTTGTTTTTCGTGTAATTTTATAGAAGTTTTTTTGTTGGGGTTTTTGCTTTAATTTCTTTAAAATCCGGTAGGAATTTATTGAAATCACAATTTTGATGGGTAATTTCTACACAATTTAAGTGCCTTAGGGGTTTTTGAGGGTGCTGAATCCATATATACACTCAAAAAACTAATTTAAATAACACAAATCAATATTTCACTTCTAATTTTTCCACCAAATTCCAACACAAAAAATCCAAAAAACCACACTGAAAACAACTCCATAATAATAAAGTTGTTTTGATATTAGCATTTTTTTTTTTATATACAGAGGAATCGACCATTGGAGCAGCCTCGCAACTCGTGTTACATGTGGTCAATTCTGACCACTACCACTATAACCCCTGGCAAACTCTGCCCATCTCTCTCCACAACTTATAGGGCTAGTCCAGGGGATTTGAACGCATGACCTTTAGTACGGAACCCACTTTTTTAACAAACTTCACCGCATTGTGATTACCAACTCACCTACCCCATAAGACTGTTTTGATATTAACATTCATTCTTCTCATGTAACCAAATAATATTGGATCATCTCTTTCATTTTTATATCTTTTACCTTTTGTCAACGCCACCATAGAGATTCCACGCTCACGTTACATGTCGTAAATCAATCTTACGTATCTCAAGCATCTTTAACTATCAATATTCCCATTTTTAATAAGGGTCTGCCTTTTAATTATGTGTATTTTAAAGTAATAGAGATACATTTGATTATAGGACATGTGTTTTCTATTTTAATTAGTTTGTATATTTATTGGACTTTCCCAACCTTTGATGTATAATATTCTGACTCAGTTTATGTGACGATAACAATAATCAAATATATTAGTTCTAACATTATGGAACAATTTCTAATCTTTTATATTATCCTTTGCTTTTCTCCTACCGCTTTGTAAAGTGATATAAATACTCGTGACAATCGATAACATTCTTGGTTTGTGGTTCGCGAAGAACTTTATTTAATATGTTCGAGGTGTTTGTCATATGCTGGGAGCATGTGCACGGTGAGAACAATAACTTAATAATTTTTTAAAGTATTTTAAAAAATTAAAATGTATAATGGTTTATTTTGAATAATGATTAATAATTGGATCTAAATTTAAAATGTCAATTGCTATAATTTATGTAGCAATATTTTTATGATGATGATGATGATGATGATGGTTAACGTCCGCTGAGACCAAATAATGATCTATCGGACCTAAAAAGACAAATTATTTATTTTGATTTAAGATTTTGTTCCTATGCTCAAAAAGCTTGGAAAGAAGCCTCCTGAGTTCACTATAATTTTGGCATTGTAAAAGGCTAGGAAGGCCAGTATTGTAACAAAGGTTGTGAAATTGTGAAATTGTAACAAAGTGTTGTTTTATAGTTAGTATGGGAAAAATATGTAAGTATAATATAAGATTGTACATCAACATTTTTTAAATAAAAACTTTATTTTAATCTTGAAATTTTAATTTAGTTTTTCTATTTTTATATTAAAATAACTTTTTCCTAATATTTTTTTCCCTATTTAAAATATTCTTGTTATTTTATCTTAGCCAATTATTATAAATATTAATAATAATTATATAATTAAAAAAAAATATATTTAACATTAATTTTAATAAGTGTCCTTTTACATGGATTTTAAATAGTAAAATACCTTCGAATAATAGTATATAATAATCGAAGGCTTCTGTCGAAATAATAATATTATTAAATAACTTGAGTGGCTTGGTCCCCTCCTCAATAATAATATTATTAATTATTTACTTTTAGTTAACTTTAATCCTAAAAAATTGATTTCTTTAATATTTAAATATTATCTATCTTTCTAGGATTTTATTTTTTCATCATTCTCATATTCCATTTACAGGTAAAAGAATTATATAATAATAAATAATTAAATAAAATACACACTAAAATTTATATAATAATAATAATAAATATTTCACTCTCTTACCCTTTATCCCTTCTCAGTGCACTATCAAAAGCTAGATTTGCGTATGTTCTGGGAAATGTCCAACATTTTATTTTGTCTTACAACAAATTTACTTTATTTTTTAATTATTAAGGTATAATGACAATTCCCTATCTTTTTATTGCTTTATTTTTAATTATTAAGGTATATTGACATTTTTTTATTAATATATTGATTATTGTTAAAAAAAATTATAATTAAATTATTCAATCGTTATTTTATTTTATATTTTCTAATTTTATTTAATAATTATTTATTTGTTTTTTTATTTTCTTAATTATTCTTACATGGAAAATCTTTTAAATATTTGTTTTTGACTTTTCTTCTTTAGTTAATAATCTCATTTTTTAATATTAATATTTTAATATTTTAATATATTGATTTTTTCACATTTAATCACGTAACATTATATTAATTTCATGTTTATTTAACTTTCTGACTTCACATCTCTCATCTATTTATCTCACAATGATTGATCAAATTTTGTAGCCACACTTGTTGGCTCGACACTAAAAGAGTTTGACGTAAATAATCCAGAAATTCTTAAACATAATTACTCTTCTCACAAAAACCAATTTAAAAATTTGACTATAATAATTATATTTTTTTTAACTTTATAAAATATAAATAATAAATAATAATTTTTAAAAATTAAATATTATGATTATTTTAATTTTACTCTATAAAATTTAGACACAATATTAACCAACATCATTAAAATATTTTAATTAACTCGCAGATTTGTTTTATTCAATTCCAAAAATATTTTCTATTAATAGAAAAAACACAAAACTATTTTTATTAATGTAAAGTCAAACTATATAAACTATTAGCAAAAACATAACATAATGTGCATGTATTAATACATTTCTAGACATATTAATTTCTTGGTCTATAATCTATAAATTATCTAAGAATTTGCAAGATAAAATGTCCAAACTATGTTCTAAATTAATTTCTTTATTGCAGTTGGATATAAGACAATATATTTTAAAAAATAAAATAATATTGGGCTTTAATTAACCAATTTAAATCCCTTTTAACTCTAGATTTTCCAAGGGCCTAAGGATCAAATCTCTTTAGATGCAAACCCCTTTTAGAGTGAAAAGATATTTGATCCCTCTCTATACTTGGTAGATCCAAACTTAGGATAGATCTAGGTTGGTTATATTTTAACTACCTATTTTTAAATACCTAATTTTGAACCAAATCAAAATATTACATAGTTTCAATTGACATAGTAAAAAATAATGATAGAAAATAAAAAATTTAAAATCTAATCGACATTTATTGCTTTGGTAAAAGGATGGATTTGGATACTATGATTCATTGTTATTGATAAACATCTCACTCTAGCAAAATATTGAATTTATATGATGATGGATATTATTTACAGTCTTGAATATATAATAATTAGCGTAGATCCATCTTCGCTCCAAATCTTTTTTTTGAGTGGAAAACTTAAGGAAAGGTTTTTACCTTGAGATATTTGATCCATGAGGTGCAATCCTCTTTTTTTAGTGCCAAACTTGAGGAAAGGCTTGAGCCTTGAGAGATTTGATCCCTATAGGATCTTGATAGATCCAAAGTTAAGATGGATCTAATCTAGTTTATATATTAACAATTAACAATTATAATTATTAATTGGATGTAATTTCTCCCTCTAAAAATGTTCTAAGTAATAATTATAATTAGTATTTTTATATTTCATTTTTATTTTGATAACATAACGTAATAGGACATTACAACATCTCTTCCATACTAGGCTGGAGAGTGTTTCTCGTGCAAAATGTGTAAAAAAAATAAATTAAAAAAAATTATCTAAAATATTTTGATTGTGAAATGAGAGATGGTTTTTGGGCATGTGTTATTGATGATCCATGGTATTCTAACAAAGCCTATTTACAATTTAATAATATTCATGGAAAAGTTTATGTGAATATCCATGGTTAGAAATATTATTATATTGTAAATATTAAGCTTTTATGTCATTATTAATGAAATTTCAATATGGTTACAAAATTATTATTTTAATTTATATGGTAGAAATGATCTTGATTTATAAATACTATTTATATCTTATATAATATAGGGTGATAGAGGGTTTAGATGCATCTCAAAATTAATTATAATATTATTGCTTTTAGAATTAATTAAAAAGTGTTATAAAATCAAATTCAGATAATATATTTATAAAATGTCTTGACCTGAAATGAGAGATGGTTTTTGGTGTGTTATTGATGAGCCATGGTAGTGGTAGCTCATATTGCAACAAATCCTATTTACAAATTAATAATATCTATGATAAAGTGTGTGTAAATATCCATGGTTAAATATATTGTTATATTGTAAGTTTATAGTAAATATTAAAGTTTTTATGTGCATGTTAATTAAATTAAAATATGGTTATAAAATTATTATTTGGTATGTGGTATTGATGAACCATGGTAGTGGCACCTCATATTGTAACAAAGCCTATTTACAACTTAATAATATCTA
Organism: Pinus tabuliformis; assembly: GCA_031772625.1. Lineage (NCBI taxonomy): Eukaryota > Viridiplantae > Streptophyta > Pinopsida > Pinales > Pinaceae > Pinus > Pinus tabuliformis. Next base: position 1,441,780,683 of record CM062818.1, on the reverse strand, counting down.
TGGTAAAGTGTCTGTATATATCCATGGTTAAACATATATACATGGTTAAACATATTGTTATACTGTAAGTTTATTGTAAATACTAAAGTTTTTATGTGCATGTTAATTAAATTAAAATATGGCTACAAAATTATTATTTTAATTTGATTTAAGGCGATATGTATGTCATTATTTTATTTTATCTTTTTTGTTGTTGTTGTAATTTTACTAATAAAAATAAAATTTCAATATAACAAATAAAATTTTATCATTGTTTTTTTACTTTTAACTTTTTATGGTCACTACAAAACTTCCCTCATAGTAGCTCTATATTCATTTTAACATTTTATTATTATTTAATTAAACTCACATGCAAATGTTTACAATTCCTTTATGTCTTATAAATTGCACATATTAATATAAGTTCATCATATCATCATGAATCCTTGATTTCTTGCTTATACTCATACGAGTTATACAATGAACTGGCTTACAAACTCTGCAACCATTGCAACTAAACACTGCCATTGCAGACTCGATAAGAAGTCAATACAAATTCAATAACCTAAGGGCCCTGTTATTTTAGGTTCACATATGCACTCTCATGCACATGTGTATGTTTCTCGAAGTATGAACTAAGACTAACTTTGAATTTACTAAAGATGTATACATGATAGCACTAAGTGCAGTTGTAGGGCAAGAGAAAACCCAAGAATGAATCTAACTCTGAATGAGAAGAAGAGACGAGCCTCATTCCTTATTTATAATCCCTAGAGGTAGCATAAGGCATCTCCTTGGGCTATGACAATATGACAAAGTACATGAGAATCATCCTAAAAGTAGATATTATACATCACAATTTTTCGTAGATTATCTAAGATGTGGGTCAATCCTCACCAAAAGTTAGACAAATCCTCTGAGTCTCAGAGATTCATTTGGGAAAATCTTACAAAGTGGAGATTTTGAGGAATCCCATGGAACCTGTAATGGAACACAATGGATATTTTTACTCAAATCCCACAAGAACAGGCTGGCTCCACATCAATTGTCTAGTAGGACATGATACATATTTACATGTGATTAGTAAAAAAAAGCACACATCGGTTCTCCACATGAGCACACTTCTAGTATCTCTGAGCGAGAAGAATATTATTCTACATGATTAACATGTGTACTTGACCCTGGAAGATTTTCACTTGTGGTTTTTATATCACTTTTCCCTATTTGGTAAATATTCTCTAAAAAACATTGTTTTACATCAAATTATTTCATGAAAGGTCAAGGGTCGCATGCAAATTCCCCTAGGAAGAGAGGTTCCACTCAAAGATTTAACTCTTCTACTTTTGGTACAATTCTGACCACTTTTATTTTTGGATTTATGGTATGATTTTTATTTTGTATATATGTTAAAGGCTCTATCAGTGTGATTTTCCCGCCAAGGTTCTTAAACATATATTTAAATTATAATTATTTTTGTGCAACTACCTTCATGTTTGCATGCAATTATAGTATGAAATTGTTGCGTCTTTGGACCCAATATTTTCTTAGAAAAAATTATAAGAAAAAATTCAGTCCAACAAGTCCACGGATTCCTTACCATATTATCACGAACTATAGAAATTATAAATTTTCCTTTCTCCCTTACCATTTGAAGGATTAGCAAATATGTGGTCCAATTCATTGTGCCAAAATCCAGATCATAATAACATTGATTATCTTCCTCATCAATCTAAACTCCATGTTTTTCTCTGACCAATCAACTGTAATCATTATTAATTTTCCAAAATGATTTTTTCCTGATTTTTTCTAAAATAGTAATCTTTAAGGGACTAGAAATTATTTCTTGAACAAGCTTAAAATCCATATATTCTTTTTCTACAGATTCAGGAGCAGAAAAAACAAATTGTTTTCTATGTTCAAAATATTCTTCTTTCATCCTCTTCATTACTCCACTGGATAGAATGAACAAAGATATGTTAGTTTTATCATGGGCATCGTTATACAACATGTTTCTTATACAATTTAAATACCCTTCCATATGTACAATTTCAAAATAAAAAAACTCTAAGAAAACAACCCATTTTTGTACACAAGTATGGATGTCTATCAACAAGCTGTTATTTTTTAACATGCCTACCAAAATATTCAAGGTAGTCCTAATTGTAAATTTAACAATCTTTAGATACAGTTTGAAATATATAACGGTATTGCTGACAACTAACATTTCCTTGTGGCTAGAAGGATACTTAATTCGCACCTCTTAAACTTCCAAAGGAATATCCACAAATTTATACTTTTCCTTCAATATCTTCTAGGAACACTCCTCCCCGTGCATCTTGTGGGTCATCGGTCTCTATTATATATCTACCTTTTTCAATTGGTAAAGAAAGAGAAGGAAAAGTGTGGACCTTTTTCTTAATATTCCTAATTGCCACTGTCATTTTATCTAACCATGCTAGAGGATTTTTCTTGAGTCACTACTGTAAAATGTGTATGTCAGAGGCTTTCCCTTTATAAAAAGGTCTGACATAATTTAGGCTTCATAAAAACCTCTGTAATTGTGTTTTGTATAATATCTTGTCTAGATCATTTTTGAAGATTTTTAAGACATGTTGTTGGTGAAGACCCTGCCCTTTTACTATTTTGTATCCCAAGAATTCAATATATGTCTTCACTATCTCCATATTTTTCACAGAAAGTACCAGACCATTCTGATATACAAGATCATAATTTTTTTGAAAATGTTTGATATGCTCTTGAAAATTTTTAGAACATATTATAATATCATCGATATAGACTATTATCCATGGATAATATCTAAAAATATACCCCATTCTCTTGTCATATTTTCCTTGGGAATTTCTCAATACAAATGGAATTATTTTCCATTGGTATTTTCCATGGGGTACAACAAAATTTGTTTTGTAACATACCCCCTCACTTTTCCAAGGCAAGAGATTCATTAATAGTGAATTCAGTCCCCATTGTCTAGTCATGGAAACAGGATTAGGAGGGTCACACCCTCATTTAATTTTTTTCTTTCCTTTCATTCACTTATGTATGTTTCCCTATTTCACTTTGTTAAGCATAGGGAATGGTGGTCAACAATTCCCTACTGCCACATGACGTTTCTCAATGCGATCATCCAACCACCAGGTGAGTATATGGTCGGGACATAAACATGTCCCTACTTCACAATGTCATCTCACCTCTTCACTCCCAACCCCCAACCTCTGACCTACTCGGGGTCAACCCATATTAGAGCTTGTAACTTGCCTTTCTCACAACCACCCGACCTCCTAACCTTCCACCTAGTCAGGTCAACATATAAACAACATTCCCTTTTGTTAGCACACAACCCGATCTCATGACCTCTGACTATGTCAAGGTTGACATCGGTTTACTTATGTTACTATGAAACCTTCAAATATGACCTACGACCTCTAGGATATTCTCCTCACTATGGGGGCCTTGTAGACGATCCATGTCCATTTTCCTCTAGCCAATCGCATAAGAGGATAATCTCGTCACTCCAATCATAATATTTCCCACCTTAGGTTTTGATCTACAAAGGCATAAGCCTATCTGATCCTTCCTATAAGTTCAAGGTTTCTCTCCCTTAGGCCACAACGAATTCCCTTCCCTTAACATACTATGATGTCTTGGTCAAGGGACTTTGGCTCTAAACCATGCAAAGCCTTCAGTAGTGATCTTTGCGCTCACCCCACAGAGAGGATCTACCACATCAGAAGCCTTTTTGAGCTAGCCTTCTGGACCATGACTTGCGCTCAAAGGTCTGTCTGACTTGTAGATCTATTTTAAGATGTTGCCACTATGTCAGAGTTGCATTAAGATGATCCATGACATTACCAAATTTCAGATTTTGTGATGGCTACATTAAGGGCTTCATACCCTATGGGCCTTCCCTGCCTTCAAATATGGAATTCCTCACATCACGGTGTAGGTGTCCTACATCTATTATCTACTAGAGGCTTGATGTTAGCTTTTAGGAGGCTCGTAAATCTCCTCCTACACACCAACAATGCCAAAGGCCACATGACCTCTTTAAGTAGCTCCTTAAAACCACTGATGGGTTGCTAGAGGATTTCTCTATTGGTAGGGACCGATAGTCCTCATCGCCAAAATCCATGTGGAGAGAATGGGTGCTTATGCACAAGCAAGTCTAAATACCATAAAAGTAGGACTGCTAGGAATGAACAGCCCTAGGAACACTCCCTTGATTCTTCACATACCTCTTTCTTATTGGCAGAATAACTTGTAAGAAATTACCCAAATGTATTCAATAATCGACTCTGGCCAACAAATGGACTTTCTTATAAGTTGTACATTAATAAAAGGGGTCTCAAAACCCACTTCTCATAACTATTCAACGTTTGGGCCTGAAATAGTTCATTGAGTTCTTTAAATTTAGCTATTTTATTCTTTCTAACATGGATAATCATTTTATTCAGAGTAAGAGTTTGCCTATGCTCTATAACTTAGGCAACACTATTATGGGGCTCTTTCTCCACTCTATCACTTCAAATACTCTATGATTGCCATTATTTATGCTATTAAATAACCAAATTTTAAGTGAAATAACAGCACACATGTACACACACATATACATAGACATATTCAACATACAAATCATGGAATATCCCTTCACAGTTGTACCACATGTATACACACCACAACACAATTGCAATCCTTTCTTTTCAATATTTATTACAAATAGCATTGTAACATAATCCATTAATTGCGAGAAGTGTTCACAAAATACTTATCTTTTCATCTACAGGGAAACTACGTTTGGGACTACAACTCTCCACCTAACCATAGACAGTTGCAACTACTTCCACTTGTAGTTGTTACTCCCGAGCTAAATTCCAGAGTCTGTGGGGAAAATCTTGCTATTGGGACCACACTCAAGATGCTAGATAAGCAAGGGACTCAAGAGGACGTCCTGCCTCAATCCCCATAATTTTTAATCTCTTTCTTGGCTGCATCAGGAGTCCAAAGATGCCAAACCTCACCCCCCTTGTGCACATATAATGTTTCACCCCCTCCTAGGGAGTTTGAAAACCAATGTATCAGTCAGGGCAGTAACGAGGAATTATGATTCGAGGCTGTCCCCATCTTGGGTTCAGGATGGTCTCTTTCCAAGTTGTTACTCGGAACTAGAGTACCTAGCTCATCCCAAAGCCTCCAAGAAATGCCAAGCTATTACAGGGATCTAGATATTTCACTCCACCCATAGCCTCCAGGGACCCAAGATATTACAGGTCTCCCGATACCTCTTGTCTCAAAGCACAACTTCCAAGTTCCCAATCTATTACAGGGTTTTATGAATCCTATCTCAACCCACAACCTCTAGGGAACCCAAGATGCTATAGGACTCTAGAGGCTGGACCTCAACCAACAACATCCAGGGATAGAGAACCAACCCCTTTCTCTTCTCTTTTCTTCATTGTTATTTGCTGAAAGCTTTTGTTGTAGACTCACTTTTCCTACCCTCCTCATTCTTCTTCTTGAATGAAGGTAAAGCATCTTCTCTTCCAACTACCTACTATTGGAATGCCTTTTTCCTCTCGGAGCTCTAGTTTCATCTCTCCCTTTATAAATACTCTACCCTAGTTTTTGAGTGTCTCCTTCTCCGAAGTCCTCCTCCTTTAATGGTTTTCCTAAATCTCTAGTTTATTCTTTGCATAAGAGACCATAACATCCCAAGCAATAATTATCCATCCCCATCTCTAGACTTTGTGCCCCTTCACTGAGTCCCTTTTCTTCTTTTGTTACAAACATTTCTAAATATTCACATAATTTTTTTACAATGTGGTTCATATCAGAACTTTGGGTGGGGATTTTATAGTCCCCTCCCACATGAGGGAACGGTTCCCTCGATTTTCATTTACACCTATACAATCCCAGAATTAAAATGGTACATGGAGATTTATACACATAGCTCTATAAAATATTTAGAATTATAGAAACTTTTTTTTAATCATCAAACAAGAAAGGATAATTAGCTTTCATGGAATCAGTCATTTTCCATGTCGCCTCCTCTAGCCCAAAGTGCTTCCATTGCACCACGACTTTCTCTATGACGCGATTGCAGAGCATGAGACTCCTTCGGTCCAGAATACACATTGGTTCTAGCTGGAATTATCCTTCTAGTTCCACGTGTAGCACAAACTAATCAATCACATGATTAGAATCATGTACATATATTTTAAGTAAGGAAACATGGAAAATTTCATGAACTCTAACTTGATGGAGGTAAAGGTAGTCTATATGCTACTGGTCCAATTCTCTCAAGAATTTCAAATGATCCACAATACCATGGTGGCACCTTGGCACATGTCTCCCTTTTTAGGGAACTCTTCTTGGGTTTAATTCTCAGGTAGACAGGTTCCCCCACTTATAATTGAATTAAGATATATATAATTTATTCTTTCTCAATTTATATATATGATATTTTTAAATACACATTTTTAGTTAAATTAAGAAGCAGACAACAAACCTATATAATTATAGAGAATAACTCATATAGTTCAAACTTATTTCACAAACTTGATGTTTTTTACGTTTTAAATAATTTGAACAACATATACTATAATTCACACTTAATATTTGTATCACTAAGAGCTATGTTTTTTCACCATTTTAAATGTTATACATATATATTATTTACTAAAAATAAATATTTCAAATTCTAAGTTTATTATCATTAGTTAATATTTTAAAGGGGATTTTAAAATATAATTAATATTCAAAAAAGGTTTGGATTAAATAATGGAAAGGGGGGAGTTTTTAGCTATTGGACAAGGTTGAATTTCTATGAAGACCTACCCCTAAATTCACACGATATATTAAAAAAATTCTATGTTGAACATATGGTTCCACATAAAGAGATATTGTTGAAGATGAATAAATTGTATTAAAAATAGGCTCATGACTAGCGCACACGTAAGTGGATAAAAGACCATTCCATTATCCTTCTTTTCTAAAAGTCAAATATTACTAGTAAAATTTAATTTTGAGGGTTTAATTTTGTAAGGAAGCCAGGGTTCAAAACTTGAGTTAGTAAGGAGGACACAAATAAAAAATCCAATTATGTTAAGAGTTTGTGTGGCTAAGCCAAATGTGATGGCTAGGTGATTTTGATATCTTAGGTTCCTTTGGATCATTATTTAATATACCACAAGTTAGTTCGATAATTCACATAAATGTTGCAAAAAAAATAAAGCAATAGATAAAAATATAGGTCAATGTGAAGTATCAAAATATCATTAAATTTTAAAATTAAAATATTAAAATTATAAAAAAGAGAATGAGTTATTTCTCATTAATCAACAACAATTAACTTATAATTCTGAAAAATGTTATAAGTGGGACTTCAGACCAATTGGGTAGGATCTCATTTCTCTTACTTAACAATCATGTTAGATCCAATTGAATTTCAAATTGAAGAACATGGTGGGTGACCATTGATGTGTTATTATGTGCATGGGTAAAGATATAATCTAGTATAGTCTCTAAAGGTGTAACAATAAATTTGATTGCTACTTTGCCTCTAGGAAAATCCCTCATAGTGATTCAACCATTCCCACTTAGGAAAGGGTTATCAATCCTACCAATGGATTAACTCCTTTAGGGTTTGAGGGTGAGAGAGGTGGATATTTCCCACTTATATCACAATATCATATAATATAATATTTAGTTGAAACAATATATTTATTGACTTTCTCAATTTCACGATGGGTTCAAGAAATTCCCTTAGGAGAACTGAACCTTGACCATTGGTGAAGAACTCACTTCTGACCAATTGATCCAAATTATTTAGGCTTAAATATTATTGAAATGGAAGTCGGATTTGATTCACTTATGTATGCATAGGTAACAATATAATTTAATATAATATATTTGTATGTGCAACCACATGTTCATGCATTATTATGTCTTCAAAAAAAAACCCTTTACATGTAATGAACCATTCCCACAAATGAAAAAAATATTCACTTCTAACTAATATATTTAACCCCTTTTGGCCTAATATTAAAGGACATAGGGTTAAGTTAATCCGTTTATTTATTATGTATCATCAATCACTTCATATATTGTCTATTAATGAAACCACACTTTTGACCACTACCAAAATATTTCCCGATGGCTCTAGGAAAAAGCACAATGGAAATTGAATCTTACTAACTACTTAGAAAATCCTCTCTCTTCACCAATGCATAAAAAAACTTTGAAATATAAATTGAAGGCCATTTTCGTGGAGTCTGATACTCTTATGTATGTATGATACTTGAGATCATTTAACATAATCATTTTGGGTACAACAACTACTTTAGCATGAACACATGGTTCAAGAGAAAAATATTAGGGGAATTCGAAATTTTAAGTACTGCTAAAAATCTCCTAACTCCTCAAATTAAATGTATCCAATGTCTTTGTGATTCAATTTGAAGGATATGTGAGTGGGATTTTCTCGACTTATTTGTGCATCCATGATGCGATCATTTAATATAATATCTCTAGGTACAACCAAACATTTTACCACCACATAAAAGTGATCCCATCACTCCAAAAAAAGCCCGCACACGAATTAAACCTTTCCCATTAGTGAAAAAATATTCCTTACTCGCATGTAGATCCAACCACTTGGGCTTAATTTTGAAGGATGTAGATTTGGGTTTTGTTCCACATATATCTGCATGGGTCATGATATCAATTAATATCATATCTTTGGGTACAACAACACTTTTAACTGCTACTTTAAGCAAACCCCAAGAGTCCATGAACGACTCTCACAATAAAAGAATCATACCAACTAGTGAAAACGTTATGGACATACATACATTCATACATACATACATATATACATACGTAATTCCTCAAAAAATAATTAGTATAATTAAATGACATGTCCCAAAGGACACGACTATTATGAAAGAGCACCCTTCCTAGATTTAAATATGGTGCTACATTATACTCTTGTCATCATAGATTTTTTCATACATTATTCAATATATTATTATTTTGTCCTCAATGGATATATTTATTTACAAAACATTCTAGATTATTAATTTGTGAGCCATATCAGGTAGCTTCTTTTTCTAATTATAGCCCTTAGGCATTAGTCCGTTGGTCAAAAAATATTATTCCTATCGGAAACATATTTGTTATCTCTTGGATGAAACTACAATATTATCAAAGTTTCCCTTGATTATTTCGATGTTTTTACCATTTCAGGATTTTGGCCATTTAACAAGTTAGGAATTTTGTGTAAACTCATTCTCCTACCAATAATCTAAATGTAGAAAACAAAGAAAGAAAAATATAGAAAACATAATGGAGAAAAAAATTAGTGATCTCTGTGAGTAAACATATATAATAATAATAAAAAATTTCAAGTGGGTGGGCCAATGTTATTTTATGGAAGCTGTTGGGTCCCTATAATACTAGTGATTACCCCATTACTATTTTAGTTATACCCCTTATTAATATTGTTTTTCCCCTATTGCTATTACTCTGCCCCATAGAATCCCTCTATTGTTATTTTTGTGGCTTTATATTATTATTGTTAGGTCGACTAGGTTATATTGTGACTCCTTAGACTCCTATATATAGAAAGGAGGTTTTGTCATTTGAATCATCCAACAATAGTTCATCTATGTAATGTAAAGGAGGTTGCCCCCTCGAAGAGGCTGAATTCTAAGGCGTTGATCTATCTTTTCTATCTTTCCTTGAGCTGGTTTCATAACATTTGGTATTAGAGCGAACTTGTACGACGTGCCATGAGTCACTGTTTCATCCTTTGGCTCTGAAAAATATATACAAGAAACTACAGTCCGTCCTCTTTCTACACCTTCTGATCTGATTTGGATTCTCCAAGGAAGAGTTATGCGAAATCTCCTACAGTGACCTGATTATAGACTAGTTCAGTAGAGCGAGAGAGGACACAAAGGGCTACCATAGGTTGCAATTTCAGAACTGGATGATATGAAAGTATAGAGAAACATCAGGCCAAACAGATATCCCTATGTACAAAAGAGTGAAATTGAACGTATGGTTGCAGAAATGCTAGAGGCTGGTATAATTCAACTGAGACAAAGTTCTTTCTCTGCTCCAGTAGTATTGGTGCACAAGAAGGATGGATCATGGTGCATGTGTCTGAATTATAGGGAGCTCAACAAGCTCACTATTAAAGATAAGTTCCCCATTCTGTCATTGATGAATTGCATGGACCAATTTACTTCACCAAGTTGGATCTTCGTTCAGGATATCATCAAATCGGAATGAAGACTGAAGACATTCTGAAAACAACATTTAGAACTCATGAGGGTCATTATGAATTTTTGGTCATGCCTTTTGGCCTTACCAATGCACCTTCAACATTTTAGGGTTTGATGAATTCAATTTTCAAACCATTCCTTAGAAAAATTTTGTTAGTATTTTTTGATGATATACTAATCTACAACAAGTCTTGGAAGGATCATGTTGAACATGTTGACAGGGTGCTACAACTATTGGAGGAGAAACAATTATATGCAAAAAGATCCAAATGTTTCTTTGGAGTATAGGAGGTCCAATATCTGGGTCATACTGTATCTCATGAAGGAGTTAAGGTAGACCCTAACAAAATTAAAGCCATTAAGGAATGGAAAATCCCCACATCCATAAAGCATCTACGAGGATTTCTCGGGTTGATAGGGTATTATCGCAAGTTTGTTAAGAATTATGGGAGAATAACAGCACCTCTAACAACATTATTGAAGAAACATGCATTTTCATGGACTCCAGAAGCAACAAAGGCCTTTGAACATGTTAAAGGGGCAATGTGCCAAGCAGCGGTCTTAGCTACATCGGACTTCACAAAAACCTTTATTGTGGAATGTGATGCTTCAGGAAATGGAATTGGTGTTGTTCTAATGAAAGATGAAAGACCCATTGCTTTTGAAAGTCATCCAATCAAGGGAAAGTTTTTAAGCAAAGCTATTTATGAGAAGGAAATGTTGGCAATACTCCATTCACTTAAGAAATGGCGACCCTACCTAATGGGAAGACACTTCAAGGTAAAAACGGATCATGATAGCCTTAAACACTTTTTAGAACAAAGATTATCCTCTGAAGAGCAACAAAAGTGGCTCACAAAGATGTTGGGTTATGACTTTGAAATCATCTACAAAAAAGGGAAGCAAAATGTGGTGGCAGATGCACTCTCAAGAAAGGATGAGGATGTGGAAGCATTATTGTTCACCATTTCTATTATCCAACCAGATTGGATAAACGAATCAAGGGAGGAATAGAAGAATGACGAAGAAGTGTGGGCACTTATTCAAATTTACAACAAGATTCCAGTACGTCTGATACACTTAGCTGGAAAAATGATTTGTTGTGGTACAAAGATCGCTTATACCTCTGTAAGAATTCCCAGCTAAAACAAAAGATTCTTATGGAATTGCACACTTCTCCCTTAGGAGGGCACTCATGATTTTTGAAAACTTACCACAGGGTTAAGAAGGAATTTTTTTGGGATGGCCTTAAATCAGATATTCAAAAGTTTGTGGTGGAATGTTTGGTTTTCCAACAAAATAAAGTTGAAACAATTAAGACACCGGGTCTATTACAACCTTTATCCATTCCAAGCCAACGTTGGGAGGAGGTTTCAATGGATTTTATCACAGGTTTACCCAAGTCTGAGGGAAGAGTGTCATCACGGTGGTAGTTGACAGACTTACCAAGTATGCACACTTTTGTGCATTATCACATCCATTTAAAGCCAGTGCAGTTTCTACTGCATTTATGGAAGTAATTCAAAAGCTACATGGAAACCCAAAGATTATTGTAAGTAACAGAGATCCCATTTTAACTGGAAATTTTTAGACAGAATTATTTTCTTGTCTTGGTACTCAACTAGCTCATAACTCATCTTATCATCCTCAATCTGATGGGAAAACTGAGATAGTAAACAAATGTTTGGAAGGATATATTCGTTGCTTTGTATCTGATAAACAGACACAATGGGTCAAACGGTTGCCTCTGGTTGAATGGTGGTATAACACTTCCTTCCATACAACAACAAAAATGACCCCATTTATGGCACTTTATGGGTATCAACCACCATCTATGACATCGTATTTAAGAGAAAATTCTAAGGTTCAGGCAGTGGAACATCACATCGAACATCAACAACAAGTCCTCCAACTCTTAAAGGATAACCTCGTGTTGTCACAGAATAGAATGAAACAACAGGCAGATCAACATCGCAGTGAAAGAAGTTTTGATGTAGCTGATTAGGTATTCCTACGGCTACAACCATATAAGAAAATGTCCCTCAAGCAAGCTAAGAAGGATAATAAATTATCAGCAAAGTATTATGGTCCGTACAGGGTGTTGCAAAAGATTGGTACTATGGCATACAAATTGGAGCTTCCTCCAGCTTCTCGATTGCACCCAGTTTTCCATGTTTCATGTTTAAAGAAGGTTATAGGCGACAAGCTCCCAGTTCAAACAATATTGCCAGAACATGATGAGGAAGGAAAAATTATATTGGAACCGGAAGCAGTCACAGAAACAAGAACTCGACAGCTACGAAATCGATCAATTTAGGAGTATCTTATCAAGTGGAAGAACTTATCTGCTAAAGATTCCACATGGAAGGATGAGAATTTTATACAGAAGTATCCAGAACTACTCAAGCATCGAGGACAACAATTTTTTGAAGGAGAGGGAGATGTTGGGTCCCTATAATACTCCTGATTACCCCATTGCTATTGTAGTTATACCCTTTATTAATATTGTTGTGCCCCTATTGCTATTACTATGCCCCATAGAATCCCTCTATTGTTATTTTTGTGGCTTTATATTATTATTGTTAGGTCGGCTAGGTTATATTGTGACTCCATAGACTCCTATATATACAAAGGAGGTTTTGTCATTTGAATCATCCAAGAATTGTTCATTTATGTAATGTAAAGGAGGTTGCCCCCTCGAAGAGGCTGAATTCTAAGGCGTTGATCTATCTTTTCTATCTTTTCTTGAGCTGGTTTCATAACAGACACAATTGTGATAAATCTGTCTCAATTGATGTCTTTTGGATTCAATCCCTAATGGGCGTGCTTCGACAGTGATAGTTCCCTGGAAGGTGGTATGATTGGCATACAAATCATATGTGTTGTATATGGGGTGGTGGACCTCAATGTAAGAGCCATGCTCTACACCCCGTTTTGCATGCCCCTCGCATGGTGATTTCATGCTTTTCAAACAATGCTAGACCTACCCAAGTCTGATTGGCTTAAATATGGGTAGGTGGGAGTATGTGGTTCTCGGTACAAAATTCATTTTGGAAATAAAATTTATCCCTTCATGTCTAGATAGGTCGCCCCTATTATGGTGGACTGGCCGCAAGTTGAGAATTTCTTGATATTCGGGGAAAAATCATTTATGAGCGTATCATTCTGATGTTTATTTCGATGGTTGAGTACCTTACTAGATTGTAAACTTTGCTTTCCATGACGAGCACTCTTTTTTCTCACCTCACACAACATGTCTAGCCTCTCACCTCCTCTCCCTATCTATATATATATATATATATATATATATATATCGTGCAGGCCCCAAGGTCGTAGCAAGATTGTTTTTTGGCTACTGCAGGTGCAAATCCATAGAGGTCAACTTGTGCATGGAATACAAGGTTGGTCTATTATGGCCTACATGGAGGTTTTTTTTCTTGGTACTCTGCTCAGAATCTAATTGTTTGGTCAGGTCTTACTCCCTTAGTGGTCTGGTTATTTCTTGGTCATATGGTTATATACTACAAGGTAGTCTGGTTATCTCTAGATCATTTTGTTTTTCACTGTAAGGGTGAATTTTCTTTGTTCACTTTTTACACAACTCAAGGCCTAATCCTTCATTTGATTTGGTGGCAGCGTTGACCTCTACGTCACCTCACAAATTTGACCTTGTTGGGATTTTTTTTAGTTGTTGAGTGCTAGTTTATGGAGTGTAGTACCCAAGGACCTTCTCCAATTGTTTTTGATAATGGCTATGGCTCATTTATAAATTTAGTTGTCCAAAAGTTTCTAATTTATATATATCTATGTCCACACAAATTTCATGGTTCCGAGAATTTAGGAAAATTGTCATATTGTAAGTGTCTTGTGCTCATGATTATCTTCCTCTGCCCACAATATTACATCTCTCTTTTTACTATAGGGTTCGTTTTTTTCATTGTGCTTGGCTCGTACCCTCCCTTCTCATTGTCTCTCCCCATATTTTTATTTTTTATAGTTGTCATTTCTTGTTCTATCTCCAGGAAATATTCTTATATGGCTTCTCCATAGAGACTAATTAGTTTCCCAAGTGGTGCGCCTAGGTCATCCTCTTTGCAATGTCAACAGTTGTTCTGATAGTAGTTCATGGTTAATTTCTTTGAGTCTCCTCTTCTAGAAGTGAGAAAAGAAATTTTTCTCTTAGAGGACAATGAGTTCAGTGATTATGCGTGTTTCTCTAATTTAGATATTGGAGGTAGTAGCCTCAAGTGAGTTCCTTATCTAGGAAAGCTTCATAAGAGAAGGATTCACTTTCTCCATTGTATTATTTTGCACCATCAATTAGAAACTCTACTAAGCATGGTCATTTTGGATAAGAAGGTAGATAATTACAAGTTTCTTGTAGGTCATGAGGAGATAAAGAGAACCTTGGGGGACAACACGTATTACTTCGATGAAAATGTGGTCAAAATGTCTCAGGTAGAGTGCTTTGCGGTATGTGATTGAAAGAATGACTTCAATGAGAAATAGGAGTTTCCTGTGGTCATCGATTATCTAGCTTAGGCCTCTCTTCGTGCAAAATCTTCTCCTCTCTCTCCATTTATCATCTCTAAATAATAAGTCCACTATGCATATTGTATTTAGTGTTTACTATTTGTTAGTATATGTTTTTTGTAAGCAGTCGTATGATGTTTTGTTAGCATTTCCATTGAGTTGATGATATGGATTTTTGCAGTACATTTTTGGTATTTTGTATGGTTCAGTTTTAGAAACTTAGGGAGACTCATGGATAGTAAACTTGTCTATTATAATTTCCATGTTCTTGCATTGGAGCAGGGTGATATCATCTTAGTAAAATTTGAGCATTATTAGTCTTGGTGTGGATATGCTTGTCCTTGGTTAAAGATACAATCTCCGAGGCTACTCTTTTGGATTTATCAAAAGCTTTCACTGGAATATTTTTTTATATTGATAAAAATTGATAAAAAAAGGTTAAGAAAAATGTGTTTTTAATTCAAAAGAAAAACAAATATGATACTACTATCCAAAAACAATCGCAAATCCATCATCCAAGATTTATGATCTTTTTGCTACCAGAGGTAAAGGACCCATTGAGTTTGTTATAAAAGATAAAATTGTAGGCCAGCAACATCAATTAGAGTTCTTTATAAACCAAGTTAAAAATTTTCTATATATACTACATATCGAAGATCCCATGAAGAGTATAATGCTTAGAAAATTAAAACAATGAAGCATTTATATTGTCGCTACTCTCCCAAATCCGAAGAAATTCCCTATAATTGGAAATCATGGCCACTCCACTACCTATATATTGTGGGTGCATTTTTTGTCTCAAAGGCATCAAGCCACTTGAAATTCTACTAACTACCACCAAAGCTTGAATAGGTAACTGCATTCAATCCATTTTCCACATTGGAATGGAAAAATTAATTACAAATAAAATGTATTAAATTGTAATCTTTTAAAAGTGGCATTCTTCTATATATTCAACATTTTAATTATATTAAAATGGTTAAGTGTCAAAGTTATATATGATAAACCCTATATATATTACATATTTTTTAAATTATAAAAGGGTATTTCACAAAGTAATGTGTTTTTTTCCAATTTACTTGCTCAGATATTAAATTACCATTTTTAAAGGATAAATTTTATATGGGAAAAAAAAAACATATATAGCAAGCTTATTCAAGTGAGTTAGAAAGGTGTCATATTATAAAAATATGTACTTTGTTATATTTTTAAGAGGTGATTTTGGAAAGAAAAAAATAGAATATTAAGGTTAAAGTTTTAGGTAGAAGAGATTATTTTCTAATAATAACTGTAAATACTCATGGGACATAGAATGCATGGTCATGGGGTGTATTGTTAAGTCTCTCTTTGATGTGAAGGTCACCGATTTGAAACTCCATGACAAAAAATCCGATCGTGTTAAGGACTAGTGTGGCCCATGCCAGGTGCAATCACTAGGTGATTTTGATTGCTTAGATGCCCCTAGATCATGGTTTCTCAAGACACGGGTCAAGCCTAAAGTAATCTCTACCGAACTCAAACATCTTGACAAAAAAAAAGAATAATAATTGTAAATAAAATTTGAAGTACAAAACAAATGATTCAAAATGAAAGGAAAATTATCTTATAAAGGTAACATGATAACATGTGATATATTAGGTAAAATAGAAGTGTGTAGTCATGGAAAAGAATCTAATCTCGTTATCAACGAGAATCAGGAGGGAAATCACATTAATGTCAAGTTGGAAAATCAATTATTAATTATGGAACTAAATACAATTGAGAAGACATATGCTTCTTATTTCAAAGAACAATAGGAAATACAAAATTTAAAGTAATGATTAATAATTGTGAATTCATAATTTAATTCAATGTTTCAAGTATATTTAACAAAGAGATCAAGATAGCTCTAATTTTTCCATGGCTTGGAATACTAGGTGCATTCATGTTAAACATGAAGGAAATGTTTTTTCATGTTTCCCTATAAGAAGAAGATGATGAAATTCTAGGACATTAAAATGAAGTTAAAATTGATAACACCTTCATCAAAACACTTTAAATATATTTAAAGGGTGATGCTTCTAGAAAATAAAAATTCAATATCAACTATGTAGAAAGAAAGTGACAAATTTATCTCAAATAAAAAACAATATGTTTCTCCCTTAAAGTAAATAACTTACCCTAGTCATGAATTATAACAAAAAGAATAAGGCTTTGAGAAGAAAATCAATAAAGGCATATTAGAAATAATGAACAAATTCTTTCGTGGAGATTCTTAATCAAAAGTTGTTGAAAGAAATTAGAACATTAAAGAAATCAATTTAATTAAAAAGAATCTAAGGAACTTTCATGTGTCAAGAACTATAATTGAAATCTACTTACGCAAATTAAAAAGCTTAAGAATGACTATTTATTGGAAAACAAAATTGAACAATTGGAATAGAAATAAACATTTAAATATTCAAGTAAAAAAGTCCAATCTGTAGAGAAGGAAAAAATATAAATTCCACTAATAACATAAGACATACCTGGATGTTGTAATACAACCAAAAAAAATAAGTGTAGAACCAATGATCAACCTAGTAACGTGAATACATGGAAAAGATCATATACAAAAAATGAGCCAAGATTGTGCTACAAGTACAATAAATAAAAATCATATTATAAAGATATCTTATAACATTGTCATCATAAGAAGATGTTACTTCAACTAGTCAATTTATTGGCATCATTTAGAACATAAAAACTAACTTTAATTAAAAAAAATAATGGTGGCAACAAAATCAAGACTTATCATAAGAATTGATCTTCGAAACCATATAAGCACAACATTCCATACAAGGTTGAACTGCAATGGTTGAAAATAATTTATACTTCAGTGATTTTTCTCAGGGCCCAAAGGTTCATATCATATTATATTATTGAAGATAAAAACTCCAAGAATCAAGAGAGATGCGAATAAAATACATGAAAAAGAGAAGGATATCAAGTATTTTCATCAATGCGCTTTGAGGACAAAGCATTAGGAAAGCAATGTTATAACATACGTATGTATATATGCATTTAAAATAATAATTAAATAATAATTAGTATAATAAAATGAAATGTCTCAAAGAACATGACCATTATGAAATGGTACTTTCCTTCAATGGTGGTGGGAAGTGGAATCTTCACCTTTAGAAAAAAATGGCAAAAGAATTCGTAAAAGATGAGGTGGGAGATATTATACTTCATGTAGATGGAAGTGTTGAGAGCAACATGATCGGTCCTATCACATCGATGATTCTTGAACATTGGCGTGGTTCTGAGGTAGAAGTATCAGACAAACATTCCCAGATTCCTATAAATCTAAAATGCAAAAAAATGTCTCAATATGAAGATTTCCATAGAGATTGGGTGCAGCTGATTTACGAAGTCAAGGACCGTAAGGATCTCTTATGGAAACAGGTATACCTTGTTGCTCTACCTTCCAAATATGTTGATTATTTAACGATTAAAAACATTTCCTGCAGCCATATGAATCCTATACATGGGGAGATATTTATTATATTATACCAAGGCCTTAGTTGACCTATGTACAAATTAAAAAATGAATAAGTCCATCCAAGTATTGTCTAAGCTTCCTGACAACAAATGAATTTGCAACAAATATAGTTTAAGCCTAGACGATCCTATTGTACATAGAAAAAGGACAAATAAGGCCGTAAAGAAAAATTCAAAACAAAGGATTAGTCATTCTCATCAACCCAAATGATATTCAGGCCAGAAGGGAAATTATAGAAAAAAAACACATCCAAAGGACTCAAAATAGTTCCCTGAACTCATTATTACAATCCTCAAGATATCCTTCTTAGGACACATAAACATGAAGCATGGAACAATGTTAGGTCCCTATAATACTAGTGATTACCCCATTACTATTTTAGTTGTATCCCTTTTTAATATTGTTGTGCCCCTATTGTCCCCATATTGTTATTATTGTGCTCCATAGAATCCCTCTATTGTTATTTTTGTGCCTTTATATTATTATTGTTAGGTCAGCTGGGTTATATTGTGACTCCTTAGACTCCTATATATAGAAAGGTGGTTTTTTCATTTGAATCATCAAGGAATCATTCATTTGTGTAATGTAAAGGATTTTTCCCCCTCAAAGAAGCTGAATTCTAAGGCTTTGATCTATCTTTTCTATCTTTTTGTGAGCTAGTTTCATAACATTTGGTATCAGAGCTTTTGGATTCTAGGGTTTCGCTGCTCCAAATAGGTCATCATGACATTTTCGCTATAACTTTTTCTGTGATGTTTCAGAACCGAAAACAAAAACCCATTTGAGATGAAATCGCACTGAACCTCGGGTCCAAATTTCAGATATTTGTGCACTATATTTGCGGAGATATGATCTGAGGAAGTTGGTCATTTTGCAGACTCCTGAATTACATTCCAAACAGGTGACCCGGGGAAAATTGTCATAACTTTCTCTCTGAACATCGGATTGAAACTTCATAAGAAGGTATAGAAATAGGATGGACTGTAGTTTCTTGTGTATATTTTTTAGAGCCAAAGGTTGAAACAGGGCCACATGGCATGTTGTACAAGTTCGATCTACTGAATTAGTCTATAATCAGGTCACTACGGGAGATTTGGCATAACTCTTTCTTGGAGAATCCAATTTGGATTAGACTGGTGGTAGTGGAAAGAGGACATAGAGGGACACTGTAGGTCGAAATTTCAAAACTGGATGATCCGAAATTACAGAAATACATCAGAGGCAATATCGAGCTCATACAAAGTGAAAAAAGGTGTGTAGATTTTTTTAAATTCTTGCT
The DNA here is from genome assembly GCA_031772625.1 of Pinus tabuliformis. Lineage (NCBI taxonomy): Eukaryota > Viridiplantae > Streptophyta > Pinopsida > Pinales > Pinaceae > Pinus > Pinus tabuliformis. The sequence continues at coordinate 1,441,761,065 of CM062818.1, read as the reverse complement.
TAAGCTTGGTTTGAAAAATTATTTTGAGGGAAGTCAAAGGGCATAGTAGAGCATTATTATCAGTAACTGATGATCCAAGGAAAGAAAATGAAAACACCTAGTAAGCAACCTGAAAGCTCTAGCATGACTCATGAAGAAGAGGAAGAAATGCTACATGATATATCAAAATTACAAGACCAAGTGCAACAAATGTCACTCTCACAAAAGCTAACAGAAGCTAAGATAAATGGCATGGAAGCTAAGATGAATGGCATGGAAGCTAAGATGGACAATTTAAAGATAGATTTGAACACAAATTTGAAGACAGGCATGGCAGATTTGAAGATAAATTTGACAAATTTTCTACAAGAAATACTTACTAATGGTGAAAGGGTAGTAAAGGAAACTCATGATGCGAACAAAATAAATGTTAATCATGATTTCATAGACTCTAATGTTGGATTGAAGACCCACCATATTCCAAAAATCTATATGAGGAAGTTTGATGAAAAGGATCCCGCAACATGGATATTACAGATGGAGCAATTTTTCGATCTCAATAATGTGCAAAACACACAAAAGGTACGTATTGCAACTTTATATTTGGAACCAAATCAGTTTGTATGGTATCAATGCCTTTGCTCTCGTAAACAAATTATCACTTGGGCAGTTTTTACGGGAAAATTGACAGCACATTATGAGGATACAAAAAGCAACACTTTTTTTAGCGAATTGATAAGTCTCAAACAAAAGGGTTCAATAATGGAGCACATTGAGGAGTTCCAAAAATTGAACATAAGGGTAAAAAATATTCCAGAGGAGCATAGGATTGATGTGTTCATAGGGAATTTAAAGGAAAATATCCAACATGATGTTCGCCTTTGGGAACCCGATTCATTAGAGAAGGCATTCAAGTTAGCAAGAAAAATGGAAAGCAAAATTATGGCAACCAGGAAGCATAACACTCATAACTATAAAGATGGAAGTGTTGTTTTCCCTAGTCTTCCACAACCTATAAGGTTGAAAACACAACAATTGGAAGAAAAAAGAGAAAAACGGCTTTGTTACAGTTGTGATAGCAAATACACTAAAGGTCATAAGTGTGCTGAGAAGAAATTATTCTATATAGATTATGAAGAGGAAGAAGAAAAGGAGCAAGAAAGGTCAAAAGAAGAGGATATACTCCATGAACAAAGTCTAGATAAAGAAGAAATGAATCTGACCATATCTTGTAATGCATTGGCTGGAATTACCACTCCTCAAACCATCAAGATAGAAGGACAAATCAAGAAGAAAAGGTAATAGTGTTGATTGATTCAGAAAGCACCCACAATTTTATTCATTTTAAGGTAGCAAAAGAATTGAATTGCTTCCTATATCTAGCACTAGAGTGTCAAGTGATGGTTGCAAATGGAGGAACAATAAATTGCTTTGGAAAGTGCCATAATATCAAGCTATCCATGGGAGAATATGTATTGACTAGCCCAATGCTTTCCATTCCAATGGGAGGTGTTGATATTGTACTAGGAGTCTAATGGCTACAATCCTTGGGTACAATAGCTTTTAATTTTCAAGAACTTTTCATGAAATTTTCTGTGGAAGGAAAGGAAGTTGAATTAATGGGTTTTGCAAGGAAATCGGGAAAGATAATTAGCTCTAATCGTATGAAAAAGCTTCTGAAAAAGGAACAGAGAGGTGTAATTGCACAATTATGTTCGCTAGATGTTTCCACATTGAAATCATCTATTTCTCCAGATCTCCAAAATGTCTTGGACAATCATTCCAAGGTATTTGAGACTCCCAAAGGTCTCCTGCCTATTTGCGATCATGATCATGCTATCCATTTAATTCCAGGAAGTGTTCCTCCAAACATCAGGCTGTACAAATATGCCTATGCCCAAAAGAGTGAAATTGAACGTATGGTTGCAAAAATGCTAGAGGCTAGTATAATTCAACCTAGTCAAAGTTCTTTCTCTGCTCCAGTAGTATTGGTGCACAAGAAGGATGGATCATGGCGCATGTGTCTGGATTATAGGGAGCTCAACAAGCTGACTATTAAAGATAAGTTTCCCATTCCTGTCATTGATGAATTACTGGATGAATTGAATGGATCAATTTACTTCACCAAGTTGGATCTTCATTCAGGATATCATCAAATCAAAATGAAGATTGAAGACATTCCAAAAACACCATTTAGAACTCATGGGTGTCATTATGAATTTTTGGTCATGCCTTTTGGCCTTACCAATGCACCTTCGACATTTCAAGGTTTTATGAATTCCATTTTCAAATCTTTCCTTAGAAAATTTGTGTTAGTATTTTTTGATGATATACTAATCTACAGCAAGTCTTGGAAGCATCATGTTGAACATGTTGACAAGGTTCTACAACTATTAGAGGAGAAACAATTATATGCAAAAAGATCCAAATGTTTCTTTGGAGTACAAGAGGTGGAATATCTGGGTCATATTATATCTCATGAAGTATTTAAGGTAGACCCTAGCAAAATTAAAGCCATTAAGGAATGGAAAATCCCCACATCCATAAAGCATATGCGAGGATTTCTCGGGTTGATAGGGTATTATCGCAAGTTTGTTAAGAATTATGGGAGAATAGCAGCACCTCTAACAACATTATTAAAGAAATATGCATTTTCATGGACTCCAAAAGCAACAAAGGCCTTCGAACATCTTAAAGAGGCAATGTGCCAAGCACCAGTCTTAGCTACACCGGACTTCACAAAAACCTTTATTGTGGAATGTGATGCTTCAGGAAATGGAATTGGTGTTGTTTTAATGCAAGATGAAAGGCCCTTTTCTTTTGAAAGTTGTCCAATCAAGGGAAAGTTTTTACACAAGGCTATTTATGAGAAGGAAATGTTGGCAATACTACATGCACTTAAGAAATGGCGACCCTACCTAACGGGAAGAAACTTCAAGGGAAAAATAGATCATGATAGCCTTAAATTCTTTTTAGAACAAAGATTATCCTCTGAAGAGCAACAAAAGTGGGTCACAAAGATGTTGGGTTATGACTTTGAAATCATCTACAAAAAGGGAAGCAAAATGTGGTGGCAGATGCACTCTCAAGAAAGGATGAGGATGTGGAAGCATTGTTGTGCACCATTTATATTATCCAATGAGATTGGATAAACGAAGCAAGGGAGGAATGGAAGAATGATGAAGAAGTGTGGGCACTTATTCGAAAGTTACAACAAGATTCTAGTACATCTGATACATTTAGCTGGCAAAATGATTCGTTATGGTACAAAGATCGCTTATAGCTCTATAAGAATTCCCAACTCAAGCAAAAGATTCTTATGAAATTGCACACTTCTCCCTTAGGAGGGAACTCAAGATTTTTAAAAACTTACCACAGGGTTAAAAAGGAATTTTGTTGGGATGGCCTTAAATCAGATATTCAAAAGTTTGTTGTAGAATGTTTGGTTTGCCAACAAAATAAAGTTGAAACAATTAAGACCCCGGGTCCATTACAACCTTTATCCATTCCAAGCCAATGTTGGGAGGAGGCTTCAATGGATTTTATCACAAGTCTACCCAAGACTGAGGGAAAGAGTGTCATCATGGTGATAGCTGATAGACTTACCAGGTATGCACACTTTTTTGCATTATCACATCCATTTAAAGCTAGTATAGTTTCTACTGCATTTATGGAAACAATTCAAAAGCTACATAGAAACCCAAAGATTATTGTAAGTGACAAAGATCCCATTTTCACTCGAAATTTTTGGACGGAATTATTTTCTTGTCTCTGTACTCAGTTAGCTCATAGCTCATCTTATCATCCTCAATCTGATGGGAAAACTGAGATAGTAAACAAATGTTTGAAAGGATATCTTCGTTGCTTTGTATCTGATAAACAGACACAATGGGTCAAATGGCTGCCTCTCGCTGAATGGTGGTATAACACTTCCTTCCATACAACAACAAAAATGACCCCATTTATGGCACATTATGGATATCAGCCACCATCCATAACATCATATTTAAAAGAAAATTCTAAGGTTCAAGCAATGGAACATCATATCGAGCATCAACAACAAGTCCTCCAAATCTTAAAGGATAACCTCGGGTTGGCACAAAATAGAATGAAACAACAGGCAGATCAACATCGCAGCAAAAGAAGTTTTGATGTTGGTGATCGGGTATTCCTATGGCTACAACCATATAAGCAAATGTCCCTCAAGCAAGCTAAGAAGGATAATAAATTATCACCAAAGTATTATGGTCCGTACAAGGTGTTGCAAAATATTGGTACTATGGCATACAAATTGGAGTTTCCTGTAGCTTCTCGAGTGCACCCTGTTTTCCATGTTTCATGTTTAAAGAAGGTTATAGGCGACAAGCTCTTAGTTAAAATAATATTGCCAGAACTTGATGAGGAAGGAAAAATTATATTGGAACTAGAAGCAGTCACAGAAACAAGAACTTGACAGCTACAAAATCGATCAATTTCGGAGTATCTCATCAAGTGGAAGAACTTATCCGATGAAGATTCCACATGGGAATATGAGAATTTTATATAGAAGCATCCAAAACTACTCAAGCCTTGAGGACAACACCTTTTTAAAGGAGAGGGGCATGTTAGGTTCCTATAATACTAGTGATTACCCGATTACTATTGTAGTTGTATCCCTTATTAATATTGTTGTGCCCCTATTGTCCCCATATTGTTATTACTATGCCCCATAGAATCCCTCTATTGTTATTTTTGTGCCTTTATATTATTATTGTTAGGTCGGCTAGGTTATATTGTGACTCCTTAGACTCCTATATATAGAAAGGAGGTTTTGTCATTTGAATCATCAAGGAATCATTCATTTGTCTAATGTAAAGGAGGTTTCCCCCTCGAAGAGGCTGAATTCTAAGGTGTTGATCTATCTTTTCTATCTTTTTATGAGCTGGTTTCATAACCAACAAGCTTACTTGTTGGCTTTGCCGCCAACAAGGACATACATCAAATAGATGTCCTGTTGGAGAAGAATATAAATTACAGAAAGGGAAAAGATCCCAAGAAAAGGCACAAAAGTTGCAACAAGAAAAAGGAAAGCACAAGGAAAAGAAGAGATTGGTACATATTCAATACTTCAAATTTGGATCCAAGGTTCACAAAACATACTACTATCCTAATTTTAATATTAAAGAAGAAGTGCACATATTAGGACAAAACTGTTGTGATTCTACTGAAACCTCAAGTTTTGGTAATTCTCACTATGAATTATCTGATCAAAACAACATGTTCTTTGCTGAAGATTGTAATTGTATAGATTATGATGATTTTAACTATACATATATTGATATTGAAGACAGTTTTGAAAAAGAAAAATCACCACCAAATCCATCAGAAAAGATTAAAATTTGTATGGCTCATCTCAATGATGATGAAGAAGCCAAAGTCTTGGCAGGAATAAAGATGTTGCCCAAAGGAGAGATGAAAGAAAATCTAATGGAAACTTTTCTACAAACGATGCTCAGAAACCAAGGATCTACAACCACTTCCTCAAGTAAAAATCCTAATCCAAAATATCTTTTTGTCGATGCTTCCTTTGAGAAATATACTAAATCCTTTAAAGGAAGTCACTAGGAAAATAATAAAATAACACTTAGTCTCCCATAAGTTAGTGATGAAATCCAAAGTCTGAAGAAAGAAATAGGTGAGCTCAAGACCAAGGCCTCAAAATTAGAAAAGAGAAAGACTCTTGAAGAAGAAACAACCCATTTCTTCTCTAAACCAAATCCAAATATAGAAATATATGAGACCAATATTGTAGATTTCAAAGGATTGAGAAACATGAATATCATGGCTATGTGACATCAACAATTCACTGTTATGCTCTAGATTAGAGTACAAAATGAAGTTTTTCATTTAAAAACTTTATTTGATATTGGTGCAGACATCAATGTTCTAAATAAAAAATATGTTCCTGCTAAGTATTAGTCCAAAGAAGTACGTGAAGTTATTGGATTAGGGGCACAAGGGTTTAATTTTCTGTATGAAGTCCCTAAATTTATGATATATTTTGATACATACTATATTAATGTAAAGTTTGAAGTATGTAACATTCCTATTGACTTCATTTTAGGAAACCCCTTTTTGGCAGTCGTAGAGCCACATAGTTTGGCAAGACTTGAAGATGGTAGATCAGGATACTTTATCTTTGTACCAAACAATAATGGTTACGTACATACCATCACACTACCATTTGTGTCAACACCCCGAATCTCCACTATGGTTCAGGCAATGCAATAATTACCTAAATCCAAAGAGTGAATAGTAGAATTGAACAATTTAAAATATTACCTCCAGATTGATGACCAACTCAAACAACCTAGTTTGCATAAAAGAATTACAGAACTCAGAAAAATCCTAGAAGATGAATTTTGTAGGCCATGTAGAAGGCTGAGAAATTCCTATGAATGAAGCTTACAGACAACTTTTTTAGAAAAAGGTCTAGGATTCATCAGACAAAAAAATGATCCACGAATCCAACAACCCCTAGAACTGTTATGGATTCTATGTCAATAAAAATTTTGAACAAATCAGAGGAGTACCTCGCTTGGTAATCAATTATAAACCACTCAAAAGTGTCTTGGTTGATGATACCTACCCAATCCCACACAAAGGAAATCTAATCACCCGAATTGCAGGTGCCAAGATATTCTCCAAGTTTGATATGAAATTTGGATTTTGGCAGGTATCTATCAAAGAAGAAGATTGGTTCAAAATTGCTTTCAGTGTGCCATTAGGACATTATGAATGGAATGTTATGCCTTTTGGGCTGAAGCATGCTCCCTCAAAATTCCAAAAGGTGATGGACCAGGTTTTTAAGCCATATTTTGATTGGCTTATTGTATATATAGATGATATATTAGTATTTTCTAAATATGTCAATGAACATTTTAAGCACTTGTACAGATTTAAACAAATTGTTAAAAATAGTGGATTGGTTGTAAGTAAGAGGAAAGTAGAGATATTCCAAACAAAAATCAAGTTCTTGGGCCATATTATTGAAGATGGACGGATCACTTTTCAACAACATGGTATTGCATTTGCTGAAAGATTTCATGATGGAATCAAATATAAAACCCAGTTGCAGCGATTTCTAAGTTGCATGAATTATGTATGAAAATTTTATAGAAATTGCGCCCAAGATAAAATAATCTTGAATCAATGTTTGAAAAAGAATCACAGTCCATGGACTAAAGCTCATACAATTGCAGTCAAGAAAATAAAAGAAAAAGTTTGAGTGTTGCCCTTGTTATATGTATCTGATGAAAATCTGCTTAAAATCATTGAATCTAAAGCCTATGGGCTTGGATGGGGAGGAATTTTTAAGTAAGAAAAGGATGGTGATGAGAAAACTACACAATTTTCATCAGGAGTTTGGAACCCGACTGAACAAAATTATTCTACAATTGAGAAAGAAGTCAAAGCATCTTGGCACTGCATTGACAAATTTGATATTCATTTGATAAATAAAAAATTCCCTTTAAGAACATATACCTCTCCCTTGAAAAGGATCCTAACAAAGGATATTAAGAAACTAGGAGAAGCCAAGTTCACCAGATAGTAGGTCCTTGTCTCATATTTTTATTTTCATATCGAACACATTAAGGGTGTCACAAATTGCATTCGATATTTTCTTAATAGAGAAAATATCCAAGGGCTGACACACCTCATGCTCATTTTCACTGAGTGGGATGTCCAGTGCAACCATGAAATGTAGAGTGAAATCCCACATTCTCCCAGATGGCAAGATTATATAGACAGTTGGAAACCAACTTGGCAACTCCGAAACACATAAGTGTTAAACGAAAACATCCAACCAAATGAAGATCTCCAACATCCAGTTCCAGAAAGAAAAATATATCCAAAGTCAAGTTGATGGATCCCTGACATGGTCTACAACCATTCCATGAAATTAGTAGACGAAGCACAAGAGGCACTAAACCCTCATTTTAAAGATTTAATCAAGGTATGGTAGGAAGACAACAATCGATTTAATATTTATCACAAATATTTTGTGAGAAATAGGGCGAGAGATCCATCCTTTAATCTTAAATTTCTATGGCCACAACATGACCCAAACTTGGTTTTCCTTGGTACTATCAACAAATTTTCTGCATATAGAAATATATTGTGGAATCTCCTCTATAGGGATAGACCAAGTTGTACATACTATACAATAATGAAATTTGAGTCACTTTTCCTCACTAAGCTTCATTACCGACCGCAATGGCTCACAGAATGGTTGGAATGTTTGGACTCAACAACTCTGCCATGGATCCACTCTATTTTGAAACTGCTCAACAGTTGGAATGTGAAAAATGTGAAGGAAGAGAATGCTTCCATTTACCTTGTACAATTGTCTCACATATTAATAAATACTCTGAAAATGAGATCCTCGTAGATTTTATATCTAAACATCACTAGTGGGCTATGATGTCTAAAATTAAGCATCAGTTTATTTTTTGGAAATCCCATGATAGTATGTAGGATTTTTACAAAATCATAGGACAATAATCTATATCACAAAATAATATTCCTTGGCTCCACCCGGTTGGGAACTTCATAATTTTACTCATTATTCGTTCCTCATGGACATTGCATGATAAATGTATCCCCTATGTAATATAATGTCTAGTCACATGGTTATTATTGTGAGCAGTTTCATGGCATTCTGATAATATCTCGACCTTGTAGTTTATTTGATACACTAGGATCTTGAAAGAAGAATCTGAAAGATTGAGATGAGACTCATAGCACTTCTTTGACTTTTGGTGAGATTTGACTCACATCTCATCCTATCTTACGAAAGGATGATGAGTTGTCATCTTAATATTCCTTTTAGCTCTTCTCGAATACTATAAATAAGGGGAAGAGAAAGCCTAAGAGGCATGTAGTCTCTCAAAGTCTTGAAGTCAAGAATTTCTCCATGCTCTGCATCTGCACTTCTTAAGTGATCTAATTGCAACACAGAAACGTTCTCATAGGTTGTCATGGGTCTGAGAATCCTGTGCATCATGACAAAAAATCCTGGTGAGAACCTAAAGTGGTCAGACTTTTAGGATTGAGTCTTGTTTTATTGAAAAGGTCTATGATTCAAAAACAGATTCTACAAAATGCCACACAGCCTTCAGTATCTATGCTCATTTTGATTTAGAACATATTGTAAATGCCTGAGTAGTCCATCTCTGGAAAAATCTGAGATTTTATGTAACCAGTTATTCTGAATTCAATAAATAATATGTTTATTGTTAATCAATGAATGTCTAATATCTGTGTAAACTATTATTTATAAATCTTATGGTTGTTGTGAGGTTCATCTAAGATTCATTTGGAGGTTCACTTAGAGTCCTAGACTGCAACTTTCTTCTAAAGGCAGGAGGTCGTCCAAGAGCATATTTTGCATTGGACTTTCTTGAAGGTTCATGTACGGGTTTGTGGAAGAGTTTGTGTAGCGCACTCATTAGTTTATAATTCTGTAAGCTTCAGTCTCCGTCGAAGGAAGCCTTAGCGGACACACGGTCAAATTGGTATCAGAGCCAGTAATGTCTGGTTCATTGCATAATACTATAAAATCTTCTTTATCTCAAATGGAAGATGGAATAAGATTTGTTTCTTTTCGAGAAGTTTGATACCAAGAACAAATTTCCAGTAATATAGATATTACAAATATTTTTTATAAAGCTTCATCTTCTATAATAAATAATGCAGAAATAGAAATAGTCGAAAACCATCCTGCTTCATGCTAGAAACTCCCATCGATTAGTCCATTAGACTTGTATGCAGATGTTTATATGTTTCATCTCAAAGTTGTTACACGTGTTTCTGTAAAATAATGTGTCAATTAGGTCCAAGAGAAAAATGAAACTATTTAGACTACTCCTCTTTTAGACCCTAAAAAATTACAAAAAGAAGCAAGAAAGAATAATAATTCGTATGTGCATCTTGGTTGTATATGGGTGGGAATTCATTCTTTAACCCAGAGAGGGTTGAATAATTTTGTCATAGCTACAATCATGGACCTGACCCATAATAAATATACTGATTATATTCTTTGAGGGATTGTTGCACTCATTTCAAACTAAGCTATCTCGTTTGATTGCTATCCAGATTTCTCTGTCCATGTGCATGATGAATACATCAAAGACATACTTCAATTGCAAATAAATACTTATGGCTTTGATATGCAGAGAAACAAAACATATATTTCATTTCACACTAGAGGTTGCTTCTGCCATACTAACACCCTCTATCTTGTAGTCTTGCATTCTCTCAACCAAGTCCAAATCAAGTGTGGTCGTTCTTGTAGATGCTCATAATTAGAATATTGAACACCAAAAAATCAAATGGGAAGAGCTAAGTTTTCCTAAGAATTGGGTGATAGATATTCCCATAATACCTAAAATATATAACATTATTTCTGTGCAAATCAGAGAAGATTCTTCCTCTGTAGTCCTGTCCTTTCCCTACAGATCTACTATTCCCAGAAGACAAATAGAATATGTAGTAACAGATTACAAAACATCTAAACCCATTCCTGACGAAGCATCTACCGCATCATCTTCCATATGTACAAATTGTCTCCATATTGAATTATTTGAACTCGATTAAGTTTTAAATTTTCTTGCACTAGAAGTTAAATGCCCTACTTGTCAATCGCTAGTCAATCTACAAAGCCTTGTACATTTGACCATCCATAGAAATCATAATACAAGAACTGGAGAGGCTCCTTCTACTCTATTAAACAACTCTTGTCCAAATCCTAAATGCAATGACATCTCATTCCCTCATGATGAAGTTCTTGTCATCCATGACCTCTCGTCCCTGGGAAATGAAGATCCACAACTCACTAAGATGTTTAGTAAAATGCGACAAACTGGTATGACAAGGTATGGCCTAGGTTATATTAGGCAGATTGAATACCTTATCCCTTGTTGTCAATTTACAGAATTCCTCCCAGATGTATTTCAAAAGCCATCTAAACTTGAAATGTGCAAATTCTTTTCTCCCATGGAAGGGTTTCCAAAATACAAAATTAATTCTGCTTGGATGAAAATCATGTTGAATTTGGATTTGTTTTCACATCTAGATTACCATGAGTTTTATTTAACAACATCCGAAGAAGAAAAATAGAATCTTTCATCCACATGGAAATAATATATGGATCTTACAAAATCTTGGATTTCTTTCTATGAATGGAAGAAACAACTTACTATTACAGAAATACAAATTCGTTTTGGAGGAAGATCTACAAATAACCAATGGAAAACCTCATATGGTTCAAATATCGAATACCCATCAGTCTTTCCACCATACAAAGGCATTGTGATAGGAGAAAAACAAAATATTGCCAAAGCTGCCCCTTTGGTTCTAAGTAATGACTCTACCTTAGGAAGAGATGGTAGAATCCAAAAGGCTAGGGCGCAGTTGAGCTGGACTAATATTGCTCTCAAAGGACTCTCTGTAGATTCCTCAACTCATTTTGCACAGAAAGAGAAACTTGAGTCTCTGCAAGTCTCTGTAAATATTGTGAATAAAAATATGAATGAATTTCGCTTCTCTGTCTCCACTCTTCAAGGTTTTGTCTGAGAAAGCACCAGAGCCACAACATGTTTGCCCGATCAACTTAGAGGTCATTATGATGATATTGAAAAAGGAATGAGTCTAGGTCAACATAAGACTCCTGAAAAAAATAACGAGTTGATTTCCAAATTTGAAGGATTATCCATGTCTTCCAAAGTCAAAGATATTTCCCCATATATTCTTTTCCGACATCATATCTTTGTACAGACAAAAGATGTTGATTGATTTCCTCACTTGTTTTCAAAAGAAATTCCTGACAAACCTGAAGCATCTACTGGCTCTCATATTTTACCAGTTTACAAACCTCTTCCAAGCCAATTTACGAGATATCTTGCCCCTAATATTAGTGGCAAAGGATGCATGCCTCCCACGGAGAGTGAAATGTTGACAATCTCAGTTCTTTCCAAATTAGATAGAATATTGACGAGATTTTTACGAGTAAAAACTCATGCGCATGAAAGGTGGAACTAAAATAGAAGCATATAAAACACTAACCCAATGTTTTACTGGCTCCCTTCCATGGTGGTGGGAATTGGAATCTTCTCCCGCAACTTTAGAAAAAATGGCAAAAGAATTTGTAAAAGATGAGGTGGGAGACACTGTATTTCATGAATATGGAAGTGTTGAGAGCAACATGATAAGTGCTATGACATCAATGATTCTTGAAAATTGTTGTGGTTATGAGGTAGAACTATCAGACAAACATTCCCATATTCTTATGAATCTAAAATGCAAAAAAATGTCTTAATATGAAGATTTCCATAGAGATTGGGTACAACGGATTTACAAATTCAAGGATAGTAAGTATCTCTTATGGAAACAGGTATACCTTGCTGCTCTACCTTTCAAATTTTTTGATTATTTAAGGATTCAAGAAGTTTTGTACCAATTGTGATGATTGTCATTGTACGAATATTGATACTAAAGATAGTTTTGAAAAAGAGCAGTTACCACCAAAGCCATAAAAAAATATTAAAATTTGTATACCTCACCTCAACGATGACGAAGAAGCCAAATTATTTGTAGGTATAAATATGTTTCCCAAAGGAGAGATGAAAGAAAAGATAATGGAAATTTTTCTGCAAACGATGTTCAAAAACTAAGGCTATGCAACCACTTCCTCAAGTAAGAATCCTAATCTAAAATCTATTTTAGTCGATGCTTCCTTTGAGAAAAATACTAAATCCTTTCAAAGAATCCACCAGGTAGAGTATAATAAAATAACACTTACTCTCCTAGAAGTTAGTCATGAGATCAAAAGTTTGAAGAAAGAAATAGATGAGCTAGATTAAGGTCTCAAAACTATAAAAAGGAAAGACTCTTGAAGAAGAAACAACCCATTTATTCTCTAAACCAAATCCAAATATAGAAATCTATGAGATAAAGCCTCTAGATTTCAGAGGATTAGAAAATATGAAGATCATGGATGTGAAACATCAACAATTTCATGTTATGCTACAGATTAGAGTACAAAATGAAGTTTTTCATTTAAAAACTTTAATAGACACTGGTGCAGACATTAATGCTCTAAATAAGAAAATTGTTCCTACTAAGCATTGGTCCAAAGCAATGCATGAAGTTATTGGATTAGGGGAACAAGGGTTTAATTTTTAGTATGAAGTCCCTAAAGCTACGATATGTTTTGACACATGTTGTATAAATGTAAAGTTTGCAGTAGGTAACATTCCTATTGACTGCATTTTAGGAAATCTGTTTTTGGTAGTCGTAGAGCCAAATGGTTCTACAAGACTTGAAGATGGTAGATCAGGTTACTTTATCTATGTACCAAACAATAATGGGTACCTACATACCATCACACTACCATTTGTGTCAACACCCTGAATTTCCACTATGATTTAGGCAATGTAAGAATTACATAAATCCCAAGAAAGACTAGTAGAATTGAAGGATTTAAAATCTTGCCTCCAGATTGATGACCAACTCAAACAACCTAGTGTGCAGAAAAGAATTGTAGAACACAGAAAATTCCTAGAAGATGAATGTTTTGCAGAAGAAACCAATGCCTTTTGGCACAAAAAATAGTACTTTGTTGATCTACCATATAAAACAGAGTATACCCATAGCCCATGCAAAAGCCCAATAATTCCTATGAATGAAGCTTACCGACACCTTTGTCAGAAAGAGATCTAGGATTTATTGGACATAAAATTGATCCGCGAATCCAGTAGCCCCTAGAACTGCTATGGATTCTATGTCAATAAACATTATGAACAAATTAGAGGAGTACCTCGCCTGGTAATCAATTATAAACCACTCAATAATGTCTTGGTTGATGATACCTACCTGATCCCACACAAAGGTAATCTAATCACCCGTATTGTAGGTGCCAAGATATTCTCCAAGTTTGATACGAATTCTAGATTTTGGCAGGTATATATCAAAGAAGAAGATCAATTCAAAACTACTTTCAGTGTGCCATCCAGACATTGTGAATGAAATTTTATACCTTTTGGGCTGAAGCATGCTCCCTCAAAATTCCAAAAGTTGGTGGACCAGGTTTTTAAGCCATATTTTGAATGTCCTATTGTATATATAGATGATGTATTAGTATTTTATAAATATGTTGATGCACATTTCAAGCAATTGTATGGATTTAAACAAATTTGTAAAAATAGTAGATTGGTTATAAGTAAGAGGAAAGTAGAGATCTTCCAAACAAAAATGAAGTTCTTGGGATATATTATTGAAAATGGATAGATCACTCCACAACAACATGTTTTTGTATTGGTTGATAGATTTCTTGATCAAATCAAAGATAAAACCCAGTTACAGTGATCTCTAGGCTGCATGAATTATGTTGCAATTTCTATATAAATTGCGCCCAAGACAGAATAATCTTGAATCAACATTTGAAAAAGAATCCCAGTCCATGGACTGAAGCTTATACATCTCTAATCAGGAAAATAAAAGAAAAATTCCAAGTCCTACCTTTTGTTATATGTATATGATGAAAACATGTTTAAAATTGTTGAATAGGATGCGAGTGAGCCTGGTTGGGGAGGAATTCTTAATAAAGACAACGATGGTGATGAGAAAATTGTACAATTTGTTTGAGGAGTTTGGAACCTAACCACACAAAATTATTCTACAATTGAGAAACAAGTCAAAGCAGCTTGGAACTACATTGACAAATTTGATATTCATATGATAAATAAAATATTCCTTTTAAGAACAGATGCCTCTGCCATGAAAAGGATCCTAACAAAGGATATTAAGAAACCAGGAGAGGCCAAGTTTGCCAGATGGCAGGCCCTGTTCTCAAATTTTGATTTTGATATTGAACACATTAAGGGTGTCAAAAATTGCATTCTAGGTTTTCTTAGCAGAGAAAATATCCAAGGGCTGAAACAACTCATGCTTATTGTGACTGAATGGGATGTCCAACACAGTGAGGAAATCTACAGAGAAATCCCAGATTCTACCTAATGGTAAGATTATATAGACAATTGGAAACCAATGTGGAACCTCCGAAAACACATAAGTGTTAAATGTAAATATCCAACCACATGAATATCTCCAACATCTGGTTCAAGAAACAAAAATATATTCAAAATCAAGCTTATGGATCCCTGACATGGTCTACAGCCATTTGAGAAAATTAGGAGACGAAGCACAAGAGGTAGTAAACCTCCATTTTAAGGATTTAATTGAGGTATGGTAGGCATACAACAATCCATTCAATATTTATCACAAATATTTTGTGATCAATCGGGTGAGATATCCATCCTTTAATATGAAATTTCTATGTCCAAAACATGACCCAACCTTGGATTTTCCTGGTACTATCTACAATTTTTTTGCATATAAAAATCTATGGTGGAATCTCCTCTACAGGGATAAACCAGGTTGTACATACTATACACTGGTGAAATTTGGGTCATTGTTCCTCACTTAGTTTCATCACCGACCGCAATGGCTCATTCAATGGTGGGGATGTTTTGGAATCAACAACTCTGCCATGGATCCACTCTATTTCAAAACTGCTTGACAATTGGAATGTGAAAATGTGAAGGCAGAGAATGCTTCCATTTACCTTGTACAATTGTCTCGGATCTTAGTAAATACTGGGACAATGACATCGTCCTAGATTTTATGTCTAAACATCACCAGTGGGCTATCATGAGTAAAGTTAAGCATCAAATTACTTTGGGAAATCCCAAGATATTCCATTGTATTTTTACAAAAGCATGGGACAATAATCTATATTGCAAAATAAGATTCCCTGGATCTACCCTATTAGGGACATTGTAATTGTACGCATTATTCATTCCTCGTGGACCTTTCACAATAAAGGTATCCACCTGTGTAATATAATGTCTAGTCACATGACTATGATTGTGACCAGTTTCGTGGCATTCCGATAACATCTCCACATTGTAAAGAATTTGATACACTAGGATCGTAAAAGAGGAACCCAGAAGAGTGTGATGAGACTCGAAGCACTTCTCCGACTTTTGGTGAGATTTGACTCACATATCATCCTATCCTACGGAAATATGATGAGTATTCCTCGGAAGATGCCTTTTGTCTCTTCTTGATTACTATAAATAAGGGGAAGAGAAAGCCTTATAGGCATTTGGTCTCTTAGAGTCTTGAAGTGAAGAATTTCTCCCTCCTCTACATCTGCGCTTCTTAAGTGATCTTCTTGCAACACAAAAACATGCTCATAGGTTGTCATAAGTCTGAGAAGCCTGCGCATCAGGACGAACAATCCTGGTGAGAACATAAAGTGGTCAAACTTTTAGTATTAAGTCTTGTTTTGTTGAAAATGGCTGCTATTCAAAGATAGAGTCTGCAAAAAGCCAGGTAGCCTTCAGTATCTATGCTCATTTTGAGTTAGAATATTTGATAGATGCCTGAGGAGTCCATATCTAGAAAAATATGAGTTTTTATGTAACCAGGTATTCTAAATTTAATAAAGAAAAAGTTTATTGTTGATCAATGAATGTCTAGTATGTGCGTAAAATGTGAGTAATAAATTTATGGTTGTTGTGAGGTTAATCTGAGCTTCACCGAAGGTTCACTTAGAGTCCTGGAGTGCACTTTTCTCTTATAGGAAAGAGGTCGTCAAAGAGCATGTTTTGCATTGGACTTGCATGATGGTTCGTGTATGGGTTTGTGTAAGAGTTCATGTAGCACAATCATCGTTTTATAATTATGTAAACTTCATTCTCTATCGGAAGAATTCTCTGTGACCACGCGGTCAAATTATGGTATCATATATGGAGTCCACTGTACTTTCATCACTAATCAACTCTTCATATATTATATTTTGTCATCAATAATTATTCATATTTTTCAAATATTCTAGATTATTAATTCAAAACCCATATTTGATTACCACATAATTTTTTTTTCTTTCATATATCTCTTTTAAATTTTAAATGGAAAGAAAATATAGTAAGTTTTGAAACATATATGTGTGACAGTCATGAAAACAAAGTGTCAAGAAATCATCTAATATCATCTTGTTAAATTTAACCATATACTCAATAACTTCGACAAGATCATAACTCGAGGGAAAAAACCTTCCCAAAAATTTAATCTTTGTTCATAGATGAAATGCTCCATTTTTTAAAATGAAGTATACAAATTTTTCAAATAAATTATTTTTTAATATATATTTTGTATATTAAAAAAATAAATAAGAGATAATGAAGTTGGTTTTGAACTTCGTTCACGGATGAAATGCTCCATTTTTATTGATAAATACAATTCTTTTAAAGAAAATATTTTTTAATATATATTTCATATATTAAAAAAAACAAATAAGACTTAATGAAAATATTTTTTAATATATATTTCATATATTAAAAAAAACAAATAAGACTTAATGAAGTTCGTATTAAGTATTTTTTTTTAAATCTAACATACCATTATATTTTATACGATTTTTTTTTTTAAATGAGTAATGAATGTATAAAAAAATTGTAAATAAAATCACGTCATATAATTGCAAGCTATTTCAGTTTCTCTAGTCGATCTTGATGTCGGTCGTAACAACAAGGAAGTTTATTTGATCATCAAAACATTATGAGATTGTCAAAACATTTCATCATCACTGAAGGACCTGTATCAAAAGTCTTCTTTCTATATTTCTTCTTCTTCATCATCATGGTTCCAATAGTATCTAAGTTTCCATTATTACGTATTGTGCTTTGACATATTTCACCTCATTACATAGTGAGGAAACATAAAGTTTTATTTCTTTGACCACAACTACCATGATTTGAATATATCAAGGGGTGGAAGTACCTTAAAGGGGTCCTACATGGAATAATAATATGAATTTAGAAGTCTACATTGTCGGCAATCAGAGTACAATTACCTTTGATTTCTTTACTTTCTTTAAAAGTAATGACGTGTGTTCCCCATTTCAATAATTTCTCCATGAAGTGTTTTAATAGTCACTCTTTCCTTCCTCCCTAAGCTTCCCCGGTTGAGAAATAATTAGAAGTCACATTCAGGGTCAGACTATAGATTTCGGTAACTATGTAAAGTATTATTACTTTTATATATATAATAGTAAAGCTAGTTATGTGAGATATCTGAGAAAGACGTTTTGATATTGGCATTCATTCTCCCTGTGTCACCAAATATTACTGGATCATCCCCTTCATTTTTATATCTTTTCCCTTTTGTCAAAGCCACCATAGAGATTCCACGCTCACGTTATATGTCGTAAATCCATCATAGGTTTCTCAAGCCTCTGTGACTATGGTTATTCCCATTTTTTAATAAGTGCCTGCCTTTTAATTATGTGTATTTTAAAGTAATCGAGATACCTTTCATGACAGGACATATGTATTTTCCTATTTTAATTAGTTTGTAAGATGAGTATGTAAGTTTATTGGACTTCCCCTCCCTTTTATGTGTAAGAGTATGACTGAGTGTATGTAACGATAATAATAATTCATTAATACGATCACATAATAAATGCAGTCGATATGAGTTGAAAGCTATAATGTAATATTGTTAATTAAATAAATATTTCTTAATATAAATATGGTTAATAGTATATTATTATTAATAAATCATTTTTATTATTCCATTAAAAATATTATTATTATCATTATAATTAATAATAATTATTTTTTTATTTGATAATTATTTAATATTAAATGTTATTTATTATTATTTAATTTGAAATTATGTTATACAAATATGAATTTTTAGATTAATAAATTTTAGGGATTGATATTATAAACCCAAGAGAATACTCAAGGGGTTAATATTAAAACCCCAAGAGATTATGAACTCAAGGGAATAATATTAACCCAAGGGATTATTACTAAAAACTGTAGGGTTTATATTCCCTTGGGTTAATAGTATTAATCCCTTGGGTTTATAATATCAATCCATTAAGTTTACTAATGTACGGGTTCATAGTCCTATGGTTTAATACACACTCCCTAAAGGATTATAAACCAAAGGCAATAATATTAATCCAAAAGATAATAAACCTGAGGGATAAATACTACAAACTCAATGAATTATTAACCCAAGGGAATAATATTATAAACCCAAGCTATATAAGCCCTAAGGAAATTATTATTAACCGTAAAATAAAAATGGTTGATAGTGGTTGATTTTCATTTTTTAGACAATGGAATTACTATTAAAACATGGTAGAGAATTTTTTACCATAGTTGACCATGATTGATATTATAAACCGAAGGGAATAATAAGCCCAATGGATCAATACTAAAAACGCGGAGGACGATAATCGAACAGAATAAAATTAAACCCTAGGAATATGAACCCTTAGATCAATAAACCCATGGGACTAGTATTATAAACCCAAGGGATAAAAATTATAAACCCAAGATATATAAACCTAAGATAAATATTATAAACACTAAAATAAGCATGGTTCAGTGTGGTTGAGCATGGTTAATTTCCATATTGAGACAATCCTTGAACATGATTGACAATGTGACGTTGGACCATGGTTGACCATAGTTGACCATGATTGATTTTCATATCAAGACAATCTTTGTCAGAACGTGACGTTGGACTATGGTTGACTATGGTTTCTTTTCATATTGGGACAATCTTTGTCACAATGTAACGTTTGACTATGGTTGACCATGGCTGGATATGGTTAGCCATAGTTAAATATGGTTGACGATTGTTGGATATGGTTGACCATGGTTGAATATGGTTGACCATGGTTGGATATGGTTGGCCATGGTTCACCATGATTAATATTATAAACCAAAGGGAATAATAAACCAAAGGGATTGGTATTATAAACCCAAGGGATTAATACTAAAACCCCAAGGGATTATGAACCCAAGGGAATAATATTAAACCCAAGGGACAATTATTACAAACACAGGGTATATAAACCTAAGATAAATATTATAAAAACTAAAATAAACATGATTGAACATGGTTGATTTCGAAATTTAGACAATCCTTAATACAATGATTGATATTATAAACCCAAGGAAATAATAAATCCAAGGGATAGGTATTATAAACCCAAGGGAATAATAAACCCAAGGGATCAGTATTAAAACCCAAAGGGATTATCAACGAAAGGGAATAATATTAAACCCAAGGTACAAATTTGAAGAAACCAAGGCATATAAACCCTAAGATAAATATTATAAACGCATGGTTAGCCATGGTTTATTTTCATATTGAGACAATTCTTATCACAATGCGATGTTAGACCATGGTTAACCATGGTTGATTTACATATCGAGATAATCTTTGTCACAATGCAACGTTAGACCATGGTTGACCATGGTTGATTTTCATATCGAGGCAATCTTTGTCACAATGCGATGTTAGACCATGGTTGACCATGGTTGATTTACATATTTAGGAAATCTTTGTAACAATGTGATGTTAGACCATTGTTGACCATCATTGACCATGGTTGATTTACATATTGAGACAATCTTTGTCTCAATGCGACGCAAGACCATCATTGACCATGGTTGATTTTCATATCGAGACAATTTTTTTCATAATGTGACATTCGAGACCATGGTTGATTTACATAACAAGTCATTCTTTGTAACAATGTGACGTTGGACCATGGTTAACCACGGTTGACCATGATTGATTTTCATATCAAGACATTCTCTGTCACAATGCGACATTGCGCCATAGTTGACCAAGATTGATGATGATTGATATTATAAATCGAAAGGAATAATAAACCCAATGGATCGATACTGAAAACCCAAAGGACTATAAACCTAATGGAAAAAAATTAAACCCTAGGAATATCAACCCTTAGATCAATAAACCCAAGGGACTAATATTATAAACCCAAGAAATAAAAATTATAAACCCAAGAAATAAAAATTATAAACCCTAAGATAAATATTATAAACACTAAAATAAACATGGTTGAGTGTAGTTGAGCATGGTTAATTTCCATATTGAGACAATCCTTGAACATGATTGACCATGATTGACAATGTGACGTTGGACCATGGTTGACCATGATTGATTTTCATATCAAGACAATCTTTGTCAGAATGCAATGTTGGACTATGGTTGACCATGTTTGATTTTCATATTGAGACAATCTTTGTCACAACGTGACATTCAACCATGATTGACCATGCTTGGATATGGCTAACCGTGGTTGACCGTGATTAATATGATAAACCAAAGGGAATAATAAGCCAAAAGGATTGATATTATAAACCCACCGGAATAATAAACCCAAGGGATTGATACTAAAACCCTAAGGGATTATGAACCCAAGGGAATAATATTAAACCCAAGGGACAATTATTATAACGCAAGGTATATAAACCATAAGATAAATATTATAAACACTAAAATAAACATGTTTGAACATGGTTGATTTCCAAATTGAGACAATCCGTAACACAATGCGACATTGCACCATGGTTAACCATTATTGATTTATATATTCAAACAATCTTTGTCACAATGCGATGTTCGACCATGGATGACCATGGCTAACCATGGTTTATTTTCATATCGAGACGTTCTTTGTCACAATGTAACATCTGACCATGGTTAACCATGATTGTCCATGATTTCCATATGAAGAAAATTTTTGTCATAGTGCGACATTTGACCATGGTTGACCATGGTTGGCTATTATTGAACACAATTAACAATCACTGATATTATAAACCCAAGGGATCGATATTATAAACCCAAGGGAATAATAAACCCAAGGGATTAATACTAAAACCCAAAGGGATTATGAAACAAAGGGACTAATATTAAACCCAAGGTAGAAATATGAAAACCCCAAGGCATATAAAACTTAATATAAATATTATAAACACATTGTTGACCATGGTTTATTTTCATATTGATACAATTCTTATCACAATGCGACGTTAGACCATGGTTAACCATGGTTGATTTACATATCGAGATAATGTTTGTCACTATGTGACATTAGACCATAGTGGACCATGGTTGATTTTCATATCGAGGCAATATTTGTCACAATGTGATGTTAGAGCATGGTTTATTTACATATTGAGGAAATTTTTTTCACAATGCGACATTAGACCATGCTTGACCATGGTTGATTTACATATTGAGACAATCTTTATCACAATTTAACGCAAGACCATGGTTGACCATGGTTGATTTGCATATCAAGACACTTTTTGTCACAATGTGACATTTGAGACCATGGTTGATTTACATATCAAGACAATCTTTGTAACTATGTGACGTTGGACCGTGGTTAACCATGGTTGATCATCATTGATTTTCACATCAAGACATTCTTTGTCACAATGTGACATTGGGCCATCGTTGACCAAGATTGACAATGGTCGACCATGTTTCGTTCTATAAAACATGGGTGACCATGATCAACCATGGTTGACCATGATTTTTCATGATTGTCCATGATTCTCATATGGAGACAATTTTTGTCATAATACAATATTCGACCATAATTGACCATTGGTTCATGCAAGTTGCATGGTGGTAAGGATTTGATATTGTCACCTTTTAATAAGTGACATTGGATCTCCTAACTTACTATCCAACCTATATGCCTATGCATGAGCCTTCCTTTTTGAGCTTTTTGGTTCCATGACTAGTCTTAAAGATGCTAAAAAAGTTGTTTAAATTTAAGAGCTACTTTATTGTGTTCGAAAATTTTAAAGTACATCAATTAATATTGAGCTGAGGCAATCACCAAGCATAAATTAAGGATGGATTAACTCAAGCGTCATGGTCGTATTAACAGTTAGACATGCCAAATAATCCACAAAATTAAACTCAACTGACTTTACTATTTAGCAAAATGTTTTCTCACGGAGAAATCTTCATCAATCCAGAGAAAGGTTAATCTGGTTAAAAATCAAAGTCTACTTTACCAAATATGATAGAAGTAATTTTGTTATCGTTGAGAGATTCACGCTATCTTTTGACCAGAGTAACAATAATCTATTTATTTATTAGATGTTTTAGAGATGGGAATAACTTTGTCATCCTCGGGGACAATGGGATTCACGCTGCCTTCTGACCAAAGTAACAATAATTTATTCATTTATTACATATTTTAGGTTTATATAAGAGAATACATTCATGTTAATAGTTTTGAGATTTATTAGACGATTTGAGTAAGTTTTTATGATATAACATATTTATATTAGTGCTTTTTTGGATTTATTAAATGCTTTAAAATTTTTATGCACAGAGGATCATTGTAATTAAAAATACAAATTATTTTCTTGATCAAAACAATTCATTTGAATTGTAGACTTCATTAAAGGAAGATTTCAAGTTCTACATGTTTTCTCCTCACGAGAGCTATGTTTCTTTCAAATCCTGAACCAGTTAATCTCCACCAATATTCTTCGATAAAGATATTTGAAGACTTTAAAATTGGAAGTGAAGACTTAGTCTTATTTTAATTATTAAACAAATTCACAAATGTGATGACTTTAATATTGACAGGACAGTGGATGACTTTAATATTGACAGGACAATGAATGTACTCTAGGTTTCTTTCAATTCTTTATCGGATTGGTTTCCATGTAACTTCGTTGATAAAGGAATTGATATAAGTGGACGAATTTAAGAGTGTATTTTTGTTTCCACAAACCTTCCATAAAATCCACAAATGAATCTAAATAATAAGAAATATAAAAACAATAATTAAACTAATCCTACTCTTGCTAAACCCTGAACAATTGGCAAGAGAACCTTGCTCTTGCTTTTGCTTTTTCTGATTGCTTTGTTGCCCAGGAAGAGAATGATTGTTTTTTCACTTCCAGAACTCTGGTAGGCCATTTGAAGACCACTTTTAAACGCAAGATCTGAAATTTCTAATCAAGTTTATTTTTCGCGGATCAGAACTGATATAGACAGTGGTAAGCCCTCAAGACCTCACGATGTCACAAGTCTCTGCCAATTTGAAATTAAAGCCATATATTACCACAATAGCCTATTAATTTCACAACAAACCACAACAAACCAAATACATGATGATAGTGTGCCCATCTATAATTTGTCAGGGTTCCAAAGAATGGGATGATCAATAAAATAATTTCTTTTTTATCATGTGTTTACATCCACATGCGTGGACAAATAAGATGTATTAACAAAAAGCTTCACCATTGTTTATAAAAAGTTCACTGGAAGGCAATGTCACATGGTTCGGTTCGAGTTCAGGTTTCACAATGATTAGGTTCTGATTGAGTTAGAATGTTTTGATGAGGTTCGTCATTAAGTTTGTCTATATATATTAATTTAAAATTAATTATATGATAAAATAGTAAGAAATCAACATCAGTAAATATCAAAAATGCTATCACAGACATGGAAACTCCAAGCATAAATTACAATCTTGAGTTGTGACAGGAAGTTATAAGTTTTGATCGATAGACTTGGTCAATGGTTATGAGGTTCGATGAGGTTCGCCAAAATTCGAACCTCAAAATTAAAGTTCGACGAACCTTGTAACATAGCCGGAAGGTACATGCAACAATTCCATGCCATGATGCATGCTATTATACTCTCAATACGATTTGTGGTGCTCCATGCTATGATCGACGTACGCAGGTAAGCTCTCTATGCACCAGATCCATGATCATGTAGGCTTTCTATGAGCCAGATCCATAATCTAAGATTCACAAGATTTATGGAAAGAAAATCGTCACCTAAAATATGCAACACTATGTATTGTTTACACGACCTTAATATCACATACAAGTCTGGTATATGTGAGAAACTCTCTATGGAGTACGTAACAAAGATTAAAAAAATAATCGATGGGTTTTTTCACAACCTTGCTGTATTATACATCCTTTCCATACTTCCTTATACCTTCTTATGTTCCTCTGGTACCTGTAATTCATCACATGCAATGATTTCAGGGACTTGCCGGACTGTGAAACTGATAGTGCAATCGGTAGAATAACAACTGCAACCTTCCCCAAATGAATAAATCGATTAATTGCTCATATCCCTTCACGCTGCGTTCATCCATTCACCTGGATGTGCATGGCAGGCTCTTCCACATTACAAGCAGTAATCAGATCCGCGCACGTTCAACCACAAGATCGAAGAGAAGGCGTAGCCGTCGATGGATCTCTAAATTTTCCAGGGGAATTCAATTAAAAAACTAACATGAAACTTTCTTTTTGCAGGTCGCTTCACGCTCCCTCGACCAAGATCCATAGATATGCTTATCAGACGAAGCATATTCAGAGCATATTCTTCCCAGAATTAATTTGGCTCATTCAATTTTTTTATTAAAAAATGTCAACGAGGACTCTTCCGCCCCAAGTTCAAATAGAGGAGCCTTCGCCTAAATATATTAACTCCAACATTACATAACTATTTCTACTCTTTTAAAATATCCTTGTTCTTAGAGATGAACTTTGTTTCATAGGTTGAGGTGCTTTCCATATGTTTCGAGCATGTGTGGCACAGTACGGTGAGAACAATAACTTAATAAATTTAGTACTTCGCATAAAAACATTCAAAAGTCATCTAAATAAATATATATTTTATTTTTTTACTTCGACTTATAATTGTATGTGAATTTTGTTCAATCCATATGTCAAATGTCCTCGGTAACCTATGTGGTAATATTTCATTCCAAAGTCCATATCTATATATATATATCGATTTGGATGTGAATTTTGTTTATATGTGATATTTTTGTGAGGTGTAGATGTTTTGTAGAATTGTATTTCAACAAATTATTCAAATTTTTAATTTTAACTTTACTTTTATTTTAATTTTTTCTCTATTAATATAATTAATTTTTTGTTAATTAATTTTTATTTTATTTTTTTAATTATTTTTTACATTTTATCTTAGAAAATTATTATAATTTTCTTAATAAATATTAAAAAATAATTTTGTTATTTTTTAGTTATTTAACATTATATTTAATAGTTCAATCTCTCTCTCTATCTCACTTTTAAATACCTTAAAATACTAATATTCAACAAACTAAGGTTTATATATATATATATATATATATATATATATATTTGTATGTGAATTTTGTTTATATGTGATGTGTAGATGTTATGTAAAATTGTATTTCAACAAGTTATTCAAATTTTTAATTTTACTTTAATTCTTTCTCTATTAATATAATTAATTTTCTATTATTAAGTTTTTTTTTATTTAAATTATTTTTTACATTTTATCTTAACAAATTATTATAGTTTTCTTAATAAATATTAATTTTTTTTTTGTTTTTTTGTTATTTAACATTATATTTAATAGCTCAATCTCCCTCTACCACACTTTTAAATACTTTCAAATACTAATATTTAATAACCTAAGGTTTCCCTCTAAATAATAATATTATTATATAATACAAATTTAATACCTGATATTATCCTCAATAATATTGGTCTTGCCGTTTAGTTAATCTTAATTTTAAAGATTTGATTTTTTAATACTTAAATATTATTCGTCAGTGAAGTAGTTTAACTCTTCATTTTTCTAGTCTTCCATTTATGTGGAAAAAATTATAAAATAATTAATAATTATATGAAAGTACACATTAAAATTAAAAAGAAAAATAAGTATATCCTTTAGAAGAATAAATGTTTTAATCCCTTACCCTCTGCCCCTTAAATTTAAATTAACATTTTTAGTATGTTCTAGACAAACTTCAACTTTTTATTCCATCTTACAACAAATTTACTTGACTCCTTTAATTAACAAGTTATCTTAACATTACCCTTTTTTTATTCTTATCCTTTAATTAACATATTTATTATATCTACATCTGTTAAAAAAATATTTAATTAAATTATTTCAATGTTAATTTATTTTATTTTATATTTTCTTATTTTATTTAATGATTATGTATTTGATTTTTTTTAATCTTTTCCACATTTAAAACCTTTTGTATACTATTTTTTCATTTTTTTCAATAATATCATTTATTATTATGAACGTTTTAATTTCTTTAAATTGTTGATTTTTTTTCACATTTGATCTTTCAATGTTCCATTAACTTAATATCTATTTTCCTTTCTAGCCCTTCCTCTCTCACTTACTAATTTCTCAACACTTAATTAAATTTTTTATCTCTGTCTTGAAGATGAGTCACACTTGTTAGCTTGAAATGTCGACAATAAAAATGCTTGATGTGAGTATTACCTTTCTATCTTCACCAGTGCTAAGAAGAGAATAAATATTGCAAGAATTAGAACTAATTCTCACGTTCTCTAGAGTGAAACCGAATGTTGGACTATTCCGAAGATACTTTAGGATGAGAGAATATCTCTCCTTTGTGATACTAAGAGAGTCGAAGATGAGAATCACTTTCTTTTCGATTGTACAGTCCTTACTCACATCTGTTCTCATTTCAAAAATCTTTTCTCCATGCCCAACCTCCTTGACTTGTTCAGTCAACAAAGCTAGTGACCTCATAATGTTTCTTTCCCTCCTTTTTAATCAAAGAAATAAAATTTTAAATAATCCCAATTAATTCTTCTTTCTTAAAGTCTGATAGACCATATCGGTCTTAGTGGACGTTAATCATCATCATCATCCTCCTCCTTAATTATATATTAATTTTCTTAACTTTATAAAATATAATTAATAAATAATAATTTTTAAAAATTAAAATTTGAACATTATTATTAATTTTAATCTTAATTTATAAAATCTAGATACAATATTAACCAACATCATTAAAATATTTAATTAACTTTCACATTTATTTTATTTAATTGAAAAAATAATTTCTATTAAAAAGAAACACAAAACAATTTTTATTAATGTAAAGTCAAACTATATAAACTATTAACAAAATCCTAACCTCATGTGCCTGTATTAATATATTTATGAACATGTTAGTTTGTTGGTCTATAATCTATAACATATTTGAAAATTTGCAAGATAAACTTGTTCAAACTATCTCTAAAATTATATTTTTACAACAATTTGATATATGACAATATATTTTAAAAAATGAAATAATAGTTCAGTTTTAATTAACTAGCTTATATCCATTTCAAATGTAGATCTACTAGGGGCTTAGAGGGATCAAATCTCTTGAGATGCAAACCCCTTTTAGAGTGAAAAGTGATTTGTTCCCTTTCTATAATTGATGGATCCAAATATCATATTGATCTAGGTTGCCTATATTTTAGCTATGTATCTTTTAAATAATTAATTGTGGGATACTATGATTTGTTATGCCACTCTAATGAAATATTAAATTTATATGATAACAAATATTATTTCTAGTCTTCAATATATAGTAACTAGCATAGATCCATCTTAACACTAGATCTATCAAGCTCTAAGACAGATTAATCACTTGAGGTGGAAACCTCATTCTTGAGTGGAAATCTTGAGGAAATATTTGGACCTTGAGAGATTTGATCCGTGAGGTGAAAACCTCATTTTTGAGTGCCAAACTTGAGTAAATTTTGTGCCTTGAGAGATTTGATCCCTTTCAGACCTTGATAGATCCAAAGTTGAGATGGATTTAGGATGATTTAAATATTAACAACTAACAATCATAATTATTATTTCTGTGTAATTTCACTCAGTCAAAATGTTTGAATTAATAATTATAATTAGTGATTTTAATTTTAATTTTGATGTAATTTGACCAAGTAAAAATGTTTAGATAACATAACATAATAGGACATTACAACATCTCTTCCACACTCGGCTCGAGAGTGCCTCTCCTACAAAAAGTGTTACAAAATCAAATTATAATTTATTTATCTTTTATTTTGAAATCAAAAATGGTTTTAGGCATGTTGTATTGATGAGCCATGGTATTGTAACAAAGCGTATTTAAAATTTTATAATATTCATGGTAAATTGGATGTGAATATCCACGGTTATTAATCTTGTTATATTGTAATTATTAAGTTTTCATGTTCTTATTAATGAAACTTAAATATGGTTACAAAATTATTATTTTAATTTATATGGTTGAAACAATATTTACTTATAACTTCTATTTATATATTATATAATTTAGTGTGATAGAGGGTTTAGATGCATCTCAAAATAAATTATGATATTATTTCCTTTATATTTAATTAAAAAATGTTATAAAATCAAATTCAAATAAAATATTTATAAAATATTTTGACCTCAAATGAGAGATAGTTTTTGGTATGTGGTATTGATCAGCCATAGTATTGGTCCATGGTATTGCAACAAATCCTATTTACAACTTACTAATATCTATAGTAAAATGTGTGTGAATATCCATGGTTAAAAATATTGTTATATTGTAAATATTAAAATTTTTATGTGTTTATTAATTAAATTTAAATATAATAACAAAATCATTATTTTAATTTATAAGGTAAAATGGATCTTAACATATATCCTCTAGTTATATATTATAATGTGATATATATGTCATGATTTTCTTTTATCTACAAAATTATTTGTAATTTTACTAATAAAAATAAAATTACAATATAACAAATTAAATTTTATCGTTTTTGATAGTTTTAACTTTTTATGTTCACTACAAAACTTATCATACTAGCTATATATTAATTTTAACCTTTTATTATTATTTAATTGAGTCCACATGCAAATGTTGACAAATCCTTTACATGTTATAAATTTAACATATCAATATAAATTGAACATATTGAGCCGACATGTAAAGATGTTTACATACTTTCTTACATTACACCTACACCTCTAAATAACAATGATATTAATTGGATCTATTTTGGGTAGTTAGGAGAAATGATTATGATCTTTATATAAACTCAGTTTTTACAAATAATATATCGGACTTTATATAATAACTTGAATTTTGTAAAGTATATATATATATATATATATATATATATATATATATATATATATATATATCTTAGAATTAACTCATTGAAACTATCTTATATGCCATATTGGTCCCTACCCTTCGGGCTTGTAGCGACTACAATGATCAGTTGGGTCTTTAATTCTAGTCATGCACAAAAACCAATGACTAAAAATTTGTTTTAGACCAAAGCTTGAGGGAATTTATATTGAAATTTTCTTTTTAACCAATACTTATATCTGTGGCATTTTATTGGTAACCAAAGTTTTTGTTCACCATCTTATTTGGCCTCTTCCCGAGGTTAGAGGTCCACATTGGAATTAGGATAAGATAATGAGTTCAATTCAATTCTTCTCTAGTCAATTAATGCTAACATTACTTCTTCGACATTTAATGATTATTGCAAACTTTTTCCATTTTGATATTTATTATAAACTTTCCCATCTTGAAATTTGAGTTTATGGCCTTTGCCTAACAAGATCTAGCTTGTTGTACCTGATGCAACTTCAGTGCCTTCCAAAAAGACCTATCATCTCAGATTATATATTGCATATCTTTAACTTTGGTACTGTGAAACTCCTCATTGATCACCTTGGAAGAGCGAGTTGCAATAGATGCTTCGAGGCATCTCAATGTTGTAAAGTTGCTTTCCTGTAGCATCCATAGTGATAATTGCTACAAGACTGACTTGTTGGTTGTTGTCATAGTTGGACCTATAGAAAGAGAGATTGAATGGTAATGATGAACAATTGATAGGATGTATTGTTCTATAAATGGTTCAATGATCTGGTGAGATATCTTCCCATTATATTTCTCTAAGTAATGGTAGATTTCATATTATGTGTGGGTGTGACCCGGATAAAAGGGACCATCCAAATTTTGTTATTGTTGGTCTATATAATTTACCTTTACCTACCCTTCCAACAATAATTTAGCCTTTTGTATATCAATTTATAGGGCATGGGGGCTTCCTTCTCTTTAGAAAATGCCAAAAATACCAAGCAACTATCATACACTCGCTTTGGAAGATGTTATGTACGCCTTCATAACCCTTGGCTGATAAATTTCTCATTTTTTTTCATATGAGAGAATAGAATTAGCTGAATATAAATAGAGACAGAAGTGGCTAAATATAAATAGGGATAAATATATCATCTTTACTTATCGTTATTGCATGAAATCCTCACCTTCTGATTTCATTTCTAGCTAAAGATGAAGACCTCCTTACTCTTAAATTTATTGCTTTGGTATTTGGTTTGACAAGCATGAGAACATAGATGTGTGAGGGGTGTAAGAATTTGAATATTGCATTTTGTTTACCCAGAATCATGTCACAAATTCATGTTGTGAATTATTTTTTCTAGGAATTTACTTTTTTGTTCTCATTGCTCTGAAAGCATGGTTTCAACCATTTAGAAGATTGAATCCACCTTCAAATTATATTCTTGGTATCTTCTCTATAACAATGCAAGTATGGACAGTGAAAAGGGTGTCGCTTGAAATGTTGAGGACAAGACCTAAAACAAACAAGGGTGGAAGAATTACTACAGTTGAACACACAAAAAGCTCATGGCGAGTAGGTCAACTGGTTTGAATTTCTATCCCTTTCTCTCTTTCTTTCCCTTAAATAGTTTTGTTTGTTCTTGTTCCTTAAAAGTAAGGGCATCCATAACAAACCAACTTACCTATCCAAAGAAAGAAACACATTACTCCGAAAGCAACTTAAGTAAATACAAACTACATGTAGCATTAGCTTAACCAATGCCTTAGTTTGTGTTTTAGTTCGAGTGGTTAGTTGTTCCCTATTGATGTAGACTAGTCTGTCGAAATGTTGAAAAACCACCAACACGTTCATGTGCCTATGAACCGTTTTGGACGCATAAGAAAAGGGGAACCATAATCTCGTACATAAGTGGTGAACACAAATTGGTAGAAATTTGAGGATCATTCATGCATATATAACCACATTTAAAAAGGATTTAGTAGAGCCATATTCAGAACCACACTTAAGTCGAAGCATTAATGTAGGCAGGTAGTAGGAAATATTTATTAATGCAAGCATGTAGAATTTTTCATTTATTTCCACATCTAATCAACAATGCCATAAATCTCTTCAGCTATCTACCTTTCACACCCCATATACAGATATTAGCAAACATATTAGCATGATGAAATGTTAAGTGGCATGATTTAGGTCATGCATTCTATATTATGGAGATGGAGTGGTGAGGCACGTGGCCCTAATGGTATGGCCCACATGGTCCATTGAGGAATTTCTTTTAAAAGAAATTTAATGACTTTTTCGACGTTAAGTTTGAGCTATTTCTTCATGGTGCAGGGTTGGTTTGAATTTCTTAGTGTTAGATCTAGTAGAGAAACAACTCCTTCACTCTTCTGCAATTACAGTATGGGGACACTTACTTTTACCTAATGTACCTCTATAAACAGTTTTTGGGTGGCAACGAAGACAAATCTTCTGAAAGCATGTGGCTGTAGGAATCTGGTAATGGTTGTAAAATAAAATGAGATAACTCTTTGGAATATGTAATTTTTTTTATGCATTCAATAATCTATTGCTCTACTGATTACCATCTGGTTTTGGTCATGTCTAATTTTGGTATGCAGGGGAAACGATGTTGAAGCTTAAGTCACCAACGCTACACTCCTACTACCTAGGATTCTGATGTTGTCTAATATGATATGGTGATTAAGGTAAGTGAACGTGTGACTTTATTAATTATAGTAGATGCCAATTTTGCATGTTGATGCAAATCCTCCACTTGTTTAAGGTAGGACTCTTTTAGGGATTCAAATTTTGATGCTACACACTTAATTTTTCTGACTTGGTTGTTCTAGCTAAGTGAACGATCCCTCTCCTTGCTGAGTTGTCCATTCTATTCCTAACCCTCAAATCATTCAACTGTGCTCTTGACTTGGAATTTATATATCTCACCGCAACCTTAACTACTTCAGGCCTAAACTAACAAAAATGAATCCCAATAAATAAATAAAATATTTAATGGCATACCAAATATAATATCATGCTTCCTTTAAGGCCTTCAATATTGAGCATTTCTTGCTTGCTTGAGTGAGATTTTTCTGTATTTTTACCCCTCTCTTTGATGGCTACCACCAAAATCTCCTCTTTTTATTTCAACATATTTTCATAAATAGTCTTCTTCTCTGCTGTTGAATTGAGTTGTGTCTGTAAGTTGGTAGCTTCTATTTTATAGTTATGAAGGTCCACCATGAACTTTTTCCACTCTTCTGATAATATGGAAACACTTGGTTCTTACGTAGTAGTTTATTGTTGAGATTATTGCTCATATACTTGTGTGACTTTTTTCTCATTTTCCTTTTTTGCAGTTTGTTTAGTGCCCATAATTTTAGTGGCTACAAGAATGTAAGGTGAGTTTGTAAAGTTTCCACTTATTTTTTCCACGTCTCTATATATGTCTTTCCTTTCTCTAAGGGTACTTGGAGATTCTGGTTTTTCTCTTGTAGCTCCAAGACATCAGGAAGAATTGTTTCTTCCACCTCAGATGAGTTGCATTGTTTCTTTAGAGTTCTCTTTTCCGTTCCATGCTCATTAGATGAAAGTGACCAAACAAAAAACATATTTAGTAAGTTATGTTTCCATTGTTTTTTACTACTTTTGTGTACCTTTAATGTGATTTTCTAGTCTTCTTTTTCTTTTCAAGTGAATTTGATAGGAGGTGTGCTTTCCTTACCTTCCTGGCATAAGGCATGTTAAAGTCCACACATACGAGCCAATGTGCTTTCATATATTTATCCACTTTTTATTGCTAGAAGTTTTTTCTTCCCACTGCATCATTGATTGTAGTTGATTGCAAAAATATCTAGGAGTCTTGATATATGACCATTAAGATTATGCATAATCTAGACTAAACAATTAGATGGGACTATATCCTAACTAGTGACAATTGCAACTAGTTGGGCTAAATAAAAATCATAGAACTGTTTTAAAGAAAATCCATGACTTAACCTATTTCAAACAAAAAAATTCTAAATTTTGAAAAGTGATCTTAGCCAGTCAATGAAGATTTCCAATTATTATCAACTTACATAAATTCCTTGGCTATCGTAGCAAATTTCCCTCGTCTCTCACTATTGCAGTCTTTCTACTTTTTCCTTTCATTAACGTTATATATAGTTCATTTATTTCTTGTATGATTTTGCTTTATCTTTCTTTATGATTTCAGGGTAACCATAAATATTGTTATAAATGGTTATTCTTTCTAGTCCCATTGAGCTTTCTTTTGGTTAGACACTTGTAAAAGTGTCTAATCTTTCTCTTTCGCTTAAGGAGATATCCATTAATGAGTGTATTCGCACTTCCCATTTTATCTTATGTTGATGAATGTATCAATTGATAATTCTAGTGATTCAAACTTATGTGAATGCTATCCATTATGATAGTCAATGTACCAAAATTTAACAATAAAGGAAAGACTTTGGTACTTCAGTATGTATCAAATTTGAGTAGGATATTCAATGTGGTGGCAGGTCTATCAGGATCCTTAGTGGTTATTTTAATCAAAACAAGTTTAGTGGAGATACTCCATATAGGTATGCTATTAATAGATAATAGATAAGGTATACTATATATTTTTTTATTTATTTGTTGTAGTTTCATGTAATGAATGAATCCTAGTGATTGCTGCATTTTAATTAGAACCTTTCTTTGTACAAAATCTAGTATCTATGACAATATTAAACTGAAATAAGCTCACTAGTTTGAATGGTCTACCCTGATTCCATCAAGACTTTAAACACTTAGAGGACAAAGACCTAACATCTTATCGTCATTCTTGTCTCATGATTTCAAGCACTCATAGTGTGTATATTCTATAATCAAGTCAAAACAATATTTCCTCTTTTAACTTCCATGTGTTAATAAAAATATGCCCTTAGTGTTACATTTTCTTCCCTTACCATAGTTCAGGGCTAATCTGTTGATAAAAATGACAAAATTTTATTGTACTTATGTAGCTTATAGAGGATAAAACATTTGCAATGTAGAGCTCTCAAAATCGAAAAAGCTGCAATTACCCTACTAGAAGTGGTGGCATAGAGAGACAAGATGTTAAATATCATAACACAAATAGTGAGCAAGAGTTATCAGTTTCAGATATACAGGAAAGAGTACATGGAAACTAAGAGATAGAAGAGCAACAACAATAGTTATGCACAGAAGAGGATAAAAGAAAGTGTCCTAAATCAATTTTAGTTTTCACAACTAAATAATTTCGATTCTTATCCCTCTATGCACCTTATAAATTCTTGCAATACTAATTTTTCTTGAGATCTTGTTTCCATGAGATGTTTACTTTCATCATAGTAAGAGTTATCATAGGGTAAGTATGTAACATGTAGGCTAGTGTGCTTATTTATATAATTTTTAGGTATAAAATAATTTAATATTTTGTTTACATGTAAAATACATTCCAAGCAATCATGATTTTAACTGTATTATTTTTTATTGATTTAATATCATTATTGCTTCTTTGGCATAGCACTAGTTGATTCTTTTGCAAATTTGATATGTATAAGGAGAATATTGATAGATACTATAGTACCTATATGATAAGGATTATATTGGTTTTCCTGTGTTTTTGTCTAGGGTTGTTGTGCATTTTATATGTAGCTACATCACTCTTCCACTCTATAACATTTTGACACAAAACAATCTATTCCATCTTCATTGAAAACACGATCGATTTTGGTGTTTGATAGGATTGATTGAACATAAGAAAATTATGAGTTATATTAATATCAAATGGAATACTTATGTACCTTGGAGCCTCTTCGTAATTCAAACTTTCGTTGAACAAGAGAAACAAACCTCTGATTTTTCTCAATTCATGACATTGATTAATCAAGTGGCTAGGTCTGTCGAATAGCGTGCAACTATGGGAAGATTTTGGCAATACTTCCTTAGGGTGACTTTTCATTATTCTAGATAATAACCACAGGTTAGAGGTAGGGTGAAAATAGGCACATAGCTGAATAGTGAACAAGGCTTCTTCCTCAAATACACAGTAATTTTTTTTGGATCCATTATCCATCACTTGCATAATAGGAAGTGATGGTGTGTCAATATTACATTGAGCAAGGGCTCCCAATGCTTCTCGATAATGAGGTATTTCGGGACAGTGATGAGTGTAATGTTTGTACTCCACTCATATAGTGCATGCATGGTTGGTGCATAATGCCTTCTTATGTGTTGGTGTGGCCTTTTCTCCTAAAAGTGGAGGTGGGGCTACTCGCCTTTTGGGTCATGAAGAATAGATTTTAGCTCTGATAATTCAAGGAAAAACTTGGTACGGTGCCTTGATACTTAATAACGTACAATCTGGTGGTACCCTAGATGAGGAAGTGGTTGAGGCTTTCACCTACTTCCATTTTTTCTTATCCCTCTTGTTGGCACTTTCTAGTGTTAACATAGATGTACCTCGTTTTGGGGTGGTTTCTTAAGGGTTGGGTATGAGAACAATTCCCATCAAGGTAATACATGAGTATGTTGAAATGGCCTGTGGGGTCAGATACTAGACAAGTATGGTGAGAGAGATATTCGGAAATGTGAGTGTTTCCATGAATTAGTGCGAGACAAAACCAAGTGGGGGATATAATAAGGATGTCTAAGTGATAGTGTATGGTAGGAACGTTGAGTCAGTAATCATAATATTGGGGATGTGTGGAACTAGTTTCTATGTTTAAGCTGTGTTTGATGAACTTGTCATGCACATCAGGGCTGTCAGGGTGGGCTCTATCAAAAGTGTATCTCCAGGTTATGTTTAAAGGAGTAATGATGCTTTGAACATTCCTGGACCAACCTCAGTGAAATATGTGACAGTCTTAATTGTGGCATCCTATGAAAGGTAATACACCATCTAGGGTGGTGTACATATTTTTATCGTAGTATGTGAGTTGATCGATCGTAATGATTTTTCTATCATGAGGGAACATCATCATTCAAAGCACTCAAGATGTTACTATAGTCATCGCATACATCTAGCTATGGTCAAGAAGGATATTGTAATCCAGTTGGGTGTCCAAGACTTCTATTTATATGAGAATAATTCTTCTAGCGAGCTCTACCAAAACATATTGAAAAATTCCTACGGGGGCTGAGGAGCACCTGTCATATGGTCTGAGGGTGATGGGTGATTCTTTGATCTCAGGGGATCCTAGTTTTTTCCAAACTATTTTGGACATGATGCCTGTGGATTCTCCCTCATCAAATATGGAATAATGGATGTTGATATTTCATATAGTGACTAGAATTTGGAAGGAAGCTATCCATGGAATACGCATTATCCAAATCGAAAGGCATCAAATGAGAATCGGCTGGGATCATTGTGCCTAATGCAAAAAGTAGGTCCTTCCATTGAGTTGGGCATGTTTGTAATACTTCCAATTTTTGCATAGTTGATGGGGATTGAGCTAGGTAATCTACTATGTTGTAGCTATGGGAAACCTTTAAGTTATACCCTACTTGACGTAGTGGACCTTTAACCATTCATGGGATGGTTTCCATCAGGGGTCGAGGTATCATCAAAGGTGTTGCAAATTTTGCAGTTGTTGTGATGAAAGGGTTGGTTTTTAGTGGGGTTCAATAATATTACATTCACATTTGGAGGAAAACATCATCCCCTGCAATAAAAATGTCATGATTGGTAGTATTTTGGGAAATTCCTCAAGGGGGATTATCATATTGCTGATGGGATGGTTCATGTTGCGTATTCACAACTCCCTGGTGGGGGAAGGGAATTTTCATTACTATAGTTTATTGGTTTTTCCCCTCTACCCCCTAGTATCTTTCATCCTCTTCAAATCAGGGAGTTGAGGCAAATGATGTGTTTAGTGTTGACATTCCCCACAAATAGCATAAGCATGGTTTTTCCTGAGAATAGGGTTCTTGTTTTTGTTTTGTGGGTTTTTATTGGTTTGACCCTATGTTTTATTCCATTTAGGGGTGTTTCCCCCCATCCGGTGCCTTTGGATGTTTTTTCTAGTTGTTTCCCCTTGTCTAGGTTCCCCTTCCTGCTTGTTTTTTCCTTTATTTTTAATGGAATTTGGTAGATTTTCTATATTCAATTGTTCAAATAACTGAAATTGTTATGGGAAATATTGTTGCATGAAATTATCCATCATTAGGTGTGCTGGTGGCTTATTTTTTGGGGTTTATGTGAAAGGGAAGTATGTATTCCTTTGTCCTAGGTTTGTGTAAGTGCTTTGTGAGGTTGAAACCACCTCTGTGGCCCTAGGAGGGTATTGATCTCCTTGTGTGGGAGGGTATTGACCACCCTGCATGGGAGTTTATTGGTTTCCTTATGTTATAGGAAATATTTTAACATCTGGTCAATATGTCAGCAAATCTGATCAATCAATATCCATGAACATGTTTCCATCGTCCCTTCATAAAGCCCTAAGCATGACTCTTCCTAAAAGTTTGAGTTTCTCAAATTAATTTCTCAAAACAAGTGTTTTTAGTTCTAGTGCTTCCTACCCTATTAGTCACCCACGTTAAGCGCATGTTTCTCCCATGGATAAGAACTCAAATCCTATTTGATCATACCTTGGATAATTCACCTCTTATCCCTTGACCTCATCCTCCCATCATATGTGGATCTTAGGCCCGTAATGGTAAATCCTAAACTACCATAATTCTCTTATGAATTTACTACCATCCATAGCATCAGGGTCGGATTTTGGAGATTGATAGTGCCCTTATGTTGATGCCTTGATCCTAAAGGAGTAATCGTCTTCATGCATTAGGATTGATCTTGAGGCGTGCTTTGTGAGAAGGAAGGAAAAGTCAACTTGGGGAGACATATACAAAGTCAAATACTATTTATGGTTGTAAAATCTCTCCCATTTCTATTAATACAAAGAGCATCTTTCTTTCCTATATTTTTTGTGTTATATTTACAATCATGTATTCCAATACCTTATTAATTCATTAAATAGAGATGTTATAATATGCTACATGGATATTATGTATCCATTTCTTGTTTGAGTCGTGTGTGTAGGTTCTCATTAATGGAATTTTGAGGTCTGAAATGGGCATCCTAAGAAAAATGCACAACAAAAATAAAATTTATAAGAACCAAGAGGATTCAAGATGATGATTTCAACCATGGGGGATGATTCACCATTTTTGAAGTAAAAAAGTAAAAATAATAAAAATAATAAAATAATAAAACTAATTTTTCAACTCGTATTTTAAACTTATCTCCCTAATTTTTTACTCAAATTTTGAGCAACAATACTCATTGGATGAAAAGTTTAATTCCTCATCCAAGGACTACCCATGTTGCATACTTTCGATGGACCCCGCTACACGAAAAATGAGAAATACATCAAAAAATGTTATTGCAATCACATTTTTCATCTATTTATCATTTTTCATGTAGTAAGGTCGATCGAAAGTATGCAACATTGGTATTCCTTTGATGTAGAGTCAAATTATGCATCCAACAAGTGTTTCTGCTTGAAATTGGTGTAAACCCATAAGGAGATAAGTTGAAAATACGAGTTGAAAAAATTATTTTTTCTTTTTTCCCTCTAAAATTTGATGATGTAATCTAATATTATTTTATTATTTCTATTGTTATTTTATAATTTCCTTAGGATGCCCATTTTAGACCTCAAAAATACCCTAGTGAATTATAGAGCTTGGAGCTACAAATGGAGCTTACAAGTGAGGAGGAATGGAAGCTTGCTAAAGATTCGAGGTAGAATTCATTCCCATACACTAATATCTCTATGGAAAAATCTATTTTATTTACCTTCTATTGTTCTAGACTAGGCGACTAGGCCTATGGAATTCACCTTTGTCTGGAGTCATAAATTCCACATAACACCCTACATAGCAAGGTTTTATGTGGGTGTAGGTTGATTGGGATAATATCTTATGTTGGATGGTGGTCACACTCCAAATGTGGTACCATATGGTTGGTAGGTGGTTGGGCCACTTTGCACATTTCCAGATTGTTAGAATGTGTTTCCAGGTTAATTTTGGGCTATGGCTATAATCAGCTCGTCTGCAATACGCGATGCTACTGGTAGCTTTAGTTTAAAATATTGTACATGAGGTGAGTTTGGAATAACATGGTAGAGGTATCTCGACTGTGTATATGTAAGATCGAATTGTTGAGCCTTGCTGATAGCCTCTTCCTTTTTTTGTGGGAATGTAGAAGCTACGTCTTATGAGATTTTTGAGGTATGGGATCACAAAAATAAGTTGAAGGGAAGGTCAAATTCTATATATACCTTGCACAAGCTACGATGTTTCAACCATTCATGCACATGGTCCGAGATATGTGTGGTCGATGTTTTCTTGAAATGGGTGAGAAGTTCCAATCCCAAGTCTTGGCAGATTAGGACCTGTAAAAGTGTGAGAAATGACCTGGCTAGAGAGCCAAAGGTATAATGGGATCCAAAGGCCTCACCTATGTACCATTTCGCTGTAGGCCTTATGAGAGTGTCTTGAGATAGTTATAGGAAAACAAAGTCCTCTATGATACTGTTGGAGGAGCACCAAAGGTGAAAGGTCAATATGTGGTTTCTCGGATCTTCTCCTTATTTCGCTTCGAATTTTTGTATATCTGAAGGTAACTTGGTTGGAATTGGTGTCCAATTCTGACCATGTGCAATGGGATGATTCGCTAACTTTCTTAAATATGGGAGATTTAAAGAATCTATAAATGATATTTTGGTGTTGTTCACCATCTATAGACGATTTTGAAAGGGAATGTGCAAAGGAGTTCCTTGTGTGGATGTATGAGATGTGTTACCCTAGTGGGCACCCTGTGGACTCTTTAGAGAGGTGGTGTGTGGGCTCCAGAGAGGGATACCATGTGGACTCCATTGAAGGGTGGTGAAAGGGGTACTTTAAGGGGGAGGGGTCCCAATCAAAGTTGCACTGATAAAGGATGATCCAATAACAATGGTTTTGAAATGTATTCTACACATGTATGCCAATAGAACTAACACACCTCCTCATAATGGCGGGAGGTTTTGGAAGCGCCCAGAGCTACGGGTACCGTCAGGTCCCCTATGCTGTCAAATGGAATGGTCATTACTTTTTTAGTGAATGGGGGATATGTATCAAAGCATATAAATCACATACATAAAACAAAGTGAAAAATAAATTGTTACTTTCCCTTTAAGTTATGATATATGAT
Organism: Pinus tabuliformis; assembly: GCA_031772625.1. Lineage (NCBI taxonomy): Eukaryota > Viridiplantae > Streptophyta > Pinopsida > Pinales > Pinaceae > Pinus > Pinus tabuliformis. The sequence goes on along the minus strand of CM062818.1, from coordinate 1,441,719,977 downwards.
CAATCAAACAAGAAAAATGGTTTTTGTTTGTTTTTCATATTATAAAAGATCCTATGAAAATCTATTCATTCTTTCCAATCTTAAAGTAACTAGGCCTTGTGGAGATATATTTTATGACGGGTATTGATGCTACATCCTGAACCAATGGGCGTCGCTTCTAGCAGCCAAAAGAAACCACCACAATAATGAATGAGGCTTTAGTGTTTCGTTCACCTTCACCTATAAGGAAAGATGTCTTATGATTTGGTCAATAGGATATCTTCGTCTCATGAGGGTAGCTGAGTATTTAGCTTCTTTGTAATCAATTATCAGTATCAAGCACTATGTAGGTCGTTTAGCCCCATATAGTACTACACAAACTGATAAATAAGATGTACCCCTTGTGAAGTGCGTCTCTGACGTGCTCGGGTAGTCTTTTCTCTGAGATGGTAAAAGATTTGAAGCACCCTAAAAGACAAATTCTATGTCTCAAAATGTAACATGACCATGGTGGCTTATTCGATGTCTACCCCCAATGGTGTTAACTTGAACTATAAATTATTCTGTGACCCCTGTGGAGAAATTTACTTTGTTCAAGTTTTGCTTGCTTTTAAGAGTCTTTATTCACTTATGGTGTGAAAATGTAAGCTAAAATAAACTAAGTACAAAATCTCTTAAAATTGGATGCTCTTTGCGCAAATCTTAGAGAAGCTTAGTGTGTGGACTGCAATGTGTGTGCTAGTGAAAAAGTGAAGAAAAAATGTGTGTAAAGATGGTGATATGCAATGATCCTTTACAAAATATTCTACTTATATTAAGTTTTTTATTGTTCCTTGCATGAAAATAATTAATATGTCGATAGTGGGCCACATACTTCCTTCCTATTACACTATGTGTGCCTAAAGGGAGATGGAAAAATAATTTTCTTTAAGAACTCTCTTAGATGCAAGCTCGAGATCGCCTGAAAGACACAAGGGAAGAAGGGGCTACTAAATTTCTTTAATAACACTTGGTATTAGCCCCAATACTAATGAAAATAAAAAAAATGCTTTGGTTAGTCAAAAATATGTCCGGATTATGGGCTACTTACTCTTGTCCTACTTAAGCTATGTGAATTTCGAAAAAATATCAAAACAAATTGAAAAATATGTGTGGATTATGGCCACTTATTCTTCCCCTTAATTAAGCTATGTGAGAAATGATATTTTTTTGAGTAAAGAATTAGTAACTACCCTACTAATAGTGATTAGTAAAGAAATTAAATAATATAAAATAACTAGAAAAAATTTATAGAGGTCAAGGAATTCACTAAAGGTTTCCTATGACCCAAGAAAGAAAAGTTACAACAATTTTTTGATCTCTCTGTAATCCACACGAGTTATCATCTGCACAAGCGTGCGTTCTGCACATCTATCTGTGATAAAAGCCATAGGATTGGGCAAAAAATTTAAGAAAGTGACTTTCTAAGTCGAAATAGGTCCAAGGGGGCCTGCAAAAATTCCAAAGAACTAATAGAGGCACAATGGAGTGGAAATGTAGAGAGAAAGGTCTTGCAGAAAACACAGTTGGATCAAAGAAAGGAAACTACTGGAGTCAACATCTTGTTATGGTGCTTTTGTTGCTATGCAGTACCAAAGACACCTTCCTTGGAGTTTCTTGTTACTTATAAGGAAGAAACAAGCAATTGGTTGTTGTTAGTGGATAAAAATAGATAAAAAAATTGAAATAAATGGAAACAATGCATATATAAACATAAACTAAAAAATATACTAGATAACAAAAGAACAATTCTTAATGAAGAAACATGTCAACAAAGTAATGGAAAATGGTTCCCTTTATCGACTATTGAATGTAGAAGAGATACAATAGATGAATAAAATATACATGGAGAGAATTGTTTGAGCAATGGTGCTAAAAAATCCTCAACAAGGAAATTCCTTTCTCATTCTACTTGCAAACTTCCTCTCTATCTCAAAGAAGTATGAATACTATCTCAATGATATAACCCTATTCTCAATTAAATGCTTAATTTTTAGAGAGCAATTTTGGTAGCATAACAATTCTTTGCTACTTCTTGTTTTTCAGCTCTACTTGAACTTGTAGTTATAGAGTTTCTTGGAGCACTCCCCCTCCTCTTAGCTCATAAATGTGGTGGTTCATCTCATAAATTATATGAGAGCTACCATTTCATTGCCTTTAAGGCTTCTTGGGGCTCAAGGCTCGAGCTTGTCAACCCATCATGTCAAGATCTGAGGTGTTTCTCAAGCAAGTTCATGGCCTAAGGTGCTGACTAGATTTTTCGTGACCATGTGGCTATTGAATAAATAACCACATAGTTGTTAATTTCTAGTAAAGGTGCACCTGCCAGGTTCAAATTTTAACTTGAACATTAGGAAATCTGTTGATTTTTGGCCTTCATGGTGCTTCCAGGCGAAAATGTCGCATTTGTGTGTGCTAATCACTAACTTTGAGTTTCTTCTAATGAATACATATGTATGTATGATTTTCACATGATAACATCAACCATAATTGGTATTACCTTCTATTGAAGTTATATATTGCATACATCAATATTTTGGCTATTGAATCTTGATCATTGCAGAAAAGAGTAAGGAGTGTAGGGTTTGTGTTGCTTGACTAGTTGTTATTGAGCATTGTTGCTAAGATTCTGAATGTATTATAATATCATGAGGTAGAGCATTCATATAGTTTGTATACTAGTGAGTACCATGAGTTGACTTGGTCTACTATCAGATTATTACAGTTGCTAGGGTTTGGAGCTACTGATCGGATGAAATTGTTCATGGTTGAAGTAATTTTTTGTTGATGACCAAAATTGTAATATGACGAAGTGTATGAAAAATTGACGTCGGGGTTGTAAGTGCATGTTTATATTACTAATCTCTCCATTGTCTAGAAGTCAGAGGTTATATTTTATATCTAGGGTTTGTGATGAAAAGGCATATTATAGGAAGATTACTTGCATATAAAGATTGTATGTTGAGCAGAGCTATTAGTTTAAGTTCAAAAAAATTTCATGCTTTTGAGAGGGTTTGAGAATTAGAATATTTATGATATAAGGTTGTGATCTTTATTTTTCAGAGCGTATGTTGCAAGGATACATGCATGATGACATAAGATTGCTAATATTAGATAGGTTGTTATGGATAAAGTGATGTTGTTGACAATGATTGGCCATTATGACTTGATGATAGGGATGATTAAAGGAAGATGTCTCTTCTGTTGTATCGAAGCAATTATTTTGTACTTGTTAATTGTGATTGTTGAACAATGAATAAGTTTCTACTAAAATTTGAAGTTATAGGGGTGGGTTTAGTTTAAAAAATGACGAAAGAGAGGTCCATGTTGATTTTTGGGGTTGGTGCCTCAAGATGGTTGGATCCAACAAATTGATCTGAGGGAGTAGGTGTTTCTTGGTCATGGGAGCCAACAAAATAATGAAGGGAATGAGTGCTTCATGTTTGTGGCTTCCACCAAAATAGTGAATGGAGTGGGTGCTTCCTGGTGGTGGGTGCCAACAAAACATTGTAAGGGAGTGGGTGCTTCTGATTGGTTGGCGCAAGTGAACAGATGTAAAGAAAGATTTAGGAAGAGAAAAATAAGTATGCTGGTTTTATCGCTTCAAGGGTTTCCACCTTAAAAACCTTTGTGTCATGTATGCCTGATTTGATGATGTGATTGTTTCTTTTACTACATTAGTCAAACAAAATGTCGCTAAATAAATTAAAAATATAAAGTTGTAATAATTCATGCAATAGTGATTCATCCCCTCTCACTATTTCCAGCGTAAATATAACCAATAATAAAAGCACTTTGGACACATAAATATTTTTAAATTATTATAATGCTAAAATGGAAAAATATGATTTCTCAGCTCACTTTCATATCAACTTAAAACAAATATACAAAAGAAAGCCATTTAAATATAACTTTAACGCTCCATTAGTAAACAGAGAAGGTCTAAAAATATAATGAAAATATTAAAAAGAGATCAATGTGATTTCATATCAACTTAAAACAAATATACAAAACAAAGCCAATTAAATATAACTTTAACACTCCTTAGTAAACAGGGAATGTGTAAAAATATAATGAAAATATTAAAAGGAGATCAATGTGATAAAGAATATGAAGCTGCATTGATTTTAGGATAAGATGAAAAAGGAAACTAAGATATATCATGATTATATGATAAGATGAAATATTTATTCAGTTTATTTATTAAGTCAAAGTCTATATAGAAATTGGGGATGATGATTTTATTTATTTATTTAAATGTATGGTTCAGATTTAATGTGAAGCAAATATTCTTGGTCTGATATACCTAAGGAGGGATGATATTTTGTGTTGATTAGAAAATTGTGTGTTATAATGCCACGTAATAATTTTTATTTGGCTAATTATATTCACCCTCCACGCAGTCTCCTCCACGCCCACAAGTCCCACATTCATATTCTTTGCAAGCTATTGACTGCCGAAAGGTTAAAGGCTACCAAAACCACCCCCCTATTGAAACACCGTTCATGTTGTTCATTGATCTGAATTTGTCTGAGGTTCGACTTGCCCTCCCTTCTGCTCATAACTTCTGCTTTACGCAACATAATTCCAAATGTTTTTTGATGGCATGTGATTCTAGGGTTGTGCAGCTTGATCCTATTACCCCGAGTGGCCAGAGCTTGAGTCCTTGCGGGCCTATAATCTTAGTTCAGTTCGGTAGAACGTAGGTCTCCAAAACCTGATGCCGTAGGTTCAAATCCTACAGAGCGTGATTCTGTTCCTATCAAATCCAACCCTCAAAATTATCGATAATTCATGCATCAGGTTCAAATCCTACAGAGCGTGATTCTGTTCCTATCAAATCCAACCCTCAAAATTATCGATAATTCATTCCAACTGGAATGAGCAATGGAATCTGACCTCGTTCTGTAAGCTGTTAGCATATTTGTTCATGGTATATTTTTTTATGACTTAACTTTGCATTTTGTTCTAGAAGGTGTAGATATTTTTTTTGTATAGCATTTTTTTCCCTCTATTAATTACACTTATTTTATTATTATTACTTTCTCTACTACTTATCATTAAATAATCTCTCAATGATATATATTATTACTTTCTCTACTACTTATCATTAAATAATCTCTCAATGATATATTATTGTATTATTACTTTGTCTGTTATTTGCTTTTTTGAAAAGTTTTGTGATATAGACTTGATTTTGATTTATTAATTTGATCTTAAATATTTAATGTTCAGCTTGTTCATATACAAATTGTCTGGAAAATGAGATTAGACTTTCACAATATTAGAGTTTTTCTAAACTTTTTTACAAACAAACTGAATAAACTCATAGATATTTGTCAAATAAATTCAATCCTTTTTAATGGAGCTATGTATGTGATTGATATACACCTAACCATATTTATCAATATAGTTGTGTTAAACAAAATATATTGAAAAAATTAATGAGAGAAAATTAAATAGATTTTAATTATTGATTTTCTTAAAATATATATTTAGTAAAAATACAATTCTTATTCTTTATTTTTTAAAATTTAAAATATATATGATAATCTTTAAATGTTTAAATTTTTTAAATATATATGATAATATATAAACATTTAATATATTAAATTTTATTATTAAAACATATAAATGTAATAATAAGTCATGAAAATATAATATAATATCAATTTATAAATATGTATCACATAAATTAAAATTAATTTCTCAAAGATATTTGAAATAGAATATATCAACATTAAAGTAGAAATAATTCATAACTTTTATAGTCTCCGCTAAGGAGATTTATTTAGGGATAGATATATCTATATTAAAAAAACGTTTCTAAAGTATTTTATATATATATATATATATATATATATATATAAATTAGAAAAATATATCTCTTCATTATTTAATTAAAGATTGGGATTAAATGATTAATTTATTGAGATTTGTGATTATTTGAATTATTAACTTCTTTCTAATTTAGTTTATAATTTTAAAATTTGAATTCAAGTTGAAGCTTTTTAAAATTTGAATTCTTGCTTAACTTATCACCACAACTGTGTTTCTTACTCATATAGATTTTCAATCATCTCTATTTATCTTATGTGACCCAGCTAATTTAAACTTAGTTAACTCAATTGAGCTTAATAAATAATTATAAAAATAAATAAATTATCTATATTTTATAAATATAAATATGATTGTAATTTTATTTTATTTTATTTTAATTTAATAAATAAATTAAAATGATAATTAATTTATTAAATTTTTATTATTATTTAAGTTATTTAAAAAGAATTTGAATTTCTTAAAATTTGAATCCTCGCCAAATCTATTGCCATAATTATCTTTCTTATTTATATAAATATGTGGAACCTCTTTACACTCATCCCATTTACTCCATATAGCTAGTTAATTTGTATCCTCACTCAATTTAATAAATAAATAAATATAATGGTAGACAATTTAATACTTGGAATATGAAAGATTGATGGATATAAATAGAATAGAATTTTATTTTATTTTATTTTACTAAATAAATAAATATAAAAAACATAAATGTGATAGAGATTTGATGCTTAGGATATAAAAAATTGTCGAGTGTAAATAAAATTTGAATTTATATCAAATATTTTTAGACAAAATCACATTTACATTATAAAGTGGACGAACCACTTACTCTGGTTTGATACTTAAGATATAAAAATTTGTGGGACGACTTACTCTCGTTCATCCGAGAAAACCAATTAATGACCAAAGAAATATGACCAAAATGTTGGATGTGTTATAAGATACTATAAATTAGCTACTAATAGTCATATATATGCAAATTTTAGTTATTATTTGAAACCAACTAATTAACAAAGAAATATGACTAATTTTTGGTCGTGTTATAAGATACCTTAAATTAACTACTAATAGTCGAATATATGGAAAATTTAGTTCTCATTTGTAATCATAAATTTTTCATTTGCAGTATTCATTTATATTTTTTTTGTAGTTTTATATTCATTATATAAATGACTAATTTAGTAGTTTATATTCATTTCATTTACTTTGATTAATAATTATTATAAAAATGACTATTTTAGTCATATATTAATTTTATTTGTGCTCATAATTAATCAATATGAACTATTAATGTAGCAGTTTTAGATTGATTTTATGTACTCATTATTAGTCAACATAAATTAATTAGTATGATTTTGTGACTAAATTAAGAAAATGCCATACAATCCACATGTTCATCTAATGTGAAAACACAAAGTTTACTAAATAATATCAAATACAACTATAAATAATTTCAACCATGTAAACTATATTATATGAAATTTCAAGTATTACAATATGAGTTTTCAACTTAATATTGGTTGAACTACAATTCACACATGAAATATTCTTTCATCACTTTAAAACATTATCATTATTTTTCCAAGGCATTGTAGCTGGATTCACCAACTCTAAAGGCTTGACCATCAATCTGTATGTGTGTGTATCATGCAAGATATTGGCTTTAAATACGTCACTAGAGTGGTTCTCTTCTCTCTCTTTCTGCATTTTTCACTGTAATGTTATTTTTCTCTTTCTTCAATTCCTACTTCTTACGATCAATATTAAGTTCATCTGTTGAAAATAAAAGAAGATACAATATAGGGTACAATACATCAAAGATGATGAACATTGGAATATAAACTAAAGTGGAATATAAATGATTTATATGACATATACCTCAACATCGGCAATGTCAATGTCATTCCTTCCCTAGAAAAGAGAGAAACTCAAAGAAGTTTTCTTTAGTTGGGCAATAATGGCCACTATTCAGCTATATGACTTGTATAAACAAAGCAAATAAAACATTACCATAGAAAATAACACCTTAGGAACTTAGTATTGAACCTTAAAGAAAATCTTAGGCACAATCATACCAACTAAGTTACATATTAATAATATTAGATAGTAGATAACTTGTGAAAACGAATCAAAAAAAAAAGAAATCAATGTAAAAGATCTCCTTATTGCTTGTCCTAAAACAATCATGTTCCTTAAATTTGGAGATCCTTTTGCCCATGGTAAAAGTTCCTGGCTATTATGACCTATGTTTTTAGGATCATGAGACTGATCCAACATCATATTCTATTGTGGAGACAAAATGATTTAACTTTCCAAGATGAGTACCTCACTTGATTGAATGGATGTGTTAGCTGTGAGAAGTGTCAAAACCCTAGGGAAGAAAAACACTAAGACCCAAGAAAATATATCACCACGGTCCACTAAGAGACAAAATTTCAATCCTACGATGGCCTCTAGTAGTACGTTTCATTGGATGGATATCACACTCTGAGAGATTATTGTCTAATAAAATGAGAAGTGTACATATAGTGTGGCAATGCCCCTCATAGTCAAACCCTATAGTCATGTTCTATAATATTAATCATGTTATACTATTTAATTATAAAACTAGGACTATGAGATAATTATAAGTTTGAATAATTAGTTTGAAATTGCGTTTCAAGTATTTATGTATCCATGAAAATATTTGAAAAATGTACCTTTTGTGACTAGTTAATTTCAAGTGACTCTAAATACACAAGAAATTATGATTCCTCAATGTTTCTCTAGTGGTTATCCGTTCAGTTCACTAATTGCTCCGATGTCCTCTGCTGCTTTTGGTGAAGTCCTCTTTGATGATTTCCAATGCTAATGCAATGGATATTTATCTTGGATGTTTTTTTGAGCAAAAGGGAAGCTCCACAAGTAACAACCAATAAATAGACTCAAATATATTATTGGGGGCCAAAATGTAGTAATTATAGACAAGATAAGAAGGAATGCACGTTAATCATCTTCCCTTTAATATTGATTAATAATTTCTTTGCACGATCATGTAATACTATAGTGTTAAGTATAGACATTTAAAGTTATTGATCCATCAATATCACCTTTGAAAGTGCTTAATAGTTAATACTTGATATTACACACATAGTAGCTCACCAACTTCAAGGATAGAAATATAAACACAACAAAAATGAAATTAAAAGGAATGATAGGAAGTAGAATGTGACTAATCTTGAGCCAAGAAAATACCAAGGCCTTCACATTAGCAAGGCATTCCTAGGCACTAAAACAGAAAATCCTTCCATTGCATCATTTTCACCTTTTATTTAATTTCCTTAATTAAGGACACAACTTTCACAAACAATTTCATTGAAAAGGGTCTCAAAATCCCAACAAATGTTGGAGTGATTGTATATCAATTAAACAGAAAGGCAATAGTTTGATATGCTTTTAACTTGTGGAAGAGATCAAATAATATGAAGCTTTCTCATCCCTTGGTCCTGATGAAATTGTAATCTATGGGTTCCAATCAAGTAATTACTTTCCATCTGAGATAGTTAAGAGACCACTTTGGAGAAGGGCTTCTAGAAGAACTGTGATAGTAGAAAGGGAATTAAATAGGAGGAAAATGAAGCACTTTAGTGGGTGCTCCAAAATATTGGAAGGTAACTAAAAATTGTTTTACACTCCTGCCATGGATTTTAAAACATAAACCCTTCATATGTATCTCATATCTCTTCCACCTTTCTGTAATCTATAATTCTTTGAGCAAGAATAGAGCATTCATAAATATTATCATGAAAGAAGACTCTTCATAATCCTAATAAGTTGGGCTCTAACAAATCAACAATTTCATGTAGTGAAGAAATTTTCCATGGTAGATTCCAATGATTGAAATGAAAACTTATTCTTAATCTCATTACAACAAAAATAAAGTCAACCCTAACTAGTTGGGTCTAAGAAATCAAGAATTTCATGTAGTAAAGAAAACTTACATGGTAGATCCCAATTCTTTGCAATGAAAACTTCATTCTTGATCATATTACAGCATAGATAAATTCAAGAGTACATACATATTTCCTTATCTAAGACAAAATTTGAACACATTCCGAGATTTCATAGAAAATATAATGATATGATTTACCTGTAGGACATGAGAAATCCATCTAAATCTACCACTCAACACTGGACAATAGTGTTATTGAGACAACATGTCATGCTATTAGAATCATGTAAATAAACAGTGCTATAGAGAGTCCTTGCAACACCTATTCAATGCTATCTTCAAGCTTCAAACTCATCAATTGATTTACGTCAGTATAAAATTATAGTGATATCTCATTCAATACAACCCGAAAAAAGCCATTTACGATAGTTGTCATTGCCTTATGTGGATCTTTCCCCCTATGGATATAGAATGATTGATCTTCCCCAATTTTTTAGGTACTTGCTTCATGTTCAACACCGGCTGTTGGGTTATTCACTTGCTCCTAAAGTCTCTTGCATGAATTATAAAACACCATCTAGTTAAAACATGATATATGGTAGTAATCAAAACCTACCCAAGATCCCACTTAAGAATTCAAAATGGTTCCTATAAGAGATGTCTTAAACAATGTCAACTATTTAATTCATAATCACACTAAACTAAACAAACCTTTAAAATGTTGAAAAGTGTGAAAAAATGGATTTTGAATATTATATTTACGTGAGGATAGATATAGCTACTTGAAATGTAACTTCTATATAACATTCTAATAGCCATTTTCAATCATCTAAGACACTAACCTTTTTTATCTTGGGTTAATAACCTAATACTCCACCAAAAAAAGCAATAGTTTTGAATTGGTTCTATCCACCAACTGAGGGAAAATTTTAAACCAGTGTGAAAATTCTTACTCATTCCCCTACCATATTTATGATATTTTATTTGTGTGCGAATCTAAGCTACATGTAAAGTAACTTCTACATATTTGACAATTTTCAATGTAAACAGTTACCCACAGCAATGTTATACAATTAATATATGCACAATAAGATACAATATGTATCAGTTGTAAGTAATATGAAGTTTACATGTTATATTAAAAAAAACTTTTTCTCACCTAAGCTATGCGTAATGTAACTTCTACATATTTGACAATAACTACCCACACTGAAGTTATATGATTAACATATGCATAATAAGATACAATGTGTATTAATTGTAAGTAATATGAAGTTTACATGTTATATTAAGACAAATGTTTTCTCATCTAAGCTATGTGTAATGTAACTTCTACATATTTGACAATTTTAAATGTAAAAAATTACCCAGACTGAATTTATACAATTAAAATATGAGAAATAAGATAAATTAGCATCAACTGCAAGTAATATGAAGTTTACATGTTATATTCAGACAATTGTTTTCTCATTTAAGCTATTGGTAAAGTAACTTCTACATATTTGACAATTTTAAATGTAAAAAGTTACCTAGACTGAAGTGATACAATTAACATATGTAGAATAGCTTGAAACATTAACCAAAGCACTTACCAGAACTCCACATATTTTCACCTATTTAATCCACCACCATTCAAATCAAGCTAATTTTCACCTGTTTAATCCATAGCCATTCAAATCAAGTTGAGTGCCCACTGCTTATGGTTGAGTCGACTAACGTTTATAAAGGAATAGAGTTAACTTTAGATCTACGACTACAAAAATATGATCTCTCAAAATGGGAATATTCACTCTAACTGAGACCCATCTCTCCACACATAAATTGTTGAAGACCACTACAGCATGAAAATTACGTAATGGTGATGGATCTAAGGTTTTGAGTGAGAGATCTAGTGTAGGAAGGAAGCTTCCAAGAAAGTAAGTCACCCAAGTCTATTCCAAATTGCCTTTATGCCACCCCTATCAATATATCTCCATATATCCACAGATTCTGGACTTTGGTGGCATTCCTCCAATTACCCCATTATCCGAAAGTCATTCGTACCTCTCAAAATTTGTGAACATTTGAACCCTACTGAGATACTTCCTAACCAGATCAAGATAGTCGTAACTTGTGAAGATTTTATTTGAACCCAACGCTAAACTTGAAATGAAAAATAAAAGAAATATGTATTTTGGCATTTCCATGCAGATATGAAGGCAGAGAAAAATGCAGTGCTAAAATATGATGTTGTAACTTGTGAACATTTTATTTGAATCCAGCTAAACTTGAAATCTACGTTTATAAAAGCATAGAGTTAACTTTAGATCTACGACTACAAAAGTGTTATCTCTCAAAACGGGAATATTCACTCTAACTGAGACCCATCTCTCCACACATAAATTGTTGAAGACCACTACAGCAAGAAAATTACATAATGGTGATGGATCTAAGGTTTTGAGTGAGAGATCTAGTGTAGGAAGGAAGCTTCCAAGAAATTAATTCACCCAAGTCTGATCCAAACTGCCTTTATGCCACCCCTGTCGATCTATCTCCAGATATCCACATATTCTAGACTTTAGTGGCATTCCTCCAATTACCCCATTATCTGAAAGTCGTTCTTACCTCTCAAAATTTGTGAACATTTGAACCCAACGCTAAACTTGAAATGAAAAAGGAAAGAAATATGTATTTTGGAATTTCCACGCAGATATCAACAAGGCAGAGAAAAATGCAGTGCTAAAATATGATGTTGTAACTTGTGAACATTTTATTTGAACCCAGCTAAACTTGAAATGAAAAAGAAAATAAATATTTATAATGGAAAGAATAAAAGAAATATTTATAATGAAAAAATAAAAGATATAAATTGTAATTGAGTTAAATGATTTATTTTTAATAAGAAATTTTTATCTTTACGTTAAAGGCTATATTAAAAATATGAAGAAGAAGTTAAAAGTGATATTGGGGATGAGTGTAGGCATTTAAATATTGGCTCAATTAATAATAAGATGTTAAATTAAGAAAAATAATAAAATTCAATTTTTTATATTTTGATTTTGTTGTTAACTCGTGAATAAGCTTTGTTACAATACCATGGACCAATACCATGGGTTATAAATACCACAAGCCAAAAAACCAACTTATTTCACAACCAAAATATTTTGTAACAATATGACAAGATTCTTAATCTTAGATATTCACCCCCACATTACCATAGATAGTATTAACTTGTAAAAAATAGGCTTTGTTACAATACCATGGTTCAATACTATGGATTATCAATACCACATGCCCAAAAAACATAAATATTTCACAATCAAAATATTTTATAACATTATGACAAGATTCTTAACCATGGATATCCAACCCCACTTTGCCAATTATAATATGAGCTTGTGAATAGGATTTGTTACAATGCCATAGCTTATCAATGACACTGCCCAAAAATCATAACTTTTGTTACAATCAAAATATTTTATAACAATATGACAAGATTGTTAACCATGGATATTCACCGTCACTTTACCATGGATATTAACTTGTAAATAGGCTTTGTTACAATACCATGGACTAATACCATGGCTTATCAATACCACATGCCAAAAAGTCATAACTTATTTCATAGTAAAAATATTTTATTTTAATTTAATTTTATAACATTTTTTTTAATTGAATCTAAAAGGGAAAATGTTACAATTTGATATATATATATATATATATATATATATATATATATATATATATATATATATATATATATATATATATATATATATATATATATATCTATATCTATATAGATATAGATATAGATATAGATATAGATATAGATATAGATATAGATATAGATATAGATATAGATATATATATATATATATATATATATATATATATATATATATATATATATATATATAAACCCTCTATCCTCGCTACTACTAAACATATTCCCATAGAAATTAAATTAAGGTTTTTGAGCTGGGAGGCTCATTCTATAGCCTAGTATGATGTGTAACGATGTCCGTCTGTCATCAAAATTGAAATTTTGGTCATAAAAATTGAAATTTAAAAAAATATAAAAAAATAATTATACAAAACACTTGAATAATGTGGGCTCACAAAAAAATTTCACGTAAAGAAATTGGATCCTTCTCGGATCATATTAGATTCATATTTGAAATGGATCTATGCTGGTAATAAAATTAAGCTAAGATGGATCTATGTTCATTAAAGAACCATATAGACCCATTTTAGCTAAAGATATCTAAAGAACCAACATAGATCCATCTTAGCTAAGGATCCAAGGGATGAGACCAATCAAAGGAACTAGCCATAATAGATTAAATATAGTTCATATTTTTTAAAGTTTTTCATTATTTATTTTATTTGATATGATTGATCCAAAATATAGGTTTAATATTTTACAAACAATTAATTTTTTTTAATCTGGATAATTTCTTAAACACAATACAATGTGATCAAATTTAAGAGAGAGTTGGCAGTTGGGGGGGAGGGGGAGAGAGGGAGGGACATGGTGAAAATGTTGGAGAGAGAGAGAGAGAGAGAGAGAGAGAGAGAGAGAGTGACGGGGGCGAGAGAGAGTGAGGTGGGAGAGAGGAAGCGAGAGGAAGGAAGAGGGAGAAGGATAGAGGGCGATATATATATATATATAGAGAGAGAGAGAGAGAGATGGATTTGGAGGGGGAGAGAGAGGGAGGAAAGAATAAATACATAAAGAGGTAGAGGTGGATATATAGAGAGAGAGGGAGTGAGAAGGGAGATATGGAGAGATACTGAGAGAGAGAGGAGAGGAGGGAAGAGAGAGAAGAGGAGAGGAGGGATATAGGGAGAGAAGGGGAAGGGAGAGATATGGAGGCATAAAGATAGAGGGGAGAGAGAGAAGGAGAGGGGAGGCAGATAGTGATAGAGTTGGACAAAGGAGAGAGAGAGAGAGAGGGAGAGTGATTAGGGGGGAGAGATAAAGGGAGGTGCGAGATAACGAAGAGAGAGGAATGAAGAAAGAGATTAGGAGAGAGAGATGGAATTGAAGGGGGCAGGAGAGGGAGAGAACAAGAAAAACATAAAGGAAGAATAGTGGAGAGAGATATGGCATGACAAGGCATCCATGGAGAGAGAGTGAGGGAGAGAGGAGAGAAGGAGGAAGTAGAGAGAAGGAGAGAGATAGAGAGGGAGATAATGGGAAGAGAGAGAGAGAAAGATAGAAGGGGAAGAGAGGGAGAGTGTGTATGTTTGGGTTGTGAGATAGACAGAGGGAATAATAAAGAGACACAAATACAAATATAGATATTATATTGTATTATATAACCAACCTAGATCCATCTTAACCCCAGATCTATTAAGTGCCAAGAGGGATCGAGTCACCTAAGGTGCAAACCTTCCTCAAGCTTTGCACTTAAAAAGGAAGTTTGTACCTCGACAGTTTGGATCCCTCTCGATGCTTGATAAATCTGGGGTTAAGATGGATCTAGGCTCATTAATATGAAATTAAAGTAGTTGTTATTTGATATTATAGTCTTAAATTTTAAAATTGCTCTTCAAATTAAGTTCAAATTGGAAGTAGATCCAATTAGATTATATGAATAGATTTTTAAAAAATGCATAAAACAATTAATTTTTTATTAAAAAATATATTTTTAAAATTAGAAATTATTATAGATAAATAGTGCAAAGTTAGCTCATTTATACACCATGTGAGGATGAAGAAGTGTTGAAGGAATGATAACCTTCCATTAAATCTTTAAAAACCTTTCAATCCTCTATCCCCTGTAAGTTTAGGTTGCTTGACACAACTAAAATGACTAACATCAACAACTGATTCATATTATTGTAGTACTTGTTAGGTAGTCATATTTTTGTTCCTAGACTACATTAGTCATTGATGTTAGTCATTTTTAGTTGTATTTCTTATTAGCTAGTCATATATTCTAACCCGCAACTAAATTAGTGATTTATCTTAGTCATTTTTAGTTGGGTCACTTAAGATTTCTCATTTTTGGTAGTATCTCAATTGGAAAAATTGTGGTGACTAACGTTTTCAGTCACCTAGTAACTAATTTCTCATTTTCTACTAGTGATCCTTTTTAGGTTCACCTCCCTAACCCTTTTAGCAACATCCTTCTAGTTTTCTGGGTTCATAAACCAATCTTTCTCTCCCACTATTTTTGTTTTAAAGAAACTGCCTTTATCTCTTGTAATTCTCCTTTTACAAGTTCCACTTCATGACATCTATCTCTAGTCATGAATTTTCTTGGTGGGTTGTCTCTACCAACAGTTTATATACTTAATGGAAAAAGGAGGATGATTTTCCTTCTTTTGTTTTTTCCCCTTGTTGGGCCTAACTTATTCCAATTGTTCTCCTAGAAGTAAGGAGTTTAACCTCACATGATATCCTTTAACATATTTCTAAGAATATTAATGTACGAAAATTAATTACTTGTTTTCTTTAAAAAAAAAAAATTCATTAGCATCTCCTGTCATTTCTCCTCTTAACTTCTCATCCATAGTTTTAATCCAAAATATATAAAGTATATTCTCTAGGGGTATTAAATCTCCCCTCCCCTTGAAAGGAAACACCATCATCAGAGTTTTCAGACTTTCATTTCCCTTGGAAGAAAATAGGAAAAGAATCCTTCATTTCATCTTCCATCTCCCAGGTGGCCTCTTCAGACTCAAAGTGCTTCCATTTCACTTTAACTTGGGTGATGGCTCAATTTCAGAGAGTAATTTCCCCCTGGTTCAAAATTTGTAGATATTTGACCTAGAACTATCCTTTAAGGTCATCATTTACAACATTCCAATCAATTATATGTGTAGGATCATATATATATTTGTTTGAAAGAGACACATGAAAGACACTATAAACTCTAACATGGGCTGGTAGTGCTAGTTGGAAGGCCACTGGACCTGCCCTGGTTAGTATCTCAAAAGGCCTGCAAAACTAAGGGGCTAGTTTTGAACAACTTCTCAATTTTGAGGAGATCCTTTTCAACCATAATTTAATATAAACATGTTCACCCACTTGAAACTCTATGTTTTTAATGTGTTGAACTTTGCATATTTTTTTTATGGGCTTATGTTTCCTTTAGATTTTTTCTGATTTTTTTCACCATTTGTTCAATTTCCCATAATATATCTATCTCTAGCATGATAAAATCCTTAGGTTGAATACAAGTTAAAAGGAAATAGAATTTTCTTTCATATAAAACCTCTAGACAACTCATTTTAAGTGATTCTTAACGACTAATGTTATAGTCAAACTCTACTAGATACAGATAGGCCTCCCATTTTATGGGATGGTTAACTCTATTAAATAGATGTATAGCATGTATTTCAGGACCTGGTTAACTCCTTCTATTTCCATGTTTGTTTGTGGATGGTAAGTAGTACTAAATCTTAGTAGAGTACCCATCCTAGTAAATAATGGCTTCCAAAAACTTTTGCTGAACTTTTCATCTCAATCCAATATAATTAATTTTGGCATACCTTGAAGTTTAAAAAATTCTTTCATGATGACTTATTCCAACTGTGTATCTTCATAGGTAGTATGGGTAGATATAAAATGGGTAGTGTTAGATAATTTTTCTACTAGTACCATAATAGAATCATGTTATCATTTACTCCAAGGTAATCTAGTAATGAAATCTAATGCAATCACCTCCCATTTCCATTCTGGTATAGGAAGGGGGTTCAGTCATCCAGCCAAGTGTTGTTGTTCCAGTTTCACAAACTGGAATTCCTTGCATCTTTCCAAGTATTCAACAACCTATCTCTTCATTCCCGATGAGAATATTTTATTTTTAAGAGAAGTAATCATTTTATGATAGCCCAAGTGAGCTGCAAAGGGTCTCCTATGGTGTCCATATAATATTAATCTTTTAATTTTATCCAAACTTTGAACATAAGGTATGTCATTATATATCAACAATCCATTTTTATTAATTACATAATCAAACTATATCCTTTCATAAGTTTCATTCTTCATATTTTTACAAATTTGACTGTAATGTTGGGCTTCTCTTGTTGCGATTTCAACCTTTTAAATAAAATATGTTTCATATTTGCTCAACATTACTTCACATATTTGTTTCAAACTTAAACTCTATGAATTTTCCACATTATTTTCTTTCCACTTTATGTGTTTAATGTAAAAATCATATTTTCTTAGGAGGGTCATCCATTTATCTTACGTGCCATTCATTTCAAGTTACCTAAAAGGATATTTCAAACTTATATGATATGTAACTAAGGTGAAATTACTACCAATCAAGTAATGTATCCACATTTTAAGGGTGTGGTTGACTGCTGGAAACTAAAAGTCGTAAAATGCATAATTTATTTCATACTCTTTTAGTTTGTGGGATCCATATGCCAACACATGTCCTTCTTGCATGGTATACCTCCAAGACCTTCCAAGCAAGAATTTGTCCATATTAAAAAATCCTTATCATTGTTTGATATTTATAACATAGGTAAAGCAATAAGTAAACTTTTCAATCTCTCAAAAACTTTTTGAAATTTTTTTTTCCATACAAATTTCACCCCTTTTTCTGCAAGGAGGTTATAGGGTATGCTAACTAAAAAAATGCCTCTATAAAGCTATGATTGTGCCCAATAACACCCATGAATGACTTAACATCCACCACATCCTTTGGAAATGGCTAATCAATATTGAATTTTATCTTTTTAGGATCCATTCCAATCCCATCTTTCGATATTACATGCCCAAGATATTGTACCATGTTTTCGTAAAATTCACATTTGCTGAACTTAGCATATAATTGATATTCGCGCAATTTTTGTAGTACTATCTCTAAATGTTTCTGTTGTAGCGGCTACAACCACCATCCAAATTTTTCCTTAGCTTCATTTTGGAGCCTCCCTACCAACGTTTCACACCACCTTGTCTTGCTTCGTCAAGTACACAAGCTTCAGTGTTTTTCTTGCACAGAGATATCCTATTGATCAAAGCTTGATGCATTGCCCCCACAGGTTGATCACCTAGACTTGGTCCAGCAGCAGGCTGAGCAGTCCCCCCATGAAATTGTGCAATTTTGGAGGGCACCAAGCCTTCCCTCCAAAAATTGCGTATTTCTGTATTGTAGCCTGATGGGCTCTAGAATTGCGCAATCCTGCCAGTTAGGATTCACCTAGAAAACTACACAATCCTTCCCAACTACTCTGCCCAAAAATTGCGCAAATCTCCTGGGTAGCCAACCTAGCTCCCATCTAGAAATGTGCATTTTCTCTCAACGGTTGAGCAGTCTTATGCATGAGAATTTGGGTTGACCAGTTCCACCCGGGTCGAAGGAAACTTGACTTACAAGCATGGCTTTATTTTTCCTTATATTGAAAAGGGCAACATGCAAAAAAGCATCCCATGATTCAGGGAGCTATTATTAGCAATCGGAGGTTACATGCAAAGTTCATTTTAGAAACGTTCCTCCAAGTGTCGCTTTTTCCTAGATTTGTGGCATGTGCATCATGAGCTCCAAATTATTTATTCAATGCATCAGAGCTCATTCTTTCACATTGATCTTGGAGCTCTGACATCCCATAGTATATCCAGGACTCTTCGACACATCTGTCAAAGGTATTCACGGGTAAGCGGTCTTAACTTGTCTTTTTCAACATTTCTATTGCTTTTTGTGTTTTCACTTGTGTGATTGTTTTTTGCTTGATTTCTTTGAATGCTTGTTGTCACTTACATGCATACTAGCTTGTACTAGCACCGTTTCAGTTTTCATTGCTATCTCACTATTGTCACATGCATGAAATTGTTTTGCACGAAAGGTCGCCAACTCGCTTCAACCGCATGCATGTTGATCTGTTCACTGAATTTTTCATTAAATGTTTGCATGCACTATCAATCACTTCTTCTTTCACTTAGTGTCGCCATGCATTCACTTCCAAATTTCCTTTCAGTTGCCCGTCGGCTGGTCCGGGCAGCCTTGGCCCGGACTCCACCTCACCAAAGAGCATTACGCAATTTGGGGAAGGAAGGCTCTACCTTGCTCTCCAGAAATACACATTTTCTCCCAAGAACTGTCCTCCAAGACTGTTTTGTGTATTTTTTAGGGATAGTGACTGCTGGCCTAGAACATTGCACAATTCAATCCCTGAGCTTACGGTCATTGCCAGCTCAAATTATGTATCGTTCAATACCAATAGAGAAAAGTTAGCCTGGATTGTGCATTGCACAAATCCAACAGCCATTCTTGCCTCCTAGATAGCCGAGACTGCCTTTTGCATGGTTCTAGTAGCTAGTCACCCAGCCTCCCAGAAGAAATTGCGCAATGTTTGATTATCATTCCCCAGGTATGTGTTATGTCATTCCCTTAATTTTATTTGGTTTTTGCTAACATATTTCTTGCCATGCATGTTTCTTTGTCTCCATATATTTCAGGCTTTCATTTGCCTATTAGAAGTATAGGACCAATGGCCTCCAAGAGAGGAGGATCAAAGGACACTGACGGAACTACAACTGGAGCAGCAGTTGAGCAAGTGTTCGCATGTCTACCGATCTATGAAGCTGGCAAGTTGTTTCTAGACAAGGACATCAATCTGAAATGGGAAGAGGTTAATGAAGCGTTTGCAGGAACTTTTGGGGAAGACCTTGAAGACTGTTGAGTGTATGTGAACATTCACAAGTCCGACTTGTACCAGATTGGATGCAGATACCCCACGTTCCCATGCATGGACATGATACACTCGATCATCTCGCACATTGGTCCCGAGATGATTACTCTTAGCAGTGTCAGCGAGACGAAGCTTGCCACCATCTGCGCATAGGATTATGATGGGATGTGTTAGATGTCGAAGCTCGTGACTATCATGGAGTCTCCTTTCAGCTTACCCAGAAGTAGTGCCAACTCTAGAGACATTCTGAAGAACTGTGTAAAGGAGCTGACTAGATTCAAGATGACACCCAACCAGATCTATAAGACGAAGATACTACGGAAGGAGTACCAATACTTGGTCATATTTGCATGTTGACTATGTGGCCAAGAAAGCACAAAAACCTTCCCATAGAGTTAGGTGATTGCACTGGACCAACTAGAAAGAGAGGGTAAACCATATAACTGGTCTGGCATGTTGGCTCATTAGCTGAAGTAACAAGTAACAAAGGCTTGACAATCACCCAGATCTATGCAAGAAAAAATCTACATGTCCGCATACATGTTAGATGCAATCTATCCTCGATAGGAGTTCTCAAGCCTGGAGTGGGCATGCTAACTGATGGAGACTGTTGTGAACACATATTGTAAGTTATTGTCTGAATGCAGATTCAGAGGACTAATCACATGGTGGTCCGATCATTTTGTCACCTCAATTTACAAGATGATATTCGAATAGGATCCACCCTGCATGTCAAAGGAAGTAATGGAGGGACTAATAGACATTGCTGATTGGTATGCCTCGCCATACGACACCTTCATACGAATGTTCAACGTGGAGAAGCCTCTGCATTTCCTACCTATGTTTGCCTTGGACATACTCGTCATGTAGGAAGTAGCATATCACATCTCGACATGATTGACAATTAGACTACATCGAAAGAAGAAGGCTCCTTGGCCCACTCTTCCATTGTGGATTGGGTTATATGATATCCGAAGTTTCAAGAAAGTGGATGTCAAAGAAGAAAGGATGAAGAAGTATCCATTCGACCTCTGAAGTTGCAATCCATATGACCCACATTGTCTTATAAAGGATCACTATAGGAGAGTACAATTCAACTCGATCCACGGGTGATGTCATTGGCAGAGGAGGACCCATGGAGATATTGTTGCAACTCCTCTGCACTCAATGAACCGGTTCGCTTCACTGTGGAGTGGTGATTGAGGCAACATGAAGCAGCATCCCATAGAGCACCAGCACCAGAAGTAGTAGTAGCAGCAGAGTCAAGCATACCAATGCATGACAAGGGAAAGAGGAAAATTGTTGATTACATGGAGGAACAACAAAGCTGGATGTTCTGAGCAGATCCATTTGTAGAGAAAGTAGCTATGGCTATAGAGGCGAAGAGGAAACAACACAAAAAAGGAATCACACGAAGATAGAGGGAGAAGAGAGGAATAGAGAAAGCATAAAAGGAGTTGCATGAGTTGAAGGAGCAATATTGGAAGGAACAAGAGCTGCGCAAGTAGGAGAGGGAAGCGCAGCAGCAACATGTATAGCAGGGGGTGCAACATGTGCAAACGGATGAAACAATGCCCGTACTAGTAGTGGATTCATGAGAATAGCTGGCATCGAGTAGACTGGGTGAACCATCGTAGGAGCAAGACTGCACTCGTGAGATAGAGCAAGAAATTCAACAGTTGAATACGAATATGGAGCAATGGGAATTGGACAAGACATCGACCTTATGCCTCATCACCAAGAGGTTGAATTAACTGCTTCACTGCATCCAGATGATGAGAAAGTCTAAAGCAAATGAGGAGGCACTGAGATCCTCGAAAATCAATCAGAAGGATAGATGCACAACATCTCATTCGACGAGTCCAAACATAGAGTTATCTAGTCTCGTAGAGTGTCAACTCTGGATGATCATACATCTCATGTGAAAGTTGAGGAATGAATGATCATGTCTGACGTGTGTAAATATCCAGCAGCCTTGGCCAATTAATATAGAGTGTATGTCGAAGCCACTAGCTCAAGTGTTCACTTTCTAATAGCTGAGAATGAAAAAATGGCTAAAGAACTTCAGACGGCCAAGCAAGGAGGAGAGTTGGTAACAGCGTCCGCCAAAGCTGAACTGAAGAAGGAAATACTATATGAAGTATTGTCCCTTGACAGAGTCATGTGAGCATTGTACTCCAAGTTTGGCAGTGTGCATAAGTTAGTCATCCATCTCAATGGATGGCAACATCGATGTGCTAGAAGACCATGCATCTTGACGAACTTACATGCTGATCTTGATTACATGCAAACATGGACAATGAGATACAAGGGAGCCCTGCTTCACTTGCCTAAGATAATGAAGGCCATTCCAGTTGAGCTGAAGGCACATATTCGAAGTTAGATTTGGAATATGAAGAGCTCCTATAGCTCATCACTGGTATAAAGGCTTCCCATGCATGTGTGTTGAAGAGTATGGATGTTCTAGTGTGCACACATGCAATCCCATCTATTGGGAATCTCACCTAGGTGAAGACAAAGGCACAAGTCTGACTAGAGCTTGACTCTTACTTCGACGAGTTGATGTGCATTGCTACTAGCCTAGACTTTCCCATCAGTGTAGACATCATGCACAAGTATGTTTTTGGTTCGGCCGCATTGAGGACAATGATGCACATGCTTATAGACGAGTTAGAGAGAGGAGCCCGAGTAGTGTACCCGGATGATATGGAGCTAAGAGTTTACTTCCAGAAATATGTCACCTGGGAGAACATGGACACCATCATGGACTATCGATCTTGGCATCAGTATGTTATTGTTGATCAGCGCGAGGATGTTGAGGAGTTGGACTTCCATGGTTGTCTATGTCATAGTGATGTCTAGCATGACTTGCTCAAGCCATTTCTCTCACATGGGTACATGTGCATTGTAATGTAATGTCCTGTCAAGTGTAAGTCAAGCATCGATAATTGGATGTAACAGTCATAGAGTAGATGAAGAGTCTTGAGGGTAGATGAACTGTTACAAAGGTGAATGTCAAGGGTCACCCCACCCATTGCTATAAATAGTCCCTGATAACTCATTGTACAGGATTTTGGTCAGCTAAGATTCTGATAAGACTATCTTGGAGAAAGCTTGGATAGTATTATAACAAAGCCTTTCCTTCTCCAATGCGCAGAGCTTGTACATCTCTTTGGAGGAGGAGGCGGTTGTGGCTATAACGTTCCGCTATCAGAACTAGTGGTTGGACATGGATGTATTGTATGACTGGAACTTACACTTCTTAATATAACAAGAGCGATCATATTTCATGCATATATTATATTGTATTCTATGCTATCTAGTTTACTCTAAATGATATATGTATTGGTTTTCTTATGCATGCATGTATAGCTATTTGTGTGTGTATGTATGAATCTTTCTGAAACATGTTGGTTTAACCATCAATTTGGATTGATTTCTAACTTGCCTTCCATGTTGATGTATCTTTGCTCGTGTGTTGCCTTCTTAACTATGTGCTATCACAAGTTTCCAACGGGCGCACTCATCTCATCCCATGTGTGTTAGAACCTCCATGAACCTTCCTTGGCTCACTGCAGCTGTCACACCCTTGCTACTAATAGATTTATGTTACTTTCCTCTGTGTGAAATCACGGCCAAGGCATTACCATACGACCCACTACTGGGACTCCTACATCGAATGGTACGAGGTCTAATTGGGACTCCTTATTGGGGAGATCCCCTGACATGTTGGCATGTCCAGAACCATCAACATTCTTGGTGCTAGAAGTACAGCCAGATGACAAGACGTGTCCTCTTACCCCATTTTGATCCTTTTCATATCTATCATGGATTCTTGCACTCTTCTCCCTCCGCGATGTTTTTTGAATCATGAAGATCTCACCATCACGAAGTTGTTTTTCAATCACTTGTCAACTTACACATATGATGGTGAAGGCAAAGTGGCCTGGGCTGAGTTCTTACATGACTTTCTTTCCATGCTGCATGAGGAAAATGGATGTTCTGATGAGCAGGTGAGCTTGATGCTTGCATACACACTTTGCGAATCTCCACATCGGTGGATGTGCAGCCCACTGGTTGATAGCGTGCACTCACTTGAGCACTTTTTTTATCTCATTGAAGACACTTTCCAAATTTTGATCCAGACCATCTTGAAAAAACATTGTTACAACAATGGAAGGCTTTGCATGAATTGACTATGGATTTTTTGTGGCGCTTTTGTGACTTGCAGTTTAAAGCTCCGAAGATCCAGATGATATTTTTCTATCTTTGGGACCAATTCGAGTACTGCGTTAAGAATTTTGCTCATCCCAAGAAGAATTTTTAAATCAAGCCTTGCTCAACATTCTTCAGTGATGGAACTACGCAATCGCAGATGGAGATGGTCACTATCACAAGTGACTGTCTGCCATCCCCTAATCAAATAGTTCCACCACTGTAGAGTGATGTTAAGGATCATTCTCACACACCGACTCAGCTGTCACATCCTCCCAACATCACTTCGCTTAATTTTCACATAGATTTGGTTGCGAGTCCATCGAGTTGTCACATGAATTTTGTTCCACAACCTCCGCCTTTGCACTTGATCATTCCTCCGGATGATACTATCTTGTGTTCTTCCATTCTGGACTCTACACTTGTTTTGAACGAGGAACAAGCCACTCACAGAGTTAGTGTTGCACAACCAACAAGCATTGTCATTCATGAAGAGTATGAATGGGAGATTGAGCATAAACACTTGATGAATGATGACTCCCTTTTGCTTGATCCCCCTCTCTTCCTTCCTAACATCTTTGGTGAACCTGCCATCCAAGATTTTCCATGTGTATCTTCATCCACTTATGCACCCATTATTGATCACTCATCGGATACACCGGAGGTCAATCGATAATTCAACAACAAAGGGGATAAGTTATTCATTGAAAATCCACTTGATATTTTATCTGCCTTTTCCAAAAACACAGAGGATGAATTTTTTCTCTTTTCATCCACCCCTCTATTTGATTCATCAGATCATGAGGATGCTGATGAAATCATTGATTTTTATGATCGTGGCTGTCGTGATCCATTTACTCCCATATTCAATCATGTTATCACAGTTGATCTTTCAAAGCCACAGGTTTATGATGATCTATCTAACGATGAAGTTGAAACACCCAAGATTTTCGAGGCACTTTAGCCCAAGCTAATGGTTATGTCAGGCCCTCACTCTCTTAGGTTGAGTCTCACTTCTAATCATGAAATTGTTAAATCACCCAAGGCTCCTAATAACTCATTTGTACGCATTGAAGATCAATGTCACACAAAGATCATACTTCCTCCACTCGAACTACACAATCCTATCACTCATGCATTGGAGGAATCTTACATTGCAAGCACATGTGCATGAAGCAAGTTGTATTTGTTTCTTTCTTTTTCTTGCATGTCACAGTCAAGAGTGTGCATATGCTTCAAAGCTGCACACAGTGTCGCACAATACTGTTGTAAGTCCACATAAATTTCTTCATACAACACTCACTTATGTCCTCTGGGAATCTTGGAGCACAAAGTGTGGTTGTCTTCATTGTTATATCTTTCTTTCTTGTTGGTTCACATACCTGGGTTGCTCACAGACCAAGCCTCCACTAACATGGGTCAACCAATTCATCGGTGTTTGCATTGGAAATATCACTTCACATGATCAGGCCCATACACGTTAGCTTAGGAGTAGGAGTAGTGTTTTCTTTCAGTTGGGTTACTTGCGTGCTTGTTAACTTACTTGCTTTGTTTGTTTGTTTGTTTTCTCCCTTTTTTTCTACTCACTTTGCTCTCACTTTTGCTTTTTCTTTTGCTTTGCTTTGTCATTTGTTAGTTTTCTTGTTTTGTTCATAGGTTAGTTTCGCAGGAAACGATGTATGACTCTTGAAACAAGTTGGGTGAAGTACAAGAGGCCTTTTACAACTATCACTACTTGGTTATTTGTCATCCTACCTCTATATGAAGAACTTGTTACTTTTAGTCCATGATACATCGGAGGAAAATACATATTGTTCGAAGTGAATCTTGGTGAAAACACAACACTTGCTCAGTCAAGTAGAGTAATGTGAGGGGGAAAACCTTAACAGACACGTATGAGATATATTAAACTAATTTTCTGCTAGAACAACCTCTTCTACTCTCAATAAGTCGGGATCCCTCTAGGCTCTTCCACCTATAAAATGAATAAGCGCTATGCACAATTATGAAAATTAAAAAATGAAAAGTGAACATTTAAAAAAATGAAAAATGAATAAGGCAAAATAAGAGAAAGGATTCCTGTGCAGGGAGGTGATGCAAGTAACTCTCCCGAGGCACTGACCAGGATCGTTGGCAGCGGAGCCATGCTTGTGTTCCTATGTGACTCCATCAGGGTATTGTCCAGGCCTGTTGGCAGTGGAGCAACACTAGAGATGAAACCAAGACTCTGACAACTATACTGCTTGTACACCAATATACCCCTCAACCCCAGTTGAAACAACTATGTTGCCGTGGCTTCGAATGTGTGTGAATCGACCAAGAGCCTAGAAGATGCTACATCTTACAATCAAGCTAGTGTGAAACCAAGATGAATTGAGAACTAAACAATACTTCCGGTGGTGTTAAACTTGCTTTTCACGAATAAGGTCCATTCAGAGAGCTAGAGCTCTACCAGTGTGTCGCCAAGTGTTGTAGCGGCTACATCCACCCTCCAGATTTTGCCTTACCTTCATTTTGGAGCCTCCATACCAACCTTTCATAGCAACTTGTCTTGCTTTGTCAAGTACACAAGCTTCAGCGTTTTTGTTGCAAAAATACAACCTATCAATCAAATCTTGATGCATTCCCCCCACATGCTGATCAACCAGACTTGGTCGAGCTGCAGGTAGATCAACTCCTCCAAGAGATTGCGTAATTCTAGAAGGCATCTAGCCTTCCCTCCAGAAATTTTGCAATTCTGTCTGGCAGCTTGTTGGGCTCTAGAATTGCGTCATCCTGCTAGTTAAGCTTCACCCAAAAAACTGCGCAATCCTTCTGAGAAGGCCTGCTCAACCCAGGAATTATGCAATCCTGGGCGGCAGTTAGCTACTCTGCCTCGAAATTGTGCAAATATCTTGGCCAGCCAGCACTTCTCCCATCCAGAAATGTGTGTTTTCTCCCCACAGTTGAGAAGCCTCATGCATGAGCAGTTGCGTTGACCAGTTCCACCTAGCACCAAGGAAACTTCACTTGCACAGATGGCTTGCTTTTTCCCGGAATAGCAAAAGGCAACATGTTAAAAATCATCCCTTGATGCAGGGAGATATTTTTAGCAGTTGAAGAGTAAATGAAAAGTTTGTTTAGAAACTTTCCTCCAAGTGTCGCTTTTTCCTAGATTTGTGGCATGCGCGTCATGAGCTCCAACTTGTTTATTCGACACATCAAAGCTCATTCTTTCACATTGATCTTGGAGCTCTGACATCCTGCAACACATCCAGGAATCTTTGACACATCCGACTTAGCTATTCACAGGTAAGTGGTCTCAACTTGTCTTTTTCAGCATTTATGTCTATTTTTGTGTTTTCGCTTGTGTGAGTGTTGTTTTCTTGATTTCTTTGAATGCTTGCTATCATTTACGTGCATACTAGCTTGTACTAGCACCGTTTCAATTTTTGTTGCTATCTCACTATTGTCGCATGCATGAAAGTGCTTTTCACTAACGGTTGTCGATTCAGTGACTTGCTTCACCCACATGCATGTTGATCTGTTCACTGAATCTTTAATTCGATGTTTTCATGTGTGATCAATCACTTTTTCTTTCACTTAGTGTCACTATTCATTTACTTTTATATTTTCTTTTAGTTGCCCGTCGGTGGGTCTAGGCAACCTTGCCTCGGATTCTGCCTCACTAGACATCATTAAGAAATCTGGAGAAGGAAGGCTCTATCTTCCTCTCCAGAAATGTGCATTTTTTCCCAGGAACTGTCCTCCAGGACTACTTTATGAATTTCTGAGGGATAGTGATAGTTGTCCAAGAAAATTGTGCAATGCAATCCCTGAGCCTACAGTCGTTGCCAGCTCAAATTGCGTATTGCACAATCTCAACATTCAATAGTTAGCCTGGATTGTGCATTTCACAAATATAGTAGCCAGTCTTGCCTCCCAAACAACCCAAACTTCCTTTTGCACAGTTCTAGCAACCATTCACCCAGCCTCCCAGAAGAAATTACACAATCTTTGACTATCACTCCCTAGGTATGTGTTATGTCATTCCTTGAATTTGTTTTGGTTTTCGCTGACAGATTTCTTGCTATGCATGTCGCTTAGTCTCCAGATATTTTAGGTGTTAATCTGCCTCTTAGCATTACATGACCAATGGCCTCCAAGAGAGAAAGATCAAAGGACACTAACAGAAGTGCAACTGGAGCAACAGTTGAGCACGTGTCTGCATTTCTACCGGTCTATGAAGATATCGAGTTGTTTCTAGACAAGGACATCAAGCTGAAATGACAAGAGGTCAATGAAGCATTTGCAAGAACTTTTTGGGAGGCCCTTGAAGACCGTTAGGTGTATGTGAACATTCACAAGTCTGGCTTGTATCAGATTGCATGCAGATACCCCACCTTCCCATGCGAGGACATGATACACTCAATCGTCTTGTACACTAATCTTGAGACGATGACTTTGAGCAGTGTCAGCGGGATGAATCTTGCTACCATCTAGGCACAAGATTATGATGAGATGTATCAAATGTTGAATCCTGTGACTATCATGGAGACTCCTTTCAGCTTACCTAGTAGGAGTGCCAACTCTAGACACATTCTGAAGAACTGGGTAAAGGAGCAAGCTAGATTTAGGATGACACCCAACCAGATCTATAAGATGAAGATACTTCAGAAGGCGTATCAATACTTGGTCATATTTTCATGTCAATTGCCAAGAAAGCACGGAATCCATCGAACAGAGTTGGGTGATCATGCTGGACCAACTAGCTAGAGAGGGTAAACCATGTAACTGGTCCAGCATGTTGTCTCATCAACTGAAGGAACAAGTAATGAAGGCTCGACAGTCACCCGGAGGTATGCAAGCATAGGTCTACATGTCCGCCTACATCTTAGATGTAATCTGTGCCTGACAGGAGTTCCCAGGCTTAGAGTGGGCATGGTCACTGATAGAGACTACTGTGAACACATATTGTAAGTTTTTGTCTGAATGGAGCTTCATAAGAGTAATGACACGGTTGTCCAATCATTTTGTCACCCTAGTTTACAAGATGATATTCGAACAAGATCCACCCTGCATGTCGAAGGAAGAAATGAAGGCACTAATAGACATTGATGATTGGTGTACCTCATCGTTCAACAACCTCATATGAATGTTTAGTGTAGAGAAGCCTCTACATGTCCTAATGAAGTTTGCCTTGGAGATACTCGTCATGCAAGAAGTAGCATATCACATCTCAGTAGGATTGACAGCTAGACTGCATTGGAAGAAGAAGGCCCCTTGGCCCGCTCTTTCATTGCGGATTGGGTTATATGAGATCCAAAGTTTCAAGCAAGTGGATGTCGAAGCAGAACAGATGAAGAAGTATCCATTTGACCTCCAAAGTTACAATCTGTATGACCCACATTGTCTTGTGAAGGATCACTACACAAGAGTATAGTTCAATTAGATCCACAGGGCATGTCATTGGGTGGTGGAGGAGCCATGGAGATATTGTTACAACTCCTCTAGACTCAATGAACCCGTTGGCTTCATTATGAATTGGTCAATGAAGCAACGTGAAGCAACATCGTGGAGAGCACCCACACTAGAAGTAGCAGTAGCAGTAGAGGCAAGCATACTACTTCATGACAACGGAATGAGGAAGATTATCGATCACATGGAGGAAGAGAAAAGCTGCAAGTTATGAGCAGATCCATTGGTAGAGAAAGAAGCTATGGCTATAGAGGTGAAGAGGCAACAACTAGTAAAAGCGAATCGCGTAAAGGCAGAGGGAGAAGATAGGAATGGAGGAAGCAGAGAAGGAGTTTCATGAGCTGAAGGAGCAACTCTAGAAGGAACAAGAGCTACGCAAGCAAAAGAGGGAAAAGCAATAGAAATAAGTACAGCAAGGGGTGCAACATGTGCAAATAGATGAAACAATGCCTATACTAGTAGTGGATTCATTAGAACAGCTGGCATCACACAGACAGGGTGAACAATCACAGGAGCAGGACTTCGCTCGTAAGATAGAGCAAGCACTTCAACAATTGGATGTGGATATGGAGCAATGGGAATCAAAACAGGACATCGACCTTATGCCTCATCACCAAGAGGTCGTCTTAACTACTTCACCACATCTAAATGATGAGCCAATCTCAAGCGACCAAGGAGGCACTTAAACCCTCAGAGATCAGCCGAAAGGAGAGATGCACAACATCTCATTCAACGAGTCTCAACATAGAGTTGTGCAGTCTCGTATAGTGTCGACTCGAGATGATCATCCATATCTTACGCAAGTTGACAAACAAGTGATCGTGTCTGACATGTGCAAACATCCCACAACCTTGGGTGATGCAACTAGAGTGTATGCTGAAGCCACTAGCTTGAGTGTTCATTTTCTAATAGCTGAAAATGAGTGAATGGCTAAAGAAATTCAGATGACCAAGCAAGGAGGAGAGTTGGTGACAGCGTCCGCCCAAGTTGAGCTGAAAAAGGAAATACTAGATGAAGTATTGTCCCTTGACATAGTCATGTGAGCATCGTACTACAAGTTTCACACCATGCATAAGGAGGTCGTCCATCTCAATGGATGGCAACAACGATGTTCTAGAAGAGCACGTATCTTGACGAACTTGCATGTTGTTGTTGATTACATGCAAACATAGATGATGAGATATAAGGGAGCCCTACTTCACTTGTCTAATATGATAAAGGCTAGTGTGGTTGAGTTGAAGGCACATGTCTGGAGTCAGATCTGCAACTATTAAGAGCTCTCGCAACTCATCACTAGTATACAGGCTTCCCATGCACATGCGTTGAAGAGTATGGATGTTGTAGTGCACACACATGCGATCCCATCTATTGGGACTCTCACCCAAGCGATGACAAAGGCACAGGTCCTACTAGAGCTTGACTCATACTTTGACGAGTTGATGCGCATTGTTACCAGCACAGAATTTCCCACTAGTGCAGACATCATGCACAAGTATGTTTCTGGTCTGTTTGCATTAAGGACAATGATGTGCATGCTTACAGAGGAGTTGCATAGAGGATCTCAAATGGTGTACCTAGATGTTATGGAGGCAAGAGTCAGGTTCCAAGAAGATGTCACCTTGGAGCAGAAAAACACCATCATGGACTACCAATCTTGGCATCGATATGTTACTGTTGATCAGCACGAGGATGTTGAGGAGTTGGACTTCCATGGTGGTCTAAGTCATAGTGATGTCTAGCATGGCTTGCTCAAGCCATTTCTCTCACATGGGTACATGTGCATTGTAATGTAATGTCTAGTCAAGTGTAATTCAAGTGTCGATAGTTGGATGTAACAGTCATAGAGTAGATGAAGAGTCTTGAGGGTAGATGAACTGTCACAAAGGGGAATGTCAAGGGTTAACCCACCCTTTGCTATAAGTAGTCCCTCATAACTCATTCTACAAGATTTTGGTCAGCCAAGCTTCTGATAAGACTATCTTGGAGAGAGCTTGGATAGTAGTGTAACGAAGCCTTGGCTTCTCCACTGCGTAGAGCTTGTACATCTCTTTGGAGGAGCAGGCAGTTGTGGTTGTAACGTTCCACTATCGGAACTAGTGGTTGGACATGGATGTATTGTATGACCGAAACTTACACTTCTTAATATAACAAGACCAAGCATGTTTCATGCATATGTTGTATTGTATTTTATGCTACCTGGTTTACTCTAAATTTTTTATGTATTGGATTGCTTATGCATGAATGTATAGCTATATGTGTATGTATGAATGAATCTTTCTGAAACGTGTTGTTGGTTTAGCCATCACTTTGGATTGCTTGCTAACTTGCCTTCCATTTTGTGATGTATCTTTGCTCATGTGTTCCCTTCTTAACTACATGCTATCACAAGTTTCCAAGGGGCATACTCATCTCAACCCCTATGTGTTAGAACCTCTCATGCACCTTCCTTGGCTCGCTATAGCTATCACATCCTTGCTACCAATAAACTTATCTTACTTGCCTCTGTGAGAAATCGAGGTCAAGACATTACCATATGACCCACTTGTTACAGATCTATTTGGGTACATCAAATCCCAACATCGACATCATTGTTTTAGGGCTCATAAAACCCTAATTTCAGTTGCTACATGCCCTAAAGAAGTCACCCCTTTGAATGCCTCCCTCCCAAAAAGTTTCATGCCTTGAAGACATCTAGAAATTGCCTCAAGAAGGACCAGTGCAGGTAAGCCCTTATGAAGGTGCACTGCAGAGCAGCTAAGTCCACTGCCAGGGTGCTCTGCAGAGCACTTAGGATTCCTTTCACATGCATTGGGTGAGAATGAGTGAAATTCACAAAGGGTTTGGGAATATTCTTATCTTGTGGAGTCATATAGAGGTTTCCCTATCTTATCAACTCCTATGAGCTCGAAAAAGCATGAGGAATGAGTTAAGGACTATCCTATCCGCTCATCCCTTCCTCCATGGAACTAATTCTAAGTATGGAAGACCATTCAATGTCACCATTAATGACAAAACCTCCTTCATATTCCTATAAATTGACCACTCATTTAAGTGATCAGGGGCTGGCTGGATTATGTTGAATTGTAAGGAGATAATGCTGCTATGAGACTTGACTTTGGAGCAAATGATGTGATGCCACAATCTTGTCTTTCTTTTGATGTGATGTTGATGGGATCCAAGCTGGAGGAATGAATTTGAGTGAGACACTTATGGTTGTAATTCCTTCTTCTATCTAACGAAGTGTTTGAACCTTTTTCCATATGATGTGTTCTTTCATAATGCTTATATGTATGAATTTCTTCTAATTCCTTTTATTTATATTCAATGGATTGTATGCTTTGATCCGTTTTCATCTTTTGTTGTGTTGACAAAGTACTTTTCAAGCAGTTTAAGTACGGGAAGGAGTGATGAAATCGATACAAGGGAGACGAGAGGAAAGCGAAACAACAGGTAGGACTTCTATCCTCTCTTCTTATCTATTGCTTATAGGGAAAGTCTAAAACACTTTAAACTATTGTTCTAGGCACAACTACTTGTCTAGTGAATTAGTATTTATCTGTAGATGCTAAATTATCCAAAACACCACTGCTAGGACTCCTACACCAAATGGTCTGAGGTCTAATTGGGGCTTCTTAGTGGGGAGATGCCCTGACATGTTGGTGGGTCCAACACCATCCAAAATTTCTTATGCTCTTCTGAGGTCTTTGAATATATTAAAATATCATTTATAAAAATTAATACAAAGTTTTCCAAGAATTTTCTAAAGACATTGTTCATTAAGCACATGAAAGTAACAGGTGCATTCACAAGCTAGAAAGGTAGCACTATAAATTCATAATGTCCATATTGGGGTTGAATTTTATTTTTTTAGTTTGTCCTCTTATTTAATCCTCAGCTAGTGATATCAAAATCGAACACCTATTTTAGAGAACATAGTTGTTCCCCTCACTCTAATCTAGGTGGAGCTAAAGAAGCTAAAAAGTTAAAGTCTTCATATCTCATTGAAACTAAGACTAGATCAAAGAACCCGTCATCCTGATTCCAATGACATAGATGGTTCCTCAATCTTACTTTGTATGTGAAAGTTATTTTCACACAAAGTTTCAAGTCAAAGAAGAAATATTTTTGTCATCGAATAAACATGGAGGCTCAATATTTTTGGCAGCTCAGATAAATTTAGCAGGAAAAAACTCAGCAAAAAATTAGGACTAAATGGTGGATAGAAAGAGTCAAATTTTCGAATGGTTCATTTTGATAGTGACACCTGATGGAATCCAACATGACGATTTCAATTTGTGATAAAATTAAAATTCAAGGGTGGACCCAACAAACTTTCCCAACCCCCAACTAGTCACATATATAATAATATATTAAACAAGGGTTGGGGCCCACAGGTGTAACTATGGGATCCTTTCCCTATGGCCTTTCAATGAGCCATGAGGCCAGCGAGAGTTGAACTTGAGATGGTCATCGACTAACACACCCACCTAGAGGCCCCAAAAACAAAAAATTTCAGAAAAACAATGATGAAACATATATTAAAAGTGGGTTAGGTGGTTTTGAACCCCTGACCCCTCACCACCAAATGACCTATAAATAGTGCGAATGTCATTGGGCAGAGGGCCTTCCGTTGGAACCTTCACCCAGGGATTTGTATATAAACCCTTTTTCATTCAAAAACGGGCATGTTCGGGAGTGAAACCCAATAGTGGAACAATGCACCGAAACATGGACTCAACATGTTTATTGAGAGAATCATTGGGGACTATTCCATAGAATATTCTAGGAGAATATTCAACATTCTAGAGGAATATTTTAATGGTGAATATTGTGACGAATATTTTAGATTCCTTAAAGGCCCATATGTGACAGACTCAAAACTGAGTCACGTTTATGCTCATCTTAACCGATTTTCCACACAGATCGCGATGGCACAGTCCATTCTGGCATTTGAGCAGCTCATTTCTAGGACAATGTCATATCTAGGTATGATGATGCATTTTGGCCATTTGCTTGTTTTTGTTTTGGCGAAAGGATGGATATATGTTAAGGGTTATGGTGATCTCTATAGGCTACAGTAGTACAATGAGATCTGAATCATTGCAATAAATTCATCATTTTTTCAATTGCATGAATGTCGAGATTGTACACTGATGAAAGAGGGCCATGTTGACACTTTTCCATAAAGTAGTCATGTTTACATTCATTGGTCTTAGAATTTGAAAACAATTGTGATGATGATGAGTATTATATGAGTTTAATCAATGGATTCAAGAGAACCCACTTCCACTTATGTTAGAATGTCCATTTCTTTTGTGAGAAATCATTTCTTTCTCTTGTTGAAGGATAATTCTAGGTGAGTGAGAGTCATTTGTAGGAGAACGCCTCTTTATAGGAAAGACATTGCCTCAAGATGAGAGATCTATCCTTGTGTTGATGAAGATCTTCCATGTACTCATTATCTTTTTCCGAGAGTAATGAAGTAGCCTCCCCATTATTGACCTAGGGGTCGAAGATGTACTCCACACTTGACGAAATTAGTTATCACATCTTGTGCTATAATTTAGTCATGATTGTTTTCTTCTTTTTCATTTTGATGTATCAATGAAGTATTGTTTAAAGAATGTATTTCTCATTTTTCACACAAAAATATAATTGTTAGTAAAACATACTTTAATGAAGATTTTTGCTTGGGAAAGTATACACAATTTTTTTCGATCAAGTGGTATTAGAGAGGTCTGACCATTTTACTAGGGATTGTGAATGTCATCATGGGAAAAGGATTGAAGCGATGAAAACTTCAAGAGTTGGATGAAATTAACCGTTGCATTAAAGTAGAGAATGTAGAGCTTAGAAGGCTTCTACAAGATGCAAAGTAGGATAACCTAAAATTGAGGCTCATGTTAGAACATGTTGTGGAGGAAAAAATGGTATAATGTTCCACCACAGAAAGAAATTTAGTCAAAGGAGATGACCAAGTATCACCGACATAATTGAAGATAAAGGAAAATCCTACTGATGATGCTATTTCTATTAAAAGCTTTGAGATACCTATTTCATGGATCAACATGAGAATCCTCACCAAGATGGGGTATAAAGGACGAGGACTTTGTATTAATGGCCAAGGAATTACTCAGTGATTGGGGTTGTAAGAAGGCCAAAATTTGCAGGATTGGGTATATTGAACGAGAATGTCCAAAGGAAATAGGCACAAGGGATTCCTCAAACAGACAATCCAAGCCATTTCCAAAACCATCGAGGAAAGAGGATAATGATAGAACATGAAAATCTTCTTGCGATAGTGAGAAAAGAAAAGGAAGAGCTAAGGGAATTTCTTCTCACCATGCTTGCACTAGAAAAAACCAATCAATATATAAAATGTCTCGGTATTCTAATATTAATTTTGATTACAATAAAATTGATAATGATGAGAAATACTTATGGCATAGAAAACCATGTACCTTTTATGGTTTGAATAACCATGTTGTTTCCAAGTGTTTGAAAAGAATGCAAACAAAGAAAAGGCCAAGACATGAAGACCCTTCTCCACATCAGGGTAGAAAGAAGGTCAGTAATATTTGGGAAAGAAAAAACTTTTTCAGCCATTGCAACAAGCGAAGAAATCATAGAGCTATGTGTTGGAAGCTCCATCTACAGCAATGACCAAAGAAGGATAGGAATCATGTGAAAGAACTTGTGAAGAAATCTCTCAATGAAGCAGTTCAACGAAATCAACTAAAAGAAGAAGACCCAGTAACTTGGTTAGGTGAGAGATGGTGGCATCAAAACATGTTTAGGTAGTTGTTCATAGCCAGATTTGTGAATCACCTATTGCAAAAATGTTTGTAAAAGTGGTGAAGCATTTTCCATCACTTATGAATGGGAAATGGTGATATTTTTTCCTTTTAGTTGGATAGAAAAGCATTTGGTTTTTATTTTAAACCTTACCATGAGTATGTTATAAAATCTTGGAAAGTATTAGGTTTTCTTGTGTCTTGTTTTGGTCTTGTCTTTTAACATGTATTAGCAGCTACATGTTTGCATATGGATACAGGTGTTGGTTTCATCATTCCAAGTTCTTAAGTACAAAGGTGAAGGAAAGGCAAGGTGGCTTATCAAGTGCATATGTTATGCACATCGAGATTGTAGTCATGTTTATTCTCTTAGAGGACCAAAAACTCCTCAGTGTCGACGAATGATCCAGGTGGCTCCGGAGAGGCTCAAAACTCAAAGTCTTCGGGTCTCATCGAAACCAAAACCAAATAGAAGAGCTTGTCCTCTCGATTCCAATGGTGCAAATGTCGCCTCAATCTAACTTCATATGCACAATTATCGTTAGTCAAAGTTTATAGTCAAGGAAGAAGGATTTTTGTCACCACATAAATTTGGAGGCTCACTCAATTTGGAATATTGGATAAATTTGGAGACAACAAACCAAATGAAAAAGTAGCACTAAATGGCGGGAAAAAATAGTTAAATTGTTAAAGGGTAATTTTTCTAGTGACCTCTAATGCAATCTAGCAGGATGATTTTGAATTGTGTTAAAAAAAGGGCAGGATGCAGCCCCTAACCGATCACATATAAAATAATATATTAAATTAAGTTCAAGCCCCACATGTTTGACACAGGGTCCCCCCTAATGTCTTGTCATTGAATCACAAGGTCGACGGGAGTTGACCCTGTGTTAGCCACTAGCTAGTTTACTTAACAGGAAACCACAACAAGGAAAACATCAATAAAAAAAATGATAAACCATATATTGAAAATGGGTCGAGAAGCTTTGAACCCCTGACTCCTCACCACCGAAATACCTATATACAATGGGAATGTCATTAGGCCAATGGCCTGCCTTTCAAACCTCTGCCTGCGAATTTGTATATAAACCCTTTCTTGTTTAGTAACAGGCATGGTAGGGAATGAAACCCAACAGTGGAATAGTGCACCGGAACCTGGACCAAATTCATTTTTAGAGAGAATAACCAAGGGATTTTTCACAGAATATTCTAGGAGAATATTCCAAATTCTAGAGGAATATTCTAATGTAGAATCTTGTGAGGAATACTTTATATTCCCTGGAGGCCTAGATGCGACAGAGTTGGAATGGGGTCAAGGTTATACTCATTTGAATTTATTTCTTGCAAGGATCACATTGGTGCAATCCATTTTGCATTTGAGTATATTAATTTTAGGTCATCTTCAGATTCTGAGATATCATGATGAATTTTGGGCATTTGTTTGTTTCTATTTTGGCGAAAGGATAGATGTATGTTGCAGGTTCTAGTGATCTTTGTATGCTACAGTAGGACGTATAGATCTAAATCTTTGCAAGAAATTCATAATTTTAGCCATTGCATGAAAAGCAAGATGGTACGATGATGAAAGAGGGCCATGTTGACACTTTTTTCAAAAAGTAGTCATGTTTATAGCCACTGGTATTAGATTTTCGAGATGATTATGATGATGATGAATATGATTCGCGTTTGATCACTAGATTCAAGTGTACTTGTTGCCAATTATCTGAGTGTTTATTTATGCCACTTTTGTGAGAAATCATTCATTTGTCTTGTTGAAGGAGAAGTATTTGTGGGTAAGACATCTTCCTTAGAGAACATCTCTTTGTAGGAGAGACATTTCCACTCAAGATGAGAGATATATCCTTGTGTTGACGAATATTTACCATGTACTCATTATCTTTTGCTGAGACTAATGAGGCAACCTCCCCATTATTGACCCACTGCTTGGAGATGTAGTCCACACTGGATGAACTCCGTTATGATGTCTTGTGTTAGGATTCCTTCATGGTTGTTTCCTTATTATTCATGTTGATGGTCCGATGTAGTATTATTTAAAAGATGTATTGCTCATGTTTCACATGAATAGAGAAGTTTTAGTAAAAGGTCTTACAACAAAGATTTTTATTTAGCAAATTATTCATAAAAAAAGCAAGACCACTTACTTGGTTAAATAAATCATCTATTATGGGAAAATTATACTTATTTTTAATAGATAATTTGTTTAGTTGCTAGTAATTGATAAATAGCATACATGCTCGATATTTTTTCTTGAAAAATAGGATTAGTGCCCCCATGGTGACACAA
Source organism: Pinus tabuliformis (assembly GCA_031772625.1). Taxonomy (NCBI): domain Eukaryota; kingdom Viridiplantae; phylum Streptophyta; class Pinopsida; order Pinales; family Pinaceae; genus Pinus; species Pinus tabuliformis. Next base: position 1,441,680,779 of record CM062818.1, on the reverse strand, counting down.
TGGGTTTGATGTACCCTTTATTTAGCAATTCCTGTAATTGCATTTTTAATTCCATCATTTCCGATAAACTCATTCTGTAAGGTTCCTTTGATACCAATGTTTCTCCTAGTATTAGTTATATAGAAAGATAGATTTCCCTGTTAGGTGGTAAACCAAGAATCTCCTCAGGAAATGTATCCTAGTAGTCTCAGATAGCTTCTAATTCATACAATGACTTAACTCACTTATCTTATGAGTGATCCTCCACCTGAATAAAAAAAGGTTGGCATATTTTCTTTGCATATTCATTTAGTTGTAGTGTAGATATATAGTGCAAATATAGAGGCCTAAGTATGCCCCTTATAACTTGAGATTCCCCATTTTCTTATTTACAAGTAACAATTTTATCAAGTTATTTACTAGTTGCTTGGTGCCCCTCCAACTCATCCATCTAAATCAGAACATCATATGAGCCTAGTGGTAATATACTCAAGTTCACTGTAGTCTTCTTTCCATTTAATACAACTTGTCACGCCTTTACCTGATTCATTAGCTTTCTTTTTGTACTAGTGGCTAGTTGCAATTTTTGTATTTTCCAAAATTTCACTGAAAAATTTTCTACAACATGAGGGCTAATATAAATCAAGCTATCACTAGATTCTATTTGTTGGGTGTGGAGCCTGATTATGTTCTTTATTCAAAGGTATCGCTACATTGGACCCCAGATCGAAATGGGGCAGCAACGCCACCCGTAAAATATTTGCTGCAGGGGGGGTCCAGGGGGGGTGGCTGCGACCTTTTGGGATCACCCCTTGGCGAGGGGATAAGGGGTAGCGCCCCCGAAGCTAAGAATAGATGTAAAATTTCCTTGTAAAATTTCATAATTTCATAGTCAATCTGGGCCGTTCATTAGGCAGAGATCTGACGGTAAAATTTATGTTTAATTTATGGTTTTTTTCCTTACAAGGAAACCCCTTGCTATATATGAGGGAATTGTATTACGTCTATGTAGATCTATATTCTGAGTGAGGAAGAGAGAGGAGATTGAGAGCAAAGAGGGAATTACAGCGAATATGTTGTAGGTTGTATCTCTTCAGTTTGTTGGATAATATAAATCAAAGGACTGGTTGTTTCTCCATGGACGTAGCCCAAACTAGGTGAACCACGTATATCTATGTCTCTCTTGTTTTATGCGTTTTCTGTGTTTATATTTCTGCAATATTTTACGTGTTCCATTGCTCTATAATATATAATTTTCTAACAATTGGTATCAGAGCCAAAGGTCTATTTGGCTGAAAAACTCGCAGGAGAGAAGGGTTCTTGGTCCGAGTGGGAGCAATGGCGGAAGATGGTAGGTTTAGGATCGAAAAATTCAACAACCAAAGCTACTAGCTGTGGAAGATGCAGATGGAAGATTATCTGTATCAAAGAGATCTGTACCAAACATTGAGCGGAAAGACAAAGAAGCCAATGAGTATGACAGACACAGAATGGGACATTCTCGACAGAAAGGCACTTGGAACAACACGACTGTGCCTAGCGACGTCGGTAGCATTTAATATTTCAAAGGAAACGACAATAGAGAGTTTAATGTTGATATTGGCCAAACTATATGAAAAACCTGTGCCTCAAATAAGGTATTTCTTATGAAGCATTTATTTAATATGAAGATGTCAAAAGGTGGATCTCTTGTTGATCATTTAAATGAATTTAATATAGCTACCAGACAGTTAAGTTTTGTAGGGGTAACTTTTGATGATGAAGTTAGGGCTCTATTAGTTATGTTCTCATTGCCAGAAAGTTAGAATGGTCTAGTTATGGCCATTAGTAACTCTATCTCTGGATCTAGTACTTTAAAGTTTGATGATGTTGTCGGTGCAATCCTTAGTGAGGAAATGCGATGGAAGAGCTCTGGTGAGACATCAGGTAATGCTTTGACTGAAGAGACTAGGGGAAGAAAAATGGAAGGAGGAAAGAGCCCAATGTATCACAGTAAGTCAAGAAAAGGCAGATCCATGTCCAGAACGGGGATAGTGTGCTGGAAATGTGGGAAGAAAGGACACCTGAAGAAAGACTATAAGTCTTGGAAGGTAAAAGGAGGAGACACGCAACAAGAAAACAATCATGAAGTGAATGTGACAGGTGATATGTTGCAAGGTACTTTGATTCTTTCTTTAGAAAATATTATTGATGCCTAGGTGGTAGATTCAAGGGCCTCATTCCATGCCACACCTGATCGGAAACATTTTCATGATTATGTTCAAGGAGATTTTGGACAGGTTCGATTGGGTGATGATAAACCCTATAAAATAGTTGGAATTGGTACAGTTTTCATAAAATAGAAGAATAGAAATCAATGGCTATTAAAGGAGGTAAAGCATATCCTTGATCTGAAGAAAAATTTGATTTCAACAGGGCAGTTGGGAGGTGAAGGTTGTGTGACTACTTTTACAAATAAAACCTAGAAAGTCACAAAAGGATCCCTGGTAATAGCAAAATGATAAAAGGTTGGTACATTGTATTTATGCAATGGTATTTCTAATTCTGTTAATGCTTTAACCTCTACAGGAGAAGATACAACATTGTGGCATCATAGGCGCGAGCACATGAGTAAGAAGGGGATGCAGATTCTTCACTCAAGAAATTTGTTTCTAGGTTTGAAGCATGTTGATTTAAAATTTTGTGAGAATTGTGTTTATAGAAAACAGAAGAGAGTCAAATTCCTCAGAGTTTGGAAAGAAAAGAAGAGCGAAAAATTAGAGCTTGTGCATGCAGATGTATGGGGACCTACTCAGGTATCATCTCTTGGTGGATCTCATTATTATGTTACTTTTATTGATGATGCAACCAGAAAAACATGGATTTATTGTATTCGAAATAAATCTGATGTATTTGACACTTTCAAGAAATGGAAAGCTTTGGTTGAAAATGAGATAGGAAAAGGGTTGAAGTGTCTCAGATCAGACAATGGAGGTGAATATTGCAACAAATTGTTTGATAGGTAGTGTTCTGAGAATGGAATTCATAGAGAGAAGACAGTTCCAGGAACACCACAAGAAAATGATGTGTCAGAAAGGATGAATAGGACAATCATGGAGCGTGCAAGATGCATGAGATTGCATGCAGGATTGCCTTTAAAATTTTTGACAGATGTTGTAGATACTGTTGTTTATCTAATAAACAGAGGGCCTTCAAGTTCCTTGGATGATGGTCTTCTAGAGGAGGCATGGACAAGTAAAAGGGTAAACTACTCTTTTTTAAAGACTTTTGGTTGTGAAGCCTTTGCCCACATTAATAAAGAAAATAGAACAAAGCTTGAGGCAAAATCAAATGAATGTACGTTTATTGGATATGGTGTTAATGATTTTGTTTATCGCTTTTATGATTATGAAAAACACAAAATCATTAGGAGCAGAGAGGTCATATTCAATGAAAACGTTTTGTATAAGGATCAATTGCAGGAAAAGAAACATGAAAAAGAAAACAGAGAATACATAGTGCTTGACGAGATCACAGAAAAAATGATGGTGTCTGAAAATCATAATGATCAACATCTAGAACAACAACCACAAAAGAAACAAGCACCTCAAACACCTGAAGGTGGTGTTAGAAGATCTACCAAGATAAGTAGACCCCCTGAATGATACTCTCCTTTATTATATTATGTATTGTTGACTGATTCTGGTGAACCAGAATGTTATGAAGAAGCAGTACAGGTAGAAACCATGAAGAAGTCGGAGCAAGCCATGAAAGAAGAGATGGACCCCTTAGCACATAACCAGACTTGCGACTTAGTCAGCTTGCCTACAGGTAAAACAACATTGTAGAATAAATGGGTACAAGTTGAAGGAAGAAGATGGAGGTAGAAAAAGGTATAAAGCTAGACTTGTAGTGAAAGGGTTGGCACAGAAAAAGGGTATATATTTTGATGAGATATTTTCTCCTGTTGTTAAAATGATTTCAATCAGAACTATTTTAGGTCTAGTAGCAGTTGAAGATTTGCATCTTAAGCAGTTAGATGTAAAGACAACCTTTCTCCATGGGGATTTGGAGGAAGAGATATATATGCAACAACCACAAGGATATGAGGTAAAAGGAAAGGAGAATCTAGTGTGGAGGTTGAAGAAGAGCTTGTATGGCTTAGAACAGGATCCAAGGCAGTGGTATCTAAAATTTGACAGGTTTATGTCTGAACAAGGTTATCCTAGATGTCACTCTGATCATTGTGTTTATCCGAAAAGGCAAAATGATGGCAGCTATATTATATCGTTATTGTATGTAGATGACATGCTTATTGCAAGTTCTAACATGCATGAAATAAATGTGCTCAAAAGAAAATTGGAAAACTCATTTGCAATGAAGGATTTGGGTGCTGTAAAACAAATCCTTAGTATGAGAATAACTAGAGACAAGAAGAATCGCAAACTAACATTATCTCAAAGTGAGTACATAGAAAAGGTGTTGAAAAGGTTTAATATGTAGAATGCAAAACCAGTTAGTATACCTTTGGCTAGCCATTTCAAATTAGGTAAGGAGGAGTGTCCTAAGACTTAGGAAGAAATGGCTCATATGTCTAAAGTTCCATATGCATTAGCAGTTGGAAGCTTAATGTATGCAATGGTCTGTACAAGGCTTGATATTGCACATGCAGTGGGAGTTGTAAGTAGGTACATGAACAATCTAGGAAAAGAACATTGGATGGCAGTGAAGTGGATTCTCAGGTATTTGAGAGGTACCACAAATCAAGCATTATGCTGGGGTGGTTCAAACATTGCTCTACAGGGATATGTTGATGCAGATATGGTGGGTGATAGAGATAACAGGAGGAGCACAACAGGGTATGTGTTTACTATAGTTAGAACAGCTATCAGTTGGGTCTCAAAACTGCAATGTGTTGTTGCACTCTTAACAACAGAAGCAGAGTATGTTCTTGCTACAGAGGCTAGTAAAGAAATTTTTTAGTTACAAAGGTTTCTGGATGAATTGGTTAAGAGGCAGGAGCTGGGCAGGTCATATAGTGACAACCAGAGTGCCATACATCTTGCAAAGAACTCTGCATTTCATTCCAAGCCTAAACATATACAACTCAAGTACCATTTCATATGTTTAGCATTGGAAGATGGATAGTTGAAGCTGGAAAAGATACACACTAGCAAAAATCCTGCAGATATGTTAACAAAAGTTGTAACGAGGGAGAAACTGAGAATCTACTCAGTTTCAATTGGTCTTCAAGTAGGATGAAGAAGATGAGAAACAACCAAGTCCAAAGTGGAGCCATTGTCCAGCAAATGAAGTAGCGGTGGAGCTGCTATAATCAGTCTCCAAGTGGGAGATTGTTTGGTGTGGAGCCTGATTATCTTCTGTATTCAAAGGTATCGCTGCATTGGACCATAGCCCATGAAATATTCGCTGCACGGGGGGTCTAAGGGGGGCAGAAGTGACCTTTTGGGAGCCAGGGGCAGCGCCCTTGAAGCTAAGAATAGATGTAAAATTTCCTTGTAAAATGTTTTAATTTCGTAGTCAATCTAGGCCATTCATTACGCGGAGATCCGATGGTAGAAGTTATGTTTAATTTAGGGTTTTGTGCCTTAAAAGGCAACCCCTCGCTATATATGAGGTAATTGTATTGCGTCTATGTAGATTTGTATTCTAAGTGAGGAAGAGAGAGGAGATTGACAGCAAAGAGGGAATTACAATGGATATGTTGTAGGTTGTATCTCTTCAGTTTGCTGGATAATATAAATTGAAGGACTGGTTGTTTCTCCGTGGACGTAGCTCAAACTGGGTGAACCACGTATATCTATGTCTCTCTTGTTTTATGTGTTTTCTGTGTTTATACTTCTACAATATTTTATGTGTTCCATTTCTCTATAATATATAATTTTCTAACACTATTAATACATAAAAAGATTGGTTAAAAATAGTACCTTCCATCTCCACCTTAGTAGATTGATGCTCTTCCTAGTGCTCTTCCAAGGATGCATTGATACACAAAATATTCTTGGCCACATCATTGACAATGGAGGCCTCTTGAATGTTATGCAGGTTTTGTATAGATCTCATGTTATAGGGAAAATTTCGCAAAAGATGGGGTTTCTTCCAACCCAAACATTTTATGGGCTTTTTATCCCTTCCATTAAAATACTTTATTACTATTTTTTGCCTATTTAGATGTAGTTTGAGACTGGCTTTTTGTTCTTTGGGTTTCATTGATGTTTCTAATAAAGTTATAGTTATGTCCACATTTACTAGGTTTCTTGAATGGTACGGGTTTCCCTCCTTTTCCACCCTGAACACTTTTTTCTTTCTTCTTATTAGACCGGGATTTTAGATTTTCATTTCTCTACTTGGTTTGTTGATAGAAGATTTGTTATTTCCTAATGGCCTCATCCATGCTTTTATAATTGTCATACTCAACTTGTTCTTTAAAAGAGACCAGAAGGATGTTTATAAATATTTATACTTTAGTTTTGTCTTATCTTATATATGACATATATCATAAAATATGAGCAAAGTTTGTTACTAATTTGTGCATTAAAATGTAGCCAAGTTTTAAATCATGAAATTGTTTAGCCTTATTGTCAAAATAATGCTCACTCAAATATTTTTCTTTAAAAATTCACTAAAATTCTTCCCAATTGACCTCTCAATCTTCTAAATTATGAATTGTTCTGACTTCTTCCCACCACAAGGAGGTATTTCCATTCAACTGGAATGTATCCATCTTGGCCTTTAACTGTGTAGAGTAGTCATACACTTGAAAATACATATTAATATTGAGTATCCATGCTTTCGTTGCTTCTTTGTATTCCCCATCATAGGATGGGGGTATGATATGTTTGGACTCTTCTTGGAGTTCAATTTTGGGCTTCTTCCCCAGTTTTGAATGAATTTTTGATAAGCTATGCTCTTGCTCTTAGTCAGATTTAGCTTCCCTACTTTCATCCATCTCCTCAAACGCTTTATGTTTAGAAGTATACCCTCAGTTTTCTTCATCCCTTAGTGTCTCTACAATCTTGGGATTGGATTTATCAAACCAATTTTTAATAAGATGCTCTTGTTCAATGCTAGCATTTAGTAGTTTCCCATGTCCTACACAAATATTCACTAATTCTATCTACAAATCTTTCATCATATTCAATAACTCCCTGGTGGGTACTTATGCTTACTAAACTAAATGCACATGAATTTCTTTTTCTCCTATGTATGTACCTCCTTTCATTTTTTTCATTTCTTCATCCTATTTCTCTTTTCTTCTTATTTTGTAGACACACAAACATTTATTTTATTGATGAAATCATGGTCAGCGCAATGGCTATAATATTGCCCTAGTATTACAATGTCTTTTGCTGTGATACCATATATAACATCTCTAAACTTTTTATACAAAATATCATGTTAGATTTCTATAAAGTTATAGAAAGAAATTTCTTTCTTTAATGAATGCTCTTGAAACTTCTTTTCTTTATAAATACATTGATATGTATAATTTCTTGTTTCATTTATATTATTTGTTTTCCTTACATTGCTTTTAAAAAAAATTGGTCTAACACCCAAGATTTATCAATAATGGTTGAGGTATACCTCTATTTTATCTCCGTGTTGCACAATTTCTGATTATAATATAGTGCATTAGGGTTTTCACACTCATTATTGCCATATAAAAAGATTGAAATATATTTAGAATGCTTTATATATATATATATATATATATATATATATATATATATATATATATATATATATATATATATATATATATATATATCCTCCCTAGCTTTATTCATTATAAATGAGTTCCAACATTATTGGGACACATGTGGGCTTATATATATATCCTCCCTGCCTTCATTCATTATAAATGGGTGCCAACATTATTGGGACACATGTGGCATTTCACCCTACGACTTCCAACATTAAGCGGTTTAATTGTCTGTAAACTTACCTTTATCGTAAGTTTTATGTTTGTTTTTCCACCTTCCACCATGGTTATTTCAGCGTTTGAGCCACAACTGTTTTAAATATACGACCTCGTGCCAATATTTCCCATGGTTGCCCCGTGGGTCTTTGTTCACGTGATTACCACAGGTCAACACGCTGCAACCCTAGACAATTGTATTTCTCATTCACAAAGATTTGTCATGGTTTGATCTATAGTGATTAGCTTTTCAGTTTAGGTAGGGTGACAAACTACCCTTTCCTCCGCCACATCAGTGTCATTTGTTATTGTCCGAGTTAACAGTTGAGCTCTGCAACTCCTGCGTATCTTACTCTATAGGATTGTTTTTCTTGTTGTTCTTATGAAAATGTTCTTCATGACTCGATCGTTCATTATCAGTCCTTTTAGCTTTAGCATGGCCATGAACTGACACCAATTATGCAACCAGGTATAAATTCTGACTTGGAACTCTAATTTTCATAATTGTGCATACCAGGTTTAGATTCTGACTTGAAACTCAGATTTTCGCATACCAGGTCTAGATTCTGAATTGAAACTCTGATTTTCATATCCTTTTTAGTTATTATGTATACGATTTCCCTGAACATCATTCTACCTGAATTTTGACTTATTCATGTTGAATCTTTTGTTGCAACTAAAACCATAACCCTTCCTCGAGGGTTTGGATATAGCGAGAAACTAATGTTGGTTTTTCAACCATAATCAGTCTTCCCCATTACGATTCTGGCATTAATTCTTTGTGGGTAATTTTTATATTAGAAACCCTAACTTTGGCGTTTTCAAGAAAGTAATTGTTTGCAAAATAAGGCTGATTTTGATCATTTCTTCTTCGCGACAGGAGTATATGCGAGGACATTGTTCTATTCCGCTCGGGGAATAATGGGTATTGGTTGAAATGTCAAGTTCCTTTCTCTTTTCACTTTTCATTTATGTTAGTATCTACAAACACAAATTTGACCAAGGTACTTGTTCTGCTTATAGGTTAATTTCGGCTACACTTGGGGTTTCAAACTTTGAGTATGTCGCTATCATGCCAGTGAGCAACATGGATGCATGCTTGCATTAGGGTTTATTTATGAGGTCTCATTCCGACTATATTTACATACTCCTTTGAGTTATATAACTTGGAACTCTTTGAAAATTTGAATTGAATTTTAATTTTTCTGATTCATATATGTATATTGGATGCATGATCAAAGTTGCGTGGACGAGACTGCAACCTTCTATTTTTATTTTTAACATGATTACGACTTGCTCTATCAAAAACCTTTAGGCAGGTTACCTGACATAATTGCCCAACAAGGTTTTATTTAAATTAATATATATAACGAGGTTATGGCTTATATGAATTCCAATTAAAAATTCTAAATGAGGAAATGCTTTTCTTTTTTTGAGAAGAGGACTAAATTCTCGATTTATTTTCTATAGGGTCTCCGTACCCTTTGCACTATGATTTTTCCTTTCTTTGCATTCGAGTATTTAGGATATATTATTTATTAACTGTGTAGTCATTTTATTTTTTTACGTTTTTATTTCTGTAATATATTATACATTTTCTGAGTAGATATTTTTTAACTATCTTGCTCAGCAAATAGTAATAACTAGACAAGAGATCTATATTTTTTAACTATCTTGCTCAGCAAATAGTAATAACTAGACAAGAGATCTAGCAAATTCTTGTTATGGAAAATTACTTTAAATTCTTCTTTGAACCGTAACAACCTTTTGTTCAGGACTAATTTGCTTGGCTTATGAACCTAAAACTTGTAACATGGGCATACTTTCACTGTTATACCCTAATACCTATACCTTGGGCATACTTTTCATTCTATTCTTGTCTTAATAGTACAATTATATATACATATATATTTATAATATTCTAGGACTGTCGAGATTCAATTCCAATAATATTATAGTGGTAACGTTTAAATATGGTCTATGAGTTTTACATTATTCTCATGATATGTTATCATTTTTATCTTAGATAATGTCTTCTATTTATTTTTTTCTTGTTTATTTCTATTCTCATAAAGAGTATGGGGTGAATTTATGTTTAGATTTTTTATCGCCCTCTATACAAAGGAAAGTCTTGTCTTGCACCTAGAGTTTTCTAGTGACCATTGAGTGGCACACACATACACACATCTACGTGTAACCATTTTCTTACTCTCATAAGGAATACTAGGGTGAATTTATGTTTAAACTTCTTATGGCCTTCTATACAAAGGAAAGTCTTGTCTTGCACCTAGAGTTTTCTAGTGACCTTTAAGAGAGTGGCACACACATACACACATCTACATACATGTGAATACATGTGTAACTATTTTCTTACCAAGCATTAGGAGCACCTTTCCATATTAATTCTGCAATACTGAAGCAATTTAAGTTCCTAATAACACTTTAATTAAATTTCCTAAATGAAATCAAGCGTTGCAAAAAATAGCTAAATATCCAGATATCTATCTAAAATCTGAAGCAATTTAAGTTTGTAATAACATTTTATTTAAATTTCCTAAATCAAATCAAGCATTGCAAAAAATAGTTAAATACCCACATATGCATCTAAACTCTTTCAGGAAATAGGTTAAAGGCTTCCGCTTTCCTCCCAATCATAGACCAAGTTTCTCAATTAGTTTACTCGCACTCTTCTTTACAACGAAAACAACACATGAATCCTTTTCAAATTCAGCTACCAAAGCCTTTTAGTATTGTCCTGGCTTCATAAACAAACATTTCTTTCCCACTAGTCTTTTTTGAAGTAACCACCTTTATCTCCCATCTTCTTTTTACATGTCCCACCTCATTACATCTATCTCTAGTCATGAGTTTTCTGGTGTTCTCTGGTAACACTTTTTCTATTAAATAGAGAAAATGGAGGATTTTTCTCTTTTGTTCTTTTCCATTCTTGGATATAACTAGTTCTAACTATTTTCCTTAATAGTTAGCAGTTTAATCTCACATGATAGCCTCTAAAATATTTCCAAAAATATTTAGACACCAAAAATAGGTAAGTATTTACATCAACATCAATATCTCATATGATTCATCTCTTAACTTTTTAGTCATAATTTTCATATAAAAGCCATAAAGTAATTCTCCAAAAATAATATAAATTTCCATCTAAACAAAAAATGTGATATTATTTTAAATATAGAATACAAATAATATATATATATATATATATATCTATATATATATATCTATATATATATATATATATATATATATATATATATATATATATATATATTTAATGTGATATTATTTTAAATATAGAATACAAATACTATATATATATAAATAAATTTAAATAGAAATAATCTTCATTCGAATTTTTAAAAGTTAACGCAACTTATTCTAAAAATAAATTGTCTTTTATAATATTGAATTTATGATGTGTTTCCTTCCATTACATTAGTTTTATGGGAATCCCAACGCTACATAACTTCAACAACTTAATTATACTCAAAACAATTATTTCTTAGTAATGAAACTTTTAAATTATATAAAATAATTAAAATTTATAAAAGAAATTAAGGTCACATAAAGTAATAAAAAAGAAAGATAACTATGACTGGTTTGAACATAAATCCTTTTATTTAAAAAATTAAGTTTCACAAAAGCTAATAGCTATCACTCTGAATTATAGAAATTTTAACCAAAACAAAGTAGCATATTTATAACTCAATGTTAAATAGAATTGTGAAGAGAAAATAGCATTAATTTTGTGGTTCTTATTAGAATATTGGGAGATACTTATTATGAGCTGATTAGAGATAGTTGAATAAAATATTGTAAGGTAAATTAATATTATAGGGTTAAAGTTGGGGTCAATAATCATTATGTTTGGTTTGAATTGCTGGTTAGTTTATATCTATATTTATATTTATATATATATAGATATATATAAATATATAAAATGTACTAAGAAATTAATATTAGTAAATAAAAAAAATGTTATTATGGATATGGAAATTGCAACAATAAATTACAAGATTGAGTTGTGATATGAAGTTGCGTTTTGATCTATTGATTTGGGAAATTGTTATGAAGTTTTATGAGAGTTGTCAAACTTCAATTTTTTTTTAAGGTTCGCCGAAATTCGAACCTCAAAATTAAAATTCAAAGAACCTTGTAAAATAAACTTAAACTAATAATTTCATAATCAAAATATTTTTTTTTAATATTAATATTATATAAAAAATATAATAACATAACCAACACAATTAATGTGAATTTCAATCTATAAAATATACTTACTTATTAATAAATAATAAATACAACTAAAATATTATAAATATAGTTAAATTAAAAAGAAATTAAAGTAATTTTTATGTAAATAAACCAATAATAATAAATTAATTTAAAAATTATATTTAGTATAGATATTAATTTAATACCATTAAAATTTTGCAATTTTTTAATTTAAATTTATAATATATATATATATATATATATAAAAAATCATTTCATGATATTCAAATTCACATCTCGAAACATTTTGGTTTTTCATGTTAAATCTCTATTCACATATATATACTATAATTGAAGCTTAATTCTTATATTTTAAAACATTGTATTTTGATGTTTTTAAATCACTTATTTTTAACTTATATGTGCACTTTTCTTTCTTGGTTTGACCAGCGAGAATTTGAATCTTTGTTTTACATTTCATAATATGAGGATTACTAATTAAACTTATATATATATATATAAAATCTAAACAAATCAATAATTAGTTTGGGCTTGTGCTTGTGCTTGTGTAATATGGGGTTCATTTTATTCACTACCACTATACTTATTAACTTATGACCTGCTCTCCTTTCTATAGACCAAATTATTTTGATAATATTTGAATATTGAGTCTCTTAATTTACATAATACTTCCTATGATGACACTCATCACTTAAAACTACACCTTAAAAACTAATTAACATCACATATAATATTTCAACCCAATACACCACATTAATGATGACTAATTCCGTTAATCCCCAACATATTGCGGGGAGCACATTTAAATGGGATGCGATACCAGAATATATGTACTGTTTCCCGAGGCCTTAGGCACAAATTGCATTAAAATAATTGATGATTCACCCGATTCTACACCACATGTGCCTTAAAATAATTGATGATTCACCCGATTCTACACCACATTAATGATGACTAATTCCGTTAATCCCCAACATATCGCAGGGAGCACATTTAAATGGGATGAGATACCAGAATAGGCACAAATTGCATTAAAATAATTGATGATATATCCGATTCTACAATTCATGCTAAATATTTCCTTTCACTCAGTTCTTCCTCCTAACCAGAGTTGAGATACTCACTGCACATCCATACTATATATAAAAGGGAATAAGAAGTAATAACTAAACTGATAATGTAAAAACGATACATATAAGTATAGATTAATAAGTTATTTTTCATATTTACAAATTATTTGATTTACAAAGGGTGAATGACATATAAAGACAATTCGAATTGAAGCGGAGATAATGACATTTATTCTACTTAGTAATGAAGTTGGAATTAAATTTTTAATTAGAAGGCATGGGATGTACGTTGATATAATAATTTATATCAGTAATCATGTAATTTAATTCCATCTTTTTGGTTACGACCACTACTTTGATTCAAATAAAATCTCTTATAAAATTTGTACCGTTATCATCGAAGAAAAGCTTCTCACTCTCATCAACCTTTTGTGATTTTAAATTGAAGGATATAGGGATTCGTTTACTACACTCCTATGGATATAAGGAATAAGATCATTCAGTATAATCTCTAGCTTCAAGCACATGTTTGACAACTTTGCCAACGTCTTGACAAAAGGAAACTACGGAATTTAATTTTTAATGAAAAATTATTATTTCTCATGAATTTATTCTATCTATTTAAGATTAAATTCGAAAGAAATGGGGTTGGATTTAATCTACTTATATCTGCATTGGTCAAAATATCATTTAATATAATGTGCAATCACATGTTCATTAATTATTTCAGAGTGATCCGATGGCTTTGAGGAAAAGCCCTTACATGAATTCAACGTTTCGTATATGTGAGTAACTCTTCACTTCTCACTGATAGATTTATTTTTTTGGGGATTAATTTTGAAGGACATAGTGGTGAGATTTGATCCACTTATTTGTGCACGGTTAATCAAATCATTTAATATAACATTTATGAATGCATATACACTTTCAGCCACTAACTCAAGATACCTCTAAGACTCGAAGAACAAAAGTTACAAAAATCAAATCACACCCAATAATGTAGAACCCCTCTCCCTTTCGCGAAGGATCCAACCAAAGTGGAATTTAAATTGAAGGACATGGGATAGACTTGGACCAAATTATGTATGTATCGGTTGGGAGATCATTTAACAGAATCTCTCTAGGTACGACTACATGTTCAACCACTACCTCATGGTGACTACACTGCTAGAGGAAAAATCAATAAGAAAATTGAACATAAGCATTTCTAAAAAAATTCTCAGATATTGAAATTCAAAAAAAATGTGGGCGAAATTTGATCCACTTATATACCTTTGGGACATAAGATCTTTTAATATAATATCTCTAGTTATAATAATATTTTAATATAATATCTCTAATTATAATGATACTTTTGACCGCCACCTCAAGGTGATCTCATATCTCCAACATAAGATCTCACCTGAATTGCACCTTTTCTATTGGTAAAAAACTATTCACTACTCGTTAGTGGATCCAACCCCTTTCCGCTTAAGTTCGAAAGATATAGAGAGTCGGATTTAATCTGGATATGTCTACATAAGGCATGATATTTGGATCCAACCCCTTTCCGCTTAAGTTCGAAAGATATAGAGAGTCGGATTTAATCTGGATATGTCTACATAAGGCATGATATTATTTACCATAATCTCTTTATACAAAACCAAATTTTCATCAACTTCTTCAAGTTCAGCCCCCATGGCTCTAGAGACAACCTTAGTAAGAAATTAACCACTCCCACTAATAAAATTATCTTCTCAACATGAAGATATTATTTTGTATAACTATATCTGCATAAGTACATAGTTCATAAAATCATACGATGCAATAAAAATCAACCGCTACCAAAATTGAAGCCATAAATTCAAAGAAAAGCCTTCATAAAAATTAAACCTGATGCATAGATAAAAAAATAGGCTCATTATTAACCTGTACAAACGACTTCCTTCTGCAGAGTACATATATCCTTCTTTTTTACCGCAATTATTTCAATCCCATTCCAAAAGTTGGTAGAGATTTAATGAAATTGGTGTGTTCTGTTTTGTCTTGGTTAAGTAAATTTGATATGCTATCATATATTTTTAAAATTTAATAACGTATATAAAAATTGCATATAAAATCACCTCTTATAATAGTTGACGCGGGTCCCTCGTGAACTCCATAACAATAATGAAGTTGATTTGATTATATATCCTCCATCATAATCCCCACCAAATCTAAAACATTGGAAATGTTATTAAACATTTGATCGCATTCTTGATTTAAATAATAAAGCGGAAATGATGAAAAATAAACATGTTATTATAAGCGAGAAATAGGAATTGGGAAGTGAAAACATTTCATCATCATTAAAGGATCTGCACCAAAAGTCTTCCTGCTACATTTATATCATGATTTCAGTAATATCTAAGATTCCAATGTGAAGTATTGCGCCTTGACATATTTCACCGCCTTGCATAGCTAGGAAATAGAATGTTCGATTTCACTGACCACAACTACCATGATTTGAATATGTGAGGGAGTGTAAGTACCTTAGAGGGGTCCTACACGGAATAATAATATTAATTTAAAAGTCTGCGTTGTCGACAAGCGGAGTACAATTACCTTTGCTGCTTCCTTTAGAGACCTTTAGAGAAATTTTTTTCCATTCGGGTGAAGTATTATTTTAATTGTGTTAAATTTAAATGCAATCATTAAAATAAGCTACCTTTTAGTCTCGATAGTGTACCTAGTGCAACCCACATGCTTCATGGAATTTGGAAAACAATAGTCAAGTTTCAAAATATATACAAATCCAAACTTTTACATTCAGTGATTTATATTAATATATTAGGAAGTCAGCCTTGTGATTTCCACTCTCGTGTGTAAGTCATTTACACCTATTTCTATGGCAATTAATTCTCAATTAACTATATTTACCGTCTCAACCTACCTCATTTCTTTTACACCTTCAACCCATCACATACCCCCTTCACAATATTACCAACTACTTTCTATTTCTTTCACCTTCAACCAATCACATACCCCCTTCACAATATTACCAACTACTTTCTATGCTCCATTGGATCTACAACTTTACCCCCTTCACAATATTACCAACTACTTTCTATATCTTTCACCTTCAACCAATCACATAGCCCCTTCACAATATTACCAACTACTTTCTATGCTCCATTGGATCTACAACTTTAGGTTCAATGAATAGACGTTATTACTACATTCCAAACCAACTCTTATGTATGCATTACAATTGAGAGGAACACATCAATCATGGGAATTTCACATGATAAGATTATGCATAAAAATTTCATTACTTTGCTAACTCAACACTAACATTAATGGAAACGTTATCATAAATATAATGCAGCTAGAATTTCCCTATATCATGATCATAGTCCTATTGTCATAATCGAAAGTGTTACTCACACATATATCTTATGCAATACGAATTATAATGAAAAAATAGTTTAGACGACTCTTAGTGGATGCAAATCACTCCATGATGGATAATGCATAACATAGATAACCTTAACCATAGGCTATAAAATTTCTAGCCTTAAAACATAATTATTCACCCTCTTAAAAACCAATATAGAACATAAGTTTAAAGATGGGACAACATAGTAAGGGGCCACATACAATACATCCCAAGTAATTGAAGCAAACTAGATCAGCTGAAGAAAGTCACTTGGGAAACCGAGCACCACCACCCAACCTAGAACTTACTTCCTCTAGTTCACCCCCTAGCCGAGTGTTCTTTCCATGGATCAACTGCTTCTCTTGATCGCTTCAATTGGTATTTAATACCCTCTTTCATGATATGATTTCCTTTAGTGGCGTCCCACTTTTAGGTCAATATTTTTATCCATTTGCCTAGGCTTTTCATGGAAAATCTCACCTTTCTCTCCCGCGAGAGTTTTCCCATAAAATCTTTCCTTTCTCTCTTGCAAGTATTTTATGTTTGTCTTGCTCTCATTTGTCTCCCACGAGGCTTTTCCCACAAAAGATTTCCTTTCTCTCTTGCAAGGCTTTTATGTTAAACTTGACATCTATTTCCAGCTAAGAAACCTAATGGATATTTATCTCCCAATCCATTAGGCTTATCTAGAATTTATTTTGAAGTATTATCATGAAAGAATTATCCATTCCCATTCAGCAATGGGATTTTATTTAACAAGAATCTCATCTCTTGGTGTCTCGTTTTCCAAGTGATTAATTTATCTTTATTTATTTAACAATAAAGTATTTACTTTCATTGTTACATCTTGGACCTAGCTTCTCTTTGCTTAGGTTAGAAGAGTGTTACATACAATGGAGGGGGTGTTACATACTCCCACCCCTTAAATTTACACAATTGTCCTCAGTGTGTTACTAAATCTTAAAATATTTTTTCCTCATTCACCACTAGTTGTTTTTGAATTTTCAGGTTCCCATGGCCTTGCCATTTGAATCAGATCTTCCGATATATATCGGTTACAAAGGAGTTCTACCAGCAAATCTCCTTCCATTGCTACCTGTAACATTTGTTTCAATCAATTTTGTGAGATATTTTAGATGCAGAAACTCAACCTTGTTTACCACAGTTAATATCACAACTTGATATACAGTACTATTGTTTGAGTAACTATGATTCCTCATGTTCAATGTATTTAAATAAATGTAGGTTTTACTAATGCATTCCTCCAATGCCTTTGTGTTCTTTCTGAACACTTTCTTCCTATAGTTTCCCTGCATTAGTCACAACAAGTCAAACTAGCACATTTGACTAATCAACATGTATAAAATATCATATCAGGTTAACTCAAACATAACCATAAAAATCATACCCCATATGTAACCATCATAAAGTAGAATCATGTTTCATATGTATACTAATACTGAAACAAAATACAAATACTTATCCTTAGTTTCCAATACCAATACTTAGTGCCCACCTTTGTCTTGGCTTTGTATGCACTCTGGATCGGTTTCAACACTAGGCAATCACCTAGTGCCTTCTCCTCAACCCTGTGCACCTGCACATAGTGTGCATTACACACAAAGCTATACATGTCACATATTATCATGCAATACGTGCATCCATACCAGTACCATATGTATCATTTGTACACAATACCCCCTATACACGTGTACCCAATATCAATGTCCATAGCATCACCTGCATGACATATACTTCATCCACATGTTTTCAACCATGTTAGTATTATGCCAAAAATTTCTTCATTTATTTATATTACCTTTAGGAAAGTTTGATCAAACCGTGCTCAGTTTATCGATTGGAGAATAAGGAATTTCATGGACCTGTTCAACTTCTACAACCAGTGAATAATTTTATGTCAAAGTATTCAAGTGATTTTATTTAGAAAATTCTTTTCATGTGTCTTGTGGTTGCAGTACAATGTCAACAAAATAGTACCATAGAGGTAATCATGCATACTACAACTTTATCATACCCATAACTTTGAGTTTTGGGATTAAATTTGTCACTTAGACAAGGTTTTAACAACAATGGAATATGACCTCCGCTTAATCATAAAGAAAACTATTAACTATGATAGTTAGTCTAGTATGGACTTCAATGTTATATTTGAAGTCTAATAACAACCTTAACTTTGTCTTTAACCAAGAAAATAATCATTTGGTACTCAAAAGTACTCCACATTTAAACTAATCATGTCATATGATTTACTGTTGCTCTTTTTAGACTTCTTCCAACACCTTTTTGACCATGAATAATTCAAAAACAATTGATGAATCAGTATGAAAATACATACATTTCCCATGCATGAGTTATAAATGAATGTTACAATATTCTCAATTCCACACCCTCCAAGTTTTCTAGGCACTATGTGTACCAAGGTGTTAACCTAGGTCATTTACATGTTTACGCCTCACCTTGAATGTTAAAACATCCCTGGAAACAAGACAATATAGCTAATTTATCAATTATTAAATTGATTAACATGAATTATTGCGTCATTTATTCAATAATTGTTATGTTGTCCTATTCAGAACCAGACAACACTATTAACACAATCTGACAGGCAACCTTCTTCAAGATTGCTGGATAGGAAATAGTGGTACAAATATGCATTTCATAATATACGGTTGTCCATTTATTTGAATATATTGCTAGATACCCAATATGTTTGTTCACAACAATCCTGATTACTAGTGCCACTTAACCATGATCTTCTTAATTTAGCAACAAGTTGTTGCATGATTTGTTATCCTATTTCTTCCCGGTCTAGAACATTTTATATGTTCCATTTGACTTGGTGCATGCATTATTTTCCAGCCTAAGATCCTTTGATTATCATAAGTTGTATTAATGTGAAAACTTCTGATTTTCTAAGGATTGGTTTATTAATTTGGACCAGTCATGTTCCGAATCTAGTGTACAATTCATATCAGTCATTAGGTTGCTTTCAATCACTCTAATGCATCAAGCACTACCATATCTAATCGACAAGTATAATTTATTCATATAAAGTAGAAATACACTAATAATTTTTACCTTATCACTTTCCACAAGAAGTACATTTGTAGGATCCTCACTCATTCTAATATAAGCATCCATTTGAAAGGTTCTTATTTGTGAGATATTAACAAAACCCCATCTACATTTTGATGGATATGTACATTAAGGTTATGGATTTATAGGTTGCACACTTTAAGTTACGAATTGTTTTACACATTATAATTTGAGTGAGCCTTGGAGAATGTGCTCTTAAGCTTAATATTTTCTTTCTGCTATTAACTAAGAAGCATCAGGAGTTGCTTTTACATCCCCATTATGTATTTACACTAGATGTACTTTTGGTGTCAGTCCCATTGACCTTCTTATTAGAGTCATAATTTATTAATGTATGATGTCTCCTCCAACATGGATACAATGAGTTGTACTGCATTTGTGTGTTTCCTTCAAAACATTGAACCTAGTTCCATCTAGATTGGAATATAATTTGTTCTTTTATCTACTTTAGATATAATTATTCAGATATTTATTTACTCAATGAAACCTGTAGGTTCCAAAATATGCATTCCCAATTAATTATGCATATTTCTATTGAATATCTGAATAATACCATGGTAAGGTTTAGTTCCTTCCAATAGTGTATATTCGGAGCATTTTCCTACTAAGGGAGGATTAAATGATTCATTCATTGGCAAAACCATATAAAAAAGGAATTGCATCATTACATGTTGATGCACCAATCAACATAACAATATTAAATCGAAAGACAATAAAACTACATAGTCTCATACTTTATACAAGGACATGTCTTTCATGAGCAAAATCTTCAAAATTTGTTCTATGATGGAACCCACTTAATTAACCATCAATTTGTGTACATTTCAATAGTTTTCATTTAAATAATTTTAGTTTAATCTTTCTTCATGTTGACCATGATCTATGGAAATGGAACTTTTCATTTTATCTTTTATGTTTTCCATTTACCTCATAAGAGTTCAACATTTCTTCCCTTAAGATCTCTTATAAGTATAATATTCATTCTATTAATCTGTTTCCTTGCATAGAAATCGTGCAACTCATAATTTCATTTTAATATGAGTAAAGTAATATGGTCATGGTATGGCAGAAGAGACTGATTGGTACAAAATTAAACATAGTATTCAACTTTTTGTATCCATCATTACTCCTTTCAACAGTTACATGTATATTAACAAAACCATGATGACCACATCAGTAGAATTCCTCATCCAAACTTTTAATACAATAATCATACCTTACAATTTGTTCATTCATCAAGCTCAACTATGAACATTTAAAACAAGGTCTATCATGCATAAGTATTTTAAACCACTTTTACATCATGATATAGAGTCCTTGTGCCCTCCCAAGAGCATTCAACAATAATTTTAGTTTTGGAGAACATCTAATGAAATAAAAATTTACCTTCACATAATTTCTAATACTTAATAATTAGGCAAAATAAAACAGTGACCAATTTGTCCATTTCTACTTATTGAAATTAATCAACATGTTAATTGTTGTTATTTCTTTGTATTACTCTCAATTCCACCACATCACTACAAGGTTCTATGTTATATAACCCTATTGAATTATTTATTCCCATCTAACTTTTCTGATTTTCTCCTCTCCACAATGCATTACCATACTTAGACTTGAGAAATTTAAGTTAAAGTGAAAGGATTGAGGTCAACTTGTTCAAACTCGACTATCTTAGAACCATTGAAAGAGTATACTTATTATTGTAATTTTGATTACAACAAAATAATTCTTCATAATGGGTTTATTGAACAGTGATGAGAATATCTAGTCTAGAAAATATGATCTATGCAATCACTAATATCTAGATCGATGTCGTTGTCCTATGTATAAGGATCCCGCTAGATTGTGCCACAAATATAACCACACATGATAGTATATAAATGCCATATATTTTCACTACAAACTACAAATATTAACAGCGAGTTATTGAGCAAGCCATGCGAATCATAGAGTGTTAAGAAGAACGAGCCACAGGTTGTGGTTTAATACATGTGTGTTGCTATTTATAGGATATCCATGCCATAGTGAATCTATGCCACAGGAAGTGTGCCATATCATTACAAAGATAGGGCAACGAAAACGGGACACAAGAGTTGTTTATTGAGTCACACTGTGCGATGTCGTAGCAGTATAGGTTGAGCGTTGTCTCTTTAATTCAAGCATTCCTAGGCAATAGAAAGCCTTATAATTAATTGAATTTTAGATATTGACCTTCAAATGCAAATGAAATAACTCAATGTAAGAGGAAGAATAATTGAAGTATTGACAATGATCTTATAACAGGGAATGCAACCTACAGGAAATGAGAATTACTAGCTTGCAAGTTATAAGATTTGAGCCTCAGTCAGAAAATCGAATACAATTGCATGGCATAATACTAAGGGCCATACATTGTATGTAACTACATGCATGTAATCATGTCATGAAAAATATGAACACATAATGCAATCACTCAACTCCGAGGAGTTAATTAATAGAAGGTATGTGTTGTGAATTAAAACAAATAACTCATAATTTAATTATTGCACCTTTGGTTTCATGCAACTCCAGGTTGCCTCTTTGCCAAACATTCCTCAAAACTTGAATGGAATCTAGGCTTCACGTTCTGGGACAACCTGTTTGGAACTCCATGAGCTTGTTCTTTCAACCCTTATTTCCCCTCGTACATCAAACATACTCACCTCCTTTCAATTCCAGGACAGCGCATTTGCTATGAGAGAGTTTAATGAACATCTCTACCTCAATCATCTTGGAGGAGCCCTACTAAGACCATTGATCACATGTGTGTGATCACCAGAGACACTGGAGATCAATAGGTGGACTCATAGCTAACGGCCTATAGATTCTCAATCATCTTACTGTATGATCATTAACTAATTCAACTTTTACGTTACGCTTCCTTCCTTTGTGTGCACAAGCATGGTGGATCAGCCTTGGTTGGCTTAACTTCCCATGGGGAAAAGTTTTTCTGAATCCAATTTGTTAGCCTTCGTTCATACACTTGATCATGGATGATCAGTATATCTCCGAGGAAGCTACGCTTAACATTGTCTCATTCCAAGAAGGTACAACCGGTAACAACCAAGGTCGATAAACTCAGACACCATCATGTAATGGATATAGTTTCTATTTAAAACGATATTGATACCCTCAAATATGTGTTTCCTCTGTCCATAACGCAAAGCTGTAATAGAGTTATAGACACAACTAGATAACCATTATCCAATGGTTATGTCCCTTTTGGAAACATCTCCAACTCAGCGAATAAAGAGAGTAGACTGAGTAATACTTAAAAAAATCAATCTTGCCGATCAGATCGTCAGTGGAAGGGAAAAAATATAGCTATGAGGTTTATCAAAGGGATAAACCTTATCCAAACAACTGATTTTAGGAAACTCAAACCTCTCTGGATCAGTGGCTAAAGAAAAATATTGACACTACGGATCAAAAAGAAACTCAGCAGTCCTCAACAAGATTTTCTCCGCTATTGCAATTGGAAAGGTGTTGTTTCTTTAAATATACCTATAAAACATGATTCTAATTTTTTGTAACTGGGCGCGCTTTAAAGCTCAAAGGCTCGAAATTTTTTTACAAACTCATGAGTTGTATAAGCATGAATCCAATTCTACGGTAATTGAGAATGCGTCCCTTATTCTTTAACCTCATTCCTTCGATGGTCAAACCAAGTGATTTTCTCAATGCCCCCAACACAAAAGGAAATTGAAGGGAGGAGCTCATGCGGGAACTACCTTTGTTTAATACAAAAGGCTGTAGTGGGTTGCATAGCCAAGCTGCCATGGTGGTTCTTAGATGACTATGTAAAATTGTTACGTAATGGAACTACTTAAGTTTAACAGTGCTGGGTAAAGCACCTAAGGCGGGAATATTCAATGTTTACTACATTTATTGATATGGATAGATAGCTATACTAACTTCTGCTGATAGATAAAACATCAATGTACGTTGACACTTTTGTTGGATGCATTTTATCAGCAGCTATGTAGCTCACAGGGAACTAGGCTATAAAGTTTCCACAACTCAGCTAACCATTATGCATAATATATTGCCTCTTTTTCACAATAACCCTTATAACAAATGATACTCCCTGAGGCTCTGCTCTTTGTTTTATTTTACGGACTTCATCCTGGACGTGCATGCAGGTTAAAAGTTATTTAAACCCCTTGAACATTACGAAAGTCCTAGACATGTTTCTAACCAAGCGAGGTGATTTCCATTACCACCTCACAGATCCATCGTGGTTCCCCTATTCTATTGACGACCTAATTCATTTTGTTTTCACATTTAGACTTTGCTATTTATTTATAAGGCGTATTTATCCCCAAAAAAAAAAATAAAAAAAAATAACACCATATACTATTTCTAGTGCTAGCTTGGATTTTAGGTTTGTCAGTAATGAATTATTGTCAGTGATATTATCCTCCTCTGAAGACATTGACTATGATCTAAGAGAAGATATTATTAAACTTTACAATGATGATTTAACCTTGCATACTTTGACAAATATGACTTTTGTAATGTTAGTCAAACCTTATATGAGTACCTTTGTATTGTTCTTTCAATGCCTTTGTATGATCTTTAAACATAGCGTATCATATTATCACCTTCATTGCAATGTTTTAATCTATATTCCTTTGTATAGCATGATACACGGTTTGCCATGATACATATATCACCTCATACATACTCTACCAACTACGAAGTCATTATAAGAATAAAATTGTCATCGGAATATTGCTTGAAAACTTAGTATAGGCATGTACGGATTCTATCCTTCTTCCTTCACTATATAATGATCTAATGGACTATTTTTGTTTTAATTGATTCCTTTATGCTAATTAGAATCATAATTAGTTATATTCTTGACAAGCAATATAGGATATTTCATGCCTAAAAAATCAATGATTTCAAACATCATATTTCAACATTACTATTGATTACAAGTAATCAATATAATATTGTAACATAAAATATATATTATATTATATATGTTATTGCTTCAAAGTCCTCATTTCAAGATTGAATTTCAGTCCTTTATGGATTCTGGGATATATCAATTTTATATCATTGAAACCTCTTATTTATTTAGGACCTGTTTTAGGACCTACATCTCACTCATATCTTATAGAAGTGGGTTGGCTCTTAAGTCACAATATTGAACTTAGAGCTTGGATACAATTTTTCATATACTCCCTTGGTACAATACTACCAACTACCTACTATGCTCCACTAGATCCACGATGTGGACTTTTAGGTTCAATGAATATACTTTATTACTACATTCCAAATCAACTCTTATGCATGCACTACAACTTGGAGGAACAAATCAATCATGGGCATTCCACATGATAAGATTATGCATAAAGATTTCATTCCTTTGCTAACTCAACACCAATATTAATGCAAACATTATCATAAATATATTGTAGCTAGCATTTCCCTATATTATGATCTTAGTCCTACTGTCATAGTCCAAAGTGTTACTGACACATATATCTTATGCAATACGAATCATAGCGAAAAAATAGTTAAGACGACCCTTAGTGGATGAAATTCACCCCATGATGCATAATGCATAGCATAGATAACCTGAACCATAGGCTATACAATTTCCAACCTTAAAACATAATTATTCACCATCTTAAAAACCGAGATAACACATAAGTTTAAAGATGGGACAACACAAAGAGTAAGGGGACACATACAATACATTCCAAGCAATTGAAGCAAACTAGATGAGCTGAAGAAAGTCACTTGGAAAACTGAGCACCACCACCCAACCTAGAACTGACTTCCTCCAGTTCACCCCCGAGACGAGAGTTCTTTCCATGGATCAACTGCTTCTCTTGATCCCTTCAATGGGCATTTAATACCCTCTTTCACGATATGGTTTCCTTTAGCGATGTCTTTCTTTTAGGTGAATATTTTTATCCATTTTCCTAGGATTTTCATGGAAAAGCTCACCATTCTCTCCTACAAGGATTTTGCAATAAAATCTTTCTTTTTTCTCCTACAAGGCTTTTATGTTTATCTTGCTCACCTTCCTCTCCCGCAAGGCTTTTCCCTTAAAAGCGTTCTTTTCTCTCTTGCAAGGCTTTTATGTTTATCTTGCTTGCCTTTCTCTCCCACGAGGCTTTTCCCACAAAAGCTTGCTTTTGTCTCCTGCAAGACTTTTATGTTAGACTTAACATCATTTTCCAATGAAGAAACCTAATAGATATTTATCTCCTAGTCCATTAAGTTTATCTAGAATTTTATCTAGAAGTATTATCATGAAACCATTATCCATTCTCATTCATCAATGAGATTTTATTTGACAAGAATCTCATCTCTTCGTGTCTCGCTTTCCAAGTGATTAATTTATCTTTATTTATTTAACAATAAATCATTTACTTTCATTGTTACACCTTGGACCTAGCTTTTCTTAGCTTAGATTTGCAAAATGTTACATACAATAGATGGATGTTACACAACCAACCCAACCTTATCTAGATTTTTCTTACAACTCTATTTAATCTAGACTTTTAGCATTACCATTGCATTAAGGAAAGGATTTTTCTTACAACTCTATTCAATCTTGACGTTTAGCATTACCATAAGGAAAGGAAAATTATAGCCCCTTAAGAAACCGCAAGGATAGGCCTTTGACTATGCACTCGTATGGAGACCTAGAAACTAATTGTCCACTGCTCATCATGGGCCCCTATTTACGCTCTCCTTGACATCGGCTACAAGGGTAGAGCTCTACATGATAATTTTTGTGCTAATCCAGGCTTGCATTTATTGTTGCCATCGTTATTTTGTATCTTTCTCATTTATTAGTCCCTGCCATTTGGCATCCGGCAGGGACTATAGTAATCGATATGACCCGTACTTAGCATTACTTCACCCCTTTCCTTTCGATGTTATGCTAAAGTTTCGAAATGTTCTGTGCGGCTTTTTGCCGATCTATGCTAAGTTTCATTCTGACCTCAACTTCGCCATCTTATTTGGCCTCTTCCCGAGGCGGAAGAGGCTCGACCATAGATTAAAAGCAATTTAAGCGGTGCATTTTCGCTGGCTAACCGTCACCGGTCTGGTTTTAATGTTAACATTAATTGGTCTGGTTTTAATGTTAACATTACTTCGATTCCAAAACATTACGTCGATTCCTATTATGTTCACACTGCATGTACACCACCACTCGCATGTACGCCTGCCACTGTTTCGTTTACATTTAAACAAGTGTATGGCATATAAACAAGTGTCGTACATTCAAAAGTTGACAGCACTATGTTTTCTGCGGAAGACCTCCCTCTGCTCCTTTCCATTAATCTTGCGCCGGCATCCCTTATTTCCTGGATGAAAAATTTCTGGATGAAAAATTTCTGAGGAGACGCCATCTATAGCGTCTACTATTTCCAGTCTGAACAATCCAAAAACATCTGCTCTGGTTATGGGCCATTGCGCTGGTTTGTAAAGCTAAAGACTCTGATTAAGCCAAACAAGATAGCAGCAAGACGATCAGACGCCATCTGTTGAACAGAACGGAAGAACTCACCCGACGGCATTATTGAAGCACTTGCAAAAAGAAGGGGCTAGGCTTGAAAATGAATTACGAGCCCTGGCCACTCTGCTCTTGGGAACTCCGCTCCCTCTCTGCACAATCATTCTCCAATACTGTAATTTTCATTTCATAGTTTAACAAATTATTACTCATAATCGACAGAAATCAGAAAATCACAATTCTTAGATTAAGTTAGGTAAGCACACCGTCTTGCTGGGTCTTGCTGTACAGAGTGACGCTGCCCAGGGGGTGCTCTCTTCGCTATGGTGCGCTGAAGCATGAAATCCACTGCTTCTGAGTTAAAGTCAAAAGTACGACAGCAAAATTTTATTCAGTTTCTTGGAATACGGCAACATTAAGGTCAGAGTGTTTATTCCATTCGGAACTTTCATTTTAATTTTTAAAAAAAATTCAGTAGTAAACAAAATCTTGCAAACCTTACAGTAATTCACTAATTTCCCCTAAAATCTTTACAGAATTCTTATTAAATTCTGAACTCACCCGAAGGCATTATTGAAGCACTTGCAAAAAGAAGGGGCCAGGCTTCAAAATGAATTACGAGCCCTGGCCACTCTGCTCTTGGGAACTCTGCTCCCTCTCTGCACAATCATTCTCCAATACTGTAATTTTCATTTCATAGTTTAACAAATTATTACTCATAATCGACAGAAATCAGAAAATCACAATTCTTAGATTGAGTTACGTAAGCACACCGTCTTGCTGGGTCTTGTTGTACAGAGTGACGCTGCCCAGGGGGTGCTCTCTTGGCTATGGTGCGCTGAAGCATGAAATCCTGAAAAGCCCATTTACGTCATGAATCACACAGGATTCTGTCGGCGTCCATTTTTGGTCATTTGGAATCCAAATTGGTAAAACGCTAAATACAGAAGGCTCCCACTCTGAAACCTGGAGATAACTATATAGCCTTTTTATGGTTTTGAAATCTGTATGCATCTGAATATGATGATCAACAATAACATCGCATCCTCCTCCTTCCTCAGTGACCACTCCTATCTTTTCAAGAGCATCTTCGAACTTATGAATAGCATACCCATAGAATGCCTCGTCAATACAAGGAAGATCATCCTCTTCCAAATGCTGAGCAAGCCTCATTTTCGAATCAAACAAAAAGGACTTAGCAGGAGATTCGAAACCCCTGCCCGTTTTCAGCCATTTGCAATCTGATACACTCTGTTTAAAAGAGGGACGTAGCTTCTGGGAACTTATCCAATCCAGCAGAACAAATGCACTCTCCTTATCCAAATGATTGAAGGAAAATGGGCATTTGGAGGGATTAACTGTGGAATATCTAATGCACCAAGCTGTTGCCTAACGAATGAAACTAAATCTTTACCTGCTTCTGTAAAACCCGAAGGTAATGTAAGATAATATTCTGAGAGTTCAACAAAGTTTTGCCCAGTCCATTGTAGGTCACGGGTTCGAGTTTGGATGCGAAGGGCTGATAACCGAAGACTAATTCCGTTCAAATAGAAAGTGCCAGTTCACGGTCAGTCGTGAGCTGTAGGCCATTTTCAGATAGTGCTATCCAACATGCACTTGTCACCGTTGTCCTGCGGTTCAGCCACATTTCTATCATGCATTATGCGTTATGTTCAATCACCTCGATTGTTATGTTCAAACAGGTTTCCGTGGCGCTAGGTTTGTCTCTGGTGGTGGGGCCGGAAACCCTGCTGGGGTTGTCGTGGAAGTCGTTTCATATTTTCTGTGGCATAAAATACTTATTGGCTTATTTTAATATATAATAATTCGTCATAGGCATTCCTATATCGACCCCAGGTCGATGGGGGCGTCGTTGAGCCTTTTTTATTTTTGAAATGAATGGTGTAGATTTATTCTCAACAACGTATGCCAGTAGATGCTTCGTCTGAGTCGCAGATCTACGACTCAGGCAGGAGGGAGCGTGAAGCGTTGCAGTTTAAGTCAACTTAATTGAAATTAAAATGATTTTGAACGTGGTGGCGGTTGAGGAAAATGGTGGGACGATCCAGCTCGCAGCTGGTAACATGCCACTTGTAATGTCGCGCCCATGTCAAGTCGAAGCTCTTGCTAAGTCAATGTCTGTTCGTGTTTTTTCATGGATCATTCTCTTGGGAAGAAAACTTGTTGTGTACAGTTTCCTTAGAGAATTGATGGTATTGATCGATGCAGTTCGATAAATTGATAACAAAATTCATTTAAGAATGCAATTTTGCTACATCATGAATTTTATCTTGTTTGGATCACTAGTCCAGGTGCACGGGATTCACTTCCTATTTTCCATCAAGCTATAACAACATTCTAGTCTGATCTATAACACCCAAGAAAATCCATTAAAATCAAACACATCATTAAAATCTATGTGGGTATTTTTGTTTAAAAGGACAGTTAATTCAGGCACGATGGAAATAATTATCTCCGCATGGAATTCTGTATGCTGATCGTTACAAAATCATCATGACCGAGTGGGATTTTCAAGAACATTTTTTGGATACCGAATACCATGCAACTCTCATATCCAACATAATTCTATTTAGCCTGTGACGATATATGCCTTTTCAACAATGATAATTATTATCCTCGCCAGCTTAACTTACGCCATGTGTAACCAAACTTTTTCTTTGATGTAAGCATTGAACACCGCCGAAAATGTACTCTTATATGCATTTGTGCATTTTCATATATTTTAGCTTGGCATATTAATTCTGAAATATTTGAAGATCATCTTGATATATTTTTATGGTATACAAGGGTCTTTCAACGCCAATCCTTCGGAGTATGAATTAATTCATAGTATTCATGGCGTGATCCCAACAAACCCGGAGTTCCAATGCTGGGCATAAACAGCAACCAAACCTTGCTATTGATTTTCACTTTGGAGTTCTACGTTTTGGTCAAAATATTTAAATCATTTTTTTTTCCAAAACAATGAGCCTATTACAATAATAATTTTTTAAGTTTGACCTATAAAGATTAGAACCTTAAATTTCATTGTTGGATAAGACAACCATTCGAATGTTTATAAAGCTCTGATTTTTACAATATTCATGCTTATCTGGCATAAATATATCTTAAGTAGAATGATTCAAAACATGAAGACATATATAATGTTGCAGTTTATGTGCAGGTGCAGGGACTAGCTGCTTCGAAGTAAAGAAGACAGTCAATCCCAATCGATGAGAACGAAGTATTTGATTCTTCGACAAGACGGGGGATCTAGTAGCTGCTTAATCTATGTCAGTAGGTCTCGATACCTTATTTTCAGGTAAAGCCCATCGGCTTAGAGATCGAACCAGCGGCAAACACAAATCTGAAGTTATAAATAGGAAAGAAAGTAATTCTGGTTCATAGTAAATAAGCAATCAAGCGGCTATATTAACCAAAAGGGACTTCCAGCTGTCGTCTACTCAAGTTATGTGAAGGCAATCATAGAAGCTAGTTCGATACCATTGGGAATTTCATCTGTCCCTTGTCCTCCATTCGAAGAACTTAGTTAAGGTACTACCGAGCCTGTTCGTTTAGTAAACATAAGTGCCTGACTCTTTCAAAATCCAGCTCGTCAGATGAACCCGCATCTTGACTCTTAGCTCTGCGTCTTCTTTAGTGAATGAAAGAGGGACTGGTTTCACAGGTAGCAAGGATAGCAAGAATGGGTTCAATGAACGCTGCAGTTCACGATGCATAGCTTCCAACTAGCTTGGAAAGGCGAGAACCCTACTTGAGAGGTATAGGTTGCAAAGGGAGGTTGCTACTGAGCGCTGCCCTGGGATGGGGACAGGATTGGGAAAGGCCAGATCTGGAGTTTAGAGGTCTCCATTTCATTTGGTAGGCGAAGAACCAGAACCGAAAAAACGATTCAACTGGAGGAAAGACAGCATTTTTGGAATAAAGCAGAAGTCCCGGTTTTCATATGGTGAACTTTGTCGATTCCCTTGGCACTGGCATGTCGCGTGTCACTTATAAAACTGAAATTCGATAAAGCTATATCATAGCGATCCTTACTTTCAAGTATTTACAGGCCACCGCTTCACCTACGTGGAAAGCCAGGGTTTATATATATATTCTATACACAGGAGCATCTCCATCCTTGTTATCTTCTTGCTAGAGTCAAGAACAATCCAGAAAAACATTGGTTTGTTCCATGTATCTGTAAAAGAATATTAGAGAACAAAAGTCTTTTATGCAACTGAGTGTTGCTGGCCGTGTTTCTGCACCAGTGTCTAAACTTTCTTTGAAATATCACAGGAGCATCTCTATCCTTGTTATCTTCTTGCTAGAGTCAAGAACAATCCAGAAAAACATTGGTTTGTTCCATGTATCTGTATAAACTCTTCTTGCTAGAGTCCAGAACAATCCAGAATTGGTTTGTTCCATGTATCTGTATAAATTGTTGCAGCATATAATGTTCTTTGCTGTTGCAGCATATAATGTTCTTTTACATGCAAAGAATATTAGAGAACAAAAGTCTTTTATCCAACTGAGTGTTGCTGGGCGTGTTTCTGCACCAGTGTCTGAACTTTCTTTGAAATATCACAAAATATTGTGTTCAAAATGTTAACTTCATGCAGGGACTCACTGCCTCGCAGCTCCCCTTGTTTATATAAATGACCATCACAATTGGATTGCGAAAAGTGAAGATGGAGAGGCTCATGTGTAATCCACGAATAAATCTACCTTAGAGACTATGATATTAATATTATTAATATAAAGAACATAGAATATATCAATGTGAGAAATGCATATAAGGGTTCATTGTCTCATTGGTTATTGGTTGTATGTACGAACGAGAAAAAATAAATATAACTATCCAGGACCGTATAGTATATGATATTATTGGATAATATAAGAAAACTTTTATACATATAATCCAAGCTTCTATTATGAGAAAGAACGAAATAAAGGATCTACTTTATAAAATGATAAATTGTATAGTGACAAATTAATTTCTAAAACATAATTTATGTATATATCTGCATACATTAAATTGGTTGTATATTTGAGATTTTATTTTTATACATGAATTGGAATTTATTTTGTTTCCATGTGGAACAAGGATGGTTGAAATGTTTTTCCAAAATTTGGCATTTTTAATGTATCTATTACCTTTAGTATACACAATTACCTACTCATTTTCACCGCCATAATTTTTTTTTAATGATCAAAGATATTATGTATGGTGTTTATTTTACGAAATCTCTCAAATTTAAACGCGTTCTCCCACCTACCTATTCAGAGTAAGGTGATTATTAATGTGCAAGAAAACATCACAATCTAATCTAACTAAAATATTTGGTAGTATAAAACATGTATCAATTCTCATTAATTCCTGTGACAATTATATCTATTCATATTCAATAAAAAGACTCAACTACTATACATACATTTTGACTCATACCGATTTCTCTTTTGTAAGTTCTAAAAAAAAGTAAGAATATATTCATATTCAATAAAAAGACAACTACTATACATACATTTTGACTCATACCTACTTCTCTTTTGTAAGTTTTAAAAAAAGTAAGAACTTGTCAATAGTACAAACTAAGGCGACTTTTACTCATGCTTGCGAGGTTCATTAAACTCTTTTTCCTCGAGACAAAGATTGTCTCTAGAAATTTTACATATCATAAACTAACTTCAAGCTTTCATTAAATCAAGATCAAAATTAGGCTAATCGACTACATTTTTAGTTCGTAAACCTTTTTGAGTGCACAAAATATTTGGCAATGCTTTAATAAATTTTAAGTCTTTTTCCTCGGGTCAAAGATTGTCTCTACAAATTTTAAATATCATAAACTAACTTCAAGCTTTCATTAAATCAAGATCAAAATTAGGCTAATCGACGACATTTTTAGTTCGTAAATCTTTTTGAGTGCACAAAATATTTGGCAATGCTTTAATAATTTTTAACTAATCTCCTCGAGAATGATTATGTAACTTGTAAATTTCAGTGTTTCCATTGCAAGTCTTGAATATGTTTTGCGTATGGATCCAACTTGGAACTCAAGGTCGATTTTGTTTTGGTTAATAAAATGGAAATTTCGTATTATGTTGAACACACATATTATTGATGGACCATTCATAGGACAAGTTATTAACAAGAAATTCTCATCACAAGTTGCAGCCGTGTGGATGCTTTGGGACAAGCTTTCAACTTGAAGAGTGTATATGCATTGAAACCATGGTAGATTTGTACCCTTCACTAGAAGTAAACATTGATTGCACGCTCACAAACAGGTTCAAAGCACTTATCCGTGTAATTATTTAATTATTTTTCCAACGGATAAGGGGACAAGCAGGTGGTGAGAATACGGTACATGAACACATGAATAGACACGATGTAAAAAAAATTGTGATAAGTTGTTAGATGAAGAAAAATAAGTCGTTGAGGTGGTTCATAGAACTTGGTCTATGTTGGATCATTTCTTGTTTTATTTTCCGGTTAACTTGCTGCTATGCAACTTTTAGTTGTTGCTTAGAGTAACTTAAGATATGGCTGTCCTTCATATTAACATAAGCTCTTGATTGGTTCATAGATGACTTTGTACTTGTTGTTGAGGTTAATGTAGAAACTGTTCAAATCGAACTTTAGATTAGGATTTTGTTTTTGGTTTATAGGATTCCGTTCAACTTCCCTAAATGTATGCTTGTTATATATATTCTGCTTATAATGTGTGAAGGACAGAGCTTGTGCTGCAGAGGCAGTCTTACCGGTGGCGTTTCACACCTGTAAGCTGTTCCATTGTTTAATAAAGATTCGTTGAATTTTTGACATGGTGCCCCTCAAGCTTGTAACCCTGAGTGGAGGTAGAAATTTAATCGGCGCGTTTGGAGGGCGATCAACGCGGTGTTACAAGTGACAGTCGCGCCGATTCCAGGCCAGAACGATGGGAGTGTGCGTAATAAAATCCCGCCAACCTGCGTGATTTTTTTTGGTGGTGAAAAGGCTGCATATTTTTGTTTATTTCGCTTGGCACTTGCCAAGATCCCCCACTGCTGCACCGAGCCCGGACTGCTGAGGCAGAGGCAAGGCCTGGACCACCGAGGAGGAAGACTGTGAGGAGAAATTTGTTGGACCTGTTGGATCTGAAGCCGTGTGCAGGAGGCCGGCTCTGCGAGGAGGCCGAATCTCTATCTTTTCTACAGGCTGCGTGAGATCGGCGACAACGGACAAGAAATCAATGAAGTCTACCATTGAGTAGTCGATTTTTGGATCGTTGGATTGCCAGATCAGGTGTTCTGGAAATCTGTGTGTTGAAGCATTAGCGTGAAGCCTATCGGGTGTTGAGCAACGCTGCAGTCGAAGGTGAAGCCCGCGCGATCTGAGGTTGGCTCCCAGAGTGAAATCCGTGGAGGAGGCCAGCACTGCGTGGAGCATGGATTGAAGCCGCCGGTGTTGGGAGACTGTGAAGAGTTCAAAAGACTTCCTCCCAAGAAGGGAGCCGTAGCAGACAAGAAAGAAGAAAGAGAACACGCTGTGTTGACATGGTAATTTTTTTTACAACGATTCGTATTGGAGCCGTTTATAGAAAGGAATACTTATCATTTTTTGATAATTAAAGTTTTTCAACGCTTTAATTAAAAAATATGGAGGGGCTCTTTAATTCTTTAATGGAGGGGCGATTATTTTTTTAAAAGGGAAGGAATTTGAAGTTTGGTATGGGGTTTGTTATTAAGTTTTTATTGAAGAATTCAAGTTTTTTCAATTCTTTAATTAAGGAAAGGGAGGGGCTCTTCATTTGGAAAAAAGGGGATCTTGGCTCATTTTTTTGATCAGGCATTTGAGACCGTTGTTTTTTTAGAAGATCAGGGTTGTGTTTTTTTAATTGTTGGAGTTCAAGTTTTTTATTCATTCAACATGAATAATCAAGTAGTAGAAGCTTACCTCAATGAAAGCAATAAGCTGGATGGATCCAATTACTTTGGTTGAAAATTCAAGTTGCAAACCATGCTTGAGGGACACAATGCATGGACGATTATGAACAATGATGAGGTGAAGCCAAACCTTGTTTAAGGAGGAACAACAACAACAATCCAAGATTGGGACAAGCGAGAGACTAAGGCGAGAATGCTCCTGAAATTGTCAGTCAAAGATTGCATTATCCCCCATATCCGTGATTGCAAGAATGCACCAGAGATCTGGGAGACACTCAAGGATCTCTATGATGTCAAGAACACTAATTGATTGTTGTTCTTGAAGAGCAAGATTCTCTCCATAAAGATGGAGGAGAATGAGACAATTGTAGCATTTATTTCACGGATCAAGGAGCTCAAGAACAAACTGAGTAATATTGGTGAAATTATGTCAGATACAGATCTGGTCACGATTACCATCAATGGTATGAGTGACGAGTATCATATGTTCATCACTGGCTTGAATGCAAGATAAAAAGCCCTCGTATTTGAAGAATTGGTAGGGATCCTCATGCAGGAGGAAGAAAGGCGACTGACTAATAAACCTCAGAGTTTAGATCTGGCCTTAATGGCGAAGAAGAATCCCTTCAGAGGAAAGCCAAATGTAGCAGAGAAGAGTAGCGCAGCCCCCCAGAGAAAGATGCCCTCACTCCAAGGTACATCTTTCAATACAAATGACTGCGACCAAATGTTTTTATTGTGGTAGAATTGGCCATATAGCTAGATATTGCATGAAAAAGAAGTTTGATGAAGGTCGGAAGATACATAAGTAGCATGCAGGTCCTTTTGCTGATGAGGAACAGAGTCAGAACATTAGATTTTTCATATCTAACTCTACACTTTCAGCTAAGAAGGATGAAGTAGATGCTTGGTTTTTCGACTCAGGTGCATCCATCCACATGACAGGGAACAGACAATGGTTTGAACACTTCAAAGAAACTAACAGTGGAGCAAATATCTATTTTGGAAATGATAGAGGGTACCAAATCAAAGGTTATGTTAATATTCCTATTGTTTTTCCTTATGGAAATATTAGACATATCCATAATGTGATGTATGTACTAGGGATAAAAAATAATCCGATCTCTGTCTCTACTATAACTGATAAGAATCTCAAGGTAGAGTTTTATAAATCATATTGTGTAATTAAAGACTTGTTGGATTGTATGAAGCCTATTACATTAGGTATTCTTGTGGGAGGATTGTACAAGTTGAATGTCAAAAGTGCACCACATCAGGCATTGGCATCATCTGCCATGACTACAGTGGACTTATGGCACCAGAGGTTCATCCATATTAACTTCAATCATCTGCTTCTTTTATAGAAAAGAGGTATGGTCAAAGGTTTTCCTATTTTATAATCTACTCATATTGATTGTGATGCATCTGCACTAGGAAAGTTACACAGAGATGAATTTCCTATGAATCTTGATAGAAAAAAAAGAGATATACTCGAGTTGGTACACACAAATCTATGTGGGCCTATGGAGACAAGATCGTTAGGCAGTGCATACTATTTTTTACTGTTTATTGATGATTGTACTAGATTTACTTGGGTGCATTTCTTCAGGAAGAAGAGCAACACTTTTGAATACTTCAAGGAGTTCAGAAGTATGGTTGAAAAGCAGACAGGTAAATGCATCAAGATTCTCTTCTCGAATCAAGGGGGAGAGTACAAGAAAACTTGTGTAATCAAATACTGCAATGATAATGGGATA
The DNA here is from genome assembly GCA_031772625.1 of Pinus tabuliformis. NCBI lineage: Eukaryota > Viridiplantae > Streptophyta > Pinopsida > Pinales > Pinaceae > Pinus > Pinus tabuliformis. The sequence continues at coordinate 1,441,643,848 of CM062818.1, read as the reverse complement.
CAACATCAGTTTACAGTACCCCACACTCCTCAACAAAACGAGGTTGCAGAGAGGGAGAACAGAACACTTGTGGAGTTTTCTCGCAGTATGTTGAAAGGTAAGAATCTTTCTAACGGCTTTTGGGCTGAAGCAATTAATACTGTAGTATATCTAAAGAATAGGAGTCCAACAAAAAGTTTAGATTTTAGAACTCCTTTTGAAGCTTTATTTGGTTATAAGCCCGCAGTTAAGCATTTGAGAGTGTTTTGCAGCAAATCCTTTGCCCATATCCCAAAGGAAGATAGATATAAACTTGACTCAAAGGCCATCAAATGTATTTTTGTTGGGTATTGTATAGAATTTAAGGCTTACAAACTATTTAATTCCTCTACTCATAAAGTGTTTGTTAGCAGGGATGTATTCTTTCATGAGCAGGTTAATGATGGAAGCCATGAGAGTGCTAATGAAGAATGGAACGTGCCCTTGTTGGTGGAAGAAGGAAGTGATGAATCAGGTGACAACAATGAGCAGCAACAACAGTAGTAGGAAGGGAAAGAAGATGATGTAGTTGTCAAGCCAAGTCCAGAAAATGATGATCAGATGAGGTTTGAAGCTAACCCACCACTCAGGAGATCAGGTACGGAAGCTCGGTTGCCAGCGAGATATAGGGAAAATTCTTTTATAACTAATATGATGAATGTTGTTGAATCCTCTAGTTATAAAGAAGCCAATCAATATAGTGAATGGAGGGTTGCTATGGAAGAGGAATATGAATCAATTCTCAGAAACAAAACTTGGGATTTAGTTAAACTACCTAAAGGAAAACAACCCATAGGATGCAAATGGTTGTATAAGCCTAAATTTAAAACAGATGGGAGCATATATAAGTATAAAGCTAGGCTAGTTGCAAAGGGATACTCACAGCAAGAAGGCATAGATTATGATGAAACATTTGCTCCTGTTGCTAAACTAAATGCAATTAGAATGATAATTTCTTTAGCTACCAAACACCATTGGATGATTCCCCAGCTAGATGTTAAATCTACATTTTTAAATGGGGACTTAAAAGAAGAAGTCTACATAGTGCAACCTGAGGGGTTTGTCAAACAGGGGGAGAACATTTAGTTTGCAGATTGAAGAAAGCGTTGTATGGATTAAAATAGGCACCTAGGTCATGGTATGACAAAATTGATTCATTTTTCTTGGAGCATGGTTATAGAAGAAGAAAAAATGACCCTAATCTTTATACGTGTTTGATACAGAGGGAATGATTGTTTTGATTTATTTACATGTAGATGATATATAATTACAGGGAATGCTGATGATCTCATTAAATAAATCAAAGAGCAGATGTCACAAGTTTTTGAGATGAAAGACCTTAGAGAGACACACTATTGTTTGGGTTTGGAAGTCTGGAGGGATTCTAGACAAACTTTTATGTCACAAAGTAAGTATGTAAGGAGCTTACTGGAAAAGTTCAATGGATCAATCTAAAGCTACAACAGTAGCTTTACAATAGAACTTAAAACTTCGGAATGATGATGGATCTAAGGAGGTAGATGAGACATTGTATAGACAACTGGTTGGGAGTCTAATCTACTTGAGTAAAACTAGATCTGATTTAGCTTATGAAGTTAGTGCATTGAGCCCCTTGAGAGCCATTGGGTTGCAGCTAAAGGTGTTTTAGGTATCTCCAAGGAACCTTAGACTTTGGTAATGTTTATAGTGATTTGTGTGATGTTAGATTGACAGGTTTTCAGACTCTAATTGAGCTAGAAATGTAGATGACAGATGATCCATAATAGGCTATGCATTCATCATTGGATCTAGGGTCATTACATGGAGCAGCAAAAAGCATAACACAGTATCCGTGTCTTCTGTCGAAGCTGAATATCAAGCTATGTGTGTTGCAACATGTGAAGCAGTTTGGTTGAGGAGACTTCTCAATGATGTTGGAGAAGAACAGAAGGTTGCAAAAGTGATCAAATACGACAACCAGAGCTCCATCAAACTTGCAAATAATATAGTATTTCATAAGAACACAAAGCATATCGATACACAGTTTCATTTTGTCAGGGAGAAAGTTCATTGAAAAGAAATCCATATTGAGTATTGTAATAGTTGTGACAATACTGCTGATATTTTTATCAAACCTCTTGGTATAATCAAATTTGAGTTGTTTAGGGAAGTGTTAGGTATATCTGTGAATCCATTTCTCCATTAAGGGGGAGTGTTGAGATTAATGTAGAAACTATTCAAACTGAACCCTAGATTAGGATTTTGTTCTTGGTTTATAGGATTCAGTTCAACTTCCCTAAATGTGTGCTTGTTATATATATTCCACTTGTAATGTATGAAGGACAGAGCGTGTACTACAAAGGCAGTCCTACAAGTGGTGTTTCACACCTGTACGCTGCTCAGTTGTTTGATAAAGATTGATTCGTTGTATTTTTTACACTTGTTTGTTTTGACCTCCTCAAATTTTTATATATTATGAAGATCTAGCTTTATATATCAATAATGAGCAATCAAATATAATATGTTTAACATTATTGAACATTTTTTACTCTTTTAAAATATTTACTTCTCCACTAGTGTGTTGCGATAGAGAGTACTATTATAAAAGAAAACAAACTACTTATGTTCTATTATGTATGTTTTTTTGTAAACCTATTATCTATGTTTTTTTTGTATAACCTAGATAGCTATGGAGTTAAATTAGATTAAAATATATTGTATATTGTATACTTTTTGTGTTATTTGGTCTGTTACTATGGAAATTTGATGAGTAAAATTTAGTAAGTTTATTGCACATTAAAATTACCTTTATCCATTGAAAATGTCTAAAGTTAGAATAGAATAGAAATTGTAGTAGTATTGAATACTAAATTTATTCTTACTAGCCTTCCCAAATATAAACCATATATTATCAATTGATAGACTCAACCTATTCATTTGGAATGGGTATCACTAGATGGTTACAAGTAGAGTGGTATATTCCCTGAGTCAATAACCTCCATATTTTCCAAGGGACAAACCACATTTGTCACCTTACAATCCATCTTCCTAATCTACCTTTGTTTCATTAAGGTAGAGGAAAATGTGTTTCTACTCTCTAGATTGCTCCACTAAGACTCTTCCCATTATTCTTTGAATATTCCAATAAATATCAACTACATTCATCTATTTAGTGGTTCATGTCCTTGTAGTACTTTTGTTAATAATCCAATTGTCTACCTGTGCAATCACACCAATACACATGGGCTAAAATTCCAACGATGAAATCCAAGAGAACAGATAAAATCGGACAAACTGTCGAAAGTTAAATGTAATTTTCATTCTTTTTATTTTTTAAATCTCGACGATCGTCAAAAATCCAATCGGAGTTCTTTGATCATCCAATATCTGACAAAGATTTTTTTACTGTCGAATGTATGATGTTTTTTCCACTATAAAATGTTTGACGTGTTATCCAATATCTGACAAATGGAAATGAACCATTGTATAATTTCCAATTCCACCGTAAAGGACTTTTTTTTGTTGACACGAGTAATATGGAACCACTTTATGTTGAGTTTAACTAGTTATAATTAATATAATATTAATAATATAATTATGTGTAATATTATTAATATATATTAATATGAATAATATATTTATTAATATAATATTATATAATTATAATATAAATTATATATATAACTTTATATAATTATTTTATATATATATATATATACACAAACATCATATAGCTTTGACATAGTTACTATAATACTTACGATTGTTTTGAAAGGTTGTAGGCTCATTTTGAGGTTAAATTTTGAACAAAATCATCACGGAAAGTGTGGTGAAAAAATGTCACATAACATTTGTCAAGGAGGCCAAGGATAGGTGGGATCAACATTGGGGGCTTCCAAGGATCGAAAATGTTATTTCCCTTGTAGAAATTGCAAGTGCTTGAAGCCAAGGAGACTTTTAATAAAAACAACTAAAAATCATTGTAGAGACTATGGACACATTAAAGGCGGGCATGAATATCATCAATTAGTAACTTATTCATTATATGTTTTTGTATTGTAGATTGTTTTTGTAAATGTTTATATGTATATTGTATTTTAGATTCTATGTCTATGTATTGTAAATGTATTTCATATTATTTTGGGAGGTATTTGATATACCTTGTCATCTTGATGTGGAGAAATATTATCTATTTTTTTTTAGGATCATTTGAGGGGTTAGGTCGGGTTATGAGTTAATTACTTTATGGGCTTAGGGAAAAGGGGTTATTGTTTAAGGGTTAGGGTTTAGAGGTTAAGGGCTTAGGGGCTTAAAGGCTTAGGAAAATGGGGCTAAGGTGATAGGGGGTTAATGTATGCTTAGGGGATTAATTATGACCTAGATTATTTAGAGTGTAATGGGTTTTTATGGAGCATTATTAATAAGTTTTAAAAGTATATTATGCACATAGTTTTGAAAGACGGGCATAGTGAAAACATTTTTATATGAAAAAAGAAAATAATTATATAATATATTGTAATAAATTTTTATAAGACAATAATAAAATATAGATATCCTTAAAAAATTAATTAAATAAAAATTTGATTAAAAATAAAATTATTATAAAGAAAATGATTGGATAAACATAACAAGGGTCCATTTTGTTAATTTAGGTAAGATGATAATTAATAATAATTATGTTATGAAAATATTATATAAAAAAAAAGTAATTACTTTGTTTATTAAAAAGTTTAAATTTATAAACCACAATTTATTAAAATGTTATGTTTCTAACAACAATCTATTCCGCTCATAAAAGACACTTTCTCATTTTTTAAGGAAAAAGTAACAAGACACAAGCCATGCACTTGGTGTTTCAAAATGTTTTAGGTGACAATGAAATTTTTAAGCTTAAGTGATACAAATTGAAGAATTACCTATATAAAGTCTATTTTTGTGATAGGTAGAGGGTCTCATTTGTTCTAAATTGTGAGAAAACTTGAAGTAATATCAAAGCTATAATATTTCTAGGAAAATGGTAGATTAATGAACTATTTCATAAATCATGAATTTTTATTTTTTCAAAACTTATCTTACTTATTATCACTCATTCAAGCTAGAACATTTCATTTTGAATGTCCTTTGATGTAGATGAAATATTTTGACTCTACATTCACTTACCACTAAGTACAAAGGAGTCAGTTTTTAACGTTTGGTTCAAATCAAATAAGTAGTCAAAAAGAAAGAATACACCATTTTGTGTAGAAGGCGAGATATTTGATGTCATGCCTTCGTAAAAAAGAGTTTCCTAAAAAAAATGTCTTTAGTGGGTTCTCTATAACTTGCCTAAATAAAAAAGAGGATCCTATCTAATCTTCTTACATAAGTTATTGATTTCAAATTTTATAAGTGAAAACATATGATGAAAACTTTGAGTACATTTGTAAATGTGATGGATTGAAAAATGTTTGATGAGTGTCAGGTGATTGTTCCAAATTTTTTTCAACATAATCTTTAACATCTTACTAAATTGCACAAGCTTTATGATTGAAATGATTTTTTGTATTTGTTTCTTGCTCTCACCCAAGTTCATGGTTTCCCACCCATCCTCTTAAAACTTCTAGTCTCTAAGTGAAATCAAGAAATAATATGACATTATAATGAGGAATACAGAGTAACACCAATATGTATTTTATCTGGTTGTTACTATATATCTTAGAAATTGTCTTGCTTCCTACATGTTAAGAAAAGTGTCATCTTCCTTAGATTTTTTCAGCATACTATTATTGATAAATTGCATAAACATCATCATTCATTTGTTGTCTTGGTTCTTGGTATCACCTAAGTTGTCTTTGTTTTCCTTGTATACTATATTTGTAAAAAATAGTATGGACATTTGAATATTTTCTATATATACTAATATTACATTATTGATTGTAATTTTATCCTATGGCCCCCCTTGGGCATTGCTCGAAAAGGAAGAGGTGGTTGTAGTAGAATCACATGTTCAAAAACAAGTAGCGAATATTGAGGATCAAGCTAAGGATACTATGGAAGAATATAATGACATTTATATCATAGTTGAAGAAGATGGGAAAAATAGATTGATCTTGTAGACATTTAATAATGGTGGAATGGATTATGATGGAAACCTATATGATTCCCGTGCTTTTGATATACATGTTCATGAAAGGAAAATTCAACCACTTTATGAAGGCTCAAAAACATCTCTTCCATTTATTATATTGTTGTTGGTCAACTTAAAGGTGGTGAATGGTCTGCAAAACACGTGTGGCATGACTCCTAAGATATGTAATATTTTTTTGTGACATTTAGTACTATATACATGATAAAGAAAATATTTTTTCCTTTACTTTTAATGTTAGTATGTTGATCATCATTTAATTAATTTATAACATTTGGATGCAATATGCATGATTAATATTATTTAGTTAATTAACAAATAATACTTTTTTTAAAGTTTTTGATTATTAGGTGATTTTTTGTTACCATTGTCAAATATTTTATCTCACACGTACCGAGATTTACATGCCATTATGAAATATATTGGAATGGTGTATCAAGCTATTCATGCATGTCCTAATGATGATATCCTCTATTATAAATTACATGTGTCAAAATACAAGGCAAAAAATGTGATGAGATTAGATATAAAATCGATAAAGTAACAAAAAAGGTGCCTCACAAGGTTCTTTGTTATATTTCGATAATTCCACGTTAGCGGAAATTGTTCAGGTGCAAAAGCATAACATAACTTATGGATTTCCATGCAATGAATAAAAGTGAATATGGTGTTATTTGAATACATATATATGAATCTTAATTTAGGAATATAGAGGAAAGGTGACCAAAGTTTAAAGAAGAACCTCATAATATTAGGATTTCATTAGCAACTAATGGTTTCAATACATTTGGAGAGCCCATATCCACTTACTTGGTGGGGCCCATTTTTGTTATCAACAATAACATTCCTCCATGGATGTTGATAAAGAGGGATCACATAATGTTTACCTTTTTTTTTTTTGACATCTAGCTGAATCGACAATGGAGGCGGTATCATACTCATGTTACACGGGGTTGAATCCCACCGGCTGCCACTATAACAGCTAGGAGGAACCCCCCATCCCACAAGGAACGGCCCCTCAGGGTAATATGAGACTTGAACCCATGACCTGCACAGCGGTACGAACGATTTAGCAGACCATTCACTAACCACAAGACCAAACCCCTGCGGGTGGATCACATAATGTTTAAAATAACATAGTAACATCTCATTTCTCTTGTTTGTTTCATATTTATATCTTATATTTTACTGTTACTCATATATGTTTAGTTATCACTTATATTTTGTTTATTTACTCATATATGTAGTAATTATGTATTGTATGTTCAATCAACTATTTAAGTACCAGGTCAAGTACATCAATGTATATATCAAGCCTCTTATCGATGGTTTAGTGGAGTTATGGAGTCAAACTATATCACTATGTATGATATCTTTAAACTCGTCGATGTACAAAGGGGATCTGAATTCCATGCAATGCTTTTACGGACAATTCACAATGCCTTAGGGCTAACACAATTCTATGGTATGTTATAACGTTACCTTGTAGTTTGGTAGTGTTTAATTTTATGAAGTTCATTTCATGTATGTTTTATAAATATTTTCTTCAGCGTACATACTTAATTTAATTCATATAAAAATTATTTCATCTCTTTTAGGTCTTAAAATAAAGGGTAAATTTGTTTGTCTAGTTTATGGTCTTAAGATGAAATACCGTCATTCAAGAAGCTTTGGAAATGAGGTGGTTGATGAGTATATGCACTTCATTTCTAAGAACCGTTGGTATCGAACTATTGTAAAACATATTTCCAATCGGAAAGAAGATATGAATTAATACCAAAGATACTGACACCTTATGCATGGAAGTTGCAATACAATAGGGTGTCTTAAGGTACGTATCAAATTGTTTATGTATATATATACATGATATGTTTGGATATTTATATTTTTAATGAATTTTCTTCATTGTACTAATTAACAGGTGTTATTGTTGTAATATATTTAACTATGATTCACGTTGTATGTCATCAACGCATTCATAATAAGGCACTTCCACAAGGAATGAAAATTTATACCCAGCAATTCAATAAACTCCTCTACTATGAGGACCTGGAAATTTTTCATTTGTTTGATACAATGTACATCAGGAAGAATGTAACAAAGACCTTATGGTGAATTTTGGATGGAAGGAGAGATAAATATATAATTTTCAATATTTGTAATGACATTAAGAAGGCCAATCCTACATTGAAAAGTGTGACTCATTCAAATAGTGATGGATATGGCCAAAATATAAGTGCCTTCAATGGTTATTGACAGAGCAACAAATAAATAATGTTAAAGAGGTTATTGAAAAAAAAAATTACAACTTAATTTTCTTCAAACATGAAGAATATCCTAACAAAGAAAGGTGAATTAGGTGGTGTAAATAATCGAAATTGGCATAATTTCATTAACTTAATTATTTTGGTGTATATATTTATACATTGGTGAAACATCTTGTTCATTTGTGTTTTTTTGTCTACTAATTTGGGAATAAATAATGATCAACCATTATTTTATGACTATATGTGCTACCTTTATCTCTCCAAGAGGACTTTGACAACAATTTCAAACAAGTTTTACATGATATTGGAAAATACATGAGGTAAGTGGAGATTTATGCACAAAGTTTAATTTGTTCAAAAAAATTTTGTACAACTTATATTTGACTACATGTTTTTTATTTTTTATGATGTACTATAAACTTTTTTATTGAAACATGTGATTTTCTTTATTCATTTGTCGATTATTTTCATATAAAGAGAACAATAAAGAAGATATAAGGTAATGGAGAAAATAAATTCCTTGCCTGATGTGGGAAATGAAAAGTATATACCTCTAGAATTTTTCAATGCACAAGGACACTACCTCATACACCAAGTCAATGAGATTGAAAAGTGTGGACTTGTACACAAAAGATCAATGTGAATGGCTAAGAGGCACTTGAAAACATTAAAGGCTTTTGTCAGACAAATAACACGTCACATGAGGGTTCTATTGTAAAGGGACATATGGTATATAAAACCATGGTTTACATTTAGCAATATAGTCTTGCAATATGAAAAAGTATTAATGTATTGGATCACATTTGGGATGTCAACTCGATGAACAAATTTGAAGGGGAGAACCTATTGGGGAAAGGTAGAATGAGGAAAGTGAGATGTAGGTAGATAATGGAGATTTATAATACATTTGACTTTTTTGTTTTTATCCATATCATACTTACTTAATTTTTATTCTTCCTATATAATCCATTATTATGAGGGTATAGCATGGTAACTAATTATATGTATATGTGAATTGTTTTATTTTAATAGAGTCGGTCAAGAGTGGGATGCAATAGATTTATACATTACGAACAATCTTGATTGGATCAAGATATGGATTGAAATATGGAAAGAAACTAATAATAGTAGGCTATCATGGTATTTTGTGTCTTCATTGGTCAAACAAATTCAACATAGGGGAGATACCAATCATACACAAAGGGAAATTGATTTAGCGTATGGTTTAAAATATTATTAAGAAAGCATATTCAACCATAATACTTAGATTTTTTTACAATTATATGAATGCATATGGCCTGTTTTTCCCTAAATTTGGAAAATTTCCAAGTATAAGTATGCTTATCAATTGAAAATGAATTTTTGGTGTGTTAAACATATTTCAGTTAAAACACCACAGCAAAAAGCGCTGTAGTGACCACAATTTTCGAATCAAAAGGTTTGATGAAAAGAAGGAAACTTATGATAATGGGATAACTGCATTTTTTTAGGATATCAAATGTTTCCTCTAAAGGAAAGAGTCATCCAGAAGTCTCATGTATCTATTACCTCTCATTAGTGAGAAGACTTGGAGGGTTTTTGGGAAAACTTGTTGTACATTCCATCGACAACCAAATATATGCTAAAGGAAACAAGAGCGATTACAAGCCTTGGAGTCGCATTATATTTGTTATTATTAAGCATTGGATGCTTCCTCGACTTGTCCCTCCTCTTGAAAAACTCTTCGTATTGTTTAGATTCCCACTCATTTTCACATAAATATTTGAGCCTTTTTCTCTTGGTTGTAAGTCTAGAGAGGTCTTCCTTCTTTGCTGGTGTGAAAATATTTCCTTGCTTGGATATTTTGTAGCTTAATCATTAAATTTTGAGGGTCTTCAAGCTTGAATTTGGATTTTGTAATTTAAATTTTACTGCCATCATCTTGTTGTAGGTCATCACTACAATTTTCATCTCTCTTTGATATTATTTCAAACCCCATTAACTTAATCTAATTTGGGTTAACATTTTGCATCAGGATTGGAGTTTAATTTGAGGTGTTTCTTTATATTTTTCAATGTTATTGTATTTTGTAGCAGGATACAAAACCACACTTTTAAATCCATCCTAGGATAAACTGAAACCACCTACACTATGATGGAGTGATTAATAGACCCAAAATGGTAAGTTTAAGTAATTTTCTTCCATTTTTTAAATTTGAATTTGATTTATTATTTGGATGCTTCTAAACATCAACTTCTTTCACTTCATTAGGAGATTAACAGGGTGACTAAAAATGACCTTCACTAGAAGTATATGATGCAAGCCCAAATTTTGAGCCAACTTAATCCATAATGCCTAGTTTTCTTTCCAGAAAGAGGTGCTTCCTTCAATCCATATATAAACCTATATATTAGGATATAAATCCCTTTATGAAAATATTACAGTGGAATATTTGATTGGGAGGATGCGAAAGGGTTACACATACAACCCCTTTCCTCTAGAACGAACACATGCCCCTCTATATAGTCTCAGTCCTCTAATTGTCACAAGCACATACCATTCAAAAACATATCCCCCAATATTAATTAGGAATCGAATCTATTTACATTTCTCATAGCATTGCTTTCATAGCTTGGATTTTCCCTTAAGCCCCAAAGGTTATTTTACTGATTGCAGTCATCCAACCCTTTCTTTTCTTTAAATAGCCACCAAATCCAAGATCATCACAATCCCAATATCACACAACTGCGTTGTGACCAATTCCCAATGCTCATGATCGGTCCTTATTATTATTCTACATCGTTACAACCCTTCTAGGTTAAGCCCTTCCTACCTTACACGCAGACTAGGGCCACACTTACCATGCAAGACTTCTGAAAATCCCCAATGTAAACCAGAAGTCACATAATTATAATGATTGGGAAGGAGATTCTAGGCGGGAGCTAACTTAAAGGTTTTGACCACTTCTACAATGCAACACATACAACATGTTGCAAGAAAAACACTTTCGGAATGGGAAGTCTAGGCGGGGACCACTATGTTGGTTTTGAGCTGCCTATATAAGTTCTACACTTTTGGAAAGAGGTTGTCATAATCAACTAGGGAAAAGTCTCTAGGTAGGGTCCACTTTCACATTGGCTTGGCTTAATTTGATTGCTCCATGTAGCCCGATGCATTTAAAGAGGGATGCAAATGAAACTTCTGGGATAACTCTTCAAAGGTATTCGTTCTAGGTAGGGTCCACATGCTTCAATAAGTCCAACACTTTAAGTGACATATCCAATCATTGCTAAATATATGCTAATTATTGAATCCCTCTAGCCTACCACTATCATTTGAAAGTTCTATCTCTCGACACTTTTAAGTAAAAAACATCCATCGAGACCCAAAAATGCCTAATTTTTGTGCCTATTCACTAGTCCTTATGCTTGTCCTAAAACTGTTTGTCATGGTTCCTCTACATGCCAATGTTTTCACTGGTCGCTATGATTCTTTGTCTATTGTGCCACTTTGAACCTTCACTGTAACTGAACCATTGATCACTTAGTTGATAAATGATCTCGACTTCCCAATAGAGTCTGGGAAGAATTAAAGGATTATTTTCTTCTCTCTTATCCAAAGTGTTATTTCTCCTAATATTAGACAATTCTTTTATGCTCTCTGTTATGCCTCTACTACGTAACTCTGATGAATTTTTAGTTTGATATCTTGACCTTTGTTTGTGATCCCTTCATTGACGCAATTTCACATTCTCGAAATTCTCTCTCTCTTGAGCTTTGAAAACCACATACACCAAAACAAATATACATATAGATACTACGATTACAATTAATAACAATGAATTGACATTTTGGATCCATATACTCAAAACATAGTGTCTTCATACATTATATAAAAAATTTACAAAAGGCTCTTAGCCTAAAATTACATCATTTGTCCCTCTCGGCCTTGTGGACTCTCTACTTTTCTCCTATGATCACCCTCTCCTCTCTCTAACTAATGATTATTCTTTCCTTTTTGGCTTACAAATATGTACATAAAGGATTATGAACTTTTTTTAGCTAATATCCAAAATTCTATCAAAAAATTCTATCTCTAGATCCACAAAATCCTCTCAGAAATCCAACTAACTCTAAAATATCTTTAACTCTCCCAAATACTCACTATACCTGTCATTTAGAGAAGATATGATTACATCAAACCTCACTTCAAATCATTTATGTACAATTATTCTATAAGCTTATGAAAACAAGTAAAATCAACTAATTCCACCCATGTAGGGAACCAACTCCCTTGGTAAATGAAAGACCCCTAGTCAAGTCAAAACACATTTTGTATTGGAAGTGGAATGCTCTTACATCAATATATATTTCACTTAAAATACTCTCTATATTCCTACCATATATAGCATAACCACTAAGGAATTTAAAGGATTATTTGGGCCCATATAAATTCATCACATTTTTTTTGGTCCTTCAAGTGCTCATTATGGCTAAACTCTTTAATATTTTCCCAAAGGTTTGATGTATTTCTCCCTCCAATAAGTACCAACTCTACCCTATATTATCATATTTCATTTGGAATCTCTTATATTACTTACATTGTCCAAAATAACATGATCATCTTATTATCCTCCATAGTCACATGGATCTACTTAAATCTGCTCCAAGTGTTGCTTACTTTCTCATGCTTAACTATATTTTAGCACTTGTAATAACTATCTTTTTTGGCTCTCACAAACCATTCTTCCAATGCTCACACCAAGGCCTTCATCACCAACTTTTTCACTTCATGCCAAATTTGAATAGGTCTCTATTGGTGTCATTTTAGGTCTTAGACTATAAAGTTTCCATCTAATTCTTTGAACTTCAAGAGGTGGAGTTCCTCCTAAAGATATTCTTATAAAAAATAAATCTTTAAGAACTACCTAAAATTCCTCTTTAAGAAGAACTAGATCTATTTTATTGGATTTAGGATCCATGTATTTCCCTTGTATATTTCAAAATTATCACAAAACCTAGATTTCATCTGTATGGGCATCCCTACTTGTAGTTACCAACTCTTCAAGGGCTCATGGAAAAATAATGGGACCTTAATGTTGACATAGAACTTATCGAAGAAATATTTATATGAAAAGAAGGGTGTTATGTGATAAATTCTTAGGATTGTTTTAAATATTGGAGCAGATGTTAACTCAAGGACTTCTCTTGAACATATGAGAGACACATTATGGAGCTGGTAGAATTTAATCCAAACCTATTGCGAAGGATTTTGATATGGTGTGATTAACCAAAGAGGCAAGTATAATTCACTACCCAATAGTCATGAAGATGAAGTGAAAGAGTGTCATGTTCAAGAGTGACTTGCTACCATTATTAGGTTCACTACCATGCTTTCCCAATTTCCCAACCATTTCTAGCTAGTACCTCTTTATTTTTGGAAAGCTTGAGGGGGATAACATATGCTTTATCTATCCTTCAGATAATCCTTCTGAGTATATTTAATGAAACTTGAGAAGGAGTGGTTCAGTCCCACCATGTTTGACAAGTCCAACATTGTTTGATGGTTTTATGAGTGCAACGATTATGTAACTTAACCTCTTTTTCATGTTTAACGAGTTTGAAAAAGAGGAAAAAGGAATAATCCAAAGGTTCATTTTTGTAAATTTTGCTCTATTGAGTCTAGAAAGGAAGAAAAAGATACTCAGGAGAACCTTTTAGTGTTGTTCAACAAAAGTATTCCTTCTTTGTAAATAGACTATCTGAGTCCAGAAAAGAGTTAAACTCATAATAGGCAGACATATTTTCATTTACTTTAATGAGTTTGAAAAGATAAGTGCTCGACAATCATTTCATGTTTTGGGAGTCTGAAAGGAGAAGAAAGAGAATGACTCTAGACGTTTCCTTTTTCATAGGTTTACAAAGCCGAAAAAGACGATAAAATTGTGCTCTTTCATCAAAATGATTTGTATTTAAATTAAAATATACATTATATCCTTTATTTAACTTTTATCATGCTTAGAACACCACAAAAATATTACATATATATACCATATGGTAAAAATTAGGTAAAAATATTAAAATAATGACTAATTGACAATAATTAATGAAAAGTAAATGCATTTCTTTACCATTTTCATTTTTACCTCTTGTGAGTGAGCCTTGAATGCATTTTACCCTCAAATGTTTGTATATGATTAAAGCCAATCTGGTGGACCATCTCTAGTCACTTTCCAGTGTAGTGAGTTCCAAGTAGAAATCTATCCTTTCTGTCCTTTTTCACGGCTTTTATTTTTCATTTGATGCAAATTTTTGAGATTTTTCAGTGATTTAGGGTCTAAAATTTCACTCTAGGCCCATCCATAACATACTCTCTCTATAAAAAGGTGTGCTCAATTTTCCTGATCTACATTGGGAAGAGCAGACCAAAGCACCTACCAGGAAGAAAAGTGCATTGGGTCGCTCTATCCATTGAAAGGTAGGTGCAATCGATGTAGTTTGGGAAAGAAACTTGTGTTTTGAGTTATATTTTTCTTGAAGTTTTTCTCAAGGCGAATTCTAAGTGTTTTTCTTGTGGTTTTGCAGCTATTCAATAGAGTAAAAAATGGTTTTAAGTTGGAGAGAAAGAGAACATGAATCTCACGATTTGGCTGCTGCAAATGACCCAACAACTATATAATCCCTAGTGAACTATGGGCTTCTTAATATTTTCTTGATTCCTGACATTAGAGCCCAACTTGATTTACTAGATTACTTGGTCAGAGCATGAGATATTTAGGGACAATTCTTTAGGATCATAACACATAATGTCATAATATAGGTGAAGATATCTATTTCTTAATATGTTTACCTTGAAGAGGAGCTCTTATCTCATTATCTGACATGAGAAGATGTGGTGAAACTGTGAATGACTACATAGCTACCCATTATAGGCCTCGTTCTCAACAAAAAATGATGGGAATATATAAATCAAAGATATCATTATACTTCCTCTCAAGATGATACTATTCACTATCACTCAATAGGATGGTAGTGCCTCTTTGCATTTGGATACCAAGTCCCAAATGCAATATGAATTGGAGTGCATAGAACCTACTATCTTCAACTGGTGTGAAGGGCTATTGGATAACCTGAAGGAACATGTAAAAAGAGGAAATGATGGATGCTTGAAGAACTTTTCATATGGTTCTATTTTGATATATTTCACTCTAGAGAGGATACCATTACTCTGACCTCAGCGGATCTCTTGTGAGCTTCCAGGACCAAGGGTTTGACGGATGAGGCAATGAGTACATCTCGTGTTTCTTCACTAGGGTGCACCTTTGATGAGTTTTACCCCTAGCTTGTTTCTAAGTATGTGGGTACAATTTACCATGATTGAGGACTATCCATACACTGCAGTTGGTTTTGGAGGAGACCCAAAGCTCATTTTACCTGAAGGTGAGATATCGGGTGACGTAGGTAAAAAATGTCACATTGAATATTTTTTTTATTTTTTGGATTTTACAATTTTTTTATGTTTGTAATGTATCATAGACTAACTATTCATTTCACATGCATATATTAGACCTGTATGACCACTACGCTTGTTTTATCTTCAATGACAGGGACAACCACAACTTGCACAGATTGGACTTGTTGCAGGGGCAAAGGATGAGATGGATGAGCCTAACATAGTCGAGACTCTTACCAAATTTGAGCATCACATTGAGGGATTGATGTATAGTGTGTCACCGACCAGGATAAATGAGATCCATATATTACTATTGTGGTACACTATTGGAGTGTTGGAGCGCATCAGTAGACCATTATTCAAACTAGCCTATGTGGTTATGTGTTATCGTGATCATTGTCGGGATTAGTTGACTAGGAGGCCTTTGAGCCATATTTTCTTTGCATGCATTTTGATATTATAAGGCGTGTGGCCATATGTGTCTTATAATTTTTTTGTAAAACCAAACTCTACATACAATTATCTATTGATGTTTCCTATTTCCCCTATTCTCTTGTTCAATACATGATGTTTATTGAATTATTTACATGTGTGGAAAATTTCTGTTTAAAACATAATTGGCTAATGTATCAGTTAATGTATTTAGATGTCTAGGAATATGTTGATATTGAATGTAATCAAAATGTCATTCTAAACGACAAACCCTTAAACACATGTGTAGCATCACTGGACATTGTACTGAATAAACGTTTCTTAAATATAGTATTATGAGTTATGAATCAATTCTAATCACTAAATGGAAAATGCCACGAGAAATAACATCTAACAATTATTCCATCACTGTGATATACTCAACAATATTATTAGTTGAGTGACCCATACAAATTCCTTGTAAACTCATTAACTCGCCACTAAGATCATATATATCCCACACTGTGGAGGAAAGGTTTTGAGTACTATGACTAGTGCCATTACCATAACCAACATATGGTTGAGGGAATGTCGAACTATGAAAATCAAATGTAATTCAATATAACATAGGTGGTAGGAAACTCTGAAGGAAACACACTGCAAACACACTAACATAAATATACAATATATATGTAGTGAAAATGCAAAGGTAACCTAGGCATAGTATTTTCTTAGGTACAACTCATTTCTCGTTGCACCAAATGGATTCATCAAAATGAATGAGCTCATAAGCCACTTTTTCAAGTATACGTTTGACTATACGCAGTCCTAGCCACATGAGTTTGATCTTCCCAACTCCTAATTTTTCAATTTCTTGATCATATAAAAGGACCAAATTGCCTTTAGAGGAGGTACGAAGTTAAACATTTTTTTCTTAATTTTCTTTGATGCATTTATTATGGGCCTCATTGGCCATTAAGGCATTGCATTGGGTTTCATCTAAGCAAACCAAATGAGAAAAATGCTCTTTTTTGTGGGATTTGTGGGATAAGCTTAATGGAAAGCTTTAAATATGCAATCTCACATTCAATCAGGAGAAGCGCTTCTAGACCATACACCAACTAAAAGGGTTTAAATCAAGTCACAATTTGAGCAGATGTTTGATATGCCCATAAGGTGGAAAAAATAATAAGTTGCCAATTCGTCTTATCAATCCTTATCATGCGTTGTGACATCATTTTCAAAACCTTATTAATGGATTCTACTTACCCATTGACCTATGGGTAATAGGGAGTTGAGTTTTCATGTTAAAGGGCCAACTTGGCAGTTAGTTAATATTGAAAACGTTTACCATAGTCTATAACGATGGCTTGCAACTCACCAAATATGTAGATGACATGGTTGGAAAGAAATAATGAAGTTGTTTTGTCACTGTCATTGTATGTAGGCATCGTTTCGGCCAATTTCGTAATATATTCTACAACCACGATAATGTAGTTAGTCCCCTCAGTCGAACGAGGTTTATAGGTCATGAATTTAATGCCCCATTTTGAAAAGGGTCCAAAACCGATAATAGGATGCATAGGAGTAGGTGGAGCATGGCGTTTGTGGTTATAAACCTAGAAAGTATGACACTTTTGGACTACAAGAATGCAATCTTGAAACATAGTTGGCCAAATGTAACCAACTCACAAAACATTCTGGGCAGTGGCATAACCTGACATATGTCTGCCACATGCTCCAACGTGACATTCATTCAAAGATTTCTTAGCCTCCTATTGAGTGAGGCACTATATGAATATTGTATCGATACCACAATGATATAGAGTGGCGCAAAGTATAATATAATTTTGAGCTCGGTATTGAGTGCATCATTGATCAAAGTGAGAGGTGTTAGGCCATAAATTTTAGGTCTGGAGATAGATGATGATATCTCCATACCAGGGTTTGGAGGAACCAATTAGAAACAATGACTCATCAGGAATATAATCGCCATAATAGGACTTAATTTTAGATGAGGGAGGGTTGCAAATCAATTCAACAGACTAAGGAATTACTAGATTTGGATTGGATGAATTCCAAATAAAAATATTGGAGAATAACAATCGATTTGGAGTATTTCCCCAACAATTGATATAATAGAATGTAAGTCATCATGTTGCAATCAAAAACTACCATAGCCTTATGAAGTAGAATATAGTGGCCAAATGTCTCAACAAGTTCCATAAAAACCAAAGCTAAATTTTCGACGTGATAGTATTTTACTTCAGTTTCATTTAAATTTTGACTCAAATAATATATAGGATGTTCATATCCTTGGTAATATTCTTGGACGAACACCATTACAATGGTGGAAACAGTTGTAGCAAGATATAGGAAATAGTCTCATTCATAATTGGGGGAATACAACAATGATGCTTGAACTACAACATCTTTCAAGGCATCAAAAGCCTTTTGGTTTGTATCATCACAATGCAAGGGAACCCAATTTTCCAATAAGCGAGTAAATCCTTTCATAATTTCTACACAGTTTAGGATGAATCTCCGTAGAAATTTAGCCTTCCCATGGAGGTGTTGTAACTGAACTAGTGAGGAAGGTGCAGAAAAATCAAGAATTTATTGTACTTTCAGTGGATAGATGTGAATTCCTTGTTTTGACACAACAAACCCGATAAGTGTACTAGATTGGAAAGAAAATACACAATTCTGCAGATTTAATCTTATCTTGTAATGCCTACAACGTAGTAAAATCACTCTGAGGTGCATTAGATGATCCTCATAATATTTAGATCGGGTAGATAAATCTTCCATATAAGGTTTTACTGTATGTTCGATATCATGGAAAGAATAATTCATGTCCCTCTGGAAGGTTGTGCCAGCATTATTCAAACCAAAAGGAATTTTACAATAGGAAAACATGACCCATGGAAAAATAAAAGTAGTGCTATGTTGGTCCGAAGGGAGTATCTTGATTTGATTGTAAGTGGAAAAGCCATCCATAAATGAAAAAAAGTCGCTTTTAGCATAGTCATCAACAATTTGGTTGATGAATGAGGCTGGATAATTTCCTTTAGGACGAGCATGGTTAATATCCTGATAGTCAATGCATACTCGAATCATTCCTTGTTTCCTCATCACAAGAACTATGATTGAAACCCAATCGATGAGAGTTACTGGTTAAATAAAAAAAAAATGTAAAAAGTTTTTCAATTTATGCTTTGATCGCAATAACTTCTTAGGGTGAACCAAACATAGGCATTATCTAACTGTATTGGGATATGGATAAGTTTAAATTTAATGTACCACAATATTCGAATGAATACCTGGAATCTCCTCATATGTCCAAGCGAAAACATCCAGGAATTATTGAAAAAGGGATTTAAAAATATCAACCTCATCAAGAGAACACGGTGCACCAATATGGACATTTTTAATAACTATGCATTTAATTGAAATATCAAGAGGAATATCTCTTCAATATTTTCTATGTTCTTCTTGAAATTTACATCGTGAATGGATATGGAATCCTTAAATGCCTTAGTAATATTTGATGAATAATCATCTCTAAGATTATTTTCAAGAATTTCATGTAATGAGTGATGATGATTATCGTCCCATGGTGCTTCATCTAACATTATGATTTCTATGATGCTTTCATCGGTAGAGAATGTATCGGTGAAATGGTTAAAATATCAACCAAAATCTTGGGAACGACAAGCCTAATTTATTGAGGAATTGATATCAAAATTTGTCAAACAGGATGAATAAATGTCTTCATATTCCATCTCAATGGGATTGAGCCATTGATGGTCACCAAATGTATAAACATTAGAAATTTTGGGTATTATCGAAAGATCACATGAAATAGTACAAGAGGAAATCATATTAACAAGGGCGACCATATTAGGAGTGTCAGGAGGAGGGAGTGAAAAGTTCCCATTAAGGATGAGTCTTTAAGCAATCCTATCCCAACATGTTTATAAGGACATGGGGATTCACCCACAAGTGGAATGATTTCAGTAGTTTGAGAATTACCAGCAAAAAAGGCAATTTGATCGATGATGACCACTATGGTCCCCAAGTGAGGGAAAGAAATAATCCTAAAATAGGTTGAGATCACAACTTCCATGGAATAAATCCCCGTCTGACCGTACAAAGATGCATCTATAACTTCAACCTCTACTGAGACCATTTTTCTAGCTAATTCTACTTGCAATGAATCTAAAATACCATAAGGTTTGAAAACTCTTCCATCAAAATATTTAAGATTGGTGGGTGATTGATTAAGCTGTGGAGAACAAATAATTTTCCAACATGAAAGTGACATGATACTAGTCAAGGCACCTTCATCTATGATGGTTCGGTGAATATTTTTACTTCGAATGACAACCTTAATCATGAATTCCAATTGGTGCAAAATTTTAGGAGTATGGTTCTTGTGATTAAAGACAAAAATATTCGGATTTGAAGGATATATCCCTCCGATCATTGTAAGTAAGGACCTATTTTTGGAAGTGTAGTTTTGCAACACCACAAAATTTGACATAACAAACGGAGTCATTCATGATAATCGGTTTTGTAAAACCAGAGATTCCGGGTTCGATCCACAGTATGGGTGCCAAGTTGTTATGTGGAACATTCTCTTCTGCAGAAAAAAAGGAACTCCCTAGATCTAGTGGCCTGATCTAGAAACAACAGGGGAAAAACGTCTATGTTTCCTTAGATAAATTATAACATGGAAGAAACACCTACCTAGAATCTATATTAAGCCCTCCTCTTCTCCTTGCTTGTAATCTCCAAATCTAGCTCTAAGTGCTATAAATGGAACTTGTAAAAGGAATAAAACAAGCAAGAGAACTACATTATCCACATAGCATAAACTTATTCCTCTAAGAAATGAGTCAAAATCCATTAAAATACACAAGCATCAACATGACACAAGTATAGGAAAATAAAGTGCTTTTGTACTAATAATTGAAGGATATAACTAAAACCATTTATAAATGCTTGACTTTGTACATGTATACCAAATAATCTTGTCCTTCCTTGCCACAAAGAAAGCCTTCAACCTTAACCCTAATGAACCAATGGATGATTATTTGTTAAGCTCAAAGTAGCATCATCATGGCACTAGTAATATCTAGAATTCAACCAAGACTCCATGTGAGGCAACAAATTTATAGGGTAAAAGTGGAAGTTTAGGATTTACCAACCTAGACTTGAGATCCACATATGAAGGAGGATAAGCTCTAAAGATAAGAGATAAGGCCTATAGAGTAGGAATTCGAGATCTCTATCAAAGGTCAATGGTTAAAACCACCTTAGAAGCTTCTAGAAGGAGAAGTTTTGTAACTATTTTTTATTTTTCCTGAAATTATAGAACCATTACACCTTCAAAGGAGAGAAGCATGTGCTTATCAGTGCAGGTGCTTAATTACGCAACTTGCAACCATTACATGTGGAGTGAAGTTCAAAGTGCACTTGGGAAAAAACATACTTTCTAATCTCATTGACCTAGAAACATAGACTTTTCAGAGAGGTAATTCTTAGGGATTTTCTAAGGGATAATGAGAAAGTGTTAATGATATTGAATAATCCGGTTTTCATTCCATTTCGGTGAAGGGGAAAAAAATGTCTTGTAATAGAGAAGTTTTTGCGTTAGTCACCAGTCACAATGCCTTTCCACAGTATCCCATATGGAGTAAAATTTGGTGCCAAATCTTATGGCCAAAGATCGCACATTTTCTTTGGTTTGTAGTAAGGAAAAAATTACTAATCTTGGACCAAATTATCAAGAAAGTATATAATGGTCCTTCCGAGTGCATGGTTTGCAGGACAGAGGAAGAAAATATGGAACATATTCTTAACTCTTTTTCAAGAACATAGGTGTTATGGGATCATATGAGGATCATCTTTAGACACCTAGATAGATCTCCAAACAACCTCACTCAGACTATAGAGCAATGGAAAATATCTCTTTTCAAAAGCCCAATTATCAACAGAGCTTGGGTTTTGGTGTTAGGGATCCTACTATGGACCATATCGAAAGGTAAAAATAATATAATTTTAAAAAAATAACGTGTCTAGACTACCAAGGAGATATGGAAAGTTACAAAAAGGAATATGAAGAAATCGATACTAGTAGAAATTTGGAGACATAATGATTAGAAGGAAGAGGGAGAAGAAGCCCAGATACTTGAAAACCTGGGACTTTCACAAGGTATAACCAAATATTCCCCCAAATCATTAACAATCGGCCAAAGCGATACCCCAACCACCTTTAGACCTCCTCCTGAAGTCATTGTGAAGATTAACTTTGATTGTGCTTCGAAAGGAAACCAAGGGTCAATGGGGTTTGGAGGAATTATTAGAGATTCAAATGATGATCCATTTGGATGTTATGTGGCATAGTATGGTACCACTTATGAAAATGTGGTAGAATCCACTGCAGTAAAAAATTGATCCTATTGGTGACCCGACTTCAGATTCCAAATATTCAAATTACATAGGACTTGTATTTAGTCATCTCGACTACATAGAAACTCCTCTAGGGTTTACCTCCAAATAAAGTTATGAAAATCTGGAAGTTAGCAAGAGAGGCCTCTCAGATCCAGAACACTCTAAGGACCTTTCCCTATGTAATTAATTCTCATATCCATCACTTGAGTAACAAAGTAGTTGACTAGCTAGAAAATTATGGATCTATATACTCCCATAGAGATTTCACTTCCTATTGGACACCATATATTAAGGAACGAGACAAAAATAAAATCCTTAATATTCTAGAAAAGGATATCCCCCCCCGATGGGGGTGAAAGATGGTGGAAATATGCATTCAGTTAGATCTAAGGCTCACCCCACATGGCGATAGGTGAATGCAACATGTTACTTTTTAGAGTACATGGGATTAGTACCTTACCATTCTCGAGGAACGGTGGTGTATTTGGATTTGGGTTGAAATGGAGATGGGAATTATTTCCCTCCAATAAATGCAAGGAAGAATGGTCAAAGGTTTTTTCATTAAGAATGTTACAGGGTGCTACACTGGGGTGCCCTATAGACCTTCTATTTTTCACCAAGTTAACTGCATAAGATGGGGAGGGGGATTCATGGATGGATGGACTAAAGTCGTAAGAAAACTTGTCGATTGGGATCCAATAACTTGTCCTATCCATGCAAGCTTCTGCAACACGGTATATTGGCAGGAATAATTTATCATTTGGTTATTTCCTTCAATAAGAATTTGATTTTAAAGAACTTTGTTGGGGGAGTGGTGTCGATAGTCATCCTTACCTTCATTCCCAAACCTAGAGGTATTAATTGGGTTCCTCATTTTTGGGATTCCCAGTGTTTAGTTAGGGTGGATTTGTCTCTGGTGCTTTTTCTTTCTCCTTCGCAGTGGATGGTCTTATGTCTCAATTTTGTTCCTTATATGGGTTGTTTGGAATCTACCATTATGGGTTGAGTGGTCTTATTTATATGATAATGTGGCCTTTACTGTGGTAAGGGTCCGAGGCAATCATGTTCTCATTCTTTATATTTTCGGGAGGGTGACTGGTTGGGTGGTTGGGGCTTACGAGGCTTGAAGTTGGCACCTCTCTTAGTGGCCCTCCATCTTTTCTTGGGATTCCTTCTATGTAGTGTGGGCTTTGAGTGTGGATATTGAAGACCCTAAGAGGTGTAAGTACCCGTGCTTAGGTCTTTAATTATGTTTTTTGTTGCCTTTTCTTATTATTTCATTGCTCATTGGGTTTGGAGGTGGCTACAAGAAAATTCTCTCGTCCAACCAAGATGATGGTGGAATGATTGGTTTTGAGTTAAAGGGGAGTGTGGTATCGATGGACACAGTTGAAGGTGGTCAACATAAGAGGTTCATATACTAGGGCATGAGGCAATGAGGCCATTAGGTTCAGGTAGTCACAATGATCTATCAACGAGGGCATCCTTGTTGCAGAGGAAGGTTGTTACACAACATTTTGTCATTGTCCTTGTACTCCCCATTCCTTGATCCTAGAGGACCTCTACAGTTAACCCGACATGCCTTCCCTTCATGAAGAAACTCCCATTGTGTCCCTCTTCATGAGCAGCACAATTCCCTTTTGCACCATTTCCCCAAAATCTTCTATTTTTCACAGTTTACAAGACTGGCTCTAATGGCCCTTGTCCTACTCGCGTCGATATGCAGGGATTGACACTATACCTAGTTCTGATCGGAGCGATTGAGCTTTGTTATAGTCACATCGATCCTCTGATGGAAAGTTTTTTTAAAGAGTTGAAGCTTCCAACTCTAGAAGATTCGTAACAGAAGTCTGGTAAATGGTTTGGCCTGATGGAGTCAATGATGTTAGTTTGGGATCCTTTCCCCTATAAGGATGGACCTACCTCAAGAGATAAGACCTTCTCCCATGAGAAGAGGAACCATCTCCCATTGACTCATTCTATATAAACCTCCATTTTTCCCAAGCACAAGATAATGATAATGTTGGTGTGCTAGTGCTAATTAAGTTTGGAGTAAATAGCAAGCTATTCATAGTTGTAGCTCTCTAGTTGTGTGAGGTAGAAGTGTGAATTTGGTTTGGTATGAAGCCTAAAGGGAAGAGCCTTAAAACTATCATTGTTGAGGCCATCATGGAATGCTAACGGAAGTGTGTGGGAACCTGGTTTTGTTGGAGGAGAATGACAATGTTGAGACAATGGTTGTAATCTCTTCTTGATTTAATATATATGCAATTGTTGATTAATTTCCTACATAATGTGTCATCTTACATGTTTATGTATTAATGTTTCTTTACTTGTTAAGTAGGTTGAATTGCAATTTGTCTATTATCACGGTTGTTGATTGTTGTTGTTTACTTGTTTTAGGTGTTTGAAGAAGGAAACGAGAGATAGTTGGAGCAAGCAAGCAAGGTCACCATCAAACGGGATAAGTGTACTAAGACGTAGGCCCTCTTAATTGGTTCTAACCTAAGGAAATGTTCCATAGAATGTATTGGTTGTTTCAAGGTCCATTATCAGGCTAGAGGAATTGTTTGTGTCTGCACTCATAGTTTTACTTCACCACAAAGATGTCGTGGGAAACTAGGTGCACAGGCCGATAAGGGGATGGAAATCATTGAGGATGAGGTGGAAGGTTTCATCGGGGAAGGAAAGGTTTCCTACACCCAAAATCCTTCACCTAGTCATGTGGAATAACCATCTTCTTTGCACACAATTTCAAAACAACTTCGATATATCTAGGCCAACCTGGACATTCTATTAGAGCATAGGTACAAGGATCAAATTGAGATCGTGCAATACATCAATGATGTGTGGTTCAGTCATAATGAGATGATGGAATAACTAGCTACCATGAGATGTAGTCAACACCAAAGCCATGAAATAATGGATGAAATTGAAGCACGCCTGACCCATATTGGCTATGATATACATGAAGATCACGAGAATATAGATAATTTGGTTAACTAATCTCATGAACCCCCTCCTTAACATAAAATCTATATTTTGTGTTCTAGTTTTGTTTGTTTTTTGGTATATATGGTCATTTTGTCCATGGGACACATATTATTACTAGGTTTACCACTTATGTTTTTGTTCATCTCTTCTGGCTAGCAAATATGGTCAGAGTGAAGTGGGGAGAGTCGAAGGCTACCAAAATGTAATCAACTCTGTTTAAATAATATTAGGAATTTATTTTTTTAGAAAAAAATATAACTTCTTTCAAATTTTAAGCATTGTATCCTATGGGGATGTCAATAAAAGCATCTCAAAGATGATGGCGATCTTCCCTAGAAATAATTATCTCCCAATCATCAACAAGGTTTTTGTGGTGATGTCATCATAATTTTCATGGTTATATTCATAGTTTGATCGATGTTTCTTTCCTCAAATTTATTTTTTTCCTAAGAATATTCTTTTTTGGTGGCCACATAAAAATGGTTAGAGAGCTTCTCCATGTCTTCTTTAAGATTTGTGGTACATTCCTCATTGAACTATACATCTTGCAGGTGCCCATTCTTGGTGGTTTCACAATCTTCAAAGGATAATTCTATGCCCTATTTTGGAAAAATACACATATCATCTAGACCATCAATCGCTAATTTACTAATACACATATTGTAATGAAGATTCTATGTAACATTTTGACCATCATCTTCATGGTGGCCTTCATATTCTTCTGATTCGAGGAAACTTTCTTTAGTTGTGACAACAGTAATATCAACTCTACTAGGATAATATTACCATCATATGTATCATCATTCCAATGCTTTTTCCATGTTCATTATTTGTAATGTATTTATAGTCTTCGAAGAGATCAACAAATCGTTCCTCTCACTAGGATTCCAACAACTCCTGATATGGATCACCAAATTTATAAAACCTTGAGTAACAATTCTTAAGGAAGCCTTCAATTACAACTTTAAATTCTATTTGGAATATAATATTTCTTGATCCATTCACCAATACTTTGTTTGGTGCAAATAATAAACAATTTCATCATGGAATCTTCATTTCTTTCCTTGAATTTTGAGAGATGCTTCGTAAATGTTAGAATGTGCAAGAAAATAGAAAATGCATCCTCTTCAAATACTAGGAGATACTTGCCATCATTAGGTGGATTCATATTGGTTATCCTCGAATTATTTTCATATTTCGTGTGGGGAAAGATACATGCAAATCATGAGGATACATATTTCATTCATACATAAGTTCAATGGTGAGAATTCAAATTTGTAGTTCCATACTTTTCACAATGGAGTTTCCATGGTAATATGTAAGATTTCTTCAAATCATGCTTGTCTCAACATCTTAATAACAAAGTGTTCAACTTCTTGAAATAATAGAGACTTTGTTCTGCCAACAGAGTCAAGTGGATGGATAGATTTTTGAGATTGAACTTTATCCACTATCATATTCTAGGAACTATATTTTAACCATAACAAATTGTCAAAAATTATACAATAAAGTAGCTTATCGAGAAAATTGTTGATGTCTCGAGTAAAAAACCCACTAGAACTCATAGGGGACCACTATCGCCTCACTAATTCTCTTCTTTCTTTTGTCTAACTCAACTCTAGCACAATCACGGTTCTTTCCAAGATTAGATTGTTAGGGCTTGGTAGTTCCACAATTTGAGGTTGAATGTTTCTATGCCTCATTATAAAGGTCATGTTAACTACTAGAGGTTGAAATAAGTTCCAATGACATAATCAAGGAATTACCTGATAATCATGTAGAGGAAACCCTACCATAATTGTTTAAAGCTTTGTTAGGAAAACATGTAATGAAGCATAAAGTACTAGAATGTTATTTTTCTAAGATATACTTTTGTTTTTTGGAGGGAATATGGAATGAAGGAATCAAATATTCTAAGGTTTTATTAGCGTGATAATTATATCGAAATGAACAAGAGAAAATAAACTAACATATCCTAGGGTTTGAGATGGAGGTTCTCAAATTTTATACAAGATTAAGGGAAATAAAAAGTTATGTTTGGTCCTCAAATACTTGGAAGAAGGGTTTATCCTAACAAGGGACTATGAATCTAGTACCAAGTAATCCAACTTAACATATGATAATTCTTCCCAGGAAACAAAATACCAATAGAAAGCAAATAAAATAACATACTTCACCATACATCATCCAAGATCTACCATAAGCATCCATGAAAAATATCATATCACATTACAATTTCATGAAAGAAAATTTACTAAAATTATCTATCCATCACCAAATCATGAGAGAGAAAATACAAAATTTTGAACATCTTCAGGCATTTTTCTCGAAGTCAAACCATGACATAAGGAGGGGAAGTGCATATTTATTTAGAGACAAGGTGCTCAACTTTTCTCACATTCAAATGTTATTTTTCTAGAATAAATTCACCTATTTTAGAGTAAAGAGGAGGAAAGATTCTCTTCCTTAATTAATTAATCTAGAATACAAATCTTTATAGGAAGCCATTCCACATGTATAAATTTAAGGGGAAATAATCCCTCAAAAGTGATCCTAGTTATGGAGGGCATTGGTGCAAGGTCTAGTCTCCAAAGGCCCTTTAGTGCTAGTGATCATTCAGCGTGTCTTCCAACCTACCTTGAAAATCCTATAAGGGGAGTAAATTTCTGCAAAGTCCTCCTCCATATGGGAAAATGAGTTCCAATATGCTTGACCCTCCCCTATTGTCTTCAAATAGTTGGTCTCTTATATATTCCAAGGAATTTCCACATGATACCAACATCAACCCATCAAGAAAGAAAATTTAATGTCTCTCTCATGTATGGATGTATGGGATTTTGAGTTCTCATGCACATCTTTCCAAGTATCTTCATGGGAATTCCTTCTTCAATGAGTAATGGATGCATCAATTGTGAAATGTTTCTATTACAAATAAGCTCATTCATGATTAAGTTCTCCTTTAAATTATAGAAATGTGTACCATATATGGTTGATGTAATAGGATATACGGTGCCACTATTGAGTCTTTGTACTATTTGCAAGTAATTATAGTTTATTAGAGTCTAGTTAGTCAATTGATTGATCAATAAAGACAACTAGGAATGCACCTCTACAAGTATAGTTAGGGACAATAGCTTGATGAGATAGTTGAATTCACGTATATTAGATGGTTAGTCGATGGTTGAGTCATAAAGAAGCTTATGCTTAATTTGATAGGTGAATTTTAATTTTGATATTAGCTACATCACTAAGATTTAATGGGTAGTCGAGTAACCGCTGGAATCCAATAGTCAAATAGAGTAGTCAAACAAATCATATTCGATCACACACATGTAGTCAACTAAGAATGTCGGCCAAAGAGAAATCAACTACTAGTTAAATTGGTTGGAAAATAGTTAGGAATATTAAGATTCTTATAACATTTAAGAATTATCTTTAGCCAACTGTACTAATTTGAGAAGCTATGAATTAGGGCTTTTTGTGCTTATAAACAAAGAATGTTGTAAGGATTATGAGAGATGGTGAATGATCATGCTTGATAAATATTAGGTGATGTATGAGATCATTGGTCCTAGGCATGGAAGGAGGTCAAAATCTGTTGTAGTTGGGCTTTGATATTCGGTCAAGAATATAAGAGAAATGAAGCATAAAGTTTGATGATTTTACCAGCTAAGTGTTTCCAAGGTAAAATATCTCTATATTCTATGAATATTTATAGTGCACCTTCATTTATTTTCAATTCTTTAAGGTTTGTCATACATATTTAAATTCTTATGTTAGTTGATATTTTAGTCTAGTCTATATGTCCACTAAACTCTATATATGGAATTTGGTACATGAAATACAAATCAGGTTCCTTAAGTCCAACATATGGTATCAAAGCTCATTTTGGATCTCTACTATGAAAGGTTGTGGATATTGAACCCAAATCTATTCAAAAAATATTTTTTTATTTGTTCAAGATAATCCTATTCAAGTGGGAATCATAATATAGAAATTTAGTTAAAGAACAATGGCTAGCGGTAGAAGAATTCAGATTGAGAAGTTTAATGGCTAGAATTATGAGCTTTCTAAGGTTAAAATGGAGGATCTCCTCATAGAATGACAACAATGCATCATTTTGCATATAGAGCACCCATATCTAGCATGTCATTAGAGGATTTTGAGAAGCTTCAATAAAAAGTGATGGGTGCAATTCAAGTTTGTCTTGCAGAATCAACATTTTTGAATCTCTCACATGAAGACACTACAAACAATATATAGGATAAATATGTAAAATTATACTATTTGAAATAATTTGTCAATAAGTTTTTTCCTTGAAATAAATCTTACCTTTTAAGTATTAGAGCATGTGATTTAGTCATAGAACGCCTACATACATTCAATTATATGGTCATATGAGCTAGTGAGTGTTGATATTTCTATTACAGAAGAATATAAGTGTATTATTGTATTCATGTAATTTATTATGCTCATGGTATAGTCTAATCATGCCTATTGGGAGTAATAAGACCACATTAACTCTTGATGATGTGGCCCCTTAGTGAGTGTTGATATTTCTATTACAGAAGAATATAAGTGTATTATTGTATTCATGTAATTTATTATGCTCATGGTATTGTCTAATCATGCCTATTGGGAGTAATAAGACCACATTAACTCTTGATGATGTGGCCCCTTTTCTATTATCAAAGGAATTGTGGACAAGGAAGATAGAAGGATTGATCAAAGATGAATTTTTGGTAAGAGGTTGATTGGTTGAAGGTGCTAACTATAAGTTCTCCAAATGGAGATATAGGTCAAAGGGAAGATATAAGTCTTTCAAAAATTCTATAAGAAGATGTTGGAAATACAGTAAATTAGGGCATTAAAAAAGAGAATGTAAGTCAAATATTGTTGAGCAAAGCAAGGGATCAAATGAGTAGTTAACTAAAGGGAAGAATTCTTTATAAAGAGGATGGGATGTCTATTTAACTTTCAAAAGTACACATTTAGATCAAAAGGAAAGTTTCATTGACTCATGAGCATCTGATCATATGAAACCCACACTGAGTGCTTTTACGAATATGAAGAATATAATGAAGGGACTGTCTATTTTGGGAAGGTCTCCACAATCGATATAATTAGTCATGGTTGAATTTGACTAGTGCTAGAGGATGGTTACAGTAGAACATCATCAAGAAGTTACTACATATTCTAGATTTATCTAAGAGTATAGTGTCAATAACTGAATGGGTGATGTAGTTATGAATACCATATTGAATAACGATTCATGTAATATAGTTTGTGGCATGAGATGACAAGTGTTTGGATTGGTACAATGTATAAATTTCCGGAGCAAGTGTTTTGTATTGATAGTATAGTCGTTCCTAAAAGTAACATGTCAACCTCTTATTCAATAGAGGATACCATGATGTGTTATTAGAGAATTGTGTACATTAAAAAGAAAGGGGCTTGAGCTATGAAAGAAAAGTCGTGGAAAAAAATTATATTTTTAACTTAAAATTTGGTTTCCATGAACAATATATTTATGGGAAATTCAGTCATGTTAGGTTCTGATATGGTGATATGAGGGAAAATGAAATTCTAGAGCTAATCTATAGTGATGTATTTGGACCAATAATAATATTTATTCTAGGTGTATCCACATATTATGTTTTCTTCACTGATAATTCTCTAGGATTACATACTTGTATTGATTGAGAACCAATTCTATGTTTTTAAAGAAATTTTAGGAGTTCAAATCTCTTGTAGGGAATTTGATGGCTGGGAAGGTAAAGGTGCTAAGAACTAGTAATGGATATGACTCTTTGTAAATAATTTTAGTATTTCTATTTGTAACATGGGATAATGTGCCAAGAGACTACTCCATACACTCTTAATAAAAATGGAGTCAGTAAGAGAAACAATAGGACATTGATCAACAAGGAAAGTAGCATGCTTAGTAATGGAAGATTGGCATAAAAATTATGGGTAGAGGTAGTAAACACTTCTTTTGACCCAATGAATACGTCTCCATCATCAACATTGGTCAAAAACACTCGATATAAAGTATGGTTTGCTAAAATTAGATCACTCACACATATCAAAGTTTTTGAATTTATGGAAATTTTCCATCTTCGACATGAAATGAGGAAATAGTTGGATAAGAAGGTGTTCAAGTGTATTTTCCTCATCTACAATGATGGAATTAAAGGATACAAGCTATGGGATACGCTGACAGGAAATATAATTTATAGCCAAATGTAATATTTAGTGAAGTTCGGTGTACTTCCAGGATTTAGGAGACTCTAGGATATAAGGAAAATAAAATCTAGTGTTTAACTTGAAGTTGGAAAAAAGTTACTCAAATGATTAATTCAGTCAGTCAAATAAGTGGAAGGTCAAAATATGGTTTTGAGGAGCTTTGTCCAAGTAATTAAAGAATCCAAAAGGTATAATCCACCTAATTTTTAGTTTTCTCTTTTCTCTATACTCCATTAATTACTAACTGAGGTCAATCAAGGAGGCCGACCCAACAGAAGGAAAAATCTAGTTGAAAGTAGTGAATAAAGTGGACTATTAACACACGAATGATACATGGGATTTGGTAAAATTAATAAATGGGAGGAAGAGTATTTCTTTCAAGTGTCTATTCAAGAAAAATTTGATTGTAATAATACAGGTCAAGAAGTATAAGGCTCAACTAGTGGAAAAAGGTTATTCCCAAGTTAATGGAGTTAACTTTGGTGAGATAGTTTCCATCTTGTAAAGTAAAATTCAATAGAATATTGAAGTTTGTTGTTGCAAAATTTGATCTATAGATAGATAAATTGGATATAAAGATAATGTTTTTGCATGGTGAATTGGGCGAAGAAATCTACATGAAATACCATGAAGGCTTTTTAGTAAGGTGTAAGGAGATGCTAGTTTGCAAGCTAAGGATGTCATTTTATGGTATGAAAAATTACCTAGGATGTGGTACTATAATTTTAGCACATAAATGCGTGGATTAACATTTTTGTGAGAATTAAACCTGGTCATTTTATATATCTAAAGTCAGAAGGAAAGTGCTTCATATATGTAGTAATTTATGTCATTGACATGTTGTTCATTGCAAATGACACATATGTATTTAGGTAGTGAAGATGTAGTTTTACACCAAATTTAACATGAAATATCTCAGTCCTACACATTTCATTCTAGGAATGGATATCAACAGAGTTCACGTACTTAGGAAACTATAGGTAAGTCAAAGAAAGTATATTGAGATAATGCTAAAGCAATTTAATGTTCGTGACCATAAATTAGTGAAGGTAGCAATTTGTATTACGCAAAAAATAAATACTTATAAAAAGTCAAATAAATAGAAAAACAAGAGGACATGGCCAATGTTCCATATGCAAGAGTTATAGGTAGTCTGATTTGTCCAATGGTTTGCACTCAATACTCTTATGTAGACCAAATATTTCTCACAAAATGGGAGTATTGAGTAAACACGTGAAAACACCTAGACAAACACATTGGTATAATGTGAAAAAAGTATTCAAGTATTTGCATCGCAGAAGTGTTCTTGATATCTACTACCATGGATGACATGAAGATGTTAGTAAAAAAATGTATAATTATTTCTCAACACCAACTAGGCTACTGATTTAGATAGTTGATTTTTCCTAGAAAATATATATTGAAATTGTTAAGCATAACTATTAGTTGGATAAGTGAGTGGAAGTTGGTCATGGAATTATCAATGATAGTGGTTGAATATATGGAAGCCACTCATACAAGAAACAAAGTAATTTGGTTTTCAAAATTACGTTTAAATATTGGGTTTTCTCAACAAGTAGTAAGGATAGCTTGTGAAAACCATAGTGCAATCTTCTTGGAGAATTTCTTGGCTTACAATTAATGGAAAAAAAATATTGATGTGTAGTTTAATTTCATTAAACACATGGTGGTCAAAAGGAGGAGTTAATCTCGTGGGCCTTGGTTCATTAAAATCATGGTATTAATAGTTCCCTAAAATAATACAAAAAGCGAGATAACGTTGATGTGTTTTACACTTTTTAGTTAATCTCAAATGATTGGAGTTTAGTTGGTTGATTGAATCTTATGAAAAGACAACTAGGGATGGACTTGAACAAGTCTAGTCAGGGAGAGTAAAATAGGATAAAAATTTAATGAGATGTTTGAAGCCAAATTGATGGTTGAGTCAAATACGATTTGATAGTCAACTCGGTAAGTCAAACGCCAAGTTAAGACTAGTTAGATCAATTAAATTCAACAATTAGTTCAATATCCAACATAAATTGATAACTAATTAGAGAATTTAAAGGTATCATAGTCAATCACACACATAAAGTCGACCAACAATAGTGGTTGGAGAGATCATAGGATTCCTAGGATCTTGGACAATGATCTTCAACCACTTGTACTAATTCAAGAACTTATGAAATAGGGTTGTTTATGTCTAAAAATAGAGGGTAATACGAAAATAATGAGAGATGAATAATAATCACAATTGGTAGATATCGAGTGATGTATGAGAACATTGGTCTTAGGTATGGACCAAGGTTAAAGTTTATAGTAACATAGATTTGATATTTGGTGAAGTATATAAGAGAGACGAATCTTAAAGGTTGGTCGTTTTTCCTAGCTAAATGTTTTAAAAGTAAAAGTTATATTTTTTGTGTGGTTATTTATGGTGTTCCATTGCTTATTTTATGTTTTTTATATTCTTTGAGGTGAATTTAAGGATTTGTGTTATTTCATCTTCTAGACTAATTATATGTTTCATAAACACTATATTTGGACTTTGATGTCTAAGTTATAAATCTTGTGCCTTGATCCTTATGTTCTTTAGATTCTTCCATGTGAATTTAAAGTCTTATGTTAACTGAGATTCTACTCTAATTATATGTGTAGTCAACTCTATACTTGGACATTGATATTTGAACTATAAATCATCTTCCTTAATCCCACCAACCACATCCTTATCAGTGCTCCAAGCTAAAATCTATCTTTCAACCAAAAATGTATAACTAGTGTGATGTCTCCATAATATTCCATTTTTAAAATAAAAGGAGGGACAAGAAATATTTCCTAAATTCTAGTATGACAATTAATAGGCCAAAAGGTTGAATACAACCTTCACCAATTAAGCTATATGACTCTCAAAATTTGACTCTCATTCAAGTTTGATTTGAGGGTATCACCAAATCAAGAATTTTGGTTGAATCATCAATAATTTCAATAATATTCATTATTACCATATACATATACATATCCACACACACACACACAGATATATATATATATATATATATATATATATATATATTATATATATATATATATATATATATATATATATATATATATATATATATATATATATATATATTCAGCCACATGTACTGATTCCAGATCCATGTGTTTATAAATAGAACATGATGTAAGGCTAATAAGGGATGATGAATAATCACAATTGGTAGATATCGAGTGATGTTTTAACACATTGGTATTAATTATGGACCAAAGTTGAAGTTCATTGTAGTATAACTTTCATATTTGGTTGATTATATAAGAGTGATGAATCTTATAGGTTGATTGGGTTTCCTAGTTAAATGTTTCCAAGGCAAAAGTTTCATTTGTTTTGTGAATATTTAAGGTGTTCCATTGATTATTTTATGTTCTTTAGATTATTCCATGTGAGTTTAAAGAATTATGTTAACTATACTTCTAGTATAATTACATGTCTAATCAAATCTATCTATGTACTTTGATATCTAACCTGTAAATCACGGTCCTTCATCCCAAAAACCACATTGTTATAAGTGCTCGAAGATAAACATGTAGATTTTAACCAAAAAGCATAACAAGTGTGATATTTCCACAATATTCCATTCTTTAAATAAAATAAGGGTAAAGAAATAGCCCCAAAATCTCGATATGTCAATAAATAGCCTAGAAAATTGAATAAAACCTTTACCAATTAAGCTATATAACTCTCAAAGTTTGAGTCATTAAAATATGATTTTAGGTTAGCCTCAACTGAAACATTTAAGTTGGATCATCAAGGTTTTCATTCATTACTAACATTCATATATATATATATATATATATATATATATATATATATATATATATAGATATATAGACATATATATATATATATATATATATATATATATATATATATGTCTATATATATATATATATATATATATATGCACGCACACACACACACACACACACATATATATATATATATATATATATATATATATATATATATGCACACACACACATATGTCTGAATCAAAATGAGTGCATCACATTCAGCTATGAAAATGTTAGTGGAGAAAACTTACTATTTTCAATCCCACCATTCAAAATAGAACCATTACAAAAATATTTTTTTCTACTATTCCTTTTATTCTCTAGGGAATGTAGATGTAATGTAATGTATCGAAACTGCTATTTAATAACTTTTTTAAAGACAAATTAGGTCTAATCACATCTACATGATAAAATTCATGTCATGGATAATAGGTTTAAGAATTGAAGGTTTTCATTCATTACTAACACACACACCCACACACACACACATATATGCACACACACACACATATATATATGCACACACACACATATGTCAATCAAATTGAGTGCATCACATTCAGCTATGAAAATGTTAGTGGAGAAAACTTACTATTTTCAATCCCACCATTCAAAATAAAACCATTACAAAAATATTTTTTTCTACTATTCCTTTTATTCTCTAGGGAATGTAGATGTAATGTAATCTATCCAAACTACTATTTAATAACTTTTTTAAGACAAATTAGGTCTAATCACATCCACATGATAAAATTCATGTCATGGATAATAGGTTTAAGAATTGATTATACCACCTTTAGAAATTCAAGACAATATTCATTATTTATTTCCATCATGTAAACTATATCAATAGAACCTTTATTTCTACCCAAGAAACACAACATACATTTTCAACTAGTATCTTGGCTCATGGTAATCATTGGTAGTTCATGTCTTAGGAAGCATTGCCCAAGTTTAACGTTCCCATCAACACCATTCTACATATACCATTCTCAATACCTATAGGAAACCTTTCTTCCTAAGAAATTTGTAATAAATATAATTTCTCATGAGCCTTCTATTTAGTAGAAAATTTGGATTGAAAAGAATTTATTTCGATGCACCATAGTCTTCCCCATGCACGTATTTATGGTTGATTAACTACAACTAGTGGAAAAATTACTATAGAGACAATATATCCAATACTTCAAATAACCTAATAGTAACACACGAAAAATTAAAATATATGTATATTTAATGCCACTGAAGCATGTGCATCTACTTTGGTTCTAGCATAGGGTTATACATAATTATTTCTTCTCTTCTTATTGATAAACCAAGTGACGACCTGATGCCTAAAAATAGATGTGGGACTGATGTCATTATTCCCACTGGGTTGAATGAAATATTAGTCCTGGAAGCTAATTTCAAAAATTGGGACCATAATTTTATTTCATGGGTGATATAAATTGGTTGTTGCATCTACCAAATACTTTTTCATCATAGAGTTCAACACTCTATCCAAGAAAATTATGGTATAAATGAGTTATACAATATTATCCACCACATCATGCATTATAGTTTTAACGCATGCATATTTCATACACACCAAACTCATTATGTCTACCCCAATGTCAAAATAGTGAGAAACACAACTAACTTAGATTAATTATCGAGTGTCTAAAGGGATGGACAACATAATAGTGAGAATGAAGTAAGAGGATTATTCTTTAAGATGTATCCTATCAATTTCACATTTTATAATAATGGAAAACAAGTGTGTGGAAAATGAAAAGGGTGTTATGTAGTGAGGCAACCCACATAGGTGGAGTGATGTTTATTAGCTTCCATGTAATTCAATTCTTGCTAGGTGGAGTAGAAAGCATAGCTAGGGGAAAGATATCTAAAATATATAATTAGGGAAAAACACTAGTCATTGCATCGAACTTGGAGGAAAAGTATGACATGTAATGTTAGAGAAGTGTATACCTATGAGAAATTATATATGTACGCCTATGATATGTCTCTTGGTTCCCTAAGGGGACTTCCAATTAATGTATGCACACGTGAAACCAAAGACCTAAAGTCAAAATATCGATGATAAAAACACTTTTGAAGTAAAATAAATAAATAATGGAAGTATTAAGATGACATATATTCTTTTATGAATTGATGATATAGGGTGTCCCACTATGCCATCTATAGTTTTTTTTGTTAAGAATGAGAAAGAAGTATGGGCTTCATTCTCTAAGATGTAACCTATCCATCTCAAATCCTATAATAGTGGACAATATGTGTGCTAAAAATTAAAAAGGTGCTATGCGATGAGGTGACCCATGGAGGTGGAATGATAGCGACTAAATTCCATCGAATGAAAGTCTTGTTGGGTGGAGTGGAAATAATTTCTAGGTAAAAGAAAAGTAAAATATATAATTAAGAGAAAAAAATTGGTCAATCCACCGATCTTGGAAGAAAAATATGACATCCAAGTTCAGAGAAGTATATACGTATCAGAAAATGTCTATGTGACCCTATGAGATGTTTCTTGGACGCCCTAAAGGGACTTCCAATCAATATATGCCAACATGAAATTGAATACCTAAAGTGAAAGCATTGATGATAAAACCCATTTTGAGGTAATCAAATTTGATAACTAAACTATTAAGTTGACATATCTTCTATGATGAATTCATGAGATGGGGGTCTCAACATGCCTTCTAGATTTTTGCGCTAAACATGTCACAAGTGTGTGAAACAAAGATAGGTTCCACTGAGATCATGGATGCAAAAACTATACTGATTTGTGGGTCACCAACATGTAGCGCTACGTCCTTATATCGAGGAAAAATTTCAACATCGAAATATGATAAGTGAACAATAGATGAATTTATAAAAATGGCTATATAAATATAGTAGATGTGTACATATTGATGAGTATTGGAGTCTACGAAATAATGAGATCCTGAGAAAGGAACTCCCTAAAGGAGGTTAGGGAATGAAGAGTTCCCATAAAAGGTACTTCTTGACCAAGGCCAAAAAATGACGGGCTACTTTAAAATGAATTTCTCGAAGGCGAATAGGGAATGGAGAATTTTTCCAAAACTAATCGTTTCATATAGTCCTTACTTAATAATATTTGTTTTTAATATATTAATAAATTAATATTATAATTTAAACATTATTGTTCAAATATTATGTTTTAAGCCTTTTCCATGGTCTGTCTCTTCGCCTGGTCTGATGATGAACCACACTTGTTGGTTCGAAATGCGTTGGCCAAAAAAATTCTCTCGTGCGATTTCTACCAAAAGACTTTGTTTAACTAAAAATATTATTACATCAAAATTTAAGAAGAAATTGTGGGTTGATAAAGACTTAGTGGTAAAAAAGAAATTATGATATTATAACGAGGAAAGCAAACCAATATAAAAAATAAAATAAAAAAATTATGTCTTGACTAATATTAGGAAGAAAATAAACATTGTTAAAATAAAAAACAAATCCTCATGAGTTTCTTCATAATAAAACTAGGTATTAGCAAATTCTTATAAAAACATGGGATGAAAGAGGGTGTCACCTTTCCAATATTAAGAGGGTTGAATATGAAAAGAACTTTACCTTACATTGTCCATTTGATACTCATTTAATTTAGTTTTTAAAATATTTGTCACACTATCAACCTTATTGATCTTTTTAAGTCAAGAAAATTATAATGATTTTAAAACACTTCTCTTAATTCATTTTTAGCATAGAAATAGAATAGTAAAAAATTTTAAGTAACCCTTAATAGTCAAATATAACATACCAATCTTAATAGAATACTTTCCCACTCTCACCCATTTAAAATGTTTATTATCAAATATAATATGTTCTAAAAAGGTTGAGATGTCTTCTACTTAATATTTAACATATTATTAGAAAAAAAACAAAAAAATATTAAAATATATATATTTTCAGCCATCCAAAAACCAAACAAGTTATATCCACTCCACTCCCTCCTCCTCCACTCCCGTCCCATTATATAATATAAGAATAAAAACACAAAAAATTATTAAATAAAACATAATACAGTATATTCTATTCATGATTTCTTCACCATTTCTATCCCAGCGCAACCGAATCCAATCCATACAAATAAAAAAGGGGTAAATTTTATTTTTAACGAAAAGAATTAAATGAAGTGCAATCATACGCTTCAAAAATATTTAAACTTAAAAATCTAAAATAATCTTATTAACTACAAATATTTCAATCATAGAAAACTAAACTAGAACTCTATTTTTTTTTTAATTTTATCCTTAGAAAATGAAAGTGCAATAAATAAAATCTGAATTATTTTTAAATCTTAACCACAACAAATTACTCAGTCTGGAGCCATCCTAGAAATGTATTTTTTCAGAACTTTGCCCATTCATTGATTTCTGTACTACCAAAACAAAGCAAACAAATCTCCAACCAGTATCCCTTGCCCCAACCCTAAACATCATTGCATAGTCTACTACGTTGAAGGCATTCACGACAACCAAATAACGACACGATACTGGTAAATGGAGTGACCATGTTCGAGACAGAATTTTGCCAACCGAGACCAGTTGTACCTCTTCTTCCCGATTGCTTTCCTGTTAGCACAGTATCTGTGCATATTGGGAAGAGACATTCTTAGTGGCGCTGTTTACCGGAATGCCGGCAAGATGTACGGAGGGACTGGAATTGGAGAAAGCGTTTTCCCGGCAATGGCGGCAAGCGCGTGCTTTCGCCCTCTTGTCGAGGAATCCATCTGAAACTCGCACGCGTCACAACTCCCGTGTCCAGACTACAAGAACTGAGCATCCAATATCCACGGTGCCATTGACCCATTAATAAGGCAGTTGTCCGACTTTTTGAAAGGTTTTTTGGCGGTTTTTCCGGTCGAAATCCAGCAGAAATTTATTGGAATCGCAAGTTTGATAGCTAGTTTCTGCACAATGAAAGTGTTCCAGGGGTTTTTCATGGTGCTGAATCCAAATATGCAGTTAAAAAACCATTTTAACTACAACAAATCAAGATTTAACCTCAATTTCTTCCGCCGGATTCTGTCACCAAAATCTCCAAAAAATCACATTATAAACAACTCCATTAATAAGCAAAGCTTTATAGGATCGATTGTGTAATTGCTTAAATCCAATGGTTACTTATTAATAATATTGGTTGCAATTATTAATAATATTGGTCGCCAAAAAAAGAGATAGCACCAAAAGTTATAGCTGTTCCAGTTGTTATTTCGCTTGATGACACCCATGCGACTCTCATGTCCAGGACCTGCATTGATAACACCCATGCGACTCTCATGTCCAGAACCTGCATTGATAACAATACATTTTCTTAATCCCAACTGACCGTTACCACATAAGTTATTCCCCGTGCATGGTGTTCCCCGTGTGAATAGTTTTGTCTTTCTACCTGCTTGGGCGTCCACATACTGAGGGGTAAATTTAGTTGGATGGTTAAAAATAGTTAATTTAGTTGGATGGTTAAAAATAGTTAGAATTAGGCAAAACAAAAAAACAAGACAAAAAAATTAAATTATTTTATGGTAAGATTTTGAATTGAGTTTTTTATTTGAATTGTGTTTTTATGATGGAAATAGATTCAGCACCATATAAAATCTTTAGGTATCCAAAATATTGAATCATGTTTATGATGGTGAAAACAGATTTAGCACCACAAAAAATCAATAAATATCTAAAATCTTGAAATTTAATAACTATAACCTGAATTTGATAAATTTATAAACCATTCCACATGTGCATCTTTGATGGGAGTCTCAACGTCCACAGCAAACTAAAGTAATTAAATGATTTTGTTAAAAGCTTGGTAGGGTTTTGTTTGTTGGGAATTTTGGTGAGCAAACAAATATTTAAATTTTTAAAAGTTTAAAGGTTTTAATAGATTAAGATTTTTAAACTTAATATATAATGAAACTTAAGAAGTTTAATGTAAGAATAATTGTGAAAATAATTGATATAAAATATGCATTAAAATTGATATAAATATGTATATAAATAATTTTTTCAGTAAAACTTTTTAATATTTTAATTTTAATTTAAATATAGCTTAATTAAATTAAAAATTAATAGACTTAAAAAATTTCATCACAAAAATAAAACAATTAATTAAATATTCTATTGATGAAATCACCAAAATTAAGATATATGATTAGTTAATATTGTTTATATTAACATAT
The DNA here is from genome assembly GCA_031772625.1 of Pinus tabuliformis. Lineage (NCBI taxonomy): Eukaryota > Viridiplantae > Streptophyta > Pinopsida > Pinales > Pinaceae > Pinus > Pinus tabuliformis. The sequence goes on along the minus strand of CM062818.1, from coordinate 1,441,601,865 downwards.
ATACACTTTAATATGTGTGCTTATTTTTAAATTATATATAATTTTATAATTAAAATTATATTTTTTTTAAATAAGAATAATTCATTTTAAATTGAAAATACTTTTCAAAAAATTATAATCTACGAAAATAGAAATAATAAAAAAATAAAAGAGTTAAATGAAAATGAAATAGAATTAAAAACAATATATTAATAACTAATAGAAATAGAAGTTACTAAACAACTCGTAATGATATGTCAACCAATAACCTTTGAAATAAATAAATTTATATAATAATAAAAATAACAAAAATTGAATTTCCAATGTTAAATTATAAATAAATAGAAAAAAATTGTAATAGACTATATTTTTATTATGTATGGGAAAATATTGCACCATAATTCTTAATATAGATAATGAATTATGCATGTGATAAAAAATGTACTTAAATGTTTATGTTTTGAGGATATGAAAATGAATCCATGAGAACATTATTTGAATGTTTCTATTTAAAGGTAGTGCGTAACACCCTAACATGACCGATATGTATATATGTACATATTTTCATTAGGCCAATGAGCCGAGATGAGTTGTCCTATACCTTACATGCTTATCTTATATATATATATAATTATATATATATATATATATATATATATATATATATATATATATATATGTTATTTTATGGCAATGAGCCTATCAGCTAAATGACCATCAAGCCTAGTTATATAAATATGTAATCAAACTTTGATATTTATTAAAGATTCAATAATACTATAGACTAAGTCAAATAAGAGAAATGAGTGCCTATGAATCCATGAGTGTGAAAATGGGTTAAGGGTTGAGTCAAGTGGTCATAATCCTAACATCCTAAGCCAAAAATATTAACATAATTTCTCAAAGCCTTTATACATGTGTTATCTTATGTTTCTAAGGAGAGTTATGGAGGTCCACCTGTCATTTTTGGCACATGCACATAGAAAGTGAGGATTGAATATAATGTTCCATATATTCATTTTTCTCACCACTTGTGGGGAAATAGCTGTTTGGAGATGGCTTGTGACCTTGTGTAAATATTTATCACTCAAGTACTAGTTGGATTTAGTTATGGCATAACATTTCCTAGTTCAGGGCTTGGTGTATACCTAGAAACTCTTGAGGGAACTTGAACTACAGGAACCATAGGCCTTTAATACTCCTTATATTGTTTGTGGCAAAGTTCCTAAAGGGTAATGGTATAACCCAAGTGACTATAGTGCCAATACAGGGGTGCACTATCTTGGATTATGTAGGATGATGACAGATGGAAGACTGTAGGTTGGTGGTTGCTAGAGTCTAGTACCTTGATATGACATTTTTTGATGCTAACTACATGAACATAGTGGATTATGGGTGATCTTTTCACTAGTGGATTTATAGTCATAGTTAGAGGGCAATCCTTTGGTGAGAAATTTTGAGTAGTGAGGTATATATCTAGGAAGGACATTTTAGATATGTAATAAGTTGGCGTTTTACAAAAGATAAGTGTTATGAATCTATTTTAATACCATTAATGTTTTTTAAATTCTTGTATTTACATGTTATTATGTATCTACATGATTACGCATATTTAGATTTCTTATATAGTCTTGTGATATGTTGCATTTCATGATAGAATCCATTAGGTCTATATTACAAAGCACAACTATGGTACTGGAGGTATTTACATGAAGAAATTGTATTTGGTATGTTGTCAAACATATGGTGTCATTGGAAATAAAAAGAATTTGCTTATTACTACTGCAATTTTGGGCATGTCTATTCATAGTGTCAAAGGTATATGGAAAAAACATAGAGAACATCTTGGAAGTTGGATTCATAGAGATAGTAATGCAACCCATTAGGTGTCCAAGTGTGTTACAAAGTAGTGTCACATAGAAGGTTACAATGCTTGGGACATATGGGCTATAATTTATTACATGGAGGAAAATATATTGGTTGCATATAAAATGCTCAACAAAATGTTTCAATTTCATAGTTGAAAAAAATCGTTGGATCTAGATATTGTGAGTTGGCTTACTGGATCATGATCATCCTCTAGCTTTGGATTTCTTGTATTTAAGCTGCATAGTTTACCTTTGATTATTTCAAAGTGTAAAGATAATCTATACCATTGGATTATAGTTATCCTCCACTGTTAGGTATATTAGAGTTGAGTTACCTCATTAACAAGTATACAAATCTAACTCTAAACCCAATATCCATCACTGGATCAACTTGATATTAGAGGTAATTTGTTGCGATATGGATCAAACATCTCTAGGTTTACAAATGACCGTGGACCATTGATATATAGTATATTATTACCATTACACTTTTTGAGGGTGAAATTCGTGCACCCTTCAAATGAGGATGTGCAGTGAGACTTCCCCATCATCGTTACTAGTAAGAGAATTGCACATCGAATTCTATTAGAAGAGTTGAGGCCTTCCCATGCCATCAATGGACAGAAAGGTTACATGATAACAATGGAACTAAGTTGGGGCTAAAAGGAAGAAAATGTTGGAATAAATTCATTACATAGGTGCAAAGTGTTAAAGGAGAAGCATGCATAGTTAGGTTCATGTTCAATAAGAACTAAAGGTTATTACACTTGTATGAACATATTGTTAAGGTCTTGCACAATGATATTTCTTGTATACTTGTAAGCTATTTCCAATTAGAGTTGTGGATGAGTTTAAGCTAGTATAAAGGTTATTGCACTTGTATGAGCATATTGTTAAGGTCTTGCACAATGATATTTATTGTGTACTTGTAAGCTATTGCACATTAGAGTTGTCGATGAGTTTAAGCTAGTATAGGTAGGAACCATGGTAGCAACAAATATAGCAATCCCATACAATTATCTTAATATTTTTTTTGTTATTAACATCTAGGGAAAATTTTCATTGCCAATTTCTAAAGAAATAACAAATATGGTTCAAAGTGAGATATGTCATGTATCTTGTGATAGGTATCTAAGGTACTAGAAGATAGATGACAATTTTAGTTTTAAAATTGAATATGTCTTATGAGGTATGAAATGAGAAGTAGTTGATTATAGGTGAGCCTCTTAGAGTGCCAAGTGCCAAAAAGTTGCACTTAAGCATAGATGTCCTAGTAGATTACTACATCTAATACTATGGAAATGGGAAGTTGTATCACTTATTTATTTGGAAATGGGGTACGAGACTTGACGCTAGACAAAGTCCTGATGCCCAAGGTACCTAGCTATTCATCATTGTCAGAAGTGGAACAACTCAGAGGGGGAATCTAGACATAATTGTCAGTTTCGAGGCTGGGTGGTGACACCTTCCAAAATAAAAATTTACGTGCATAACAAGAAAATAGATAAGTAATATTACCATGTCAATCATTATTACTAGGAAGGGATAGACTGCTTACTGTTAAAGCAGAAAGTACATTGATAGACTAGACTGTAGTAATTAACATTTATTGATTTCAGAATAGAGTAGGAAATACTATCTTTGATACCATGCATTATGAGGAGACATTCACATATAACTGAAATATGCAAAAGAAGCGAATGTACTAGTTATTGGGAAAGATATTTACAATAGACAGTTTAATGATTAAATTTAGAAGAACATGCTAAGAAAGAACATTAAATCAATATTCCTTTCTGGTCTTTCTGTATTTTCTATAACACTGGATTTGCACAGTCTGTGGAAAAACACACACAATATACAAAATATCAGTTCTTAGATTGCACACTAGTAATATTTCTTTATTAATGATAGAAGGAAACATTATAAACATAATCGACAATTATCCTACAGTTTATGTTGCTTATAGCAACAACCTAGGGTTTATTGGCTCTCAGATGAGTTCGGGAAGGAACTCACCAAGAGCCAAGTACCCAGGTATTGTTAAAACCCTGAACCTCTGAACTATTAAACATCAACTATATTTAAATAGAAACTGAAAGACTTCATTTAAAGAACCCAGTATCAATAGCCATAACATAATAACACAATCGAATGGTTTGCATACAAAACCCTTAAAATTAATTCATTAAAACTGATATGACACAGAACTGTATCTCATAACCAAAAAAATTACTAGAAGTTGAGATACCGTGACGAGCTTGATACATCAGTCTAAATATAGATAAATATACAAATCTTATGCCAAGAAATGTCCTGTAGATTTCCACAGAAGAAATGCATGGAATTAAATAACCAGTCCAACTACTGTGTTGGAATTTCAAAGGCCGACAATTTCAAAATATCATAAATACAATCTTTATGAAAAGCACACACTTCGGCCACAGCCTTAAACCCTATCTATAGAGATTCCTTCAAACCCTCTATCATGGAAAACTGTCTCGAAGAGCTTAAGGCGTAGAGAAGTTCAAAATCCAAACCCACCTGGGAAACAAAGAAAGAAGCATGGTTTAGTAAGGTGGTCACATTACAAATGCCCCATGCTGAATGAAGGATTTGAGGCATCAGTGGGCTTACCTACATAGTAAACACTAATAGTGAGAACCCGAAATATTGCAAAATCTTGATTCCCATATAAAAACCTCGTGACAAATTGAAGGGGCTTACTTGAGTGGAAGGAGGGCATCCCTCGAAGCAGCTGTCGAACCTGTAAATGTACCAACTAGTCTCAGCATAAAGGAAGTGCAGAATAAACCTTAATGTCAATACTATGAGAAAGAAACAATTCTTACCTCTTACTGTTGTGCAATCGACCCACTCCACAAGGATTTTGGAATCCATGTCGTAGCCATTACACCTATTCCAAAGTGTCCCAAAAACCCATCAGACATCGTCATAGATCACCAGAGTGCACCTTAGCATCGATAGAGGAATCTTAATGAAGAAATGTTGAGGTGATAGTAACAAGGGGCTTGCTAAGTACTTGGAGTTGTGGACACAAGCATGAATGAGTGATGTGCTAGGTCACCATTGCAAAGCGAAGAGCTGAATTGGGACACAGTCAAATGATCCTCCCTCATCGCTGAGAAGGTCATTCAGCTCCCCGCCAAACCTGATGCATCAAGACCATAGATCTAAACTGATCCAACGGCAGATGGAAAGCTAGGTGTAGTACTTCGAGACCTTTCAGAGCAGCTGTAGTTAAGGGAATTAATGCTGAGCCAAATGGATAGTAAGGAGATGAACGGATATGACAGGAAAGGACCTTGAGGCTCCCCCACCTTAATGAGGAGGGGCCTGCTCGAGGTCAATCGGCTTGAGGAGATTTATTGCAGGTTACAACATGGCAAACTACATGGAGGTCCAATGAGAAGACCCAATGGAACCACTGTGGCATTAAACATAAGCCTTAATAAATTCATGCAAGCCAAATGTTTGATATAACATTAATAATCATGTATGGGTTTTAACATATGAAAGAGTGAGGTCCTTTGTCAGATTAACTACATAGTTACATTACCAAGTAATTTTCTTTTTTTAGGAGTTAAGGTTTTTACAAATCATATGAGAGCCCAAGCTCACATACTGAGACTTTGGGTTATTTTAACAGTCAATTAAGCTATGATACTTTAATATTGATGAAAGAAAATAAACTAAGTGTGGTTGAATATGAACACACACAGAGAGAGAGAGAGAGAGAGAGAGAGAGAGAGAGAGAGAGAGATTGAGGTCAACACCAACGGTAAGATGTGGAGGATCCTCAATTGTCGAGCCAACTAGAAGTGCCTTATGTGGATGCCAACCCAAAACTATGCGTACAACTAGGAGAAGAATCTCAACAAGCTAACACTACCCTACTTGAAACAGTGAAACAAATTACGGGTAGAGATGATGGACCTAAGGACAAACAATGAATGGTTAAGGCAGGAACATGAGTATATCCTTAAAAGTTTGTCCAACTGAAAAAATCAGTTGGGACCAGACCCTAGTAAAGAGAATAGGGAAAAGACCCCAACTTCCCATCATGGAGAAGATAATGCAGAATCAATGGAAGGCCATAAGGAGGAAGAAGAAGGGCGTTCAGATAACGTTTCCGATCAAAGGAAGACTAAAAGACAGAAGACACAGTTACAAGGTGAGTTCAAGAAAATCAAATCGTCATTGTTTGAAGGAGAATATGATGAAGCCACAAAATCTTGGCTGATAAATATTTTTAGATTTATGAATACATTGACAAACTCAAAGCACAACTGACAATTTACCAATTATGGAGAAAGGCCATCCTCTGGTGGGAAGAAATTAAAACTGTGAGAAATATTGATGAGGAACATGTAACGTGGCAAGAATTCCATAAACATTTTAAAGATAAATATCTAACAGAACGTTACTATGATGAAAAGGCAAAAGAGTTCCATGAGTTAAGATTGGGATCCTTGACCATGGATGTAAAATAGTTTACTCCCCTGTTGCAATATGTTCCATATATGCAAGAGGAAAAGGCTAAGATTTAGTGGTTTAGTAGCAGTTTGCCCAACTTCATGAAGAAAAAACTAGAATTTGATTATCTTAGAACAATGGATGATGCAGTACGAAAAGCCAGCATCTGTTATGAGTAGATGAAGCAGAAAAATGGAGGATATAAAGGAGATATTTGCAAGAAAATTAGGAACTTACAACTAAAGAGGCAACAGAAAATCATAAATGGAAGAAATAATCAGCAAAGGACTTTTAGAAAATTTTGCAATAAATCCGCCCAGAGCTCAGACATACACCGAGAATAGACAACCTGAGGGGGTTAGCAGAATGACTACTGAACAACCACTAAAGCCACCATTGCAATGCTGGGGATGTGGGGAAGTGCATTATTACAAAACCTGCCTGCACTAAGCTCGGAATGAACAACTTTTTAACATGTAAGAAGCATTTATAGTTGGAGATATAGCAAGGAGCATGCCCAAAATTAATGCTTCCTTGGATGATCATGAGGTGGAATATCAGCCCACCATGATCGAATATGAAGGTAGGTTGCTGATCAATTTTTTTCTACTTTATTTGATCCAGGTGCTAGCCTAAGCTACATTATTCCTAAAGTGGTAGAAAAATTTTAGCTACAAAGCAGTAAATTTAAGAAGTCTTGGCTAGTTAAACTAGCCACTGGAACAAAAAGGAAGGTGTCTACCAAAACAAAAAACTGCCCTATAAAAGTTTCAAGAAAACCCATCTAGGTTAATATGAATATCCTTCTTTGGGTTCATATGATGTATTAATAGGGATGGACTGGCTAGAAGGTTGTTGGTCCAAAGTGGATTGCAAAGAAAAATCTGTAAGTTATCTTACAGACTCAGGACAACAAAAATAAACTCAAGGAATAAAGAAAAATATCAAATTACGCCTTATTACAGCTAACCATCTCAGAAGATGCATAAGGAAAGGTTTTCAAATCTATGTTGTCTAGGTAGGGTACATCAATGAAAAAAATAAGATGACCTCTTTAGAGAATATTCCTGTAATTCAGTTTTTCATAGACGTGTTCCCTAATCCATCCCTGGATTTCCTCCAAGGTGTGATATCAATTTTACCATTAAGATAGTGCCTAGAGAAGCCCCTATTTCGAAATCTCCCTACCATATGAGCATTCCTGAGTTAAGAGAACTTAAAATGCAACTTCAGGAGCTATTAGATAAAGGGTACATTCACCCTAGTGTGTCCCCTTTGGGAGCCCCTGTGTTATTTGTATGAAAAAAGGATGGAACCTTAAGATTATGCATTAATTATCATTAGCTAAATAAGTTGACCATAAAGAATAAGTACCCTTTACCCCATATTGACTATTTATTTGATCAAGTGCAGGGAGCTAGCATGTTCTCAAAAATCAATTTAAGGTCTGGTTACCACTAGATCAGAATAAAGGATGAAGACATTTGCAAAACTGCATTCTGAACTCGTTATGGACATTACGAGTTCGTGGTACTGCCTTTCAGCCTTACCAATGCTCCAGCCACTTTCATGAGCCTAATGCATGACATTTTCTAGCCATTTCTAGATAGATTTGTACTGATTTTTATCGATGATATAATAATCTATTCAAAAAGGTAGGAGGAACATGAGGAACACTTGAGAATAGTATTGCATATTTTGCAAGATAACCAACTGTATGCAAAGTTTAGCAAGTGCAATTTTTATAAAAATGAAGTCCAGTACCTAGGCCATGTTATATCAATAGAAGGAATAGCAGTGGATGCATAGAAGACCAAAGCTATTATGAAATGGACCACACTGAAAAACATTGTCGACATAAGATCCTTCTTAGGCTTGGCATGGTAATACCGTCAATTTATTAAAGGCTTTTCAAAAATATCCTTTCTGATGACTTCACTTCATAAAAGGGGCGTGCTTTGCACTGGACAAGGGAATGCCATCAAGGTTTTGAGCAGCTAAAGAAATTTCTTAAAACCACTCTGGTGCTAAAAGTAGAAGATCCAGAAAAATCCTTTGTAGTATGTACAGGTTCAAGTAAAGAGGGTGTGAGTGGAGTATTAACTCAGGAAGGAAAGGTCATTGACTATGAGTCATGCCAACTGAAGGATTATGAACAACACTACTCTGCTTACCATCTGGAGTTGACCGTGGTAGGGCATGCATTAACAATGTGGTGACACTACCTTCTAGGAAAGAAATTTTTGTTATTAACTGACTAGCAGTCGAACAAATTTCTTTAATCAGTCTAATTTAAATGTGAGGTAGGCTAGACTGGAATAGTGCGGATAATAAATTAGCTTTGGGCCTTGATATGTTAGCTAAAATGGAGACCACGGTTAAGAAGGTTTGCTAGAATTTAGAGGTGGCACAGGATAGACAAAAGTTGTATGTAGTTAAGAAGAGAACTCATAAAGAATTCTAGCTGGGGGATCATGTGTATTTGAAGGTTAAACCCCGAAAAATCACCTTACAATGGAAAGGTTGTGCAAAGTTTGCACCACGGCATTATGGACCTTTTCAGATTTTAGAATGGATTGGGCCCATGGAATACATGCTAGTACTTCTAGGCCACATCCAAATCCACAATGCTTTCCATGTATCCTTATTAAAAAAATACGTATATGACCCTCGACATAATATTAACTGGGAAAGTATTCAGGTAGAACCCGAGGGATAATTTATGGTAGAGCCTCTTCGTATCCTCGCTCGGAGAGAAACCACCTTGCGGAGGCGAGCCATCACCCAAGTTAAAGCGCAGTGGAAGCACTTTGGCCTAGATGAGGCTACTTGGGAAGAAGAGGAAGCTGTGTGAAAAGCTTATCCTACACTGTTTGCTTAGATGAAAGAACACTAGGGACAATGTTCCTCTCAAGGGGAGGGAGCTGTAACATACAATAATACGTCATCAATTTTTTTTGCCAAGTTTATTTATCACTGTTAATTTTATTTTGTTTTAACCTGAATTGTTAAATCTGTTAGCCTAAAAAGCCAGAACAAATGTTTTTATGTATTAATTAACAGATTTTGGATCAGTTTGTTAAGGGACTAGAGAAACACTTCAATTAACTTCTGAAAATAGTTACAACTATTCCTTCACCCTTTTCCTTTAAGAGGAAAAAGGACAAAACCCTGGGAGGGTTATAAGAACTTGACTGTGATGAATTCTTCCTAGAGCTGGGCAAACTTAATGAGTGGGAAAGAAAACTGTGATAACAACTGTGGGGTATGGGACTTGAGGCTAGAAAGAGTCCTGATGCCCAAGGTACCCAAAAGTTCATCATGTTAAGAAGTGGAAGAGCTCGGAGGGGGAATATGGATGTAATTTCCAGTTCCAAGGATCAGCGGTGAGACCTTCCAAAATAAAAAGTTACGTGAATAACAAGAAAATAGATAAGTAATATTACCATGTCAATCATTATTACTAGGAAGGGATAAACTGTTTATTGTTACAACATAAAGTACATTAATAGACTAGAATGCAGTAATTAACGTTTATTGATTTCTGAATAGAGTAGGAAATACTATCTTTGATACCATGCATTATGAGTGTACATTTACATATAGTTGAAATATGCAAAAGAAGAGAATGTGCTAGCTTACTGGGTAAGATATTTACAGTAGACAATTTAATGATTAAATTTAGAAGAACATGCTAAGAAAGAACATTAAATCAATATTCCTTTCTAGTCTTTTTGTATTCTTTATAACACTAGATTTGCACAGTCTGTGGAAAGACACACACAATATATAAAATATCAGTTCTTAGATTGCACACTTGTAATCTTTATTTATCAATGAAAGAAGGAAACATTATAAACATAATCGACAATTATCCTATAGTTTATGTTGCTTATAGCAATGACCTAGGGTTTATCAGCTCTCAGATTAGTTTGGGAAGGAACTCATGAAGAGCCAAGTACCCAAGTATTGTTAAAACCCTGAACCTCTAAAATATTAAACATCAACTATATTTAAACAGAAACTGAAAGATTTCATTTAAAGAACCCAATATTAATAGCCATAACATAATAACATAGTCAAACAGTTTGCATACAAAAGCCTTAAAATCAATTCATTAAAACTGATATGACACAAAACTGTATCTCATAACCAAAAAAATTACTAGAAGTCAAGATACTATGGCGGGCTTGATACATTAGAATAATATAGATAAATGTGCAAATCCAATGCCAAGAAATTTCCTGTAGATTTCCATAGAAGAAATGCATGGAATTAAATAACCAGTCCAACAACTGTGTTGGAATTTCAAAGGCCGACAGTTCCAAAATAGCATAAATACAAACTTTATCAAAAACACACACTTTGGTCACAACGTTAAACCCTATCTATCGACATTCTGTGAAACCCTCTGTCATGGAAAACCAGCTAGAAGAGATTAAGGCATAGAGAAGTTCATAATCCAAACCCACCTGGGAAACAAAGAAAGAAGTGTGGTTTAGTAAGGTGGGCGCCTTCCAAAAGACACATGCTGAACGAAGGATTCGAGCCATTAGTGGGCTTACCTACATAGTAAACATTGATAGTGAGGACCCAAAATCTTGCAAAATCTTGATTGCCATATGAAAACCTTGTGATAAATTGAAGGGGCTTACCTGAGTGGAAGCTGGGCATCCCTCGAAGCGGCGGTCAAACCTGTAAATGCACCAGGCAGTCTCAGGAGAAAGAAAGTGGAGAATAAACCTTAATGTCAATACTATGAAAAAGAAACAATGCTTACCTTTTGCTGCTATGGAATCGACCCTCTCCACTAGGATTTTGGAATCCATGCCGTAGCCATTACACCTGTTCTAGAGCATCCCAAAAACCTGTCAGACATCCTCATAAATCACCAGAGTGCACCTTAGCATCGACAGAGGAATCTTAATGAAGAAATCTTGAGGTGACAGTAACAAGGGGCTTGCTAGGTACTCGGATTTGCGGACACAAGCATGAATGAGCGATGTGCTAGGTCACCATTGAAGAGCCAAGAGTCGAACTGGGACACAGTCAAATGAACCTCCCTCACTGCTGAGAAGGTCATTCAACTCCCCTGCCAAACCTGATGCATCGAGACTGTAGATCTAATCTGATCCAACAGTGGATGGAAAGCTAGATGCAGTACTTCGAGACCTCTCCGAGAAGCTGCAGTTAAGGGCATTAATGCCGAGCCAAATGGCTAGTAAGGAGATGATCAGATATGACAGGAAAGGACCTTGGGGCTCTCCCGCCTTAATGAGGAGGAGCTTGCCCGAGGTTGATTGGCTTGAGGAGATTTCTTGCAGGTTACTGTGTGGCGAACTGCATGGAGATCTAGGGAGCAGACCCTGCGGAACCACCGCGGCATTAAACATAAACCTTAATCAATTCATGCAAGCCAAATGTTTGATATAACATTAATAATCATGTATGGGTTTTAACATATGAAAGAGTCAGGTCCTTCGTCAGATTAATTACATAGCTACATTACCAGGTATATTTTTTTTAGGAGTTAAGGTTGTTCCATCAAGTATATATATAAATTTTCTACTTATTATTTATAGAAATCTAGTTTATGAATTTGTAACAAATTTATAATATATTTTATATAATTCTATATCCATTAAATTTGCAACAAATTTATAATATATTTTATATAATTATGTATTCATTTAATATTTTTTAGCTATTGGATAATGGATAATCAAAGGGTTAAAAATTAAATGTAAATAAAGAATTAAGTATTATTTATTAATTAAGGGATAAAGATTATAAGTAAATAAAGAAAAAATTAACATATATAAATAAAAAAAAATTAAGAGGAGCTTTAATAGCCAAGAAAACACCGTATTGTTTCACCAGTTCATTAATAGTCAAATTTATTACCTATTGGTTAGTCGATAATCAATAACTAAATTAACTGGAGCTTTAATAACCAAGAACACTGTGTATTGTTTCACTAGTTCATTAATAGTCAAATTTATTAGTTATTGGTTAGTCGATAATCAATAAGTAAAAATTAAATGTAAATAAAGAACCAAAAGGATAAAGACCATTTTATTAATAGTAATTTGATAACCAATGAATAAAATTTAAATGTAAATAAAAAATTAATTGGAATTTTGGAAAAAAATAAATGTAAATAAAAAATCAATTGGAATTTTAATAATTGAGCATAACTATAGATCATTTTACATTTTATTACGATGCATAATAAAAAGATTAGATAGAGATTTAGTTTAATTACCTAGTGAGTTAATTATTGAATCAACTATATATCATTTCACATTTTATTACTAGTCAACAATAATAAAGTGATGCATAATGAAAAGATTATCCAATGATTTAGTTTAACTACCAAGTGAGTTAAAAATGTGTTAAGTTTTTCAAGTAGTGATATTATTAGGAACTGCCAAGTTCTCAATGTCGTGTGTCTATTTCACTTTACACTTGTTATTACACTTTTTTTTCATTTTCTGCATGCCATACTTAGCCACCTTGCTCAATGGCTCCTGGATACTTCCAGGTATCAAGGACTTGAGTTAAAGAGGTGTGAGAAAGAGACTGTAGGGTTGCTAAGGAGCCGAAATCAGAGATCCCTACATTAGAAGAGGTAGGTGGTTGGGTACGTTTGACACTAGTGAAGAGGCGGTGAGGGCATATGATGAAGCAGCTAGAAATCTGAAGGGAGCCAAGGTGAAGACCAACTTCTCAGCTCGCTCCCTCTATCTCAAGCCACTGGTGAAGAGGAAGTTAGGGAATATGATGAAGCAACTAGAAATTTGAAGGGAGCCAACACGAAGACCAACTTCTCAGCTCGTTCCCTCTCTTGAACCACTTGTTCGATGGCCTCTGCATACCTCCAAGTTCCAAGGAAGTGTGTTACACAGGCTACGAAAGAGACGTGTTCGATGGCCTTTGCATACCTCCAGGTGCCAAGGAAGTGTGTTATCGAGGCTGCGAAAGAGACTCTCGGATTGCTACAAAGCGAAAATAAAAAATCCCTCCATTAAAAAATGGAGGTGGTTGGACACATTTGATATTGGTGAAAGTTTGTGAGGGAATATGACAAAGCAACCAGAAAGATGAAGAGAGCCCAAAACAACTTCCCAACTCCCTCTCTTCGTCTTGACGCTATGCAAAACCAGAGTTGCACCATCTCCATCGCTACCCGACATTCGACCCCCTGACTCCCCTATCTGTCTGTTAATCTCGATAACAAGATAAGATATCTACCAATGCTTTCTGAACAAGCAAATCCCTTTACGCACAATTAACATTTTCTAATGGCTTCATTGAATTATTTTCCTAAAGTAAGAAGCAATTTTCTTTGCAGGAGGGATGAGAAATTACTTCTTTTTGTTTTGGCATGTGGTAAAACATGAAACATGCTATTGTTGAGTGATGTACATTTTAAACCGATAAAAAAATTTAAATCTGCAATTTTATTTTTGATATGTCCAGAAAATGAATAGATGCTAAAATTGTAATTTAAGTTTAAACCTGAAATCATTGAAGATAAAACTGTAGGTTTAAATTTGTCCAGAAAATAAATGCATACTAAAAAAATGAATTAAATTGTAAATTTTCAAATTGTAAGTTTTATTTTTAACTATGAAAAAACTCTTTCTGCCTTTTGTGCACATTTTATGTGGAAAAAATTTAATTATTTTGAAAATTGTAATGCAAACTAAACTTTGTTTCTTTGCAACACTTTTGCTATTGTAATCATGTTAACAAGTGTTGCAAAAGTATTGATAATGGATTGACGCAAGGAAGATAAAATAAGATCGACCTAGATCTATTTAATCATAAGGGCATTGGTACTGACAAAACTTTTTTTTGTTTTAGCAAGAACAAAAAAGGTTTTTAATTGCAAAACATTTCAAAATTCTATTTATTGATTTTCTTTGGGATCCGATCATCATTATACTACTAATTAGAATATTTGAATTTTTTCTCTTCTGTTTGGTTCTAAATATACCATCAATTTATGTAAAGTAGCAGTTAAAGCTGTCAAATTTCATGATTATACCATATAAATTATAAATGTACAGTTTTTAAAGATATTAAAATATATTACTATTTTTTAAGTTGATAAAAAGGGTAATATTGTAAAATTGTTTCAAGTCAATGAAAATATAATGGTTAAATTATTGAGTTACATTTTTTTTTAATAATTTTAGCCTAGCTGTAGTCATATAGAAAAAGGGTGGGTGGTTGTTGTGTTTCTTCTAGTGACGTTATTTTTCCACTTTGCTGCCATTGTTCTTGTTCTTATATTTGGCTAGATTCCATTGGAAAAAGGAAATGAGTACATAAATTTTGGCATCTCTAGTAGAAATCAGATGTCAAGACCGTGGCCTTTCTAGTCTAAGTTAGAGGTCAAAGGTAGAAATTATATCCAAGAGGACTGTAGTGCCATTCTCTAGGTCATTAGAACAATTTCGAGAGAAAATTCAAGAAGATTTACATAATTTTGTGGAGCACCTAGATAGATAAGTGGACAATGAAGTGATTGGTTTCACTGCAGCTTCTCAAGTGCCATCAATTGATTTTTTGTTTTTACAGTGCTTTCATCCATCCTACTAATTAAACCCTCGATATCTATAGAGAAGTCATACTGGATTACGTTAAACATAAAAATCGTGGAGTTTTATTAGTGAATCGTAGCATCATTCTATCATTTCGCTAATTGAGGATCAACACATTGGAGCACTAGTAGATCATAGATAAATAAATTGAAGCTTAGATCCATCTCTTTCCATGTTTTGGTTGTTTACGAGATTCCTGACCTTACCTATGCTCAAGTTGACAACAACAAAATTTCCATAGTCTCTTCTTCTCATCGTAAGGACCTGAATGATTTACTATTATATAAAAATTAGTTAGTTAAGTAGTTATTAGGCAAAGGGAATGATTAAAAATCATGCCCATTCACTAGGAGATACCTAGGGTGGTATAAAACTAGCAACCTTCATCAAATTGTAAACATCTTCTATATTTTAATAATAATAAATATGAGTTTTCTGAGTAATTGAAATCATTGTGCCATCTGGTATCATAGGTGTTCGGTTCTCCAGCAAGATGCTACACAAAATTTCCTCCAAGCCACTTTGTCCACGTCCACCATCAACACCACACCACCGTCCAAGATCATGCACTTACTATTTGTAGCCCCTATCTGCTGCTGCAACCCTGTCTGTATCCACCATTCATCTTCACTACGTATACCATTCTGTTAGTGTCAGTCTTTGCAACCTTCCTCCAATGATCAAACATGCTATTAGAAAGTGATTTTAAGGTGTCAAGGTGAAATTTTGTCATTTCAGAGAATCTTCAAGTAAAATTTGGTCACTAGGTATTAGGTCTAGGGTTTGTTTTCACTCCTTTCAAAGTTGTCCAAATGTCAGTCCATGTCACCATTCAGATGATTGTACCATCATTCATAGGGTTGTGATCATCATGTCAAGTACCAATGGGTCATTTTACACCTTGTTCATGCTTCAGTTGTGCCTAGGTAAGGTTCATTTCCCTCTCCTAGGGTTTTGAAGGTAATTTCTCTTGCATGGTCAAATCATCAGCAAAACTTGTGTCATGATGTTCATACACCTTCCCCTATCCTTAATGTACCTTATTAAACCCTTCCCATCACTAATATCCCTCAAATTCCTCATTTTCACACAAGCCCTAGTTTCTTGCTACAATTTAACAATTTTCTAGGCTAGGCCTATGTTTTGCCCGTTTTGACCCCTCTCCCTCACTTAATATTTGAAATTCCACTTTCCCATACTTCCTAACATCCTTCCCTACTTCCCAAAATTTTCTCAAGAATTTAGAAGCCCCTTATCCCATTCATTTCGACAAATCCCCTGTTCCACACATCGGGATACGTTTTACTCCTATGATGTTTTTGAGCAATAAAAGGTGAATTTGGGACAATTGAGAGAGGGTTTTGTCCACGATACGTCAAGGAAGAAAAACCTCCTTCAATTTTTACACAGGTGTCATGATTTTAGATAAATGTCAAAAATACAGTTGCCTCAGGAGAATTGATGCACCTCTAAAGTGACCTTGGGAAAATCAAGATTTCTCCTAGCTTTGTTGGCCAAATGACTTGCATGATGAGTCAAATGTTAACTAAACACAAAGAGATTTCTAATGAGCTATCATGAGCTCAGTTTGGGGTTGAGGAACACCTTCAAAAGTTGACTGCAGCAGCACTCTACCTTTAGGCAGCCTCATTTTTCACATTTTGACAAGTCTTGGGAGATTTGACTTTTAACAGGGCAAATGAACTCCAAAATCAGAAATTCAAGATTTTTTGGAAAGTAGACTCAATAAGATTTCCAACAAGCTATCTTGGACCCAATTTGGACACTAGGAAGGCCTCCATAATAAGTCTGCAAAAGGGCGCTACGCATCAAATTAGTGACACTACACATCAAATTTTGCAACACAGGAATTTTCATCTGATGCGTTGCGCCACCGGTGCTATGCATTGAGTTGGCTAAGAATTTTTCAAAATGGCTTGCATTTTTGGATTTCTCATGAAAAGATATGAATTCTCTTAAATGGCCAAGAAATTTTGACAAGTTTTGAGCTTCCAAAAGGGTCAAAAACACCTCAAAAATGACATTTCTGCCCCTTTTTGGCCACACAGGAAGCAGTGTAGGGAGAACTCATCTTTGGAGGGGTAAATGGAGGCAAAATTCATAAATTCCACTTGTTTTGGAATGTAGATAGGGAGACCTCTCCAACAAGCCCACTTGGAGAAAATTTGTTGCACGGGAAGGCCTCTAAGATCAGCTTCAAAAAGGCACTATGCATAGGGAAATCAGTGCGACGCATAGGGTGAAATTTGCTCATTTTGGCCAAAAAACTTTGTTTTTTGCCTAGTTTCTTCACAATTTGACTTTTCTCTTTCTAATAGTCAAATTCATGATGTAATTTAATGTGAATTGATGGATTTTGATGTAATTATGCTAAATTTTCACTCGTAGAGGTAGATTCATCATGAAAAAGTAGTTTGCAACTGAATGAATGAGTTTCCTAGGTTTTAGAGGCATGCTGTTCCATTGCCTACTTTTCAGTTCTTAGTTTAGATCTTGTTGAAACAACTTCTAAACTCGTGAACTTGACCCCTAAAGCCTAGAATGAGTTGTTTGATGCCTATATCTAGTATTTGTTCAGTCATTTATAAGGGTTGGACTTTTGTGAAAGCCTTGAGCAGCATTGTACATTCATCTCTGCAGTTTGGCAAAGGAATAGACCAAAGTTTGCAGCACTTTATGGGATTCTTCTGGCAACTTGATTTCATATTGCTTTTCCTTCTGTAATTACAAGTTTACACGTGTTTATGTATGCCATCATCTCTTTCTGTTCATCTTAACTAAATGAAACAAGGATAAACGTAGAATTCATTGAAATTGCAGTGCTCTACCTAGGGTTTGTTTAGTTACTTATGTTTTCTACTGTTTGAAGGGGATCCCTGAGACTTTCATACCCTATTCAATTCCTCACCAGTCTAAAAGCTCTCCATCTCACTCAATTTGAAGTACTAAGCCATTTGCCTACCTCGCGCCATAGAGATCTTTGTAAGACTATGTCCATTCCCTGGACCCAAATCTGCATTTAACATTTGAGCCAACAAACCATCATCAAATTCAATCAAACTCTTCTGAACACATATCTAGCCTAAAATCAGTCTTTACATCAGTCATCTTAAACCTCATTGATCATGTTGTGCTGAGATTGACAAGGAGAGAGCCCTCTCCCAACCTGGTAGGGCTAGCTACCAGGTTAAACGTGGTTTGATGTTACCCTAGATCATGCCTTTCTCATCCTAGGGTAGATTTAGGCCCTAACACATTCCACAAACATCCTCTGTCGGCTATGTTCCGACCTGACCACTGGTGCCATGTTTCGGTATTCTCTGATGCGTCCTTATCACTCCATCTTCCCCACGCACTCCATCAACCCTACTACATTTTCCGTTGCCTCCCCATGGTAATTCTAATCGTCCGCATGTATGCTTTGACCGTCGTTCCTCTTGCCGTCATTACCAATGTTGTCTCCATTTTCTTCATTCTCGACCATCGTGTCTGTATGCTATAGCCTGTGACTTGTCCCCCATCATGCCGCAACATGTGACATGTTCCACGTTCATGCCTCCGTAGTTGTAGATATTAATACGATATTAATACATTTGTTTATTATATGATAACTCAAATTGTTCATTATATAGTTGAAATTATCATATAATTAAATTATTATATAGCCCATAAAATATTTCATTATTTAATTAATATATATATATATATATATATATATATATATATTAGTTCAAATTAAAATTTGGTGGACAAATATACACCCCCACAAACCCGTTCGATGTCGTCAATGAGAATGACCGATTTGAGCAAAAAACTGATTGATCTAGAGAACAGGATTACTAGCCACTCTAATGATTTCAACCAAAAATTAGTCGATCATGAGAGTAAGATTATCGGACATTCCGATGATATCAAGAAGTTAGAGGATATGAAAAATCGAATAGAACAACAACTCGGGTAGAACTATATCAAATCTTAAATAAATGATAATCATACAATGACATTACTAAACACTTTGTGTGAAAGCATGAAGGTTACACCCGAAAAACTACTCCAAAATGATGGAGGTAATCAACAACACAATTCATCAGAGTCAACAAATTCAGCAGATTCTCATGAAAAAGCGGAGTCTAGAGAAAATTTTAAGGATGGAAAATTATCTTGAAGTTTAAAAACATTGGCGAATCTCACTAGTCCCTAATATGCAAACTATAAAAAATTTATTGATATATTTGTAAAATTGTTTGAAATAATAGTGATTTTATATATAGTTTCTGTATAATGTTGGCAATTTTTAAGGTAAAATAATTTTATATTGTAAAGTTTGGGCGATTCTATTTTATAAAAAATGGAAACTAGCAAATCACTTTTATAGAAAAATCATGAAAAATTAGCCCACCTGCGAATATTAGCCCCTATATCAAATCATGAAAAAGCATCCATGCACCATCAAGGAAATAGTAACGTGGCTTTTTGAAATAAGCATATTTAGGATACATTCACCAATCAATATCCTATTTTCGTTCCACCATTAGTGACGTATCAACGAAGAGCACAAATCGAGCTACCCAAATTCGATGGTAACAAAAAATGTAGTGTTGTGTGGCTAAGAAAAGAAAAAGAATATTTCGAGATTTACGATATTGACAATGTTGACAAAAATATTAGAAATGCTTCCATGAAAATGGAAGGCGAAGCATATTATTGGTATATGTGTTGGAAGAAGATGACAATCATCATCAGTTGGAGAAAATTTAGTGATGCATTCTTTAAGAGATTCCATGGTGTAAAGGAAGAGGAGTTCTTTTCAACACCCATCAAATTTCGACAAAAAAGAAATGTGGATGAGTACACTTGAGAATGGGAGACCTTAGCAACACAAGTACCTGGGTTATCAGAATCTTGTCTAATTGAATCATACATCTCCGGACTTAAAACTAATCTATGAGTAGAACTCGAGCTTCATGATATTACGTCAATAGAAGTAGCAAGACAAAAGGCAAAAGCTGCTGAAAAGAAATTTGAACAAATACTGTGGTCAAAACCAGAAAAGGTATATTCAAGATGAAGAATGCCCGAGTCTGGGAATACAGACAATGCAAGATATGTTCCACCACATCTTTGTTAAGGCGAAAAATCTAACGTGGAAATGAAAAGGATAAAAGAAGGAAAATGCAAATGTTGTGGCAAGAAGTGGCACCCCAAACATATGTGTGCTAAAGGAAATGAATTGAAGAACCTATATAACTATTAAGAAAATAATGATTCAAATATTGATGAAGTAGACATAGAAGGAGTAGAAGATGCCCCAGAATTCCCTCCAGAATTAGATGTCGGAAGTATTTCGTAAGTGTCACTATAAGATATGACAGGTATATCACAACCCCAGACACTAAAATTAAAAGGACATATAAAGAGGAACAATGTAGTGGCCCTCATCGACTTCAGTAGCACCCACAATTTTTTAGATTCAACTGTGGTAAAGAGACTTAACATTTTCTCATTTCCCTTTCCCAACATGAAGGTGATGGTAGCCGATAGTAAGAAGATTAAAAAGGTAGGGAAATGCCATAAGGTAATATTGTAGATTCAAGACTTTAACTTAGAATCCCTATTTTTCACTATACCATTAAGACAAGTAGATGTGGTCTTAGATATCTAATGGCTACGAACCCTAGGCACTTACTCTGCCAACCATCAAGAGAAATCCATGATATTTAACTGGGAAGGGTAGAGGTACAAGTTATACGAACTCCAAGCACAATAGAATCAAATCATGTCATCATCCCAGATGATGAATATGATTTGGAAAGGAGCACTATCTTATGTAGTACAATGTCACCAGTTTGAAATGTTATCTAAAAACATGATCGACGAAGAGTCAACAGAAGTACAAGAGCCAATTTAGAAGCATGAAAAGGTATTCCAAGCCCTAGCCATGAAAATGCCTCATAACAACGAAATCGAGCATACAATAGAAGTCAAAGCACGATCATACCCCATCAACATCAAGCCATATCGATATCCACATCACCAAAAGACTGAAATTGAGAGATTAATCCAAGACATTTTATAATGTGGGATCATCTAAAAAATTAAGAGTATGTATTTTTCTCCAGTGGTATTGGTAAGGAAGAAGGGAAGATCATTGAGGCGATGCATTGATTATAGAGGATTAAACAAAATAACGATTAAAAATAAATTCTTAATTCCCTTTATCTAGGAAATGTTGGATGAACTACATGGCACAAAATACTTCTCAAAATTAGACTTAAGGTTAGGCTATTACCAAATCAGAATTAGGTTGGAATACATACCAAAAATGGCATTCTGAACACACGAAGGTCACTATGAATTTAAAGTAATGCCCTTTAGGTTAACTAATGCATCAACAACATTCCAAGCCACTATGAACAAGTTATTCTGTCCATATCTTAGGAATTTTGTATTAGTCTTCTTTGATGATATTTTAATTTATAGTAAAACTTGGAAGGAGCACTTACAACACCTGGATAAAGTTCTTACACTACTGAAAGAGCATTAGTTCTAGGCCAAGAAATCCAAATGCACCTTTGGGAAGGAAGAAGTAGAATATCTTGGACACATAATATCCCATGAAGGAGTAAAAGTGGACCCTAATAGAATCAAAGCTATAAAGGAATGGACCAAACCAGTTAATATTTTCAAGCTAAGAGGGTTCTTAGGATGGACTGGATATTACCAATTATTTATTAAAAACTATGCACATATGACTACACCTCTAACAAAACTTTTAAAGAAGAATTCATTTCAATGGAATGACAAAGAAGGAAGGTGTTTTGAAGAACTCAAAGAAGTTATGTCTAATGCCCCAATATTAGCAACTCTAGATTTATCTAAACCATTTATCATCGAGTGTGATGCTTTCAGATTTGGTATAGGTGCCTTGTTAATGCAAAAAGGGCATTCGATAGATTTTGAAATCATTAAGCTCAATAAAAGAGAACGTCTTAAGTCCACATACAACAACAAAATTCTCACTGTTATGCACACACTGGCTAAGTGGAGACAATATCTTTTGGCAAGTAAGTTCTCCATTCGAGTAGACCATAACATTCTCCAGCACCTCCTACAACAAGAAACACTTTCCGAAGAAAAAAAATTTGGATTGAATAAATTGCCGACTTTGACATGGAGATACTACATAAAAGGGGAAAAGACAATGTAGTAGCAAATTCCCTCTCTAGGAAAGATGAATAACCATAATTACTTGTAGTCTTGGTTGTTGTTCTTGAATGGCTTAATGAGATTTGAAGTGAGTATGCTAAGGATCGATAATTAACTACGATAATCCATAATCTTCTAGACAACTTAAAATTTGAATGGAATAACGACATTCTATGGTACAAAGGAAAATCTATCTGAATTCAAACTCCAAGTTTAAATCCAAGATACTCAAGGAGTCACATGATTCACTATCAGCCAGACATGTAGGATTCTTTAAAACTTACTACAATGCACGTAAATCATTCTTTTGGAAGGGGATGAGTCACGATATTCAGAAGTATGTAGCGGAGTATGATACATGTCAAACAAATAAAAGTGAAAATACTATGACACCTAGATTACTTCACCCCTTAAACATTCCAAATTAGAAATGGGAAGAGAAACCAATGGACTTTATTAAGGGATTACCTATATCTAAAGGCAAGGATAAGATTTTCATAGTAGTCAAGATACTCACCAAATATGTTGACTTTATTGCAATGAAGAAATCAGACTCAGCTGAACAAATCAATCAGATATTCTGCAAAAGTATTTATAAATTACATGGTTTTCCGAAAGTCATTGTGAGTGATAGAGATGCCAAATTTAAGGGTAATTTTTGGAAAGAGTTGTTCAACCATATAAGAACCTACCTAAATATGAGTTCCTCTTACCACCCTCAAATAGATGAACAAACAGAGGTTGTCAATAAATGTTTGGAAGCCTACCTACACTGTTACGCTACGTAAAAACAAAATAAGTAGGCTAAGTGGTTTCATCTCTCTAAATGGTGGTATAATTCTACTTATCATACGTCAGCAAAAATGACTCCCTTCCAATATTTGTATGGATACGAACCTCCAAAATGGAAGGATATAGCTACCTTCCAAGAAAATCTACGAGATGTTAAAAACCGACTAGAATAAACCCAAAAAATCATACAAACCCTAAAAGAAAATTTAAATAATGCAAGAAAACATATGAAGAAACACGCTGACCAAAACAGAACCGAAAGAGAATTTGAAGTTGGAGAATGGGTATTTGTCAAGCTCCTTCCATACAAGCAGTTGTCCTTGAAACAAAAAGGAAAAAATAAATTGGCACCGAAGTTCTATGGACCATACCATATGAACAAAAAGATCAGCCAAGTTGCATATAGTTTAAGCCTTCCAGATAAAAGTCGTGTTCACAACGTCTTCCATGTACCCTGCCTTAAAAGGGCACTGGACAACCATCAATCAACACAAACAATGCTTACATCCTTAGATGATGAAGGAAGGGTCATTTTAGAACCAGAAGGTATCATATCCACCAAAGAAAAGAAGCTTCGATCTCGTGCAATCAAGGAATACTTAATCAAGTGGAAGGACTTACCAGAAGAAAAAGCTTCTTTAGAGACCGAAGCATTTCATCAACAACATCCATTGTTATGTATGCTTTTAGGACAAAGCATTTTCTGAGAGAAATACAATGTTATATAAAAATTAGTTAGATAAGTATTTATTATGTAAAGAGCATGATCAAAGATCATGCCCATTCACGAAGAGGCACCGAGGGCGATATAAAGCCAGAAACTTCCCTCAAATTGTAAACATCTTCTATCTTTTAATAATAATAAATATGATTTTTCTGAGTAATTAAAAGCATTGTGCCATTCACACTAGTTAATTTCGTAGACACTTCAAAGTAATATGCATATAAGGACAATTTATGCACTTAGTTTTATAAATATTAAACTTTTTAATAGACAAATAGACATTTCATAAAGCCTATGGTATGATATTGGAATTGAATTGAAAGCTTTTAAACTATTTACTTATGTTAGTGTAAAGTCCCTTATTTTATGTGTCAAAAATTAAGTAATAAGAAGTTTTTATAGCAATCCGGGAGTATCTATAATATATAATTGATTTGTAAGAAGTAGAAGGTGGAAAAAATATTTATTTCAGTTGTGAGCTAATTCAAAACTGTTTATGGGGATTTATTTTATTATTGATAAAAATTATACTTTCTAAATAGTTATATTTTGGAATATTTGATTTCGCAAGTTTTATTTTCGAATATTTGATTTCCAAAGTTTTATTTTCCGAAGAGGAGCAAAGTGCAATACTACTTTAAACAACTTTTTATGAGATTTTGAAGGAATCAAAGCCAGTTTCTTAAAAGTATGATTTTTCATAGATTTAAAGAGTTTTTTTAGCTTCAGTTATTATTACTATATCAATTATTTACAATTTTCATTCTCAAAAATTATCAGTAAAATGTTTAAGTCAATAAAAATATTCACTCATTTATAAAAGCTAGATTCCTAAATAATTACATGCCGTGGAAATTTCATATGTTAAAAAAAATAGCAAATAATGAACTAAAATATAGTATTTGTGATACTGATATTTCACCCACCAATCTCATTGATCTTACTAAACTATATAGATGGGAATTAAAAGATGAGAAGGCTCGTGTTTTTCTTCAATCTTAGGAAGCTAGATATTTGTTTATCTATATTGAGAATTCAACTTTTTTTTGGTTTAATTAGAATCAATTTCCCAATATTTCTGATAATCCTCCTTTAGCTGGACAAGTTGATGTACACATTAATTTATTTAGGAAAACATTAGGTAATGGCAATCATGTGTTAGAATATATTTCCAAGATACAAAAATATATATCAAGACATCATTAAATGTAACTCTCATAAACTTGAAGATAATTTTTTACATCTATTTTGATAAATGGTTTGTCATGATCTCACAAGCACTTTATTACAACTTTGCAAATCATTGGTAATTTATCAACTACCAATTTTTATTAACTTGGTGAACTATTAAACTTTTGGTAAGAAAAAGCTTTCTAGAAAGGATGTTCTTTTCTCTAATTCAAATAGACCTAAAACCTATAGAGGAAAAACTAATAGTTTTTGGGAATCATCAAAATCAATATACTTATGATGGTCCTGGTAAAGGTCATAGTCTAGGTAAAGGATGCAATGATGAACAAAAAATTTAAGATGATTAGAATCCTCTTAATGGACAATTTGGAAGAGGAAGAAAATTCATTAAAATAAAGTGAAAAATATGTTTAAGGAAATAAAATTATGCATCAAATTATTTTACAAGTAATGATTATTTTCTTAAGTTTAATAAAGATTCAACATTCAAATTAATTCCAAAGTCTACTTCATCAATGCAGTATGCATACATTTGGATCAAGATTTTTAGGGTTAACAATATGTGTATATTTTTATTGTAGTATAAGAGGTTGATTTAGAAACACAAGTTGACACTCATAATCCATTGATAAATTCACTTGAATATGGGTGGATACTCAGCACAAGAGAAACTCAACATATGAGCTTTTGAAGGGGCTATTTTAGAATTACAAGATATTTAGCTATTTCAAATTTATCTTGTTAATGGTACAAAACACACACCCATAGCAAAGGGCTTAGTTAAATTATTTCTTCTTTAAATTGGTGAAAAATGGATTTAAAATGTATGATATATATCTACATCTATGAAAAATTTTCTATCCTTAGTCTAAAAACAATAATATAGTCATCAAATCATTATGTAAGATAGTTTGATCAAAATAAATTTAGTAAATCATAATATAAATTAATGATGATTGGATATGAAGATAAAATATTATAATAATTAAAGGTGAAGCTATCCCTATGGAATGTTGGCATTGATGTCAAAGGTTGATGGTTGCTTGGCATTGATGTCAACCTAGCTTGTACAGGAGTAGTCTCATCCAATTTCAAGGCCAAGATGTTTCTTAAAGTCTCTAAAATTGCCACTGATTCTCAAGGTTGTTTCTAATTTTTTTGTTCAAATTCTTCTTTAGATATTTCAGACAAATGTCGAAATGAAGCCTCATAAAACTAGAATTTTCTATAGATGCCCTGAGATAAGGCCTATATGACATAACACAATTGCATAAGAAAAATTAGGACAATAAAATACAACTTGTAGAGCATACCCACATTATAATGTATTCTTGAGAAAGAAAGGTTCAACCATGATGGTAGGTGAAGAAATTTAAAATTCCTAGGAAAAAACTACTGAATTTCCCAAGGTATTTATGTGAAAATGGATGTCTAACATCTATTTGATACTGCCAACAAATCCATCAACAAAATCCATGGATTTTCCAAAGCTAATTATAATGAAGAGAAACTACAAAAAGGAAAGGAATTCAATCAACTAAGGTATGCATTTTTCTCTGTTATAGAATAGGTGATTGCATCAATGCACAAGGGTTAGAACTAATTAAGAAGAATAAAAAATATGATGGTTTTGTTTTTGGTAAGTATAGCTTAGAATATTTTATATTAGGTGGAAAAACCTAATTTTATCTGTACAAATATGATATCTAAGTATAGTATGTTGAATAGTGAACTTGTGGTAGCCATTTATTGGGGATACAATAGACAGAAAGTTTCGATTGCATGGTTCTTAATTGATAATGTTTTCATATCACTAAAGGTTCATACTTGTTCATACACACCACATTTTAATCCCTAAATGATAATTTTATGTGAACCTTAAGACATATTTTTGTTTATGTGCATCATATTCTTGCTAAAGGCTTTGTAGACTTTTTGACACCTTTGGTTCCTTGAAAAACATCAAATCCACCTCAAATCACTCCAAAAAAGTATGATAGACTAATATATTAAATGGAATGTACACAAAGATATCAAATTGTGTTGTCTTGTACTGTTTGCAAAAGAGTCTCGCTGATTTATCTGACCAGTGTTCATCATATGGTGAAGTTTGTATACTTGTGAAGGGGTAGAAATCTAATAGTTTATGCATAGCTTTTCGTAGACAAAGTTTTGCAGAGATTATTTCTTTATTATTTTGTAGAGGTATATCTATAGATATAAATGTGCACACTAGTAATTTATTTCGAATTTGTGCACTTGATTAGAGGGTTCTACTGAGACTAAAGCTTAATTATTCTCACTCTATGTTTGATCTATTGTTGTTGTACTAGAGATGCATTTCAATGTTAATATGCTTGCTACAATGCTTGTAATGTGTAGTACAAAGATTAGGTTAGCAGATCACTAAGGAAGAGGATTTTCCATGGAAGAGTTTTTCAATGAATTTAATGCGTATTGTATGAAGGATTGAAGCTAGTTTCTAAACGGATTTAATGCTGTTGCTTGTTCTTTGAGACTCTAGTGTTTTTTGTTGAGGAGGTTGAGGGCACAAGGTAAAGATTTAGTATTTATTTGAAGACAAAGACTAAACATTGTTATATTTGAGATTTTTATATGGTTGATGCTTTAGTGCAAGGATAGTCTTGGGGCTAATTTGAGACTAATTTTCTTTTTGTATGGGTGTGAAGCAAGATATTGAATGCATGTTTATTCAATTCTTGTAAATTCCTACGATGACACTATCTTAAACTAGTTTTTGATTGCTTCTGTTATGCATGACCCAGGTCCGGGTGTGACAAAGGACCCTTCCAAGACCTTTTACTATTGTGATGTGTTAAATTGGATTTTTAAAAGAACATAAATGAATACATATGCATGTTATAAAGAAGAGGAACATGAAAATCATCAACACATGAAAAAATAAGCCATTGATAATGGAGTTCGTCCAAGAGGAACTATGTCTCCGGGCCCCAGTGTCAAGACGGTGTAGGCCACTACATTAAGTGCTGTCAATAGTGATGATGTACATAAGAGGTGATGTCACTATCATACAAGGAAAATTCCCTCACGCAGGACTAGCTCCAAGAGATGTTCCGCCACAGGAACTCTCAGTCAAGAAGGAATCCTATCAGTATCACACAAACTCATATACGATGATAATGAACATCTCGCTGACATGGCATAAAAGGGATCTCAATGCAAACAAAACACGACACATGAGTATCCCATCAGCATAACGACAAAGGGATCTGAAATCAAACATGACGAATCATGACAACAAGTACATCACATAGATCATTCCTATCACTTCAAATAGGAATCATGAAAACGAGTAAGAGACAACATCCCACATCCAACACCAAACAGGGATCTATGCAGCACGATGCATAGAAAAATAAGTACATGAACACACTGCATATACCTCACATCCCTAGGGCCATCTGAAGAGAAGTGCGCCAAGTTGTTTAAGTTGTTCGTAACATCAATCTCACGTCGTCGAATCACATGGAAATGGCTGCTCGCACATGAATGCTAACACCTTGGTGTCAAATTTTTGAATTCTGAGAAAAAGAAAATCTAGAGCTTAAGGAATCTTTTAGATTCCCCCTATATTCCTCAAAGACTCCCTCGTCTGGGTCCTCTGCAAATCTGCTACTCAAACTTATGCAAATATATGTTTGGAAGACTTATTGATTGATGGTGTTTATACTATTTATTTCTTTGGAAGTGATAGATTGGAATGTGGTATTGGTTTTTTTATGAGCACAGTGGTTTTATGTGGGTCTAGTTTGAAACATTTTTTAAATGTGGCCTACCAAACCAGTGATTTTTATAAGTCGTCCTAGTGTGAAATATTTTGAAATGTGAATCACAAGAGGTTGGAGGGTGCATGGGATTCATTCCAGTGGCAACTAGAGAAGTTAGTGGGGGTAAAATCATCCAGTAGGTAGGAGCTTGTGCATTCGTAAAATGATGCAACAGTGCAATATGTAAAGGAATTTTTTTGTTATAATAATAGAAGAAAAAGAGAAAAAAACATCAACAGTTTTTCCTAGTTGGGTTTTCCACCTAAAATTCAAGTTTCTCGATTTGATGATGTGTTTGTTAAGTTATTGATGTGTTTTTTTATTTCTTACACTTTACGCATCTCAATCCATTCATCATTAATATTGCAAAATAGAAGTAAAAAATACTAATTTCACAAAATACTGATTCACCCCCCCAAGTATTTCTAACAATTGGTTTCATAGCTTGATCCTTCAGAAATAGCTTGATTTCTAGAAGGGAGATCCAGTAAAATGAGTAGCCAAGATGAAGGTTTTTTAACAAAGATCGATTTATTCAATGGAAGAAACTACACATTTTGGAAGATTAGAATGAGGCCTTACTCATAGTCTCTTGGAGTTGATGTTTAGGGAGCAGTAGAAAGCGGGTACCAATACCCTAGATTGATCCCTACTGTCCAAAGGGGCCCCATAAGAGTCATGATTAGTTATTTTAGTAAATAGATATTATAAGTGGATAACTAGAATTATAATAAAGGGACAACAATTAGTTAGTTTAGTTAAGGATGTTGAATAAATGGACCATAAATAATAAATAAAGTTGTTAACTGGAAATATGCAGGGGACCATTAGTAGTTAAGATTTTTAATATCATGAAACTATATATACTCCAAGATAGGAAGGGAAGTCTCATCGAGTATTATTATAATTGAGCTATACTCTGCTGGAGGTTAACCACACGAAGAGGTAAATGAACATTATTTTTTGTTTTTCATTATAAAATATTTCCATCTTATCTCATTTATGGAATTATTTCTCTAGTATTTTTTGGTATTATCGTGTTATTTATAGGTTAAGACCATTAAATTTCATGTTCTACATCAAAATAACAAGGTGGCTAACTTATTGGCTAAGAAGGAATCCATGTTGGCTCAAGGTTCCCTCTTGATAAATGATAGTGAAATTCATTTCCCCATTTATTAAAAGTGTTAATTCACAGAAGGAGGACAAATCATGTGCCTTTGTTCTATGTATACATGCAATAGGATCTCTTATTGTATGAAATACAAAGGGCATAGGAGCCTGAGTCATTTCATGGCTCGTGATCCATAAGATCTAGAGAATAGGTGAGTATAAGCACTATCTAGTCGAGATATGGAGTTAGAGTTCTTTCACATGTGTTTCTCAAGGGTGACATAAGGAATTTCATTCATGTTGTGTTGTGGGTAATGGTAGTGCAGGATGAAGGAGGATAACTCCCTAAGCGTGGGGAATAGATAGTTTAGTCAACTGGATTTTTCATAGTACCTCACTTCTAACGAATTCTTTAATAAACTAATCGGAGCCTTGTCTTTATTTTAGGCATGAAGGATGTGTAGTGATGGCTAGGTATGGTGTATGAGGATGATTCTAATTGAAATTATTTTGAGCTAGATGGTTTTTATTTTATTTGTGTGCTTGCACCCTTAGCCACATTTCATCCTTCAATCCTAAATGAGGGATTTTAGGTTCTCTTCATCATTTTACTTCATTACTAGTGATTTTTTTTAGTTCCTTCGATATCTCAATTGGTTGTTTGGGTTGTTGCTACTTGTGGATGATGTAAGAAGTTTTTTTTAATTGGGTTTATTTGGGTCAAGTTGTAATCAACAAGAATTGAATAGGGGTGTATTAGTTATGTCTCTTTATAATATTTCTAGTTTCCCAAGTGGAGGTCATGAGTGGCTCTTTACTCGTTCTAAATTTCTTCTTATGGGATAAAGTAGGAGGTGAGATTGGAAAGTGGGTCTTAATTCATTTTTTTCTGATAAATTTTGTCGGTTTATTGTAAAATAATATGACATGTAGAGAAAATAAAGTAGAGAGACTCATTCATTCTAGGATAATATTCTTCAAATTTAGTTGAGGTGTAACCAACTAGCCCCTTCCTTGTAATCAGCTATGGAAATATTGATATACCACTAGTCCCAAATGCAACAAATGGAGGATGGAATGGGCAAGATGAGAAGAAAGATTATGGATTTAGAGTAGGAGATAGTTTCATGGTGAAGAAGGCTCCTTTCCATCTAGGAATATCTTAAGTGAAGAAAATATTCAAATCCTTGATCCTAATGTCCCAATTAACATAAATTCATTTTTTTAATTAAATTATTTACATTGAATGAATATCAACAACCAAAGTTTCTTTTGTTGGATAAATTTTGTCACTATTAATTTTCTTGATATATATTTAATATGCATATTCTACTAAAATTTACTTTTTAAATGAGTTCTTAACATCATAATCATACATGTTCATATCAATTGAAAATATTAATATAGGTTTGGACACCCATGCATATTGATATGAATAATATTCTAAAATAATTAGATTTCATGAGATACTGCAACAAAACTTGTAATTGCAAAGCTAATTGAAACATTGTTTGTTCAACTAAAATTAATTATGTTTATTTAGATAAATAAATGCAATTGAATAGTATAACAAAAGTATCAATCATGGATTAAAGTCAATGAAAGTAAAAATTCATAAGCTAAAAAAACATATAACTGTAAGTTATATTATAAAAAATCATAATTTAAGAAAATGCATGTAATTACAAATCATATAATATATTATAATATGAAATAAGGGGAATTTACTTAGATGATATATATTGACATATTTTCCTAAGTCAAATATGCATGTCTTTACCTATGGATTAACACCCAAAATTGACATTATATAAAACAAAAGGACAAACTATAATTTTCAATGGATATCCTTCAATATTAGACATCAACAATAGAAAGTGTAATACTCTAATAAAAATATTAAACGAAAAGTTAAATTGAATTTCTAAATATATATTTATCCATTTAAGTTTTCTTCAACAAATTATGGATATTAATAAAATTAAATGATTATAAATTGAGAAAACATTTTTAATCATAAATCATTTAATATATTTTTGTGATAAATAAGGAAATGGTGCTCAATATATATATCTATATATATATATATATATCTATATATCTATATATATATATATATCTATATATATATATATATATATATATATATATATATATATATATATATATATATCCCAATAATCCCTGCAACAACTATAAAGCAAAAATACACTTGTATTTTCATATGGAATATTATAAATAAGGAAACACATTCACCCTTGAAGCTATAACATATAACAAAAACTCACCCTAAACATCCCTACAAGCATTTGGCATTCAATTATATAAATTATCAATAGTCTACATCCTATGATAAAATAATTTTTTATGTTTCATTCCTGACACCTACCAAATGAGAAGGCTCAAAATGATTACAAGAATATACTCATTATAAGTTTCATTTCTTATGCTTTAGTCAAAGATCTCGTAAACAAGAATGATATAATCATTTTGAGACCAATATCTAAAGTGAAGGAAGTGAAATCAGGTCTATAAAATAACAACATTTCTCCCAACCATCCCATACACACATATATAACATAATTGAAAGTAAAAAATTTCTTATAGTAGCATAACACACTTTTTATTGCCCGAGACGAGGCAGATGTAATTCCTTCCATGCAATTGTCAAGTAAAATTTAAAAATTTATTACTATTTAAAAATCAAATATTTCAATGTTCATCTTAAGTAAAATAATTTAAGTAAAATTTAGAGAGAGAGAGAGAGTATAAAAAGTCTTATCCATAAGTCCATTTTATGTTTCAATTTCAGGAAGATGTGTATTCCTTCAAGTAATTGAGGTTGTATATATGCATACATACATACACATATATATATATATTCCTTTAGGGTTAGCTCAGCTGGTTGAGTTCCATTTGCTAAAGTACCTCACTAATAATAGGTTATAGGGTCAATTCTCATTAACACCCTTGGGATTAGGCTCTACTAATATGCCAGTGAGAAGTGATCCCTTTGGGTGTATTTGCATGGATAATTCCTTAAAACAATATGTTTATATATATATATATATATATATATATATATATATATATATATATATATATATATATATAACACAATTATAAGTAAATAAATCCTTATCTTTGATATGTGTAACATTACATGTTAATAATGACCATTTTCTCTCTAAATTTTGCTGAAAGACTTGCCATTTTCAAATCAATCCTTCAGGATCTCTCTAGTTCTTGCATATATGATCTAGAAGCCTCCAAATGTGTTTTGGTTTATTTCTTCCTCCTTGGGGTGGTGATCCTAGGGAGTACAAATGCGCTCTTGTTGTTTGTGACCATATATGTTTTCCAAGGAAGAAAGGCAACCTTGGCCTCTCTGATGTTCAACTCCTCAGTAAGGTCCATGGTGCAAAAAATTGGTGGTGATGGATTTAGGGGGGGAATGAATTATGGATTTCTATTTGGAATAAAAAATATAGCCCAAAATATCCCCTCAACATCTTCTTCACAGCCTCCATCACATCATAGCTCATCTATTTGGAACTTAGTTGATATAAATAAACACATTATTCAACAATTCAACTTCTCGAAGGTTAATGATGGAAATGCAACTTGTTTTTGGGAAGATCTGTGGAACAAAATGCCTAGATTAGGAGTGAAGCAAAATATTGCTCATCTAGAAACCTTGTGAAAGTAAATGGATGTGTCTTAGTAGCACACTATTGGAAGAAATACATATATATAGGAAATCTAAGGAGTACTAGGAGTTTGATATCCCTTAGCAATAATAGTCCATCTAGAGAAAATTATTTAGAACTGGAAAATTCCCACTATAGTTGAACTCAATAAATTGAGGTGGGGCTACAAAGCTACTAGAACCTACACAATGAAGGAAACTTACTGTATTTCTCGATACCATATTAAAATTCCTCATGAGGTCATTTGGTATAGAATATGGTCTCAAAACTTACGACAAAAAATAACTCACTTTTTTTGGCTCCTTTCTTGATTTAGAACTCTAACATGGGAAGGAATTCTATAAATAGGTTTTAAATCATATTCCTTAAACCACCTTTGTAGATATAACCATGATGCCATCGACCACATCTTTATTTAACCTCATGAAACACCTGTGGAGTCAAGTTTCCCATCTCTTTGGGTGTTATAATAGGGACAACAAAGATATTAATGAGACGTTATCATTTTGATTGTTTTTTTATCTTCCACAATCCCATTATTAATTGTGCAATGACACTAAATCTAGGTTTATTTATTTTATACATTTGTAAAGAAAGGAATGAATGCATCTTTAATGGAAAATATCTTGATTTTGAAGCTGTCCAACAAAAATATCTCAATTACATTAAGGAAAAAACTCTTTTCGGCCCTCCTAAATCTCCTATCCCTATTAATCTCTCCCTTCATTCCTCCCTTCGCTAAACCCCTCTCTCCTCCTTCCTCCCACCCATTCCCTCCTCGCCTTCGTCTAGTCTCACCTCTCCTCCATGTTCAAATTTGATAGATCCTTGATAGGAAATCTAACAATTATGTCTATGGAGGTCTCTTTCATGATAATAAAGGTTTTTGTATGTGCATCCCAACATTCCCAATGGGGTTCAATAGGAACAGTGTAACTGACATGTTTTCCCTAGAGAAGGGCCTCCTTAATTCCATCTCCTTGGGTTTCATGAAACTTATAGTGGAAGGAGACACTCGATTTCTAATATCACCTTTAAAATAACTCATGAATTAATTAACAGTGGGTAAAATATCCTCTAGTTAGAGACTGGAAGATAAGCTTGTCGATATTTCCTTTCTCCTCTCTCTCCTCTCCCAATTTAATGTAGAGGATGGAGTAACAAAGTTGTGGATTATTTCACTAATCTATGAATCTCCATCTATAACATTATCCTCTCCTATCCTTTGTATTCAATAGGATGATCATTGTTGTTGTGATATTTATCATTCATTTCTATCCCAAGATCTAGATTTAGGGCAAGGAACTTCTCCACGAAGGTGAGAACAAGATTTCATGCAATAGAGAGGGAGGGGAAGAATCTTATTCCATAACCCTTATCAATTGACGGGGAACGTGTGGCTACCTACCTCCCTTAAATATATCATCATGATGGAAGATTGCACACATACATCAACTCACAAATACATTATTTTAATGAATACAAAAGGTGACGATCCAAACTATTGCAAAGGTAGAAGTCTTATTAAGATTCGAATTTCACTATAAAAAAATCATTGTCTTGAGATAAATTCAAGCTCTATTACATAGTTTTGGGTAGCTAGAACAAGAATTTTATTTGACACTCTTGTTTTTTCATTTTGGCCATGGGGTAAACTTCTAGGTCATCGTGACCTAGCCTGACCCGGTCTAGAAACTCATCTTTTGTTTTATTTTATTTGTGGCTAGTGAGGATGTATCCAATGGAGGATTGATAGGGGAGAGGCTACAACTTTCACACCTTGTCAACACCCTAGGCTATAAACTAAAGGTAATTATGTTCACTTCTAATGATATTTGTTCCATTTTATTTTGTTTTTCCTTGCACTTTGGTTCTTCCTGATACCTCTGGCTTGCTTATTCCAATTGGCTTTCAGATAATATTCTTTGAAGGGGTTGATTTATCTTCATGAGGAGGGATATTTCTATGTTGATTTCCACCTACCTATTGGTTTTTATTCCACCCTAAATATTTCTCTCATCTTTTTACCTTCCCTTATCCATCCCTATGGATTCCTACTATGTCAAATCCTCTCTTCTATTTTATTTTAAATTGGTGCCTCATACTAATCATGCATTGTCAAAGGGCCCAAAGTTATCATGGATCTTCAAGACTTCTTGAGGGTTGTTCTTGCACACAATTACATGATTATATTTATTCTTGTATTTTCCACTCTCATACTCGTCTGCAAATTTAATCCAAAATCTAGCACGGAATCAAAGAAGTGCTAGTAAATCAAGTAGAACTCACTATGCAAAGGTGGTGGCTTCTATGGCCTATTGGTTGTCATATACTAGCCACAACCACAACCAAGAAAACCATAATCAAACACTATTAGGAAAATTCCTCCATGAGATGAATGAGGGTAAGATAGTAATTATTCTTCATCTTGACAATATCTTAGTGTATGACTATGACATGGCTCTAGAACACCGTGATATGGCTCTCAAAGTATCTTGCATTAAGGCCATTGTTCTATGTGGGAAATTCCTAGTGTCTCTTGGAACTTTTTTAGTTCTAATTAATGTCCCCACTGTGTTCTGATATTCTTCTATGGCTATAGATTACTATTTGAATGGATATCATTAACTAGTTTTCTCATTGTTTCTAAATTTTCTGTATGCCAACAATTCTTTAATTAGCCTATAAATGGTGTTATGGGTTAAGTTTATCTTGTACTAGGAATAATATCATTGAATGGAGAATAATATGGTTCAAGTTAATTTTATTTTGGACTAAAGAACCTTCCTTTCATTATTGATCCAATTTCCTTAGTGCTAGACTATCACAAGAGAAGATTTTGGATTGATCTTGTAATTTGAATCACAAGTTAATAAAAGGTACTATAATCTTACATTAAAAAAGTGTATATTTTAATAACAAAATAAATTAAATTTCATACATATATACTTTCTCTACTTAAGATAAAATTTACAAGATGCACATGCACATACACGCTAGCATAGATCTATCATAACTCTCGATCTGTCATGAATCAAGAGGGATTAGTTCCATTGAGCTAAAACCCTATTTTATAATGCACACATTGAGGAAATGTAAAAATCTTGAGGAATTTGATCCCTCTCTCTAAATAGTAGATCCATACTTAAGATGAATCTATGATACTATAAATTTAGTTTTCACAATACCTATTTAGAAATCCTAAAAGTATAAATTTGTTGTATTACCTAATTAAAAATAAAAATATTTATTCAAACAAAATATTAATTATAAATAATAATTTTTTTTCTCTGCAAATACTAACTTCTATTAACTGGAAAGCAAAATATTTTTACATATTGTCGAGGCGTGGTAGCACCCGACAGAACAGAACTGCCCCATTACATCCCTAAGCTGGGGAGACCAGTTACAAAGTGCAAGAAACCAGAAATCAGACATAGAGAAGGACCATTGTTGCTGAGGAGGAGAATTAAGCCGGCATAGAAAAACAAAAACAATGCAAACCAGCATATAAGTGTCACCAGGAGTCCAACTAGGAGCCAAAAACAGTAGGAAAAACAACAAAGAGACTTGAACATGCACTTGAAGGAGAAACCGAGACAAAAAGAGACAGTCCCAAGCAGCGCTACTTCTCCTGTGCTGGGCCACTGTCCTTCTTCTCATCCCGACCAATGTCACCAATCTTCAGACCTTCATTGCCACTTAAATCATCGTCAGGGATGGCGATGGTGTGATCAGCTTCACCATGAATCTCGTCCTCAGCGTTCGGTCCTGTATCTTCCAGGGGAGGAAGACTGTTAAGTCCAGCTTCCTGTTCAACTTTCTCTTTTTCCCAGATCTCCATACTATCTTCGTCCGAAGAATTATCACTGTTTGGAGAAGGATTAGGGGCAATGCAGGCCAGGGAGGGGACAAGATTTTCCTCTTCCGAGAGAATGAGAGTGATGTGGGCAGTGACCAGGGGGTGGTGCAAATTACTTTGGAACTTAAAGTGCGTTGTTTGGAAAGCACTATTCGGCAGAGGTTTACGACCAGAACCAGCAGAGGATCCAGCTTCATGGACAGGAGAGGGATTGAAAGGTTCCGACACCGTTTCCATGGCATGACCAGCGGGAGGATGCAGGCTAGTGTTACGATGCCCCTCAGGACAATGCCTCTTACCCGAGCGAACCATGGTGATGGACAGGGGATTGGACAGAGAAGGGATGTGGACGGGATGACCAACAGCCCGGGGGTGAATGAGGCAAAAGGAATGCCCAATAGAGCTTGCGACCGACACCACAGAATAACAGAGCTTGTAAATAGCCACAATATTACAGAGCTTATAAACATCCACAGAACTTGCGGACAACAACAGAAAGCAGGAATTCAGAACAGGTGAGAAATTACCCTGGAGATAAATGGCTTGGAGCTCGTGGTCGTGAACGAAATTTAAACCCACACCCACAGCATCCTCAGACCAGAATCCATTATCGCGCAACTGAGCACCAAGCTTGGTGAGAAAGCAATGGAGGGTCATGATTATAACCGGAGGAATTTTGCGTTGATCCACGCAGAGCATTAATGCAAATCCGCCTCCCGATTGCACATTAAAAAACTTCCCTTTCTCGCATGAGTTAAAGTCCCAGGAGGCCACGCTGCTCTGCAGCTGGCAGTATTGGGCATTAACTGCTGGCATGGATAACTGTGGAAGCGGTTATGCCACTCGGATCCGGGAGAATTATAAATAATATTGTTTGTTAACGAAAAATCAAATTAATAAAAAATTATAAAAAAAATAAAATTAAATGTTAAAATGCATTTCTAACAAAATATTAGATTATTTAAATTATATATCGAACAACATAGTATATAAAACCGTCAAATAAGCTTCACCACATCAAATAAGGTGGGTAGAAAAGTATATGTTTCTAACCTTTAAATAGGTTTCATAGATAAAATACGAGAAATTAATACCACGGGCCACCTAATCGAGTGTTCCTTTTTTTTGCTGAAAATAGGTGAATATAGTTCCATATTTTTCTTGCTACTTGAAAATAGGCTAGTATGATTCCTTCTAAAATATATGGTTTGCCGATTTTATACCCAAAAATAATTATACGGTTTCGAAATAAGGTAACATGGCTATTAATATGAAAACAATAACAATATTCTAAATAAGGTGAAATATGAGATTTTTAGATAATATAAATGTTCCTTCCAAATATACAATACTATGGGTTATTTATACTAGATTCCCAAAAAAGCACATATTTATATTAGATTCCCAAAAAAGCACAGTTTTATGTTTATGTGACATATTTAATTTAATTTGAAAGTAACAAAGAGAATAATTCATTTAAGGTCAATTTAATGATTTAATTTGTGGATACTATTTTACAATATTTTATAGAAGTTAAATTTCTACCATTCATTTTAAATTAAAATTTTAGAAACTCTATTCCAAAATAAACAAGCTTATTGATATAGATATTTGAAAAGTCTATACTACCCAATAATAATTTCACTTATGTTTACATCTCATCGACTCTAAATAGAATTTATGTTTGTAATGAGTGTAAAGTTAAATATATTTCCACCTACTCTATGTATCAGATCAAAATTTTAGTGAAAGTACACATTTGATTGAATAATTCTTGTTGGCTATAGATTTTTCAAGTAATAACCTTTAAATAATTATCATATAAGTTTTAATATATAACAAAGTTTGTGTTAGTCTCATTTTGCACTTTTTTGAGATTTTATATTTTAGAGGTATAGGTGTAAATAATTACTAGCCTAGATCCATCTAATTTTGGATCAATCATGCACCAAGTTGGACCAAATCCCTCTAGGTGTAAACCTTCCTTTTAGAGTGTAGAATATGAGTAGAGGTTTGAACCTTAATGGATTTGATCACTCTTGACGCATGATAGATCCAGAGTTAGATGGATCTAGGCTGGTTCTAGCTAAGGACAACAATGTCACATTTTTAGATTATCATTATGTATATGTTTGAGATAAAATTCATACTTTTAAATTTACATTATGTTTTCATTGCTTAGAATGACCATATCATTCTCTTCATTAATTTAGTCTATGCTTCTCTCCTTGAATAGTTTGTATGTTTATGTTTGGATGCTTTGAGTGCTTTGTGTCTCTATGTGTTGTGATTTGGATTGTAATATTTGTGAATGTCATAGTTGTTGTGTTATAGCTCTATATGTGTATGTAATTGTATGTTAATAATTAGTTGGTGATGAGGAAGGGACATTATCTTATCAATAGTATGCAGGAGGATTTATATTGCACATCTATTTTATTTAATTTTAGGTATCACAACTTTTGACAACTAATTGATTCTTAATAGCATACCTCCAAGCATTACTAAATATATCTTGAAGAGTAGTTTTATTTTTAAATTTGTTCAATTAATTCACTTTGTTGAGATGATAAATATTGTTAATAACTTTAATCATGAAAAATGATGAAATAAAATTTTGAATGCAAAGTGACAAGGTAATAATGTTGAATGGCACAAAATGTGAATAATAAGAATGTAGTCAATTACAAATAGTTTTTATTTTGACCAATATCAAACTACTTTCTTCTACTATTATTATTTCCATCCCAATTTGTTTTGTCATATTTTTGTATCAAATGCAGGTAATCAAATATAGTTAGAAATCCACATCTACATTGGAATCAATGCATCTAGTTCAAGCAATCAAATAGAATTATAAATCAACATGTACATTGAAATAAATGCATCTAGTGCAAGCAATAAAATAGAATTAGAAAGAATCTACAATGAAATCAAGGCATCTACTAAAGCAATCGAATAGGATTAGAAATCAACATCGACATTGGAATAAATGCATTAGCACGAAAAATCAAATAGGATTAGAAATCACCATCTACACTGAAATCATTGCATATAGTTCAAGAAATCAATAAGCTTAGAAATCAACATCTACATTGATATCAATGCATATATCGTAAGGAATCAAATATCATTAGAAATCAACATCTACAATGAAATCAATGCATCTAGTGAAAGCAATCAAATAGGATTAGAAATCACCATCTACACTTAAATCAATGCATCTAGTGAAAGCAATCAAATAGGATTAGAAATCACCATCTACACTTAAATCAATGCATCTAGTGCAAGAATTATTCTTCCCTCTCTCCCCCTCCATCTATATCTATATCTCCCTACATCTATCTTTTGTATCTCTATCTCATCCCTAAACATACACACACTCTCTCTCCATCTCTCACTTGTCACTCCCTCTCTCTCTCTACTTTTATCTCCATGTCTTTCTTCTTCCCTCCCTCTCTACCCTTCCAAATCTATCACATACCTCCTTGACCCAATATTAACAACCGCTTACTATTCTCCCATTACTAATTTTAACATTGATTAAATTTATATTCAATAGTTTCCACGCACATAAGTATTCAATAATATCATAAACGAAGATAAAAATGAAATTTTACACATATGCTTAAAGATTAGAAAACATAAATGTTGGACACCTAATCCCAAATGGGTTAGTGTGGAAGCTAAATAGACCAAAGCAGTCCAAGAGACCTTGGGATCTGAAACCCAAG
This sequence comes from Pinus tabuliformis, assembly GCA_031772625.1. Lineage (NCBI taxonomy): Eukaryota > Viridiplantae > Streptophyta > Pinopsida > Pinales > Pinaceae > Pinus > Pinus tabuliformis. Next base: position 1,441,560,747 of record CM062818.1, on the reverse strand, counting down.
AGTCACATGTTGTACTATAAATGTATATCTCATGGTAATAAAAAATGCACATGCATGATTTATCTTTCATATTGTCTTTGCTTTCCATGTATGTTTGACATGGTATCAGAGCCGCTTGTTTTTTTGTGGCCTTTTATGTGCATGTCAGTCCTGCACCTCTGCCCATAATCCTGAAATAGTAAAATTAGCGTGCTAGATCTACAAATTCAAATGTTTTATATCAGCCTGGTCTTCATTACCTGTGTTTGAGCTGCCTTGAATAGCGCTGATCTGGTCTTCATTACCTGTAACGCTCCATTAATTCATTGTCTGCCAGAAATCCGCTGCCTCTCCTGACTGACATCTCTGTCACTGTGTACGTTTTTGTTGCTAACGCGCTACTCCTGACTGACATCTCTGTCCATTGCTCCTGTGCTGCTCACCTCTGCCATATGACTGTGTTTAATACGTTTTTCTAAATTCCTCACAGGCCAGAGGAACAGTCTAATCAAGTTGGTTGCATGCAGCCGATTGTAACGAGCTGGTGATGGTGGTCTCCGCAAGCTTGTAAACACTCACAATTCTCGAAAAGCATTTAGAAAATAGTATCATCAAAAAAATCTTTGAATATCTTGCGTTCCACATTTATTAGTATTTCACCCATCTCTGCTCCCTCTTCGTCCCTTCATCGCGCCAAATCCTTTTGCTTCAGAAGGCCATGTCCGCTCAACTGATTATAACTACCAATTCTGTTGGCGAGCTGTATCCATGGAGATAGGGCAAGTTTCCGGCTTAATATTTCATCCACTGTGTTGAACACGAGCCACCGATTTTGCTTCAACAAGCTGCAATCTTCTCTGTCTGCAAGAGAGATTCGATGCTGTGAAGATCTGTCTGACATAACCAAGTTCTGGTACCTTTTACCATTGCGGTTCTATTTGTCATGCGACTCTGCATGGTTTTGTGCCAAATTATTTTGACTTGATTTGGACCAGATTATGTTGATTATGCTAATCTCTGAGCGAATTACCATGCCGATACTCGTCCATGATTTCGTTGGAATTCCTGTTTTTTTGCTTGCTCGAGCCTCCGTGGGATAAAACTTCTACAACTCCAGTCATCTTTGTGTTGCAGAGTTTTTAGCCATTTTGCTTCCTCTTATAGAAAAGGAAAATGAACTTAGAAAGAAAGTTGCGATGCATTGAAGATAAACGGTGTTTTAAATATTGATACACTATTTGATTGTCGCTGTCATTTGTATATTAATCCATGGCTTCGGCGGGTTTGTGCTTCGTTTAGGCTTCTTCATTGTTTCACAGTCGCTGCGGCATATTCCGTTGCCTGAACCTTTTTCAGGAAGAACGATATTAAACCACAAAGAAATTTTAGTAACTTGCCTGCAGAAGAGCCAATATTTCTGTCTTTCGTTAAATAAATCATAGATATAGACTTCCGTGGACTGGTTCGTTCTTCTTGGTCTCGTTCTGGATATGGTTGGGGAATGACTATTGCTTGAATTTCACTATTGGCAATTTGAAACAGATAACTCGTTGAACGCTGTATGCGATTATCAAGGGAGGGAGTTAAGAGGTCTCCGTTTGCATAGATGTCTTCTTCCTTCGAGTTAGGAGCAAGTAGAAGTATTGGAAGCTTTCAAGGGTCATCGTTGGAAGCTTTGGAATTGCAGGAACTGTCAGCAATGGTAGGAGCTTTTGGAGGCCCGTATGCCTCTATGATATCTCTACATTGAATGTTCACTGAACCTACAATCATAAACAACCATTCGATTCAACAGTTTAATAGAATCCGACAAACATTTCAAGGCTTTGCAATGCCGGAGCATCAATTCCTTCAAGTTTGTAAGGTTAACCAACGAAGACTGTAGTATTTCCAGGAAAGGGCATATTTAAAAATCAGCATCATACATAGCAGGCTGGCACATCGGCAGCTCCCTGAAAATCAACCAGCAAGAAGAAATTCGGCGCCCCAGAATTTCACACACACCGGGAAAGGCGTGTTGCAGAATTTGAATTGTAGATTTAATTGGGCCAGTTGGCAGGGTTAATTTGTTCTGCATCAATGAATCCCACAATCGACCATTCCAAACCTTGATTGAGGACAAGAAAACGTGAAGACATAGACGCGCCCTATAGGTGCCCATCTGTTAGACATGGTCGACTCGAATTTGCTGCCGAAAGAAAAAATACAAACCAAAGCTGACATCGATTCGTGGAGGAGAAATGCAAAGCTGAGCATCCATTATCCCCAGTGACATGCGACTTGTAATTCAAATACAGAGGAGACAGACACATTGACACTCAAAATTGCTGTAAGAAATATTGATTTGAAGCAGTTTGGAGCCGCCATCATCCAATGCCCTATAGATAAACATGTGCTTATTTCCTTTTGGGCCTGAGCACACAAAGTTTTCACAAAAGCTTTCTTAAATCTGTTCCTGATATATGGAGTGGTCGGTATTGTTTGTAATTCAATAGCCCGGCAGAAGAGCAGATAGGCGTTGTATGCATTTGTGTGTGTGAGAAAGGCGATATTTTTTTGTTGCAAGCAGACCAGCAAAGGGAAGAAGAGTTCGATCGAGGCTGGAGGTACTAATGTTATCAAAACCAGATTGAAATCAACTAAACTAGCCAATCGGGTTGGTATTGGGGGTTTTGTGGGCCGAGCCCCCACCTCAAACTGAAAGTGACCGTACTTGTCTTGGACTAGTTGGTTCAGGCCAAAATTGGTCAGAATTCGCTAGGTTGACTGGTTTTGTACAGGTTGAGCTCACTAAATTTCCAGCCATTCCAGCGAATAGATCGGACCAGCGAGAAGCAGAAATCTGGTATCTCCAATGCTGAAGTAAACCAGTGTTTTCTTTGAAGAAAGAGACCTTCAGAAGCGGTCTGATGTGACACGGCAAGAGCGGAATTATTTCATCTTCCACAACGTGGTCAATAATACCAGGGATCAGTGAGTCAGTCGTGGCCATGGCGATTGAATGGATGTATGCTTTGATTGAGGGACTGCCATATGCAGTTTCACTTCAGTGACCTAGCGCGTGTGCCATTCACATTTCATCTTCAATAAACCAACTGGAGTTTACAAACATTGGATTGATGGTTTGCACAGAGACTGTTGTATTTGGACTCTCTCTATCACTCTTGGTCTCTGTATTCGTGCATGATATGTGTGTTGATAACTCCTGTCTCATTTCAATCATAACAGTTCTAAATTTCCAGCGATAAGGAAAAGATTCTTGACATAGTATTGTGAGTGGGTGCTGCTTATTCATTTGTTCATAGTTATGATCAGTTTTTAAAAGGTGTAATTTTGACAATGGAGAATATGGCTAAAATTACTGAAGTATTAGAATTCTTGAAAACTTTGATGCATTCTACTGATCATGATACAGTGAAAATCAGCAAGAACACTCTCTGTGATATTAAAACCTATCTGCAGTATACACAAGAAAAGATAGAGTTTTTGCAGCTTGAGACAAAACTACAGCAAGAAGAATTAAAACAAAGGAGTCATCATTCTGAACCTGTTTCTGTTCAGAACAATGAAGCAGACACCCATCAACAGCAAGTCAATAATGTTACTGTTCATTCAAATAAAGCAGCAATTGTACATGCAGATGCAGAAACTCAATCTGCACTTCCCAAGCCCATCATCAGACCTTGGGAACAGCTTGTCCACAACAAGCATAGAACTGGTCTTGGATATGACAAGGACTTGTCCTTTCATATTCTAGACTATGCCAAGCCCATTCAGTTTCAGAGTGCTGGATTCATTCATAACAGGTCACTTGCTCCTCATGACAGTTCACCTCCAGTTGTTCCAGATTCTGCCCCTCTTCCACAACAAGAACAACAGATTGAGAAATGCCAACACTGTGATCGAGTTGGCCATCTGAAAGATCGCTGTTTTGATCTTCATCCATGTAAGCACTGTCATAAAACCAGTCATTCTTCACACAGATGCTTCAGAAATAAACGTCCTGCAAGAACAAAGATTCATATTGGATGGATCGCTTCTTGGCAATGGGAATCAACAGCCAAGAAGATATTCCAAACACATGTTAGAACTTGTTCTAGAGTATTGAACAGTCTTGCAGTTGAGTTTTCTCCATCTTCTCACCTTGTATTTGACAGGGGGGGAAATGATGGTCATCTACAAGCTTCAAAGTCACATCAAGCGACCCTGAGCCACAACCTGCCACACCAGTTTCAGAGTTGTAGCCAGAGAAAAAGATGCCCCTGAGCATGCCTTCAGTTGGCAATCTGGGACACTTCCTATAGCAGAAGACTTCAGCTTCTTGCCAGTTTTGGAAGAGTTCCAGGAACAGAATTGAGAACACTTCCTCTAGCGGAAGACACCAGCTTCTTGCCAGTTTTGGAAGAGTTCCAGGAATTGCATTAAGCATTCCAGAGTTGTTGGTCATCCTTAAACCATCACATGTTGAGACTTCCCTTTTCAGGTTGAAGTTTTACCTTTTATGTGGGGTGAGCCCTCCCTTTTATTGTTGAAGGTTTCCCTCTTTAAAACAATAGGATCACTTCCTCTAGCAGAAAACTTCAGTTTCTTTCTAGTTTTGGAAGATTTCCGGGAACTGCACTAAGCGTTCCAGTGTTGGTGGTCATCCTTAAACCACTGCCCTTTTTACCAACATTTCATAGAGCACATTCAACCTAGTGCTGCCATGCATTTTTTGCACATTTTGTATTACAGCTCTCTTCTTGGACTCATACATAACCCTTCGGATTAAGGGGGGGGAATGTTGGACACCTAATCCTAAATGGGTTAGTGTGGAAGCTGAATAGACCAAAGCAGTCCAAGAGACCTTGGGATCTGAAACCCAAGAGTCACATGTTGTACTATAAATGTATATCTCATGGTAATAAAAAATGCACTTGCATGATTTATCTTTCATATTGTCTTTGCTTTCCATGTATGTTTGACAATAAAGAGTAAGGAGGAAACATACAGAGCATCATACACACTTCAACCAAACCAGATTAGCTGAAAGAAGGTCACTTGGAAAAATCGAGCATCGCCGCCCAACCTAGAATTGACATCCTCCAATTCACCCCTGATCCAAGAGTTCTTTCCATGGATCAATGACCTCCTTTTGTTCTCTTCAATGGGTATTTAACACCCTATTTCATGATATGGCTTCCTTCAGGGGCATCCCGCTTTTGGGTGGATATTTTTATCTATTTGCCTAGGCTTTTCCCAGAAAATCTCGCCTTTATCTCCCATGATTTTTTTCCCATAAAATCTCCCCTTTCTCTCCTACAAAGCTTTTATGTCTTTTCCCATAAAAGCTTACCTTTCTCTCCTGCAAGTCTTTTATGGTTTTTCTTAAACTTAGTATCTTTCTCTAGCTAAATAACTTAATAGATATTTATCTCCCATTCCATTAAGCTTATCTAGAATTTGATCTAGAAGTCTTATCATGAAAGAATTATACATTCCCATTCACCAATGGGATTTTATTTGGAAATAATCTCATCTCTTGGTGTCTCATTTTGCAAGTGATTAAATTATATTTATCTATTTAATAATAAAGTATTTACTTTCATTGTTACACCTCATACCTAGCTTTTCTGTTACAACTCAGTCTTAGCTTAGGTCCGACAAGATAGAAATAGAGTGTTACACACAACAGAGGGGTGTTACATAATCTCCCCATTAAATTTACACCGTCCTCGGTGTATTACTGCATCTTATAATTTATTTACTCATTCACCAGTAGCTGTTTCTGAATTTACAGGTTCCCATGGCCTAGCCACCTGAATCTGATCTTCTGATACATAGGTTACAAAGGAGTTCAACCCGAAAATCGCCTTACATTACTACCTATAAAATTTGTTTCAGTCCATTTTGTGATCAACTTCAGATAAATAAACTCAATTTTGTTTAGCACAATTAATTTCATAACTTGATATAGCAATATTACTATTTGAGTAGCTACGGGTTAATGTTTCCTGCCATTTAACTATGATTCCTCATTTTCATTTTATTTAAATAATAGGAAGAAATTCATGATCTTCCAATGCATTTGTGTTCTTGTCAAACATTTTCTTCCTACAGTCTCCCTGCATTAGTCACAACAAGTCAAACTAGCACCTTTTACCAATCCACATGTATACAAATATCACATCGGGTTAGCTCAAAAAATAACCATGAAAATCATAAATCTCATGTAACCATCATAACCCAATCATAGATCACATGTAATCATCATAGACCAGAATCATAAATCACATGCATACTAAAACTGAAAAAAATACGGATACTTATCCTTTAATAAATCCTTATCTTCCACTTATGTCATTATTCTTCACGCACTCTCGATCATTTGTCACACCATACAATAATCCAGTGCCTTCCCCTCATCCATTTGCATCACACACATAAATCTATACACATCATCCAACCTCATGCAATACCTGCATCCACACCAGTACCATATGTACCACATGTACATAGTACCACCCGTACAATGTGTACACAATACCAAATGTCCATATCATCACATGCACGACACGTACCTTATCCACATGTCTCCAAAAATTCCTTTATTTATTCACACTACCTTTAGGAAAATCCAATCAAACCATGCTCAGTTTGTCGATTAGAGAATAAGGAATTCATGGACCTGTTCAACTTCTGCAACCAAAGCATAATTGAATAATTTTATGTCAAAGTATTAAAGTTCTTTTATTTAGCTAATTCCTTTCATGTGTCTTGTGGTTGCAAGAAAATTTCAGCAAAATGATAACATAAAGGTAATTATGCATAATACAACTTTACAATACGAATAACTTTGAGTTTTGGGATTGAATTTGTCACTAGACAAGGTCTTAATAACAGTGGAATATGACCTCTGCCCAATCATAAAGAAATATTTGATAGCTAATCTAGTATGGCCTTCAATATTATATTTGAAGTTTAATAACAACCTTAACCTTGTCTTTAGCCAATAAAATAATTGTTTGGTACTCCAAAGTACACCACACATAATCTAGTTATGCCATATGATTTCCTATTTTCTCCTTTTTAACACTACTCCCAACACCTTGTTGGTCATGAATAATTCAATGTATATCTAGAACTAATCGAACAATCAATATCCATGTACATACATCTATACATGAATCATAAGTGAATGTTACAATGTTCTCAATTTCACCCCCTCTAAGCTTTTTGGCACTATGTGTACGAGGGTGTGAACCTAGGTCATTTACATGTTGACACCTCACCTTAAATGTTAAATCACCCCTAGAAGATGAGAATATAAATCATTTATCAATTATCAAATCCATTGACATGAATTCCTGCGTCATTTATGAAACAATTGTTATGTTTCCACACAACACTATCAATGCAAGCTGACAAGTAGAATTCCTCGATATTGCTTGGTAGGAAATAGTGGTACAAAATCTGCATCCCAAATTGTATGATTGTGAATTAATTTGAATAGATTGCTAGATACCAAACATATTTGTGTACAAAAATCCCGATTACCAATACCACTTAGCCATCAATATGGTGGAATCATCCTATTAGTTTAGCAACAACTGTTGCATGGTTTGTTATCCTCTCTTTTCATTGTCTAGAACATTTTATATGTCACACCTTACTTGATGCATGCATTATTTTACTACTATCATAAGATCCTTAGATCATCATAAGATGTACTAATGTGAAGCCTTTTGGTTCACCCACAATTTTTTAATTAATTCAGACAAGTCATGTTTCGAATCTAGTGTACAATTCTTGTTAGCCATTAGGTTGCTCTGAATTGCTCTATTTCTACTTCAAATGCATCCAGCACCACCATATCTAATTTGTTTATCATTTATGTTCTCATAAATCATGTATACTTTGTTTATATATAGTAGAAGCAGACATATCATTTCAATCTTATCACTTCCTACAATCATTCTATTGCAAGCACCTTCTTCTTGATATTCACATCAAGGTTATGGAGTCTAAGGTTGCATAATTTGAGTTAGCATAATTGACACATTGGAATTTGAGTGAACTTGAGAATTTTCCATTGATCTTTTGTTTAATATTGTCTTTATTTTATTAATTAAGAAGCATTAGGAGCTTCTTTTGTACTCCTATTATGTATTTACACAAGATGTACTTTTGGGTGCTAGTCCCATTGACCTACTTGTGAAGGTCATAAAATTATTAATGTATAATGTATTCTTCAACATGTATACAGTGAGCTATATTACATGTGTCCATATACTTCACAACTTTGACCCTATTTCAATCTAAATTGGAAATATAACTTGTGCCTCTTGCATATCTCAGTTACAATTATTAGGATATTGATTTATTCAAAAAGAAACATGTAGGTTCCAAACTATGCATATCTAATTACATATGCATGTTGCTACTGAATATTAGAATAATGACCTAGTAAAGTTTAGTTCCCTTCAATGGTGTATATTTGGAGCATTTTCCCCATAAGGGTGAATTAAACAGTTCAACCAGTGGAAAAACCACATCCAAAATGAATTGCATCATTACATGTAGATGCACCAATTAACACAAAAATATTAAATTGAAAGACAATTTTAAAAATACATAGTCTCATACCACATATAGAGACCTGTCTTTCATGAGCTTAATGACATTTCATGGGAATTTCATGAACATAAAACCTTTTGAATATGTTCTAGCTTGGAAACCAATTAATCAACCATAAATTTCAGATAATTTTAGTATAATGTCATGAACTTATTTCCTATGACTTATATAGATTCCATCTATATACTTTTTTTTTCATCTTTCCCGGTGTTGACCATGATCTATGGAAAGAGCACTTGTGATGCAAGAGCATTCACCCAAGGGGAAATCATTGTAAATAATAAACATAATGGGTCATGTATTTTTAGGAAATAGCTTTCCTAAGTCTCAAGTTAATGTAATTTAGGCCTTTTAGTGATTTAATTAGATAAGAGAGGAAGTGGACCATCCTACTGAATAAAGGGACAAATCTGTTTTAAAACAGAGAAAAAGATGGAGTGGATAAGTCTCTAGAAGACATAATTAAAGATAATCTACCATATGTATCCTATAGCGAGTTTTAGGGCTTTAGATGAGTGATTCAAGGAAAGGATGGATCAGGTCCTTCATAGTAATCCAATACAAAGTTTCCATATAAACATATGTAAGCCTACGGGCAGAATGGGAAAGCCACAAATGTTGAGAATCAGGCCTGTGTGAGACCAAGGTGTCTCGAATGTAATCTTTTTTTTAAAATTAATATATGCAGAGTTTTCCTGACTATGTTAGAGTGTATGAAACGTGTGTTCTGTGATTAATTATGGTGGAACTTGTACGTTATGTTACAGTAAATTGCAGACAAAGTTCTAAAGAATGTGTGGAGGAGAGAATGATTCAGAGGAATCACAAAGGTTCTTAGAATCCATTGAAGAAGTTGGGAATTCACTGAGGAATCAACTCACGAGGGAGTTGTAGCGAAAACGGTGAAGAATGGGATCCTTTGGAAAAACCTAAAACATGGAGAAACTGAAGAAAACAGTGTAAAATTCAAAATAAAAGGAACAAACGGAGAAGTGTGAAGTGATCCTAAGTAGCCGTTAAATCTCATAGATCAACGACTGAGATTTAATCGCATCGGTGGGAGTCCTTTTTAAGTTATCGAAATGAGCCTTGGAGATTTGTGAAGAGTGAGCAACAATTAATCATGGGTCGTTGGATCATGGCTAGATCAACGGTCTTGATTAAATCACAATCAGTGGTCAGAAGTGCAAAGGAGTGATTGGCAAAGTTGTGATATCGCCGATAGTGATATATCAACAGTCAGCATTTGGAATTATCGGCGATCGATGATGCACCAATAGTCATCAAATCAGCGGCGAGATGGATGGTGGAGATTGAATTGTAGGTTGGTAATCGAAGTAGTGGAAGAATTGATACGGAGGAGCGGACGTGATGAAATTATGAACGTGAATATATAGAATTTGAAGTCCTGGTATATATGTTTGGAGCGGAGTTTAATGTATCCCTTCGCATTTGTATTAAGTGTTGTGCCAGAGGTTTTCAAGTGATTTAAACGTTCTGATAGGTGAATATCGGAGTCAGAGAAGAGGGGATGCATATGTGTGTATAAACCATGATGGGAGCAATAGCCAATTGCAATGAAAGTATCCTCGGGTAATGTGCAGAGGCATACGAAAGGCGGAGGAATGCATGTTGGGGAGTATTTCCCTTTGTAAATGGATTTTCCTTTGTAAATGGGTTTTAGAAGGGAAAAAGTGCCGATAGTGTGTTCATGTGTTAACCCATACATAGCCAATGTTAGAAGGGATATGGTTATATGTATGTGAATTATGGGTTATCCAAAGGAGCTGAAGAGTTGTTAATTCCTGATAGAAGGGTTAAGAAGGAAATATTTAATAAAATAATTTATAAAGGTTTCTGCAGAGTTTAATGTCCCGATAGGAGGTATTCGTGGGGTGATCGAGTTCCGGTAAACAAGGAATTGTTATATAGGGCCTTAACCATGTATGGTTGAAGATTTAACTCCTTTGTGAGTAGATTTCCTGGGACAATTGTGTTTATGCATTGTTATGCATACTGTGGGTATATGCTGGGTAACCCTAGCATCATTTGGCTAAGGATGGTTATATGTCGGGGACCCATGCATCATTAGTTGTATCAGAGCAGAATTGTAATCAGAACAAGGAAGATTTCCTATGAAAAGAAGGTAATGTGCATAAAGATATAGCAGAAGGTTGTAAGGGGAACTTTTGAAGTTCTTGGAAGACTTAATAGTTCCAGCAGAGGCTTGGAATAGAAGGAACAGAGGATTCCTTGAAGGAAAGAGAAGGAAAGATTGCTTAATGCAAGTTCTGAAGGAAATAATACTTGATGGACAAAACAGAGGACTATCCATTCAAAGTGCAGAAGAATGGGTGAAACAAGATCATGCTGAGATTTGAAGGTGAGGTAATGTGTTCTGTTTTAAATTGAGAATGCGTGTTTCTATACTAATACACAGCTGACAGCAAGAGAAGATGTGAGAAGAGAATAGATGTGTTCTTGAAGATAGAGTAAGGAGAATACTCTGATAGAAGAAGTGGCAGTGAACTTGAAAAATCCAACAAGAGATTAGATAGAGAGGATAGTTGAAGTGTTCTCAAGAGAGAGTGAGAGATTGCAAAATCCTAGAACGAGCAAAGGTATTTCTCAAGAAGAGGTTCTAGACAGAGGACCTACGCTTACCAAAAGACTGAGTGAGGAGAGCTTAGTGAGGTAAGATTGTAGCAAGGAGGACTAGTTGTAGTAGAGGCTTGTTGCAAATAAGTGAGAAGCTCATGAAGAAAGAAGAGAAGAAGATGACTACTGATAGTCATAGCAGAGGTTCAGAGGGAAGCCACAACAGAAGATATGAGAAGAAGGATGCCAAGTTAAAAGGCATGAGAATGAGTCACGAAGAAAATGACAAAGAGGTTTCTGAATTAAAAGAACAACTCAATCCATTAAGGAGAATGCTTGAGGAAAGCCACAGACTAGGTTGGGTCTTGAGGAAAAAACCAGTAAAATGGAAAGAAGTACAGAGAAGGCTACAACAAATGCAAGTAAGGTGGATGAAGGAAAAACTCAAGGAAGTTGAGTTAGAAATGGAAGAATCCATTTGTGAACTAGAACAAGGAGAATTTCTTGGAGAAAGTGAAGATGAAGACTTGAAGACTGAAACTTCAAGTGGGGCCAAGGGGGCTAATGATTTTAAATTTGACAATTTGTGTATGTATGTAGGTGAAACATGTAAAGAAGGGCAATTGGCTGATATTGTCATGGAGAAGGAAGAAGACCAGTAGAATCTAAATTTAGTTCTAGAAAAGGATGAGATAGATAGACCTCATATACAGTTGGAGAAAGATTTCAAGCAACTAAGTGAAGGGCTTGAAGAGATTGAAAAGGAGACTATCAAAGAATTTCTGAATCATATGAATGATTTAGAACAACAAGGAGATATGATGGCTAAACCATCAAGTGAGACCATAGGGTCTTGTATTTTTAAAATTGATGGTTTGTATATGATGGCAGATATTGCAAGAGGAAAGCAAACTTTTGAAGATATCTTCAGAGGAGATGAAGATCTAGAAGCAAAAAGTGACAAAGAAAACTTTCCAGAAGAGGAGAAATTTCATTGCATACAGAAGAAAAAGTGCATGGATGAGTCTATAGAAGCTTCCATGGAGATGATGAATCCGAGTCTTATTCTGATGAAGAATGAAGAAATACTGTCTCAGAAAGGTAATCAAATAAGTTTGATTAATGCTATTGATGAAAAGCAAATGCAGGAGAATGTTAATGAAGATGGTCAGACAAGGATAGCTCTTGGAGAAGAGTTACAGAGGCACAACAAGGCAAAATGTACTGAAGAAGAAGAAGCAGAAATTATGTTAGCTGAAAACATAGTAAAAGATCACTAGTTCAGCATGATGATAGGCACAATGGAAATATCCATGGAGGCTGGTGAGACAGTCAAGGGAAAAGAAGGAAATCTACTGAAAGATGTTCAGAAGGAAGAAGTCTATGCAAAAGAATTAGCAAAGAGAGAAAGGACATTAAAGAAAAGAATGTTTTGTAAGGGATGAGCAATATTTTGAAGCTGTTAGAAGTATGGAGAAGTATCGCTTAGAAGATAAAAACTCTGTAGTAAAGGAGGATGAAGAATGTCTCCTAAATAAGAGAAGCAGTGGTTTATTGCAACAGAAGGAGCTTAACAATGCATTGATTTGTGAAGATGTGACAACACAGGAACAAGTTATTGTGGAAGAAGGAGATGAAGTTCCGTCTGAAGAGCTGATATGTAACGCAACAGTTGAGACTGTTGAACCTTATGATTTCCAAACTAATAATCTAAGTGTAAATGCAGTAAACATAAGTGGTGATGAAACACTTGCAAATTATCACAAAGAAATTGCATTGTTAGAATATTTGCTGGAGAATTCAGAGTATGATAGTATGATTACAGAAAAAGAAGAAGTTCACTACAGTGGACAAGGGAAAGAAGACATCATTAGGACAGATGGTGTGGAAGAGAGACTAGTTGATAGTCTCATGAATTCTTTTGAGAGTTCAAATTAGCATACTGATGTGTTGATAGAGGAGAAAGATACAGTGCAGCAAACTGAATTGTTGCCAAAGGGAAACAAGGTACAGTAGCCTTATGCTTTTTATTTTAACAAGTGTGTTGTAAATGCAGGTTTTGTTGTATACGTTGAAGGAGATTTGGCACGGATGAATAGCCAAATAAAAGTAAAAGAAGAGAATTCTATGGAAGAACTCAATCCATGGAATAGAGAAATTAATTTGCTGGAGAAAGTGTTGAATAGTCATGATCCAATCAAGAAAGAGGGTAAGGATGATAGGGAGGCAGCAAGCAAAACAAAAGTTGGAGCAAGTAAAAGAGAAGTCAGTAAAGCAACGAAGGAAAAAGTTGAAGTAAGCAAAGAAAACCAATAGTAGATTGAAGAACTAGTGGACAACAACAACTTGAAACAAAAAGAAAGAGGTAGAAATACAAAGCAGAAAATGGACCAGTTCGAAGATGTATTGGAGACAGAGATTGAAGAAATGTAGGAGCTGATGATGAAGCAGTTCAAATGGAGGAAAATGGTAGCAGCAGGAAGCAAGATCAATTAGAACTTGAACTTGATTGACAAGATGAAGAAGATGGAGGAAAATATAGCAAAAGTACAACAGCAACAAAGGAACAAAGCATGTGGGCAGTGACAAAACAAAGTGTGGGATCCAGGAAGACAAATATCATAAGACACATGATTAGGAGATCATGAATACTTTCTACTTTGGGAGTCTGATGCAGGAGCATTCACCCAAGGGGAAATCATTGTAAATAGTAAACATAGGGGGTCATGTATTTTTAGGAAATAGTTTTTCCAAGTCTCAGGTTAATGTAATTTAGGCCTTTTAGTGATTTAATTAGATAAGAGAGGATGTGGACCATCCTGTTGAATAAAGGGACAAATCTGTTTTAAAACAGAGAAAAAGATGGAATGGATAAGTCTACAGAAAACTTAATTAAAGGTAATCTACCATATGTATCCTATAGCGAGCTTTAGGGCTTTAGTTGAGTGATTCAAGGAAAGGATGGATCAGGTACTTCATAGTGATCCAATCCAAAGTTTACATATAAACATATGTAAGCCTACAAGCAAAAGGGGGAGGCCACAAATGTTAAGAATCAGGCCTGTGTGAGACCGAGGTGTCTCAAATGTAATGTTTGTTTTTAAATTAATATATGCAGTGTTTTCCTGACTATGTTAGAGCGTATGAAATGTGTGTTCTGTGATTAATTATGGTGGAACTTATAGGTTCTGTTATAGTAAATTGCAGAGAAAGTTTTGAAGAATGCCCAAAGGAGAGAATGTTTCAAAGGAATCACAAGGGTTCTTAGAATCCATTGAAGAAGTTGGGAATTCGTTGAGGAATCAGCTCAGGAAGGAGTTGGAGTGAAAACGATGAAGAAAGGGATCCTTTGGAAAACCTGAAACATGGAGAAATTGAAGAAAATAACATAAAATTCCAAATAAAAGGAACAAATGGAGAAGTGTTAAGTGATGCTCAACAGTCATTAGATCTCATAAATTAACGACTGAGATTTAATCGCATTGGTGGGAGTCCTTTTTAGGTTATCAAAATGAGCCCTAGAGAATTGCGAAGAGTGACCAGCGATTAATCATGGACCGTTAGATCATGGCGAGATCAAAGGTCATGATTAAATCACAATCGACAGGCAGAAGTACATAGGATCGATTGGCGAAGTCGTGATATCATTGATAGCGATATATCGGCGGTCAGCATTTGGAATTATCAACGATCGGTGATGCTTCGATAACCGTTGGATCAGCGGCGAGATGGACAGTGGAGATTGAATCGGAGGTTGGTAATCAGAGCAGTGGAAGAATTGACACGGACAAGCATATGTGATGAAATTATGAACGTGAATATATAGAATTTGAAGTTCGGGTATATATGTTTGGAGCGGAGTTTAATATATCCCTTCGCGTATGTATTAAGTGTTGTTCCAAAGGTTTTCGAGTGATTTAAACGTTATGATAGGTGAATATCAGAGTCAGAGAAGAGGGGATGCATATATGTGTGTATAAACCCCGACATGAGCAATTGACGATTGCGATGAAAGTATCCTCGGGTAATGTGTAGAGGCATACGAAAGGCAGAGGAATGCATGTTTCGGAGTATTTCCCTTTGTAAATGAATTTTCCTTTGTAAATGGGTTTTAGAAGGGGAAAAGTGCCGATAGTGTATTCATGTGCTAACCCATACATAGCCAATGTTAGAATGGATATGGTTATACGTATGTGAATTATGGGTTATCCAAAGGAGTTGAAGGGTTGCTAATTCCCGATAGAAGGGTTAAGAAGAAAATATTTAATAAAATCATTTATAAAGGTTTCTACGGGGTTTAAAGTCCCCATAGGAGGTATTGGCAGGGTGATTGAGTTCCAGTAAACGAGGAACTATTATATATGGACTTAACCATGTATGGTTGGATATTTAACTCCTTTGTGAGTAAATTGCATGGGATAGTGGCATTTATGCATTGTTATGCATACTGTGGGTATATGCTGGGTAACCCTGGCATCATTTGGCTAAGGATGGTTATATGTCGGGGACCCATGCATCAACTTGTCATTTTATCTTGTTTTTTCCCAAGTACCTCATAAGAGTTCAAAGTTTCTTCCCTTAATATATCTTATAAGTATAACTTTATTGTATAACTTATGCCCTTGATTATAATACACATAGAAATCATGCAACTCATAATTTAATTTCAATATGAGAAAAGTAATATGATGATAGTATGTAAGAAGAGACCTATTGGCATGCAATTACACATAGGATTCAAACTTTCCTTATCCACCATTACTCCTTTCAACACTTTATTTCATATTCATAAACCATTATGACCACACCACTAAAATTCATCATCCAAACTCTCAATAATCATACCTTACAATTATTTCAAATTTGTCCATTCATCAATCTCGACTATGAACGTATAAAGATATGTATATCATGTGTAAGTATCTTAAACCAATTTTAAATCATGGTATAGAGTCTTTGTGCCCTCATAAGAGCATTTGACAAGAACTTAAGTTTTGGGAGAAACTTCCATGACATATAATGAAATAAAAATTTAATCTTCACATAATTCCCAACACTTAATAAGTAGGCACAATAAAACAGTAACCACTTTATGGTTGACCATTTCTACTTATTGAAAATAATCAACATGTTAATTGTTGTCATTTCTTTGCATTACTCTCTACTCCATCACAACACTGCAAGGTTCTATGTTATATAACAATATTGCAAAATTATTTGTTCCAATATAACCTTACAAGGTTTCTCCCCCTGCAATGCTACTATAGCTATCCATCATGGTGTATGAAATATAATACTTAGACTTGAGAAATTCAATATAAAGTTCAAATATTACTATGAAGTGCGTATAAAGAATAAACTTCTTAGAATGTTGGCATAGGTGGCTTATTATAAAAAAAACAAGCAATGCACAATCGTATCTCTAGAAATTTGGCCTACAATATGAGGGAGGGAAATTATTACCATGATGCTAAAAGTACTACGACAGTCATTCAATCATGATTCTAGCCAGACCAATTACTACCAAGTATTAAATGAAGGCTTGCATGGAGGGGCTTCGGCACAAAGCCGGCCTGTAATCCCGACTACCCTCAAATTTCTGATTATGAGACATAAAAGTCATCTTTGAACAACTTAAATTTTTTTTGAAGCTTTGGTGAGCATACTTCGCAGATTTGGGCCAAATCAAGGTAGCAAGTCAACCTCAAAACTTGTTGCAGGGAAACATGTTCCTCCAATCAATAGGTAGCATTCTCAATCTTCTTGTGGTAAAATTCTACAAAAAAAAAAAAGTGAACCAGAGAGGGTACATATAAGTCAAACTCATGTTTAGACTCAAATTGTTGTCCTCTATTTTCTAATGCCGCGACAACTCTAGATACAGGGTAAAAGAACCAAGATAAGGCACACAATCCCTAATAACAATGTTGATCAACAGGACGCAGTTAACCACAACATTGGCACCAATTCGACAACAGTCAAACCACTATTGTAGTCAATTCACACCACCACCATGGTGATTTAACAACTCAACTCCGTCACTCTACTAGGAAACACATTCTTTAAATAAATCCATTCAAATTCCTACTATTAACAGTTTTCTCTTAGCAATTAATCGGCCATGAATTCCTAGTAACACCATTAAACCTTTGATGAACAAGGAGAGGATACTCCTTGGGGAAGAAACTCAGAATTCATCATAGAGGTGATTGGATAAAAGAAAATAAAAGAATGTGGAACAGGGTATGAATTCCCAAACTCAAACATCCGTCACTTCCACTTCTTCCTTTTACAATTATGTATGCAGGTAGGCAACCTACATGAGAGGATAGTCAGCTTTGGCTTTGGTGTGTAGAAGCCACCCATGGAAGAATTTGAAAGCATAAGACCCCCAATACAGAAGAGATGAAGCTTAATACCAAAGAATGGGTATGGAGAGTATTTATATCAAGAAACTATAAATCGATCAAGATTATCGAGCAGACACCGTGTACACTCAACCTTCACAAATGAAGAAGATGATATTAACGAGCCTTTCTCAGTGCGACTGGTCCATGTTCAAGTAAGGATAAGCGTTATCCAAATGAATGCATCCATATAAGAATCTGCAGCAAATGAGTTGTTTCTCTACTGGTCAAGGCCATTATCAATGACCCGATAGTCCATTTCACATGGAACCCTACATATCAGCAGATAAGGCCATAAGAGTGACATTTCAGATCAAAAAGGAAAAACATAAGTCAACACTGTGTAAAAGGAAACAACAGTCGACCTTGTGTATTTTCTCTAACAATCAAGTGATTTTGTGCTTTCAATTTACTGATAAAACCAACATCTAACACCCATTTGCATTTATAACTCAAGTTCTTTAGATATAAATCAATAAAATTTAATAATATCCATAAGAATTCTATTTCCTATTAATTTATATAGGAGTTAATATTAATATAATTAACTTTCTGCCATAATCAAGTGTGCCATAGGACTCAATGGTGTGGGGTTTTGGAAAAGCTCCAGAGCTATATGCCAAGGCACTGTTCGGAGTCACTCGATCATTTGGTCCATCCAACACATACGATTGCACATGCTACAAGATAGTGCAATGATCAGAGTAAATTCACTCCAGAATTTTTTTCTTTGTGTTTACAAATGTGTAGAATCATATCAAAGTCTGTCATATAACCATGCATCTTTGAAATTATCACTCAAAAACACCAAAGGCAAATTGTACTATCACAAGTACAAAATATTGAGTAGCGTGAAGGAGAAGAGAACAAATTGGACAATGTCACAATCGATGTGGATGTTTGGAGATTGGACACCCGAAAATGCTAGATGTTTGTCTTGATACCTTAGCTTATTTGACAATGCAGAATTGAAAATAATGCATGGGGCAGTCAGACGTCTAGTTATTCATACATACAAGAATAAACATCGTCGTTTCAGGGTGACAACATGGAAATAATATGGATGGATCAAAATTTAGTGTTTGTTAACTCAAAACCTTGTCTCTCTCCCTCACAGGACTATAGAGATTTCCCACGCCCTTTCACAACATGGTTGGACTGTCAAACAAATCCTCAGTTCTCTTATACCACTATGATTTGATTTGTGTAATCATCGTAAAAGAGGAAAAATAAAATAATAGACAGTATGTTTATTTGGCTAATAGGCAAACAATTCATCAAATATTTATATTTTCTCATCCTCTCCCATGATTTATCATTATTTCTGAATAACTTGACCAATATTATTTTGATCTTCTCCCATGATTTCTCATTGTTTCTGAATTAAAAATTCACGTTTTAACCATGAATCTTCTTTCTAACTCTTCCATGTAATATTCTTTGTTGCTTTGTACTATTACGTTGTTATGGTCACTCAATTTCTCCCAATAACATCCTTATTTCTTTTTTCCATTAGTATATGTTGTTTATGTGCATGTCATAGATATTAAATCAAACCTTAGAGAGATAGATGTGAGTCACAATAATTTCTTTGAGCATAGCGATGCCACATGGAGAATGCAAACCACAGATTGCATTGCGAGCCACTGTGATGAGTAGAACGAGCTACTGTTCATGGAGAGTGCGAGCTACAAGGAGTATATAGAATGCGAGATGTGTAGACATGTTGCGAGCCAAAGAATACATCTCTCAGACATATATACGAATATAGTCATCGAATCAACAACAAAATATAATATTCAAGTCATCCAATGTGTCGTAGAGAAAGTCAACAAGTCATGGAAAATAAAGAAAACTACAGAGATCATTAAACTTGTAGCCTTCTCATCATAGAGGCTAGGGTTAGTTATTCACATCACAAAATATTAGGGCTTCTTTCCACCTAATTAATAACATGGTGGAAGCATGGTTTTTTTTTTCTCTCTTTGCGGTTAAAAATGAAAAAAAATCTATTATAAATAAATGTCTAGTGATCTGATGGACTAATTATGTTTTTAAGTGATCCCTTTAAGCAAATGCGAACACAATTAGTTAAATGATTGTCAAGCAATATGGGAGATTTCACTCATTAAAATATAAAATTTTAGCTATTTCAAAATCCATAATTCGAAGCAGCCTCAATTCAAAATTACCTTTGATTAATTATCTATATATATATAACATAACATATGTATATTATATCATATATGCTATTGCTTGAAAGTCCTCCTCCAATTAATCATTTTAAAATTTAATTTTAACCTTTATAGATTCTGGAATATTTTTCTTATGGCAGATTTATAACTGAACCCATCACTGGAACTTCTTATTTGTGTAGGACCTAGTTTACGAACTAAAACTCATTCATATCTTACAGATGTGGATTGACCCTTAGGCCACAATATTTGAACTTAGTGCTATGATTCCATTTGTCACATACCTCCTTGACCCAATATTAACAACCGTCTACTATGCTCCCATCACTAAATTTAACTTTGAAATTTATATTCAATAGTTGTCACACAAATAAGTATTCAATCATCTCATAAAGAAAGATAACACATGCAATTATACACATATGCTTAAATATTTGACAACATAAAGAGTAAGGAGCCAACATACAAAGCATCGTATGCACTTCAATCAAACCAGATTAGCCGAAAGAATCTCACTTGGATAAACCAAGAACCGCCACCAACCTAGAACTTACTTCATCCAGTTCACCCCTGAGCCGATAGTTTTTGGCATGGATCAACTCCCTCCTATTGATCTCTTCAATGGGTATTTAATACCCTCTTCCATGATACGCTTTTCTTTAGCACTATCACACTTTTGGGTGGATATTTTTATCCATTTGCCTAGGATTTTCCCAGAAAAGCTCAGCTTTTTCTCTCGTGAGGCTTTTCACATAAAATCTTGCATTTCTCTCCAGCAAGGCTTTCATGTCTTTTCCCATAAAAGCTTGCATTTCTCTCCTACAAGGATTTTGTGTTTTTTCTCAAACTTATCATCTTTCTCCAACTAAGTAACTTAATGAATATTTATCTCCCATTCATCAAGCTTATCTATAATTTGATCTAGAAGTCTTATCACGAAAGAATTATTCATTCTGATTCACCACTAGGATTTTATTTGGCAAGAATCTCATCTCTTGGTGTCTCGTTTCCCAAGTGATTAAATTATCTTTATTTATTTAATAATAAAGTATTGATTTTCATTGTTACACCTCATACCTATATTTTCTATTACAACTAGGTCTTAGCTTAGGTTCAACGTGCTAGAAACAGAGTGCTACATACAATGGAGGGGTGTTACAAAATCAATGTCATTGTCCCTATCTCTCTCCTCCTTTCTCTCAAGTACTCTCTCTTGCCCTTCCTCTCTCTTCATTTCTCTCCTACTTCCTTTTGTCACCCCCCATCTCTCTCTCTCTCTCTCTCTCTCTCTCTCTCTCTCTTCCCTCCAACTCTATCATTATCTCCCTCCCTCTCTCCTTCTCTCTCTGCCCCTCTCTCCCTCCTCCATCTTTGTGTCCCCATATTTTCAATCCTCTATGTTGAATTGAAATTTTTACTTTTATTTAAGAAATGGTATTGGATTTAGAGTGAAGATGTTTAAAATTTTACCTACTTTGGAATTTTCTTGTGGTAAATTTTTTTGTTGAAGGTAAATTTATTATCCATTCAAACTCAAGCTATATGATAAAACACATGAGATAATTGTATTGTATTTTTTTTTTGGTATATGGTTGTTTTAATTTTTGTTTAGGGCCAACATTATATGGAACTTACCTATAAGTGAAGAGCACAAATCCAATGACTAAGAACAAAAACAAATCCAGCTGCTAAGAATGAACATGAATCAAATTAATGCGAAGAGTATCTAATGAACTCTTTTTTGTGAATGGATTTTTAATTGTTTATTTTTAGACATCTCCTCTATACTTGATTGTAAAATATGCCTCTCAACACAATCATACAAATTTTAATACATGATAAAAATTTATGGATTAACTATATTTTTGACATTTTTTTGTTTCCGATATAGGTGGAAAGGTGAGAGACGTGTAAAGTTGATATAGGAATTGACATAAATTGATTCTGTATGATGACTTCTTATGTCAAATATTTTTATACATATTTATATTCATTTGTTGATGATATTATTGTATAGTACACTTTATAAATTACATAATAGCTTTGCAATCAATCTCACTGTTGTATTTTGCATTTAATTAATTATAAAAAAATATAATAAGATTATATCTGTATTCTTAATGCTATATGATTTGTGACCAATGATTTGGAAAATAATCCTTACACTTTGAATTCATTTTTTTTAATACGACTTTAAAAGTATTGCGTGGTTCTGACTGTTGCATTTTATGTATTCTTAATGCTATATGATTTGTGACCAATGATTTGGAAAATAATCCTTACACTTTGAATTCATTTTTTTTAATACGACTTTAAAAGTATTGCGTGGTTCTGACTGTTGCATTTTATATATTTTAGTGAGAATCCATGGTGGCTTTATTTCATATGCATATCCTTGGATTTAGCTATTGCATAGCATTTTGTAACTAACCAAATGTCATTTTCCGTTCTCAGTAAAGCAAGTTCTGTTCAATATAGGGTCCATTACTTTTTCTTGTAATTTGTGCTTTATAAAAATTTCAAATTGCAACTGTTTCAAAAACTTAATATGGGGAGCTGTAGGATGTAAATTCAATGTATGTCATTGAATATTACTTTTTCTCGTCATTTGTGCTTTATAAAAAAATCAAATTGCAACTCGCTCAGAAAATTAATATAGGGAGTTGTAGGATGTAAATCTAATTTGTGGCACTGAATATATTATTATTTTTCTGAATAAGAAGAATAATTCTAAAGGCTTTTTATTTAAAAAAAAATTGATGCGCAAAGGGCTTGCTGTAGGGTCATATTGCATGTTTTTAGTTTGATTTTAAAATTGAAGATTTTATAGCAAATTTAATAGAAAAATAACGATAAATCTATGTGATAAATTTTGGTGTTTCTTACTAAGGAAGTTTTCATAATCAATTTTAATTGAGATGCCATAATGATGGTTTTACTTGTATTTATTCTATGGATCATGCAAGTGTTTGTGAGCTGTCTTGTTTTTTACTATGGACAAGTTTTGAGCTGTCTTGTTTTCTATTATGGACAAGTTTTGAATAGGCAATGTTGATGAAAAGGATGCTTAAGCTTTTAAATTTTTAAAATCTTTGTTCTCATATCCTCATATCCTTAAATATAACTATATCCATGTCCATAATTACATTTCTAATTAGGAACAAAATGTTGGCATATATTTATCGTTTCTCTCTTAATACCTTTCTGAAGTTATAAATTAATATTAAATTCATATATAAGCTCAAATTACAAATTAATATTAAGTTTATTTTGAACCATCTTAAAAACATAGATTATATTATCTTCAATGTTCTTGATTACCAATTTAAATGAAGAAACTTAATGAATTCATATATACGCTCAAATTACAAATTAATATTAAGTTTATTTTGAGCCATCTTAAAGACATAGATGATATTATCCTCAATGTTCTTGATTACCAACTTAAAGGAAAAAAACTTAATGAATGTAAGAAGTAGAAAATGAAAAAAACAAAACATATAAAAGTATATTTTGGATATATTTAATTCAATTCACAAATCTATTGGGAAATAAATACACATAGATTGTAATTTTTTAGTGATATAAATTAAAAAATACTATAAAATTAGTATGCTCCATGTATATAAGTACTGTAAATATGAATTGCATTCTTAAGGACAACAAGTCAATTTACACATAGTATGAAGTATAAATACAAATTTCGACTACAAAATCAAACAAATTTATCATTTTTTTTTTAAATCAAAAAAATAAAAAATATTAAATTACTAACAAATATAATTTACAGATCAAATATATTAATATAAAAGAATGAATCATAAAAAGACAAAAATCATATGTGTTGTTAACTAATTAAAAAAAATGTGAATACTTAATATAAATGATATATCATTGGAAAAGTATTATGAAAACCATAAAAAACATTGCTCAAGTAAACGATCTATCAAACTAAAACTCAAAAGTATTTAAACAATAGCAATCGTATTTCACTTTAATAGTGAAAGGAAAGTTGCAATAAATCCTCTTTAACATGAAATTAAAGCAATACTATTTTCTCTTCTTAAGTTTGAGAACCCTAGCCCGGATACTACTAAGCTTATACTCATTGTGATTCTCAAAAAGTATCTAAACAAGAACAATTGCATTTCACTTTAAAATTGGAAAGAAAATTGCAATAGAGCCCATTTAAGAAACATATTAAGGAAAAACGATATTCATTTACTAAGTTTCAGAACCCTAGTCCAAATTCTATTAAGCTTATACTCATTGTGATTATGGAAGAAGTGCGTTGAAATTGAAAATCAGTTCCTGATAGCACAATACAAAGATTTACATAAACGCTATAAAATTTAAGAATTAAAATCGACAAATTTATATTGATGAAAATTAAAAACAAAATCAAGATAAGTATGTGTTGAACAATATATTACCTAGTTTAGATTACTTTTGCTCGGCCAACAACTAAAGAAAATTCAATGAGACCTTTGACTCATTACCAACGTAAGGCTACCAATTTAGGATCCTTAATTTTAAAACCAAAATGATCCAAAGGAAGTTGGACAAGAGGAACAATTAAACCAATACCCTATTCGCTATGATAATGTAAATATGACTGCATTTCTACAATAAAGAAAAAATGGTATAGAGCATGAGCGTAGCGAGCAGATCATAATCGCGGGAATCGTGTGTAGACCTTACCAGTAAGATTAATGTAAATGTTAGCTTGGAATATGATCCAAGGCTATGAGGATCGAAGTAGAAAGGGGGATGGATGTGACTTAATCATGCAAGAATAGCCATGCAAAGTACTACATTACAATGCCCTTGTCCTCTCTCTTGCATGAAAAATATTATCAAGGAAGTTATTAAATTGCCGCAAACTTCTGATGAATTATGATTACTTCCTTGGCCGAACCAAAATCCTATGAGATATGACTCTATTGCTTAGCATTTTCTCTAAGAAGTTGACTTCCCATGATGCAAGTTTAAGCTCTTATGGCCAAAAACTGTAGTTCGAAACAGAGTAAAAAGATCATAAATATCTTTTCAGGTATATTGAAGAAATTTGAGGTTTTAAATTTTTATTGTGTACTAAAATAACGGTAAGTCTCTCTAGGTCCTATGTAGGAAAAGTGTAAAGGATTTTCTAATTCTGTAACTTGGCTAACTGGACAATTGATAGTTGTGATGAGGAACTTCCATTTGGTTTGGTTTTAGATCAAATGGTTGTTAATGTATCTCAACCCACCTCATCATTGGATACCTCTCCTTTCACTGACTCTAAAACCATGGAAAATGCGACTCCATTATGGAACTCAAAAGGTTATCCAAATAGTTCATAAATCTATGCCGCTTCATCCATTTTGTAATTCAATATTATCTATAAAAAAAAATATCATAGTCCAAACAATTCATAGATCAATAACGCTTAATCCGAGGTTTTAGAAATTGCGACTCCATTATGGAACTCAAAAGGTTATCCAAATAGTTCATAAATCTATGCCGCTTCATCCATTTTGTAATTCAATATTATCTATAAAAAAAATATCATAGTCCAAACAATTCATAGATCAATAATGCTTAATCCGAGGGCACTTTTTATTATGTATTGAAGCTTAGCTCAACTATCTGCAGGATCTAGGCCCCAAAGAAATTTTAGAAGCCCTACCCACTATTATTACGCTGGTTGTTCACATCAATTCCTTATATACAAAGGCCTAATATTTTCATTGTTCATAACTTTCCTTTCTTATTTTATTTGTACCTAATTTTAGACCTTACGCAGGGATCAGTTATAGTTTGGCCACTATTGGGTTACCCATATGACATGTGACACATTCATCAATTCATTTATTTCATGGTTCATTCATTTGAAATATATTTTTATTATTTCATAATGAAAACGCATCTAACCATATACCATTTACATGTTAATCATGCAAAATATTTAGCAAACATAACATCCACTCATTCTTGTTATATCCCCTTTTCAGTTGGTTCTTTTTTATCACCCTACAAAGGTGGAAAAAAAGAGAATACTTTTATTTGGACGTATACAAGAACGGTGGGTACAGATAATTGTGAAATTACATGACCCTTTCTAGTAAAGTTTGGCATACATACGTATATTTTTTTGTGGAGAGGATAAGTGCTTCTTTAAGAAATACTTTAATTTATGATGGTCAGTTCTCATCTAGTAATTTTTCCCGAGCAAGTATGGTCACCAAGTGTCTATTACCTGTAGGATGGCTATTATCTCCTTCTCATAAGTGGATTGACCTAAATTATTTCCACTTAATTTTTGGCTTGTGAAGGCTATTGATCGACCTTCTTGTGTTAATACTGCTCTAATGCCAATTTCCGAGGCATCACATTCAATCAAAAATGTTTTCATGAAATTTGGGAAGCCCAACGTAGGGATGGAGCACATGTCTTTTTTGAGAGCGAGAAAGGCCTGTTGAACTACATTTGTCTAGAGAAATTAATTTTTATTGAAAAAATCCATTAAGTGTTCGGTGACACATCAATAATTTTTGAAAAAATTGTGATAGTAGCTCGTGGGGCCAGAAAATCCTCATAGACTCTTTAAGGCCCTAGCTTATTTCCAATCTTGCATTGCCTTAATCTTTTTGGGATCCACCCAAACACCTACGCCACACATAATGTGTCCCAAGTAATCCACCTCTTCCATTCCAAAAGAACACTAGGACAATTTAACAAATCATTTATTACCTTCCAAAGGTGCAATATCTTGTCAACATGTTGAAGATGTGTTTCACATGTTTTACTATAGATGAATATATCATAAAAATATACTAGGATTTTTTTTTCGATATATGGCTTGAGAAGGTCATTCATGAGGCTTTGGAAGGTGCATGGTGCATTAAACAAAACAAAGGGCATAACCAAAAATTCATAGTAACCTTCATGAGCTATGAAAACTCTCTTGGGAATGCTTGATTCTTTATTTTTATTTGGTGATAGCTTGAACAGAGACCAGCATGGTAAAGAATTGTGTGTCGTGGAGTTCATCAAGGTGATCATCGACTAATAGAATGGGAAACTTATTCTTAACGGTGACCTTGTTGAGGGCCCTAAATCTGGGACACATGTGCCACTCTCCATATTTCTTCAAGACCGTGACCACTGGGGAAAAATACCGGCTGGTGCTAGGATAGATAATGCCTCCTTTTAGTAGCTTGCAAACAACATTTTCAATCCCACCCTTTTTTGTGAATGGATACCTCTAAGTGTGAAAATTTGATGGCTAACTACCTAGAATCAATAGGATTCTATGATCATGGTCAACCCTATAGGGGAGTAGCTCCTTAGGCTTTTCAATTACCTTGAGGTGGCGACTCAACACTTGTTGTAACTCTAGATGAATGATAGTGGGCTTGGATTCAATGGCTTTGATTGCATTGAATTGAGAAACTACCGCATCCTTTTTTAAGAGCTTCTCCATTCCATGTGAGTTGATGACAATCTACTATGAAGAAGTTGTTATATTATAAATGTTATAATATATCTAAATTATTATCTTTTCAATGTTTAAAATTTAATATTAATATTAAATCATATGAATTAATTTTTTTATATTATAAATAAAATCTAGTTTTGTGGTACTTTTCTTTAATTTTTTTTGCAAACACGATCATGGGGCAAGCGATGTCCCCATGTCAGGTCATAACTTCATTCAGCAGAAAATTGAAGAAATATTTGATTAAGAGAAAAGTCAAACCCATCATGCAACCATATGGGGAGTTATAAATGAATCTCTTAGTATAAGTTAGCTTAAAGTAGAATGAGAAGTTGATATATAATGAATCAAGTACTTTAGCATATTTTCAATTATAATTATTTTTAGTTAATTAGGGTTATTTTGTGTTGTTGAGGAGAATGGTCGCAATTTTTCCATCTAAACCCAATTCCCTAGAAGTTGCTTAATGATGAAAAATATTTTTGAAATGACTGGTGTTTATAAATATTGTTGTATTAATTATCACTCTTACCCTCAAGTTAAGAAAAAATGGTTTCCCTTGAAAAGTAAATTTATAACACTTTGTAATCCAAATTCTAATTTAATTTAATGGGCTAAAAATTTAAATGGTTTGTTCCCATCCACACGTAAATTATAACCCATGAAAACAACCCTTTTACTCAAGTTTTATTTCATCTCCAACTCTATAAAGCGCAGTGTAGACCTAGCAACAACCAAACTCTCTTTTTCTTAAGATTGACATTGTAGTCATGTAGTGAGATAGTCTAGTTATTGAGGACTAGTTACTTTACAGTTATCTCCCTTCTCCCTTCTTATTGAGTTGCATTTTTAATTGAAATTGAAAAAATATATAAATAAATTTAGCTTAACGCACGAGCTACTTTGCCACTATCTCCCTTCTTATTCAGTTACATTTAATTGAACTTGAAAAAATATAAAGATGGATTTGGCTTTTGGATAAATATATGTACGATAAGTTTCGACACATATAATATAACACACATGTCAAACGTTTCAGTTCAAATTTTCATTTTTTAAAGTGTGGAAAGGTTAGTGATTGTAGAAAATTATTAACGATATTTATTGTACATGTTATGGTAGTTATATGGAATTTGTTCGTTTATCAATTTTGTATTTCTTTTGCACGGAAAAATACCTAAGTGCATTGATTGTGTATTAGTTAGGTGTTGATATAATTTTATGGTATTGAATTTTTTATTTAATAATTGTATCAAATTTTTATATTTTTTTGGTGAAGGGATTATTTTATATTAACAAAAATTTGATATATGAGATATAAGCATAGACGCATGGGAGTGATGGCTCCACAACACAAAAAAATTCAAGAAGGGGAACTAGATAATGTGCCACAAGAAAGAAAGTTTGGTGTTAATATATTGTTCAAAAGAGACAAACCAAAATGAATTGAAAAAAGTGTTTATAGACTGTAATTACGGTTTCTCCAACATTAGTTATTGTGAAACGAACAGAAACAATAAGCATGACATGCAAGATGGTGGACCCATTTATGTTGGGAAAGTGTCTTGCGAGCTTGTGGGAGCTAGTTTAATGTTTCTTGGAACACTTGCATCAATGTTCCTAGTGCCTGAAGGGCCCTCTTATGGAGGGTCCTCCTCAATATAGCAGTCGAAAGGGCTAGGGCATAAGGTACAATTATTCTTACCAGCAAGTTGAGCATCAATGTATCTAATTAGAGTGCCCCGTGACTCCTGAGCCTAAGAACCAATCTCATCACCAATGAAGATGTGTACATTCTTCTTGAAGTTCATATGTAGCTCTTAGATGTTCATGGTGATTGCGCCTACAGTTTTAAGCGATTCAGTTCCATGTATGATTTTGGAGTCTCCCATTTCAATGGAAAACTTGTAGGTTTTATGGTGATAGTCCCCCATCCAAAGATTTGTGTTCTTGCTGTGACCTTAATATTCCATGGTCCCCCCATTAACTATGTGGATCTTAAAATTGGATAATGCACTCACAAAATAATGAGTCACCTCAACAATCTATTGTTGGACAAACTTTTGTGTGTTTCAACCATCAATAAACACCACAATTGGTCGATGCTTAGTAAATATTTTATTTTTTAGTGTTTGGGGAGAAGAAATGCATACTAATTTATGGGGAGAGATAATTAGTTCATCTGGTGTTGTTGTAGTATCTTGAGGTTTCTCTTCATCCTCCCGAGCCACTTTAGCAGGCGATTCCTCATCGGCTAGGCATTGGATCAATATGAAAAAACTTTGGTTCCTTGCATTTATGGTCTGGTTAATATTTGTCATAACAATAGTAACACGGTCCTCGTCTTCTCCTTACGACCATTTCAATTCTTGAAATATTTTGCAACTTAAGGGTTTGTGTGGGGCCACTAGTAGGGGTTAAACGTGCCTTTGATGGAAATGATGGATGACTGGATTGGGCATTAATAACTACTTCTATTTCTTAATATTTGCGGCAAGCTTCCAACAAAATAAAAGGTTGATGCATTAAAACATGAGCCTAGATGGCTTCCTTGAGGCCTCTAATGAAACACTCCATATAAAAGGCATCCCCTATGTCCTTGGTCCTCATGACCAGATTTTCAAATGTCATAGAAAAGTCTTGCATTGTACAAATTTGTTTAAGCTTATTTGAGGCAACCTTTAAAGTGAGTGTCCATGTCAAAATGAGCACAAATGTATTTAGAGAGCATATTCCATGTTGGATTTCCTTTGTAGCATTTCTTACGCTATTTTCACGACTACTAGTGTTCTTGGTCTAAGTAGAGAGCTCCCATATGTAGTTTGGTTTCATCATCGCATATATTATTGAGCTGGAAATATTGTTCCATTTGTGCCACCCACACTTTTGTGTAAGAACCATCAAATTTGTGCATTTCAAGTTCCTTATCACTCGAATGTTGGTGACCTACTTGAAAATAATGATTCCCTTCATATCAATGGTGGTTGGCTCGTCCTTCTAGTTGGGCATCTATATTGTTCCCCTTCGCCATGTGGTCTTTAAAATTTAGGTGCCATGCTTCTATGGCCTTTGCAACTACATTTTCAATTGTGGTTACGTGTTGTAATATTGACTCTCTCCTCTAGTGTGGTTGCTCTTTTCTCAAGGTTTTCCATGTTTTGAGCCCGTGAACCTACCATACAATTTCTTAGGTGAATTTGTTTGTCTTAATTAAGAGAACTATGGTTGGAATGAGTGAAAGACAAGGAATTTGTTGATGTAGGTCACTTGAAAGAACTTCTAAAAAAATTTGGACCACATGAGAAATTGAGGCTTACTAGCATATAGTATCAGTGCTTTGATAAGCTCGTCATCTTGAATCTTATGGGTTAGGTCTCTTGCAAGCATAATATTTGGACTACTACACCCTTTCTCTTAGTCTGATAAGATTATTGCTCCTAGTTGATCAATACCATAACAATATAAGTATAAAAGTATTGATACTACAAAATGTGTAGGAATTTGGTTGGCCCACTGTATTGATACTATAGTGGAAGAAACCCCAAATTTTGGATACTATAAAATGTGTAGGAATTGGGTTGTCCCAACTGATCAATATTATGGTGGGAGAAACCCCAACTTCTAGATATTACAAATTGTGTAGGAATGTGATTGCTAACTAAAAGAATTGAGGGAACTATGGAAGTAAGGAGTGTAAGGTGATACATATAATGATATACGTTAGGGGTCCAACAATAGTACTCGACCCAATATTTCAGAGCACCAACTAGGGAGGATCGACCATGCCCTTAGCCATATAGCCTACCTACCCTTGGTACGTGTGAGTAATCTCCCCGAGTGCTATTCTTGGTGTATTCTAGAAGCAAGACAACTAACAACTTAACATTGGTTTCATATTAAATATATGGGGACTTCTGATATACCAAAGGTACATGGAAGAGAAATCAATTTACAAATGATGTATGATGGACTACTACTCGATGGGGTGCAAACATGGGTTACAAGGAAGTCCAACAGACATGGCCACCTCTTGTAGTTCCTTCCCATATGCTTCCCCAACCGCAAGTTGATGTGCGTAACGATAGATTCCTGTAGTTTAAAGATGCCAGAACACATCTCTCACCCAAGGTATTTTTTAAGGATTTAGTATTTTTAATATATATATATATATAGTATAGATGACTATTCTGGTTTGAAAATTCATATGTATAAAATGTAGGCAAATATCCAATAAAGAACATGTAATTTACTATTAAAATCTGTAATTTTTTTTTATGAATTTCATCCATTTAATCATATATATTTAAAAAATAAACAATTTTTAAATGAAATTGGCAAATATTTATTTTTTAAATGTCCAAAAATAACCCATGTACAAAATTACATGTTTTTTTAATTAGATATTCATATTACAAATATGATCCTCTTAAATATTAATTGATAACTTCACATCCTCTAGTTGAGAACGCATTTTAAGTTGTTGAATTTAGAAAAGTAAGTGTCGCACAATTATAATTCTTGAAGTTAAACTTAAACGTTTGAAT
Source organism: Pinus tabuliformis (assembly GCA_031772625.1). NCBI lineage: Eukaryota > Viridiplantae > Streptophyta > Pinopsida > Pinales > Pinaceae > Pinus > Pinus tabuliformis. The sequence goes on along the minus strand of CM062818.1, from coordinate 1,441,528,925 downwards.
TAAACCTTATTATATTTTTTATATGTAATTACAAATATGATATTCTTAAATCTTAATTGATAAACTTCGCATCCATCGGTTGAGAACCCAACTTAAGATGTTGGATTTAGAGAAGTGAGTATCCCACAATTATAATCCTTGAGGTTAAAATCAGAAGCTCCAATTAGAACTTGTCAAAGGCCTAATTATTTAAAGCATATCGCTACTCTTAAACATAAGATATGTTTATTTATCCTCCAAAATAACATATAACGGTCATAATTTAAAATATCAAATTTTCCTGGAAGTTCACACTAATAAATGTAATACTTAGCCCACGGGGTTTACGCTTGAGGGTGAATGGGTGCAATATTAAGAGAATGCATGCGAAAAAGTGATTTGTTCTCGGTGTTCAACCCAAGAAAATAATAAATACAATATTTTATAATTTCTAGTCACGTAACTTCACAAGTCCCAGGGATAATTTAATTGATGATTAATGCGAAAATCATTTTTCTGTGTTTATGCCAAAAAAAACCAATAAATATAATATTTTATAATGATTCTAATAATGTAATTTTACAACTTTTACATTCAATTTGAAATAATAAAATAAAATAATATTATAATATTGATTGAAATCAATTCTCTATCACACCAATACAAAATTAACGAAATTGACCTGATTATCAATTCTTCTATTACAAAAATAAAATAAATAAAATTAATAATATAACTTCACAAAAAAAATTCGAAAATCAATAATTACTCCCCCGACTCTAATAATACGCATGATTGCATATTCTTTTATGTTTACAATAATCATGAAAGGCATGGTCGTGCTTTTACCTAGAATTATAATAAAATGAAGAGGATTCTATGTTGGGAGGAGTTTTATTCACTCTAATCAAATTTAGTTAAAATAAAATATATTTAATTTGAGAATGGTTAAAAGAACTATGTAAAATCGACAAATTATTTTAAAATAACAATAATGGGATAGCATATCTTAAATTAATGTTTATATATATATATATATATATATATATATATATATATATATATATATAATTTTAATATTTATTTTATATATATATATATATATATATATCAAAAATTATTTGAAAATAAATTTCAATATTTTTTAACATTAAAAATGATAGAACATGATTTTATGTTATTTTAAAACTAATATAATTATATAAATTAAATAATTATTAAATTCTAATGGATATTAAGATACTTATTGTATCATATAGCTTGAGTGGGTCTAATGGCTAAGAGCATGTATTTCCTCTTAAGAGGTCATAGGTTCAAAACTAGATAGAGGTAGAGTATGTATGCCTTCGTGGACTTAGTAGTCAAATCCTTGCAACAAAGGAATCTCATACACCAATTTGGAGTATGACTTATTGATACTAAATATACATTTTTTAATTAATTAATTTAATTAATAGAGTTAAGAAAGTATAACTATTTTTAAAATTAAAAAGGAAAAGATACTAAACTTTGCCTTTAGCTTAAATGATGGCTGTCCCAAGCAAAAGACATTTTAATGGGTATCCCTTGCCCTAACCCTAAACATTATTGCATAGATACTCTTTTACGTTGCACACATTCACGATAAGCCAATGATGATAGGATATTAATAATGGACGACGGAATTCTTGCAGTCAAGACCAGTATTCTACCTCTTCTTCCCGATTCCTTTTCTGGTATCGCAGTATCTTTGCATATTGGGCTGGAATCCATTAAAGCGTTTTCCTGACATTGGGGACAAGCATGTGCCTTCGCCCAGCGAGTTAGTTCTTGTCGAGGAATCCATGCTCTGCAACTCGCACGACTCTCCTCACAACTCCCGACTACAAGAAGAGAGGTAGTGCGAAAAGTTGCTGTTCCAGCTGTTATTTTGCTTGATGACACCAATGCGGCTCTCAAGTCAAGAACAACTTGCAATAATAACAATACATCTTTCGAATCCCAACTGACCGTCGGGACAAAAATTATTCCCTGACTACTGTCTCCCCTATACAAATGTTTCATGTCTTTCTGCTTGCTTTATAGAAATTCGTTGACCCTGAACACTGTATTTGAGCTGAGAAGGCGAATCCGAATATATCTAGCCATGTGGCCTGGTTACAAAAGTCATAAAGCAGGAAAAATGAAGCATGGAATATCAACAATCCGCAGATCGAGTCGTTTGTATTTTTAATTGAATTTGCAAGCTGCATGACAAACTAATTTTCCTTTCTAAATTTCTGGTTTGATAATATCGTTTGGCGATATAACTTGAGGCGAACTTTGCAACCTTTGAGGTATTACTAAGTTTGAATTCGATTGGGTGTGACAAAAAAAATGGAATGACAAAATTTCAATACTATACATCTTAAATAATTTTTTTTTATATAATATATATTTTAAGCCATTTTTCTTTTATAACATATATTTTAAGCATTTTCCTCCTTGCTTTTAGCTCATTTTCTATCTAATTTATTTTTAATTTTAAATAACTTTTAACTCTAGATAATAAAATAACCTTTCACATAGAATTCGCTTTTTTTTTTTTCAAAACTGAAATATAAGATATTTTCATAATTTGAAAATATATTTAGGCAAAACCATTCTCTAATAAATAGATATACATTTAGAAAATTGATATCTAAAATTTATTTTATCTAAAATCTTTATGTATAGAAAAATCAATCATTTTTTCTATAAAAATCAGGGTGATTTTCACAAATTCTGTGTTTTAGTGCTTCTTCTACCTCGCCAGACTTTCAACGACAATAAAATTGGAAAAAATTAAAATTTCCAATTTTACAATTACTTCCATTTAATTTTATTGTACATGCTAAAGCAGCATTATGCTTCAACATTTTTGGTCATCCAAGAAAGAATCGATGAAAAAGAAAATCAAATTCAGTTTTATCATCAATACTCTTAACTCTACCTTATGGCTGGCCTTTAAAAGTTGGATCATAGCATGCATTTCGTCATATAACATAAACTCTTATTACTCATATATTCCCCCACCTAATGTACTTAACTCGGGGTCTAACCTAAAGAGTCTAAATAACCCATAGGTCTAGCAAAGATGAATTTTCTCCTTTTTCTTCTTCGTACACGCCATCACAACTATCTATTATTTGCGTTTAGGCATGTACTGCCATTAGCTATTCCAACCCATGAACAATCCATGTGTCTAACCCATGAACTATGGAATTTCTTTCATCCGATCCACTATGTCAATCACATATACAGTGAACCGGATCGATTTTTTTCGAACTATTCAGTATTCGAATCTTATTAGCGGATTATCGTATTTTTTTAACCGATTCGAATGAATTTGGTAACGATGTTTCAAAAGATTAAATATTTTGATGCATTCTGAAGAGATCCGCAAACAAAGCAAAGAAACAATTATTTAAGCGAAAATTTGAAAACAAGCGATACCAAAAGTTGAAAACTAAGAAAATGATACCGAACAACCAACCATGTGCCACAAATTCACTGAAACCTAGTTTCAGTCCTCTGCATTTATAGTTTATAAACTATTAAGTGGACATCAATCCAGCAGTAGATTGTATTACATGAGTCCAAAAGTCCAAAAAATGTCAGTCATAGGAAACACGGTTACTATATGTGATATCTCTTGTAAATGTGAATATTTATTTTTACTGCTAGTAAAATAAACTGAAACTGATTTCAGTTTTTATAATTAGAAATTTTGTTGTTAAATTGATTAAAAGAAATTTAGTACTTCAATATATTAAAGAAAGAAACTGTTTTAATTCATAATATATATATATATATATATGTGTGTGTGTGTGTGTGTCAGAAGGGTGATGGAAATGAGTTCTCAAGAAATAGTTGGATCCGGAGTTATCCAACCCTAACTTCTCCTGTGAAAAATCCATCCCTAAAAAATCAAGAGGATGGCAGGCAGGGGCATCTGCGATAGGGAATGAAGGAGTAAGAAAGTAGAATTTTCGTGCTGTAGAGACAAACAGACACACAAGCAGGATAAGAAGACCACATGTCTGCTGCTATTCAAGACTGAGTTTTCTTGAATAGTTTACCCAAGCATCTGTTGTTATTCAAGACTGAGTTTTCTTGAATAATTTACCCAAGTTCAGGTAGCTTGGGGCATACTAAAGGCGTGGAGTGCAAGTCTCAAGGTTGGGAGATAGGTTGGGAGGTTAAACGAGTTATAAGGTTATAAGGTTATAAGGGGTTCAGCAAGTCAGATAAGTTTACATTTGAAATACCTTGCTTAATTATTATTAGCAGAAATTTTGTTAGAATAAAATGCTAAATTACAAGTGGAACAAGTTTACATCACGAATATCTTGCTTAATTATTATTAGCAGTAATTTTCTTAAAATAGAATGCTAAATTACAAGCCAAACAAGTTTACATTTGGAATATCTTACTTGAATACTATCAACAGTAAATAATAAAATAAAATGTTAAATTGCAAGTCATGTAATACTATTGCTTAATTAATAATAGCAGTAACCCTTAAACAGAATGCTAATATCAATAAACAGAATGCTAATCTCAAATATAGTTGCATATACAAATAGTAATTAAAGAAAATTGATTCACTAAGCATGTATAAACTGAAACACCTTTAAGTTAGGAGTTGGCAACATGAGACAGAATTTTCGAAAGCTTAAGAGATAACACTATGTATCTATTCAGAAGAATTCCCTCATAGCAGCATAAATAATGGCCTCGTACCAATAGGAAAGAACAACATCTATGTTTTAATAATTACAGAGAACCATTTCCTTCTCAATATTAAAACAAAAACATAACTCTATTCCAATCCAGCAAAATCCCTAAATCTGGGTAAATGAAAATGGAACCAATTCTTTAGTTGGAAAGGAAGAAATTAGTAGGAAATTGTAAGAAATATAGCCACAAGGCTATAGTTATCCATGAAAGGAAAGATTTAAACATGGAAAAACATAAAGCAAAGAAACAGTCTACAAGATCAAATACATTCAAGCCACGAAGAAATGAAAACAGAGTATTAAATATCAATGAGCGAAAGAGTCACTTAAAGTTATCTTCCAGTGCAGACACCAAGCAAATGAGCAGCAAGTTTTGCATAAGAAATAACCGTAAATCATACATTAACCAGAGATAGAGATCGTCCTCAGAAATTACAGTTCAAGAGGAGAATGTCCCAGTAGTACATAATCAAACTCAGGCCGAGCCGACTTAAACATGCAACCAGTTTGAGGACAGTGGTCACCAAAAAAGGTAAAGAACAGTACCATACATTTAGAAGAAGAAGAGATTTCGGGCCTAGCCCTCATAAAACTTAAAATAACGCCTCAAAGGCTAGAGACTCTTGGTCTCATTAGTATCATTAACAGAGAATATATGTCAACCAACTCAACCTAGCTAAAAACTCAGAAGCTCTAAACTAGAGCAACCTTCGATCTGCTAACATATACATGCAACATAACGGTTCATGTGACCAAGGGCACGCCCTTCATTTCTTGAAATATATACAGATCTAAGCTCATACCCATTGAAGACCAAGCTGAGTTTCGATAGTCGGAACCAGGCCTCTTAAGCTGCACCTGCATACCCTGACATTGAGGCTAGTTAGAAAACATATGTGATTGAATCAAACACTGCAACTCTAAATAAACAATGCCTTAGTGTTGGGTTGAGTTACCCAGGCTATAACAAAACACCTCCAATACCCCTATAGCGCGCCTAAAGACATAGCAACACATTGTAGTTAAGAAGGAAGAATATTCAAGGAGCGAAAGGCCTTCCCAAGAAGTGGTGAGGATGAAGAGGCAGAAGTTGGGTTCAGAGTCTTACCATAGTGAAACCCTCTGCACGTGGATAGGAGCAGAAACCCTCGATCGCAAGCAAGAAGAAAAATAAAGACCTTTCCTGTATTTGACCAAGAATAATACTACCAGCAGTGGCCTCCACCATCTGATTCAACGTGGCAAGGAGAGCCCTCAATGGGGTACAAACCTCGAAGTAGCAAGGGACAGCTGTCCACCATGGAGAAGCATCCCAAGGAGGTCATCCCTTCGTCCTGGCAAGTGGCCTCCAAAAATAAAAGTCCCCCATAAAGAATGTACAATTCCACAATTGATCAAGTCTGTGGATATTTATGACAGTACCCGGATGTGTAGAATGAGGGTTTGTATAGTTGGGATAGTCAATTAGGTGGTTGACAAAACCATTGACAAATGTAAACCTTGGAAATCATAATCCCGCCTACAAATTAAGTTTTGGTTGTAACAACATCCCGTCAAACCCAAATGTATGGTAATGATAGATGTATACAATGCTTACCGTAGTTAATAATATTGTTAATGATAAGTCAATATAATTAGCAATTATGGATATGTTGTGATTTGTAAGCATTTTCAATTTTTTTTATATGGAGACATTATATATGGTATCAAAGCGCTCAAATTGTAAAAATGAGACCTTTGGGAAGAAATGACAAGTTTTTTCATTTGCATGTAGGAAGTAAGAATAGTTAGCATGAGAAGAACAGGGAACCTACCATCTAGACCTGCAATAGGAGCAGGAGCCCCGCCATTTTAGGAGGGCAATCCTGAAGTATGGGTACAACTGGGTGAGGAACCCCTAGAGACTAGTACAAACATTAGAGAGACAGTACAAGAGTTAAAAGATGAAATGGCCCATTTATAGGTAAATAATGAGAGATTGATGCTGGAACAAGAAAAGATTATAAAATTTGTATCTGATAGACAAAATAATCGGCCACTATTTCCTAGCCCTGAATGTAAGAATATGTTAGGGGAGCTAGAATTTCGGACAGAAGATGGGGAGAATCGTGAAGAAGAGTTTGATAATGTATCTAACCATTGAACCCAGAAAAAATTGAAAGTGGAACTCCAGGGGGAGTTTCGAAAGATAAAACCCCAAATTTTCGATGGAGAGCAGAAAGAAGTAGCAGAAGCATGGCTCATAAATATGAACAATTACTTCCAAATATATGAGTATGACCATAACTTGAAGGCTTGTTTGGCCATTTTGCAACTGCAAGGAAATTCCACATTATGGTGGGAGGGAGTAAAGACGGACAGGGGAGTGGATGAACAAAGTATAACCTGGGAGAAATTCCATATATATTTATGAGAAATCTAAAGAGTTTCATGATCTCCAGCTAGGACAATTGACCATGGATGATTTTATAACAAAGTTCACCTCGTTGCTTCGTTATGTGCCCTATAGACCTGGAGAAAAAGAAAAGGTGCAGCAATTCATCAACAACTTACCTTTATTTATGAAAGAATGACTAGAATTTGACAACCCAAAGACCATGGGAAAAGTGATCCGCAAAGCACGGATTTGCTATCAGCAGAACAGACCAAAAGGGGACATGAACAAGAAATGGAATGACAGAAAGCTAAATAAATTCGTTCCCAGACATAAAGGAAATAAAGGCTCAGGTAGCAAGGGAATTAACAAGGGAAAGACTAACAGAAACTTCAATAAAATTCCACCCAGATTTAAGGTACTAGGCGAAGCAAAAGCTAATGAGCAACTGGGCATCATTGAAGTTGAGTTGGCTACAAGGCCCCTTGTACAATGCTGGGGATGCAGAGGGCCACACTATGTCAAAAATTGCCCACAACGTAGGGGAACTGACTAGATATATCAGCTATAAGAAGCCCCTACAGTAGGGGAAATAGCAAGGAGTTTGTCCAAAATTAACACATCCCTGGAAGACCACCAAGAAAAATTTCAATCGACAATGGTCGAGTTTGAAGGTAAAATTTTTAACCAAACTGTATCTATTTTGATTGACCCCGGGGAATCTTTAGGTTAGATTAGTCCCAAGATTGTGGAACAATGTAAGTTACAAGCAGTAAAATTTAAAAATCCAGGGTTGGTGCAATTAGCCACAAGAGCCAAAAGAAGAGTTTTGGCGAAGGTCAATAATTGCCCTTTAGAGCTAGCTGGCCAGTCTATCCAGGTAAATTTGAATATACTACCCTTAGGATCATATGATATCCTTATTGGCATGGACTGGTTGGAAAATCATTGGTCCCTTATTAACTGTAAAACTAAAACGATTAATTTTCGAGATGATAAGGGGGACAAACAAGAAATTTGGGGCATTTAGAATCCTCTGCAAATAAGACCTGTAACAACTTCCCAACTAGAAAAATGCATCAGAAAAGGTTGTCAGATTTTTTCCATTCAAGTAGGTTATGTTGACCCTAAGGAGAAATCAACTGTGTTAGAAGATATACCAGTAATACAAAAGTTTCCTGATGTTTTCCCTGAGGAAATTCTAGGTTTACCCCCAAAAAGGGACATAGATTTTACTATTGAGCTAATTATAGGCACTGCCCAGTCTCCCAAGCCTCTTACCATATGATTATTCTTGAACTGATAGAATTAAAATTGCAGCTGCAGGAGTTGCTAGATAAGAATTATATACAACCTTGTGTGTCTCATTGGGGAGCTCCAGTATTGTTTGTTAAGAAAAAGATGGAACAATGAGAATGTGCATGGAATACCATCAGTTAAACAAGCTGCCCATTAATAAAAAATATCCCTTGCCCCATATAGATGAATTGTTTGATCAGGTTAAGAGGGCAACTATTGTCTCCAAGATTGACCTTTGATCAGGTTATCACCAGATCCAGATAAAGGAGGAAGATATATAAAAGAAAACATTCAGAACTCAATATGGGCACTATGAGTTCGTGGTGCTACCTTTTGGACTGACCAATGACCCAACCACTTTCATGTGCCTCATGAACAACATATTCCATCAATACTTATACAAGTTCGTGTTGATCTTTATTAATGATATCTTGATGTACTCAGGGAGCATGGAAGAACATAAGGAACATCTCCACATTGTCCTCCATGTTCTAAGAGAACACCAGTTGTATGCTAAATACAAAAAGTGTGACTTTTTCAAGGAACAAATCTAGTACTTGGGACATATTATCACCATGGAACAAATCGCGATCGACCCTGAGAAAATAATAACCATTATGGAGTGGTTGGTACTGAAAGATGTGGTTGACATAAGATCAATTATGGGCCTAGCTAGATATTATAGGTGGTTTGTGGAAGGTTTTTCTAAGGTAGCATACCTTATTACCTCTCTGCAAAAGAAAGGAAGAGCCTTTAGGTGGACCATTGATTGTCAAAGGAGCTTTGACCAGCTTAAGCACCTGCTCACCACTGCCCCAATTTTGAGTATTGCTGATCCTAGTAAGGAATATGTAGTGTGTACAGATGCTAGCAAGGAGGGGGTAGGTGGCATACTAATGCAAGAGGGTGGGGTCATAGCTTAAGAGTCAAAAAATCTCAAGGAATATGAGCAAAAGTATTCTGCATACAACTTAGAGTTAACAACAGTAATTCATGCTTTGAAATTTTGGCGGCACTACCTGTTGGGAAAAAAATTATGCTTTTAACAGATCATCATAGCCTAACAAGCTATTTCAAATAGCCCACATTAAATTCTAGACAAGCTCGTTGGGCTGACTTCATAAGCGAATTTTATTTTGAAATCAAGCACTTAAATTGCTTATACGAGATTTATTTTAGTGAGTCTCGCACTACCTTCTATGATCAGATTCGAGAAACAACCATGCAAGATGTGGTATATAACCATTTGTGGCAACAAGCAAAAGTGGAAAACAACCACGAACAACAAATGGGGTACGAAGTGACTCCAAATGAGTTGTTGGTTTATAGGAAGAGACTTTATGTGCCTAACCAAAAATTGCTTAAAGAATTAATCTTGAATGAATATCATAAAAGTCCTTACGCAGGACACCTAGGATATCAGAAATTGATTTCCATCCTTAGGAAGGAATTCTTTTGGCCTGGTATGAAGAAAGAAGTAGTAGAATACCTAGGACGTTGTTTGGAATTCCAACTTGTAAAATCAGAGCACCAGCACCTAGCAGGATTGCTTCAACCACTACCCATTCCGTAATGGAAGTGGGAGACAATATCTATTGATTTCATCACTGGACTGCCTAAAACAAAAGGGCTAAACGACTCTATCATGTTGGTGGTAGATAAGCTGAGAAAATCTGCTCATTTCATACATGTACAATCAAGTTATAAAGCAGTACAAATTTCTAACATTTTTATGCAAAATGTTTTTAAGTTGCATGGCTTACCCAAGATGATCATCTCTGACCGTGATGTAAAGTTTATGTTAGCATTTTGGAAGGCCCTATTTGAGGGATTGGGGACCCAATTACATTTCAATACTAAATATCATCCTGAAATGGATGGGCAGATGGAGAGTAAATCAAGTTGTCGAAGGTATGTTGTGAGCCTATGTAGTGCAACAGCCATATAAATGGGAAGACTACTTGCATTTAGTAGAATTTGCCTACAACAATGGGTACCATACATCCTTACGGATGAGCCCATTTGAAGTATTATATGGGCGTAAGCGCAGGACACCTTTGAGTTGGAGCAGCCCAGAGGACAAACTAATGTTTGGACCAGATATGCTAGAAGAGATGGAAAATATGGTGAAATGTGTGCGAGTTAATTTAACGGCTACTCAAGACCAACAAAAGAACTTTGTTGATCGAAAAAAGAGGTTCCGACAGTTTCAAGTAGGGGAGCACATGTACATTTAGGTTAAAGACAATAAAAGAACCTTGCAATGGACCAGATGTGCTAGCTCGCACCCCGATTCTGTGAGCCTTTCCAGATTTTAGCTCGAATCGGGCCAGTAGCATACCAACTCGCTCTACCTAGCCACATTTGTCTGCACAACGTTTTTCATGTTTATTTACTTAAGAGATATATTTATGATCCTAAAAAAATAATAAACTGGTAGGAAATCCAGGTGAGTTGGAAAGACGAATTTCTCAAAACAACCTATTGTAGATGTATATACAAATGTATAGATATACACATGCAAAAGTAAAAGTTAGCAGTTGAATTTTTTATTTTATTTTTTATTTTTATTTTTATTTTTTATGACTGAATTCTTTTATTTTTTCAAGTAGGTCGAACCGGAAGGAGAATTCTTGGTAGAGCCAATGGGTATACTTGATCGGAGAGAGGTAATGTTGTGGAGACGAGTTATCACCCAAGTTATAATCCAGTGGCAGCATTATGGGCCTGAAGGAGCCACTTGGGAAGATGAGAAGATTATGAGGGAGGTTTATCCACGGTTGTTTCCCATAGAGGAACATCGGGACAATGTTCAATCTTAGGGTGGAAGATGTGATATCCCCTGTGAATGTGAATATTTATTTTTACTGCTAGTAAAACAAAGTGGAACTGATTTGAGTTTTTATAATTAGAAATTTTGTTATTAAATTGATTAAAAGAAATTTAGTACTGGAATATGTTAAGGAAAGAAACTGTTTTAATTCATGATATATATCTATCAGAAGGGTGATGGAAATGAGTTCTCAAGAAACAATTGGTTGGGAAGTTACCTAACCCTAACTACTCCTATGAAAAATCGATCCATAAAAGATCAAGAGGATGGGAGGCAGGGGCATCTGTGATCAAGAGAATGGATGAGTAAGAAAGGAGAATTTTTGTGCTATAGAGATAGACAGACAAGCGGTGGATAAGTTTGGTTAAGACGAGATATCTATTGCTATTCAAGACTGAGTTTTCTTGAATAATTTACCCAAGTTCGAGTAGCTCAGGGAGAGACTAAAGTCGCTGGAGTGCAAGTATCAAGGTTGGGAGGTAGGTTGGTAGGTTAAACAAGTTATAAGTTTATAGGTGGTTCAGCAAGTCAGATAAGTCTAAATTTGGAATATCTCGCTTAATTATTATTACCAGAAAGTTTCTTAGAATAAAATGCTAAATTACAAGCCAGACAAGTTTACATCTGTAATATCTTGATTAATTATTATTAGCAGTAATTTTCTTAGAATAGAATGCTAGATTACAAGCCCAACAAGTTTACATCTGGAATATCTTGCTTGAATACTATCAGCATTAAATGATAAAATAGGATGCTAAATTACAAGCCACATAAGTTAGATCTGAAACATCTTGCTTAATTACTAATAGCTGTAACCCTTAAGCAGAATGCTAATCTCAGATACAGTCGCATATACGAATAATAATTAAAGAAAAATGATTCACTAAGCATGTATAAAGTGAAACCCCTTTAAGGTCAGGAGTTGGCAACATGAGACAAGATTTTCGGAAAGCTTAAGAGATAACACTGTGTATCTATTCAGAAGAATTCCTAGATAGCAGCATAAATAAGGGCCATGTGCCAGTAGGAAAGAACAACATCTACATTTCAATAATTTTATAGAACCATTTCCTTCTCAATATTAAAACGAAAACATAACTCTATTCCAATCTGGCGGAATCCCCAAATCTGGGTACAGATAAATGAAACTGGAACTAATTATTTAGTTGGAAAGGAAGCAATAAGTAGGAAATTGTAATAAATATAGCCGCAAGGCCGTAGTTATCCAGGAAAGGAAATATTTAAACATGGAAAACCTATAGCAAAGAAACAATCTGTGAGATCAAATACATTCAAGCCAAGAAGCAAAGAAAACAAAGTATTAAATATTAGTGAGCGAAAGAGTCACTTAAAGTTATCTTTCAGTACAGACACAAAGCAAATGAGCCGTGGGTTTTGCATAAACAATAACCGTAAATAATATATTAACTAGAGATAGAGACCATCCTCAGAAAATATAGTTCAAGAGGAAAATGTCCCATTACTACATAATCAAATTTAAGCTGAGCCACCTTAGACATGCAACTAGTTTGGGGACAATAGTCACCACAAAAATTAAGGAACAGTACCATACATTCGGAAGGAGCAGAGATTTCGAGCCCAACCCTCATAAAACTAAAAATAATGCCTCAAAGGTTAGAGACTCGTGGTCTCATTAACAAATAATAAATGTCAACCAGCTCAACCTAGCTAAAAACTCAAAAGCTATAAATTAGATCAACCTCGGCTCTGCTAACATATACACACGACATAATGATTCATGAGACCAGGGGCATGACCTTCATTTCTTGAAAGATATACAGTACTAATCTCCTACACGTTGAAGACCAAGCTAAGTTTCAACAGTCGGAGCCAGGCCTCTGAGGCTGAACCTGCATAGCCTGACAATGAGGCTAGCTAGAAAACATTGGCGACTGAATCAAACACTACAACTCTAAATAAGAATTGCCTCAGTGCTGGGTTGACTTACCTAGGCTGTGAAAAAACACCTCCAGTACCCCTGTAGCTGTGCCCAAAGCCATATCAACACACTATAGTCGAGAAGGAAGAACAGTCAAGGAGCGAAAGGCCTTCTCGAGCAGCAGCGAGGACGAAAAGGTAGAAGTTGGGTTCAGAGTTTTACCATAGTGAAACCTTCTGCGTGTGGACAAGAGTAGAAACACTCCATCATGAGCAAGAACAACAAGAAAGACCTTTCCTGTATTTGACCAAGCATAATATTGCCAGCAACGACCTCCATCGTCAGATTCAATGCGGCAAGGAGAGCCCTCGATGGGGTACAAACCTCGAAATAGTGAGGGACAGTTGTCTGCTATGGAAAAGCATCTTGAGGAGGTCATCACCCTCATCCTGGCAAATGACCTCCAAAAATTAAACTCCACCATAAAGAATGTATAGTTCCACAATAGATCAAGTCTATGGATATTTATGACAGTACCCCGATGTGTAGAATGAGGGTTTGGATAGTTGGGATAGTTGGGATAGTCAATTAGGTGATTGAAAAAACCATTGATAAACGTCAACCATGGAAATCATAAACCCGCCTACAAATTAAGCTATGGTTGTAACAACATCCCGCCAATCCCAAATTTATGGTAATGATAGATGTATACAGTGCTTATTGTAGTTAATAATATGGTTAATGATAAGTCAATATAATTAGCAATTATGGATATGTTGTGATTTGTAAGCATTTTCAATCTTGTTTTATATGGAGACGTTACACTGCCATTGGAAGGAATATTTTTATCTACCTCTTTGAAGTATTCCATGAAATAATGTATTTAGAACTTTCGATAAGGAAGCCATAGATTTATCTAATTTTTTTGAAATATTTGATGAGATAATGTATTTAAATCTTTCGATAATAAAATTGTGTTACATCAAAAAATCAATCAAAATTCACTCATTAATTAGTGTGATAAGTATCACACTTTGATTTTAATATCATTGTTATATGTATATGAGAAAATAAATCTCATCACGAATGGCTTGTTTCTAATTTAATTTAATTTAATTTAAATGTAGTGATAACGTAAATTTTATGGTGTTAAAATTAATGGAGAATATTGTAGTAGTGGTGAGAGTTTGTTTATTTGTTTTATTAGTGTCCTTAGATTAGGATTAGTTCCTATTTTCTAGGAGTCAATTCTAATTTCCCTAAAATTATGTAACTTATATATTTTTTATTCTATGATTAATTCAATAGGGTTCTTTGCATTGGGCAGTCTCCAGGTGCAGCTTTCTCCCCTACTAGTTGCTAGTTTCAGATTATAAATTTGAGCTCCAATATTTTAACATGGTGTCTGAGTTGATGAGTGATAGTGGTTGGAGTTTTGTAGTGGCGGATTCGAGTGCCTTAGTGACTGGAGTGCCTTAGTGGAAAAATAAAGCACCTTAGTGGCTAGTGAACCTTAATGGGTAGAGTGCCGTATTGGCTGAAGTGCCTTAGTGGCAGATTCGAGAGCCTTAGTGGTAACAGTGGAGCCTTAGTGGCAGCAGTGGAGCCTTGATGGCTGAGAGCCTTGGTGGATGGTTCAACTGCTTGTTTGACAGAGCACAGAAATTCCGAGGAACTCTAATAAGTTCAAGTTTTGGGGGTCAAACCCATGTTGATCAGCGTTGGATCTGTATTGTGAAAGGGTTTTGATTAGCGCTGGTTTTATGGGTCAAACCCACATTGATCTAGAAAAACTTAGAATTTTTCTCATTAGTGCACTTAACAACGTGTTGGAAGGGCACAGATGTTTTTTCCTAGTGGAAGAAGCTTGAGACAGGAAGTACCTGAGTTGGTGGGCCTATCTAACGTGTTTTTAATGGTCATATGTTGTGTGGATCGAAGATCGTGTGGATCGAGGATGATGTGGATCAATTTAGATCTGTGTCTTTGTACACTGTAGATGCCGAGATCATGCAGATCACTTGGGAGATCCTTGTTGAGATGATGTTGAGGATCAAATCCGATCCAAGTCTTCGAGATCGCCTCAGATATTACCCTCGTTGGTACTTTTCCTTTTTTTTTTGAGATCGCTTGTGTAAGGCTTTTACTATTGGCCAGATTGACTACTAGAGATTGGGGATCTAGGAGTAGATCCATTAATTGATCTGGTCACAATGAATAATCATATGGAAGAAGTGTATTTGAATGAGAGCAATAAACTCAATGGGTCGAATTCATCACGTTGGAAATTTAAATTACAGGCATTGCTTGAGGGGAAAAGTGCATGGGGAATTGTAAATGGGGATGAAATGAAATTGGATACAACAGGAGGTGGAACAACAGTAGCAATTCATGACTAGGAGAAGAGGGAGAACAAAGAAAAAGTGTTGTTGAAATTGTGGCTGAATGACTGTATCATCCCTCACATTAGAGAGTGAAAATACACAAATTATATTTGGGTAACTCTGAGGGATATGTATGAGATAAAGAATACAAATAATTTATTGTTCTTGAAGAGCAAAATTATATCTGTCAGAATGGAGGAGAACGAATCGGTCATTACATTCATCTCTCGGATCAAAGATATTAGAGACAAATTAGGCGATATAGCGGAGAAACTGGTGAACACTGATCTTATCATGATTACCATGAATTGTATGATTGATGATTATCAGATGTTTATTACAGGCTTGAACGATAGGAAGAAAGCCCCCAATTTTGAAGAATTAACAAGGATATTGATGCAAGTGGAAGAGAGTTGGATGACTCTGAAACCCCAGAATTCAAATCTTGCATTGATGGCAAAGAAAAATCCTCTTAGAGGGAAACCTGACACGGAGCAGAAAGGCAGTGGTACACCCAACAAAAAGCCACCTCAAGGTATGTCTTCAACTAGAATAGATTTAGAAATCAAGTTCTTTTATTGTGGTAAATATGGTCACATAGCTAAACATTCTTATAAAAAGAGGGTTGATGAAGCCAAACACAGATAGAAGAAACACACAGGACACTTTGCTAATGAAGACAAGAATCATGAACTCAAATTTCTTGTGTCTGGTTCTGCTCTGTTTACTAGGTTGATGAGGCCGTAACCTGGTTTTTGGATTCAGGGGCATCCACTCACATGATAGGTAACATGCATTGGTTTGAAAGTTTTGAACAAACTAGTTGTGGTTCCAATATCCACCTTGGTGATGACAGAACCTACCAAATCAAAGGACATGGAAACATTCCTGTGATTTTTCCTGAAGGCAATATTAGACGAATCTAGAATGTGATTTATGTAGCAGTAATTAAAAAGAATTTAATCTATGTTTCAATGATTGCAGATCAAAACCTAAAGGTAGAGTTTTTTAAAACCTATTGTGTCATTAAGGATTTGTTGGATAAACAAAAACTAGTTTCATTTGGAATTCAAGTGGGAGGCTTGTACAAGTTGAATGTAACAAGTGTGCCACACCAATCTTTGACTTGAACAACAATGACAGCAGAGAATATTTGGCATCAAAGCTTCAGGCACATCAATCTTCCTGATTTAGCGCTACTACAAAAAGAAGGTATGGTGAATGGAATCCATGTTTTAAAAAATGCACATGTAAATTGTGATGGATGTGCACTTGCAAAGATGCACAGTGATGATTTCCCCTTGAGTTTAAATAGAAGAAAGAGAGATATTTTAGAACTTGTGCACACTGATATATGTGGACCAATGCAAACAAGATCATTAGGAAGAGCATATTATTTTTTATCATTTGTTGATGATTTCACAAGATATACATGGTTATATTTTTTTAAGAATAAAAGTCATACATTTGAATATTTTAAATAATTTAGAAGTATGATTGAAAAACAAATGTGGAAGGTCATCAAAACTCCTTGATTAGATCAAGGGGAAGAATACAAGTTGGGTTACTTCATCAAATATTGCAGGGACCATGGAATAATTCAAAAGCTTACAATACCCCACACTCCACAAGGTCGTAGACCGTAAGAACAAAACTCTGGTGGAGTGTGCATGTAGCATGTTGAAAGGTAAGAACCTATCTAATGGTTTTTGGGGAGAAACCATTAATATTGCAGTATATTTAAAGAATATGAGTCCAACGAAGAACCTTGACCTTAAAACTCCATTCGAGGCATTATATGGTTTTAAGCCTACAGTTAGTAATTTAAGAGTTTTTGGTTCAAAATTTTTTGGTCATGTTCTTAAAGAGGATAGGAAGAAATTGGATGTAAAGGCCATCAAATGCATATTTGTAGGGTATTGTTCTGAGTTTAAATCATACAAATTATTTAATCCATCTACTCACAAGGTGTTTGCGAGTAGAGATGTCATATTTCATGAGGAGGTTGATGAAGCAAATAGAGATAAAGGATATGAGTGGCACATTCCTTTGTTGATTGAGGACAATAATGAGGAAATTAAAGACATTCATGTGCAGCAACAACAATAGGAAAAGAAAGAAACTAGTGATGCAGGTACAATGAGCATGTGAAGTCCACTAAGGAGTGAGAAATATATATTTGAGGCAAGTCTGCCACTTAGGAGATCAGGTAGGCAGATTCAATTACCAACAAGGTATAGAGACCATTCTCTTATAACTAGTACTTTAAGTTTTATTGAGCCCTTAAATTATAAAGAATCAATTCAATATGATGAATGGAGGGAAGCAATGAAAGAGGAATATGAGTCAACACTTAAGAAAAAAACCAGGGATTTAATTGAATTTCAGGAAGGAAATAACCTATAGGTTGCAAGTGGTTATATAAACCTAAAATTAAATCAAATAGTAGTGTAGAAAAATACAAAGCTAGGTTGGTAGCTAAAGGTTATGCACAAAGAGAATTTATTATGAGGAAACATTTGCTCCGGTAACTAAGCTAAACAACATTAGAATGTTGATAGCTTTAGCTACAAAGCATCATTGGATTCTACACCAAGTAGACGTGAAATCCGCATTTTTAAGTGGAGAATTGAAATAAGAGGTTTAGTTAAAACATCCTGAAGGGTTTATCAAGCAGGGGCAGGAACCTATAGTTTGGAAATTAAAGAAAACATTATATGACTTAAAACAGGCACCCAGGTCGTGGTATGAAAAAAATTATTCTTTTTTCTTGCAGCATAGTTATAAGAGGAGTAAAAATGACCCAAATATGTATATTGTGTTTGATCAAAAGGGGAAAATTGTTTTGATTTCTTTATATGTAGATGATCTAATTATTATAGGAAATGTTGATGTGTTGAATAAAGAAATCAAAATGCATATGTCACAATTTTTTGAAATGAAATTGTTTGGAGGGACTCTCGCAATACTTTTCTCATTGAAGGGAAGTATGTAAGAGGGTTATTGAAAAAGTTCAGAATGGAGAAGTGCAAAACTGCCTTAGTGCCTTTACAACAAAATATTAAGCCTCATATGGAGGATGATTCCAAAGAGGTGGATGCTGCATTATATAGGCATCTAGTTGGGAGTTTGATTTATTTGACTACAACTAAACCCGAAATAGAATTTTTAGTCTGTATGTTAATTCAATTCATGTCAAAACCTCTTGAGAATCACTGGGTGGAAACAAATGGTGTCGTGAGATACCTTCAAGGAACCATTCATTTTGGTATTAAGTACACTGGTCTTTTTGATGTTACTTTGATAGGTTTTTGAGATTCAGACTGGGCAGGAAACCTATATGATAGAAGATCCATAATAGGATTTGATATCAACATTGGGTCCAGGGTAATTGCTTGGAGCAGCAATAAACAAGGTATTGTTTCCTTATCTTCTACAGAAGTGGAGTATCAGGCAATGTGCACAACCATGTGTGAGGATATTTGGTTTAGGAGACTTCTTTGTGATGCTCGAGAAGAACAAAAACGTGCAAAAATAATAAGATGTGAGAAACAAATCTTCATAAAGTTGGAAAACAATCCTGTGTTTAACAAAAACAAAATGCATATTGATACTCATTTTCACTTTGTTAGAGAGAATATTTAGTCTAAAGAAATTTTTATTGAATATTGTAATACTTGTGATAATGCAACATATATTTTATCCAAGCCCCTTGGGAGGATTAAATTTGAAATTTTAAGGGAGTTGTTAGGAGTATAGGTGAATCCTTTCTCCATTAAGGGGGAGTGTTGGAATTAATGGAGAATATTGTATTATTGGAGAGAGTTTGATTATTTATTGTACGAGTGTCCCTAGATTAGGATTAATTCCTATTTTCTAGGAGTCAGTTCTAAGCCCCCTAAATTTATGTAACTTATATGTTTATGATTTTATGATTAATTGAGTAGAGCATTCTATGCTTTGGGGAGTCTCTAGGTGCATCTTCCTCACCCGTTAAATTCTAGTTTCAGATTATATGTTTCAGCTTCCATATTTTAATGCATCCCTTATATCTTTTCACCCAAATAAGTTTACCAGCAAAATTGGAAGTTAATTCTTTTAGCATTCATCATTCCATGAATGCAAAGACTGAAATGAAAAATATCAATAACATATTCTGATTTACATATTATTTAAAGATTGTTTAGATGAATTTATTGTGATATCAATGTCGTTCCCTTCGCAATATCAAAATAGAAAATTCACATACCTTACTGTATAATAAAATAATAGAATTGGAACATAATACAATATATAATGAATCCTAAGATGAAACACAAAGAATAAATATTAAATTATCTTATTATTCCCTACCCAGCCGACTAAAGGGACTATTGAAATATTTTTTCAGTGCCATTTACTTTGACATGGAGAACAATGAACCTATTTTTGGTTTTAACTATTGTTTATTATTTTTTATTATTTAGTGTTTTTTTTTTGTTTTTTTTTTAATTGGTATTTCATTTTTATGCAAAATAATAAAATAACCTTTAAATTTTGGTCTCTTCATGAGAGCTGACTTTAGTATTTTAGGATATAGGCTTTGGTATCTTAGCTTTAGTATGTTAGGATATCGCATAGTGAAGTAATGCTAGTATTACTTGGCTAGAATATAATGTTCTATTATAAGTTATAGTTTTGAAATAGCTAATGTTTGAATATGCAGGTGGTGATGCACATGATTATACATGGCTTCTTATTATCATACCAACGAGTACTTCAATAAGTCTGGTTTTCATGAAAAAAATAGTCTCCCATAAGCCTTGTACTGTAGACAAATTCATAATGGGTTTGTTGGCTCAGTCACTTCCCTGGAAGGGTTTACTGGATAAAATGTAGGTCTATTTCTCTCAAATTTGTGTTGTAGGGGTACATTGCCTCAATCACTACGCTATGAGTGTTTCACTAGCTCATATGGAGGTTTTTTCTCCCTAAATATACGGTCATATGCAGTTTCTATATCAACAGTTTTCTACGATGTCCAAATAGTGGGTTGTTTCTCGTACCCAAAGTATAGAAGTTGGTACTGATGGTGATACTGGTTCTTGAACTTAGTTATTAAACTTAGTAAATAGAATTATTGGGTTTATTCATTTTACCTATAAGAAAGGAAAAGTAAATCACAAGTATATATGGTTTAGTCACTTGTTGACCTAAAAGCAGTAGAAGTAGTAGTAGGAGTAGCATACCTTCCATCTCAACATCTAGCTCCAATTTTAGTTGTTGATTAAGAAATTGACTAAGATTTTCCATTAGCATATTGCCTAGCATACGTTCCAGTAGTATTTGAGCAAGTTGATTGATCACCAGGGCTAAAACCCTGAATCAATCATTTTATCTAGCTTGTTCTCAAAGTAAGTTTTGGTATCCCAAATCCAAGTTTTGGCTTGACAAGCATTCCTCAAGTGTACATGAAACATGTTCTTAGTAAAAAAGAGTTCAAATCAAACCATGCTTAAGGCTAATCACTGAGTCGATTATGGGGATTTGGATTATATTATAAGGATTATGCCCACCAGAAGTCTTTTACGAACTAGGAGTCTTCAACCTGGAGATTAGGATGAATAATTACTTCCTTAATTGATTTAGGAAGATGGATGCCAAATGAGGCCGACCCATCCAACATACTAACCTAAAAGGTCTTTTGCAGAGGTCCTTCATTCCCTTATTTCTTCCCGTCCACATTAAGTTTACTAGGTTACACAACTAGAATCTTTTTGTTCTAGCGAGTGTCGCTCGGTTCATTTCAATCAATGCATAGGAAATCATGTTTTCCTGAGATGGGAGGTCCAAATCGAATTTTGTCGAAGTGCCACCTTGACAAAGCTATTAAATCATATCCAAGCTTGAAAGGAAGGGTGCATTGTAACGCAAGCAAAAGAACATAGGTATCCAGATCGAGAACAATTTCTTTAAGAGAAAGAGCGAGGACGAGTGACCCTTCAGTGTATGTAGTCCTAGGTCCAAAAGTGATATGATTCATAGGATGTGAATGATTAACCCAAGTTACATTTCTGGTGATGCTTGGCTAAGTGGGGGAACATGGGCTGCATCCAAGCCTCATGTATCTAGCTTACAATTTTTATGTTTCTTTTACAATGTTTCTTTTACTTTATTATTTTTCATTAAATTTTTAATTTATGATTCCAATTATTATTATATGTTTTCCAAGCATGTTGACATCATGTCCATCCACATGTCTCTTTGAATTGTTCATTGTCGTTCTCTTGGATTCACATTTCACATTTCTTAGAAGCATCTAGCCCTCTATCTTATTACATACCTATTTACCGTTCCATATTCTGGTTGCCCATTCTAGTAACACAACGCTGTTATGTCAGAACTCTTATAACTATATATTCAATTTGAAATGGCATAGTTAAGAGTTCATTTATTACTTCGATTTGATAATAAATAATGTTAGTGTTAATTTTCTTTAACATAAATTATATACGGATGAAACAAGAAATTCATCATTTCTGCAATAGCATTGTTTGATGAGTATAACAATGACTTGTTGTATATGCAATCGGGTTCCTTCTTTCCAAGGTACTACCTAAGTTTGTTGCTCTACCTATGCTATTTTGATTTTAATGTTTTACCTAGAAATACTCAATTGAAGTTATGGTCTTATACATGATGTGTGCTTTAATTAATATAACATCTAGTGTCCTTTTGAACCTAAAAGGAAATTGATTATTTGTTCAGTTAAATTCATTCAGCTACATGCATATTAGAATCATTGCACTGGTTTTAGTTTATTATATTTGTTCTATACTCCATCACCTATAAAACTACACCAGAAAAGACACACTGTGAAAGGTCACATGACCATCAAAATATTAAAGGTTGTGTTGTAGGAGGATTGGAAACCACTCCAATGCTCCATTTTTCTTGGCCTTTTGTTCACAACCAACCATGGTAATGTTTTAGTGGAATTGATCAACCTCTTAGTCTAATTTTCTACTACCAACACTAGTAGAAAATGACTAATTAGCTACTCAAAAAATGACCAAAAGTTTTCATATAAAATACCATTTTTTATTCAGTGACCAATAGTAGCTAATTTACAGTATCTTATAATGCGATCAATTTTTAGTCATTTTTTAGCTTAGTCATTAACTAATTGTCTCAATTTTATTGTCTAGTAGTATATTTAGTCATAAATTTGGTCATAAATTTATTCATTGATTTAGTCATTAATTACCACAATTAATGGCCAAATATACAACAAAATATATTTCTATATGGTCACCTCAAAAAACAAATTAATGACCAAAGAAATATTACCAAAATGTTGGTCATGTTATGAGATACTGTAAATTAGCTACTAATAGTCATATACATGCAAATTTTAGTCATCATTTGAAACCAATTAATGACCAAAATAATATGACAAAATTTTAATAACGTTATAAGATACTATAAATTAGCGACTAATAGTCGTATATATGCAAAATTTAGTCTTCATTTGTAATCACAAATTTACTATTTGCAGTAGTCATTTATCATTTTTTGGTAGTTTCATATCCATTACATAAATAACTGATTTAGTAGCTTATATTCATTTCATTTACTTTCATAATAACCATTATAAACAACTAATTTAGTAGTTTTGGACTGATTTTATGTGTTCATTATTATCAAACATAAATTAATTAGTATGATTTTGCGACTAAATTAAAAAAAATGATATACTATGTGCATGTTCATCTAATATGAAAACATTGAATTACATTTGTTAATTACAATACTAAATAATATCAAGTGCAACTATAAATAATTTCAACCACATAAATTATATTATATAAAATGTCAAATATTACAAATTGAGTTTCAAACTTAATATTTTTTGGACTACAATTTACACATGAAATATTGTTTCATCACTTCAAAACATTAGCATTGTGTTTCCAAGCCAATCTAGGTGAATTCACCAACTCTAGAGCCTTCACCATCAATAATTATATGTTTGTATCATACAAGATATTATCTTTAAGGGTATCATTAGACTGGTTCTCTTCTCTTTCTCTTTCTACATTTGTGACTCCAATGTTATTGTTCTCTTTCTTCAATTCTTGCTTCTTACAATCAACACTGAGTTCCTATTCTAAAAGTGAGAGAAGATACAATGCAAAGTATAAGACATGAAAGAAAATGAAAAATAAAATATAAAATAAAGAAGACTATAAAGAATCTATATGACATATACCTCAACATCAACAGTGTCAATCTCATCTTTCCCCAGAAAAGTAAGAAACTGAAAGAAGATTTCTTCAATTTAGAAATAGGGGCTATGTTGTGGTGGGATGGCTTGCATAAATTAAGAAAATAAAATGTCACTATAGAAAAGAACACCTTAGGACTTAGTATTCAACCTTTAGGAAAATCTTAGGCAGAATCATGCTAACTAAGTTACATGACAAAAATCTCAAGTTGTCAATAACTTGTGAAAACAAAAAGAAAGAAAAAAAAACAAAATATAATAAATAATGTATGACAGCTTGCTTGCAAATTGCATCTTTAAAGAAAAAAATTATCGTATGGTTACCCATACATATGGGTGGGTAACCTACCCTAATATACCAGGATCCTTAGGGTCTAGAGGACGTAAATCTCCTACTAACATAATGATTGATTGGTTGCATATTGGCCTCCGAAAAACTACCATGATTTCCCTTACACATCATATTATTGAAAGATTTAGAAAACAGCACAAGAACCAATG
This sequence comes from Pinus tabuliformis, assembly GCA_031772625.1. Taxonomy (NCBI): domain Eukaryota; kingdom Viridiplantae; phylum Streptophyta; class Pinopsida; order Pinales; family Pinaceae; genus Pinus; species Pinus tabuliformis. The sequence continues at coordinate 1,441,504,650 of CM062818.1, read as the reverse complement.
ATATAAAATTGTGTTCAATAGTTATGATACATTCAAAGCATTGTGATATTAATAAAACAATTTTGTGCAAATATAATAACTATGGTAATCTAAAAAGTTTCAATGTGCCTTTTTTATCACAAATATAAAAATGTGAAACAAAGATCTATGTAATTATTTGGTGGAGAACTCATAGTATTGTTTTAGAAAAAAGAAAAACATTTTTCCAATCCCTAAATATTTTTTAGCACTCATTTCGTTCAAATGGAAGTGTTATATAAAAAATATCCCATTGGGATGAGACAATGTGCAAAAATTGTAATAGATTGCGCTACAAGGCAACAAGTGAATTTTAAAAATTGGAATAAAATATACCTTAGATGTTTATAGTATTAATTGTCGAGGCACCAATGTCTAATTTCATAACAAGATAAAATAATAATGCAATGACTAAATCACATATATCCAATATTCAACAAATATATTCATAGGTTTTACAAAGGTGTCCCAGCATAATTTGTTTCATAGTTTGACACTTGATCAATTCCAAATATTTCTTTTTAGGAAAGGGTCAAAGCCCCAAAAAAAATTTACGTGGTTGGATTTATCAATATAGGCTTAGTCTTCTAATGCTTTACCCCTTTCATAATTTCAAACTAATATTGGGCAAGCTTACCTTCAAGTGTCAAATATAATAAAGTGATGTTGATGATAAACAATGGAGAGAAAGGGAGAGGATGGAATATCTTAATTGAGAATCATAACACATATCAAGGGTCAAATTGTCAATAATAAATATGTACTTAAAAAATTTTGCACTACATCAACAAACTTACTAAAGAGTCTGCACCATGTTCTTTTAGAAGTGCAATCACAATGAGCTAGTTAGCACCCTTTGCATTTGCAAATGGATACAAAATAAATTGTCTCACTTAAGTCCCTAGACAAGAAAATGCACATACTGGATTCAATACCACTAATATTCCAAAATTGAAACATAAAAACAAATTAATAAATACTCCAATCAAGGTAAATATTTATAGCAACAAAATATTTGGAAGGCGAAAATTGCACTCGTTGCTCTTGATTTATAAAACAAGCTTTCAATTGGAAATAAGTTGTGATACCAAAGATGAGAACTACAAGAAGGCTCAAGTGGAACTGGCTAATGATAAAGAAGAGGCATTCAATGCCAAGATGATAATTTGGAAGAATTTTATCTAATAATGGATGGAGGTAAACCTTTGTTCTTCAATTCAAGCAACAAATCTACACATTTCCAATTGTTCACTATGATTTCTTCATTTACAACTTCTAGTATGAATCTAAATTTATTGTCCAATTTCAACAAATTAGCCTAAAGGTTATCTGATTGAACTTTCTGAATTCACAATTTCAATTCAATGTTAGGAGTGTTGATCCAAAAAAGTTGTTATTCATTATATGAAACACAAACACAATTTGTTTGGCTTTTAAATTTTCAACCCATGGTAACTTTTGAAGGGGCATTGCTAAAACAAGTCCTTGGACACAAAATACACTAAGAATTCAATAAAAACCTATAACAACAATATCAAGGGCCAAGGAAACAAAATACAACAGGTAAAATACAACAAATAGAGCAGGAACAGAAATGGAAGAAAACAAATGTGTTGGTAATGGTTAGTCAAAAAGAAGGACCCGGGGAAAAAGAGGACAATAAATAAAACACCTACCTTTCTCTTTTCATAAAATGCTAGTCGATTATGATATAAGTCCTTGAAAACTACAATTTTATGAGGTTATCAAATCTAGAACTCTTCTTTAACTTGTACATTTAATGACAAGAATTGAAACCTATAGAAAACCAAATAATGATGAGTTTTAGGAATGTTCGTTGTGAATGGGTCTCATATTTATCAATGGTTTACTTTAAATAAAAAATATGCATGTTACTTGTACTGATTGTACCAGTCAATTTGAATTTATTTAAAATACCTTCTTGAAGTTCAATCTTCCTATTCTCTTCAGACAGTGACACCTCAAAAATGGACCCTGGTATCAATATTGTATTCTTTGTAGTCTTGGAAGAAAAATATTTTCATTAGAAAATATTTTCACAATATTTAAAATTTCTTAGGCATAACCTATTTAGAAGAATGATAGAAACCTACCCTTATGAAAGGATATGTAATCTTATCATTCCCAATAATCAATACTTCCAAAAATTCCTTGAACCAAGAAATCATTAGCTTCAAGGTTTCATCATTAAGCATGCACCTTATATTTGCAACAATATCCCTTTGGTTGTAGTTAGGCACAAAGGAACTCCAACCAATTCATGTTCCTTCACTTTTATTCACAAGGACCGTTGGAATAATTGGCACATACCTGAGCCACAAACAAAATACCAATGAAAACCCATGCTTGCAGTAAGACATATATATAAGACAAATCCTAATTTATAAGACTCCTGGAAGTTATACAAAATTCCTAAATCCCACATTTCGTCATCCTTTTGTACCATCCTATCAATTTATGCAGAATTTATGAATATAACAATTTATCATCCTTCTGTATCAAACTAATTACCATGTTGGTTCAATTTTTTGTCCATCTTCATTCAAGTAGTCCAAGAGTACATCATCCTCTTTTGTGAAGGAGAAGCATGTTATTGGTGATAGGCATGTGAAAACATATCGAGCGTTAGCATGATATTTTCCACCCTATCATAAATAACCCACCATAGGCTAGAGGTCAAATTTATATGTGAGTATAAATAGCAGTGATAAAGATTATTAAGATTTCAAAAGAAACTAAAGAGAAACTTCATGTGCAACCTTTGTTGTTGTTGGTGCTACTTTTTTTACTGCAACAGGTACTAAGACTGCAGTGACAAAGGATGCAATCCTTTCTCCACAGTAAGGACTCACTCCAAAGTCTCTTTGAGAAACTATAAGGCTCCAAATCAACTGATTGTGGTTGACTGCAGTTGCTAGCAAAGAAGCAACCTCTTTAGAATACAATCTAGGTTGCTCTATACAACTTTTTGTTTCTTCAGTACAAATGACTATGTGATATGCCCCTCTTCTTCATATGATTTGATAACAAGAAGGAGAATGTAAAAATGGCATACTTGAACCAATGTTCAAGAATAATTTGAAATTTCATAATCATGACTATCTCGAACAACAACCATTGACCCCTGAAACAATACCACCTTAGACGTAGGCAAAGGTGTAGAACCACAAGTGGCAGGCATTGTCATCCTTCTAGAAGTCAAGCCGATAGTTCAACAATCCCTTCTAATATACTTCTCTTCCTCTTCATTTTGTGTCTCTACTCAATCCTCAAATGTCCTTCAATTCTCATGCCACCATTTTGGGCATCCATCTTATCATTAGTGCCAACCCAAGAAAAATTAGTTCCAATCATAAAAGAAGAAACACAATAACTTAGAGGTCTACTCATTTTTTAAGGCATAAAAAGGTGCTAACAAAATCCCATTATTAAGGGTTTCATGAATAGGTTTGGGCACAAAAAAGGGACAAAATGACAATTTAGACTTAGATTTTCCTTAAGGAATTTCCCAAGTCAATGATGGACTACAAGAAGATTAATAAGTTTTTTGTTCCCATTGCACACATTTCAAGTTGTCAGGTTAGAGAAATATGCCATGATGGAGTGATTTTAGGAGAGTGTAAAGGTTCCTTGCAACATTGGTTAGTTGAACTCGTTCATGAATGGGAGTTGAAATATTAATCCATATAGGAGATGGTGACCTAACTGGAGATGGTAAACTCAAAATGGCTAATGGATTGTCCATATACCCAACCCTATCCATATTAGGAGAGATTTCCAATCTACTAATTGAAAAATGACCTTTTGCAGCTGCCATGTGAACTGACCTCATGCCCATAACTGTTGAATTAGAGAAAATCATGGCATGGCTAACAGTCCTCATACCACCTCCAAACATAGTGCTAGTTAAAAATAATGACATAATCAAAAGTGAAGTTTTATGAGTGTTCACCTCAAATTTGTAAAATATTCTACAAATATATTTATTGAATAATGGACAAAATATTACCTTAAAACACTTCTACCAAGGAGTTGTTGGATTCAAGGATTCATCATTAAGCATGCAACTTATATTTGCAGCAATATCCCTTGGGTTGTAGTTAGGCATAAAGGAACTCGAAATAGTTCCAGTCCCTTCACTTCTATTCACAAGGACCATTGGAATAATTGGCTCATACCTGAGCCACAGAAAAAATACCAATGTAAACTAATGCTTGCAGTAAGTCATATATAACACAAATCCTGATCTACAAGACTCCCCAGAGTTATAAAAAATTGCTAAATCCCACAATTCGGCATTGTTCTGTACCTTCCTATCAATTTATGTAGAATTTATGAATACATAAATTTGTCATCCTTTTGTATCAAACTACTTACCACATTGGTTCAATTTTCGATGCATCTTCATTCAAGTAGTCGAAGAGTACATCATCGTCTTTTGTGAACAAGAAGCATGTTATTGGTGACAAGAAAGATGTTACATTTAGATGTTAGTATAAATAATTGTGGTAAAGATCATTGAGATTTCAAAAGCAACTAAAGAGAAACTTATTGTGCAACCTTTGTTTTTGTTATTGCTACTTTTGTTACTGCAACAAGTACAAATGCTGCAGTGATAGAGGATGCAAGCCTTGCTCCATAGTCAAGACTCACTCTGGACTCTCTTTGAGAATCTATATGGCTCCAAATCAATCGATTGTGCTTCACTATAGTTGTTGGAAAAGAAGGAGCCTCTTCATAATACAATCTAGCCTACTCTATACAAATTTTTGTTTCTTGAGTAAAAATGACTATGTTCTCTACCCCTCTTCTTCATATGATTTGATAATAAGAAAGAGAATGTACAAATGTCATACTTGAACCTATGTTCAAGAAACAATTCGAATTTTCATCATCATAACTATACCAAGTAACAACCATTGACCCCTGAAACACTACCACCTAAGACATAGGCAAAGGTGTAGAACCACTAGAGGCGAGCATTGTCATCCTTCTAGAAGTCAACCTGATAGTTTCAAAAAACCCTTCTAATATACTTCTGTTGGGTCCCTATAATACTAGTGATTACCCCACTACTATTGTAGTTATACCCCTTATTAATATTGTTGTGCCCCTATTGACCCCATATTGTTATTATTGTGCCCCATAGAATCCCTCTATTGTTATTTTTGTGGCTTTATATGATTATTGTTAGGTCGGCTCGATTATATTGTGACTCCTTAGACTCCTATATATAGAAACGAGGTTTTGTCATTTGAATCATCAAAGAATTGTTCATTTATGTAATGTAAAGGAGGCTGCCCCCTCGAAGAGGCTGAATTCTAAGGCGTTGATCTATCTTTTCTATCTTTTCTAGAGTTGGTTTCATAAAATTTGGTATCAGAGCTTTGGATTTTAGGGTTTCGCTGCTCCAAAAAAGTCATTGTGTTATTTTCGCTATAACTTTTTTTCTGTGACATTTCAGAAGTTTCAAAAACAACCCATTTGAGAAGAAATCTCGCTGAACCTTGGGTCCGAATTTCAGAGCTTTTCACGCTATATTTACGGAGATATGATATGAGGAAGTTGGTCTTTTTGAAGACTCTTAAATTACATTCCAAACAGGTGACCTAGGGAAAATCGTCATAACTTTCTCTCTGGGGATCAGATTGAAATTTCGTAAGAAGTTACAGAAAGAGGATGGACTGTAGTTTCTTGTATGCATTTTTCAGATCCAAAAGTTGAAACAGTGACTCATGGCATGCCCTACAAGCTCGCTCTACTGAACTAGTCTATAATCAAGTCACTATGGGAGATTTCACATAACTCTTCCTTGGAGGATCCGATTTGGGTCAGACTTGTGGCATTGGAAAGAGGACACAGAGGGCTACTGCAGGTCACAAATTCAAAACTAGATGATTGAAAAGTACAGAGATACATCAGAGGCAATATCGAGCTCCTACAAAGTGAAAAAAGGTGTGTAGATTTTCTTAAATTTTGCTTAAGCTTGGTTTGAAAATTTATTTTGAAGGAATTGAAAGGGCATAATAGAGCATTATTATTGGTAACTGATGCCCCGAGGAAAGAAAATGTAAACACCTAGTAAGGAACCTGAAAGCTATAGCATGACTCATGAAGAAGAAGAAGAAATGTTATATGATATATCAAAATTACAAGAACAAGTGCAACAAGTGTCACTTGCACAAAAAGCAACAGAATCTAAGATGGATGGTTTAAGGAAAGATGTAGAAGCTAAGCTGGATGGTTTAAAGAAAGGCGTAGAAGCTAAGATGGATGGAATGGATGCTAAGGTGAATGGCATGGACGCTAAAATTGATGGCATGGATGATAAGATGGAAGAATTGAAGATAAATATGAATAAGTTGCTACAAGAAATGGTCACTAAGGGTGAAAGGGTACTAAAGGAAACTCATGATGAGAACAAAAGAAATGTTAATCATGATTCCATAGACTCTAATGTTGGATCGAAGACTCACCATGTTCCAAAAATCGATATGAGGAAGTTTGATGGCAAGGATCCCGCCACATGGATATTACAGATGGAGCAATTCTTTGATCTCAATAATGTGCAAAACACACAAAAGGTATGTATGGAAACTTTATATTTGGAACCAAATCAGTTTGTATGGTATCAATGGCTTTGCTCTCGTAAACAATTTATCACTTGGGCAATTTTTACGGAAGAATTTATAGCACATTATGAGGATACAAAAGGCAACACTTTTTTTAGCCAATTGATAAGTCTCAAACAAAAGGGTTCAATAACGGAGCACATTGAGGAGTTCCAAAAATTGAACATAAGGGTAAAAGATATTCCAGAGGAGCATAGGATTGATGTGTTCATAGGGTCTTTAAAGGATAATATCCAACATGATGTTCGCCTTTGGGAACCTGATTCATTAGAGAAGGCATTCAGGTTAGCAAGAAAAATGGAAAGCAAAATTATGGCAACCAGGAAGCATACCACTCACAACTATAAAGACGGAAGTGTTGTTGCCCCTAGTCTTGCACAACCTATAAGGTTGACACCACAATAATTGGAAGAAAAAAGAGCAAAAGGGTTTTGTTACAGTTGTGATAGCAAATACACTAAAGGTCATAAGTGTGCTGAGAAGAAATTATTCTACATAGATTGTGAAGAGGAAGAAGAAAAGGAGCAAGAAAGGTCAAAAAAAGAGGATATACTCCAGGAACAAAGCCTAGATGAAGAACAAATACATCCGACCATATCTTGTAATGCATTGGCAGGAATTACCACTCCTCCTTTCTATACATAAGAGTCCTTGTATCAAGTTATATTCCCCTCTTTATTTGTATTTTATCCCATTTTTCTAGATATGTGTCAGGTCAGACTCTAAATGCTTAAGAGGTTAGACAACTACATAACTAGAAACCTAGGTTGTTATACAGTGAGAACATTTTACATATAGAATGCATAGTAAACAAACATGGTTGAGAATCTAATGAAATAAAGAGGTACATTATTGCAATTTAAGGGCACCCACTATGCATAGAGGATCCAAGCTATAATTCGTGACAGAAATGCATAGTTTTATACATTGTAAAAAATTTAAAATATTGACGGCACAAACTTCAAAGATTACACTAAGGGAATAAGAGAAAAAAACACCAAAAGACAATATGAGATGATTGGATATGTACCTAGATTCTCTACTATTTCTAATTTGTTCAAAATATAACATCAATGTTGATATCTTCTTTAACAATGTCTATTTATGAAGAGATGAGCTCCTCTTTTGAAATAAGTAAGATGAAATAACCAAACTGCAAGTATACCAACCGTAGGATCCATGTTCACCTCATCATCTTCCATGCTTTAGTGCTTCTGTGTCTATGTGGCCGATGTAGATGCAACTTTATCATGCATTCAGAACAAAATTAGTGGCAAGTTAAACCATTGCATTCATAAAGAGACTATTACAACCCATAAACTCGAATTAAGAATGTCTAATAATTAGTGGTAAGTTAAACCCTTGCATTCATAGAGAGACTATTAAAACCCATAAACTCCAATTAAGGAAGTCTACTTCACCCTCGCAAATTACATTACTATATATTAATATCAACATTTAAAAAAAAAATATTCCATTAAACTTCAGAAGCATTGCATTGGGTATACAATATCAGGCACCACAAGAAGCCTAAAGAAAACCACAAGAAACCAAAAGCAAACCACAAGAAACCCAAAGCAACCCACTTTCATAGGTTGGAAACCCTCCACGAGAAACAATTAATCACAACCACTTTAACTAAGTTGTCCCAAGAAGGAACATCAAAATCACTAGGACCTACACGTCATTCCTCGCACCGACTGCTTATTCATGCTTCAATAATTATTGTTTGTGGCTGGCCTAGAATTCCAATGCCTTCGACTTTGAAACATCTATATTACTTACAACCAATCCCCAAAGATGAAGTTTGCAATAGTTAAAACCAATAAGTATTAAATTGTTATGGAGATCATTTTTCCAGTAAATGTCAAAATAAAATTGAATAACAAATTATAATTATGACAAATTCTCTTAATTCAGTGTAATAAATATCAATGATGAAGAGCTAAAAAAAATAGTAAAATACATGCATTTACCTTCTTCTTTGAGATGCCTCTCCTCTTCCTTCTAGCAAATTTTTTTTTTTGAAAACCCTGCACACAAAACAAGATCCTTACTAAATAATTATGGTCTGCATGCTCTGAAGCATTAAGCAGTGAAATGGCTTCAAACCTTGGCAATCCATGTACCCAAAATAAAATTGGAAAAACAACATGTGGTATGAACTGATGATTGTTTTTCTCAAATGAAAATCACAATACAAACAAATGATTTTTTTTTCAAATGAAAATCATAATACAAACGAATTATTTAATCAAATGGTTCTTTTCTCTCTAGCCACAAGTTTGTTCATCGCCTTTGCAAGGTAATTCTTCCTGGCTTCTATGTCTTCAGCAGGTCATTGATGTTGTGTCCAGAAGGGAAACCCAAGAATAAACTCATCGCCTTAACATAATTGGTGGTGGTATCGTGGGTAAAATGGTGGTAAATGCCCATCGAGAGGACTATTGACATAATTGGTTGTAGTATCATTGGTAAAATGGTGGTACATGCCAGGCTAGAGGACTATGAGATTCCCTTCCTTTATGCAAAAGCGTATCCATTTCTCATCGTTGTGCAAGGTGTCAAACTTCTAGAACAAATCACATCTCCTCTTGGTCATGGAGGTGCTCAGTGAAGAACTGTTTGATCTTTCCCAAATAATCTTCAAGGCTTGTGTCTCTAATCACATCTTGTCCTTCATATCATTCCCTCCTAGAAAACATATCGTTCTAGATGGGTTTCTCCACGCGAAATTATGTGGAAATGGCATTGAGTTTAGCTCTAAAAGCATGGGATTGGAATGAAGTGAAACCAACATTCATGAATGCTAAGGCTAAGAGGCATCACAAACATATGATCTCTATCAATTTAATTGAATTCTTAGGCTCACTACGTATCGAATAGAGTCCTACTCTGCATGGAGTTTCAATTGGGTTTCTATGTGGGTGCATCTCAAATACTCTAGGACTACTGCTCTTTGGAGATTATCTAGCTTAAGACCCATAGATTTGTTCATATGGGTCGACTTTTTCATATATATATCTTTGTTTCTCTGCACTAGTGTTAATAAAAAAATACCTACAGAGACAATGGCTTTATGATTTTTGTCTCCCACGCTTTCCTATGAATTGCTTTGCATTACCGATGAAAAATTTTGCTGGATAGTATCATCATACTGTAATCGGGATTGAGCATATAGGTCTTAAGACAAAATGTTACATGGAAGTATATTGTAGTAGAACGAACTTAACCTCGAGCCTAAAGGCCATAAAGCTCTAGATGATAACAGTGGTCTAGATTGTCATGCTAAGGGAACCCTTGATCATGGTCCAAGTGAAGCACTCGTCGATGATGAAATCCACCCTTTAGACCATCTGTCCATACATCTCAACTTGGGCCAACTTGAGAAGTTGTTATTTGCTTAGAGTTTTCATTTGATCCTGCCATGCTAACTCACGCTTTCATGTTTGTTTATAGTTTTGGAGATTGGAGAGTCTGTTTATCCCTATCCAGATTCAATGAAAGGATAATGACAGATTTCCTCATCTAATTATCTCACCTAAGTCATGCTAAACTTGTGCCAAATAAATATCTCGATCAATGTCAAAATAATGTGACAAACACACTACTCATTGGTTATCATAAGTCCCACTGACATATTTTTATTACCCTAATTCATTCTTGAAATTAGTAGATCTGTGTGGATTGGGAATATTAAACGTGGCACTATTTGGAAAAAGACAAGTAAAATATCTGTAATTTCAAATTCTGACTCAGAGAGGTTCAACGGAGCAATGAGAGGTCTTCAAATGCCACTATATCCAAATTGTTGTAACCTCGTTGTTTCTTGACGCTTTCAAGGTCAGGGTTGTTTTCAGCGTCCAACTCCCATACAAGAATCCCCAATCTATCGTAGATATCGAGGAGAAACGGGGTGGTTGGAGTGATACGTTGAAACCTCTATTACATCTTAGCGCTCTAATGCAATCAATTGCCAACTTCAACAATGTTTTGCATTTTGATACCTTGAAACCTCTGCATAATGAATCTAGTATTGACATTTTAGTTCAATAGGTATGTTTTGGAAATTTAGGTCAATAATGGTTTTCTTTTTCTTAACTAAACTGAAACTTGCTAAAAGACTCAACAAAATCTGTTAGAGACAACACAAATAAAAAATAATGTAATTTCCAGTGAATCTGACCTCTTATATTAGTATTCTTATTTGGTGACATCATTTAGAAACTCACCTCTTCATATCCTAGTGTAACTTAATTACAAATTAAAAAATATGGCGTCAACTTCCATTAAATACTAGGCGGAGCATAAGAGAATGGGTTACTTAGAAGGAAAATGTATTCCTTCAACATCTTCGCCCAACTTCTAGCCATGAGTGTGAATAATCAGTAAAAACTAATGAATATAAGAGAAATTCTTATGATTGTTAACTTCTTGCCAAGAATAGTTGCAGGGTTACATGGCCGAGGGTTCACGTTGGTCCTCTACAACATTTTTGATCTTGTTTGCTGCTCCCCAAATCTCTTTTGCTTGTTGGCTACTCGGGGAAGATTGGCTCAATGGAGGAGAAAATCCGGGACCATGCAAAAGATGGATAAAGCTTATAAAGTTTATAAGGGTTTTGGTCCCACCTCATTTTTCCACCACAACCAAAGCCAAGAATAACAAAGATATATTACTCTTTTATTTTTTCTTCCTAAAACACTTATTTCTTACCTGTTTTCCATCCAACTCAAAGCAACAAACTATATTAGAGACACTACTGATTCAGGTGAGTCCTAAAACAGGGGATATGGATTCGTGTAAAGTAGCCATGAAACACATTTCATATTAGGAAAGTTTGGTATGGTAAGAAACAACAAAAAGGAGATGAGTAATCTATAATGGGCATCTCGAACCAAGCCATAAAAACTCATTTCATGTAATAAAGTTGGGTTGACTGGGCTTGCCGTTGGAATGACCTCTCGAATGACCTCTCCCTGGTACCTCGATCTAGCTAGCGGGTTTTGAGACGAGTAAGTCGTTAATGGAATGGAGGGAAAGCCATAAAATTTCAATGAAAAAGATCATTTCTATATTATTTTATTAGGTTTTTTATTTTTTAAATGTTTAATTTATTGGGATAAGTTTCAATTAAAAATATTTTTTAATATTATATTAATAATTTTTTAATTTTTTAATGGAATGGAGGGAAAGCCATAAAATTTCAATGAAAAAGATCATTTCTAATATTATTTTATTAGCTTTTTAATTTTTTAAATGTTTAATTTATTGGGATAACTTTCAGTTAAAAATTGTTTTTAATATTATATTATTAGTTTTTTTAATATTTTAATGGAGTGGAGTGAAAGCCATAAATTTCAATGAAAAAGATCATTTCTAATATTAGTTTATTAGTTTTTTAAATTTTTTAAATGTTTAATTTATTGGGATAAGTTTCAGTTAAAAATCTTTTTTAATATTATATTATTAGTTTTTTTTTTAGGTTTTTAATTTCTTTGTTTTTTAATTTATTATTTATTAGCAGAAATTTAGGTCCTCCATTTTTAATTGTCACTAGAGGCTTTCTAACCTTTATGATAGAGATGTTTCTATGTCTAGTTAAAAGTGTAATGCCTCATTAAACATTTTGACTCGGTAAAAATAAACAAAATGAAATATAAAAATAAATAAAAGCCTAACATAGTAGAGATGTAATGTTTTGTTAAACATTTTGACCCAATAAAAATAAAATAATTTTATAATTAATTATAATTAATAAATAAACTACCCTATATCCATTTTAACTCTAGATCTACCAAGCATAGAAAGGGATCATAAAATTTATAATCAATTATAATTAAAATTAAACTACCCTAGATCCATTTTAACTCTAGCTCTAGCAAAGACCGAGAGGGATCAAATATCTTGAGGTGCAAATCTCTTTTAGATTGAAAATAAATTTGATCCCTTTAACTATTTGGTAGATGTGTAATTGAGAGGGATCTAGGTTGGTATAAAAGTATGTTATGATTATTTAAACAAAATTGAAGAAGAAGACGAAGAAGAAAGTAAGAAAGAAAACTTTTTATTTTATTTTAAAACATTCCTATATAATTATAAAAATTTAGTCATTATTTAAGCATGCTATATAATTATTAAAAATTAGTCATTTCATAGCATTGATAGGCTTTGCTAGTTAAGCATAACAATCTATGCTTAACCAACATGTTTTAATTGAACCCAAGGGAAGCACCTTAAATTATAAAAGATGTTGAAATGTCCATTTAGTGGTAATTAATGCCACATCATCACCACCCAACTGTTGGCAACATTCTACCACCTCGTTTAACCCAACATGTTTTAATTCAACCCAAGGGAAGCACCTTAAATTATAAAATATGTTGCAATGTCCATTTAGTGGTAAGCAATGCCACATCATCACCACCCAATTGTAGGAAACATTCTACCACCTCCTTTAACCCAAATACTCTTGAAAAACTAACCACCCAATATAGAATTGTGTTGTCTCCATCAAGGCCAACCCATTGTAGTCCTCAACAATCATGTACCTAATGGAAACAATATTCCACTTACCTTCACTCATCAATGATGTTTCCTTTCCATGGCTAACACATTATTCAACACATTGCCAATTTGCATCATCCTCCCCTAAGCTTGTGTTACAATGATTTGTCAAAGATCAACCCTTGTTAAGGGTATTTCCAAGTCCAGACCAAACTGGTACACCATCCTAATTGTCTCATGAAACAACCTAGGTCACTCACAAAGTATACCAGACATATAAACTCATTGTACACTCTTAGTCATGCTTACCCAGCATTCCATCCATTGTGCCATTTCTAATGACACCTCAAGTAATATCCTTGCATTCTCCTGCCACTTTAATTGTTGGTATCTTCATCAACATGGCTCCATTAGCTTCTCTAATAGACAGGGCATTGATGATGAAGACACACTTTGTAATTTTTGCATTTAAACAATCTTAGAGGACCCATTGAGGAATCCCTTAGAAATTTGAGGACATTGTAGAAGCTGGATTTGAGCACTAATTCCCTCACATGACAAACTCCTGCAACTCTTGTGAACCTGAAAAACTTAGAGTTAATAGCTCTCAACGATAGTAAGATTAAACAGAATATTCCCTGGTTCATTGGGAAGTTTACTAACCCTCCAGTACTCCGTAATAGATAAGAATCCAATGTTTTCTCCATTGCCTGTTGAACTTGGAAGGCTTAAAAACCTTAGGAGCTTAGGCTTGCTAGTTTTGGACTCAAGGTCAATACCTGTGGCTTATGGAAAACTTTTGAACCTAATCTCTTTGAATTTGGAGAACAGTATGTTGTCACATAGTATTCTTTCCATTATATGTATTCTTTCTCACATGTACCACCTTAATCTGAGTAGTAACATGCTTTCAGGGGCACTACCTTTCTCTTCAGAGTTTTTTCAGAGGTTAGGTAAGAACAGAGACTTGAAGGGGAATTCGGGTTTGGGCATCAATGCCTCCCAAGTTATGCAAAGATATAAGTACTTGGATGCGGATGTATGTGGAGCTTTGCCCATCAAAGAAAAGGGAAATTCACCCAATAAATCCATGGTAGTCATGTTGCATGGGGTGCACTGGAGAATCAATATGTACCTCGTAGTAATTTGGATAGTATTTGCATTACTAGCTTGAAAAATATATCTTTCTCCCATCCAGATTCAGTTTTCTTTGGGCTTGGAGATTGAGAAGTTGAAGGGATAAATGCTTAGATTGGTAAAAATATCTACAAAGATTAATGTCTTAGCTGGTTATTGAAATTATTTGTTATGCTCCATTTCTGGACCAGAAGTGTTGAGCGTTTAAGAGAACGATTTACTAACAAATTTCTAGCTTGAGATCTAGAACTATCTCCATTTGCATTTTACTGTGAACATGAATTTACATTGTAATTCCTGAAATAGACCAATAACAGTTCTAATGAAGACCAATGATTAATGAATGATTGTAAGCTTGTAGAAACTCCTATCCAAAATCTAAAACTGTCTCCATTTGAATTTTACTATAAATATGGGTCTACATTGTGAATCTTCTTGACCAACTTATAGTGTATCAACTAAAACAAAACCATAGAAACCCCACACTAAAATAGCTTAGCAGGCTTATAGCACAAACCCTAGATGAGAAACCCTCAACAAAACAAAGAGGAGTGCTCGGGCAAGGATGAAGCCAAATACTTCAATCTTAGATGATTATTTTCAGTAATAGATGATTTTAAACTATGCATTCAATAGAAAAAAGAACAAATCAAACAACTTTGCACCCATCATCTATACCATTACAGTGAAAAAATATCAAAGACAAAATTGAAAGAAAGCTTCATATCTTTAGAATTTATTCGTGGACCCTATGTTTGCAGAGATGAATGAGAATCATATGGGAGTGTTGAAGAACAAGAAAGGTGGGTTGTGGTGATCCATAAATATTGGAATTTGAGGACTTAAAGCTTTAAATGTGTAGCAGGGTCGAGCAATAGCATCCCAAATTGACCGATGCCATGGAGATGCCTCTAGGTACGCCATATTGTGAAAAGAAAATTAAGGTGGAACAAACTGTGGTGCCAAAAGTTTGTCGAAATACTTTGATTTGGATTAAACATAGAGGATTTACCATAGCATTGTGGTGCTAAAATTTTGTCAGAAGACTTTGATTTGGTTTAAATGCATAGAATTTACCATGGTGCTAATTTCATTTGGTTTAAATGAACACAATTTACCATAACGTGGTGTGACTTTAATTTTGTTTAAATGCACAGAATTTGCCATAACATGGGACAAGGGTATGTAATTAGTAGTCTTATACAATGATATTTATGTGATTTGTCATGTATGTCAAAAGGTATACCCTCTTAAAGTTCTAGTTTTTTATGGGACTATTATTTCTCATATATTGATTTAAATTAAAGATTCAAAATTAAAATTATGTTAGAGTTTTTTTATTGTTTCAATATAGAGTATGATAACATGTTCTTTCTTAAAGGTTTAACAATTATTATGTTTTTGAGCTAAGCTTCCACCTATTACAATGAGGCCAATTGCCTAGATTTAACATGATGAGAGGTTTTGACCAATGGAGGAATTTCTATTGGGGCTTTTATATTTACTGATATTTGCACAACATTACCACATTTTTGACATGCACTAGGAATAACTCTCAAGGCATTTACCAATGGACATGAAAAGGACCATAGCTAGGAATATGAGTACCACTACTATTCTTTGCATAATAAGAATTAGCATGAACAAAAGAGAAAAAGACTTTTACTCCTAAAATGAAGCTTCTCATGATCAAGGACCATGAATTTGGCATTGAACAACCACATAGATCCTCTCTAAATAATCTTCATTAGGATATATGGGATATCAATTCCATTAGGATTTTTTTCACACCATGTAGAGGAGTCAAGGAATGTACCATGAATATGGGGGGTAAACAAGGGCATTAGGCCTTACAAGAAGTTTTTTAGTCTCAAGGGCTATGAGCTAGACGTAAAAAATACATAGATCTTCTTTGATGAATCTTTGGACTTAAGTCAAGATATGGGCACCATAAGAGGTATGTAACAACACCACAAAACCCCCCCAACAAATAGTGTGTCGTCCCTCTGAGATGTGAGTAAAAAATTCCTATTAACCCTTAAAACCTTTTTATATTAGTTTGAAATTCTCTTTCTTGTCCCTCCTTCCAAAGGGAGCATAAAATTATTATATATTGTAAACACATTCTCTATATTGTATAAAAATGTTGTAATTTTAGCATTATTGATGGATTCATAAACCCCTTTAAGGGGGGTCGTTGAATTCATCACAATTAAAAATTACTAACATAAATGACTATTCATTTCTTGTTGTACTTGTTATTTGGTCATATTTTTATTCTTGTACTATAATAGTCATTTACGTTAATCATTATTAATTTGTTCACTTATTATCTAGTCATATATATTTTAATCCTAGACTAAATTAGTCATTTAAGTTAGTCATTTTTAGTTTAGTCGCTTATTAGCTAGTCGTATATTTTATCCCTAGACTAAATTAGTCGTTTAAGTTAGTAATTTCTAGTTCGGTCACTTAAAATTGCTCAAATTTAGTAGTAATTCACTTGAAATAATTCCAGTCACTAACTTTTTTAGTCACCTAGTCACTAATTTCATCATTTCCTAATAGTGCAAGGAGATCTTATCGTTCCCTTCACCTTCCTCGACAAATGATTCTTGTCCATCCTTTATTAGCATGTATTTGTTTTCCCTCCTTCAACATATGGCATCTTTGTCATATAAGTAATGGCTTTCAGAAACAATTTTGTATATGTCGAAAGGAACCCCATTGCACTCCACCTTGTCAACTTAACTAGTTGACAATGCAAATTTGAATATACACTTATGGAGGCCCTGAAGTACAACATCAATTTGTAGACATTATAAAGGATATGGCCTCAAATGTGCGAAGGTCAACATTCCTGACCTTTGAAGGACTAAGATATGAAATTTTCTCAACTTCTTGAATAAAAAAGAGAATTCACCAACATACATACTTGGACATTGATCTGGAAAAAGTTGTCTCACCAAGATTTTGACCTCACGATTAGTATTTTCTATCATTTTAGAGACATAGGTAATTTTTGAGTTTGCCTTAAATGTTTCTTCAATTTATTCTAGTTCAAACATATGCCCTGATACTTCATTCTTTTATGGTTACTTCTTTGGCTCAATGTTTCCATAAACCTTTGAATACTTACTGACACTAATCATGTTTATCCTTGTCTCCAAATAAATGGCTTTAATTTTTAATGTGGGCTTTTTCAATGGTGCTCGCCTCAAACAAAGCCAACTCACCCTATAAATAATCATGCAGGCTTCCAATGTATATTTCTAATAGACTGGATGTTTTATTTCATTGCTTATACAAATCACCTGCTACATGAGTTGATTACTATATTCTTGTACATTCTAATCCAATTCCTAGTGAAGATGTTGTTATTGAATCTTTTGGGATATTTTATATCCCACTCTTTCTTCAACAAACGTTTAAACAATTCCCATTTTGTTACCCTGGTTGCTCTTCTATTCTATAATCTCTAGAAATATGCCTTCCACCATGATAAAGACACTCCTACTTATTTTGAGTTTAGTGAAGTAAATCTAAACAATTACAGCCAAAACAAAACCTCCCTTTGTCTCAGCCAATTGTCTAACCTTTTAACATCTATAGTGCCATTATATGGAGGTATGTTCAGATTTGCTTCAGTTTTAAAAGGGTTATCAATGTTTTTCATGTTTTACCTCATACTCATGACACAGAGAGACTTTTTCTTTATCTTCCTCTGTCCTCCCATTGTCCTTCATGTTTTTCACATCATAGAGTTGTCTCACCAATATCTAAATATCTTACATATTTTGCTCCATATACTAGATTTGTTCATAGGTTATGTTGTTTGTTTTATGCTTTACTTGAAATCGCTGATGAGTGGTATCAAAAAGCTAGTTGACGATCCAATGTGATAAAAATTAAAGTTTCTATTTTGATTTTATGTATTTGAAAACAAATGCATAGAAGAGGATAAGGCAGTCAAAGTCTCTCAGCATACTAGATGATGGGACATTTTCATGGGACAGTCTAGAGGTTTTGCCAAACTAATCACACAAACCCAAACTCTATACTAATATCCTCCTTTTATTTTAATAGACATGAATTAAACAAAAATTAGATTCTTGGAGATACTCTATTCACCTTATTTGTAATTATTCAGTAAAACCCATATTTTAAACATTTTTTAGTCTAAAACATTTACCACTATTTATTTCAAACCAATTCAGATAGTAATACTATTTTCTTTCCACCAAGAAAAAAATTTATAGTGTTTCCTTGCAATATTATAAAGTACATATCCAATGGGTGCTCGTTGTAAAGAATTCTTTGCAAAATCTCACAACTAAAGGCTTAACTCATTTTATCTTTTTCAAAGGCCACAAAAATTATTCTGGATTTGGTAGGGAAATAACTTAATAAGTTTCAAGTGTAACAGTTCAACTTTGACTCAGGAAAAGTTCGTCAACAAAGATCGTTCAAATGGAGGGTGTTCTATTCCTTTCTGACATTTATCCATTTTCTTTTTCTTCTGGCATTTATGTTCAACACCATAAGCTTTTCCATCTGCTTGTAAGTTGGACTTGGAGGGTAGAGAATAGCCCCTGAATTACTAGCATGAAAGGAAGGATTTATTTTCCTTTCTGACATTTATCTATTTTATTTTTCTTAGGTCACTTATATTCAACACCAACAAGATATTTGATCTCCTTGTAAGTTGGACTTGGATGGCAGAGAATAGCCCCTAGAAGGTTAGGGTATGCTCCACAAGTGTTAGCTTGAATCACTTCTAGAAAGTTTGACTTGTTAGCAGAGAATCAGACTTAGGGCCGAGTTCACTTAGCCATAGGTGTACAGTCCACGAGCTGCAGGTGGAAACACACAAGGTGGGACGAGAGAAAAGTTCGAAATGCGACCAAGTGTGGAGGTCATTTGGTTATATAGACCGTGGGAAGTCCCGGCAGGCCGACGGGCAGGCAAGGCCAAACAATCACACATGAAGGCTGGGTCAGCCGAGGGGCGAGCCAACTCATTCAATGGATGAAACGGAGATGTATGGAGGTCGGTTGAACATGAAGATGCATCGGTTCATGGAGGGGGCGAACCATATATATGGGAAGACTTGGCGATGGAGCTAAGGCATCACAAAACACACAAGTTCAGAGCATTCAAGGTAGAGCGAAGGTGAAAGTGCGAGCTGGTCAAAATTCGGGCAAAGGTGCAAGTGGATGAGTGAAGGGCCGAAGCACTTGAGCCGAAACAGGTCATTTGAAAGCGTTCGTGGAGGAGGTCATTCAAGGGCATTTGTTCAGAAAGGCATTCGAGGGCATTCCTGTAGGAAGTCATTTAAGGGCGTTCCTAAAGGAAGTTGTTCAAGGGCGTTCGTGCAGGAGATCATTCGAGGGTGTTCAGGCAAGGTCGTTCAAGGGCGTTCACATAGAATCGTTCGAGGGCATTCAGGCAAGATCGTTTGAGGTTGTTCGAGGGCGTGACAGGACATCTGGGCGAACGACACGAGTTGGTGAACGGTGGTTCAGGCGAAGTCTTGAACGGGCGTGCACAGTGAACGACTCGCCGGTGGAGACTTGGCGAGTTGGGCATTTGGTGGAGAGTGCCTACCGGTGGGTGAGTTGGGTGTTCAGTGGGAGTGCCCGACGAGTTGGACGAGTTAGACGAGTTGAACAACACACGTTCAGGTGAATGTGTGGAGGCAAACAAAGAGTTGTGGGAGAGTTGTTCGGGCGACTGTGTGGGCGCGTCGACGAGCTGGCTGAATGCGTTGTGCCAGTGAATGTAAAAATATTCTAAGTGTAAATCTGGGGTTTCCTCAGGATTGTAACTTATATATATATATATATATATATTATTACGAGCAGACTCATTACGAGAAGTTTCCCCTCCCAGTTATACTATAATGTATTTCAAGTTAATGCAGATTCATGGTAATGAAGTTAATATGATAAATGGTATTACGAAATATATGCTTAGCTGTTGAAAAATAAACGAAGTATAGAAAGTAGGTGTAGTCCATGATCGCAAGTATCGGTGAAAAGAAAGTGGTCGGTGGTGCCACACCTCCCATATTGTTGTTGGAAGAGTACGGCCAATGTAAGGGCATGACAGTAGGGGTTTGCGTGTCATATTTCTCTAACTTCAGGAATATGCAATCAATAAATCATTGTATTGTCCCTTATTTCAAAATTCTCATAGATACTATCTCGCACATCAAAAACCCTCATAGATAATTATAACAAGTGGCTCTTTATTTGTATTTATTGTTGATCTCACTTTTGATTTTGTTACTGATATAAGTTCATTATTTAATCATTCACGGTATATATATTTGGTTATTTTCCATTCCTGAGCTGACATTATATGTATCATTTACTTGAAATTTGAAAAATTCCATCTAAGTCTGGCATGGAAATGAACGAAATGATCTTAGTCTGGCATATAACAACTTTTACATGATTGTGTTTGATATGTTGAGAAGTTTACAATATTTGAGTTATATGCATAGTACTGGTTGTATTGAAATTTTCTATATGAGTGAGATTTAAATTACTGTTATTTCTTCTCATGGGCTTGTTCAACATCTGGATCACCGATGTTGGGCTTCCTTGGTCTTCTTGGACTTTCAAAATGACCTTGCAATGGTTTCCCCGCATCTGGAGTCGGCAAATTTCTCAGTGATCTGGGTCATAGATAGACCTCCATATCACAAGTATGTTGGCGATAGCCAATGAGGAACTTGATGATTCTCATACTAAATTGATCCATATTTCAATGGGCACATGTTCTTGTTTTGGCAACCATTCAAACTTTTCTTTACAGAAAGTAAGACACCATGAATCACAAAAGATAGTTTTAGCTTTTTCTTTCCATGAGTTGCTGCACCAAGCTTCTCTAGGGATTTTCCCTAAGAGCACCACCATTATTCGTTACAATATTCACACATAAACAATAGAGTAAAAAATTAAGTAATCTTGGCATGATACCTTTCAAGGGTTGGTAGTAGTTTAACGAAGGAAATATTCTTCTTAATAAAAATGATTGAGCTTCTTTGCTGACTTTCTAAAGAGGACTTTAAAACAATTATTCGGGTATATAAAATTGAAAAGTGCCATTGAAGGCTGCTATATAGAAAGTCCTAAGGAGGGGCTCTAAGAAAGCTTAACTAGTACATAAAAGTTGAGTACTCCTAGAGTGATACCTTTCAAGGCTCAGTAGTATTTTTATGTAGGAGATATTCCTGATAAGACAAAATGATCTACTTTGATAACTTTCAAAAGAGGATTTGAAAACCATTAGTCTGGAATAAAAAATAACAAAGTGCCATTGCATATTTCTATGTAGCAGGTCCCGAGGAGGGGCTCTAAGAATGTTTAACCAGTACATAAAATATTTTTTTGGTAAACCATAACCGGAATTTGAATGTTACATCGATGGTCACCATGGATACTTGACAAGTTTGGCTTTTTGGTATTTCTATGGAAGTTACTAAAAGATATTTTGAGTGTGTTGCAGAGGCCTACATGCATGCTCATGCCCAAGCCATGTTAAACTTTACAAGTGACATTAAGCCATTCTCTCCTTGGCATGCTTACGAAATTAGGAACCTAGTTGGACAAGACCCTTATTGATGATGGAAATGTTACTCTAGTCACAGTGTTACACTATGTACTTACCTTTCAACACTACACTGTTAGGATCAAAATTCATAGGATCCTATACATATAGTCATGTATTTTTTCCAAAATGTGGATCAACCAATTTTTTTTTATTAGACTTTTTGACTCACAAAAGAAGATGCCAATAAATTCACAAAACAATATTGCAACTTTATTGGAAAGTTTTATAACTTATATCTTACAATATTTTTCCCAATAATTACATCGACATTATCAATTTGTTCCATGTCACTTTTGTGCTAATTTAGTGCTTCTGCTACATTAACTTTGTACTAGAAAATATCTGCACCATAATTTTTAGTTCAGTCACCCACATTATCAATTTGTTCCATGTGACTTTTGTGCTAATTCAGTGTTTATGCTACATTAATTTTGTACTATAAAACATCTGCACCATAATTTTTAGTTCAGTCATCCACATTATCAATTTGTTCTATATCACTTTTTGGCTAATTCAGTGCTTTTCGTAAATTGACTTTATACTAAAAAAATATTTACAATCATTTAATTCAGTGCTCCACATTATGAATTTGTTCCATGTCACTTTTTGGATAATTCAGTGCTTTTCCGAAATTAACTTTATACTAGAAAATGTATGCAACATAACTTTTAGCTTGTTCATGCCTAACAATTCTTTAAACTTTTGAAATTTAGAGTTCGTTAGGGTTTATTGAAAATATGTGCTAAATAATTTTTGTGAGTAACTAATTTTGAAGTTCAATTTTTATGAGTAACTAATTTTGAAGTTTTGGGAGCACATTGAGGTAGATATAAAATCTATGTTTACATGTAGAGACATTATATTAAAAATGGTTTCATGACATGTAAACATATAATTGGATCAAAGCTTACTCACATATTCATATTTATAAAGGTCGAGCATGTGGTTGCATAGGAGAGACCATATTAAATAGTTTCATCACCCAACTGCATATCCTTCTTTATAAAGTTCGATTATGTGGTTGCACTAGAGAGTCCATATTAAATGGTTTCATGATCCGTGAAAAAATAAGCGGACCAAGGCTCTACCCATGTCATTCTTAAATTTAAAGTTAAAAAATTTTAGCTCAAGCAATTTGATGAACAATTTAACATTTTCTAAATAACCAGTTTGTAACATTTATGAAATTGGATAATCAATAACGTAACACATTGGAATAAAATTGCAAAGTCATATAAATATTTATATGAACACATAATTTTTTTATTTTAATTTTTTGAATAAAATTTTAATAACCTTTAAGATAAACTAATTTAATATATTCTATAATATTTAGATAAATCATTTTAAAAATAAAATAAACCAGTTTTTCCGTTAAATTTTTTTTTACTATTAATTATAACTGAAGAAAAAATTAAGGATTTAGAATTACCAAATTTCCAATTTTCTATATAATCAGACAACATATTGTATCAAGATTCTTAGCATTAACAATGAATTGTGAACCTAATAAAAAAATATAATAAATAGCTACGTTTTGAGTTACCAAAATATCCACATCAATACCCTCATAAATGGATTCAGCCACCACATATCTACTATGATACACTCTATCTTTCTATTGTAAAGTAGTTAGCAACGAGAATACTGTTTTTCTCCTTTAGAGGTCTATCCACGAAAAAGAGGAAATAAAATCGAAGATTTAAAAATGAAAACAATATTGGATGCCCACAAAAAATCTTTGAAGCTGTTTGGTAAAATATTATATTACAGTCATAGTTCTTGGTGATCTTTATTAGTGCTTTTAAGATCGTTACTTAAATATTATTTCTATTTCTAAAATGACATCGACATCCTTAGAATATGAAAAAAAAAAATGATTTTTTTCCTTCAAAATTGGAGAGTATATGATAAGTTAAACTATTTGAGTTCAATCTCTTATTGGGGAAATTTGAATAGATCCAAAAATTTGTTATTCAGAGGGATGATAGGGATAACTATGTATTATGAGAGGAAAAGGTAAACAAAACTAAGAATTTAGACTAAGCAACTTTGTAGAGAAGAGTCTGAATCATAGGAAAAAACATATGCATGTTTAATAATTAGGCAGCGTGATTTTAATCTGAGACTGCGATCTGGATAGGCTCTTCAGTGGCCTCAAATGTTTTCTCTAGCCAGAGGAAAAATACCTCTATGTTGTTTAATTTGCTCTAGCTTTCTAAGTCCCTCAAATGTCGATGTAGATACCCTCATAAATGGATTCAGCCACGACATATTTACTGTGCTACAGTCTATCTTTATGTCGTAAAGTAGTTAGCAACGAGAACACTGTTTTTCTCCTTTTAGATGTCTATCCACGAAAAAGGAGAAATAAAATCCAATATTTAAAAATAGAAACAATATTGGATGCCCACAAGAAATCTTTGAAGCTGTATAGTAAAATATTATATTACAATCATAGTTCTTGGTGATGATTATTAGTGTTTTTAAGATTGTTACTTAAATATTATTTCTATTTCTAAAATGACATCGACATCCTTAAAATATGAAAAACAATTGATTTTTTTTTTCCTTTAAAATTTGAGCATATATGATAAGTTAAAATATTTGAGTTTAATCTTCTATGGGGGAATTTGACTAGATCCAAAAATTTATTATTCAAAGGGAGGATAGGGATAACTATGTATTATGAGAGGAAATGGTAAACGAAACAAAACTAAGAATTTAGACTAAACAACTTTGTAGAGAAGAGTCTGAATTAAACGAAAAAAATATATGTATGTTTAATAATTAGGTAGCATGATCTTAATATGAGACTGCGATATGGATGGGTTTTTTAGTGGCTTCAAATGTTTTCTCTACCAAGAGGAGAAATATTTAGATGTTAGATATCATTTTTTGGGATTCAACTGCATTAAGTAAATCATTCATGTATGACCATTTCTATGAGAGATAGTCGTAACTAACTAATTTCTCATGATTTTTGAATAGTCCACTTAGCACTCATTGCATCAGGTGATGCTCACAGGGGTGAAAAAGTGAGATTGAAGCTAGTGAAATGAATCACGTCACTCATCACTTCTGGGGCTTGTGCTCAGTAACGAGGACATCCTTGAAGGTCAGCCATCCCAAATCGCCTCTGGCTCAAGTGCGCATAATTGTGGAGTTTTCCCCACGATCAAGTCCATTTAGCTTGCTACCCCATTTGCAAAACCTTACCAAATATTGTGCCTCATGAACCATTCAAATAGAGTTCCCTTCACTCTTTTCAATTTAAGTATTAAAGGGTTTACTTAGATGTTGTTTAATTCACACCAGCTTTCTATCTAAGTCCTTAGATATAGATGCTCAAGGGAGTGGAGAATATCTACTCCATGTCCATGGCTATCCAAAAATATAGATAATAGTAGAAACTTCATCTATAATTAGAAAAAATAATTTGCATAATCTGCACATATTGATTGAAAATCCTATTTTGATATCCAATCTTCCCACTCATTAAAAACCTCCATGTCTAAGATGGGATGTCTTTGTGATGAAAGTTCTCACTCAGCATTTGTGAGTTATTCCTGAAAATGCCTTGCCATGAGTTCACGATAACGCAATGAAAAGTCTTCCAATTGCTGGTGTATATGAGTATTGCCCTCGTGGGACTACGCTTGGTAACAGGAGACACCCCTCCAAATGCATGCCCTCTGAGCATGGGGAAAGGTTGGGGGAACAAAAGAATATCAGGCGAGAGGCCACGAGAGATTAAGGAATTTAGGCGAACATGAAAAGAGCCATGTCGTTTAAGGGCCAGACCAAATACTGCCACTGCCATAGGAATTCCCAAAGAGGAATCACTACTACAAATTTAGTCAAATCTTAATGGCTTTTGATCATTCTTTCGACTCTCTATCGTCGATCTCATGAAAAATATGAATTTCTAGTAAATGTCGCATGGCGTACAGTGGAAATTTAGACATCCCAAGTTTTCATCCGAATTCCGACGAAACCTTGCTCATTCCATCCAAGAGGTCTTCGTCAAAATTCCTGCACATAAACGTTATAAATTTGACAACAGTGAGTCGGTCTAGTGACATCAAATTGAAGGCCATCGTCGCAAAAACCTACACATGTATGTCGTATTACCGATAACTTGGTAAGTCCCTCTATAAATAAAAAGGCCCTTTTCTTGCGACAAAGTTGCCATGTTATTCACATTCATGGTGTCTGATGAAGAACGAAAGTTAGGTCGGTCTACCAACGCGAGGTGTTTTAATCTGAAAATATTTTCATAGTTTAGACATTATTGGTCCTTCTAACCGTCATCGGAACACAGATGTCGACGCTGAGTTTTTCTTTCGACCAACTTACCATAGTGCAACGTTTTGTTCCATTGGAACGTGCCCAAAAGACCGAAGTCGGCGTCCTCTGCCATTGGAATCACAACTCCCGTCTACAAGAAGAGAGGTAGCGCCAAAAGTTACGGCTGTTCCAGCTGCTATTTTGCTTGATGACTCGCATGCAGCTTCATGTCAAGACCAACCTGCAATAATAACAATACATGTTTTGAATTCCAACTAACTGTTGGGACAAAAGTTATTCCCTCACCAGTGTGTTCCCCATTCGAATAGTTTCTTGTCTTTCCTCTTGCTTTGTAGAAATTCGTTGACCCTCGACATTATTATTGATCTAAAGAAGGAGAATCTGAATATATCTAGCCATGTGGCCTGTTTACAAAGTCATAAAGGTGGAAAAATGAAGATAGAATAAAGTCGTGTGTATTTTTATTTTTGTTTTAAATTTCAGGTTTGTTATAATATCGTTTGGAGATATAACTTCCGGTGAAAATTGTCAATCAACCCTTGGAGGTACACTATAAAAACTTAAATATTTCGATGCATTCTAAAGTATATATATGTATGGAAATTTTTGAACAAACGCGATACTAAAAGTTCAAAACTGAAAAATGATACCCAAACAACGAACTATGTGCAACCAGTTTCCAGAAACGACCCCCATATTCTGTGTTTATATTTTATAAACTATTAAGTAGCCATCAATACAATAGTAAATTGTATTACATGACTCCATCAAACTGTAGTCATAGAAAATGTGGTGTGTTTTTGTAAAATATAATTTTATATTATTATTAAAAACCAAGAGAATTATATGAGAGCTTATTTTTGGAAATTGACATAATTGTGTGAGCCTCTTTGCGACCAAAATCCCTATTTTGGTAGACAAAAATAGCAACCTTTTTAGACTTTGATAATGTGTAAAAAAAAGTGTGTCACTCAAGTAAAACCTCCTTTATTTAGACCACCCTTTACAAAAAGAGAGATTATAACTAAAAACAAACATAAAAACTTCAAATACTACAAAATTTACAACAAAGAAACCACAATATTTAGATACTAGAACTAAAAGGGAAAAAGGCTAATCAAGGATGATGACTCTCGAGCTTGGAGAGCCAACATCATGGGAATTGTTTGTTGGTAAGGCTGAATTAGTAGTGATGGTATTGAGAGGAACTGCGTTGATGATAACATCCTCTTCTTCGTCACCATTGGTTTAAGTATCAGAGTTTGAAGCTATGAACCTTTCCACCTGAGTCAGCCTTGCACTGATGCCATCCAAGTTGTAGCGAACGTCCCTCATGATGCGCTTGACTTCTTCCTGACCTATTTTTTTTTTATACTTGTCAATTTGTTTATCTCTGATGACCATACTTAACATTGCTTCCATTTTTCATTGATGAGTGATGGAGTGCAGGAAGTGGAGGCCTATCTTTCTAAATTTTTTAGGGCCCAGTACCCATCTGACACAATTTCCATTAATCTTTGAGTCATAAAAGTATTGGCGGTCACCAAATTCCTTGGCTTCAAGACACAACATTCCTTCCAAGCTTCCAAGGGAGGAGCTTCAAAGTAATTAGCAATGGACTCCATTCTGATGAGAGGACGATGTTTGGATCAGGAACACCCTATAGCCCTACCTCTACATGGTAGTTGTTGTAGTCTTGGTGCCATGAGTTCCCTAAAATCGACAAAAAACACTACTGCAATTTTCCACGGGAAAGGGTTTCTAGTGAGAAAGATGGGATGTAAAACTTTGATGTGGGTAGTAGCACAAGAACAGTCTTTAGAGGCATATAATGAATTTTTAACTGAAATGGGACCTATGGGGTAAACCAAATAACACAAGCAAAAGCTTACTTGGATGGGCAGACTGAGCAAAAAAAATTGAACAACTAACAAAGAGACCTTGGACGACTCCTTTAGCCTACAAATTTTTCCTCATATCGAGTTAAGCGACTGTACTATGGGGAGGTGGAAGCGCTTAGTAAGCACTCAAAACCAAATAGAAAATATCCCCGAATACCATACTCCACAGACAAGCACCGCACAATTGAATGACACCCCAGTAGGGTATGTTCTTTACAGGGAAGTTGGGGATAGAATGAAAACCCACTCAAAAGATGGGCCAACCCCCATATTATACAAGAATAACACAAAAAAATGGACTAAAAATTCCACCTTGAAACCCTGCACTCTTGTATGGTTGAGAACGATTGAGAATTGAGAGCTTATATGAATGGAAAAGTGAGTATAAATTATGAACCAGACCTTGACATGGCACTACTGTCCATTTATTAAAACACCAACCCAAAGCTACCTAATTCCACAACCCCGAGGTTGACATTGTCATCAGAAAACAAACCTCCAAAACTTTGCCACCCGGCTAACATCCTAAGATATTTATATACAGTCTTATGCATGGAAATCCTAATGATGTTAATGGAGATGGACTTGTGGGAAACACATGTCGTAAGACATGTATCCCAATGATACCTGAGGCTCACAAAAACCTAACAAGCACAAATTATGGACCCATTAATGAGAAAAATTTGCCTGTCACAAAGATCTGAAGTGATGGCCAATTTTCCATGAGAGAAAGTTGCCATGATCACAAGGACAAATGGAATGCACCAGTATAATGATCCCAAAGTGCATGTTAAGATGGAGCCTAAGGGTCGATCATTTAAAACCTTGTATTGAATAATGTGAATTATTGTACCATAGACCCATGCTTGCTATGCATTTGGCATGTGAATGAACTGAGAGGGACCAGGCCGCTTAAGGAGGACCTCCAAAGCTTGTTTCCAATGGAGGACACGGATGTAGCGAGCAAGCATGTGGATTAAATGGGGTTTGATTCCTTGCGTGTGTTGGAGAAACGTTAGCTTCTTCTCCAGAAACTTCACTACGACGACCACCCCCATCAGGGAGAGGATTGTTTATTGTTGTCTTGTCCTGTTAGATCAATTGTTTGATCTCCATGAAGCCATCCTTTTGTTTCATTTCTTCCCATGAAACATCGATGTTGAGACTTTCTTACTGACAACCCCAATTGGCAAGTTGGTCTTCCACCTTATTCCCTTCCCTCCATCTATGTAATGGGATGACATAGTTGAAGTTGGATAACAAGGCTTAGATATTTTCCCCCATTGTCATCAAGTGCCAACTATGGATAACTCTATCAAGCGAATCACCAAGAAGTAGTTTCCTGATTCTTATTATGACAAGTTGGGAATTTCCATGTATTTGAATTAGCCTGTAGCCTTTCTTCACCACTATTTGGAATCCACATTCTATCACTCTAAATGGGGCCATTTTCTTCATAGCTATCCTATAGAATTGAGTGAAAACATGAAAAGGTGTTGAGTTTGCAGTCTGAAAGATGCCCCCAACAGCCGCTTATCCTAGATTGTGTTTATAGGTTCCATTAAAATTAATGTGAATGAAGGTTTGCCAAGAAGATATAAAGTAATTTTGAATTAAGGCTTTACTAGGTTGGTTGTTTGAATGATTATCACAACCATTATTTAGATGTATACCCAAACCTTTCATTTTAAGGAGCTCAGTATCCTCAATGGTGCCTTCTTCTATGGACAAACGGATTGTTATTATTGTTTCCCTAATGTTTGTTACAATAGCGTCTTTAAGTATTTGGAGGTTTCTCTTCTTTCCCTAAAACAATCATAGGTTTCTTTTTTTCTAAAGAACCAAGAGGGAGAAGCCGATGCCTAGATGTTAGGCTTTTGCTATCCAAGGGTGTTTGAATTTCCACTCATAACAAACTTTGAACAAAGATATGATTGCCAAGGTGGTTGGAATGGAGAATTTAAATATTTGTTAAATGAAACACTAGAGTTTGTCAACAAAATGATAATTAAGAAGTAAATGAGACGTTGTTTCTTCATCTTGGGAGAAAATAATGCATAACAACGGTCCCTGAAAACCTTAGATCTGAACCGCTCACATGTTAGTAGACAGTCCCATGTAATCAACCAAAGGAAATTTTTTATTTTGGTCCAACCACTATCCTTCCATAGGTGTTTCCATAGTTGTGACTCATCTTGCGATTGACTCTCCGTGAGAATACAATAACTTTCTTTGATTGAGAATTCCCTTGAAGGTTGCTTCCCCATCTTAGAATATCTAGCTTTTGTGATATTAAAATTGGAATATTTTGTAACATCCTATTGTATTATTTCCATTGGCTAGTACCCTTTATTTGTTCCTGCGATGTAATCCAATCATCTTGAGTCTACCACTGGTGTAAAATCTAGTCTTTATCATTATGTTTCTAGAAATCTGCAACATCGTAAGTTCCTTTTGATTGAGTGAGGTCCTTAATTGTTTGAAAGTGATCATTTGCTTGAATTATTGGAAAATATTGCCATGATTCCTGCTATATGGAAGTAGATGTTCCATTACCAATTTCCTAGAATGTGCTTTACGTCACACATTGTTTTCTCTAAGAGGCCCATTTCCATAGCTCTGGCCCTTTAATCTCTACATAAAAGCACAATCAATCTTCCTATGTGTTTAAGACTAAGTATTTTCATGACTAGATTTCCTTCTAGTTTTTGGGTCCCCCCCGTACCCATTGCCACAATGGTTTCATAACATGTGTTGTACTTATGAGGATATAATTATGCAATCCAAATCTAGCTTTTAACTTAGGGAGAGTCAACTTATGCCACCCCACCAATGCCTAGTTATGTTTGTTGGGTGATCATTTCCATAGGAATTTAGCCCATAATGATTTTAATTGATTCACTACAATAACTGGGATTGGAATTGTAGAGAGTGGGTAATTTGGTAAGGCTTGTAACATTGCTGTCATGAGGATGGACCAACTCGGAAAGGTAAGTGACATATAGGTACAATTATTAATTTTTCGATGGGTCCTCTCTATTGAATCTTCCAAAGAGGATATTTTTTATGGTATAAAACCAAAGACACTCCAAGATATTTCAATGGTAGTGAACCTCAACTAACTCCAATCATTTTTCTAAGGCATAGTTGAACCATCTCAGCGTAGTTAAAAAAAGAAAAGGTGTGTTTTTACAACATTAACTTACATGCCAAAGGAATCCATAAAGATGTGTAAGAGCCTCCAAATCCTTTTAAATTCCTTAGAACTTGGTAATCCAAATAGAATTACATCATCCACAAACTGTAAATGTGAAACTAGGAGATCCGCTCAGAATAGTTGGAGACCATAAATATATCCCGATTCGATAGCTTTTTGGAACATTCTTCCTAATCCTTCTATGGCGAGGATGAAAAGGAATGATGATGTATGATCACCTTCACTTAGGGATATTGAGGAATTAAAATGTCTTCAGGGAGCCCCATTAATCAATACTAAAAAAGAGATAGATGAAATAATGGAGAGTACCCAGGCTATCTAGTTTTCTGAGAATCTGACTAAGGAACATCCAACATATGAAATAATATGTCTTAGATAGGTCAATTTTTATGAAAATACATTGACGTTTTGTGATCTTGTGAGATTGTAGAATCTCTAGCACCATTATAATGCTATTCATTATTTGTTTTCCTTCGACAAAGCCTGAATGAGAGGGAGAGATGAGAGAAGGAAGAAGAGGTTTCACCCAATTTAACATCACTGTGGATATAGTTTTGTAAATCATGTTACATAGGGTTGTCAGTGTAAATCCTTCAAGTGATTCTGAATGACATGTTTTGGGTACTAATGTGAGTAAGATCACATTGAGCAGTTGGTAAAGGGAGTCATTATATCTTGATTATTTGACTAGATCTACAATGTCATCTCCCATAGATCCCCAACATTTTTTAAATGATTCCATTGTGTATGCATTCGCGTTGGGGGCTTTATTTAGATGCATATTCATTACCACCATTTCAACATCATCCTTTGATATTGATCACGTCAACGCACTATTTCATTCCTTATTGATTAGCCTTGGGATATTTTGTAAGACAACAAAGATGATTGGTTGTCTGTCCATTCATCTCCTTGAGAAGACTCTTATAATAATTAACCGGATATTTTTCTATTTGTTCATGTTGTATCCTTCTTTCTCCATGCTAGCCTTGGATTGAGAAGATTTTGTTGTTATGCCACTAATGGATCATCGCATTATGGAAAAAAATCGCATTCCTTTTGCCCTGACTAGGCCATTACATCCCATATTTTTACTTCCATGGGACCTCTTCTTGATGTCTTCATTCCTCGATATTTTGGAGGATATCTCCTTCAGTAGTTTCTAGTGGTTTTGATATACCCTCCAGGATGATTTTTTGTTGGACATCCCTCATTTGTGCCTCCAGTTCTTTTCTTATCCTCCAATATATTCCAAAAAATAGATTTATTCCATTATCTTTTTTATCTTTCAAATTTTTTTAGCTTAGGTTAGAAAGTATACATTTTATTTACACCACGGTGAAACCCCACTTCGAGCCACCACTACTATAGTAAATGTATAAAAGATTCATGTT
The DNA here is from genome assembly GCA_031772625.1 of Pinus tabuliformis. Classification (NCBI taxonomy): domain Eukaryota; kingdom Viridiplantae; phylum Streptophyta; class Pinopsida; order Pinales; family Pinaceae; genus Pinus; species Pinus tabuliformis. The sequence goes on along the minus strand of CM062818.1, from coordinate 1,441,471,892 downwards.
AGAACCAGAAGCTTTTGAAACAAAATGGATGATTTAAGGCTGCTTCTTTCAAATCAATTTCCATTCTAATGGGCTAGTGATCCGACCCTATACAAGGAAAATTTTAAGCTTCAATATAAATATCATGTTGGAGGATATATTTAGTAATTAAAAATCTATGTAGGTGACAAGCGATTTGACTCTTCCCTTCTCGTCGATTATTACATGTATAAATTCCATTTATTGTGTTAACATAAACAAGGTGTATATTTTCAATGGTATCATTAAAGATTCCTTATATTTGACCATTTTTTGTGCATCTCCATTTTTCTTCCGGAGCCCACAAATTATATTGAAATCACCTCCTATTTTTTTGTTACACACCCAATTATTTTTTTGTTACATCTATTACATTCGAATCAAATAAGTAAATTCACTCTTCCTTATGTTTATTTTAAAATTACATTCTCGCACTACATAATATATCTAATTCCACCAACTTTCCACTACAATTAAATGTAGGCCTTGCAATTATATGTTATTAGTATGTATATATATGATTCGATGAGAAATGAAACCATTGTTTATCTGCTCTTCATAACGTCATTAGTGCTTAAGGTTTCCCTTTCATGGTGTACACACTTCGTTGAATTTGCTTTTACAATATTTCTCTAACCCACTATGCTCATTTCCCCTGTTTCTATGGCCGATGTGCCCACCTCCCGGTTGACTTGTCCCTTTCCTCCAACTCAGCATCTTCCTGTGGCTTCACATGGCTAGCTAGAATCTTGAGCGTTGGTGACTGTAAGGAGATATCCTTACTCATTTGACAGTGTGAAATCATCCCTAAAAACCCTACTTCGTTGTCTCACTCTTAGACCCTCAGCATTTGACCTTTCCTCTTAGGATCTGCCCTGCACTCTGCTGGGTTCAAAAACATTTGACAGGGATGGTTTTTCATGTCCATGACTGACTTTTAACTCCCTAGTGCAACTTACCTTATCTTCAATCTTTGCAGATTATATCATTTCTACAAATATTTATTAATCGTTCCACTGGAATGGATTCTCGCCCCACCGAGGTAGCAACACCATAAGCTTGCAGCGAGGGTTGACCCAACTAATTCCCCAGCGAGGTAAAGGATTCAACAATTATATGGGTTCATTATCTTTATTTTTTCCTGTTGCTAAATTGTGTTTGTACGATTTTAATGGAGGTATCAATAGAAAGTGCATGTGTTCACACACAGTTAAGGTGTTATTGAGTGACTTGTTTATCTCATTCAACCTATTGGACTGCCACGAAATATCGATAACCCATACTAACTCTCTCTGTCCATGGATAGAACATGGTTTATCTTGTTTTGTTTTTTATTTCCTCACTTCCCTCCTCTACCCACACAATGTCTCATTTCTCGACTGTGCACGTGAGAGGTGTGCTTGTATTCTGATTTGGGTGGCGGAGAAGAAAGAGGTTAGGCTAGAGTTCTGTTGTGGTGGATAATACCTTGTTTTTATTCAGGTAACCAAGCATTTATTAGGTTTAACTATCTGAACATTAGCTTGGGGCTTTTATATCTGTTACCACTCCTCTCAGACCAACCTTCTATTTGGTCGCAACAGCGAATCTGGGGCAATATGTCCAACTACTGTCCACCAAGTAACTACTTCCCTTTAGGTGAGCCCAGATTTTCATTTATTTTTCTCATTTAGGAGTCCTTGTTGGCCATGTATTCATTTAACAAGTTTCCACCGGTTTGGTGTAGGTACCCACTCAGCCTTACTTCAATGTTTCGTTTCCTTAACAATTTCAATCCTGTCCAACTAACCAGTCAGCCAACCACATTGGTCGGTGGATTTCTTTTGCTACTCTATCTATGAGGTATCAATTTTTGGGTTTGTCTTGTTTATCAAGAGTGTGGAAGAGTGCTTTTTCCTGCAATATTTGATTTGTTGGGTTGTTTGTATTCATGTTGCCTCCGAATGGTTAGCGAGATCTGCACAGTGTGCTCTTCATGAGCAACCCAACCCATAACTTTGGTCTTCTTGCATTTTCCCGATCTCGTTACTTAGGTTGGATGTTATAGTATCTCGTATTATTTTGTTGCGGTAACAAGGTTTCTATGCCTCATACTCGTTATGTATGACATTATGGGTACATGTGTTCCTGGACAATCCTACATGTGTTATGGGTACATGTGTTCTTGGACAATCCTACATGTGTTATGGGTACATGTGTTCCTGGACATTAAATGTTATTCCTTAATTTTCTGAATTCGATTTTTAGTTGATTGTTGGAGCATGTCATGTGTTTATAACTTATATTGAGTAATGGTCGTAGGCATATTTATTTGGATACTACTAGGTTATGGATATGAATTTATGTCACTTCGATATGGCAGCTTGTATAGTGATTGTATATTTTGTTGGTGTATTAATTACTTTCATGGCATTAAATGGTTGTAGCATTTCAATTCTTAACACTTTTCCTGATTTACCTAATGCATACTGTCATCACTTCATATCGATGTAGTATCATGAAGTAATATTGATTTCTATGATTTGAGAACTAAGATTATTAATCATACCTATGTACACCCTGTTCAAAATCTATTTGTTATCTTAAGTTTTGACGTCGATGCTCCTCTAGTTTTTGTTTTCCTATATATGATGTTTCTTCTCTAATTAAGTTTCTAGATTTTTAATTGGATAGTCTATGAGGTTTATCAACCTACCCTATAGGCTTCGCTTACTTATTTCTTAATATCCTCCCTTGTATACTTACCCTCTCACGACACCATTCGAATGTGTTAATTAATATGATGTCCTCTATTTGGAATTTAGGAGGAAATGGACTCTGATAGAGTATACTTAGCTTAACCTTCTTACCCTTAATGAAATGTGGAAGAATTATAATTTTTACTTTCCTTTACTTGAGGCTAGTGTGATACACAGAGTATAAATTATGTTTGTCGTGTTGGATCTGTTGGAACTTACAATATTTCTCATCACCCCATGCGATTAACCACAAATCTGATTCATGTCATTAATATTTATTCCTATCCTCTTGTAGTTATATCTACTATAATCATTCATTAGATATATATGTATATCAACTAAATCCCTCATTAATCCACAGTGATAATCTACTTCCCTCTGGTGTTAGATAACAATCTAGAACATCGTGAAACTATATCTCCTCTTCAATTCTCCCAAAGACGTGCACCATTTTCAAACATAACATAATTCCCATGAGGAATAAATTGAATTATAGCTATCAATATTGATTCTCCAATATAAATAAAAAAATCATCGTGGTACAGACTAGTTAAAATGGTCAGAAGACCTTAGCTATATAACATATATCAAATAATGTAGCTTCTAAAGTATTTCCAGAAGAATGCACTTTAAAATATAAATACCCAACCAACTGATCTAAAAATCACCCGTGAGTGATCTCAATTAATTAATTAATGAAGCTATTATAGAATCATGTACTGGTGTGTGTCTATGTTATCTTAGGCAACGGATCGATAAGATTGCAAAATACACAGACACTGGAAAATCGAAAACAGTAAGAGAAACACAGTAAGCAAACACAAAACACAACAAATGAATAAGGAGTTCACCCAATCCTCTTGGGCTACGTATCCAGTCCAGCGTTCAGTGGTGGCCTTTTTTACTGTGTCTTTAAGTAGAGTTTTACAATGAGGAGCTCAATTTGAGTATCCTGAAACAGATGATGCTTAGTAGGGTGGTTCTTGGATTCCCCAAGCCACTAGAGTGCATAGACTCCCCCTTACTAAGTCTCGACCTCAACTGGTCTGAATGGGATGAGTCCAATTTGGTACTCAGTTCCCGATAGATATCCCCATAGGGATTTCTTGAACCTCTCAAGCCTTCTGTCTTCTCAATGCTGCCTTAGCTCTGCAGGTCAGCTCAGCTCTCTACGTCTGCTTCACTTTCTGCTCTATCTCGCTGTCTCCTTCTTCTCTGTTTTCTGTTCTTTGTCCATTTGTTGCTTAAATCCAATCTGTCCCTTGATTGTTCACTTCTTCCTCCGCCTCTTCAGATCACCTGCTTTTGTCTGCTTGGAGTTCCCTACTTCTATATCATCACCACTGTGTAACGTCTCACAGGAAAGTGGCCACTTGTCCTCTCACGAACTGCACCAGCTCTTCCTCAAACGGTTCGTTATTTCGGTTATGCCGCGAAACTATTCATCCACCAACTTAGTGGTCCAATCAGACTCCAAACCTTTATGCACCGTAGCTTATTTCCCCCGTCGAATCTGGTTTCCCATCGGGTGTAATCTCTGCTATTAGATTTGGGACCTCTAGATCCTACTGTTATCGATCTTATCGTGCGGTTGACTTGCTCAGACTTTAGCCCGTGATGAGAGAGATTTTCTCTCTCATCTGCTGGACACGCGTCATCCAACGTATGGAATCGCTCGTTCTCTTGCCAAATCTGCTTACTGACCAAAATGCCTCCAATATTCGCTAGTTTTGGAGCGCGGGACCCGCCTGTCATTTCAGTGCTTTTCCCACGGTTCCCGAGCTTCCCATGTGACCGAGCACTCGGGGCTTTTCCTTCTTGAGGGGTTTTGCCTAGAGATCATAAACGGCCTCTGTTTTCTGATCTAAGCTTCCTAACTGCTAGTTTTGTGCCACTGCGCGGTCTCCATAGGCCTTGGTCAGTGCACTTTGACCGAGGTCCTCATCGTTCTGTGTTGGCTACAAATTGCCACTGTCGAGAGGTCCTTCCTGATAGCTCTTTGTTTGCAAGGTTCTTGAAGTCTGTCATGATTTGATATTATCATAGGACTCTGATAATTTTCATGGATCCAATTCAGATCACGGCCTTCCCACTGAAAAAGCTTTTGGACCACCAAAAGTTGATTTTCAAGCATTGACTAAGTGAGGATACAATTTTCTCACCTGTCCAATCTCTATCCATTTTGCACTGCTTGGATTTGAACCCTTCAGCCCAACTCTGAGGTAATTGACTCTCTTCTTCAGGATCTTCAATTAGTGAAGGTTCAAATAGTCTCAAGCTATCTGCATTTATGACTGAGTAGATGTGCATGTAAGCTGGTAGATCAAGGAAAAAAGCATTCTCACCAATTTTGTCAAGTAACTTGAAAGGTCCATACCTAATAGGCTTTATCTTTTTACCTTCACCTTGCATTTTGTCCTTGCCGATATACAACCAGACTTGATCACCAACCTGGAAACTATGCTCCATCTGATGCTTGTCATGCCTTGCCTTGTATTTGGATTGGCTCTTTTCTTGTTGTTCCTGTACTGCCTGGCGAATCTCTTGAATTTTTTCAATGAACCTAGTTGCCCTATCCACATCACTATGTCCCTCAACTGTGGTGTCTTTACCAAAGACAAAATCCACAAGAGACCTTGGTGTGAAACCAAAATAGGTCTCAAAAGGAGATCTCTGTGTAGAAGAATGTTTTGCTCGGTTGTAAGCATGCTGCACATAACACAAATGTTTATCCCAAAGATTAGGATGCTTGCTGCAATATGCCTTGAGTAACTAGATCACTATCCTGTTGACTACTTCTGTTTCACCATCGGTTTGTGGATGAAAAGTTGTGCTTTTCTTTAGTTTGGTGTCCATCAGTTCCCACAGACTTGACCAAAACTTCCCCACAAATCGGGTGTCTCGATTAGATATAATGGAAGTGGGTAATCCAAAATGAACCCATACATGTTGAAAGAACAATTTTGTAGTTTGTTCAGCTGTAATCTATTTATTACAAGGTATCAAAATACACATTTTGCTGAACCTATCCACAACAACATAGAGATAATCATGACCTTTCCTAGATCTAGGCAGTCCTCCAACAAAATCGATGGAAACACTTTCCAAAGGATGAGAAGGAACTGGTAATGGAGTGTACAAGCCTAGTTTTCTATTGCTAGGCTTGCTGTTAGCACACATAGTACACCCTCTTACATATCTAGAAATTGTCTCGTTCATTTTTGGCCAATAATAAAATCTTTGAAGTTGTACAACTATTTTACTTACCCCAAAGTAACTTGATATTAGAGAAGTGTGTGCTTCTCGAATTATCATTACTCTTTCAGTTTGTGGAATGCATAGCTTCCCACAATGATATAGGAGTCGGTCCTTTACATGATAATCCAGTTCTTCTACTCGTTTGCCTTGACTTAAAGTTGCATATACATCTTTGAAGTCTATATCTTGAGCATATTGTTCAATGTAACTTTCATGTAACACAGAATTATGCTTAAGTATAGTATATGCATTTATAATGGGTCTAGATAACATATCTACAACTTTATTGTGTATACCCTTTTTATATCTAATGACTAAATGAAACTGTTGTAGAAAACACATCCATCTATAGTGTCTTGATTGTTGCAACTTAGTTTGGGAGTGTAGATATTGAAGTAGTTGATGATCAGTATGTATTACTCTCTCTTTGTCCATTAAGTAATGTTTCCACTTTTTCACACTCTATACTAATGCATACAATTCTTTATCATATGTGGGATAGTTAACTACTACAGAATTAAATGTCTCAGAATGATAACATATGGGTTTATCGCGCTGTGTCAACACTGCTCCCATGGCATAGCCACTGGCATCCGTTTGGATCTCAAACGTTCTTTGAAGATTAGGTAATGCTAGTACTGGTGGTGTACTAATCTTTTCTTTCAAGGTGTCGAAGGCTTTCTGCTGTTTGCCTCCCCACTGAAACACCTTGTTCAATCATGTTAAAGCATGTAATGGAGCTACAATTAAGGAAAAGTTAGAAATGAACTTTCTCCAATATTGTGTTGCTCCTAAGAAGCTTCTAACTTCTGTAGCAGATTTCGGTTTAGGCCAGTTTACAATGACTACCACCTTAGAGGGATCTATCTTCAATTCACCACCCCCTACTATATGTCCCAAATAATTCAAAGATGTTTTGCCAAATTCACATTTTGAGAGTTTAATATAAAGTTTTTCTCTTTTCAAAACATCTAGTGTCTACTTAACGTGCTTTAAATGTTCTTCCCATGTTTTGCTAAATAGCGAATGTCATCTAGATACACAATAACAAAATCATCAAGAAAAGGTATGAGTACATCATTCATTATTCTCATGAAAGTAGCAGGAGCATTAGTTAAGCCAAAAGGCATAACCAACCACTCATACTATCCCTGCTTTGTCTTGAAAGCAGTCTTCCGTGCATCTTGTTCCACCGCTCTAACCTGATGATATCCACTATGCAAGTCTAACTTGGAAAAATAAACAACTTCTTTCAATTGATCTAACAGATCATCTATGCGACGAAGGGGATAACGATTTTTTATTGTTATCTTATTTAGTGCTCGGTAATCAATACACATTCTCCACGAGCCATCTTTCTTTCTCACCAAAATGATTGGTGACCCAAATGGTGATGTTCTAGGTCTGATGAACCCCTTCTCGAGCAACTCCTACACCTGCTTCTTGATTTCTACATTCTCTAAAGTGGACAACCTCTACATTTCAATGTTAGGCAATGGAGCATCCTACTGCAAAATAATATCATGCACTATTTCCTTTTTGGGTGGTAGACCTTTAGGTTCTTGAAAAAATATATCATACTGTTACACAGTAATTTGTCACTGTCTTCCCGTCAGTCACCCTACTGTGTCAGGAATTCACAATAATCAAGTTCATGCCTTCTGATCTGGCCAAAAACCCACTTTTCCAAAGTTTTCCTCATCAGCGCGTCTGTTTCTAAAATATCCGCAATGACTGGCGCTTCATAACAGACCACGTGCGCTGCCAGCGCGGAAGCACACGACTTTTCCGTGCTGATCGAATTTCATGACCAGCGCAGCCTCTGTTTGTATTTACCCGCGCTGACATGGCCTTTTCCATTATGTCTTTGCGACGTCAGCACGCCAGACCAGTTATGCAGCCGCGTTGATCCAGTTTAGGCGAATTTGTTCCAACAGTCAGCCTTCCAGATAACTCCAGACTTGGTTGTTGGCCTTGTGAGTATCGACTCCCTTCTATGGCATGTCTGTTCGACCCTTTGCAACTGCTTCCCTTGAAGATAAGCTCATCCTTCCACCCTTTTAGGAGGTTCCTTCTCCTATATAAACTTCCACCATTACCATGAGCAGCTAGTTTGGAATAGCTTGGATTGTGTGGAGCTTATAGTGCTCAGATTGCTGCTAATATAGGTAGTTGGTGTGATAAGTGTGGAAGTGCTTGATAGCTTAGGGAAGGTTGTTTGTGTTGCTTGTGTGAGAGAGAGAGTTTCTTGTCTTGGGAGAATCATTTCCAAAGGTGAATGCTTGAGACACTTGTTGATTGGCCCCTCCTGAGAAGGATACCGACGTCAGAACATTTGGTTGTACTCTTCTCTGCTTGATTAATAATAGATGACTGCTATTATTGTTCCATTCTCATTTGTCTATGCAATGGTTAAATGTGAATTACATCCTTTCTGACTGATGTATGGTTTCTTTTATTAGATTTCACGCTTGTGTTTGTTTCCTCTTCGTGTGTGCAGGTGTCTATTCGCGGAGATCACGGAGGATCGTGACCAGCCAGAGCGAAGGAGCGAAGGTGGCATCTCTTCATCAAACAACAGTGCTAGAATCCAAGTAGGTGCTCTTTGCCTCTTGTTTAATTGCAATTAGGAACTTGCATAGTAGCATTGACTGATTGTTGCTAGACCCGTTCTGGGCTAGTAGGGATCGCCTCTATCCGTAGAGGGGATTTACCTCTCCAACAATTTGGCGACTCCGCTGGGGATCAGCCTTTTGTCTCTTGTGTCCATTCTTGTGTTTGAATTTGATTGTTCTCTCTTTTCAAGATTTGGGGATTGATTCTCTGCTTGTTAACTTCCTGGGTCCATCTGGGAAGTGTCTTAATTGTTTAAAGGGTTTCTACCTTTGGTTTGGGAGTTTTTGCTTTGATTCTACTCGTTTTTTACCCTCAGCGCGGTTTAATTCAAAACAGACGCGCTGACGTCGCATACCTGCTTCTTTGTTTTCCCTGTCATCGCTCCTGTACGATTAACAGTCGCGCTGACCTCATTTTTGAGACAGCGCGCTTTATCCATGTTCTTCCGCGCTGACGGCGCAAAGTTGCTACAGGCCTTCTCTTGTCAGCGTCGAGTTGCTGAAGGCCACCCGTGCTGATCCTATAGAATTCATTTTTTTCCAAATTAGCCTCCTGAACCTGTTGCTTGGACTTTCCCCTCTTCTCTCCACTTGGTCTATGACTTGTTTTTCATTGCCTGAACTCTGAAGTGCTTGTTTGCGAAGTCTTGTTCCACAGGGTTTCGTTTTTGCTCAGTTTTCGGTTTTGCAAATACCTTCCTCTTTGCTTTCGCTGCTTGGTTTGTATTTCGGCCATCACGTTTACAGTTGCTGGATTGTGTTGAATCTCTAATTGACTGGTTGGGACTCTTATCCTCCGGGTGTTTGCTTTTCTCCATTGATTTCGCACTTTAGCCCTAGGGCATCTAGTGGCCGTGTGTGTGTCAAGCCTTCCGTAGGGATCTTGTTCTCTTGTTTGACCAGCCAACTTCAGATTTGTTTTTTACACTTGTTCAGTGATTGTTGAAGTGTTTTTGGTTGTGTTTCCGAGCGGTTTTTGCTGCTTCCTTGCTTGAATTCCTGTTTGTCTTGCCGAGCTTAGATCACATAGCTCGTGCGGAACTTGGTTTTTCCTTTTGATTTGGAAATCTTTGTTGGATGTTTTGGGAACTTTGTGTGCTTTCATTAAGTGATTTTCTTGGTGTTCCTGTTCCTCAAAATTCATTTGGATGCTTTGTGCCATTGAAAGAAAATCAAACTAGTAGCTTTGCTTTCGAGAATTGAAAAGGAAAAGAACATTTCATTGATTCGCATTTTCAAAAGAAAAGTTTCCTTTCCTTGCTTTTAGCTGCATTAGGCTGTTTGATTGCTCGTGTTCGTTTTGTTTGATCAAAAATTCTTTACCTTCTCATAGCTAGAATTCATCGAACAAAATGATATTCTTTGGCATGTAGTTTGCATCTAGGTAATTGTGAGAGAACATACGTTAGGACCTGAAATCGAAACTTAATTTCAAGATCAACCATAAAATGAACTGAATTAACCTAAAAATGCATTGGAACTAAACACAAACATCTAGAGGTCTAGGTTAGAGACGTGTTCCGGCGTCTTTAAACATAGTCACTATTGTTTCACATTACGGTTGGGTGATTCCTCCTTCTGTGACTCGATAGTGGTCTAACACGGACTGTGCTCCCACGTATCGTCGCGTATATAGGGAGACCCCACTAGGCTTTTATCCTTTATCCATAGGAAGCCGAGTCTGCCGCCTTGTGAATCGTAACGCACCGAACACAGCATTCGCGAAGATTGACTGCAGTACGGAAAGTCCTTGGCTCTCATACGATTGCTAAGGTGTATAAGCAGTTTTACAGGTCGCCTGGTAAACCCTATACCTAGAGTCTCCAGAGCAGTCACTTTTGATCCTTTTTAGACTCCCTAAATGAAAAGGTGCCTGTGAGCGTCTTGTCACTTCGTGCTCATTAAACATTCGAAGGAGACTGGAGTCATCCTTTCGTCCTTTTCTCGACTCTTGAAACATGAAAAGGTCAAGTTTGGTTCTTGTGTCTTAAAATTTATTCGGCCACGATAACATCACCTGGTTAGATCTTGTGTGTGTTAGTTTTGAGTAGGGTCTTTATCGTTAGTTTGCTTTAGGTTTTCTAAGGGGTCTTCTCATCCTGGCTGACCCGTCAACTCCCGGTCCGAGTGATCAAGGTTCTCCATCTTCTGTTGCTCCAGAGGTACCAGTTGTAAGCGATACTCTTCCCATTGTTCCGAGTATCCAGCCTATCAACGTACGTGCCCCGGGCGACGAAGATTACATAGAAGATTGGAATCCTATCTGGGAGCCTGACAGCGATTATACCCCTCGTACTCCTCCCGGTATGTCGTCTCCGATGTCTACTTCCCCCATGGATGAGACATCTTCCAACACGGGTGAGACGCCCGTGGTGACAGATATTGAAACTCCGATCCCAGCTACCTCTCCACTCCCCCCACGATATCAGTCAGTGAGGGATAGGATAGCTGCTAGAACTACTTCTACGACTATATGGGATCCTAGTCTCATTGCCACCACGGGGCCCTTTATTTCGCGACCTCTTAATACACCTGTTACTTCAGGTCTTAATACGCCTGTTACCTCAGTTCCTACCAATCCAACCGTTTGTGTAGCGCGCCCGACTCCGGTCGTCAGTGCTGTGACAGCATCCTCATCCACAAACCCTGGAGCTGGTCCCTCTTACAACCAGGGCCAGCCAGGGGTTTCGTCTGGAGTCATTGATCCTGCACAAAGTGCTCAGCCCTCTTCTGGTGGTGTTCCAGGAGCAGGGCCGTATGATGCCCATGGGCAGCCCATTGTGGACCCAGATTACCAAGGTCCGCTCTTTTATTATGATGCTAATGGTCAGTACCTCGAGAACGTTTCATCCCTGCCTCGTCAACCTTTCGAGGAGAACTCGGCACCGTTGGATGTTACGTACGATCTCGTTACTCATACTTTTCGCGGGCGCCGGAATCCTCCCGGACAGCCCCAAGGACCACCCAATCAAGGCCAGCCACCTTACGTGCAAGCCCCTCAAGGGCAACCACTTTATGGCCCGCCTTACCCAGGACAATCTGGGGGCCCGCAGGGACAACCCTACCCGGGACAACCCTCGGCCGTTGGAGGTTCGTCGTTTTCATATCAGAGTCAACCTTCTGGATATCCAGGGCAACCTGGTACTCAGCAAGGTTACCCAACTGGACAACCAGGGCAGCCTTACATTCAGCAAGGCCAACCCGGTTTCCAGCAGGGGTACCCATCTGGACAAACTGGGCAAGTTTATACTCCTCAAAATCAACCAGCAGTCCAGCAGGGATATCCTCTTGGGCAGGGGGGGCAACCCTACTTACAGCAGGGCCAACCTACTGCCCAGTCTGGTCATCTTTCTGGGCAGGGTGGGCAACCCTACGTTCAGCAGGGTCAACCCACTGCTCAATCCATGCATCCTTCTGGGCAAGGGGGGCAGCCTGCTATACAGCAAGGCCAACCCGATGCTCAGCCTATCCACCAAGGGGGGAAGCCTGCCATACAGCAAGGCCAGCCCTCTGCTCAGTCTGTGCACCCTGGGGGGCAGACGGGCCAACCTTCTATGCAGCAAGGTCAACCCGCTGTCCGCCCTAATCATCCATCTGGACAAGCTGGCCAACCTCAGGGTCAACCAGCTGTTCAGCCGGCTCAGTCATCTGTTCCGCAAGGACAACCCTTGGTGGTCCATGGACAACCTGGCACCCAACAAGTTCATCCTGCTGGCCAGCCAGGTCCATCTCAAATCCAACCAAGTCAACCTTCGGGCCAGATGATCCAAGCCCCGCCAGTTCAAGGACATTACTCTGGGCCTCAAACTCAAACGGGTTATCAAATGCAAGGTGGGCCACAGCCTCAACCTTCTTACCAGATGCAGCCTCCTTATCAGGCTCAGTATGGGGCCTAGCAACCATATGGCTACCAGCAACCCCAGGGGAAAACTCAGTTTGCTCCTTATCAAAATTATCAACAGCCACATGTCACTCCTTACCAAAATTATCAGTATGCTGCACCTGTAGAGCAAGCTGCTAATACATGGGGAGCTGGGGGGCAGACACAGGGACAGCTGTCTGCATATGGCCAGAATCCGTATGGACAGAACCCCTACGGACAAGGTCCCTATGCGCCAGGCCCTTTTGGGCCAGGTCCATCGGGACAAGGTTCTTACGCGCCAGGCCCTTTTGGGCCAGGTCCGTCTGGACAGAGTTCGTGGGGGCAACCACCATCTGGTTGGAACCCTAATGTCGCCTCGAATCCGCAGCCGCAAATGTCCTTTAACCCTCAGTTACCATTCTTAGCAATGTTGGAACTGCCTGATGTGTCCAAGTTAACAAATGATCCTATTTTGCATAATCCATATTGGCCACCGGTTCCAACCAAAATACCAGGTGATTGTCCAAAGTTTGATGGCAAAGCTGGTGAAGACCCTCAGGCCCATGTAATGACTTATCACCTTTGGTGTTCATCGAACTCATGGCTTGATGATTCTATCCGGCTTCGCCTCTTTCAGAGAACTCTCACTGGTTCAGCCGCTAAGTGGTACATCGAGCTGAATCGCGGCATGTTTCAAGATTTCAACTCATTGGCTATGGCCTTCTTGACTCATTTTCAGTTACCCATTCGGTACGAGACTGGGACACATCTCCTCGCGTCTCTCAAACAGGATACAGCTATGCACATCTCTGATCATATACATGAATGGAGAAGGCGTCATCACTTGATTAAATTTTGGATTCCTGATCAACTCCTGACCGACTGGTTCACGACTTCCTTTGTCCCTAAGATTGCAAAAGACATCGCAATGGGAGCGTGTGTAACTGAGGAGCAAGCAATCGCGCGAGCTCAGTACCTCGACTTAGTGTACTCTTAGTCGGGTACTTTGTATGAGTATTTGCCAGACGCCTCGAGGCCTGGACAGCCCAAGGCTCCACCAAAACCTTCTATTGATGGAGTCATTGGTTCCGTGAATTCGTCATCAAAGAAATCAGCCGCGAATCCTGGGAAGCAAAAACAGAATGCCTCTAACGAAAATGCTTCTCAAGGCCAATCAATTTCTGGGAGTACCTCCGAGGTAAACACTGTTCAGTCCACCGCGGCGGACAAATCCTCGAAAGGGAAAAAGAAAGGCAAAGCTAAAGATAAATCTGGACAGCCCAAGCAAGATCCCCTTAAGCCTCCCTCCGAGGAAGGAGCTAAGCAGAAACCTAAGTATCCTTGTCTCATCTGCGATGAGGATCACTATACCAAGGATTGCCCAAGGCGGTCCGAAGTTAGTCGACTCTTGAAAGGTGCTCCGGGGCCTCCTGCTATGCTAAAAGAGCCTTTCCCTTCCCAACAGACCCAAATGGTGGCAGATCCCTCTCAATCCTCTTCCTCGTTCGGTTCTCAATTGTTCATGGCTGGAATGATTCCCATCCATGTTTCAACTCGAGCGAAAGATTATCCATCTCAAGCCGGGAAAGAGCCAGAGGTTCCCTCCAGTGCTCCTCCGTCCAGTTCTGGTCCCCTTCACATCGAACGGCCCAGCACTGAGACGATCCCCCGACCCCCTCCCAAAGGTGTACTCAGGAAGTCATCTTATAACCCCAATGCTCGTGCTGCCCAGCACTATAGCATTGTCGAGGACTTAGCTCAGGCTCTGTCTGCTATGTCCGCATTAGAAGTCCTTTAGAGCTGCCCCTCCTAGAGGAAGTCCTTGCTATCAACCATTGGTGGCATCGACCCGGCAGATTCAGATTTAATTTCTTTTGATCTCGAGGGTTTTACACAGATACTACCTCACCAAGTGGCTTTCCTTATACAGGTCCTCATCAATGGTAAAACGATTCATCGTACAGTCATTGATGAGGGTGCCTCGACCTGCATCATGTCTGTTGCTTACTGGAAGGCTATTGGTTCTCCTGCTCTGAGCCAGTCTCCTACGACCCTGGAAGCTTTCGATGGAAGAGAATTTCGTCCATATGGTATCCTCCCACGATTGCCTATCTCTTTAGAAGGGAAAACCGTAGAGGTAGAGGTTGAAGTTGTTGACGCTAATCTCACTTACAACCTCCTCCTTGGATGAAGCTGGACATACGCCATGCAAGCCGTGGCTTCCTCGTTCTTCCATGTCGTTCGCTTCCCTCATCAAGGAAGAATCGTCACGGTGGACCAGCTGTCCTTTTTTGCTTCTTCTTCTTAAGGTAATGTGCCGTTCGTGGAGCATACCTCCAAGTCATTAGTGAGTGTGGGTGCCGGACTGTTCAAAGATCCCTCCTTAATGGGAGTCTTTCCCCTCCCACCTCCGAATCTCGCCCCTGTCAACATGATTTCAGTACGTTCTGATCCATGGGTTCTTCCTCCCTTGAATCAGGAAGACTCTTGGGGTGATATGATGCCGTTGAGTCCTGCCGAGCTCAACTACATCGAGATTGTCGCTGCATCGGCTCCTCCTCCTGAACCTGCTTTTCTAAGCAGCATTGCCGATTCATATGATCATTTCCCTTGGCTGGGAGATGAGGCCACTTCGGATCCCCTGAAGGAAACATTTCCCTCCGATGAGGCCATCATAGAGACTATGTCTCTCGAAGAACTCCCTTGGTTAGATCACCACCATCGTTCTTCGTTTCTCCCTCCACATTCAGAAATGGTCGCATGTCTCGAGCGGTTTGCTTCATGTGTCCCATCTCCGCCCCTCCAACCACCTGTTCAGCTATATCAAGTGTCTTCGGAGGGCAATATGGGTAACATCACGTAGACCCAGCCTATCGACATCTCTATCAACCCAGGGATTGTCGAGAATATTTTCATTGGAGTCACATGCACTCCTGAGGAAGTTCAGCTCTATACTGCTTTATTTCGTGAATTTCGTGATGTCTTCACCTGGTCTTACGAGGAAATGCCCGGCATCGACCCTAGTATTGTGGTGCACGAAATACCCACTTATCTAGGTGCTAAGCCTGTTCGTCAGCGCTTACGTCCAGTGCACCCTCGAAAGGCTGCAGCCATCAAGGCCGAAGTTGAAAAGCTTCTTCGAGCTGGTTTCATTTACGCCATCCCCCTCACGGAGTGGGTGTCCAATATAGTCCCTGTGAATAAAAAGCAGGGCACTATCCGGGTCTGTGTTGACTACCGCGACATCAATCGTGCCTGTCCAAAAGATAACTTTCCTACGCCTTTCATTGATCAGCTCATTGATGACTGCGCAGGAAGTGAGATTTATTCGTTCATGGATGGCTTCTCTGGTTATAACCAGATCAACATAGCCCCTGCAGACCAGCATAAGACAGCTTTCATTTGCCCTTGGGGCACCTTCGCTTATAAGAAGCTTCCTTTCGGTCTCGAAAATGCCGGTGCCACCTTCCAGCGTGCGATTTCATATGCTTTTCATGATATTCGACACATCGTACAGCCTTACCTGGATGACCTCCCAGCTCATTCAGCTAAGCGCCAAGACCATCCATCTCATCTACGCGAAATTTTTCTCCGCTGTCGACACTACCGTATTCGACTTAATCCGCATAAGTGTGTCTTCTGCGTAGAATCTGGCCGACTACTCGGGTTCATCGTCTCCCGGGAAGGCATCCGTTTGGATCCCCTCAAAGTCGAGGCCATTTTGAATCTTCCTCCCCCTGCCTCTTTGCAGCAATTGTAGAGCTTGCAGGGTAAAGCTAATTTTCTCAGACGTTTCATTCCAAATTATGCCGAGGTGGCTAAGGGTTTCACACGGTTACTAAAGTGAGACACACCCTTTTGTTGGGATGCTATCGCCCAGGAATCTTTCGAGCGCCTTAAAGACCTTCTTGTCTCAGCTCCGCTCTTAAGACCTCCGAACTATCACCGTGATTATACTCTCTATCTTGCTGCCGCTGACACCACCATCGGCATGGTTCTAGTGCAGGATGATGATGCCGGCACCGAGCACGTTATCTATTATCTTAGTCGCAACCTTCTGGATACGGAAACTCGCTACACATATGTCGAGAAGTTGGCATTGGCAGCTGTCTGCGCTGTCCAACGATTCCGGCATTATATCCTGTTGCGCACAACGACCGTGATCTCTGATTGCAACCCCATGACCTACATTTTGTCACGTCAGCTGCTGGGGGGCAAATACTCGAAGTGGATTGTAATCCTCCAAGAGTTCGACTTGGAATTCACTGCGGCCAAGTCTAAGAAATCTCTGGTCTTTGCTGAACTGCTCTGTTGCTTACCATCTCACTCTGCACCATCTCGTTCGGAGGAGCATATCCCGGATGAAACATTGTTTCTCATCAGCACCCTCGACCCGTGGTACGGGGACATTATCGTATATTTGCAGACGTCTTCCTTCCGTCCAAATGTATCGAAAGATGCTCGACGGCGAATTCGTCACCAAGCTCAACCCTATCGCATTTTGGGCGATACCCTGTACCGCCTCGGCGTTGATTCTATTCTCCGCCGCTGCTTGACTCTCGAGGAGGCTGAGCGGGTGTTGAATGACTGCCACTCTGGTGCTTGTGGCGGTCACATGTCCGGATATGCTACCGCCTAGAAAATTCTCCGTGCTGGTTACTTCTGGCCTTCTATTTTCAAAGATTGCATTCTTGTCGTTCGTGCATGCCATGAATGCCAAGTATACCACCGGAAAATGCGTGCTCCTCCTGCACCACTGCACCCTGTTGTCTCCGTAGGTCCATTTTCCAAATGGGGCATCGATTATACGTCCTGTAACCCTCGTTCGACCGGGGGGCATGGGTACATCATCGTTGCCGTGGATTATTTCACCAAGTGGGCCGAAGCGATGCCTACATTGAATGAAGACGGTTACACAGCGGCGCAGTTCTTATTTAATCATGTCATTACTCGTTTCGGAGTCCCTCAGGCCATTGTCACGGATCACGGAAAACATTTCCGTAATCACATGATGACGGAACTAACGACCCAACTAGGCTTGCGTCAAGATAGTTCGACACCGTACTATCCACAATCCAACGGTCAAGTCGAGGCCGTGAACAAAGTTTTGATCACCATGCTTCAACGCACCGTCAATACGCACAAGTCTAATTGGCATCTGATGCTGTTCCCAGCCTTGTGGGCCTACCGGACTTCTGTGAAGGACGCCACCGGTTTCACTCCGTTTCAGTTGGTTTATGGACTAAAGGCCACCCTTCCCATCGAATGTGAGATTCCTTCGTTGAAATTAGCTGTCGAGTTGCTTCCCAACACCACCCCGGTGGAGGAACGGCTTCTTTACCTAGAACGGTTAGACGAGACTCGTCGTTTAGCTTCTCTGGCTATCGAAGCACAAAAGAAGAGAGTCAAGGCTCACTTTGACCAGAACATTCATCCTCGTTCCTTCGTTGAGGGAGATCTAGTACTGCTCTACGATCAAGCTAAAGATAAGCTAGGGGCAGGAAAACTCGAATCCATGTGGCTAGGTCCCTATATCGTGAAGAGAGTTTTACAAAAGGGCGCATATGAGTTGATTGATTACGAAGGAAATCCTCTTGACAAGCCCCGCAACGGGATTTATTTGAAGAAATATTATGCATGACTTCGTGCACTCAGTTTGTACATACGCGTGTTTAGTGTGTTTTGTGTGCATGATTTCATGTTTTGCTTTGGTGTGAAGGCGTGTTTGCCTCTTATTGTGTTTTCTCCTTCTTGTGCAGATGTCTAGTGCACCTTATGTTGGTTTCGCTGATGGCGCCTACCGTAGTACTTGCAATTTGTCCTCTGCGGCATGGAAAATTTATGATCCTCACGGAGAGTTGCTAAACCTTTAAGGAGTCTGCCTCGGTCGTACTACTAATAATGTTGCCGAATACAGTGCCGTAATTGAGCTACTAGCCGAAGCAGTTGATCTCGGCATTCGAGCAATGATGGTAAACCTGGACTCCCAGCTTGTCGTTCATCAACTCAACGGGCGATATTCTGTCAGAGACCAACGTATCCTAAGGTTGTATCTACAGGTCAGATTGTTAGAAAGGAATTTTGACTATATCACATATCAACATATTCCGAGACGATTAAACACGTTGACTGATGCATTGGCAAATCATGTGTTAGACAGACATTTGCGAAATAGATAAACATCATACAAGAAAGCATAGAAAGCATAATAGAGTAAAGCATATGTAAATAAGATATTTCCCAAGCATAGTTTGCATGCGTGCCGTGTGTGCTTTTAAGCTTGCATTTAAAAAATTAAAATATATGGGTCATGTGTTGTGCAATTCATACATAAGATTACATTTGTACTGAACATTTGCATAACATAAACAAAACATCATCATATGTAACAAGATCCATCCAAAAATCGGTATGTATATATATAGATATCGTGTGGCGCACTAAGGCGCTCAAAAATAAGTGTGTATGTCAAAAATAGAGTCACTGTCCTCAGTACATCCGAGACATATGTCTCTCAAAACATCAGTGGAAGTAAACCTAGGCGACTAGTGTGCTGGGTTATGCTCTCTGTAGCATACAACTGCTCGTGCCACCCGCCTCAAAAGGCGGTGCATCCTGGGTGCCACCCCCACTGTGTGGATCTGATGCTTTATCAGGACCTCCTCGACCCCCTGGTAATCCGGCACTCCCTCCAGCAAACCCTCAAGGTTGCGGGCCACAGTCTCCGATGTGTCCACTCCTGGAGGAACTAAGGCCAGGGCTCCAGCTCCTTGCCCCTCTCTCCGTGCCGTTGGGGCTAAGCCAATGGGTCTCGCTGGTCCCACATCTGCATACGGTGACATTTATTAAGACATGTACATGAAAAACCAAAAACATCAAAAAATGTTAAAATGAGATCAAGTGACATACCTCCATCATCCCAATGCTCTCCTGCGGGCAGTGGCATGTCAGGATCATTGCGGAAGTCCATGCCGGCATATGGCCAGTCCTCCACAATGACAACCTGTCGCTCCAACCACTCTCTGAAATACACCCCCCAAGCCACTGGGCGACCACCACCTCCACGTGGCATGACGCGGGCCCATCGACTGGCCCTCGTCTCCCGAGGATCTCTAGGTGGATCTACAACCATGGTCTGTAGCTGTAGAGCCGGCACCCGCTCCAGCATGAGCGGCAGAAGAAGCGACCCATACGCGAACTACTTCGTCTCTCCACGACGGCAGTTGCTTAGTTGCCTCTTCATGTTAGTGGTCACAGCAGTCGCCCAGTCAAAGATGGTGGGTTGTAGGCACTCCAGAGCTAACAACAGTTGGTTCTTCGAGGCCTCATGGTTGGCCAAGGAACCCGCTGCCCGTGTCACTAGGAAGAGTATCGTGTGGAGAGGCATGTCCCGCACTGTCGGGATACCAACCTTCCCGCTCCGTGTCTTTTCAGCTCCTGGGCATACTCTAGCCATCAGCTGGTCCAGAGTCTCACCGCTGGGTCGCTGCCCCTCCAGGATGGGCCTCTGGCCCCGGCGCGACAAACCAGTCAAGAAATAGATATCCGAGGCGTCGAACTCAATGTCTTGGCTACGGATGGTGAATTTCCCGTCTATTGGGTTGCAAGCTCTGATCAGGAACTCCAACAAGTCAGGTTGCGCTCTCAAGCGCGGAGTCAGGAAGAACTTCAGGAAACCGCACGCCCGCATTGCGTTCCGGCATTCGGCAAGTGCATATGCAGCTATGTCTTCGTTATCATGGGCTCTCTCTTGCCATACAAAAGCCATTTTGCCCTGCAAAGCCATGAAGAAACATTAGAATGCTGTTTGTGGAAAATTGTACGTTCATTTTGTAAAAAATCAAATTTTTCCGCGCCAGTGCGACTATTTTAAAAACAGTCGCGCTGAAAATGGCGCCCCTGTGTTTTTTCATTGGGTCAGCGCGGAAGCACACGTGTTTTCCGCGCTGACCCAAAAGGTGGTACGTGTAATTTTAAATCGATCAGCGCGGTCCCGAGCGGGAAATCCGCGCTGACCGAGAGCGCATCCACGCTCAAAGAATTTGCCCAAATGGGCAAATTCCACCGTTAAAATGCTACCAAAGGGAATCAAAATGGAGCGCATGGCAAGGGGAACCTACCTGGAGCAAGCCGTTCGATGAATGGTGTCCGCACGGGGAAGAATTCGCTCCGTCAACTTCGCAGCTTCACAACGTTCTCAAAGGCTCAATATGGTAACAATGGTAAAAATGACTATTTACCCTTCTATTTATAGTAAAAATGGCTTAATTAACTATAGATTTTACGAATGTGGGTTTTTGTCATGCTTTTACCATGGATTTAGCGCTTCTGTCAATGTCTTCTGTCTTCATGCATGTTTTAATATGTTTTTTAACATGTCGAACGGATTTATGCGGGTATTTTTACTGTGCAGGTCCTCAGAAACGGTGAAGTCATAATGGTCCTAAAAAACACTTGGTCCCAAAAAATGTCGTCTTTGAGCTCTTTTCCGACATGAAACAAGAAAAGATGGCCGAGCTTCCTTTCAGCTCGTTAAAGGGAACGAGAGGCGGTCGTTTTAAGCTCTTTTTCCGACCGTATAACTTAAAAATATTGCTGGGTGTTTGTCGTTTCGCACTCGTTATTGGCTCTAAAACGACGTGTTTTCGACCGCTTTTTTACTTTTTCGGGTCAAAGGCACTATTTACGAAAAGTACTCCTCGATCGTAATGATCGGGTGGTTCTTTCGAGCATTGTTTTATACTTTTTCGGGCTCGAGAGACACAACTGTACGAAAAAGGACCCCCCTGGAGTCTCCTTTTCCGCTGTCTTTTCAGACTCTCTAAACAAGAAAAGACGCCGAGTTTTTCCTTTGTCAGGCTCGTTAAACACTTGATGACATCGGGCATCGTCGAAATGACACTCTTCAAGCATATGCTATCCCCGTCAAGCTTGTCATTCAAAAATAACCGGGGTACCTGCCAGAAATTGTGGGGAAAATGGAACTGCAATTGTCGCGTCGGCAGTATGTCGCTCTTGAACATGGCACTGGTCTGCATTCGTGTCGGGTGGGAATTTCTCATTTTGTTTCACAACTGACCTCCGTGGGTACGGGTTATCCTATTTGGCCTCTCATTTGCTCATTGCCATCATCATCATACCCTCTGCTCATTTGATGTCAAATACTGCCAAATCCACTGAAGTGCCGCCGATATGTTCAAGAGAAGTTGGCCTCTGCAATAATACAACCTCATCTGCTATCTCACACAAATCATTTTACCTCTGTCTCGTGTCGATGATGTGGGAAACATTATGGCCCACCTTCGATCAAGGTCACTTCCTGTCGACTTCAGCTCATTATCCGGGAAGGTGACTTAGAGACTCCCTTCAGGTGCCTTAGAGCCTGCATGCCTCAATGGCAGGTTCTTCGTGTTCGACGCGAGGTTTTCATTATTGACCTCCGATCGGATGATTCTGCGGGTGTTCGACACCAGCTCATTGATTCACACGCCGCAGATTGTACCTATAGTACCTTGAGGACCATTGTCATTACTGGTGGTACCTCTCGCGTCTGTTAACAGTTTTCATCATTGACTGGTAATCAGACGATGTTCATGCATGTTCGACTTCAGCTCATGTATTCGCGTGCTTGGACTTGTACTTTGTTCGGGTCGGGACGGAGCGCAAGACCCTGGATCTCTGTCTGTTATGGTCCAGGTTGCGATTTTGTGGATGATCATTACATGACTCATTGATGGATGGCTGCGCCCATACCGGAGTCTTCATGGATGGCTGCGACCATACCTTATCGTCATTCTGGCCTCTTTAGCTGGATGGCTGCGTCCATTCCACAGACCTTTTTCGCATGTCTTTCGGATGGCTGCGCCCATGCCTAGACTGCATGTACTTGATTATCAGAGATATTCGGTCCTTCCTGGTGGTGTTCCAGTTCGGCAAGTATCGTAAAGCATTTCACCCCTCCCACTCTCTCGGTCTTCATGCTTTAGGGGGCATCTGTTACACAGTAATTTGTCACTGTCTTCCCGTCAGTCACCCTACTGTGTCAGGAATTCACAATAATCAAGTTCATGCCTTCTGAACTGGCCAAAAACCCACTTTTCCAAAGTTTTCCTCATCAGCGCGTCTGTTTCTAAAATATCTGCGATGACTGGCGCTTCATAACAGACCACGTGTGCTGCCAGCGCGGAAGCACACGACTTTTCCGCGCTGATCGAATTTCATGACCAGCGCAGCCTCTGTTTGTATTTACCCGCGTTGACATGGCATTTTCCATTATGTCTTTGCGACGTCAGCGCGCCAGACCAGTTATGCACCCGCGCTGATCCAGTTTAGGCGAATTTGTTCCAACAGCCAGCCTTCCAGATAACTCCAGACTTGGTTGTTGGCCTTGTGAGTATCGACTCCCTTCTATGGCATGTCTGTTCGACCCTTTGCAACTGCTTCCCTTGAAGATAAGCTCATCCTTCCACCCTTTTAGGAGGTTCCTTCTCCTATATAAACTTCCACCATTACCATGAGCAGCTAGTTTGGAATAGCTTGGATTGTGTGGAGCTTATAGTGCTCAGATTGCTGCTAATATAGGTAGTTGGTGTGATAAGTGTGGAAGTGCTTGATAGCTTAGGGAAGGTTGTTTGTGTTGCTTGTGTGAGAGAGAGAGTTTCTTGTCTTGGGAGAATCATTTCCAAAGGTGAATGCTTGAGACACTTGCTGATTGGCCCCTCCTGAGAAGGATACCGACGTCAGAACATTTGGTTGTACTCTTCTCTGCTTGATTAATAATAGATGACTGCTATTATTGTTCCATTCTCATTTGTCTATGCAATGGTTAAATGTGAATTACATCCTTTCTGAATGACGTATGGTTGCTTTTATTAGATTTCACGCTTGTGTTTGTTTCCTCTTCGTGTGTGCAGGTGTCTATTCACGGAGATCGCGGAGGATCATGACCAGCCAGAGCGAAGGAGCGAAGGTGGCATCTCTTCGTCAAGCAACAGCGCTGGAATCCAAGTAGGTGCTCTTTGCCTCTTGTTTAATTGCAATTAGGAACTTGCATAGTAGCATTGACTGATTGTTGCTAGACCCATTCTGGGCTAGTAGGGATCACCTCTATCCGTAGAGGGGATTTACCTCTCCAACACATACTCTAAAACAACTTTTTCTAAATCAACTTGTTGTTTAGCATCACAACCCTCAAATACATTGGTTTTGTCATGTTTCTTTTCCTTTACAACCATCGGTAAGAATTGTTTGCATGAATTTATCATTCATTTCATCTGCCCTGAGTTTATGAGAGTATAATTATTCTTGAGCTTATGAGCTCTTACAAAGTATTCGATTCCATCTTTAACAAGTAGGAACTTGTTCTCAACTCTATAGAAGATAGCTTTTCTATCATACGATTAAGGACTTCCTAAAACAATTCCACATATACCTAAAGGACTTATGTCTAAATCAACCTCATCTACAAATGCTGACCCAATAGAAAACTTAAGTTTGCATTGTCTAGTCACTCGTAGTTGTCGTTTATCACTTAACCATCCTAATGGGTATGGTTTATTGTGAGGTGTAGTCATTAATCCCAACTTCTTTACAATTGCTTTAGAAATTAAATTTACTTGTGAGCCACTATCAAACAAAGTATCAATATTTTGATGTTTGGAAATAACTCGAATATGGAAAAGCTCATGTCTTTTTCTCTCATTTTCTTCATCAATAGTAGACTGTGCAGAATTACTAGTAGATGCTTCAGAATTCTTACTTTTTATACCTGTGGCTGCAATAGTTGTTTCATCTCCTAAGTCTGACCCAAAATATTTCTGAATAGCTACAGTAGTATTCTTCTTCTTGCCCTTGAACTTCTTAGGTCTCAGCTACAGATGCAGAATCCAAAAATGCTCATCATCATGCCCATCCTTCTTACAGTGAGTGCATGAAGCCTTGCTTTTTTGCACAGTGTTAGCCTTCCTTGCTTTCCATTTTTGTTTTCTTTTCTCCTTATTCTTTCTTGTAGTGGGTTGGGATGCTCCCCCAACTTTGGGATTTCCATTCTTTCCTCTAGCTTCTAGATGAGTAGCTTGAACAGATACCTCATCTATACTAGTGGGATTAAACATGAGGATAGTGTGCCTCATGTACCTGTGTAGACAACTGATGTACTTCAACAGAGTCTCAGGTGAGTCTAGTGAGATTCCTAGAATCAATGCTCTCTTCCTAAATTCTTGGGTGTAACCTTGTACACTTTTCCCTTTCAACTATCCAAGAGTTTGCCAGCTCATCATGGCTTGCTACATGTAGGCCAATGGATAGAACTGCATTTTGATTGCAGAAAAAAATTCACTCCAAACATAGATAGTCTTACCATGTCTCTTCATGTCAGCCTGGGTCCTGCCTTCCCACCAAACCAAGGCAATGCCTCCAAGGCGTAGGCTTTCCAGTTGAATCTTTCTCTTGTCTGAATCAATACTCTGCACTCTACAATAAACATCAATTTGTCTAATCCAATTGTCCATATTTTCTACATTCAACTCTCCATCATATATAGATAAATCAAATTTAACATCTAGTTTAATCAAAGATGTCTTCTTTTTATGTTCAGGTCTATTAGGAGGTGTGAGAAAGCTTTCTTCCTTCCCTTTGCCTTTTGAGTGGTCATGGAGGAGACTCTTCTTCTCCTTTATCTTGTTTGGAGCCTGGTGAATCTTCATCCTTATGTTTTCTAAAGTCCTTATACATTTCCTCTACCATGGACCTTATGGCTAGGAAACTATCTATGAATTGAGGGTCTGGCCCCATAGAACCTTCCTCTGACATTGTCTTCTGAGGATACACACTCCCAATTTCAGGATTAGTTTCTACCAACTCTCCTTCTCCTAATTTGAGCTTTGATCTAGTTAGCATTCAACAGCTAAATCCAGAACAAGCTTGTCTAACCTTAATAGCCTAAAGCTCTGATACCACTTGATCTGAAAATCACCCGTGAGTGATCTTAGTTGATTAATTAATGAAGCTGTTACAGACTCATGTGCTAGTGTGTGTCTATGTTATCTTAGGCAACGGATCGATAAGATTTCAAAATACACAGACACTGGAAAATGGAAAACAGTAGAGAAACACAGTAAGAAAATGAAAAACACAACAAATTAATAAGGACTTCACCCAATCTTCCTGGGTTACATCTCCAGACCAGCAGTGATGCGCCTCTTTATTGTGTCTTGAAGTAGAGTTTTACAATGAGGAGCTCAATTTGAGTCTCTTGAAACAGATGATGCTTAGTAGGGTGGTTCTTGGATTCCCCAAGCCACTAAAGTGCGTAGACTACCCCTTACTAAGTCTCGATCTCAATTGGTCTGAATGGGATGAGTCCAATTTGGTACTCAGTTCCTAACAGATATCCTCACAAGGATTACTTGAACCTCTCAAGCCTTCTTTCTGCTCGATGCTTCCTTAGCTCTATAGGTTAGCTTGGCTCTCTGTGTCTACTTCACTTTCTGCTCTATCTCACTATATCCTTCTTCTCTATTGTCTGTTCTTTGTCTGTTCGCAGCTTAAATCCAATCTGTCCCTTGATTTTTTGCTTCCTCTTCCACCTCTTCAGATCGCCTGTTGCTGTCCGCTTGACTTCCCTACCTCTGCGTCATCACCACTATGTAACATCTCACAGGGAAGTGGCCACTTGTCCTCTCATGAAATGTGCCAGCTCTTCCTCAAACAATTCATTATTTCAATTACGCCGTCAAATGATTCATCCACCAACTTAGAGATCCAATCGAACTTCAAACCTTTATGTGCCATAGCTTATTTCCCCCATCGAATCTAATTTCCCATCGAGTGCAGTCTTCACCGTTAGATCTGGGACCTCTAGATCCTACAGTTATCGCTCTTATCATGTGGTTGACTTGCTCGGATGTTAGCCCGCGATGAGAGTGTTTTTCTCTCTCATCCATCGGACACGCATCATCCAACGTATGGAATCGCTCGTTCTCCTGCCAAATCCGCTTACCACCCAAAACGCCTCCGATATTCTGCTAGTTTTGGAGCGTGGGACCCGCCTGTCATTTCAACGCTTTTCCCACAGTTTCCCGGCTTCCCATGTGACCGAGCACTCGAGGCTTTTCCTTCTCGAGGGGTTTTGCCCAGCGCTAATCGCGCATTATCAACGGCCTCTGTTTTCTGATCTGAGATTCCTAACTACTAGTTTTTCCCCACACCATGGTCTCCATGGTCCACAGTCAACATGCTCGACCGAGGTCCTCATTGTTCCGTGCTGGCTGCCAACTGCCACTGTCCAGAGGTCCTTCCTGATAGCTCTTTGTTTACAAGGTTCTTGAAGTCTGTCATGATTTGATACAGTCATAGGACTCTGATAATTTTCATGTATCCAATTCAGATCACCAACTATTCACCATTTAGATAAAGTGATAGGGGAATTGTAATACCTAGCATAGTTCCAGTAGTGTAGATTTTGAGAGTATCTCTAACAGCACACATTTTCAACTATAACTACCCAATCATTTATTCATTGATCAGCTAAAATAATAGAAAAGTATAGGTGAATAACATCATTCTAGTTGTGTGTATTTGAAAGTATCTCTAACAGCATCCATTTTTTTCAAATATAAATATCTAGTCAACTATTCACTGTACGGATAATATAAGTAAAAGTTATAGCAACATGCATTTTCAGATATAAATATTGGGTCAACTATTCACTGTTCAGATAAAATAGCAGCATTCATTTCCAAATATAAATATCCAATCAACTTTTCACTCTTCAAATAAACTAAATAGAAGTTCTAATCAGAGTTTGGGGGAAATGATTAAATGAGTGCACTATCGCCTCCTAACCATGAATTGGCCACCAATTCCCCTCAAGCCAAGATGAATTTCCAATCCGATCCTTTAGAGCTTCAAAAACCCTTTCATCATTCCAATAGGTATCTTTCTACCTTTTCTTCCATTCACTTTCACTATTAGCGTCATCCCTCTTTTATGGAAATATCTTTGTTGTTAAAGACTACGTTTATCTCCAACATTGCTTTAAGTTTTCACATAATTAGCATCTTTCTCCACCTAGAAAATCAACGGACCTTTTTCTCCCATCCATTGAATCTTCATATATTTGAAACATCTAGTTTCCATGGAAGATTGGTCTCAATCTAATCTATGATTGAGATTGGCAATTATCTCATTACTCAAGTGTCTCATTCAAGTAATTTCATTTCCATATATATATATATATATACACACACACACGATAACTTTACTTATTACATAGCCATGTCCATCGTTGTTCTTTTATATAGTTTGTGGAAATACCATTCCAAACAATCATAGTTTGGCAACTAATTATTTGCCTCTAAATAAAAACAATGTAGCTATATGCCAAAACGAGAGGGGATATGACATATTTCCCCCTTTTTTCTACACCATCCTCGATGTTTAATTTCCAGTTCCTTTCTTTCCAAAAAATACCAGATAGTTCTTATGAATTTCGTCTTCCCGTTCCCAGGTAACTTCCTCCAGGGTAAATTTATTCCATTGCACTTTAACCCAAATGACAGATTGATTCCAGAGCTAGATATCCTTTCTGTCTAGTATACAGAGAGGCTTTACTAGGAAGTCACCTTCCGGTTCCATTTGTAGCATTTTCCAATCAATATCATGAGAGCTATCATGTATATATTTCTTAAGTAAAGACACATGAAAGCCATTATGAACTTTAATGAATCTTTAATTTCTTGGACTCATAAGCTATGCCAACTTTACCTTGTAACAAAACTCCTCTTAACCCCTCCATGCATGCATCGGTACACACGGTGAATTCCTTGCTAGGATCCACAATATTTAAAATGGGGGCTATTGTACGTAATTGTTTTAGTTTTTCAAAACTACTTTTACATTTGATAGTCCATTCAAACTTAACTCCCTTTTTATGTAATGAAGTGATAGGATATGAGTTTCTATAAAATACCTCTATAAAACTGTGGCGGTACCCTACCAGCCCCATAAATGATCGGACAATGGACACATCCTTTGGTATGGCCCAATTTTCAATGGCCTTAACCTTTTCTAGAACAACTCCTAACCCGTCCTTAGAGATGACATAACCCAAATATTGTATTCTGGTTTTATAGAATTCACATTTGCTGAATTTTGCAAATCACTGATTTTCCTTTAATGTTTGTGGTACCAATGTATGGTGTTTCTTATGTTCCTCTTCATCTCTAGAATAGATCATAATATTTTCAATAAACACCAGCACAAACTTGTCCAAAAATTTGTTGAGTACAATATTCATCAAGGACATGAACGTTGTTGGAGCATTTGAAAGCATGAATGGAAATACTAGAAATTCATTGTGCCCATATCAAGTCCTAAACATTGCCTTGTGAATATCCTCATTTTTGATCCTTGATTGGTGGTAGCTTGTTCTTAAGTCAAACTTTAAAAAGATTACCGCCCCCCGCACTTGATCAAACAGATCGTCGATGCGGGGAAACAGGCACTTATTATTCATGTTTAATCTATTTACGTGTTGGTATTTGATGCACATCTTGAAAGTGCAATATTTATTTTTAATAGATAGCACTACCCCCTCCCATGGTGACACACTAGGCCTAATATAACCCTTATCCAACGACTCTTGTAACTGCATCTTTAGTTCCAGTAATTCGGGTAGGCTCATCTGGTAAAGTGCCTTGGACATTGGAGCCGCCCCAGGAACCAAATCAATAGGGAAGTAAATATCTCTATGGGGTGGTAGTCTGGGAACCTCTTCTAGAAAAACATATGGATAGTCTTTAACTATTGGCACGGTATCAAAAGATGGTTTTTCCCCTTGTTGTTCACTCATCTCTATCTGAGCCAAAAATAATTTTCCCCTTTTCCTTGCATTTCTTTTCATCTATAGTGTTGTAATTTTCCTATTGATATGGGTTTTGGCACCCCTTGAATTACTTGAATTTGTCCTTGTTGATTTTCACAAGTCCCTGCTTTTGTCAAATAGTTTATAATGGATTTACGCATTTCTAGTAAATCCATGTTTATTGATACATCATAGGATCCTAGTGGGAGTACATTTAAATTCATTATAGTCAAGTAACCATTTAATTCGAAGTGACATTGTTTTAGTTGGTTGAATACCATTCTCTTGGTTTTGGTTGTGAGTTGGACTAGCCATGCATTTTTATATTTTTTGGTTTTAAGTTTACAATTTTCTACTACATGTGGTCCAATATAGCTTAAACTAGCTCTAGGGTCTATTAAAATAGAAATAAATTGTTTGGAAATAATACCTTCCATTTCAATCATTGCATATTGATGCTCTACTATTCAATCCTCTAAGGTCGCAATTCTTATGGGAATATTACTAGAAAATTCATTCATTGCAGTAGCTTCCTGAACAACTTGTATATGATGTAGTGATCTGGGGTTATGTGGACAATCCATTAATAAATGGGGTTCACCAGACCCCCAACATTTCAATGTTCCCTTCTCCTTATCCCCATTACCTCTTTTAACATTTAGATTCATAGGTTTTGAGCTCTCTTGGGAGTGTGTTGGCTGATTTGCATTCACCTTACCAAACCTTTTCCTTTGATGGTCCCAGCCAAAGTTTTCAATATATCCTGGCTTTTTTCACTTAACTCATACTGTGGACTTCATTTTATCTTTATTTGAATAGAATTTAGGGCCTTCACCTTTCTTTTCGAACTGCGGATAACACAACCCGGCCTTTGTTATCGCTTCATCCATCATCTTTAGATTATCAAAC
Organism: Pinus tabuliformis; assembly: GCA_031772625.1. Classification (NCBI taxonomy): domain Eukaryota; kingdom Viridiplantae; phylum Streptophyta; class Pinopsida; order Pinales; family Pinaceae; genus Pinus; species Pinus tabuliformis. The sequence continues at coordinate 1,441,441,628 of CM062818.1, read as the reverse complement.
TGAATCTGTTACTTATACATCGTAGGTAGGAAGTTCATGAATCTTTGTACCTTCACTTTTCGTTCCTTGATATAAGGTATGAACCACAACAAATTTATGAACTTAGTCACATACTTATCCATCGAGATTTTTCATAGCCTTAGCTCATTGAACTCCTTAGCACAATCATCATAATAGTGTTCTGTCATATATCGATGCCTGAACCCCTTCATGAACTCCTCCAAGGACACCATCTTTTCTTCAAGTCCATGCACACTCTTGGCCTTTTCCCACTAGAGGGAAGCCTTGCCTTGTACTGGGTCGATTGCTAATCGGGTTGTTAAATTACACTCATAATTCTATACTTGAAAATATTTCATCATATTAAGCGATTAGAACTGTGCATTCTCATATGTTTCATCGTTAAACATAGTAGGCTTGATTTTATGGAACTCCCCCTCTAATTAAGTTTGTTTCTTCCTATTTTATGTTCAAGTAAATGTTTTATATGACTCTTCTCCACTCTCAAACTTTTCTGATTCTGTATTTTTCTTCCCTTCCTTTTTACCAGCAGGTTCCACCATTTTTTGACTAGATTATTTATGTTAGCTCTCTAATCATTTTCTCCTCCTCCTCAATGGGATTTAACGATCATTTGTTGTTGGTCCTAAGGTAACCCAATTCTTGCTACAAACCCATAATAATTTCAAGTATCTGGGAGTTTGGTGGCTCCATTCCATTCCCCAACTCAACATACAAACTCCCCCTATCGTTATAGCTGGAGGAGGATCCTCTACCATTTTTTTTTGCTAGCTTTGTTCTTGTTACCTATAAAGTACATAGAATTGCAAGTTAGATCAACTAACCATCATTCATTCTGCACAGTATCATTGCTTTTATTATAATTATCTATGAATAGTCCCAATAAGCCCCATCCTTCAACGTGTGGCTTTGATACCAATTTGTCACACAACCAATTTTTTTTGTTGTTACATATATTACATTAGAATCAAATATGTAAATTTACTCTTCCCTATATTTATTGTAAACTTAGATTCTCACACTACATAATATATCTAATTCCACCACCTTTCCACTATAAGGAAACCTAAGCCTTGCAATTATGTTATGAGTATATATATATGGTTCGATGAGAAATGAAACCATGGGTTACTCACTCTTCATAAAGTCGTCATCACTGAAGGTTTCCGTTCCATGGTGTACAACCTTCTTTGATTATTTTTTACAATATTTCTCTAACGCACTATGTTCATTCCCCTGGTTGTTATAGCCAATGTGCCCACCTCCCAGTTGACCTATCCCTTTCCTCCAACTCATCACATTTAGGTAGTTTCACATGGTGGACTCGAATGATGAGGGTTTGTGATGGTAAGGACAAAGCCTTACTCATCCGACGGTGCAGAACCATCCCTCCAAACCCTACTTCGCTGTCTCAATCTTACAACCTCGACATTTGGCCTTTCCACCTAGGCTCTGCCTTGCACTATGCTTGGTTCAGAAATGTTCGACATGGCTTGTTTTTCACGTCCATGTGTGGCTTCTAAATCCCCAGTGAAACTTACCTCGTCTTCAATATTTCTAGATAATGTCATTTCTACAAATATTTATTAATCATTCTACCACAACAGATTCCCACCCCACCAAGGTAACAACTCTGCAGGCTTGCGGTGAGGGTCGACCCAGCTAGTTCCCTCGCCAGGTAAAGGATTCAACAGGTGTACGTGTTCATTATATTTGTTTTTTCTTTTTATCTAAATTTCTTTTGCGCCATTTTAATGGAGGTGTGAATACATAGTGTAGATGTTCACCTAGAGTTAGGGCGTTATTGAGCGACTTTCTTATCTCAGTTAACTTGCTACAGTGCCACAAAATATGCAGGTGACTACCCATACTCTTCTCGCTTTCCAAGCATAGAATAGGGTTTATCTTTTTTTTTTTTTCCTTCACCTACCTTCTCTGCTTAGAGAATGTCTCATTTCTTGGTTGTGAAGGTGAGAGGTGTGCTTGGGTTCCAATTTGCGTGGTGAAAAAGAATGAGGTTAGGCTTGAGTTCCGCTGTGGTGGATAATACCTTGGCTTTCTTCAAGTAACCAATAATTTATTTGGTTTAACTATATGAATGTTGGCTTAGGGTTTTTATATCTCGTACCATTTCTTTGAGACTAACCTTCTATCTAGTTGCAACAACAAATCTAAGGCACTATGTCCAGCTACTGTCAACCATGTAACTACTTCCCTTGGGGTGTTCCCAGATTCTCATTTATTTTTTTCATTTACTAGTACTTGTTGGCCATATATTTATTTAACAAGTTTCCATTGGTTTTTTGCAGGTACCCACTCAACCTTACTTCCTTGTTGCTCTTCCTTAACGATTTGAATCCTCGGTAACTAACCAGTCATCCAATCGCATAAGTCAGTAGATTTACTTTGCCTACATTGTCTACGAGGTATCGATGTTGCATTTGTCAAGTTTATCAAGTGCCTGGAAGAGGGGTTTTTCCTGCAATATTTGACTTGTTGTCATGTTTGTCTTCGTGTTGCCTGTGGATGGTCGATGATCTATCTCGGGTGTACTCATCATGAGCAACCCAACCCATAACTTCGATCTTCTTTCATTTTCCTGATCTATTTACTTAGGTTGGATGTTAGAGTATCTCATATCATTTTTTTGCAGTAACTGTTGGGAATTTTCTGTTTAATTCCAAGACAAAAATAACTTGAACAGAACAAAATGCTCTATTTTTTTGGCACAGCTGAACAAAAAAAAATGTTTCTAGAAACACAGACTTTTACTCATGCCTTTTACTCATGCACACAAAATCTTTGTATTCATTAACAAAAGATTGCAGTTACAAAAGATTCTTCCTCTATCAGAGGGATTTCACCAAGAACTCTTTGGAGCAGTAAAAAGATTCACTCTATCTCTCACAAAATAAAATCAACACTGCTATGCAATTTTCTTTCTCATTTACTCTGCTGCATTTTTACATTTCATCACTTGAATGAAAGCTGAGCCAAGACATCCTCTACAAATAAAACTTACACTGTTGTGTGTAAAATTCTCTCTTACATTCACGCTGCTCTATTCTCCCCTTTTTTTTACTTCGCACTACTGTGCATATTTTTCCACTTTCATTACATACGCAGAACAACAACAAAAAAATATTACATATTATTTGACTTAAGCCATAAAAAAAACTTCCGTGAAATAAAAAACTATAAAATTAAAATCTTTACCATAACTTACCAACCGTAATAAATTCATTTATTGTTTCACTGACAAAGTCGTCGGTCAATGAAAATTCACTTCACGTCACGTAATAGATAGCATGTCTATACATCAACCGTTGAATTATGTGATTTGCGATTAGTTATTTGATCGCATTGCGCAATCGCATTTGGTGCAAAAAACAGAGGGGAGGCTTGACACATATGGGTGCGATCTGCAATATGGCGATCAAATCACATCGCAACATCGCATTGGAAGAGTTCAAGGGAACAGACGGAGGCAGCGGGCATGGATGTGATTTGCGATTCTGCGATTAGATCGCATCACAAGTGAAAAATAGGTAGTTTTCTGAAATAAACACTGCAGATGAAATTAGCATTTCAACACTCCCCTTTAATTTCAACTGCTAGGTTGTCAGTCATACCCAGATATTTCCTCAAAAACTCGAAACTTTTCTGCCCCAATGGTTTGGTCATAATATCAGCAACCTGCTCCTGAGTTCTATAGTGTACTAAAATGATTTCTCCATTGTTTATCAATTCCCTAATGTAATAAACTTTTGTGTAAATTTGTTTCATCCTCTTATGAAACACATCATTCTTGGATAATGCAATAGCTGAGCTATTGTCACAAAAATCACAGTTGTTTTTGCTTGCTCTTGGCATAAACTCCTTAGCATCCTTCTCATCCAAATTGCTTAACATGCTGCTGCTGTAGCTGCCACATATTCTGCTTCTGCTGTAGACAATGCAACAATAGGCTGTTTTTTAGAAGCCCATGAAATGGCTCTTGAACCCATGTGAAAAACATAACCGGATGTGCTTTTCCGATCATCTCAGAATCCTTTTTGCTGCCTGTCAATGTGCTTCTTTTGGCCTCTCCATGAATCTGGAAATTAAACTAACAGCATGCATTATATCCGACCTAGTTGCAGTCAAATACATGAGGCTGCCAACTATGCTCTTGCACAAACTAGGATCAAAATCCTTGTTGTTGTTCTCTTGAGTTTTAATCCCATCACTGTGGGAGTGATTGCTACTTTGCTCTCCTGCATATTAAATCTTTCAAACACTTCATTAACATATTTTTCTTGTGAAATAAAAATCCCATTTTCATTTTTTTCTACTTCTATTCCTAAGAAGTATCTCAACAAACCCATGTCAGTCATTTCAAATTCTTATTTCATGACTGTTTTGAAATTTTCAATAAGATAATCATCATTGCCTGTGAAAATAAAATCATCAACATATAACACAACAATTAGTATTTTACCATCCCTTTCTTTGATGTAGAGGGTGGGTTCTCCCTCAAATTTTTCAAATCCATTTTCCAGTAGATAAGAATCCATCCTACTGTACCACGCTCTTGGTGCTTGCTTCAGCCCATAAAGAGCTTTCTTCAATCTGCACACTTTGTGCTCTTGGCTTTCTTTTCATAACCTAGAGGTTGTTCAATGTAAACCTCTTCCATTAACACTCCATTTAGGAATGCTGACTTCACGTCCATTTGGTAAACTTTCCACTTGTTTTGTGCTGCTATGGACAACACTGCTCTCATGGCTTCCATTCTAGCAACTAGTGCAAATGTTTCCTCATAGTCTCTCCCATACTGCTGCTTATATCCTTTGACAACTAGTCTTGCCTTGTGTCTTTCTATTTTGCCTTTAGCATTACTCTTGGTCTTGTAGACCCATTTAACTCCAATGACTTCTTTTCCTTTTGGTAGTTCAACTAAATCCCATGTCTTGTTTCTTTCTATGGTATTGATCTCCTCATCCATAGCTTCTATCCATTTCCTATCCTTAATTGCTTCTTCGAAATGAACAGGGTCATCAACATGACAATATAAAGCAAACAAAGAATTCATACCTTCATTTGCTGCCTCTTGTTCATAAATTTCACCTAAATTTCTGAACTTCTTACCTCTTTCATTTGGTGTACAAGTGCTTGAAGAAGCACTTGAATTTCCTCCTTGTGGTGTGCTTGGAGAAGCACTTTCATTTCTCCTCAAGGGTGTCCCTTGCTGTCCTTGTGTTGGTGCTGTTGTTTGGGGATGTATTTCAGCCATCTCCTCATCATCTTCATCATGTGACAAAGAGTTTTTAACATTCATTGTTTTCTCTATGCTTCCATCCCAAGCTTCCTCCTCAATGAACTGAACATCTCTACTCACAATAAGCTTCTTGGTGGATGGGTTATACAACCTGTAAGCTTTGGATTCCTCACTGTATCCAATGAAAATGCATTTCTCCCCTTTGCTATCCAACTTCTTCCTTAGTTGATTTGGAATGTGTGCATAAGCCACACATCCAAAAACATTCATGTGGGTGACTCCTTGCTTTGTCCCACTCCATGCTTCTTTCGGCACTCTGTTCATGACTGCTTTTGTAGGGCATCTATTTAAAATGTACGCTGCACAATGTACAACTTCAGCCCAATAATCATTTGGAAAATGCTTTGCCTTTAACATGCTCCTCGCCATATCCATGATTGTCCTATTCTTCCTTTCGGCAACTCCATTTTGCTGCGGAGTGTACCTAGTGGTAAACTGCTTATGAATTCCATTTTCTCTACAAAAACATAGAAATTCTTTGGAGATATACTCACCTCCTCTATCAGTTCTTAGAACTTTGATATGCAGCCCACTTTGGTTTTCTACAAGTGCTTTGAAATTGCAAAATCTTTCAAACACTTCACTTTTGTTCTTCAGGAAATAAACCCAAGTTTTTCTAGTAAAATCATCAATAAATGTTAGTATATAGTGGCTGCCTGCAAGTGATGGAGTTTGCATCGGTCCACATAAATCTGAGTGGACAATCTCTAAGGGTGCTTTTGCCCTTATGCTTTTCCCAGATGGAAAACTTTCTCTGTGTTGTTTCCCCAAGATACAACCTTCACAAAGGCTGTCTGGTTTCTCTATCAATGGTAATCCTCTTACCATTCCTTTTCTATTCAACAAGTTAAGACCTCCAAAGTTGGAATGTTCAAATCTCAAGTGCCACAACTAGTTTTCATCTTTTGGTTCGCTTTAGAAAGCTTCTTGAGTCACTATTGTTGTTTCTTTATTTTTCAAATCTGCTTTCATTCTGAGAGGGAACATCCTGTTCCTTGTCATCTTCACTTCAGCAATACATCGTTTGCTGGGTGCTCTATCCATGATCGTGCATACATCATCCATAAAGAAAACATTGTACCCCTTTTGAACAAGCTATCCAATACTTAAGAGATTACATTTCATTCCAGGAAAATAATAAACATCTGCTATGGTTTTCTTTTCACCTTTCTTTGTTAGGACATTCATTTCTCCTTTTTCCATAACAAAAACTTTATTATCAGTCCCTAGTGTGACTTGTGACTTCACATTCTGATCTAACATAGAAAACAGGGTTATGTTTCCTGTCATATGGTTGTTGCAACCGGAGTCTAGAAACCATACATCTTCACTCTTTTCTTCAGCCATATTACAAGCTAAAAACAAATTATTTTGGTTGATATTTTCTCTAGTGAAATTTACACTAGTTCTATTACTCATATCATGCTGCTTCTTCCTACATTCATTTGCATAATGCCCATATTTTCTACAATAGTGACATTGGAATTTGGATTTATCATACCTTTGTCCTTGAGCATGATGTTGTCCACTTTGTTGGCTGCTGCCTTGACCTTGGTTCTGATTTGGATTGCTGCCTCTTCCTTGAGCATTTGCTGGACTGTTTCTTCCACCTCTATTTTGGCTTCTGCCTCTTCCTCTCTTGTTTCTTCTACCTTGACCTCTTCCTCTTCCAAAGAATATCTGGGTCTTAAAGGCATGCTCTAGAGATGAGTTTTCATTTCTACTCAATCTCTGCTCATGTGTTATTAGTGATGCATGTAGTTCATCAACTGAGAAGTTTGTGAGATCCTTTGTCTCTTCTATGGTGGTGACAATCACATCGAACCTTGAGGGTAGGATCCTAAATAGTTTCTCCACAATCCTCCTTTATTCAAGAATCTCTCCATGAGACCTTATCTGTGTGACCAGACCAATCACATGTGTGAGGAATGAGTCAATACTATCTGACTCCTTCATGCAAAGGTTCTCAAAATCTCTCCTCAGCAACTGTAGTTTTGTTGTCTTCACTTTCTCCATGCCTTGATAGGCTATCTTGAGAGTTTGCCATGCTTCTTTGGATCTCTTAGCTGCTGCTATCCTTGGAAACACACTCTCATGCACTGCTTGATACAAAACATAGAGGGCTTTAGAATCCTTCTTCTTATTGCTCTTCAACAATCTTTCTCTACCTAAGTTAAACTACTAAACTCATTTTCATCTGTTGGTTCTTCAAAACCATCCTCAACAAATTCCCATAAGTCTTGGGAAGCAAGCAAAGCTTTCATAGTTATTGCCCAAATAGTCATAGTTTTTCCCATTAAACTGTGGGAGCTGAGTATTAAAGATACCCATACTAGTGCTGGCTCCAACTATCCTTGCACTCTTAACAATGCTTCAAAATACTTGACTGTGTATTTAAAATAACTGATTGTTCTCAGCAGTAACACAAAAACTAACTTAAGAAATACCTTGGATTCTTTCTTGACTGAGTCTTCACTCTGCTGGAGAAGTTGCTGCAACAAGAAATCCTTCCTTCAGCTTCTTTGACACCTTCAAAGAGCCTGGACAAGCTTCGATACCATGTTGGGAATTTTCTGTTTAATTCCAAAACAAAAATAACTTGAACAGAACAGAATGATCTATTTTTTTGACACAGTGGAAAAAAAAAAAAAAAAATGTTTCTGGAAACACAGACTTTTACTCATGCACACAAAAAATTTGTATTCATTAAAAAAAGATTGCAGTTACAAAAGATTCTTCCTCTATCAGAGGGATTTCACCAAGAACTCTTCAGAGCAGTAAAAAGATTCACTCTGTCTCTCACAAAATAAAATCAACACTGTTGTGTAATTTTCCTTCTCATTTACGCTGCTGCGTTTTTACATTTCATCACTTGAATGAAAGATGAGCCAAGACATCCTCTACAAAAAAAACTTACACTGCTGTGTGTAAAATTCTCTCTTACATTCACGCTGCTCTGTTCTCCCCTTTTTTTTTACTTCGCACTGCTGTGCGTATTTTTCCACTTTCATTACATACGCAGAACAACAACAAAAAAACATTACATATTGTTTGACTTATGCCCTAAAACAAAACTCCCGTGAAATAAAAAACTATAAAATTAAAATCTTTACCAAAACTTACCAACCGTAATAAATTCATTTATTGTTTCACTGACAAAGCCGGCGGTCAATGAAAATTCACTTCACGTCACGTAATAGATAGCATGCCTGTACATCAACCGTTGAATTATGCGATTTGCGATTTGATCGCATCGCGCAATCGCATTCGGTGCAAAAACAGAGGGGAGGCTTGACACATATGGGTGCGATCTACGATATGGCGATCGAATCGCATCGCAACATCGCATCGGAAGAATTCAAGGGAATAGACGGAGGCAGCGGGCATGGATGCGATTTGCGATCTACGATTAGATCGCATCGCAAGTGAAAAACAGGCAGTTTTCTGAAATAAACACTGCAGATGAAATTAGCATTTCAACAGTAACAAGGTTGCTCTACCTCATACTTTTTATGTATGAGATTAGTCTTTATGTATGATAATAGGGTTGTATTCCTTCCTAGACAATCTTAGAACTATGATTTATTAAATGTTATTCCTGAATTTTCTGAATTTTATTTTTAGTTGATTCCTTGAGCATGTCATGCATTTATATCTTATATTGAGTAATGGTCGTAGGCATCTTTACTTGGATACTACCAGGTTATGGATATGAGTTTATTTCACTTGGATATGGCAGCCTGTACAATGACTGTATATTTTGTTCGTGTATTAATTACTTTCATGGCGTTAAACTACTGTAATATTTTAATTCTTAACATTTTTCCTAATTTATCTAATGCATACTATCAGCAATTCATATCAATGTAGGAGCATGAAGTAATACTAACATCTATGCTTTGAGAGCTCAACTTATTAATCATACCTATGTACATCCTGTTCAAAATCCATTTGTTATCTGAAGTCGTGAGGTCGATGTTGCCCCCCCCTTTTTTTTATTTCCTGCATATGATGATGCTTCTCTAATTAAGTCACTAAATTTTTAATTGGATAGGCTGGGAGGTTTATCAACCTACCCTCTAGGCTTTCCTTACTTATTTCTTAACATCCTCCCCTGTTTACATACCCTGTCATAAAAACCATTCGAATGTGTCAATTAACCTGATGTCTTATATTTGGAATTTAGGAGGAAGTCGAATTTGACAGAGTATACATAGCTTACTTTTCTTACTCTTAATGAACTGTGGAAAAATCTTGATTTTAAAAAATTATTTTACTTTAGGTTGGGGAGATACAATCAGTAGCAATTATGTTTTTCGTGGTAGATTTGTTGGACTTTACAGTTGTTATCAGCACCCCATGCAATTAACCACAAACGTTATTCATGCCATCAATATTTATTCCTACTGTCTTGTAGTTATATCTACTATAATCGTTCATTCTTATATATATAATGAATGATTATAGTAGATATAATGATATATACTATAATCTACTTCCCTCTTGTTAGATAACAATCTAGAACCTGGTGAAACTCTATCTCCTCTTCAATTCTCCCAAAGCCACGCACCATTTTCAAACGTAAAATAATTCCTATGAGGAAGAAATTGAAGTATATCTATCAGCATTCATTCTCCAATATGAACAAAAAAACAACGCGTTACCGAAAAACAAAATGGTTAGAAAACTTTAGTTATATAACATATTTAAGTTAATGTAGCTTTTAAAGTATTTCTAGAAGCATGCAATTTAAAATATAAATACCCAAGTGGTTGTTCACCATTCAGATAAAGTAACATAGGACTTGTAATACCTAGCATCGTTCCAGTAGTGTAGATTTTGAAAGTATCTCTCTAACAGTATACATTTTCAACCATAACTACCCAAACATTTATTCGTTGATCAGCTAAAATAATAGAAAAATATAGGGGCATAACATAATTGTAGTTGTGCAAATCAGAAAGTATCTCTAACAGCATGCATTTTTTTCAAATATAAATTTCCATTCACTTTACAGATATTATATGGAAAAGTTATAGCAACATGCATTTCTAGATATAAATATCTATTCAACTATTCACAGTTCAGATAAAATAACAAGAAGTTCTAACAACATGAATTTCCAGATATAAATATCCAATCAACTATTTACTGTTCAAATTAACTAAACAAAAGCTATAACCAGAGTTGGGGGAAAATAACTGAATGAATGCACTATCACCCCCCAACCATGACCTAGCCACCAGTTCCCCCGAGCCAAGATGAATTGCCAATCCAATCCCTAAGAGCTTCAACAACCCTTTCATCATTCCAATAGGTATGTTTTTACCTTTTCTTTGAGTCGACTTTCCTATTAGCAGTGCCACGCTTTTATGGAAATATTTTTGGTGATAAAGCCTAAATTTATCTCTAGTGGTGCTTAACTTTTCACATAATTAGCATCTTTCTCTAGCGAGAGAATCAATGGACATTTTTCTCCCGCCCATTGAATCTTCATATATTGGAAACATCCAGTTTCCATGGAAGATTGGCCTCTATCTTATGTAAGATTGAGATTGGCAATTATCTCATTACTCAAGTGTCTCATTAAAGTAATTTTCATTCCAAATTAAAATATTTTTTTTTTTTTATTTACTATAAATTTACTTATTACATAGACATGTCCATCTTTATTCTTTTATATAGTTTGTGGAAATATCGTTCCAACCAATCATAGTTTGGAAAATAATTATTTTCTTCTGAATAAAAACAATGCAACTAAATACCAAAATTAGAGGAAATATCACACCCTACAAGTTATTTGATAGTCTGAATTTTCTCTCAAAAGACAAGTTTATATTTGTTAGAAACCGTACCATAAATTTACCATTTGATAAACAATGTCCATTGTACCAATGTGTCTAAAGCACCCTAGAAGGGTACGTTCTGTTTCCCACCATTTCCTAAACAAAATTTCCTTAATGTTCCACCATATGGGTAACCCTCAAGAATTTCCTTTGGCATCTATGAACATTGTTTCACAACCTATCCAACAATGGCCTGCAGTTTTATACATTCTATCACCTATTAATTTATTTTCTTGTCATATCATAATGGCAGGAATTTATGTTTTAATATGTTCTCTAAGGTACCATTTTTTCCCTTTCCTATTCAGCCCTCTAACATTACATGAGATGATTTTCATGTTGAATGATTAAGTGAAGATGGTGGATTCTCCATTGCTAGAGGAGGTTGATTGAGACTCACCTAAATAGGATGGTTCTCTTATCTCACTCAATTATTCATATTGGTTGTTTTCTTCTTGGGTTCCTTGTTTAAATTTTATTCCCATTTTACTTTACAGTTTTGAAAGCTTGAGCTATTTGTTCATTGAGTAGGTCTCATCGCTTTGTTTTGCATCTTGGGTATGCATTTCTAGATGCCTCTTTTTGTTTCATGCTCAAGTCACCTTTATGGGCCCATTCATGTACCATATATACTAGATCTTTTTCTTCTTCTAAGAGGTCTTCACCTCTCTAGTTTAGCAGAAGGGATACCTCCTTAAAGTCTGGTAGAGTGTTGATGTAAAAATTTGTATCAGGGACTTCTTCTTCCTCTATTTTTCATTTATTCTTGATTTTCTCTTGGACGACTTCGTCTATAACTGTTTTCATTTGTATATCCTCCATGTTGGCATGTATTCCTCGATATACTAGAGTGTAGAAAATGGGTTCTTTTCCTCCAAAATCTTATGTAAGTTGGACCCTTAATTCCTATTATGCACATCCTAGGTCGAACTCTCATAAAACCAATGTTAGGGCGGAGGCGAGGTGGTTCCCATGAGTGGCTCCTTCATTTTTTTGTGGGAGAGATGGCCATGTTCATGTTATAGACGATAATGAAATGGTATGTGTTCATAGTCAAGGGGTTGCTTCCACATTTCCCTTTGATAGTATAACTCAATAGAGTCTGGAAGTTTTTGGGATATGTTCATGTATACACACAACCTATAATTTGACATAACTTTCCCTCTCTTAGTGATCTCTGATAAGATGACAAAGCACCCCAAATTCTATCCAATTCCTTCCATGATTTCTGGTATCCAAATATCCACAAGGGAAGAATATAGTCTGACCCAAAACAGTAACCTACATGAACTCTTCTTTATCTGTTACTGGCATTGGAATCCATAGCTTTATCTACTTCTATGAAATATTTGATCAAACAATATATTGAAAACCTTCCATAACAAAAAAAATCAATTACAATTCCATTGTTAAATTAGTAATGTGATAGTTATCACCCTTGATTTTAATATCATATATATAGCTAATTACTTATATAATTTAATTTATATTAGGATAAATCTCATGCAAAATATCTTTTTACCCTTTTTCCTGCAAAATTGGAAAGTAATTCTTTTAACTTTCGTCTTCCTACTAATTCAATCCTTATAATAAAACTCATCACTAACCTATTCCCATTTACAAATTACTCAAAGCTTGTTTAGATAAATTTATTGTAATATCAATGCTTTTACCTTTTCAATATAAAAACATATTGATTATCTCAATATTAAAATAGAAAGTCTATATATCTTATTGTAAAATAAAACAAGTGTAGCTGATACATGTCTTTTAATTTAAATATAACTAAATTAAAATAAAAGAATAAAAATGATACTTATCTTTTTTAGTATGTAAAATAATAATTTTTAAGAGGAAATAAGAAAATAAATATTAAATAATAATGTTTTGTATTATACAAATTATTGATAATTATAAAATTAGCAAAATTACATATAAAATGATTCTTACTTAAGGAGATATAATAAACTTTACAATAAAATAAATCAATAAATTAAAAAATATATATATTATTAAAAATAAAGTAAATAAAATAAAATATATATAATACAATAATTAAAAAAATAACTTATAATTTAAATTCTTACCGATACAATAACTTATAACTTAAATTCTTACCGATACAATAGTAACTGTAATATTTTTAAAATGTTATATATAATATAAATTCATATCATTACAATGTTAATTATAAATATTATTATTTTTTATATTAATTTAAAGAACTATTATATATTTATATTAATTTTTAAAAATATACCATAGATAATATAAAAAATTTTATCTTTATGTAGCCATTTAGATGAGCGTTACATAAGATTTAATAAAATATATTTCATTAAAACTAACAAAATATAAATAATAATCCATATCCAAATATCAAGATCTTATCATGAAATGTTTGGGTAACGTATCCCATTGTGGTGAAGGTATAAGATAACCCAAACCATTAAGATAAATTCTGGAAATTAGTGATGGAGTAGGGCGAATCATTTAGATGTGTATGGCATTTTTTTTTACAAGCACGAAATACTATTATATGATTTAAAAGAAATGAACTAATTAATTAAAATTAAATTAAATATTTTTGTTGATAATGATGCTTTAATTTGTAAAAAGAAAAGTTACTAAATTTACCATAATTTTATTTTAAAGTACCACATTAACGTAAAGTAAAATTATATATTTATATATATATATATATTATATGGGATAAGGGACCAAATTATCAAAAATAATAAAACCATCGTAACACCAACACGATCTAGGATTCAATAAGTTATAGGGATCTATTTTTCTTGCATTATAACAAGGTTATGAAACATATATGTGAGATATAGAAAATTTGTGTCAACTAATCTTTAAATTTACATAATGTTACCACAGCTAATTAACAGAACTCTGAATGATGTGAACTATTTTATTACCGTATTGAAAGGTTTTGTTAAAGAATCCTTAACAAGGATAGAAGATGTTGAAAGGAAAGTAGATATAGGAAAACAATGTACTTGGAAATCTATTAAAGAACTGTTTGAAAATTTTGATAAACTTCATATAGGACCCAAAGAAAAACCGATTCCTGTTTTTTCTCTATTCAAGAGATCTGTAAATATTCAACATCCTGTTAAGCTTGTTGATAGATTTCTTTTTCTCTTCCCTAAAGAAATGGTCGAAGAAATATCTGAGCCAATGACTATCTACTCACTTTTTAAAGAAGTAGAGAAACTTGAAAGCTCAGAACCACATCTGTTCCCTATCTATGAGCCTCTCCAAAGTCAATATACCACGTATCTAGCACCTTATCTCAGTGGAAAAGGAAAACTTCCAGAAACACATAACTTCCATCCTAAATCATACAGAGAATGGAATATAGACAATCTGAGTGTTCCCCGGATTCGACAAATGGTAGATCTTATGTTTACATAATACAAGCTCATGTACCTAAGGGGCAAAAATGAAATAGAAGCTTGTAAATCTATTATTCAGTGCTTTACTGGAACTTTGTTGAGATGGTGGGAAACAGAGTCATCACTAGCAATAATAGAAAAAATGGAAAATGAAATCTTGAAAGATGAAGTGGGAGATATCATTCATAATTCTGATGGAGATCCACAAACCAATATGATTGCGGCACTAACTTCATTCATTTTAGAACATTGGTGTGGAGGATAACTTGAACTTGCCAATAAGCATGAGATAATCATCATGAATATTAATTGTAATAAAATGTCTCATTATGAATATTTTCACAGAGACTGGATTCAGAGAATATATGAGGTTAATGATAGCAAAAATATCTTGTGGAAACAAGTCTACTTAGTAGCATTGCCTTCAAAATTTGTAGATTTTCTAAGGCAACAAGATGCTTTTCAATTGCCTTTTGAATCCTTTACCTGGGAATAAATATACAACATCATAACAAAAGTTCCAGTAAATATATGCACTAGTATGAAGGTTAATAAATCTCTGTAGAAGATGTCAATATTACCAGACAGAAAATCCATCTGTAATAAGTATGGTCTTGCTATAGATGACCTCATAGTAAAAGGAAGAAAAGCTAAAAATAAGGCCAAGAAAGAGAAAAGACAAGAATACATAAAATATCCACATAGGAAAAAAAAAGGGACCAAGAAAGGATACTATAGATATGTACCAAAAACACATTACTATGAACCCAAGGATATTCATCTCCAGACACATAAGAAAGATCAGTGGAATAAATTGATTTGTTGGCTCCGTGGCCAACTTGGACATACCTCAAATTGTTTTCCTTTATTAGAAGAATCTAAGAGAAACAGAGGAAAGAAATCCTTTGAAGCTGCAATGAAGAAAAAGACAGTAAAAATAGAAGGTTTGGTGCCAACCCTATGTTATAAATGTGGTTCTAAAAATCACAAATTTGAAAATTGTTCAAACATCTCATTTAGAGAACAGATACAACAACGACAACTCTATTCAACATTTGAATCCTCTGAAAGTTCTTTTTCATAATGCTCTGATGAAGAATTAAACATGCACATGAATGAATGTGACTTCACTGATTCAGACAACTGTCAGTGTGAATCAAACACTAAATCATAAATCTCTTCCGATGAAGACCATGTTTCTTAGCCAAAAGAGAAGGTTCTCATGGCACAGACCATGGACGATGTAGAAACAAATCTACTTGCCCAAATCAGAACATTGGAAGAAGGAGAAATGAAGGAAAAGTTACTAGAAATTTTTTTAAGCACAATGCACAAAAATTAGGGGAGCAATAGCAAGACTACCTCTAAAAATGAACCAAAGGCATTATTCATCGATGCCTTATTTGAAAGAAATACAAGATCTTTCCAAAGAAGCCAACTGAGATCTAAGACCAGAGCCCCCACATTAGGAGAAGTTATCCAAGAGATTCATCATCTCAAAAAAAAGATTGTCTCTCTAAAAGCAAAGGTCTCTCAGTTAGAAAAATGGAAAAAAAATTGAGGATGAATATGATGAATACTACACTAATCTAACTATTGAAATATTTGAAGGAAAAAAGGATGATACTATAGGATTCACCGACATGAGAGTAATGGCTATCAAGTATCAGCAACATCATGTTATGCTAGATATCTATATAAATGGTGAAATGTTTTCCCAAAGAACACTTATTGACTCCATGCAGATGTCAATATTCTGAACTCAAAAATAGTACTTGCAAAGTACTGGTTAAAGTCCTTTAGAGAAGTGATTGGGTTAGGAAACAAACATCTATTTTATGAAGTCCCTCAGGCCTCTATTTTCTTTAAAGAGCATTGCATCAAATTAAAATTTGTTGTTGCAGACATTCCTATTGACTGTATTTTGTGGAATGTATTTTTAGCAGCTGTGAAGCCACATGAATCAACCAGATTGAAAAATGGCAGGGTTGGTTATTTTATGTCTATACCAAGCTCAGATTGAAAATTACAAACAATCAAGTTACCCTTCGTCTCTACTCCTAGAGTGTCTACTATGGTACAAGCAATGCAACAGATTGAAAAGGAAAAAAATAAAATTGAAGAGCTCAAGGAGCTAAAGACCTCCATAAAGATAGGAGACTATCTTCAGACTTATATAATTAAACAAAGGATCTCAACTCTGAGATCACAGATAGAAAAATAATGATGTGCTAAAGAACCAAATGCGTTTAAGCAGCACTATGTAGAATTTCCCTACAAAGATAAGTATGAAGGGAAAACCTGCAAGAGCAGAGCAATCCTTATGAACAATGAATATAGAGATCTCTGTCAAAAAGAGATAGAATGCCTCCTGGATAGAAGATTGATTAGAGAAGCCAGTAGTCCTTGGAATTGCTATGGTTTTTATGTTAATAAACATTTAGACAGTTAAGTGGTATCCCAAGACTGGTCATAAACTATAAACCTCTGAATACTGTCCTCTCAAATGATACTTACCCCATTCCTCACAAAGGAAATCTTTTAGCAAGAATAACAGGGGCTAAAGTATTTTCTAAATTTTATAGGAAGTCAGGATTTTGGCAGGTGGCAATTAATGAAGATGATAAGTTTAAGACTACTTTCAGTGTCCCAGCAGGACACTATGAATGGAACGTCATGTCTTTCGGACTAAAGCATGTCCCCTCCAAATTCTAGAAGGTTATGGATAATATTTTCAAGCCATATTTTGATTGGTTACTAGTATACATTGATGATATAATTATATTTTCTAAAAGCATCCATGATCACTTTAAACATATCTAGAAATTTGTACAACTTGTCAAAACCAATGGATTGGTTCTTAACAAGAAAAGGATTGAATTATTTCAGAAAAGTATCAAGTTTCTTGGTCGAACGATTAATGATGGGCAGACCACTCTGCAAAAACATGCTCTTGAATTTGCTGATAAATTTCCAGATATCATCATTGAGAAAACTCAATTACATAGATTCTTGGAATGTTTAAACTATATGAGCAACTTTTACAAATATTGCGCTAAAGATATATCATTACTCAACAGAAGGCTGCAAAAACATCCAGGTCCTTGGTTTCATGCCCACACTGAAGCTGTCAGAAAAATTAAAATGAAGGTAAAAACTCTTCCTATTCTTCATATCGATGATGAAGATTCTTTCAAAATTGTTGAAACAGATGCCAGCAATGAAGGGTGGGGAGGAATTTTGAAGCAAAAGAAAGAAGGAGAAGAAAAAATAGTTTAGTTTGTCTTAAGGACTTGGAGCCCACCTGAGAAAAGCTATTCTACTATAGAAAAAGAGGTCAAAGCAGCTTGGAACTGCATTGATAAATTTGATATCCACCTGATACACAAAAATTTTCTCTTAAGAATAGATGCCTCTGCACTAAAGAAAGTCCTTAGTAAAGCTATAAAGAAAGCAGGAGAAGCTAAGTTCGCAAGGTGGCAGACTCTGTTTTCAAATTTTGACTTTGAAGTCGAACACATCAAAGGCGAAAAGAATTGTCTGCTTGACTTCCTAAGCAGAGAATATTTAAATCAAAAAGACACTACCATGGTGATAGTAACAGAATGGGACCCTTCCAAACATACAGAGGCTCTGAGAAGTATTTCTGAAACCCAAAATTGGGAAGAATACTATTCCAAATGGAAACCAACATGGCAACTAAGAAACACAAAAGTGCTCGATGCAAATTTAACCTCATTCAGATATTCAGCACTTAGTACCTGAAAGGAAATTCTACCCCAGTGGTAGCAAATGGATACACAACATGGTGTATCAGAGGAGTATGATGGCTGCACATTTGGCTAAAGAATCCCTAAGCCAAAATTTTAGAGATATCACTATGATCTGGACAGAAGGAGGCAACCAGAGGAGAATCTTCAACAAATATCTTACCATAAACTGGACCAGATGGTCGGGATGGTATGACATGCCAGAAATGTGGCCACAGGGAAATCCAAGCATTATCTTCTCGGATATCATTTACAACTTTTCAGACTACAAAAAGTAGGGAACACTTACTGTGTCACCAAAGTACACATGTAATAATGATTACACAACAAGATGTCAATTGATTATATTATAATAGATAAATTTAAATATAAATAAAATTTAATTTATATAGATAAATTAAGAATAAGTTTAAAAAGGCATTTAGTTGTTTTTAGTGTGATTTTTTGTAAGTTTCTTAGTTTTTTCCCTTCTAATTTCTCTAAAATCTGGCAGAAACTTATTGAAATCACAAGTTTGATGGGTAACTTCTGCACAATCCAAGTGCCCTAGGGGTCTTTTAGGGCTCTAAATCCATATATACAGTGAAAAACCAGTTTAAATAACACAAATCAAAATTTAGCCTCAAATTAATCCGTCACTGAAAAATCCAAAAAATCACACTAAAAACAACTACTAAAAAACATTGATAAAAACCAAAAATACTAAATACAATATATAATAAATCTTAAAATCTTAAAATGTAAGCTGAAAAATCACTGTGAAAATATCTTACGAAACAACAAACTCTTAATGAAATATGTCCTTAAATCAAATTTTCTAAATAACTTTATGCCAGGTACAAAGCTGAATGTCTAAATTGTGTTTTCTCAAGTAATATTTTGAGGAGTCATTATGTTGCATATTCATCAACTAATTTTCCAAAAACATTGTCTTCTACTTATGAACTCCAGCGAACGACCACTCCTGAAGCCCTTCGAATTTAACTTCACAACATATTGAAGTAGCCTCATTAGCCTCTTAACACTTGCCAAGATATGATCACATGTAAAGGGTTGTAATGTCATTCATTTAATGTTTAAATACGAATTAAGATAAAAGACATATCAGAAACCATGAAGTGTTCCCTTTCCTTCTGTCCTCCTTTTCATATAATCCACACGGTTAGAAAAAAATTTAGGGACGCCCTATTACTTTTCGAGATTGAAACTCTAAGTTCTCACAATATCAAAAGCCCTTCCTCCCATGACTGAAACACACTCAAATAAATGCACGCTCAAATAATTTAAATGTATCATTTTTACTCAACATAATTGTGATATAATTCACACTCAACTAATTGAAATGTATCATTTTTCCTCGACATAATTGCGATATATGGAGAGAGAGTTGGGCTTTTCCTTATTCTATGTTCTGTTTTAAAACTATTTGTATTAAGATGATAAATGAATAAAATTTCTAAGTATTTATAATGATAATGATATTTTATATTTCAATTTTGATTAGATTAACTGATTTTTATTTAAAAATAAAAATAGTAGCGATAGATTCAATTTTTCTCAGGTCTTAACCTTAAAATTATAGATCATATTGAGGTAGTGGTAGAACATGTGGCTGTATCTAGAGAAAGTGTACCGGTATAGAGCTATCTTAACCACAAATCTACCTAGAGCCAAGAGGGCTCAAATTTCATTATATGCAAACTTATTTTTATAATGTAAAACTTGAAAAAATATTTACAAGTCAAGAGATTTACTCCCTTTCATCGCTTGATAAGTTTGTGGTTAAGATAAATCTATAGTGGCATTCAATCTCTCTCTCTGTATATATAGACCATGTATAATTATTCACTGTTTAAATTGTATTTTTGAATAATTTATCATTAATAATATTTTATATTAAAAATTTAATGAGTTACACATTTTCCCCTTATTAAGAACTACCTAAATTATTTATGTTTAATTGTTTTTTTCTATTGAAAATTGAATTGTTTTACTAAGGTAAATATTAACACATATATATATTAGAAAATAGAGAGAAAGCAAAGAGATCCATTAAACACAACACCAAGCACAATATATTTTATTGATCTCAAGGGTTACATATTTATGGTATATAGATCACTGACAACGGCACATCTAGATGGCTATTACAACTCACATATAGGAAACTAACTACTTCTAGATTGACACCTATGGACTCACAATGAAAACTCACACACTACATGAAAACATTACTTCCAACACCCTCCATTAATGCTTACATGTAGAAAATATAAAAAAGCCCACATTACAACAACAAATAAATCTTTGTTAGATTTATCTAATATGGTCATCATTTACATCCACATTCACTCTAGAATCTTGAAGACATCGCTCTTTCACCTCCACATCTTCGAGTTGTCAGTTGAACTCCATTTAAAATGTAACTGCCTCTGACCATTGTTGATGAAATTTCTAGAATTGACGCTTCTCAACCTACCAGAGCGCAACGGGTTAGTCTTGATACTAAACCATCCTATGAAACTACCACTATATGTGGATCCACGGCCCTCCGCAACCTTCCTCGGTTATCTAGGATAGCATTCTGGATACAGAATGTCTTCAGCAAACAATTCTACAACTTGACCTTATAAAATAACTTGCACTGACGCTCCCAAAGCACGATGGGTCACACCAGCTTGACCTTATTAAAAACTACCTATGACTAATTCTCCTAGAACATGACAGGTCACATTAGTATATTAAATAGTTGATCTATTGTTTATGGTTATGCATCATTTAATTTTATTTATTTATTTTTCTTCTACACCACAGAATAATTTTACAACCCACACCATACACTACCATACACCATACAATATTCAATTGATAAAATACCAATAAAACCACCACAAACATCAACAAAATCTCACACACAATCTTTTCAACACAATCAGCTGCCTGAATCATTAAACATCTACCACTTTATAGCCTCTACCACGTAGGCTATAAAATGGTCATGTCAAACCCTTTGTGGTGTGAATAGTGAAACATGTGATAAGAATTCACGTCCAATTAAATGAACGAATCAAACCATTCGAGCAAAGGCTTGAGGTTTTTTTTTTTAAATGAGGATTTTCTCCACATGACCTTCATAAAAAATAAACTTCTAAAGTAATTGAGTGGAAGTGGCTCATGGTGCATGTGGCAATAGTGGGCCTTCGGCAATGTTTGTAAGAAACACAGCCAAATTGACCATTGTAATATCCTCTGCGTACTATACGTATAATTGACCATTTCCTTATCCTGTAATGCTCAGTCATATAAGGGTTGAAAGAATTTACAGACCCTCCCGACAACAAATCCGAAGGGTTTCATGTCTACTCTGTAGACAATATTTCTCACTAGTTCACCAACTGTGACGCACATGCACCCTCGACCCATTAAATTATTGCACCATGTAACAGTTACAACACGGTCTCTGCCCCAAATTTCGTATGGTAGGTGAATGCCACCAGATTCTGCATGGTTTTCCCATTACTCTCGCCTTTTCCCACGCAATCTTTCTCCTACGGCGGCGATGACAACGTGGCGACCCTCTTCCTTTTGGAGTGTGTATCAAAAGAGCTTGATCACATAAATATTGGATTATTTCCAATCCGCTCTGGACTCTCCAATACCTCCTCTTGTGACTTGACAGAGCACGTAGAGGAAAGTATTTTGTAAACATTGCAGGGAGCATATCCACATAGTAGTTATACCCTCGGTACCTCCTCAAATATTCCATGTACCTTCCATATCTTTCAGATCAGGTTGGATTTTTTTCTTCGCGAATTTGGTGCACACTAGAAATAAAAGACAGACAAGCAGACCAGCAGATCACAACACTTCAACACCATGGAACAAACAACACACCAGAATGGAAAAAAATTTCAGACAAACAATAAATCAAACACTCTATTAAACTAATTTATATATGGAAGATTAGCTCTCACAGCTCTCACAACTCCCACATCTTCCGGGCCCTCCCTTAGGTTGTCAAGCTAGATCTGGCTCTAATACCAATAGAGAGAAAGAAAAGGGATCCATTAAACACAACACCAAACACAATAAATTTTATCAATCTCAAGGGTTACATATTTATAGTATCTAGATCACTCACAATATCACATCTAGATAGCTATTACAACTCATGCATAGGAAACTTACTACTAGATTGACACCTAGAGATTCACAATGAAAAGTCACACATTACATGGAAGCATTACTTCCAACAATATATACACAAAATTAGAGAGAGAATGAGTTTATATTGAAATATATTTGTTAATATCGATATTCACACTATTTATTTAAGTTCTATATTGAAATATTTAAAAGAGAAATAAAAGTTGCTTTTAAATTTTGATTACTTTATCTATTTAAAGTTGCATAAAATTATATCATTTAACATAAACATCTAGATATTTTATTTATTACTCAAAGAGTGAAATTGAAATATCTAGGAACCAAGTGAGAACAATGAGAATGTGATTATTAACGTTTTATAATTCTTTTAATTATAATTAACCATACATGTATATCATTTATGTTTTTATTATAGTCGACAATGTTTTTTCATTTAAAGTACTATTTTTAAGGAACACATGTCAACTCCAAGTTCAACATGGACATAATTACACATCACTCTCATTCTTGACTGTTAAATGAGCCTTTGGGCTCAATTAAAAATGGTTTCCTAAACTACACATATAATCGGATCAAATTTCACCCACATGTCTTTCTTTATAAAGTTTGACTTGTGGTTGCACAAAAGAGACCATATTAAATGGTTTCGTGACCCAAGTGCATGAGCTCAACTTTATGAAGTCTCATTGTGTGTTTACACCAAAAAGACCATATTAAATGGTTTCATTATCTATGCACACATAAGAGAATCAAGGCCCTATACTATGTCCTCCTTAAATTTAATGTCAAAATATTTTAATTAGAGTAATTTAATAAACAATTTGTACCCTTAGTTACAAAGATTCAAATCTCTTGACACAATTTTGCAATAATTACACTAATTCAAATACCTTACTTAAATCAATGCATATTTATATTAAGAAATATACGATAACACGTGTAAAAAAAAAAAGAGTGTAAAAATCTTCTCCATTTTTGTTAATCCCTAATAAATAAATAAAAATTCTAAACTTTTTATATATTTTTATAAAATTTCAATGGAAATAATATTATCTAAGTAAATAATTTAAAAAACTAAAATTAACCTTTATTTAAAAATAAAAAATATTAATTGTAACTAAAAAATTTACATTATTAAAATATATTAAAATCTATAACCAAATTACCAATTTTCTATACTATTAGAAAAAATGTTGTATCTAGATTCTGAGAAATAATAATGAATTATAAACATAATAAAAAATATACTAAATATCTACGGTGTGAGTTACCAAAATATCTCCATCCAATACCCTCATAAATGGATTCAACCATTGCATATCTAAATATATCTACTATTTAGGACTACACTCTATATTTATGTTGTAAAGTAGTTAGAAACTGTCATGTTGTAAAGTAGTTAGAAACGAGAATAATGTTTTTCTCTATTAGGTGTCTCTCCGAAAAAATAAAAACAATATTTGATGCCCACAAGAAACCTATGAACGTGTTCACTAAAGTATCATATTAGTAAAATAGGTGAATGTTTATTATTGTTTTTACTTCAAATGAAAAGTAATCATTATTTAAATAACTTTTTTCCTATGAACGTGTTTACTAAATTATCATATTAATAAAATAGGTGAATGTTTATTATTGTTTTTACTTCAAATGAAAAGTGATCATTATTTAAATAATTTATTATTATTATTATACGAATTTTAGAGTAAGCAATAGGCCGAAACATTTCAAGTTAGTCTCTTTTTTAGGTAAATTTGATTCGATCCAAAATTTACTCTATAAAGAAGATAGGGTCAACTCAGTATTAGCAGAGACAAATAGAAACCAAAAAAAATAACAATATAGATTAAACAAGTTTGTAGAGAAGATTCAACATCATAGAAAACATAAAATATATGCACGATTAGTAACTAGCGAGAGTGAACCCAATCTGAGACTAAGACCTAGATGGGCTCTTTAGTGGCCTCAGATGTTTTCCCTAGCAAGGCGAAAATACAAGATGTTGTTTAATTCACTCCATCCTTCCATATAAGTCTCTCAAATGCTGGAATAGATTCTTAATGGAGTGGAGAATGTCTACTCCATGCTCGTGCTTGTCATAGACTATGTGTCCCCGTAGAAAACCTCATCTACCAATAGAGATGAATATTCTATATATATTGATTTAAAGTGCCTCTCTCGTGTCTTTTGTTTCGTATCCAATATGCCCATTTAGTGAGAACCTCTGTGTCTACGAGGGGGTGTCTTTTTGATAAATATTGTCTCTCAACATATGTGAGTTCTTCTAGAATATGCCATGGCGTGAGTATTGTCCCTCAGCATATGTAAGTTCTTCTAGAATATGCCATGGCATGAGTTCACAATAATGCAATGCATAGTCCTCCAATCAATGGTGTATGTGAGCATTGCCCCTGTGGGCCTACTATTAGTAATAGGAGACACCCCGCTGAACTAGTGCCCTTTGAAGAGGCATGGGGAAAGGTCAGGGGAACAAAAAATCTCAAACAAGGGCTAGGATAGAATAAGGAATTCAATTTAACATGAGAATAGCCATGTTATTTGAGGGCTAGACTAAATAATTCCACTGGCATAGGACATACCTCAGTAGAGAAATACCACACAAGAGGAAGAGAGAAGAACAAGGCAACCTCAAGATAATTACCACCAAGAGACACTGGAAAAGGAGCTCTTAAAAAGTGTACGTGGAATATGGATTATGCAGTAGAAAACGCCAAACGAAGAGAACGAAGGGTGAAAAAGATGAGGAGGTGGGAGGCTTAAAGTTAGGAGATGTATAGGGAATCGAAGAGGGAATGCTAGATTTGATTTAAATATAGGAGGAATGAACTAGAAGAAAAAGCCTACATATGGAAGGAGATAGGAGAAAAGCCAAAACCTTAAACCTTAACGTTGCCTAGGTGCTATCCAATTTGTAAGAGATAAGATACAAAAAATTAAACCACTTTTTAATTACAAGATAACCTCAGCAAAACCAAGTCATTGTAGTTGCGCAGTGATGGAAAAATATTCCTCTATAAGTGGAAATTTTGTCTCTACAAGAAATTTTATAGCATATAACACTATGTTTGAGTCAGCCCACATAACTCTCAGTTCTAAAGTTATCTGAGTCCCTTCAATCTCTAGCCTCTCAATCCGTTGCAAAGTTGTCTCCTTTGAAACCAATTATATATACTGGTGCACGATGAGTGTCATGGGTGATATCAAACCACTCATTACCATCACATGAATGAGACTAGTTATCGCACATACCAAATGCCAACTAGCTCAATGTCAATGACATAATTTTCAAGTTTTGGAAGGCTAGTATAATTTCCTTTTCACTATAGTATATTTCCATTAAAACAATCTTGGTTGTGTGTTTCCATGTCCCATAGTTTGTTGGCCAAGTCGGATAGAAATAGTCCCCCTCCCTGCTTGCAACTAACAAAATTTGGGTATTTTGCTTCTTAATTGTTAGTAGTCATGCATGAAAACTTTTAGAAGTCACCCAATAAATTTCATTAATATAAAATATAAAAATAATAACATGTTAGCTTCAATATATGGTACTTTTTTAAAACAACAATGGTAATTTTTCACTGAATTTGAATATGGAATAAAAATATGAAATGAAGGTTATTGAATTGGAGTTATAAAATTGAATTTGTGTATAAGTCTATTATATTTGCGCTTTTCATAGTCGTATGTTAATTTTCATGAAAGATATAAAGCATATGTTTCTACTAACGAAGGTTTTTAGTGCCATACTGATGGATTTTCCTTTAAAATATATAGAATTTAAGGGAATACATTATTCTAGTGTGGTGGTATTTTGTCAAAATTTATAATTTTAATTTTATTTTATTTTTAAATTGTGAACTCATTTTATCCTTGAAATTAAAAGGGCTTCTATTACTTCAAGGTACAAGGGTCTTCATGTTATCAAAAAAATTATTATTATTCTGTATGTACATCTTATTCTATTCTACGCGAACATATAACTTATTTTAAAATAGTTGTGCTAGTAAAAGTTCATATTAGAAATAATGGAGGAATGTGTTCTAATATTTTGATATATACCAAGGCAAGAATATATTAAAATTGGTGTGTGTGATTTGTATAGCTAACATGATATGTGTCTATAGTAGTTTTATTGGTGAGAGATTAGTGTAGCCTATACAAAACTAATTTCAAAAAATAAATTTATTTAGAGGTATTCACTCTAAATCTAAATACAAAAAAACTAAATGAATAACATGTACGATAAAAGTTTCACTCCCAAAAAAACAAAAAAAACTAAAATGGAAGAAACATGGATTCATTTTAGAGAATATTAATGTTGTATAGTGCATGTAAATTCTAGGAATGCATGTGAGTTCAATTAATATGCATGTGCATTTTTCACTAACTATTCACAAGGCCATTTTGAAAAGAATGCACAAAATAAATCTTGTAGGAATATACGGCCATTAACAGCATGTACCTACTATAAGGAACACTTTAAGGGTATCGTCGATCTCTTAATTGGGATAGTTAGCATGGGTATTTGTTTTGGGACTTGGACATCACAAGGGGAGAAAAAAATGAATGTTATTACCTAAGAGAAGCTTATAGCCATCCAGGGCTAGAAACAATTTCTTGAATAACCACTCATGGTCTCTTGAGAATATAGTTTCCCTATTATTTTGGATGTTGATCGCACTTGGTGATTATGAGTAGAAGGTATATGTTCTAGCACCTTGAAAAAAATAGACCTCTTCTCACCTCCTCCACATTTACCCTTTTCTCCCCACCCCGTCATTCCCTCCTCTCCTAATCTCACCTAACTCCCACTCTTGTCTCACCTATCTCCTACTACCACCTACATCCTTCCCTTACACACCCACACTCTTCCTCTTCTCACCTCCTCCCAATTTTCCTCTCTTACACCACCCCATCATACCCACCACTCCTTATCTCACCTATCTCCTCCTCTTCCTACGCATCCCCCCATTTTCCTTCCATAATCATCTACCTTTTATTTTCACTCATGTCATCTCCCAACCCATTTATCTAGTCCACCCGGTTTACCCCTCATCTCCACCTTCCCATAATCCATGACATCCCCCTTCCCCTCAACCCCACCCTCCACCCGGTTTACCCCTCATCTCCACCTTCCCATAATCCATGACATCCCCCTTCCCCTCAACCCCACCCTTATGTACTATTCTCCTCTCTAGCCTTTCATTCAATATATATCACCCTCTCCCTTGGCTTCCTATTTATATCCTTCATTTCAAGCACTACCTCTCCCATTCACATATACCCTTAATGTATTCTCGCATTCTCCCTATTTTCCCTTATCATCCCAACACCTCACACCCTCCTATCCTACTCTTTCCTCTTCACCCTCCCTTATCCCCATTGTCTCCCTCCCATTCCTATCTAAATTCACTCTCTTACCAACTTTTTTCCCAACCCTCTAATGTATTTTCACAGTATACTTGAAAATAGTGACGGGGTTTTATGATGTTGTTATGACAATTAAAATGTGAAAAATAATAATATATCATTTTTATTTTTATAATTTTTATATAGCTATGTAAAATTTTAAGATTTCCTAATACTGTCATTTTCTACTAGTGTGAGCTTTTAGTACATTAATGATGTGATTTCCCTAAAACATTCAAAAATTTTAAGAAAACACATTATTGCAGTACAAGGCTATTTTTCAAAATTTATAATATTATTTTTAGGGGTGAGCGCATGGAATTGGGTTACACTCTTTGGAAAAGAGGGCACATTTTGGTTTAAAAATATGCTCAATCGAGCAATTCTAAGTGCTTGACTAAGAAATTTCTAAGTGCTAGATTGAGTTGCTTAGGCGCTTAAACATAAATCGATCAAGCATTTAAATAAACCCTCAATCATTTTTTAACCTGAGTTAGAAACTCTACCGAGAGTTAGGTCTTGATCAAGCTATATGGTTCGATCGAGATCTATAGGTCAATTGAGTGCTATGGGTTGATCGAGTCCTATTTCATATTAAAAAACCAAGGTTTCATTCTGCGGAAGACATTTTGCATAGACCGCGAGGAAAAAAGAGTTCAACAGATAATTTCTAAGCTCGATCGAGATGGAGGAACTCAATCAAGTTGTCCATCAACCCCACCAATGATCTAGAGGCTCAAGAAAAGGTAGGTTGTGTGTCTTTTGTGTCTCTATTATTAAATTTTCATGCAAAATAAAATAAATTAATTTGGAAAAAAAAACTACCATACAAAAACAACAAAGAACAAGCACAAAAACCAGCATGAAAACCACAAAAAACCACCAATAAAACCCTTGAAAACCACAAAAAAACCTAGAAAACCACCAAGAAAATGCTTGAAAACTACCAAAAAAACTATAATTTAGGTCTTAAAGTTTTTTATTTCATTGTATAGGTTATGTGCAGCAGTAGCATGATTATTATGAATATTTTCTATGGTAAGAAAGAAATTATTTAATTATTTTACGTTTTAAAGTTTTTTCTTAAGAATTTAGTGACTTTTTGAAAATGAATTTTTGTTATTTTAAATGAATTTTAAATTTCCAACATATTTGACTAGAAATGTGCCCCAAAAATATCCAAAAAAAAAAACATCTAAACTATAACCAACAAATAAATAAATTATGAGCTTTAGATTGTCTTGATGAATATGGTTGCTCATGGTGAACCTCTATTAAGTCAAATACAAAATTTTATTTCATTTTTTATTTCAAATTTAAATTAATTTATATTTTAAATATTATTTTAATAATAAATATAGTAATTTGTTTTACAAAATTAATTGTAATTGAATAAAATATTAACTAAATTAAAAGTCTAAAACGCGAAATTTTTGTGTTATATATATATATGTGTGTGTGTGTGTCTATATATATATATATATATATATATATATATATATATATATATATATATATATATATAACATTACATAACTTTATCTATAGTTCTATATAATATAACTATATAATTATAACTGAATATAATTATACATAAAATTTAACATAACTATATAATTATATATAACATAACAATAGTTGTAATATTATATATATATATATATATATATATAAAACATTTCACATAGTTTAATAACTATTTAACATAATGTGCTCTTCACAATAACATAAAATGGGTGATGTTCAACAACTTTTTAAGAATCAAGTTTATCTAATATGTAAATTTCCTTAAAATTTCCACAACTTGTATTTCTAGAATTATTTTAATTTAATGATATGACAACTATATATCTTTTAGTTGCCACCCTTATCAAATTTATTTATTGAGCTATGATTTTGTAACTTACACTTCATATATATATATATATATATATATATATATATATATATATATATATATTCAAGTTTTAACAATGCATAATTGATACATGCATTAAATCCATGATAAAAAGTGCATATAAAGTGAATATAGGAATTTTGGCTCTTTTCTAATTTGTACCATATTGTTTCATTATGTAGTTTGTAGTACTAGAAACATTGCCTTCATGTTCTTGCACATAGTACATGTCATTTGTCAAATTCAAACATTATAAGAACTTGTCTTATGGAGTATTTGGTTAGCATGAAATTTTGTTAGTTTTGCAAATGTGTTTATTTCAATTTTTTACATCTATTTACATATTTATGCTCTAAGAACAAAATGCATTATTTAGGAATGGGAAAAAATGTAACATATATTTTATCACTTCATTCGATTGTGTTCACATGGAACTCAATACTTTGGTTCATAATTTATAAAAAAAGAGACTCTAAAGTTTAGGACTTTAGCCTAGATTATTGTACTTGAGTTTATACATGGTTTTCTTGTCAACATTATTTCTATGTCTACATCATTTTATTGGATTAGTTTATATGTATTATATGTAATTTATGGAGCCATATCTGATTCGCCCCCCAACCGCAACCCGTCGGACTGTTGGGGGGTCTTCTATAGATGGTCGGGTTCGTGATAGATCACGTAGCCCAACTAAAGTATGTGTTCCACTCATAGATCCTCTCTTCAACATCAATGAGATTGTCAAAGGAAGTGTTTCTGTCTCTATCGTTCATGTTGTTACTGATTATTGACCTTCTTCACATGTTTCATGTACACCTCTTTCATTTTAAATCCTATTTAAGCTTTATCTATTTATGTCTTGAAGTTGTATTTAATTTTTGAATCATCTTGAATTGATGTGTTTGAATTTAGTGTATATGTTATTATGCTTCTAGTTTGTTATATATAAATTATGTTTATGATTTGCAAACCCTTAGTAGGGAATAGATGAGGATCACAATGCACTGTCAATCCCTCCATGTAATGATGCCATGGAAAATATCACAATTGATGATGTTAAGGCCCAATAGACATGGATCACATGAGGGATGGATAAAATATCTACTAGTTTTCTATTAGGCATAGTTTGTCTTTGATTCTCAATAGCATCAACAGATTGATCAATGCATACGAGAGGGAGGGCCAACAAAGACACCTCCTATATTCCATAAATATGATTAGTAGGTTGGAGTTTAGAGGGCCACATAATTGAAAGACATTGAAAGACACCACCAAGAATGTTAATGTTTGTGGGGAGTTATTTGACATCCCTCGAGACTATTGCGCTAGACATGTGAGCCTGATTCTAATAAAATGTTTTAAGAATGTTGATGTGGCCCCTTTTATTTACGATCGATTCATTGGAGCTTGGTGACAATTCCTCCACCATGACCAAGTCCCCATTTTATCTGCAAAGCATATATATGTGGAGTCTGTGTTACATATGAGGCCGTATTACACCAGCACTAGGTGTAAGTTTTATGGGCTTGAATTGGAATGTAGCTGTGATCATATTGGGGCTCGTAGGGACCTTGCACATGTAGTACCACCTCTGAGATTGTCTCCATGACCATCTCAAAGCATGTTATTGTCGATGGATCTAGAGCATTTTTCACAACTCAATGTTGAGCCCATGGATACCATTGTAGATAGCCTCCAAAGGAAATTGGCCATTTCACATGTTGCATTGCATGGACAGATGAGTAGAAAAAGTTCATTGCCTCATGACCCACCAGTTCCATTACATGATGATTCATGTATTGAGAGTCTAGGGCATGACCAACTTTTTTCATATGCATTTACATGTCGTGACACCATCCATGAGACTTGGAGGGTGCATGACCCACGTGACATAAACCAAGTACATATATATGGGAATTTTGACTCTTATCATCAAATTATATATTATTTATAATAATAAGTTCATATTAGATTGAATTTATATTAATAGGTTCATGATAACATGCATAATCATCCCAATTTCATAAATGAGCTTCTCAAGTCATCTAAGGGGGAGGTTGACAAGCTAGGGCAGCCTCCTCTAGTGCATGTTTCCATGGCTCAGTCTCCTCTCCATCCACCTTTACTTCCACCTCATAACAATGATGGGTTGGAGATTCACTATGTACAACCACATGGACCAGTAGTTTAGGTATTTTTTTTATTCGTAAAATTTCAACATTTTTTTTTTTTAACTTACATGTATACATGATAATTAATTTGTAGACTAATTATAATTTTTCATTACCAGTGTGTACACAGACCCAGATGGAGAGGGGTGTCAATGTTGAAGCTTTGTGGATGCATGAGTGTGATGCTAGGTATGGATACATTGAGCCACAGGAAGGGGAGCACCAAAGGTAGAGTGATCAGATCCCCATCCCACTTGACTTTCATTTACACTCGATTGAGCCACGGGTAGGGGACTAATTAAATGTACAATTCAAATCATTTATTTCAATATTGTTTAACTTGTACAAATAATGTTCTAATTAATTTTAATTTGAATGCATTATATTGCAATATAAGATTATGGACAGTTACTCTATGCAACAGAACAAGCATAAGAGTTATACAAATGATACTTTTTAGAGTGGATCATATCTAGTTTATATATTTTCTGGACGATTTCATAAGGCACATTCACATGTGATGCAAACTTTGTATATTTTCATACATGGACAATTTATGGATTCATGAAAATCATTTCAATTTATTAATGTTCATTTACAATGTAATTTGTATATATTTTCATATGGAAAATTTATTATCATACATTAATAA
The DNA here is from genome assembly GCA_031772625.1 of Pinus tabuliformis. Lineage (NCBI taxonomy): Eukaryota > Viridiplantae > Streptophyta > Pinopsida > Pinales > Pinaceae > Pinus > Pinus tabuliformis. Next base: position 1,441,408,947 of record CM062818.1, on the reverse strand, counting down.
TTATTTCAGCTTATGGATTTTCATTAAATTTTAGTTTATCGAATCGTTAATTATTTTGCTAGCTTAATTTTTTTTTTTGTAGTATAATCTTTATTAAAAAAGATAACAATTTTGACTTCTCAAGAAACTAAAGAAAATAAGTACAATATTAGACTATAGCGCAAAGTATAAGCGATATTAGTGTGTCGTGAATGTGTGTGCAAGTGAAATTGAGAGCATAAAAAGTGTGAATTGACATGGATATGTGGTGATCCTTTATAATTCCCCTAATTACATTATCATGTGATATTTGTTCCTTGCAAGAAAATAAATAATGTTTGGATGATGGGCCACTTACTTCTTTCCTAATTATATTATGTGAGCACATGGGGAGATGGAAGATTTACTTCTTTGAGAAAGGGTCCAGATGCCACCACAGGTTTTCCACAAGGATGCAAGGGAGGTAATGCCTATTTTCATTCTTTACTAACACGAAGTCCCAGTCCTGAAAATAAATGAATGAAATAAATCTTTTGTTAGAACAAAAAGAAATAGATGTGTAGATGATGTGGCACTTCTTTCCTAATTATATTATGTGAGAATATGCAGATATGGAAGATTTAGTGCTTCGAGAAAGGGTATACATGCCACCGTAGGTTTGTCACAAGGATGAAAGCGAGGCAATTCTTAATTTATTTCTTTCCTACCACCAAGTATTGGTCCCAAAAATAAATAAATGAATTAAAATCCTTGGTTATAAAAACAAGTGAGAACTTTCCTCCTGGTTAAGCTAGGTGTGGCGTGAATTGGAATGAGAAAAATAAGTAAAAAAGGTATGTGGATTAGGGCCACTTATTTAAATCCTCCTTGTTTTAAGCTATCTCTGTATGCAAAATTTCAAAGTAAAATATAATTAATTACTCTTCTTGTAATGGTTAGTAAAGAAAATTGGTTAGTAGTGATGGTGTGTGTAAGGTGAATAGTGCACACACAAATTGTTTCAATTACAAGTATGTGATATCTGGTTCATGATACTTAACACATTTCCCCTAACTACATGGTGTGATGTTTGTTCCTTGCAAGAAAAGAGAAGATGTGCGGATGAAAGGCCACTTAATTTTCCAAATTATGCTATATGTGAGCATAATATACGGAGATGAAAGATTAGTTCTTTGGGAAAAATTATATTTCCATTACCAACTCAATTGAATTACATAACTTGATTTAATTAAATAACTAAGGTTTTTTTCTTCTGCATAATTCATGATTTAACTTCAAGAGATGCCACAATTGAGAACACCCAATAGATAAACCCCCATGTAAAGGATACAAATTTTGCAAACTAGTTGAAGGTATGGAATTTGTAAAATATGTGTACTTAAAATTTTATATTTTACATTTTAAATATGATCCTATGTTAGGAATGAAAATATAATTCATTTATATATAAATTTTGTTGATAAAAAAAAAATTATCTTTTATGTTAAATCATAACTATGTTGGAAAAAAAAAATTATATATAAATGTTAATCATATATTATAATTTAAGTGTTTATATATTTCCAGTTGAAATATGTATTATATAGTTATAATGCATTGCTATATATTTCTATAAATGGTTAATAAAATACAACATTGATTCAAAAACTATATATTTTAAATTTATTTGAATAAATTTTCAAATATCATAATTCAAAATTGTTAATATTTTTTAATCTTCTTTATATAAAATTATTGTATTTAATCAATTATTTCAAGAAAATGTACCATACTACTAAAACAAATTTAAATTTCTTTATTCATCTAATAATGTAAAAAATTAAAACCATAAATATATATTTTTTGATATTTCAGAGTTTTTTAGTCCACAGGGTCTTGGATAGATGGTGATCAGGTACTCTATTAAGGCACTCGTTGATGTGAAGTCATCAGTTGAATTCCCCACTCCAATCGTGGTGATATATTGGACATGATGAAGATGTAGCCCAACCAAGCTTACAATTTTTTTTTATTTTAAATGTTTTAATATATATAGCTCCATCTCTTAATTTACCAAGTGAAGCATTTGACCTTTTTCAACATTAGTTATTATTAGCAACAATTTTTTGTTTCTTCAAGAGACTATATAAATCCTAAACTAAAAGTGATATATACAACAAGGATGGTGTCATGTTTTTGTTCATACATATTACTCACCAAACATTTTAATTAAAATCCAATTCCAACTAAAAGGGATTGTGGGAAGCAAAGGAAAGGGAAAAATTATTTAAAAAGAATATGTGTTAAGAATAAAATTAGAGAAATTGGAGAGTTTGAAGCTTTGTTTTGTTTCAAAAGAAGTCACATTTACTAAGTGAATCATTTGACATTTTTCAAAATTAGTTCTTCTTAGCAACAATTTTCCATTTCTTCGAAAGACAATATAAATCCAAAACTAAAAGTAGTCCCTACTCAAACAAGGATGATATTATTTTTTGTTTATATATCTCATTTACCAAATGTTTCAATTATTTAAATCCAATGTCAAGTAAAAGGGAATGTGAGAAGAGAATAAAATCAATTTAAGTGATTAAAAAAGAAAAGGTGTTACAAATAATAGAATATTAGAGATTTTACTAAAGAACAAAAAGAGAGTGGCTAAAAATGAGAAGATAATGAAGATCTAGCAAAGTTAATGAAGAAGATATTGTATAATAATTTTCAAGGTTGTTGAACTAAAGACTAATAGAAATTAAGTTTAAATTCTTATATAGGAAGTCTAAATATAGTTTTGAAAGAGAATTATTACTAACCTAATGATATGGAAAATCTTTTGAATTTGGGAGATTGTGAGATTCTTGAAAAACCAAGCTAGTGTTACCAAATTGAAGGGCCAAGTTTATTTCATAAGAGAAAACAAAAAATATTTATAAATTTATACAAATTTAATAAACTATAAGATAATTTGAGACTAAAATACCATACAATATGTAAATACACACTCCATGATACAAGAAGGAACATATTCAACTAGTTTTCAAGTATGCTAATATTTGGAAGCCTACTATACAAGATCAAATATGTTGGAAAAGTTTTTCTAGATTAGAAACACCATATCATTTAGTGTTTTGAAACGTGTATTTGAAATTACAATCAAACAATAGTAAGCATAACTTTCTTAAATGAATAACTTATCATAACTATATAAATTTTCACAATTCCAAAAAAAATGGAAGAAATGTGCGATGAGAAGTATGAGAAGACCAATAAAATTGTTGATAAAGAAACTAAAAGTAATCAAGAGATAGAGGTTTTAGTGGATTTAAAGAACAAGGAAGATGCTACAAGGTCTTATCAACAATGAATTTACACTGTTCTCATTTGTGGTGATGAGGGACACAAATTATTCGAGAGGTTTTTTGGGAAAATGTACATGGAAATGTTAGCACAACAATAAAGTAGGGAACAAGGATGGGTAAGAAGATTTAAGAAACTATATGTGTCTACAAGGAACCTTTTTTATGCACATGTAAAGATGGATATCCAATGTCTTTTATGCTTTTAATTATTTTCCTCAAATCTTGACAAATTTTAAAATAAGGTTCCTCTTTTTAACTTTTCAACCATACTTCGCAATATATTTCACGATTACATGTTGAGAAACAAATAGATGAATTTAATCAACATTATATTGACAAAATCTAAGAATATTAACATGGTAAACATTTCTAGCATAGTATCAATATATGCATGCTAATTTATTTATTTTGCATTTATTATTTATGAATTTAATATTTATTAATCACATGAGCCTTCCATGGAGCATTAAATTGATATGAAATAATACATTGGTTTTTCTACAAGTGTAGATGTACACTACACTTTGTATGTCATTAAAAAACTTGTTCTCTTTAAAAAATTCTCGTAACCTTGACCCAGACATATACAAGAATGCAATAAAATACATATACAAACATAAAAATAGAAATGCAGTGTTTGATAAAAAACTGGTTCCAGACTTTTCACTGAGGAAAAAACTGTGACGGCGAGGGTTTTTGTGAGGGCCTATGTGATTGAGCTCTGTGATGGTGCTGGCTCGAGTAATAATGGAGAGATGGCCCACATGAAGCAGGCAACCTGGAAGGCGACTGGCGAGAAGGCACCGTGGAAGCAGCTTGCAACGAAGGCTGCGTCGAAGACTCCCCCAGTGACGGGAGGAGTAAAGAAGCCTCATAGATTCAAGTTTAGCTCCGTTGCCCTCCGTGAGATCCGAAAGTACCAGAAGAACACTGAGCTATTCCCCTTCCAGCGCCTGGTGAAGATGATTGCCGAGGATCTCAGGACAAATCTGAGGGTTCAAACTGCTACCGTCTTTTTGCAATCAAAGGAGAGGAGCTTTTGAGGGCTAGATCAAAGCTTTCTCGTAGCAGGGCGATTAGATCTTGGGCCTCGGGCAGTGCTAAAGCCTAGATCTGGAAACAAATCTATCTTTTTTGCCGAAGATTCCTCTTGCCATAGATCAGCTACAGTTCGGTTCCTCAAGGCAAGGCAGATCCACAACTATTTTCATGAGATCACGATTCTACATAGATCTGATGCAGATCCGGATGGGCCGGATCTGGATAGTATCAAAGCCACTTCAGTGGAAAGGGAAGACCACAAAATTGGCCCCTGGACGCAGATCACTAGATATGATGAGATAACTCCCAAGAATTTTCAAATTTTCATTAGAACACCCACGGGGAATACAACACTGACCTAGGTTTATGCTACAAACAATATAATAGATTTCAAAAACAACATTGCCGATCAGATCGGCTACCTGGCTGACAAGCAACACTTATTAGCACGGGGCAGATCGCTAGAGGACTCCGGATCCATAAAGGACTACAAAGTCAAACCAGGATCTACAATCATTCTCAATATGAGACTAAGAGGAGGTGCAGCAACAAGCAAATCAATAGAAGGAGGAAGCGGATCCAAATCAAATCACAACCCAGATCTACGCCAGCAGCACAGAAGTGAAGGAACATCTTACAAGAATATTTTACTAGGAGGGAAAGCTTCTCCAACAACTCCAAAGCAGTTTGGATCATAACCAAGTCCGTACATAGTGGAGCAAATGCAGCAAACTCCAGAACTAACAATCGATACAGCAGAAGCAGAAAAGGTATGTTGCAGCTATGAGAAGCTAGCCATCATATGTCGTTTTAACGGATTTTGGCCCAAACCCTTGGATCTGTTTCACTGGATATTCACAAAATGGTCTATGGACTGTGAGATCCACCTCTGTTCCAAAGGGTTTTTTAGAGTTAAATTCCAATCATCAGAAGTTAGAGATCTTGTGATTCAGGAAGGACCTTGGTTCTAGGGATCTTCGGGTCTCTTTATAACTCCATGGTTCTCGGATTTTGATGCAAATACTTTCGTTGTATCTAAAATGCCTGTGTGGGTATGTCTTCATAATCTCCCTATCCATTTCTGGGACCAAAAAATACTTGCAAGCATAGGGAATGCCATAGGCAGATATATCAAAATGGATACACAAAGAATAGATGAAATAATTTTTACTTTTGCACGCATACATGTGTGGAAGTAGATCTTAGTAAAGGATTGCCGGGAAACATTAAACTAAAACAAAAAGATCGCAGTTGGATGCAGTCATTAGATTATGAAAATATAGCTTTCAGGTGCAGAATATGTCGGCAAACTGGACATCTCCAAAATGCATGTCCAGAATACAAAAAGAACAGTCACAGAAAGAAGAAAACCGGTAATCAACAAAAGGGATGGAAAATTATACATTCAGATTCAGACGAGGAGGAAGAATATGAAGAGGAAGAACTAGTTCCAAATGAAATGGAAACTCAGAAGACTCCTACACAAGAGCCCATGGAATCACAATCCGGAAAGAATTCAAATCCAATGGAAATAAGTGGAACCAAAAGGTAGCATTCATCAGACACCTTTGATTCAGACAAGGAAAACCCCCGACCTGACGATGAAAATCCACTTCAAATTGTTCCCATAATTCCGTCCCAAGGAGAATGGCGAAAGATCGAGAAGAAAAAGGGGAGGAAGTCATGATCCCCCCAAATGTCAGTGCCTTTTTTCTCGCTATGGTATTTTTCACTTGAAGTTTTGTCTTTATTTTTATTTTTTATGTGTTTATCACCGTTGACAGACATTGGCCCAAAATTTCCTCATATGAGGAGGCCGTGTATTTGCTTAGTGGTGCCTTTAAATGTTTGGCTGGACTGAATGTTCTCATCCAGTGAGCTCTATGATCAGCAAGTTATAGAGCAAATCGAATGCCTCGGCATATACTTGTAACTTTTTATCCTGGTAATAAAAAGTTCGCTTTTTTCTTTGGAAAAAAAAAATAGAAAGGCAATAAAAATAAAACTCCATTTCATTAATATCAAAGAATTGAAATATGCTTAGATACATAACAGAAATAAACTAGCTTGGGCGATGGTAGCTTATCTATGAGAATATATGTGGTGGCTACATGTTTCTTAACTATGTTACAATGAGGTTCAAGGGGCTTTTTATTATTTAACAACAAGGGAAAACCCTAAACAACCAAAACCATAATGTTGGGAGATGGAATGCCAAGAGTTTGTGGGCCCCATTAGGTTAGTTTGGCAACCAACATCCCGAGGTCATAACTTGGTCATATGATCTCTATTTGGTATGTACGATACCTCGTTGGAAATATCTCTCTTAGTACTATAGAATTTTCTAAAATCCCATGCCTATGGCATATAATCTTGCCCATGGCTTGTTGCAGACCTCAAAAAAACGTCCTTTAGGGGGTCAAAACAGCTCTGAAAGTTCAGGACCCGAAAAATTGCTAAAAATAGTAAATGTTGCTCTAGTCAAGGAAATAGATGAAACTGACTGGAATTATAGGTGGAATAGGTGGGTGGCCACCAATATCTAGATTAGTCCTCCCCCCTTAAGAAGCAATGTTCCCCATTTCATGTAGAGCCTCCATGACATGAGGAAATTTCTGTTGAACCTATTCCCTAGTGAACCACTTTCCCTAGTGAAGGAGTTGGCCTACTTCGATGACTCGATAGAGTTGGATCCTCTATTGGAGAGTGTTCTTGATCTACGTGTCCATGATCCTATCATTTGTGGCATGTTGGATGTAGCTAGGGTTAAGCTCTGTTGGTGTCAACTACTCAACAACATTGGATGTGTCCAACAATGGGGGAAAGTATGGTGGCATCATGTCCACATTGAATACTAGGTGCAGGCCAAGGAATGGTGGAATGTTGAGCTCAAAGGCATTTTCCCCTATATCCTTGGTAATGGTGTATGACCCATATCAGAGCGGGCAAAGTTTGCAGTGGGGCTTAGTGAGGCACTCCTTCTACAAATGTAACAAAACTTTGTCGCCCACCTAGAACTTATGTGGCACTCAATGCTGATGATGACGCTACTTGTACTTAGCATTGGCTCTATCCAATATGTCATGGGCCTACTAGCAGATGTGGTGAATATTCTCAATGAAGTTGTTAGCCCTGTCAGCTTCAGCCTGGACATGAGACGAATCTACTTGAGTAGCTACAAATAGTATGACCACATCAATGGGACATAATGGTTGGAATCCCAATACCACATGAAAGGCGTTGTGGTCAGTTGAGCTATGGAGAGCTCTTTTGTAACTTTAGTTGAAAAATAGAGGCTTTCATCCTATATGTTTGGATGCTTCGAGTTGTATATGCGCAAAATGTGCACAATCATCTTGTTGAAGACCTATATGTTACCACCAGTTTAGGGGTGGAAGGTGATGAACTTAATGAAATTGGTATACGACATTGACTAGAGGCTTGACCAAAATGTACTCAAGAAGTTGTTGTCACCATCTGAGATAACGGACTATGGGATCCCAAGGTGTACTGACACTCATTCAAAGAAGACCTTAGGAGTGGCTTCTGTTGTGATACTCTCTTTGTAGGATGCCAAAATGGCCATCTTGGAGAATTCGTCGATGACCATGAAAATATAGTCATTTCCATGCTTAGTGGAAGGAAGGCCTAACATGTAATCCATGGAGATGGATTCCCAAACATGACTAGGAGTAGGAAGAGGAGTACATAAGCCTTTCTTCTTGATGGTCAGTTTGAAAGTGGCATAGGTAGTGCAAGATCTGATGTACTTCCCAACATCGTATCAAAGGTTCGAAGAATAAAAATACTTCTGTAGAACTGCCATTGTTTTATCTACTCTGAAATTTTTAATGACCTGACTTTACTGCACCTCCCAAATAATATTGGAATGCTAGCTTTAAGGAATGTAGAGGTGTCCCAAGTGGCATAACAATTCACCCTAGAGGTGAAAATCGGGAAATTGGTTGCCTTATAGGAGAATCTAGTATGTGTTGCCAAATTCTATGTTTCTCTTGTAAAGATGCAACCACCTTGAAGTCTTGTGTCCACAAGAGTCGAGAATTTTTGGTCAATTCCATGACCTACTATGGGTTAAGGTAGTTTTCAACATTATTGGTGCTTCACTTCTGATACTTAATCTTCAAATGGAACTGTTGTAGGTACGTGGACCATTTCTAATGGTGATTGTTCTGCAAATTTCCTTGTGTCTATATGAACTGCAAGGGTCGGTGGTTTGTGTGGATGACCATTTCCTTCCCCATAATGTAATGCTTCAATTGTCGATAGGCCTGGATAATGGAATACATCTCATTTTCATAAATGGGATACTTTCAAACCGTGTCTGAAAACATCTCACTGTTATGTGCCACTAGATGCCCTTGCTGAGTAATAACTACACCAATAGCATAGTTAGAGGCATCTATATTTTTCTAAATGTTTATTGCAAGTCTGGTAATGTGAGCACTAGCGTAGAGTAGAGGCAATGCTTCAACTCAAAAAATACCTTATGTTGGGATTCATACAGAAATAACTTATCTTTCACTCCACCCTTAGTTACTTGAATCAAAGGCCAAGTGGTCTGAGAGAACCTAAACATGAACCTGCGATAGAAATTTGCAAGACCCAAAAAGTCACAAAGCTATGTTAGAGTGGTTGGGGTTGGCCAATCCCGAATAGCTTGTATCTTCCCTCAGTCCACATGCATACCCCGCTCATCAATGATGTACCAAAGATATTGAACCTGAGTCATAAAAAATGTTCATTTATCTAATTTGGCAGTCAATTTGTGTTGTCATTGGCTTTGGAGGATCTATCGAATATGGTGGAGGTGTTCTTCCAACCTCTGACTGAAGATCAGGATGTCATACAAATACAGTACCATGAATGAGTCAGTGAAGGGCCACAAGATGTCATCCAAAATCCTAATGAAGGTTGCGGGGGCATTTTTCAACCTAAAAGGCATGACCAACCATTCAAAAAGACCCTCCTTGGATTTGGAGACAATCTTCCACACATTGGAGGGTTCAGTTAGTACCTGGTGATAATCGAACATCAAGTCAATCTTGCTGAAATATTTTCCACTCTTGAGTTGGTCCAGAAGGTCATCAATCCATGGGATTGGATACTTATTTTGAACAATGATCTTGTTCAACACCCGATAGTCAATACAGAGTCTCCAGGTCCCATCCTTCTTCTGTACCAACACAATTGGGCTCCCACAAGGTTATGAACTTGACTTGATGTGCCCTTTCTGCAACATCTCCCAGATATACCTCTTGATTTAATTGTTCTCTAGAACAAAGTGTCGATAGATCGGGTTGTTTGGTAGCAGCGCACCTATGGTCAGATCAATGGAGTACTTGACCTGACAATGTAGGTGTACCCCTATGGGTGATGTGAAGATGTCCCTATACTCCTCCATGACCTTGTCCATCTATTGATGTTATGGGGGGAACCTTGTCTAGAGGCTGTGGATGTGGCCACTATATTCTTCTTTCCTTGAGGTTGAATCATAACGAAGAAAAAATTATCAGTCTAGGAAATTATGTTACTAAATTGATTCGCAAATATCAAAGAGATGGTGTTAGGTCATGCTACCGCTGGTGTCCTATATAACTTAGTACCAAAATAAATAATAATAGTGCGAGGCCCAGATTCATATACACAATGATGCTTCCTCAAGTATGCTTGAACTACTAATACATCAAAAAGTTCAAGAGGAGAAACATCACACAGTACCTCATTTGTGAAGAGATTGATGTTGTAGTAAAGCCAACACTTCTAGCTGATGCAAAGATCTTATCCTTAGTAAAGCCACTTGATGGTATACGACTGTGGGTGTGGTGTGGTCGATTAGCCCATCCACTTCATGACCTCTGATAACATGAGGTTATTTTGGCTTCCACTATCGACAATCAACTGCAGTGGAGAACCCTTCACCCATATTTTTGAGTGGAAGAGACGCCCCCCCTCCTCTCGATCTTTGGGGTCAGTCTTCTAGATCTTGGTGGTGGCAACACTCGTACTAGGCTTTGCATCAATAATGTTGTTTCCTTTGTCATTTCACTTTCCAAATTTTCACTCAGAGTTCAAACATGCATTTGATTCGGAAGCCTTTAGTTCGGCCACTAGTAACTGCTTGGCTCGACAATGACTTGTGTTGTGAGTGGGGCTCTTATGGAACTCACACCATTTCCCTGTGTCCTTCTTTGTCTTTGTGGTGTTTTTATTTTCTTATGGATTTGATAGGTTTTCTTGGGTCACCCCACCTTTTCTTCGTGATTTTTTATGGTTTGGGCGTGCCTTTCCCTTGCTTCACATTCACAGATCGAAAGTCTCGCTTCTTCTCTTTAAATTTCTGCTCGATCTTGACAACATAATGATAGGTGGCACCAAGCAAGGAGATGTCCAGGAACTCCATCTCATCCTATATGTACTTGTGTAGATAGTCACGGTACTCGAGTACCAAATTCCACTCAGAGTCCCTGATTGTTCAAAGGGTGTGAAAAATATTTTTGAACTCTGATGCATCTTGGTCCCTTGCCTGCCACATGGTGGTCCACTTTATGTATTTATATTCATGCTCCTGGCAGGGTAATATTGTTTCTTGATGGAATTTCAAAAATAATTCCAAGTGGGTGTGTCAAAAAACAATAAGGATTTATTCATGTCCTTTTGTTCACAATAGGTTTCCCACTAGTTCTTGACATGGGGTGCGACTTTCAAGAGTGTAAAAGTAATATTTTCCCGATTGGGGAAGTCGTGAACTGAAAAATATCCTTCCAATAGATTTAACCATCTATCTATGGCATCTGCATCTATATAGCCTTTGAACATGGGAGTTTAAAAGTTTACTTGTACCTTAAAAGGAGTGGCAACTCCAAAGTGGTTATTCGATGATGATGTGTATCCTATGGGAAGCCACCGAAGGATCTAGGAAAAGTTATCCATCATTGTATTCCTTTGTCGCTTGAGGGCATCTTTGAGAAATATTTTGAAAGGATCTCCTACTCCCTCATCTTTATTTTATTCAACCATGGGAAGCCATTAGGGTTTGTGGAGCTGGCCTTGCAAAGGTTCAACCAATTCAAGCCCCAAATCCTTATCTGTTGACCTCATTAGGGACATGTAAAGAAAAATAGAGAAAGAGTAGACTAATCTGATACCACTAATCTAGAATTATAGAGGAACACAACAGATTATAGATAGAAACATAAACATAAATATGTAGCATAAATAAAGCGTGATATAATTAATATCAAAGAACTAAAATATGTGTGCATACAGAATGGAAATAAACTAGCTCAGGCAATGGTATCTTATCTCTGAGAAGAGATGTTGTGGCTATATGCCTCTAAACTATGTTACAATGAAGCTTACGGGAATTTTTATTATTAAACAAGAAGCGAAAACCCTAAACAACCAAAACCCCAAACCCAAAAGATGGAATGGGAAGAGTTTGTGGGCCCTATTGGGGTTAGTTGGGCGGCCAACTTCCCAAGGTCGTAACTTGGTCATATGATCTGCATTTGGCATGCATGATACTTTGTTGGAAATATATCTCTGATTAAATCAAGATTTACCGCACAGAGCTATTGCAAACCTTGAAAAATGTCATTTAGGGGGTCAGAACAGCTCTGGAAGTGGAGGACTAAAAAACTACTAAAAATAGTAAATGATGATATAATCAAGGAAACAAATGAAACCAACTTGAGCAATAGGTGGAATAGGTGGGTGGCCAAAAATGTCCACCTAGACCAAACCTTCATGTGAGAATTAAAAGGAAAAACATGTGAGGTTTTCAAAGCAGGGACAATCATTTAGGATTCTAGGGACCATTAAATGTTATATATGATGATGGATGTCATGAAAATTTAATGTTGTTATATATGTTTAACAAAGAATTTCTTCTGAACATGCACATTGGAAAGAGGGATACTCTTGCTCCTTCTAGATCTTTCAACAATTTCTCTCTTTTGACCTCTACAAGGATGTCAAGCAGCAATCAAACTAATGTTTATAGGTTTTGGAGAACCTATAAGACACCATTTTTATTAATCCCTCTTGTAAGTAAATTTTCATGATTGTAATTCATGTAAATAATATATGGAAATTATGTTACAATAGTTTTCTTTTGTTAAATAACATCCTTAGATTTTGTGAGTTATCTTAAACCATTATAATTTGCAGGGGGTTCATAATTTGCATGAATTCAAGTGGTTTAAAAATATTCCAACAAATCATGGTTTCAAGTGGTTTTCAATAATTTACATGGTTTCAATTTTTTTTCTTTGGTTGCTGTCATATCTCAAATTTTAACTACACGGTACTACTTTCAAAGGTTATTTTATATTAGTTTTATTGTTTCATTCTCCATTTGTTTCTTTCCTTCCATCATATTTCCTAATTCATACAATACGGAGCAACTAATATGAGAAGTCAAACAACTTGAATTACCTTTATTTTCATGAATTCCTTGAATTGCATGGTCTTCTTGTTCTCGTAGTGTCTGTGATCTTTTATCTCATCATTTCTCCACTCTTTTGTCACTTTTCCTCTATGATTGGAAATTTCTTTCCTTCTCTAGATTTAAATCTCCAATTTCCCACCTTTGTTAGAATTCTTGTGTAATTTTCATGCTTTAATATTTCTCTATGAATGAATATTTGTTGTTATATTTTCATGCATTTGAATTTAGACTCTTTTCTTCTTTTTGGGTTTGTAGCAGATGCTTTATCAAGCTATAAGCTCAATTGAGCTTCTAATCCATAGCATTTTACATCAATGTCATTAGTAAAACTTGGTAAGTAGTTGATGGGGGATTATCTTTTTAATGGCTCAGTCGAGTTATAAGCTTGATTGAGATTATAACTTCATCGAGTCGCTAGTTAACCACCTTCATGGGTTAATCAAGGTTTTCTTTAATTCTCAATCAATCTATTTGAATTTTAAAATAAAGCACTCGATCAAGCTCCTGAGGTCGTAAAAATCATAGTTTTAGCACCCGTTCTTCAAATTTCTCTTCAACCACATTTTGTACCCTAGCACATTTAGGGAAAATTTGTCCTCAAGTGGTGGAGTTTATCATGTTGGATTCATAAAAGAATCCTCTATCTAATGTAATATGACTTTGACACTTTCGAATTAATATGATATTTTTATATAATTTCTTTTAAACATAATGCTTGAATTTTTTTTGGATAGCTTTAAACCAGTTGAATAAAAAATCAATATCACAAAATATGCACAATGAAACAATTTCAAAAAATACCACTATCTTCATTTGCACGTCCTCTTCAAAAGGGTACTCATGGTTTCTCAATTTATTTAAAGAGTTGAATTATTTTTTATGTGAACACATGTATCTACAAAATGCAATTGGAATATTACTTCACCAACATCCAAAAAAAATAAAAGAATATAATTTTTAATATGGAAAACTTAGCTCTCTCCATGTATAACATGCTCATATATATATATATATATATATATACATATATACATACATATATATATATATATATATATATATATATATATATATATATATATATATTACACATTTTAGACTAATCTATGCTACGTGAACACACACATACCACTTTAGACGTGCGAGAAGCTGCAAGGACAGGTATTGCAATTAATGGAAAATTGAGAGATTATACGACACCAATAATTTTTTGTAAAAAGTATCATTAGGAAAATAACATAACTATACACCTATTGTATTTTTACTCCGAACCAAAATTCATAATGGTTATATAATTTGTGAGTGCATCAATTGGATAAAAGAGGAAAAATTTTAAATTTCATCACCACATTTGACCCAAATGTGTGGCCCATCTTCATGTATTCACCCTTAGTTTCTTTTTTTTTTGGCTATGATACTCATTATATTCTTAGAAGACCTTGTGCTAGTTCAAGGTACATGTGTGTTCATATTATTAGAAGGATTTATGTTTTTTTTTTATATTATAGATCAAATTCTATACTAGAAAAACATATAATTTATTTTAAAAATGATACGTAGTATATTACATGTGCCCTTTGAATCACTTCAAACCGATTTTTCAAGAAAACGTTATGCAAATTTAAAAAACACACACCTTTTCTCTTGTTTTTTTGAGATTTACCTTGACACTATAACATCTCTGTAATTTTTTCCTCCTAAGGTCTAAAACTTTTCCTTGAGGTAACGTTTTGTGTCTTCTTTTCAACCGCATAAGTTAGACTAAAATTTGGTTCCTTAAGAGAAAGTTATACTAAATCTCCCATGATGACCTGATTATGGACTGGTTCAGTATAACAAACTTGTATGGACTACCATGGGTCATTATTTCAACCTTAAACCATATACTTCATCTCCAAGAAACTATAGTCCATGCACTTTTAGTCACATCTTATGGAATTCAAATCTTATTAATGAAGAGAAAGTTATAATGATTTTCCGTAGGTCACTTGTTTGAGATTGAATTCTGGAGCATGCAAAAACCCTAAATTCCTTGGACCATATCTCCAAAAATATAGCGAAAAAAATATGACACAAAGTTTACCAAGATTTTGAATCCACGTAGTAATATTTTTAGCTTCTTAAGCCTCGCAGAAAAAAAATTATAATGAAAATTCTAAGATGACCTATTTGAAACAACAAAACCCTAGGATATGAAGCACTGAGTTCAAACGTTATGTTTCGAGATGAAAATAACACAAAAGAAAAAGATGAATATAGATAAATGACTATATACTAATCCACTTCTTGAGGGAAATCCCCTTTACATCCCATAAATGAATAATTATTGGATGGTTCAAATGACAAGACATCTTTGGTATATATAGGATTCCAAGGGTTCAAAATATAATGAGGGCCTACATAAAAGTAATAATTTAAGGGCACAACAATAAAAATAGTGGGTTTCTATGGGACACAAAAATAACATTATGGGAGCTACACTAGTATTATAGGGACCTATCATAGCTTTTATTTCACCATTTTCTATTTTCAGCATAATTATTTATTCAGATGCATGCACTATTAACGATATTCTATAGATCTAGAAATCTAAAAGAGTATGAAAACTATAATAGTGTAAAATTTCAGTTTTTAAATAAAATTTTATCAGATCCGTTATGACGAGTTGTCTAGTAAAATATCCATGACAATTTATGGATCATACATTATATTCTATGTGTGTTCATTTGCAATGAAAGTAAACATGTTTATAAATATCTATATATAGATTCTAAATATATATTTTTTCATAAATTAAATGTTATTTTTTTATGCTTTTTTTTAAACATATATCAAATATATAAAAATAAGGAGTTTTTTATTTTAACTATAAATTATGATTGATTGACTTATTTTACACTAGAAAATAGCTCGCATTAAAATTGATGAATACATATATAGTCTTAAAAAAAAACATGAATACTAAGACACTCATAGATTGGCCTAATGATCGACTTGGTAATTTAAATAATAATTCACAAGATGCATATATTATCTACAATTATACAAAGTTTCTTCAAAAAAGTATATCAATTTCATATCAAACCCTAGGCCTGACAGGAATATATGCATGATGTTTTATACAAAATATAACAAACCAATATTAAAAAAAGAAAATTAATTTTAAGTTACACCATTTCTCCATAAATAAATGTTACATATTATGGAAGGAAAACTAATTTTCTACATTTTATCCTTTTACACTATGTCCTAGAAATTTGTGTAAGTACCTCTAATAATTTATTTTAGTGATCATATTTATGTTTTTCCATATTTCCATTGCAACTAACATATCATAATTGGGTAGAATTATCCTACACTAGCCCTTTATAAATTCAATTACGTAAGCTACATATTCTAACAAAGTGACAAGGAAAATGAATTTTGTATGAGCTTGTTTGAATGAAGTGGGTTAATCTAGCATTCAACATAATTTTCCAACAAAACTGTTACAGACGCTGGACCTTTCGGCCACACTCACAAGTAGGTGAAGTCTCACCTGAGTCATCTAGTGAGAATTGCAAGAACTTGAACAATTCTATATTGATGAAGGAGAGGGGGAACTTAAGCTAGAGCTATCCAATTTTCCCATAGTGAGCATATCGTTATTAGTATTAAGAAAAATAAATAAATTATACCCTAGTTTTTTAGAAAATGCACACTAATCTCATCATGCATACATTTCAAAGTAGCGGTAACCATAAAAATAGAGAAGCCATTAAACATTATACAAACAAAAAGAATAAGCCATAAAACATATCTTTTTATTGTCATTGTGGATATTCCATTAAAATCATACCCATCTTAGCTCACTGGCCTTAGTAGATCATTCATCATCACAATGAAGAAGAAAAATTCACCATAACCCCAATACACATATATCTATCTATATATCCTTTCATGTTTCTCTATGTGTGTATCTTACTCCTCTTCCTTGATCTATTTACAAGATTACATTTGGAACCAAATTAACAAAAAAAATACATTAGTAATAAATTATTACTATGGGCTTGTAAATATTACTATGAGTTAGTAAAATAAGAATGTATTTTGTCTAATACAAAGTTATCCCAATAACTTTTATTATTCATCACACATCGATACATTTCCTTCTTTTTCAAATTCCACACACTATCCCTTAGCTAGCCTTCCTGTGTGACGATCTTCTATGCAGTTCCCAAAACTTTGTTACCCAAATACACTACTCCAACAAATCTACTCTAAAATTGGTGAAGGAACACGAGGTTCCTTTTGAAATAAGATAATACTTGTGAAGAAACAAGTACCTTTTAATAATATCAACTAATATTTTTTCTGTAAGTGAGACAAAATTGATTCTCGTACTCCCCTTCATCTCTATATGCACCTTTTATTAATCCACTACTACAACACGTTGGAATTTTACCTTTTTTATTAAGCTTATTTTTACACCATAAGGCATTTCCCTCTGAAAACAACTCCCTTTACTCGCACTGTGTCATGACCTGCACCTTCGATTATATGTTAGACGATTGAATATTTTCGAACCGTTGGATTAATAATTAGTTGGAGAAAAAGCTAATAAGGTACTTAAAATCCTTAATAGAATAATTAGGTCAAGAAAAAATGGCAAAAACTGTATATAGCCACGGTTTCCACCTTTTCCCAACACACCCATCATGCACTGTACAGGTAAATATTCATTTTTATTTTTTTCTGGCATACCCATGGTGTATTGTAAAAGTAATTTTTTTTTTGTTCCCAGCACACCCATTAACACACTGTACAGCTAAATATTCATTTTTTTCGACACACCCATGGCGCATTGTATAGGTATTTTTTTTTTGTTCCCAACACACCCATTAACGCACTGTACAAGTAAATGTACTGGTAAATATTCCTTTTTTTGTTCTCTTTTTTGTTTTCTCTAGCATTTGGGTTTTACATTCTCGTTTTCTTTTTCTCCAGCATTTTTTACAGCATTCTCCTCAGGGTTTTTGGACCTTGGTAACGAAGAAAAAGTTTGATGGTCTCATTTTTTTTCCAACATTTTTACAGCATTCTGAAGTTTTTTACAGCATTCTGAAGTTTTTTACAACATTCTCTTTAGGGTTTCCCGGTTTTGGTCTTGGTGACGAGGAAAAACAGGGTTTTCAACTTTCAACTTCAGTTTGAGGAGGCAGGGTTACCTGCTGAAGATGCAGGGTTGCCTTCTCGTGGTTAACCCTTGCTTTAACAACTTTCAGGTAATGTACTTTCCATATCCTCCTTTTTTCTTCAATTTTTACCTAAGTTCGCTCCCTTCATTTTGTGTAGGGGTGGCTTGATGCCCATGTTGTTAAAAGCCGTCGTGGTCAAGCTTTTCTTAGGTGAGAAATTTCTTTCTCAAGGATACCCCTATTGTTGTTCTAACCATGTTCCAATAAGAAATAAAATTGATTGTCAATTCGAAGGTTGCACCGAGAAAATCACTTTCCTTTTGCACTTTATCCAAATTAATTTCCTCCATACCATTGATGGTCATTCTCAACCATTTTTTTCGATGACAGTAACGAATGCCTTCTTCGAGAGAACTATGATTTTCTCCATCTCCATCATCTCTTCAATGTACTGAATGCATTCATGTTTTTTTCTCTCTATGATAGCTTGAAAATCCTTCCTTGAAGCAGATTGAAGCTTGGGTTATCTTTCTGTTTATCACACCACATTTGACTTTTTCCAAGCGTCATCAAAAAATTATATTTAAACCCCCATCGACCCAAACCCACAAACTCCCCTGAAAGTGGAATCCAAATCCTCCCCTTCCAAGAACCTGCAAGGTGAGAAATTTCTCAATAATTAACTGAGCAATACAATCTCCAACCTTAATCTCAAAACCCTGATAAAAGTGATTGAAGAGAAAAACACTCAATGGACCACGGTAATCCACATGTATGACACCAACACCAACATCTATCGAGTTCCTCTAAGCAAAGCCCAGACCTAGGATCTATACAAGCATATGTGCCTTCTTGTATGGCAATGGACAAATCTGTTAGCACGGGGGCCTTCCCTCAGGCGAGCACCACACAAGAAGTTGCACTAGATAGATCATACCCAGCAGCCAAATCACAACCTCTAAATGACAGAAAATCATTAGTCGAAAGCTTCTTTACATGCAACATTGGCTCAGAGGCAACTATCACGCAATTTTTATTCAAATCATTCCCATTTAGCTCCATGCCCCTTGGGTAGCCTGTCTAATAATTCTTTTACTACTCTTTCTTTGTCATCTTTAACTTAAGATTACATGTAGGGTGAACATTCTACTATTCTAGGGACCCAAAAATATATTTCTATTGTTCTTCACGGTAAATAGCACATGTCTTCTGAAGCATATTCACTATATTCATCCTATATAAATCAATAATGAGTATATCTTTGAGTGTGGTTGGTAATACCAATTGCACATGTCTTTTGATGCATATTCACTATATTCATCCTGTATAAATCAACAATGAGTATATATTGGAATGTGTTTGCTTTTCATGTAAGAAAATTCATCATGCATAAATCAACTCCTCTGGACTTTGATAACTTGTGGGATGGCCATGGAGGAAAGAAATTGAGACCCATCATAGTTGTTGAAACCCGTCATGGACGGTATTAGTTAGTTTAGAAAAAGCATTCGATCTTGGTCAAATAAAAATAGGTCAATTGTTGTACCATATGTAAAGAGTTACTTCACTGAGTGACTTCTGTGAGAGTGATGACCTCCCATCGGAGAGTCTGACATACCATTTTGATAGTTTATGCTTTTACAACCAATTCATTATCAATGGGTTTTAACATATTTTTTTAACATAATCAATTTATTTTAATGAATATAATACATGTTTTAAATATATCTTGATATTTAT
The DNA here is from genome assembly GCA_031772625.1 of Pinus tabuliformis. Taxonomy (NCBI): domain Eukaryota; kingdom Viridiplantae; phylum Streptophyta; class Pinopsida; order Pinales; family Pinaceae; genus Pinus; species Pinus tabuliformis. The sequence continues at coordinate 1,441,389,202 of CM062818.1, read as the reverse complement.
TTATTTTTCGTTTAAATAATGATTTCTTAAATATCCCTATCCAAATCAATATAGATACCTAGCTGTTGTTTGCGTGGATTCATTTGTTTACCTTCACCTTGAATTAGCCAATCTTTATCCAGATACGGAGGTGTGTGAACAACTTCAACGGCTATTTATGGCTATTTTTATTGTATTTTATAGCCACTTTAACCCCCAAATATGGTTTTAGGTGTGGCTTCCTCAATTGATATCTTCATGGTGAATTTTGGTCATGATTTTTTAAGATATGGTGATATTTCATAGTTTGCCTTGTACTAGTATTTTATAGGAAGATGGCCAGTTACGGAAGGAGTGAAATTCAAGAAACACAGAGTGAAACAGAGTGAACCTTGGATGATGGAGAAAATTGTCAAGCTTCAGGTTCCTTAATCACAATTTGATAGGAAGCCAAGGTAATGGTTTTTCTAAGTATCTGGTGTCTTTTGCTACAATAATGTTGGGATAAATTGAAATATACTGAGATAATCAATTTTAAATTAACTTTAGTAATGAAGTCAATCATTTTCACCTTTTGTTACAAATATTTCAAAGATGCTTGCTTGAGTGTTACAATTTGCATAGATAAGAAAGTAATTCCATTGTAGCCACCATCCATTAATTGATATGCTTATTGGTAAGATCAGTGAGGTGTGCCATGATGCTACCAAAACCCTTCACAAACTTCCTATATAAATTGCATATTCTATTAAGTTCTCTCAAGTGAGTCACATTCTTGGGAGTTGGCTAGTCAATTAAGGAGTAAAATTCACGAAATAATATTCAGGAATAGGGTTTTAGGCATGGCTTCCTCCATTGATGTCAATGGGATTCGTTTTGGTCTTCGTTAAGAAGAACTCTCAGCCAATTGGATTTTCCTGTAGACAAGAATTCTCGTCATGATTTCTTAAGATGGTGACACTTCATAGTAGTAGTATTTTATAGGAAAGGATTTTCATTTGATGACACTTTCAATACCTTGATAGCAAGGATTTCAATTTGATAACACTTTTAATACCTCGATAACAATTTAAATTTGATAACACTTTTAGTACCTCGATAGCAATTTAAATTCATTTTCAGTAAAAAATAAAATGACAATCACATTTATTTATAGGTCTATTTTGAAACTTGAACTGCTTTAAGAAGTGATGGGATGATATTTCAAAACATCCGGTAGTTTAATTAGTTTACTTTAGTGTACTGGGTACCCTAGACAATATAACGTAGACATTGTTTTTGTAATTTATTGCTATTATATATAATAGTTATTTGACTAGGAATGATAGTTAATTATTGCTTTCGGTTTTTATTATTTATTAATAAATTTGTGATCAAAATTTCGTTTTCCCATCTTATCAAACGTGTTAAACAAGTGGATGGGGAGATGGGCTCCACTGACCATCAGTAAGAGTCGTTTCCCACCTGCAAAACAAAACCAATGGAGAAAAATGCAGAGGAAAAGTTTGACCTTAGCCTACCTCTAAACTCTCCAAATTTGCCAGATTTATTGATAAGGAGGATGATGAAAGGAAAGAGAGGCTCAAGAGAAAGTGAATACAGAAGAAAATGGATCTAGAGTCTGAGATATGTCAACCTAAAGGCTGAGTCCCTTACCTCCCTAAGTCAATCCTTAGACTGATGCTTTATTTGTTAATGTGATGCTAGGACTTTCAAATGGTTAGATGAACTTGTGTACATATAATAATTTGTCAATTATTAAAATAATTTTTTTATATACAATGAAATAAGATGTTTCATATTAGGATAATAATATATTTTTATTAATTTGTGCTTTTGATAAATTATTTCTACAATGTTTGAAAGTTTTATATTAACAAATTATTTTTTTTGTTTTCTTATCATGTTTTTAGAGAGATCAAATCTTTCTTTCGAGATGAAATTTTTTTTATAGTGAAAAGAGATTTGATCCTTATTGATGTTTAAAAAATGTTAACAAATGTTGAGTTAACATCATAAATTAATTTTCTCATTTTCTTGTTCTTTTGAAGACTCAAGAGAAAACGAGCAAAGAAAAAAATGGATCTGGATGTGTCAACCTAAAGGCTGAGCCCTTACCTCCCTTAGTCGGACCTTGTATTGATTCTTTATTGTTAATGTGATGCTAGGACTTTCAAATGGTTAAATGAACTTGCGTAGTTATAGGAATTTGTCAATTATTAAAAGAAAATTATTCAGTGTACATTAAGACTAAGAAGAACTCTCAACCAATTGGATTTTCCCATAGTTTTCCTTGTAGCATAATGGATACCTTCATAGTAAATTTTGGTCATGATTTCTTAAGATATGGTGATATTTCATAGTTAAATGCCTTGTAGTAGTATTTTATAGGAAGTTGGCTAGTTAAGGAGGGAGTAAAATTCATGAAATAAAGAGTAAAATAGAGCCAACCATGGATGATGGAGAAAATTGTTAGGCTTTAGGTTCCTTAATCACATCTCTTCAATGTACTGAATGCATTCATGTTTTTTTCTCTCTATGAGAGCTTGAAAATGTTTCCTTGAAGCAAACTGAAGCTTAGGGTATTTTTCTGTTTGAATATCTATCACATGACATATGACTTTGTCCAGATACTCGCAAACATCGATGTTTAAGTTTTTACTTATCTCAAAGACATATTCTATCTGTGTCTTCACATAGTCATGAAAGCAGGATGAGATAAAAAGTTCGAATTATTATGCCTTGTGCCTCTTCCAATAACACTAATTCCTCATATAGGAAATGATTTCCTAATTCTTCTCTCTCTTTCAACAGATCAATAACTCTTGAACTTCCAGCTTAGGCAAGGAGCGCAATGCATTTTAGGGTCATCCTCGAAATCCTCAAATTAACCCATCAAAGTAATCGTGTTCAAGATACCTTTAATGGCATCGATCACTTTCATAAACTAAGCCATTCCCTCAGCAAAATTATAAAAATGTTAAGGTAATGCATCCAACTGTGACTACCTATTGGAAAATGTTAAGTTTATGCTTATCTTAAAGACAGTCTATCTATTTCTTGAAAAGAGTCATGAAAGCAGGATGAGGTAAAAACTTCGGAAGTGTTATGCCCTATGCCTCTTCCAAAAAGACTAATTCCTTGTATAGAAATCATTTTCTAGATTTATTGATCAAGAAAGAACAAATAGTTTCTCACAGGTATTCCAATTGCTATCCATTTTACAAAAATGAGACAATATGGAAAAAAAATTTCCTATGCATGGCCTTCTAAACAGGCGTGAAGAGTTAAAAACCATAAACGATTGTCATAAAAAAATTACATTTAAACCCTCGTAGACCCAAACCCACAAACTCCCCTAAAAGTGGAATCCAAATCCTCCACTTCCAGAACCTGCGGAGTGAGAATTTTCTCAATAATTGACAAAGAAATACTCCAGTCTTAATCTCAAAACCCTGATCAAAGTGATTGAAGAGAACAACAATCACTGGACCACGATAATCTGGATCTATGACACCATCACCAATGTCTATCGAGTGCATCCAAGTAAAGCCCGAGCCTAGGACTTATACAAGCATATGTGTCTTCAGGTATGGCAATGGACAAATCTGTTGGTACAAGGGCCTTCCCTCAAGCGGGTACCACACAAGAAGTCGCACTAGATAGATCATACCCAGCAGCTAAAGAAGAACCTCTAGATGACAAAATAGCATTAGGCAAAAGATTCTTTACATGCAACACTAGCTCAGAGGAAATCTTCACGCCCTTTTTATTAAAATATGTAGCATTCCCATTCAGCTCCATGCCCCCTGGGTAGCCTATCCAATAATTCTTTTATTGCTCTTTCTCTGTCATCTTTAACTTAAGATTACATGTAGGGTGAACATTCTATTGTTCCAGGGACCCAAAAATATATTTCTATTGTTCTTCATGGTAAATAACACATGTCCTCTGATGCATATTCACTATATTTAGCCTCTATAAATCAATGAGTATATCTTTGAATGTAGTTGGTAATACCAATTGCACATGTCTTCTGATGCATATTCACTATATTCATCCTGTATAAATCAACAATGAGTATATATTTGAATGTGTTTGCTTTTCATATAAGCAAATTTGTCATGCATAAATCAACTCCTCTGGACTTTGATAGCTTGTGGGATGGTCATGGAGGAAAGCAATTGAGACCCATCACAGTTGTTGAAACCCGTCATGGCCGGTATCAGTTAGTTTAGAAAAAGTATTGGATCCTGGTCAAATAAAAACAGGTCAATTGTTGTACCATATGTAAAGAATTACTTCACTGAGTGACTTCTGTGAGCGCGATGACCTCCCATCGGAGAGTCTGGCATACCATTTTGATAGTTATGTTTTTATAACCAATTCATTATCAATAGGTTTTAACATATTTTTTTAACATAATCAATTTATTTTAATGAATATAATACATGTTTTAAATATATATTGATATTTATTTATTTTTCATTTAAACAATGATTTCTTTGATTTCTTACGTATCCCTATCAAAATTGATATATATATTGATTAAGTTGTTTACCTTCACCTTGAATTAGGCAATCTTTATCCAGATACGGAGGTGTGTAAAGAGATTCAATGGCTATTTCTGGCTATTTTTATTGCATTTTATAGCAACTTTAACCCCTGTATAGGGTTTTAGGCATGGCTTCTTCAATTGATATCGGCAGTATTCGTTTCAGTGTACATTAACAATAAGAAGAAGTCTCAGCCAACTAGATTTTCCATAGTTTCCTTTTAGCATAGTGGATATCTTCATAGTGAATTCTGGTCATGATTTCTTAAGATATGGTGATATTTTATAGTTTTCCTTGTAGTAGTATTTTATAGGAAGTTGACGAGTTAAGGAAGGAGTGAAATTCAAGAAATAAAGAGTGATACAAAGCCAACCTTGGATGATGGAGAAAAATATATTTCTGTTGTTCTTCATGGTAAATAGCACATCTTATGATGCATATTCACTATATTCATCCAGTATAAATATGACTTTTAATATTAGGATAATAATATGTTTGTATTAATTTGTATCTTTGATAGATTATTTCTACAATATTTTAAAGTATTTTATTAATAAATGAATTTTTTCATTTTCTGACCAAGTTTTTAGGGGATCAAATCTTTCTCTCGAGATGCAATTTTTCTTTTTTTATAGTGAAAAGAGATTTGATCCTTATCTATGTTTAACAAATGTTAACAAATGTCCAGTTAACACAATAAATTAATTTTCTCATTTTCTTGTTATTTTGAAGGCTCAAGAGAAAACGAACAGAGAAGAAAATGGATCTGGAGTCTGAGATGTGTCAACCTGAAGGTTGAGCCCCTTATCTCCCTTAGACCTTGGACTGATGCTTTATTGTTAATGTGATGCTAGGACTTTCAAATGGTTAGATGAACTTGTGTACTTATAGGATTTTGTCAATAATTAAAAGAAAAATATTTTAATTTTTTTTATACAATGAAATATGACTTTTAATATTATGATGATAATATCTTTGTATTAATTTGTGTTTTTGATAAATTGCTTCTACAATATTTTAAATTTTTATATTAACATATTAACTCTTTCGTTTTCTTACCAAGTTTTTAGCAGGATCAAATCTCAGATGCAAATTTTTTTTATGAGATTTGATCCTTATCGATGCTTAACAAATATTAACAAATGTCGAGTAATGAGATAGAAATAAATGTGTTTTATAATACATGATAACACAAACAATTAAAAATACATGAAAGCCATATTTTACCCTAGAATCCTTTACGAGAAAATTGAATAATATATCTACTATTTCTAATGGCTTAAAAGAAGCCAAACAAGCAAAAATGAGCCCTCTATCCAATTCAGGAATATTACAGTAGACAATCCTCAAGACTTTAACAACTTCATCACATATAATCAACACGCTCTAAGACCATGGGCCACAAAATTCATGTGCCCACATTTATGATTTCCTTTTAACTTTATTATTATTTAGTATACAAGAAAATAATGTAATCACGAGTCAAAAACATAGTAAATTACTCCATAATGGCTTCCCTCATCATTTTTAATACTAATAAAAATCTTCGCTATATCTCTCATAACTTTTTAAAAATATTCTTTTAGTAAGAAGTCAAAGAAAACTTCATATGGATGATCCAATTAAATAATTTCTTTTCAATATTTATCCAGTTTTTAAAATTTTTTACAACATACCACAACCTTACGAGGTTTCCATTGCAACATGTCGTGCAATTGCTAGTTTATTATTTTTGTGATATATTGTTAATATGAATAGCCTCATATTTATTTTGAATGAAAAAGATTTTCTTTAGAAATTCCAATATTTCTTAAAAAAAAATAAGAATGAAAGTAGAGTTTAATCAAAATGACTTTAGGTCTCTCGTTAAGACAAACTATTCCAATTAGTAACAAGTGAAATTTGTCAATAAGCGCAATTTCAGTTTAATATATCTCTGGCATCAAATTGAATTTTTTTTTCGTATAATCCAATATTCTTTTAAAAGTATAAAGAATTTACTAACTATTGATTACATAAGCTCTCCTAACTAGAGAAAAATATTTATTCTACTAGATATATTAGATATACAACCCAAATACATATCATAGAATTTTCATAACACAAATACATAACATGGAATTTTCATACAAACAAAACCCTAAAAAAATAGATGGTTTGTATTTGGTTAGTACGAGAGGGTAATTACAATGAATTTTATTATAAATAGATGTGAATTTTTAAGAATGATGAAAATGATGAGGAGTGTATTTGTTTATTAAAAAGTGAGTGAAAAAAGGAAACTTGATTTCCAAATTAAGCTACTGAGTTTGTTCTCCATAAGAACCATAGAAATTCAAATAAAAATAGATAATAATATAATGAAAAGGAAAAAGAAAATGTCAGAGACTTTACATAAATACATTCGCATAGAAATAATAAACTTATTAAATAGTTTGGTAATAAAATCCACCCAGGATTGAAGAATGATGATGTATGAAATGTAACCTTGATTCAAACAAGTAAATTGAACCTAGAGAATAGACATCTTACATAGACTTTCCATTGTTCACTGGGTAATTCTATGCCATTGCTATTCTGCATGGTGCTTTGCACTTCGGGTTTGTCATGTGATTAATGCTCCATATCAATTGATAGATTCTTATAAATACAAATTGTTACATTGAATAAGGGGTCTAGAAGCTAGCACGCAGCCATTCCTTCGGGCCATGAAAGTTCACAAAAGCTTGAACCAGGAAGGTAGACACAACAACAATAGATGCAATTTTGATAGAGACTTACCTTGTTTCTCCTCCATCCTAATTGTACCTTGGCTAAACCTTATCTACACTTGTTTCACCTGATATATAATATCTCAATGTCAAAATGACAAGCAATAAAAAAAAATTATTGAATAAATAGATATTATAAAAAATAACTGTTTATATAAATTTTGTATTCATATCTTAAAAATAATTTAACACGTTTTATAGATAAAGATGAATCATTCTAGACCTTCAATTGTAAAATGAAATTTATCAATCAAAATAAAAAATAAAAATTATTTTAATTCCTAATAACAATCATAATATTTCATTTAAATTATATCCTATAACATGTCATCAATTGTTTTTGGATTTTTATATACTTAAACATCCATTCTAAACATAAAATGTGTTTTAATTGTAGTAACACCTTTAAGACTTCATTTAAATTATATCCTCTATCTCCATTCTAAACTTAAAATGGGTTTTGATTCGTAGTAACACATTTCGGACTTCATTTAAATTATATCCTCTATCACGATATCAATTGTTTTTGTATTTTATGTCTCCTTTCATCGATTAATTTTATTTTTAAATATTTTTCTCATAATAAAACCTACATTATTTTTCCCTATTTCTTTACCAGCCATCTTCAGAGTCATACACGGGATGTATCTCTTGACATTACATGCTAGAATGTGTTGCTTTATTGAGTTAAACTACTGAACATTAATTATACTAATTTAACATATAATGATTTCTTTATGACTAGTTTAAATAATTTAATAAATATATAAATTAATACAACTATACACAATTAATTTTATATTTCAAATTCTAAGATTTATTTTAAAACATATTAAATAATATATTTTAAATTTTATTAAAAAATAATAAAAATAAAATATATATTCTCATATAGTTTTTATAACATATCCAATTATAATTAAATTCATACATAAGTTGTATGATTACGCTTTTAGTCTCATATTATTGAATTGTCAAATGAAACAGCGTGTACATTAATATTATTGAATTGTTTGCTAGGACACTTTTGCCTAATAACTTCATCAAAGGAGATCTTATTGCAGACATAACCCAAGCATCCGTCAATTGTGGATTCACTCCCACTTTAACCTAACAACCCTATCAATGAATAGCGGAGATCTTATTCCAAGAAAGATAACATGGTAAGGATATCCTATTAGAAGCCTTGATCAACCGTAATAGTAACAATTTTCATTGTCTAATAGTTATTAAATTTGATGTAGGACAAAGCATATCCATTAAATTGCCAATTTTCGCTGTGTTGATGTATCATCTACCGAAAGATACTATCAACGCAACTCAAATGGTAGTGGGTCACACGATCAGACGGTGTGTTCAGTAGATTGTCTGATTGTGTAGACTATTTTGACTTTAATATTAAAGTTTGTAATATTATTTTGATTTTAATATTAAAGTTTATAATATTAAGGCTTATATTATATAAGGTTTAATATATTAATATTTTTATATTAAAATTTATGTATTTTAAAGTTTAATATAGAATTTATAAAAATAAAGTTTATAATATTAATTTTAATATTGGATTTATAATATAATTTTTCAATTCTAATTAAAAATGGTTAGTTTAGTAAAATATTTAACTTATATTAAAATTTTAATATTATAATTTTAATACTAAAAATTAATATTAAAACCTAGTATCTTAATTATTATTATTATTACTATTATTATTATTATTATTAATTATATAATTTTAAGGTATTTAGACACCAACTGCTATGTAAAGCTTATTAATATTAAATCTTTACTATATATTTAATAATTATATTCTCTTGATCTAAATTTATAAACTTATATCAACTATATAAATAATTAATCGTATAATAGAAACTTAATATTAATATTATAAGCCTATATTATTCATTTTTACTAAAATAATTGTGCTAATATTCTAGATTACCAATTAAATACTGAAGCAAAAATTAACTGTATACTTCCTGCTAATCTGTTTGATTATCTAAAAAATACAATGATCTTAAATTTATTAGACAAAATCATCTATCAATTAATTGTAAATTTTAAAAACATTTTGAAATTTTAACATAGCCCTTATCCATCACATTTCAAAATAGAATGTGCTCATATTTTTACCTGTCCAAGTTTGTGTGGGACAACGCTGAAGTCCGTATGCTTCGATGAAAGCAACCATTGTTATGGCAAGTGCAGCGTGCTCATATTTTTATCTCTCTGAATTTGTTTGCGACAACGTTGACGTCCATATGGTTCGATCAAAGAAACCATTGTTATGATATCAATATAAATCTCTTTATTTGTAACTCTCTCTGAACTCGTTTGCAACAAGCCTCACGTGCATCTGGTTCGATGGGAAAAGGGATTGCGATGACGGGATTAGGAAGAGATCTACCTCTATCCGTAAGTTAAAAACACACATACGTTCAAGTTATATTTCTAAAAGATCGAAAATGCAAACTTTTTATTAATGTATAAATAGTTATATAAATTAAATGGTTGAATAATTATAATTAGTATTGATATTTATTAGGGGGAAAATTAACTTAGTTATATTAATAAATGTGATTGATATACACTGTATATACTATATTATAAATCTAACATACTAAATTAATATATTAATATTAATATTACACAATTAAAATTAAAATTAATATTGAGACAATTTATGTGAGAATGTGAAGTTGGACCAAGTTTGACCATGGTTGTCACAATGTGATGTTGGACCATGAGACAATCTTTGACAAAATCACACCATGCTTATTGACCATGGTTGACCATGGCTGATTTTCATATTCACACAATCTTTATCAAAATGCAACATTTCACTATGGTTCACGATGGTTGACCATGGTTGGCTATGATTGACCATGGTTAACCATGATAGGTATTATAAACCAAAGGGAATAATAAACCCAAGGAATTGATATTATAAACCAAAGATAATAATAAACCCAAGAGGTTAATACTAAAACCCCAAGGGATTATGAAGCCAAGTGAATAATATTAAACCCAAGGGGCTAATATTATAGCCCCAAGGTATATAAACCCTAAGATAAATATTGTAAACACTAAAATAAAAATGGTTGACCATGATTCACCATGGTTGGCTATGATTTACCATGGTTGACCATGATTGATATTATAAACCCAAGGGATTGTTATTATGAACCCAAGGAATTAGTACTAAAATCCTAAGGGATTATGAACCCAAGTGAATATTATTAAACCCAAGGGACTAATATTATTAACCGAAGCAATATAAACCCTAAGATAAATATTGTAAACACTAAAATAAGCATAGTTGACCATGGTTGATTTTCTTATAGAGACAATGCTTGTGACAATGTGACATTCGACCACAGTTCACCATGCTTAACCATGGTTGATTTGCATGTCATAACAATTTTTGTCACAATGTGATGTTTGACCATGGTTGAGCATGATTCACAATGGATGACCATGCTTGAATTTATAAAACATGGTTGACCTTCATCGAATAATATTAGACCAAAGGAACTAGTATCATAAAGCTAAGGTACATGAACCCTAAGATAAATATTATAAACACTAAAATAAACATGGTTGGACATGGTTGATTTTCATATTGAGACAATCCTTGTCACAATCTGACGTTGGACCATGCTTGACCATGATTTATTTTCAAATGGAGAGAATCTTTCTCACAATGCGACATTGGACCCTAGTTGACCATGGTTTACCATGATTGACAATGGTTCATGATGGTTGATCTTCATATTGGGACAATTTTGTCATAATGCAACATTGGACCAATGTTAACCATCGTCGTCACAATGTGATGTTGGTCGATAGGGACTAACATTATAAACGCAAGGTATATAAACACTAAGATAAATATTGTAAACACTAAATGAAACAAGGTTGACCATATTTTACCATGCTTACTATGATTGACCATGGTTGATCATGATTGATATTATAAACCCAAGGGATTGTTATTCTAAACCCAAGGGATTAATATTGAAACCCCAAGGGATTATGAACCCAAAGGAATATTATTAAAACCAAGGGACTAATATTATAAACACGAGGTATATAAACCCTAAGATAAATACTATAAACACTAAAATAAACATGGTTGACCATGGTGGACCATGGTTGATGTTCATATAGAGACAATCCTTGTCTCAATACGGCGGTGCACCATGGTTGACCATGCTTAACCATGGTTGATTTTCACATTAAGACAATATTAATCACAATGCAACATTCGACCATGGTTGAGAATGATTGACCATGGATGACCATGTTTGACTTTATAAAACATGGTTGATTATTCTTGACAAAGGTTGACTTTGATTGACATTGCTAACCATAATTATCATATTGATGGAATCATTGTCATAATGTGAGGTTGGACCATGGTTGAGACAATGATTGATTTTCATATTGAAACAATCAATGACACAATGCGATGTTGGCCAACAGTTGACTTTGATTAACCCTGGTTAACCACAATTGATTTTATAAAACATGGTTGACCTTCTTTGAATAATATCCTAAAGGGAATAATATTATAAAACGAGGGTATATAAACTCTAAGATAAATATTATAAACATTAAACTAAACTTGATTGACCATGGTTGATTTTCATATCGAGATAGTTCTGGTCACAATGTGACGTTTTACCATGGTTTACTGTGCTTGACCATGATTGATTTTCAAATCGAGAGAATCTTTCTCATAATGCGACATTGGACCCTGGTTGACCATGGTTGACCATGATTGATGATGGTTCATGATGGTTGACATTCATATTGACACAATATGTGTCAAAATGTGACGTTAGACCAAGGTTGACCATGGTTGTCACAATGTGACATTGGACCATGAGACAATCTTTGAGACAATATGATCATGGTTATTAACCATGGTTGATTTTCATATTGGGACAATCTTTGTCTAAATGCGAAATTTGACCATGGTGGACCATGATTGATATTATAAACCTAAGGGATTGCTATTATAAACCCAATGGAATAATAAACCCAATGGATTAATACTAAAACCCAAGGTTTCTAAATCCAAGGTATATAAACCCTAACATAAATATTGTAAACACTAAAACAAACATGGTTTACCATGGTTGATTTTTATATAGAGACAACCCTTGTCACAATGCAATGTTGGACCACAGTTGACCATGCTTAACCATGGTTGATTTTCATATCAAGACAATTTCTATTATTATTATAGTAATGCTAATATAATAATAATAAAAAATATAGTATTAATTCTATTTTTTCTAATTCTTATATTTAATTTTTAATAATAAATTATGAAAATATTAGTTTCAATAATATATTAATGTTAATGTAATAATACTAATAATTATAATATTAATTATATTTTTTTAAATTCTTATATTTATATTTTATTAATAAATTTAATTCTTAAAATTATGAGTGAATTTCAATCACATTTACCAATGTGGTTGTCAACATGATTGGTTCATATACACATACTAGCATATACCAACCACATGTATTAAAATAAATGTGGTTGTGCTAGTACAGTTTATTAAAACATTAGCATTAACATTATTAGATTAATATTAGATTTAACCAGTTGGATTGATAATTTGAGGAAAAGTTTAGATGTCAAGATATTTGATCCCTTTTAGAAATATGATAAATCTAGAGTTATATGGCCCTAGTGTATATTCATATCTCGTTCTTTTGCTAAAGCAAGAAACGGAACTTCTATTTCATGTATGTAAGCAATTTACAATATATACAAATATTCACCACCCTCTGTGGACTAGGGCCACCCAGAACGTTGCCTTACAGAGAAAGACACTCCAAACTTTTTAGATTCTTACAGAAAAGGGGAAACGAGAATATTAGGGCACATGAGCCAACCACAAAAACTAGCAAAAACTCCCCATTGGCTAGTCTCTTTGAACGCCCCCATACAAAATTCTCTTTTGATCTGACGGTAGAAATGCAAAATGCTTCTGAAAGAAGCAAGGTATTTAACCTCCCGCGCCACGAAACTGCTCGATCCATCCTAACCGTCGGATGGGTTTGAAGAAATGGACAGTTGTGCTTGATATCGCACCACCGGATGTTATCGACCTTTAAGGCGCGATGGGGGTGATTTTCGAATTTGACCATCCACTACGTGTCACGCTTTCTATGCTATCGCTGCCCATGCTCTAAAACCACTTTTTATTTGAAAGCAGTGTGATCTCCTGAAAACCTCTCAAGCTGCTGAGTATTCACCCGACCATAGAAATTAGGATGCAGAAGCCCCCATCTCCACTGCCGATGAATATTCCCTAAATCTTTTTCCTGTATTGAGGAAAACTTTTGCCTAACACAAGGGATTATAGAAGAAGAGATAATCCAATCTGCCATAATTAACCAGGGCCATCCTTTTACCTGTTTGACCCAAAAGAGAGAAACCAGCCAAGATCTGATCATTGAGACCTCTCTTTTTGGGTTTTATTCCAAAACGCTTCCTTATCCTTTTCCACGAGGTTGTGACTCCGGGCTTTTAAAATTCTTTGTGGTAGAGCTTGCCAACCCGTTGGAGTTTTGTTATCCTTGCATCTAACCCCTTGGTTGGCCAAGAAATCCGCCAGTTTGTTGGCCTCTCTATGCACATGATTGAACCTGACAGAGTTAAGCCCTTGAAGGTGACCCTGAATTCTCTGGAAAACTCGGATCAATTTCCAGCGTTGTGAGACTTTCTCTAGCTCTGAGCCACATTAAATTCTTTTTACCAAATTGATAACTAACTCACAGTCGGCTTCAATGATTACATTGTGACAGTCCTCTTGCTTCAAAAATTCCAGGCCTTGCTCCATTGCTATTAATTCTGCCATGTTATTAGTAGCTCTACCTAAGTGACAGTGGAAAAGAGAGAGGATGTTACCTACTTCGTCCCTCAGAACTCCCCCATATCCTGCTTTACCCAAGTGAATATTATTAAACCCAAGGGACTAATATTATTAACATAGTTGACCATGGTTGATTTTCTTATAGAGACAATGCTTGTGACAATGTGACGTTCGACCACAGTTCACCATGATTAACCATGGTTGATTTGCATATCATAACAATTTTTGTCACAATGTGATGTTTGACCATTGTTGAGCATGATTCAATATGGATGGCCATGCTTGAATTTATAAAACATGGTTGACCTTCATTGAATAATATTAGACCAAAGAAACTAGTATTATAAAGCTAAGGTACATGAACCCTAAGATAAATATTATAAACACTAAAATAAACATGGTTGGCCATGGTTGATTTTCATATTGAGCCAATCCTTGTCACAATCTGACGTTGGACCATGCTTGACCATGATTTATTTTCAAAAGGAGAGAATCTTTCTCACAATGTGACATTGGACCCTAGTTTACCATGGTTTACCATGATTGACAATGGTTCATGATGGTTGATTTTCATATTGGGACAATTTGTGTCATAATGTAACGTTGGACCAATGTTAACCATTGTCATCACAATGTGATGTTGGTAAATAGGGACTAACATTATAAACGCAAGGTATATAAACACTAAGATAAATATTGTAAACACTAAATGAAACATGGTTGACCATCTTTGACCATGGTTACTATGATTGACCATGGTTGATCATGATTGATATTATAAACCCAAGGGATTGTTATTCTAAACCCAAGGGATTAATATTGAAACCCCAAGGGATTATGAACCCAAAGGAATATTATTAAAACCAAGGGACTAATATTATAAAAACAAGGTATATAAACCCTAAGATAAATACTATAAACACTAAAATAAACATGGTGGCCCATGGTTGATTTTCATATAGAGAAATCCTTGTCTCAATACGGCAGTGCACCATGGTTGACCATGCTTAACCATGGTTGATTTTCACATTAAGACAATATTCATCACAATGCGACATTCGACCATGGTTGAGCATGATTGACCATGGATGACCATGTTTGACTTTATAAAACATTGTTGATCATTCTTGACAAAGGTTGACCTTGATTGACATTGCTAACCATAATTATCATATTGATGGAATCATTTTCATAACGTGAGGTTAGACCATGGTTGAGATAATGATTGATTTTCATATTGAAACAATCAGTTACACAATGCGACGTTGGCCAACGGTTGACTTTGATTAACCCTGGCTGACCACAATTGATTTTATAAAACATGGTTGACCCTCTTCGAGTAATATCCTAAAGGGAATAATATTATAAAACAAGGGTATATAAACTCTAAGATAAATATTATAAACATTAAACTAAACATGATTGACCATCGATGATTTTCATATAGAGATAGTTCTGGTCACAATGTGACGTTTTACCATGGTTTACCGTGCTTGACCATGATTGATTTTCAAATCGAGAGAATCTTTCTCATAATGCGACATTGGACCCTGGTTGACCATGATTGATGATGGTTCATGATGGTTTACATTCATATTTACACAATATGTGTCAAAATGTGACGTTAGACCAAGGTTGACCATGGTTGTCACAATGTGACATTGGACCATGAGACAATGTGATCATGGTTATTGACCATGGTTGATTTTCATATTGGGACAATCTTTGTCTAAATGCGAAATTTGACCATGGTTGACCATGATTGATATTATAAACCTAAAGGATTGCTATTATAAACCTAAGGGAATAATAAACCCAATGGATTAATACTAAAACCCAAGGTATATAAACCCTAACATAAATATTGTAAACACTAAAATAAACATGGTTTACCATGGTTGATTTTTATATAGAGACAATCCTTGTCACAATGCAATGTTGGACCACAGTTGACCATGCTTAACCATGGTTGATTTTCATATCAAGACAATTTCTATTATTATTATATTAATGCTAATATAATAATAATAAAAATTATAATATGAATTCTATTTTTTCTAATTATTGTATGTAATTTTTAATAATAAATTATGAAAATATTAGTTTTAATAATATATTAATGTTAATGTAATAATACTAATAATTATAATATTAATTCTTTTTTTTTTAATTCTTATATTTATGTTTTATTAATAAATTTAATTCTTAAAATTATGAGTGAATTTTGATTACATTTACCAATGTGGTTGTCAACATGATTGGTTCATATACACGTATTAGCATATACCAACCACATTTATTAAAATAAATGTGGTTGTGCTAGTACAGTATATTATAATATTAACATTAATATTATTAGATTAATATTAGATTTAACCAGTTGGATTGAAAATTTGAGGAAAAGTTTAGATGTCAAGATATTTGATCCCTTTTAGAAATATGATAAATCTAGAGTTATATGGCCCTAGTGTATATTCATAACTCTTTTTTTTGCTAAAGCAAGAAACGGACCTTCTATTTCATGTATGTAAGAAATTTACAATATATACAAACATTCACCACCCTCTGTGGACTAGGGCCACCCAGAACATTGCCTTACAAAGAAGGACACTCCAAACGCTTTTAGATTCTTACAAAAAAGGGGAAATGGGAATATTAGGGCACATGAGCCAACCACAAAAACCCGCGAAAACTCCCCGTTGGCTAGTCTCTTTGAACGCCTCCGTACAAAATTCTCTTTTGATCTGACGGTGGAAATGCAAAATGCTTCTGAAAGAAGCAAGGTATTTAACCTGCCATGCCACGAAACTACTCGATCCATCCTAACCGTCGGATGGGTTTGAAGAAATGGACAGTTGTGCTTGATATCGCACCGCCGGATGTTATCGACCTTTAAGGCACGATGGGGGTGGTTTTCGAATCTGACCATCCACCACGTGTCACGCTTTCTATGGTATCGCTGCCCATGCTCTAAAACCACTTTCTGTTGGAAAGCGGTGTGATCTCCTGAAAACCACTCAAGCTGCTGAGTATTCAGCCGACCATAGAAATTAGGATGTAGAAGCCCCCATCTCCAGTGCCGACGAATATTCCCTAAATATTTTTCTTGTATTGAGGAAAACTTTTACCTAACACAGGGGATTATAGAAGGAGAGATAATCCAATCTGCCATAATTAACCAGGGCCATCCTTTTACCTTTTTGACCCAAAAGAGAGAAACTAGCCAAGATGTGATCATTGAGACCTCTCTTTTTGGGTTTTATTCCAGAACGCTTCCTTATTCTTTTCCGCCAGGTTGTGACTCCGAGCTTTTAAAATGCTTTGTGGTAGAGCTTGCCAACCCGTTGGAGTTCTGTTATCCTTGCACCTAACCCCTTGGTTGGCCAAGAAACCCGCCAGTTTGTTGGCCTCTCTGTGCACATGATTAAACCTGACAGAGTTAAGCCCTTGAAGGTGACCCTGAACTCTTTGGAAAACTTGGATCGATTTCCAGTGTTGTGAGACTTTCTCTGGCTCTGAGCCACATTAAATTCTTTTTACCAAGTTGATAACTAACTCAGGGTCGACTTCAATGATTACATTGTGACAATCCTATTGCTTCAAAATTTCCAGGCCTTGCTCCATTGCTATTAATTCTACCATGTTATTAGTAGCTCTTCCTCAATGACAGTGGAAAAGGGAGAGGATGTTACCTACTTCATCCCTCAGAACTCCCCCATATCCTGCTTTACCAGGGTTACCCTTTGAGGCCCCATCAACATTGTATTTCAAAAAGCCTCTTGGGGGAGGTTGCCAGTACTCCTTTTCAGCATCCTTTTTGTTAGCTGATTTGTTCTGGTATGGTAAGATGATCTCCTGCAATCCTAACAGCCTGAGAGTTCGAAGTTCAGTACCTGAGGGAGGAATTTTGGGAAAATTCCTGATTAAAGAGCTGACTGTTTCCCTGATCTGCTTTAAGATCTGCTCAAACAGGCTAAGAGCATGTCTCTTTTCCTCTTTGAAGATTCTCTTGTTTCTTTCTTTCCAAATATTCCAAATAATAAAACTTGGCATGAGAGCCCAAGCAAGGTTGAGAACTTCATTATCCGAAAAGTGTCTCCTCCATCTGATAAGGGTGTTAGTAATACTCTCTTTATCCCTGTCCGACTATTGAAAGATGTTGGCAAAAGCATCCCACAGCCTGGAAGTGTAATTACAGTTGTTGAGAAGGTGTTCCATAGTTTCCTCTTGGGCTTCACAGAGCTTGCAGATGGAAGGACCTAACATGCCCCTCTTTCTAATGTTGTCCCAGGTCAAGATTTTCCTGTGATGAACCAACCACATGAAGAGTTTTATTTTCATCCACCCTTGGTGTCTCCAAAGGTGCAGCCAGGTTTGGTTTGGAGCCTGGGAAACCAGCTCTAGGAGAATATTTTTTGCTTCCTTGATATTGAAGATGCCTTCACTGTTGTTTCCCCATCTGAGTTGGTCCCGCCCCACAGAAACTGAGATCATCCTTTGATACAACTTTTTCCCAAGAGCCTCTGCCTTTGTTGTCAACATTTCATCATTCCTGCACTCTATATTCTTCCATTTCCTCCATTTTTCATTGTTGTGGGTGTTATCCCAAAAATCTTTCACTCTTTTTAAACCTTGGGTGTCAGTTTCATGTTTTAGGTTCAAAAACTCCTCTTCTAGCAGTCTTGGTTCTTGTTGCCATTTGTCCTCCCAGAAAAGAGCCAGGTCTCCTTCTCTAATTTCCCAAAAACTATTTCTTTGAACTAAACCTCTGTTCGCCCAGGCTTTGTTCCAGATAGCTGAGCCTTTTATGTTTCCAGACATTCTTATGAGGTCAGTGTAATGCCACGAGCTGGCATATTTTTCTTTCCATATGTTTGCCCATTGTGCCTTAGGATTTGTCACCCAGTGCCACCAAAGTTTGGCTCCTAACACTTTACTTAGGATCTCTTGGTCATCTAAGCCTAAGCCCCCATGATTCTTGGGTTTACAAATCTTTTCCCAAGAGACCAAGGCCCATTTTTTCCTGGTTTCCTCCCTGCCCCAGAGGAAGTCTCTCTGTATGTTTCTGAATTTTTGCAAGACTCCTATGGGGGCTGGTAATGCTGAAAGCACGAAAATTGGAATTGATTGGAGCACAACCTTTGTCAGCACTAGTCTGCCTGCCAGATTTAGCGATCTGCTCATCCATTTTCTAACTTTATCCTGCATTTTGGTGATCAAGGGTTCCCAAATGCTCTTGTGCAGAGGTTTCGCAGTTAAAGGAACTCCTAAGTACTTGGAAGGGAGGGAATCCCTTTGAAAGCCTAAAATTCTGGAGATGTTTCTCTGAATAGAAATATTGGTATTAAAGAAAAAAAAATTGGATTTGGAGAGGTTGACTTCCATACCTGAGGCCATGGCAAAGTCATTCAGAATTTGTTTGAATGCCCGAGCCTCTTTGACAGTGGGGATACCTTGTAACATGGTGTCATCTACAAATTGTTGATGAGTTAAGGCCTGACCGTTCTCCTTCAGAGTGAGACCTTGAATTCTACCCATTACTCTGGCATGCTTGATAGCCCGTCCGAGGCCTTCCATCATGAGAATGAAGAGAAAGGGAGAGAGCGGGTCCCCCTACCTCAGCCCTCTGGAAGGAATAAAAATCTCAGAAGGAGAGCCATTGACCAAAATTGAAAAGCTGGAAGAGGTGACTAGGGCCATTATCCATCCTACCCAGATGTGATCAAAACCAAAAGCCTTAAGTGTATTCCTGATATAGGTCCAGTTCACCTTGTCATAGGCTTTTTCTATGTCTAGTTGCAAGATCATACTAGATTTCCTTGTATTGGTTAAAGAGTGAACCACTTCATGCGCTTGAATAATGTTATCCAGAATTTGTCTACCTTCTACATACCCTGATTGCTCCCCCGATATCAGAAAGGGGAGAAGAGGTTTTAGTCTGTTGGCTACCACCTTGGAAATAATTTTGTAGACCACATTGCAAAGTGCTATGGGTCTGTACCTATCTGGTGTCTGAGCATTATCCTGTTTAGGAATCAAAGAGATGAAGGAGGTATTGAGCACTCGTAAGATGGTTTTGTTCCTTCTAGAGTCTTCCACCACCTTCAAAATGTCCTCTTTTACAACATTCCAGCAGGCTTTAAAGAAGTCTACATTAAAACCATCCAGGCCTGGTGCTTTGCCATTCTGCATGTCTTTAAGAACCTCACTGACCTCTTCTTCTATCACTGGTCTATTGAGATTGAAATTATCCTCTCTAGTCACTAGCTTAGGTATATGCTTAGTGACGTCCTTGATGGAATGTTCTCTATCAGTATTGTTTTCCTGGGCTATTTCACAGAAGTGTTGAACCAACTCGGCCTCTATTTCTTCATGGGATTGAAGAAGTTGTCCGTCCTTCTTTTTTAGTGAAGATATTCTGTTGTGTGCTCTATTCGCCATGGTGGAATTGTGAAAAAATCTAGTGTTACGCTCCCCTTCTTTGAGCCATTGAACTCTAGACTTTTGTCTCCAAAAAATCTCCTCTCATTTACACTAGTTTTCCCAATCTTGATGATATTTCTCTACTAGCTCCTTCTTATCTTTATCAAAACCTTCTGAGATCATAGCTTGGTTGAGAACCTGCATTTTAATTTCCACCAGTTTCTTTTTTGCAAAAATGTTGCCAAAATTCTTCTTATTCCATTCTTTGAGCCTTATTTTTATGTGCTTTAATCTTTTATGAAGCATGAACATTCTAGTTCCCTGAATTTGTAGATCTTCTGCCCACCATTTCCCAATATTACTAATGAAGTTTGGGTGTGAAAGCCAAATATTCTCAAATCTGAAAGGTCTATTCCGGGGGGTGCCTATACCCTGGATCTCCATTTGAATTGGCCAGTGATCTGAACCTCCCACTGGAAGAACACTAGTTGTTATTTCCTTATCTAAAAGCATGAGATTCTCAGAGATAATGAATCTATCCAATCTGGAAGCTACCTGAGACTCTCCTCCTCGCTTGTTGTTCAAGGTGAAGAGGCCATTACATGTATCCACATCCACTAGTTTCATGTTATCTGAAAAGATCTGAAAGGCTAAGGAGTCTTTACTGAGGGCTCTGGTGCCCCCTTTTTTTTTTTCTGAAAGTGATTTTATCATATTAAAATCTCCTCCCATAATCCAGGGTATTCCGGCGTGTCTTTCCCTGAGATACATTAGGGATTTTGTAAACTTGAGTTTGTCATCTATTCTTTGAGGGCCATACACATTCGTGACTAGATAGGTACTCCTGTCACCAACAGGCTGTATCACTACTGATAAATAATTCTGTGCAGCTTCGACATCAATTACATCCATTCTTTGGGGATTCTAGAGCGTGAGAATACCTCCTGCTGTATTCTCTGCTTTAACTTCTAGATATTCATATTTATTGAGCCACTTGCTATGAAGTTGTCTTAACCTTTGAATGGAACATTTTGTTTCCTGGATAAAAATTATATCTGGAGCAGCCTGTTTCATTCTATTATTTAGCAATCTCTACTTTCTTTTACTGCCTAGACCTCTAATATTCCAAGAAATGAACTTCATCATTAAATATTTGTGAAGGAGTAGCTGGTGAGATCTTTCATCTTACCTGAATCTATCATGAGCTTTCCGCATTCCATCAATAGTTCATTTTTCTTTTTTCTGCCTCTCTTTTTTCCTGGGTTTTTGGGTGCTAATCCCGGAGTAGATTTTATTGTCTTCACTCCTTCATTGCTCATCCTGTTCCTCTTTTTTTCTTTCTCCGGACCCTTTTCCTGAGTTTTCCATAAATACAGTTGTTGTATTCTATTGAGCTCTTCCTGGGGTAACGATTCCACCCCTCCAGATGTTCCTTGAATTAAAAACCCTTCCAGATCTAGGTTTTCTCTTTCTAGAATCTCCTGCAGTTTTGTCTCCTCCAGATCCATTTCACTCTGTGTCATTTCTTGATCCATCTCTGGTTCTGTATCACTCGTCATTATTCCTTTCTGCTTATCATTTTCCTGAGTTTGCTCACAGTTACCTTCCTTCTCCTTCTCCCTCGTACTTCCTTCCCTTGCTTGATTTTCTACTGCTTTTTCTTCCTCCTCTTCCAATACTTGGAACCAATTCTACCTACTTTGATATCCATCCCTTTGTTGCAGCTTTGGCCCTATTTTTCTGCCTTTTCCTTTATGGACCACCTTGTGAAAGCTATCCTGGTCTTTCATTGTGTTAGTTTTACTAATATTCTCCGCTTTGCTAAGAGGGCAGTCTCTGAGAAGATGCCCATGTTCATGACATTTATGACACCTGAACGGAATATGTTCATAGTCCACCGTTTGAATCCATTCTTCATCAAAAACTTCCAGTATTACCTCATCCGGAAGAGCTCCTGATAAATCCATCTCCACACAAATCCTAGCAAAAGAAGTATATTTTCCTCTTCTAGTAGCTTCTGAGGTCTTGATAAATCTACCTAACTTGTTGCCTATGGCAGTTAACGATTCAGGTTGCCAATAATCAAGAGGTAAGGAATAGAGTCTTACCCAAACCAGGACCGAGGTGAAATTTTCCCTCTCCGGGACAAAGTTCATCTTCCATGGCCTCATATAGAGACCTGCTACTGCATAGAAGTAGGGCCCTCCTTCAAACACTTTGTCTTTATCCTCGATATTTGTGAACACCACTGTAAAGAAACCCTTTGACCCAAGGTGTAGATCTATGCTTCCTTTGGGTTTCCAGTGGTACTTGATCCAAGTCTGTAAGGCTTTTTCAGTGGGCCAGAGTCCCATGAATTTGCAAATGATTGCATAGGTTTGCATGTGCTCCTTGTGCGCTTGCAGCGCAGGATCATTTAAAATAACTCTGGGTGTTATTTCAGCTTTGGGTTTACAAGGCCCCTTTTGTTTTTTCTCTTTTGTTTCCTATTTTTTTTTGTCCTCTTCCTCCTTGTTTCTAGTGCTGCTGTTCTCCCTTATTTTGTTCTCCACCTCTTCCTTTTCCATATTGCTCCTTTCTTCTTCCACTATTTCTCTGACTTTTTCTGGGGGCTTTTTGCCCTTGTTGGCCACGACCTCCTTGAAGGAGGGAGACGAGCTCCCTCCTCTGCCTCTGTCCATGGATGGAGAATCTCGCAGCCCGCCGAAACCCTGGTAGCTCTTTTTTCCTTAGCGCCCCTCTCCGCTCCTAGATCTGAAATATTTTCTTCTGATTTGACCATATATTCATAACTCTATCTCGATACCTTAGGGAGAATTGTTCCTCTATGTGGTTCTAAAATCATCATTTTCTACATTAGTGTGCATTAGCGTTTTGATTGTTGAATTGATTGAAACCATAGTCGTTGTAACATCCATGATAGAGTTGAAATCAACCATCAATATGATAGGGAATGTGTGAGTGTACATAAACTAACAATGCAACATGTTCAGTAATAGGGGTGAGTAATTGCATTCAAACCCAACATTGTGTAACATCTATAATATCACTGAGTCATCACTTTAGACTATGAAATTGCCTCCAACATTTTTGAAAGAATGTGTACGACACATGTGATGAACCTAATTACCCTTAGAGTTTTTCTTTTTTTCTTTTATACTGTTCGCAACTTTGGTGAATTCTTATAATAGAGGGAGAGGTTAATTTGTTGTTAATATACTTGGTTACCTAATTGCTTTCCATATACTTGCTAATGGCTCTCCTTACCTAGTCCCTATACTATGCACCCCACAACCACTTAGGCCCTCCACGCTTCCTCCTTGATTCTGATTTAATATGGCATATCGACTTGGCTTAACAAAGTCGTATTTCATAAAATATAACTTGTGATGTAGTTTTCATTCTTTTGTGTGTTAATAACTTATGGTTTTGTCTCTGTGAAATACTTAATTTCCCAATCGATCTCATATTATGGCACACCCTCATTAAATTCCCATCGTCATCCCCCTTACTACAGTTGTTAACTCCATTACAGCCTTCACCATTCAGAGAATTCCAGCCCACCCCAGCCATGTGACCTCATTCTCGCTTGGTCTACTGTAGGCGACCTTGTCCTTATCTCTGTGATGAGACTCCAATGGCTGGGATTTTGGGGTTTTCAATAAATGATGGTGCCTCCAGCATTTCAAACCCCAAATTTTCATTCCAGGGTTTTGACCTCACCATGCTTGGCATTCTTCAATTGTTTATCGAGGTTATGTTTCATACTATTTATGCCAAACTATTCTCTTCATGTGCTTTGACAATGGAGGTGGTTTCTTGGATTTTGGGCTAGCGCCTTTGTTGCCTTGTTAGAGTTGAGACCCTGGATCTATAAGGGATTTACCTCTCTTGGTATGGAACCATTAACCCATATTGCATGGACACGGTGGTTTTTGTTGGTTCAGTTAGCAATATATCATTTATTTGTTGTTCATTTTTTATTTACATTAAGAAGAATTTCCCTTTATGCGAGAACTGAGTACTTCCTATTCTTGTAGAGCCTAGGTGAGATTACACTAGAGAGACAAGTGGATACACAGGAACGGTGCTCACCCTCCTCCTTTAAGAGACTATGTTGGGTTTGTGTTTTGCGTTATCTCCAAATTGTAACAATTTCCATAATTACTACTATGTTCTTCCTCGGTACCTCACTTAGTCTACCTAATTCACTATCAAGGTTCCTTCAACACCGGTGCATAACAGTT
Source organism: Pinus tabuliformis (assembly GCA_031772625.1). NCBI lineage: Eukaryota > Viridiplantae > Streptophyta > Pinopsida > Pinales > Pinaceae > Pinus > Pinus tabuliformis. The sequence continues at coordinate 1,441,364,324 of CM062818.1, read as the reverse complement.
CTACTTTCAGACAAGGTATGGCTATCTGGTTTTGTTTTTCTTAGATTTTCTAGTACTCATTGAGGCTAGCTATATGATTTCTTAATTTAATTGTTGAAGCCACTGTTCTAATTTCTCTTTTACTGGTTATGTAATTGCAGGTACTCGCCAATGTCTTTCCATGTACCTGTGATGTTCATTTAGTTTTTAGTCATGCCAATTTAGGGTTCATCATTCCTCCAGGTTGGTTCTGGTTTTGAAACCCCCCCTCCTTTGTGGGTACTACACTGCAAGAGGAACTTCCCAGTTAATGCTTTTAATGGGCATGTCAAGTCCATTACACTGCCATATGTTTCTAATTACGTTATATCCTGGATGTGCACCTGAGTATTGAATGGAAAAGGTCTTTGTCATGTTTATGTTTTTACTCTTTATCCAAAGGTGGCATTACTGGGCTTTTGTCACCCAAGTTCCATCTGCAGACACTATGCCCTCTTTTTCCCTACTTCGTGACATAATTTCTTTTTGTGTAAAACTACTTCATTTGTACTTAATGAAGTACTTCGTGAATTAATTAAGCACGTTCAAGTAAAATTACTAGATTTGATTTTCCCCTTCCCATTGTACATCTTGGAGGTGACATGCAGGACTTCGCTTGCATTTAGCTATGAAAGACTTCCTAGATATTCTTCAACCATTCCCCACCGAGGTCTTCAAAACAAGTGGAAGTTAATTGTTGATAAAAATGGCAATGATTGTATTAATGAAAATAAAACCCACTGGTCAGCTTTACAAAAGAGAGTCTGAACCAGAAGAGTCTGGCTCTACAGAATGCTCTCCATTGTTCATCAAAATTACACATTAAATAGAATACATAGTTTTAGGGAAGTTAGAACAACATCCTAAGAAATAGAAACTAATTCCTATCCTGAGGCTATGTGAACCAACTCTTCCTATTCTAGTATATTCTCCATTATCTTCAACACTCCCCCTTAATAAAGAATGGGTTCACATATATGCCTAACATCTCCCTAAACATTTGAAATTTTAATTTTCAAAGAGGCTTAGTGAAAATGTTCGCATCATTATCACATGTATTACAATATTCCAGATGAATTTCTTTAGATTGCACTTTCTCCCTGACAAAATGGAATTGAGTATCAGTATGTTTAGTGTTTTTTTGAAACACTAGATTGTTGGCCAGCTTGATTGAACTTTGATTGTCATATCTGATTGTTGTTGTGACTGTATGTTCTTCCACAACATCCTATAGAAGTCTCCACAACCAAACTGCCTTGAACGTTGCTGCACACATGGCTTGATACTCTGCTTCTGTTGAGGACAAGGAGACTGTGTTCTGCTTCTTGTTGCTCCATGTGATCACCCCGAATCCAAGATTGAATGCATAACCTGTTATACATCTGTGATCATCTACATTTCCTGCCCAATCTAAATCTGCAAATCTTGCCAGTCCAACATCAGAAGAGTCAGTGTAAATAATTCCATAATCTAAAGTACCTTGTAGATACCTCAAAACATTATTTGTTGCATTCCAATGGCTTTCAAGTGGCTTAGATGTAAATTGGCTTAACACGCTGATTGCATAAGCCAAAGCAGGTCTAGTGGTGGTTAGGTAGATTAAACTCCCAACCAACTATCTGTAAAGTGTTTCATCCATCACTTTTGAGCCATCCTCACACTGCAATTTGATGTTCTGCTACAATGGTACCGATGTAGACTTGCACTGATCCATTCTAAAGTTGTCTAACAGGCCTTTCACATACTTTTCTTGAGACAAAAATGTTTGACTTGAATCTCTCGAGATCTTGAGAGCTAAACAGTATCTAAGTTCACCAAGATGTTTCATCTCAAACATCTGTGGCATCTATTGCTTGATTTCATCAATTAGATATATAACATGACCTGTAATTATCAAATCATCTACATATATTGTAATTAGCACTACGCACCCTTGTTCATCTTTCATGGTGTAAAGATTAGGGTCATTCTTACTTCTATTGTAGCCAGCTTGTAGAAAAAATTAATCAATTTTCTCATACCACGACCTGGGAGCTTGTTTTAGTCTATAGAATGCTTTCTTCCACCTACAAACTAAATTTTCTTTTCCCTTCTGGACAAACCCTTCCGGTTGCTCTAAATAAACCTCTTCTTTCAGTTCTCCATTCAGAAATGTAGACTTTACATCTAGTTGGTGCATTATCCAATGTTTCTTAGTAGCTAAAGCAATTAACATTTTGAAAGTGTTCAATTTAGCTACAGCGGTGGAGGTTTCCTCATAATCTATCTGTTCTTTTTGTGTGTACCCCTTTGCAACCAATCTAGCTTTCAGTTTTTCTATAGTTCCATCTGCATTAATTTTCGGTTTATATAACCATTTGCAACCTATGACCCATTTTCCTCTAGGGAGGTCTACCAATTCCAAAGTATTGTTTCTGATTATTGAATCATATTCTTATTCCATGGCTATTTTCCATTCATTACTTTCATTTGCTTCTTTATAGCTAGATAGTTCAACAACATTCATCATACTAGTTATAAATGCATTTTCTCTATATCTTGTAGGAATTTGAGCTTTCCTACTTGATCTCCTGAGTGGTGGGGTGGTTATTTCTTATTGGTGCTACTGCTGTTGCTATTGGTGCTACTGCTGTTGCTATTGTTGTTGTTGTTGTTACTGCTGTTGTTGATCCTCTGCCTTTGTTTGCTGCTAAATTTGATTGTTCTCTTCATCCTCTTCTTCAAAGTACAGAATGTTCCATCCATCATAGTGCTCATCAGTTTCTTTACTATCCTGCTCATCGAATTTAACATCTCTACTAATAAAGATGTTGTAAATAGAGGGATTAATTAATCTATAAGCTTTATATGATGAACAATACCCTATAAAAGTGCATCTGATGGCTTTTGAGTCTAATCTCTTTCTATCTTCCTTGGGTATGTGGGGAAATGCTTTACATCCAAATATTCTTAAGTGTTTTACTGCAGGACTATATCCATACAAAGCTTCAAAAGGAGTTTTAAACTCAAGACTTCTTGTAGGACTCCTATTTTTAAAATAAACCGCAGTATTCACTACTTCAGCCAAAAAACCATTTGAAAGATTCTTACCTTTCAGCATACTTCTCGCACATTCCACTAGAGTTTTATTCTTCCTTTCTGTTACTCCATTCTGTTGTGGAGTATGGGGTACTATAAACTGCTACAAAATTCCATGATCTTTACAGTATCTGATCAGCTCATCTTTCCTATATTCTCCCCCTTGATCAAAATGAAGAATTTTTATCTGTTTCCCCATTTGTCTTTCAATCATGTTTTTAAACTACTTAAAGTATTCGAATGTATGACTCTTCTTACTTAAGAAATACACCGAAGAAAACTTCGTACAGTAATCAATAAATAGTAGGAAATACATTGCACCTCCTAATGATTTTGTCTACATGGGACCAGAAAGTTCTATGTGCACTTAACTCCAGTACATCCCTCTGTTTCTTTTCTACTCTAACAGGGAATTCTTCTCTATGCATTTTTCCTAAAGTACAAGCATTGCAATCATTATGTACTTGCTTTAGCATAGGAAGATCTCTTACCATTTCTTTCCTCTGTAGTAACAGCAAATCATTGTAATTGATGTGGCCGAATCTCTGGTGCCAAAGCTCTTCTGTAGTCAGGCTCACTGCTATCAATGCTCGAACCGGTCTAGGTCTCACATCCAACTTGTACAGTCCTCCTGTTTGGATTCCTGTAGCAATTTTCTTCATTCCATCTAGCAGATCCTTAATGTAACAATTGGATTTTAAAAATTCAACTTTCAGATCTTGTTCTCTAATCATTGATATAGAAATCAAGTTCTTTGTTATGCCAGGCACATACATTACATTTTAAATTTGTTTAATATTACCATCAGGTAGAATGACAGAAAATTTCCCACATCCTTTGATTTGATGACTTCTGTCATCACCTAGGTAAATTTGTGTGCCTTCGTTGATCTCTTTAAAATCCTCCAGCTAGTGCTTTTTGCTTGTCATGTGTGTTAACACTCCTGAATCTACATACCAGATGTCTGCATCAACATTTTCCTCACAATCTGCCATGAACAACCTTAAATTCTGCACCTGATCACTGTTCCCGAGATGACTTGCATGTCTCTTTACCTTTTGTTGTTCTTCATGATACATCTTTTTCCTACATTCTCTAGCAATATGACCCAATTTTCTGCAATAAAAAAATTTAGCTTCAGAGATGTTTTTATTCAGATGCATACCATGGGTCATATTTGGCCGCTTCTGTGAATTTGCTTCGTTTTTTTTGTTGTGTACCTCCTTTTCCTTTGTAGAAGTTCTTCTTCACCAATAATACAAGATCGACACTCTGGGGCTTCAGATTTGATCTCCTCTCTTCTTCCTGCATCAGTATACCTGTCAGCTCTTCAAAATGCGGGATCTTTTCTCTGGCATTGATCCCAATGATGAACATCTGATAATCATCAATGACACCATTCATTGTAATGGTCACAAGATTTGTATCATCCATTGTATGACCAATATCTGATAATTTGGTTCTCAGATCCTTGATCCTTGCTATGAATGAAGCAATCATTTCATTCTCCTCCATCTTCATGGACATAATCTTACTTTTGAGAAACAGAAGACGATTTTAATTTCTAATCTCATACATTTCCTTCAGAATTCCCCAGATCTCATTAGCTGACTTACCTTCTTTGATGTGTGATATAATGTAGTCTTTCACTAACATCTTTAGCATTTTCCTTGCTCTTCTTTCTCGTTTCTCCCAATCTGGGACCAATGTTGATCCAGCTGTGGGCCTCGGCTCATCCCCATTCACAATCTGCCAAGCACTCTGGACTTCTAGCAGAGTCTGCATCTTAAACTTCCAATTTTCATAATTGGAACCATCGAGCTTGTTATGCTCGTTCATGCATGCTTCAAAAATATTGTTATTCATCTTGGTGATTTAAAAAGAAAAAAATCGACAGGTAAAAGGTGTTAAATTTACCCCAAATCTATGACAGAGACAAATCATTGTTGTTTGCTCTCGCAACGCATGTGCAGATCTCAGTGGCTTTCTTCTCAGCCTCCAGACAACCTCCTGTTGTACGCTACAACTTTGTTCTTTGCTCCTCCACTCAACTTCTCTGACAACTACAACCTTTTTCTTGGCTCCCTTTGCGATTTCTTTGATTTACACGATCGTCACAGATATATGCCCAATATTCAAGACAGTTGTAGAAATACACCAATTTTCTGAGACTAGTCGTAGATATACGCCCAATATCTAAGACGGTCGCAGAAATACACCAATTTTATGAGACCATCGCAGCTGTACACTGGAAAACTATGAGGATCGAAAAATAAGAAGTTCGAGAAGTGTAACAGTGTTATCATCGTGGCTCTCCACTCAAAACCTGTGACGATTTCAGTTCAAAGAACCACCCACCAACCAGCGTACAGGTTCCTCAACCCTGACGCTCTAATACCATGATAAAAAAGGCAATGTCTATATTAATGAAAATAAAACCCACTGGTCAGCTCTACGAAAGAGAGTCTGAACCAGGAGAGTATGGCTCTGCAGAACGCTCTCCATTGTTCATCAACATTAAACATTAAATGGAATACATGGTTTTAGGGAAGTTATAACATCATCCTAAGAAATAAAAACTAATTCCTATCCTGAGGCTACATAAACCAACTCTACATATTCTAGGATATTCTCCATTATCTTCAACAATTGTTAACTCCCTTGCAGAAGGTACTATAGTGTTTCTGATGAGCTTGTAACTTTGCATACTTTTACATAGGCCTGCTATTGTTGCAAATCTCAAAATCCCACTAACTCCAACATGTTAATATTGCATTACCATCAAAGGCTACTCGTACAACAATTTATTCATTTAAGTATACATTTTTTTGCACAAAAGTCTCTTTTTCATACTAGGCGTGCATGCATGAAAGCGTATATACTATCATCCCATTAATTTTTTTTCTCATTTACTTCTAAGGTAAAATACATATCTTAATAAAAGTTTAATACAATTTAATTTCATATCAGAAAGCTGCTAAAATCAGTTAGTACATTACCAATAAAATCCAAGATCTACATCAAATCTAAATACATTCATACAAAGAAACTACAGGATATTTGTAGCTATATTTCTTAAAAACCCAAATAAATACTGGAGCCACAAGCATGCATAATCTCCTACGAACTCATCTAGTCTAAATGCATCTATATTTCGTTTGTTAGATACCCATAATGAGAATGGAACCCAAGATATTCATGGTTATAAATTGAGCAGAAAATAATCACATCAACTTAATTACAGCAAAAAATTTTTATAAGAAAATGAATCCTCTTTTACCAAAAAATCAGTTTTCAAACAATCGTAATGGCTTGAAAAGAGCAACTTGCTACCGAACCATGAACCATCAACTCTGGTTCTCTCCTGAGTTGAGAACTCTTTCCCCCAGAATCAACAACCTTTGCTGTCCAAGTTAAGGCATTTTATGCCTCACTTCCCTGGCAGACATTCTATAATGGCGTCCTTTTTTTCATCAGTGCTCCCAATCCCCATAACCTAGGTTTTTTCTTTTTTATTTTGAAAAGGATTTGTTTTCATCCTTTAAATCCCGTATTTTATCACTATGATACTTATTCACCGATTCCAGTGTTGTTTCCCCCGCACTAAATGATTTTCCCAAAAATTTCTCTACTTATCTGGTAAATCACTTGATTTCACTCCAAAGATTTTTCTCTAAAATCATTTGGGAAAGTTTAATATTATTATTATTATTATTATTAATATATATATATATATATATATATATATATATATATATATATATATATATATATATATATATATATATATCCCTTTATTCAATTTATCCATCCTGAATTATGGATTAGGATAATGATCTCATTCATTCCTTTTTTCTTTCTTAATAAGTTCTTCAAATATCATATTTAATTATATTAAATTCAAATAATTACATTTTCATAGTTTTTCCCCACAAAGGAAATCTTGGCCATCATACCATTATTATCATTATTTCAACGACTAAATAAATTAACTATAATAGTTTCTAAAATAAAGGGACATTATAGCATACGTTGTACGACTAATACCATGGATTAATCAACATTGACCTTGATGTCTTGGTTGTCAGATTAAAAGATAATTTGGGCCACCCGTTCCTATTTCATACACTATATGTAATGATATATGTGCACCAAAAAATCTATGTAGAAGCTAATGCATAGAGCGACATGGCAGTGGAATATCTAGACAGGTTAGATGGTGTTTTGTTGGCTTTCTTCCACTTTGACAAAGGGTATGAGATTCTTGTTAAAGTGTTTTTCCATTCTTCTTTCTTTTCGTTTTAATTTATAGTCTATACTTTTTCAAACAATGTATTGCCAAGTTTGAAATGAATGAAGTAATTGGAAAGTAGGAAAACGCATTTTCATTAATTAAATAATGATACATGGTCTCTATTTTATTTTGTTTAAGAGAAATTTTCTCAGAACACATTCAACTAGTTAACCAGAAGTTAACCAAATTTCTCAATCCCATATCGATGGAGGAATTTTATATCTCACAGTAAATGGATTTAACAATTTTTAAATAATATATAAAAAAAATGAAATTCCTTTAATTAATCAGCAAACCAAAAATAAATGGGAATTAAATTCTCTAACATATCTTCTTAAATCTTTTAACTATTAATATTTCTCTGTAAATATTTTAAAAACTCATGGTATACAAACCATTATTTAAAGAACACACTGTTGATTTACAAAGAGAAAGGACATCAAAATCGGCCTTAGCTGAACATGTTCGTTCTTCCTCTCATTACATTTACATGGAAGAAGTCAAACTGGTTAGAAGAGAAGACCACTATCTTAAAAGGAAAATCAAAGAAGCCATTAAAATAGAAAAAAGAAAGAATAACTTGAACCGGGGCGATGGATTAAAACTAAGGAACACCTAGAAACCTTTAGTTGAAATCTTCAAAAATCAATAACTAACTCTTTATTGATTTACTAATTAATTAATTAATTAATTAATTTATCCCTTTAACTTATTAACTATTAATTAATTAATTAATCAAATAAATTATTTAATTAATTAAACAAATTAATTAATTAATTAAACAAATTAACAAATTAATAAATTAAGAAAATATAAATAAATAAATAAAGAATAATAAATAATTAAATAAATGAAAAACTAACAGGATAATGGCCAACCAAATTTCATATATCTTTTTATTTAAAAACATATATATATATATAGAGCTCATGGATAAATCATTAATATCTAGAGAATATCTATTGACGTGTCCCCTGATGATAGACTCCCTTGGTAGTCTGAAACATTGGGTTCACAAAACTCTATAACAGATTATTCCTTCTCTATCTATACCAAAATGTTATTACAAATAACCATACGTTAAAATGCATAGATAATTAACCATTACACTACTAAAATAATTATTGTTTAAATTCATTATCCATTCAACCATGACATCTTCATACCTCCCCTTGCATCGACAGTTTCATGAGCTTGTTCATCATGGAACATCTTTCCATAGAGTGCCACAATTTGATGACTCAACAATGCATCACTTCTTTTCACACTTAAATACCAATCTTTGTGCACATCATGCCAAGGTTTTCATGATTTATTTCTTGATTTGATGGTACAACAACACATCCATGAATTGTTGATGCATTCCATTTACCCGAACTTTAAAAACTTGCACACGTTCGACAGGTTTCAATGACTCTGATTATCTTTCAACGATCCCCTTCAATAGAGGTCTCCTTTCATGTCGTATCAATCTAACAATGAGCTATTAGGTACAGCAGTTTCGTTAGCCAACTCAACTGGAACACCGTCTCTTCGCCACTAACCTAACACGTTGGACAAACCATTCTAGCCTCCTTTCATATCCCTGCACTCTCCTGTGAGGTAGTGAGGTCCGAAACTTTTCTGATACCAAATTAGAAATCCAAACAAAAATATGTTTATTAATCAAATGATGATGCATATAAATACAAGGATGCTATTCTAAAATAGATAAAGCATGTAATCGCACCATCAATCAGAACCTCTCACATATCTTATTGAGAAAATATCTCCAAGGCTACTAAATCTAACAACTCTTAAATAATATAAAAAGAGACTCCTCTAATTAATGAGCACACTAAAGTTAAGTCAGATTTATGTTATCGAACCTACTTTCATATTCTTTGTGTCATTGTTAGTTATTGATCCAAGGGGATTATAACTTTCACATGGATCTGAAAAATATTCGAATATGTATAAAATCAGTCAACTTTATAATCTTTATCTAATTTTTTTTTTTTTATCAAATTATATATTATTTGAATATATTTTGAAAAATTAATATTTCATTTTTATTTATCAAATTTAAAATATCTCATTTTTTTATTTTTAAACTATATATGATTGGACTAAAATTCTCTTTCTTTGGTTTTTTTTTAATTATTAATATTATATAATTATTTAAAAGAGAAACTGATTTATTAATGCTTAGTAAAAATGTTTTTAAAATTATAATAAACAACACTTTTGGAAAGTGTAATGTCACAGTTGTTAGTTAATATCTCACAATGTTTAGCTGAAACAAAATCTTTATTTTAGCTAATCAACTTCGTGCAATATTCCAATCATAAATGTGGTCTCACAAGAAAACCATTTTAGGTTTCCTCATGCTTTACTACAATCCCCACCATATCACTAGGCCCTAAACAAGCATGGATGCCTCTGAATCTCTCCACCTACACCGTGAGTAATTTTCCTATCTCTTAGTATATATGTTTTACTGTATATCCCGACATTAACCAGTCGAGGATTCCTAGGCCCAATTGAGACTCCGCCCTCTGAGTTTTACCGTATATCCCGTGAGTGACCAGTGGAGGATTACAAGGGCACATACCTCTAGGATTTATTGTATATCTCACTATTCACTAGTCGAGGATTCCTAGCCCCACTGAGGTACACAAAATAGAGCTTTAGCACAATCCCACCTTCTCTGGTTCTGGGATTCCTAGGCCTTGTGTTCTTCTTCAGAGACCACCTCACTTAGTTTTGAAACCATCCAACAATCCAGCTTAACCAAATAAAAGAGAAGCCATCACATCATGGTGATATAGAAATGGAAAGGCAAGGCTGAAAATCATTGTCACACCTAGCATAATCCATGTCAATGACAACAAGAGAATGAAATACGCACATTCATACACCGTGCATGCAAAATCTAACAAGGAAATCACACATGCAAATCAATATCTACAAGTAATCCTATCTAGTCGCTTGATCCTGCTCTTCCTTGCTTGATCTTTTCTTCCCTTTGCCTTATTTTTCCTTCATTTTCTTTCCTTGATCTAATGTTAGAGTTTTCCGAGAATTCCCTAGGTGTCCAAGAGTGTGAGAGAGAGAATAGAGAGAGTGTACTCCAAAACTAAACTGACAAAATGTACCAACTGATCCTCAGAAACCTTTTTATTAATGAGGCCTCTATTTTCTTTAATTTTCCATTATTTTCCTTCATTTTCCTCCCCACATGCAACCTGTGACTTTTCACCTTCATTTTCTCCTAATTTCTATTATTCTTATAAATAAAATGTCAATGAATGTCTCATTCCTTTTCAAATCCTTTTCTATTTCCCTTGCCAATTTCCTTAGCCATAATAAACTAAATTATCACCCACACTAGGATGTTTTTCTTAACATTCAACTTGGGATACATGTCCGATGTCCCATAACTCTTATTACATGAAATTTTTACCAAGGTTTTTACAAAACACTCCCCCTAAGGGGAACACTTCCCTCGGTGTTTAATGACAACTACGACCAACAAGGCTGCAGAGAAGCAAAATATATTGCCCATGGAGATTTATAACTTATCTCAATGTAGTATTTACAATTATCAACCCGCTTAGAAGAAAAAAACATGACAACATAACAACATGAAAACCATAATGGCATGACACCCACACCACTTATTGGATCTTTATAACATATCATGGTGTTATTTACATCCATATACATATATACACAAATACCAAAATATCCCACCACAACATATTCCAAAAAAAATCCCTCAACCAACGAATAGAGAATGACACATAACTCACATCAAATCAAACATCTCTCATTTAGCTTCATCCGTCCCAAAGTGCTTCCACTAGACATTAACCTGTTTGATTGCTCGGTTCCAGAGCATGAGCATCTTTTTTTGCAATACACACTGAGGTTTTGGCTAGAATTCTCCATCTACCTCCACCTGCAATACATACCAATCAATCACATGATCAACATCTTTAACATACTTCTTAAGAAATGACACATCGAAAATATCATGGACTTTCACTCTCAAATGTAGTGCAAGTTGATAGGCTACTCATCCAATCATCTCAAGAATTTTGAAAGATCCACAATATCTCTTTCTCCTTTCCATAGCATAATCTAATGTGGGGATTTGAACCTCTAAATCTTGTAGTTTACATAGATCACAAATTTAATTATCTCCCAAAAGATTTAAATTTATAAGAAATATATATTAAAATATATATAAATTTATACTTAAATATTCACAATAATTATTCATTATAAATCTACTAAATTTAGATTATCTTAATCATTAAATTCAAAATCAAGCCCAAATAATCTGAACTTATAACTCAATACTTGCATTGATTATTTATTTCACATTCATCAAATTTGCGTTATTTTTATGGCAAACTTAAAGGATGGTCATCCAAATCATGTCATGTTTTCATTACAATAAGATATATATGATTGGAAACTTTTCCCTGTTAATTTAACCAACTTAGATCCATCTTAATCTGTCAAGTGTTGAGAGGGATCAAATGTCTCTATGGAGGTCTAAACATATTTCAGAAGAATACTATAGGAAACAAAATGGATTACAAATAATATGGGAAAACCATAAGTAGGAGTGCAAAAAGGTTATTTTTATTCAATTTTATTGTATTTTATTTTAACTAAGTCAAAAAGTTAAACATTACAACATCTCTATCATATTGGGTTGAAGAGCGCCACTTGGAATAGTCAAGCACTTTCAACTTAAAAAAGAAAAAAAAAATTGTGGAAAATTCTGAGCCAAATAAATACCTACTTTTCTTTATTAACTTAATCATTACACTTCAACCTTATTATAATGAAACAACATAGAAAATGTACTAGATAAATAGGTAGGTAATTTTCCTTATTAGTTTAATTAGCGACCTTAAATCTAATTGAAATGAAGGAAACATTGCAAGAAATGTTTCTGTGCAAGTACTTATATTGATTAATTTAATCAATAATTTTCAACCTAAGAACATATGAAAATGAGGGAACCGATGTCTCAATTCCCTTGTAGTTTCTCACATCGACACATCACTTTAGTTATAAATATATACCTTACTAAAAATTTATCATATTCTCAAGTTGTGGAGAAATCTTAACAATTAGAAAGGTTTGGTTTTCTACGCACCATGAAACCCTATAACCCTTTGTCTCATTTTCTTTTGTGTGTTTGATTGCAAAGTAAATTTGAAATTTCCAACATACTGAAAATTTATTGATGATGATGATGATGATGATGATGATGGTTAACGTCCACTGAGACCAAATAATTGTCTATCGGACCTAAAGAAACAACTTATCTATTTTGATTTAAGATTTTATTCCTATGCTCAAAAAGCTTGGAGAGAAGCCTCCCGAGCTCACTATAATTTTGACATTGTAAAAGGCTAGGAAGGTCAGTATTGTAACAAATATTGTGAAACTCAGATCTAATGTGGTTATACGCGGGGAACTCTAAGAGGAAGTGGTTTTCATCCTTGATGTTCCTATTCTCACATATATGGCAGATCCTTTCTGTCCATGGCATTTTAGGAACTGCCCAACGACCTGTTTCACTATGGATCTCATGAGAATTCGTTCTAATCTTTGCTATATTAATTTTCTTCTTTGAGCTAGTTAAAATAGAGAGATACTTTTGATCTTCTAGGGTGGGTTTGATGACCTTCTTATAATAACTTAATTTTCTTTTAGCCACTAAGTCTTTCTCGCACCACATTTTTTCTTTGAACTTAGAAGTAACAATATCTTTAATGTTATTTATGTTTTGCAATGCTTCATTTTCGTTGATCTCCCAATAGTTTAACCAGGCCCTTGTGTCTTTATGCCACCCTCGATTGAGCCTTAGGTGGTTTTGGCTAGAATTTAAAGCTAGCTTAGGAAGTCTATGATCGTCTATGTTACTGATTTTGTGCTTGTACAACAAAAACCTAAGCATAGCTAGGCTCTCAATAGGGGAAAGACCTACTTCTATAAGGAGAATAGGATAGGGTGTATTACTTTTAATTTTCAGGTTATAAGTTATAAAACACTTCTGGATTTGCTCAATCTTTCTCCATGATTCTCTGGAGATGCTGCAACCCCAAACCATGGAGGCAAAGGTAAGAATCATAATTGTATGATTTTTGACGAGCCAAGAAACTATTGGTAAAGATGTTGCAAAGGATATGGAAAGAAAATCACAATATAGTTAGAGAATGCATGGAAATTGTGAAGATTGAAAAACATACACGACCCTTATGAAGTAGAATCACACACATATGTAGTTAGTGTGAGAAAAAGATGCATACATAATCAAAACCATGGAAAATTGGATACCAAGGGCCATTACCATGGAAATTTCTCGTAGAATTGTGTCAGCAATGTCTATTTGATCCCGTCAAAAAACACTAACAACATTACCAAGGGATTTTCCTGAGGTATTAGCTAAGGAAAAATATATATAAGGAGATGGAGATCAAGGTGTTATGTGTGCAAGTGAATGGTTTGTTCATGTATGATTTCATATAGAACAAGTGTGCACCAATGAGCAAGGAGATGGCTCAAATCTGATAGATTTGAAAGTGCATTGAAGACTAATGAATATACTTGCTTAATCTATTTATGCTTGTGTAGCTAACAATCTCAAATATATTGCTATAGTGATGGTATGATTTTATTATATAGTAATACTTGACGATTGACAGTATGTGCACAAAAATTTGGCTTTGTCATGGGTTATGATTTGCAATGAAGAATTAGATTTAGTAATTTAAGACTGTTACGGAGGTCTGCTTATGGATAGTCGCGTACATATGTGGATATGCTTTGAAATAGTCGATATATATATATATATATATATATATATATATATATATATATATATATATATATATATATATATATATTATGAGATCATTTTTGTTTAGATTTTTGTTTGATTTGGGTTGCTTATGAATGTTTGGATGTCAATTAAATTTATGAAGTATGTATTATTTGTTGTTGTGTGTCAATGAAGTCTTGATAAGTTTGGTTGTTGATTAGTATATTGATTAGTTATAATGATGAAAAAGTGTGATTGGGTATGGTTCAATGATCTGTGATTGGTTCAATACTTAATTCAGTCATTCGTTCAGTGTTACAGTGACTCAATGAGTTAAATGGTTTAGTGTTAAGTAATTTGAGACAAGTATGCAAGTTGTATGTAGAGAAAGCACGTATGTAAGCAGGTTTCTTTTGGAATAATTGTGTATACATTTTGAAGTAAAGTTGACCAGGGTTTGCATTGACTGTGTTTATGAAAGAGTATTCAAGATTTTTTACTAAGGGGATCATAATTTATGACTTACTATATTGATGAGTGGTTGTGCATTTGTATGATTTGGTTATGGTGATTTACTATTAACTTAGTATTCGATGATCTTGGTTTATTCAGTGATTGGATGATTTAATTTAGTATTTGGTTTCAGGGTTGTTAATTGGTAATGAGCATAATGTTGGGTGTGGGTCCAGTGTGAAAATTTAATGAAAGGTGGCCTACATATTTTGATATGTATATGAGATAGGTGCATCTAGTGAAACATTTTGAAATATAGTCAAAAAGGGTTTGAGGGTTGGAGCTTTCATTGAGGGGGCAGGATCTCCCTTCTAGTACGAGCCGATAAACAAGATCAGGGGGTTGTAGCTCCATTCTAGTGGGTGTTGGATATTGAGTGGAGTTTGTATCCTCCTATAGGTGGGTGTCTGTGTGCTAGTAATATCGTGTGCCCATACAAAATGTAATGGAGTTTTTCTTTTTAATAAAAGAATAATAAAATACAACAACAGCGACAGTTTTCTCCCACATTGGGTTTTGACCTAAAATATTGGTGTTCTCATGTGTTCATGTGTTTCTTATGTGTTGATTATTTATACTATTCATTTATTGCATAATGAATAACTAAATAAACAATGATGCATTGTTTAGGTTAATTCACTTATGAAATTTATGAAAAATTAAGTAAACTGGATATACACGATTTTATTTCACTGGAGTCGCATACACACGTGAGTTGCATGAATGAAAGTAGCGTAAAAATTTATTAATGAGAAATTGGAAGTTAGAGTGAATTCAAAATATCTATTTACCCCCTCCCCCCCCAGTATTTTTCGTAACAATTTGGTATTAGAGCAGGTCCCTCAGAAGAAGCTTGAAATCTTAAAGGGAAATCTATCAAAATGATCAATCACGAGGGATCATATTCTAACAAGCCACCTTTGTTAAGTGGAACTAAATTTATGTTTTGGAAAGTTAGAATAAGATCATATTTGCAGGAACCAGGATATGATGTATGGGAAACTGTCGAAGATGGATATCAATGCCCAACATCTATTCCCACCGATGATGAAGGGAAGAAATGATATGAGAATAACGCAAAGGCTGTAAATTTTATCTTGGGAGGTTTGGTTGAATATGAGTTTGTGAAAGTCATGTTGTGGAGCACAAAGAATGCAATATGGGATAAGCCTGTTCAAAGCTATGAAGGTGACTTTAAGGTAAAAAGTGTAAAACTTCAAACATATAGAATTTTGTATGAATCTCTTAGAATACATGATGATGAAAGAATTGAAATCATTTTCCTTAGAGTAAATGAAATTTTTAACACAATGAAATGCATTGGTGATGAAATAAAGGAAACTAATGTTGTTTAAATTATTTTAAGATCACTAACCCCATTGAAGGAATGCAGGATTTAAATAATATCACCATTGAACAACTCCATGGGATCTTGACCACATTTGATATCAGAAAAGGTGATACACCAGGTGTTAGAGAAGTAGCATTCAAAGCCTAAAACAAAGGGAAATAAAAGGAAGATCCTAAACATATAATTTAAATTTCAGATGAAGAAGAAGCGAATTTGTGAAGAAGCTTCAAGTAGGAATTGTTAAGTTCCAAGGTAAGCTTCTTTTCAAATGTTTTTCCTATGGAAGAGTAGGTAACTATGTCACTAAGTGTCCTTATAAATAATATCATGAAAAGGGAAAGAATGTTTCAAAAAAGAATGTCAAAAGATGTTTTACTAGTAATAAAAACTTTGATACTAATGAAGATAGTGAATATTCTTGCAATGATGAATATGATGATTTAGATCATGATTGTCAATTACTTATGGAAGTCAAAAAACAATGTGTAGATAAGCCTAATGATGATGACTTTGTGGATTCTCTAGAAGAAATTGATAGACTCGGGGTCATAAACACGAATAAATAAAAGGAAATCATTATGTGTAAATAAAACACGCTAGTTGAAGAAATAACCCAGTTAAAGATCTATCTAGAAAAGGTTAAATTAGTAGAATAACCTTTGAAGAAACAACTCGAGGAAAGGGAAAAGCATTGTGGAAACATAGAACTTCAAACTATGTGACTAAGAAAGGAACTTGAGAAAATAAAGGCTCTAAATCTTAGAGTTTCCAAAGGATCTAAAACTTTCATTATCCACTAATCAAGGTAGGTCTTTGATACAATCCAAACCAAAAAGGTGAAACATCATAACCTATGAAATCTTTTGAAGTTGCTACAAAAGTCTATGTCAATGTTATATGATGAAGGAATCACCAGAATAGTAGGACGCAACAGAAGAATGAAGGGTCAAAATATACTCAGGCAAAACAACCTTTCAATGAACAAAGGGAAAGCTACTCAAAAAGGTATGATACTACCAATTATTCTTACTTCAATGTTAAATGCATCACTTGTCATTACTCTGGTAACAAAACCGTTCATTGTGTTGCTTATAAAATGATTATGACTAGCAAAGCAAGAAAACAACATAATGCAAACATGTCAAAGGATTCTTCTTATAATGCTTTCTCCCCTATTCAGAATGAAGTTTAATGTTACATTTGTAATAAATTTGGTCATGAAGAAACTGAACGTAGAAGTAGGTTCAGCTCATCCTATCAACATGAGTAGAAGCTAAAACCTCTTAAGGTATGTGAGAATAAAATCACTTCCTCTAAAAATTGTGGTATATCACTCTATGCAGGAGATCAAGAGAATCTATGGTACATTGGAAACGATTGTTGAAAGCATATGATAGGTGAAAAAGACAATTTTCTTTCGTTTAATGAAATTAATAAAGAAAGAATTTGACCTTTGGTAATAATCCACTTGCTATTATTAAAGGAAAATGATTTGTGGTATTAAAAGAAAAGTTCAAGGATAAGAATGTATTGTCTTTTGATGGGCTAATACATAACTTGTTAAGTGTTGGTCAATTGTGCGATCAGGGGCATGAAGTTACTTTCAGATCCAAGAATTGTGTGGTGAGAAATTTCGATACATGTAAGATTATAATCAAGATAACCAAAACTTCAAGCAATGTATATTTCCTAGAAAGAGACGAAGAGCACGATTTTTTGAGAAAATATGAAGAGAGGTGGCTCTGGCAAAAAATATTGGGTAACCTCAACTTTTCTCAACTACACAAACCAAGTAAGAAAGGAGCAGTTTGTTACTTTCCAGCCATATTTCCACCTAAAAACAATGTTTACAAATCATACCAATTTGGTAAGAAATCCAGAGTTTAGTTTAAAGCTAAAGAATGCACTTTGGGTAAACCCATTGAACTTATTCATATTGATTTATGTGGACCTATGAGAAAGAAGTCTCCTTCTGGTGATAAATACTTCATGCTATTAATTGATGACTTTAGAAGAATGTGTTGGGTTGGTTTACTAAATTATTACGATGATGCATTTGAAAATTTTTAAATATTCAAGGCTATGGTGGAAAATGAATTGGAATTAAAAATAAAATCCCTTAGATATGATAGAGGAGGAGAGTTTACATCAGAAGATTTTTTTATTTTTGTGCATGCCATGGCATAAAAAAGACAATTTTCCATAGCTAAAACTCCTCAACAAAATGTAGTGGCAGAGAGAATGAACAGAACAATTCAACAAATGGTGTGTGCCATGCTTGATGAGTGAGGAGCACCTCACATCTTCTTGGGAGAAGCAGTACATATACCTGTGGATATACTTAAAAAAGCCTATGTTTGAGTAAACAATGATAAAACCCTATATGAACTTTGGTATGGTAAACCTGCAGCTATCAAACACTTTAGAATCTTTGGAAGAAAATGTTTTATAAAGAAAAATAATGATAAGCTTGGAAAGTTTGAATCTAGAGCTCATGAAGGAACCATTCTTGGATACCTTTCTAGAAGTGAAGGATATAAATTTTATAATAAAAGGCCCCAAAATATTGTTGAAAGTGTAGGTGTTGTGATTGATGAAGCATCCACATGTTACAAAATAGAAGCACAACCATATGATGAACAACTCCCTACTAAAATCAAAGAATTTATAGGATAAGAAGAAAAAGAAGCATTAGAAGAAGGAAATGAAAATTCATGTGTGTCAGAAAAGACTCCATCAAGGTATGTTCAAACAAATCATCCTAAATCTCGAACTATATGTTATACATAAGAATGAACACAAACTAGAATGCAGGTCAATTGTTGGTAGCTTGATTTATCTTATAGGTACAAAACCGAACATTATGCATGTAGTTGGCATACTTGGACAATTCCAAGAAAATCCTAAAGAAACTCATCTCAAATCACTTAGAAGGATATTCAAGTATCTACAAGGAACTCAAGATCTTAGCCTATGGTATCCAAAAACCACATATTTTTCACTTAATGGTTACATAGACATAGACTACGCAAGTAATGTAGATGACCACAAAAGTACTAATGGGGGAGAATTCTATTTAGGACCTCACTTAGTTTCTTGGTTCAGTAAGAAGCAAAGTTGTATTTCTTTGGAAACTTTTGAAGAAAAATATGTTGTTGTTGCCGCTTGTTGTATTCAACTTCTATTGATGGTCGAAACATTACAGGACATTCAAGTCACTAGCCCTCAACTTGTACCTACTCTTTGTGACTACAGTAGTGCCATATGTATCTCTAAAAATCCTATCATGCACTAAAAAAGTAATCACATCCCAATCAAATACCATTTTCTTAGAGAACAAGTTCTTAAACAAAAATTCTAGTTGGAATATATTTCTTCAAAGAAACAAGTTGTAGATTTATTCACCAAACCTCTTCCACATGATTCCTTTGAATATCTCAGAGAGAAGTTACGAATTAATCCTGTCTCTTCACTTTGATAAGTATTCTAACATAACATGAACAAACATGTCATGTTTAGGGAAGTTGTGGCTATAAAAATCTGTATTTTACGTTATGTATGTGGTTCTTATGAATGAAAATTGTGTATGTACGTTGTATTTGACTTACACTGTCATGTATGGTTTCCTGTGGTGATAAATGAATGACAAATTTAGGGGGATATTCTTATATGTTTTAATCATTTCATTCTTGTCTTTTTGGTTCTAATATTGGTTTGCTAAAGTCTCTTGGTGATGCCCCTATGTTTCCTAAGTTATTGTCACATGATGCGTGTTGACATGTTGCAAGGTCTTTAATATGTCACATTGATTGGTGAGAAATATATGATGTGATCGAACATGATGATGAAGAGTTGGCATAGGTTGAGGGGGATCATCTTCCATGTTTCTAATGTGTCAATGTTGGCATAATGGTTTTTGAGTACTCACCATTTCTATTATTTCTAGTGATCTTGATCTATGATTATTGTTGTTGTCAATATATGTGTTGTTATCACTATGTCATGGGTATCAATGATCCTTGGGTTTCTCACGATGAAGTTATGAATGGTTTCTTATTATTAATTTATGCAAAATTTCAATGCACTTTATAAGGAGGATATGTACGCTATTAATACTACATTGACTTATCTGCTTCTTCTTGATGAGGATATTCATGTTGTTGTCATTATTCCAATTAGGTTTTTGTTGATAAATTCTTGCGTTTCAGATTAATATATGGTGCATGGTGGTTGTTGATGATTATCACGATCTTGCTACAAAGGATACTTCATTGTTGATTCTTGTTTATGATTATAAATGTGATGTATATCTCTCGATGTAAAGGGCATGAATAAAACCATGTTGTAATCATTGTAAAAGTCAGTCATATATCGACTACTGGGTCAGATATGTGACCCATGTAATCATGGGAGCTTAGAGTCCTTAGTAATCAGAAAGGTCATATTTTTTTATGGATAACCATGTATTTGAGTCATAAAGTCTTGTAATTTTATTACATATCTTTATTAGGAGTAGCATATGCTGAAGGGGAGCATGGTCAAAATGAAAATTTCAGGTTAGTCGCTTAGACTTACAAAATTGAGCTCTACAAGGGAAGTACTTCATTAAGCCTAGTTCAACCCTTTGCCCTTGATGTCAAAGGGGGAGAGAAGACTTGGTGTTTGCAGGTGGTCTCCAAACACCAAAGTGTTTGTCATCAAGTCCCAAGGGGGAGATTGTTAGCATAATGGCTAATGTGTTTTCCTCGATGGAAACTTTCTTGAAAAATATGTCTTTGATGCCAACTTTCTTATAATATGATGGCTATTGAACTAATCCAAATATCATAAATATTGGTACATATGTTACAGAGGATATGAAAAGTAAATGGTAGTTCAGTTACAGAATGCATGGAAATTGGGAAGATTGAAAAACATACGCAACCCTTATGAAGCAAAGTCATGCGCATACATAGGTACTATGAACAAAAGTTGTGTACATAATTCAAACAATGGAAAACTCGATACCAGCGGCCATTACCATGGTAATTTCCCATAGAATTGTATTAGAAAGGTATATTTTATCTCATCAACAAATATTAACAACATTACCAAGGGATTTACTTGAGGTATTAGCTAAGCCAAAAGTTATATAAGGAGATGGAGATCAAGGTGTTATGTGTTCAAGTGAATGGTTTGTTCATGTGTGATTTGATATAGAACATGTGTGCATGAGTGAGCAAGGAGATGGCTCAGATTTGATAGATCTCAAAGTGCAGTGAAGACTAATGAATATACTTGCTTAATCTATTTACGTTTGTGTAGCTAACAATTCTAGATCTATCATTATAGTGATGGTATGATATGATTATGCAATAATATGTGACGATTAACAGTAAGTGCATAGAGATATTGTTTGGCATTGTTTATGATTTGCAACAAAGATGTTGATTCAATAATTTAAAATCAGTACCCAGGTCTTCTTATGGATAATCATGTACATATACAGATATACTTCACAGTAGTCACATATATATCATGAGAATATTTACCTTTAGACTGTTGCTTGATCTGGGTTGTTTACAGATGTTTGGATGTCGATTAATTTTATGAATTCTATATTATTTGTTGTTTTTCAATGAAGTCTTGATATATTTGCTTTTGGATTGGTACATTGATCAGTTATAATGTTGTAGAAGTGTGATTGGGTATGTTTTAATGATCTATGATTGGTTAAACATATGATTTAGTGGTTGGTTTAGTGTTAGAGTGATTCAGTTAGTTAAATGGTTTAGTGTTCAATAATATGAGATCTGAACGCAAGTTGTATGCAGAGCAAAACACGTATATATGTAGGTTTTCTTGATAATGGTCATGTATACATTCTGAAGCAAATATAGTCAAGGTTTGCACTGACTGTGTTGATGACAGAGTGGCTACTATCTTTATTCATGATTGGTTACTCTTTTGATTAATTTATGGCTTGGTATATTAATGAGTGGTTATGCATTGGTATGACTTTTTTACGGTGATTCAATATTTATTTATTATTCTATAATTATTGGTTTGTTCAGTGATTAGAGTATTTGGTTCAATATTTTCCTTTAGAGTGGTTAATTGGTATTGAGCATAATGTTGCGTGTGGGTCTACTATGAAAACTTGATGAAAGGTGACATTCATGTTTTGATGTGTATTTGAGATAGGTGGATCCAATGTGAAACATTTTCAAATGTGGTACAAAAGTTGTTGAGGGTTGTAGCCTTCACTGAGGGGTTATGAGCTCCCTTCTTGTAGGAGTTAGTAAACAAGATCAAGAGGTTGTAGATCACTTCTAGTGGGTGGTATAGAATGAGTGCAGGTTGTAACCTCCTGTAGATGGGTGTTTGCATGTTGGTAAGACTCTGTGCTAGTACAAAATGTAATGAAGTTTTTCTTTATAATAAAATAAGAAGACAGAGACGACAACAATGATGGTTTTCTCCCACATTGGGTTTCCACCTAAAATATCAGTGTTCTCATGTTTTGATGTGTTTCTTATGTGTTGATGATTTATATTGCTCATGCTTATTTCATAATGAATAACTAAAGAAACAATTATGCACTAGTTAGATTAAATCACTTAAGAAATTTATCAAAAATTAAGTAAACTGGATATACATGATTTTATTTCGCTGGAGTCGTGTACACATGCGGGTTTCATCAATCATAGAAGAGTACATATTTTTGAATGAGAAACTGGAATTTAAAGTGAATTAAAAATACTAATTCACCCCCTCCCCCCAAGTATTTTTCCTAACAGAAACCTTGTAATTTTTTGTCTTCTTTCATTTCGTTGCATTTCATTTCAAAATTAAAACCTCCCTATTCAGGGATCTCCCTCTTTTGGTAGCTATGAACTCCATTTTACTTGGAAAATGCATGAGAACTCCATTCCAAGGGGTTTAACACTCTAAAACATGAATGGGAGTGGCATATGTTTATCCTTTCACACTACTTAGCAGATGGAAGCTCCATTGTGGAGACCAAATCCAATGGGAGATCATTTTCTATTGTATCCTTTTCAACGTGGTTTGTCACAACCTAGAGTGTAATGGTAATTTGAATAATTAAATTATTTAGATAAAATAACAATAACAATTTGGAATCTTGAATCTAGTGGTAATTTGACCCAGTTAAAATATTTAGAAAAAATAACATAACAATAACATATCATAACAAGACAAGATATTACAACACCTCTTCCATAATAATATGGAGATATCCTTTGTATAAGTTTCAATATATATTTGATTACTCACTAAAATAAAGTAAGAATATGTAATGGTTGGTCAATATAATTTCAATATTCAATTGATTATTCATTCAAATAATATTAGGAGTAATATACTTATGCATTCTTTCTTAATTTTGAAATTTGTAATATTTTGAAATTTATTCTCAATAATATTTGATATTAAATTTTAATTATTTGATTTTTTTATTTATAAATTTAAAATTTCTAAAATATTTTAAAAGGAATGTTTCTTTTAATATTAATAATGTTTTTGTTTGTTTGTCAAGTGATCTGAGTTCATCAAAGATTGCATGAGGGTTGACCTGTAGCTTGAGAAACCACAAGCCAAGAACATCTAACACGTCAAAAGCATCTAGGAATTGCACCCGATGTGAGCCATACCAACCCTTAAACATAACTGTATTTTTTCCCTGTTAACTTTCACATCACCAAGTGATATAACAATATACCCCATCACCATCTATTCCACACCCCATAAACTAAATATTAATAATGTTAAACAACATATTTTAAATATTTAATTTTTATTTAATAATTATTTTTAAAAAATTTAAAATACATTTATTAAAAATGGAAATATTAATTTTCTATTGTATTATACACCATTAAAAATAAAATCCATATTTTCATGTATATTTTTTTTATTATAAAAATACATGGTACGGTTATGAAAGCTATGGCATATCCAATTCTAATGAAATTCATATATAAGTTCTTTGATTATGCTTTTATGTCTCACATTATTGAATTCTCAAATAAGAGATTTTTTTGTGTCACATTATGATTGGACTAGTGAATTTTCTTATAATTTATGTTATGTTAATGGAATTTTTCATTAAGAAGTCAAAATTATGCTGATATTATCTTATGTTATAATATATTTTTAAATATTTTAAAAATTTACTTACGAGATATAATATAGATGGCTATAAGGC
This sequence comes from Pinus tabuliformis, assembly GCA_031772625.1. Lineage (NCBI taxonomy): Eukaryota > Viridiplantae > Streptophyta > Pinopsida > Pinales > Pinaceae > Pinus > Pinus tabuliformis. The sequence continues at coordinate 1,441,340,032 of CM062818.1, read as the reverse complement.
TTTCTATTAAGGTACTTTGTGGTGAAAAGGATATTTATTTGAAAACTTATGGAGAAAAAATTATTCATGGTAAGCACTAGTTTGACTAAAGTCGTTGTGATCTCTATGGATTTTGACAACATAGATGCCCCTAGGTCGTAGTTACTCAAGCCATAGGTTAGGCATGCCAATCATCTCAAACCTTAGATTACCTAACAAATATATACATACATACATACATATATATATATATATATATATATATATATATATATATATATATATATATATATATATATATATATATATATATATATATAATCACCAATGGGTGTAGATGATCATGGTATAGGGGATCTCGAGTAGGGTGCCTACCAACCCACCGAATCCCATGACAATATAGTTTGGGCATGGTGTGACACGCCTCCCACATGCACAATCTTGCGCGATGTAAATGTTATTTAATATTGATTTTCGTAATGGAAGGTCTCTTTTATGTAAGCGAAGTTATGCAATAGAGAGCAGTAGTAGTCTTGAGTTTGTTTTGGTGGCTTGAAACTCATTTTGTGCCCATATTTATTTCTTTGGTGTTTTCATCCATTATCCCTAGCGAGTGATCAATATGTTGGTAGGGAAGTCCAGTAATGGTGGTTCCTCCATTTTGGTTTGGTCGTTGTGAAAGGATTTATAACTTGGACTCAGTGTTTACAAGTGTTTTGGAAGCCAAGACATAGAGGAACAACTCATGTGGTTATTATTGGTGCATTGTTGGGGTAGTGGAGAGACCAGCTCTCAAACCAGTAGAGCGACGATATGGAATTTACTGAACATTGGCTTGCTTGTTGTGGAGAGTGGTGACTAGGTCCTTGGTAGCAGCTCTCATCTAGGCAGTGCAAGGAATAGCCAAAAATTGTGAATTGCATGAATTTAACAGTTAATGTATTATGTTGGTTGTATTGGCACTTTCAACATTTTCCTACTGGTACTATACATGATAATGCTCATATTCATGGTGTTGTAAGGTTTTTGTTCTAGGTTGAGTTTATTTGGGTCATGATCGTATTGTTGGGGTTAAGATTGAGCATGATGGTTCAACCAATAGGGGTATATATAGTTCCCTCTCATTTTGGAGCTTTGATGGTTGTCCTAAGGGTAATATTTTCTTGGTTACACAAGTCGTGGTTTGGTGGATATGGAATTCTCAAATTCGGAACTCCTGTAGGGGCTACAACCTGAGTCAACTAGTGATGGGTAGTGTGTGGCTTTTTTGTGGGGGTGGTTTCTACAGGGTGTTCTCTATAAAGAAAGTTGCATATTTTTGTTCAAACAATAGTTACAGAGGGTTATTTGTTTACTCTGATGTTTCCAAGTGGAGGGTGCCCTACCAACATGGTCATGTTAGAAAGGGGCTGGCAAAAGAGGCAAATCTAGCCAACCTTGTAGGTCGGGTTCTCCTTTGGGTGAGGAAGAGACACCTGATCCATTGAGGCTACCTAATTCAACTGAGGCCAAGATTGGATGAGTGGATATTGGGGATTATATTAGGAAACTGAGTTGCTTGTGGTTCAACTCACCAATGATAGATGGGATGACAAAAATCCAATTATATCTTTTCTAAATGATCTACAAAGAAATCAATGGTACATGCATGACATACTAGCAAGCCTGGAATGTGGATAATGATGTATTTAGAAAAATATGGAGTGCATGGAGGGTCGTATAGCCCATATGGAGAAACATGTTCATTGTAAGTTCAAACCCTATTGTGTCCTGGCTCACAACTGGAAACTCCAATAACTTCATTCTATAAATAATGGTTTTTGAATATTTCTACTAGTGTTTGGTTCTATGTCCCATTTTATTAATGAATGGTTAAATATTTTAGCAATGTATGAGTTTTTTTGGCCAACAAATCTTGCAAATAAAATTTTGGAAATCTATAAACAAAACCATTTTTACATAAATAAAAAAATTCCACCAAAAAAAATATTTAAAAAAATTCATTCACAGTATCAACTTCAACTATTTAACTTCCTTCAAACCCTTTATATTTTCTGACAATCCTGCAGCAGATCACGTTCTGCTAGACAGAATATGGGATAAGTGATGGAATTTTACTCATATCGCTCTCTGAATTGGTTTATGACAATGCTGAGTTCTGTATGGTTCAATCAAAGCAGCAATTGGTATGATATCCTAATAATTTTATGTATTCATAACTCTCTAAATTTTTCTGTGATGAGGTTGATATTCGTCTGGTTCAATCAGAAAAGGAATTGCGATGATAGGTGTGTTAAAAAGTGATGTTGGAACTAATAAAAAGAACCCACTGGTCAGCTCTATGAAAGAGAGTCTGAACCAGGAGAGTCTGGCTCTGCAGAATCCTCTACATTGTTCATGTACATCACACATTATATAGTAATGAATGATTTAGGGAAGTTAGAACCATACCCTAAGAAATAGAAACTAATTCCTATCCTGAGGTACCGTGAACCAATTCACTATTCTAAGATATTCTCCATTATCACTAACACTCCCCCTTAATGGAGAAGGGGTTCACAAATATGCCTAACATCTCCCTAAACATTTCAAACTTGATTTTTCCAAGAGGCTTACTGAAAATTTCTTCAACATTATCACGTGTATTACAATATACAAGATGGATTTCTTTTGATTTCACTTTCTCCTTCACAAAGTGGAATTGTGCATCAATGTGTTTAGTGTTTTTGTGAAACACTGGATTATTAGCAAGTTTGATTGAACACTGATTGTTGCATCTGATTGTTGTTGCATCTTTTTTTCTTCCCCAACATCCTGGAGAAATTTCCGCAACCAAACTGCCTCACACGTTGCTGCAAACATAGCTTGATACTCTGCTTCCACTGAGGACAAGGAAATTGTGTTTTGTTTCTTGTTGCTCCATGTAATCACCCTGAATCCAATGATGAATGCATAGCCTGTTATGGATCTGCGATCGTCTACATTTCCTGCCCAATTTGAATATGTAAATCATGTCAATCTAACATCAGAGGAATCAATATAAATAATGCCATAGTCTATAGTACCTTGTAGATACCTAAAAACACATTTCATTGCATTCCAATGACTCTCAAGTGGCTTGGACATGTATTGACTTAGCACACTAACTGCATAAGCCAAATCTGGTCTAGTAGCAGTTAGGTATATTAAGCTCCCAACCAGCTATCTATAAAGTGTCGCATCTACCTCTTTAGAGCCATCCTCACTTCGTAGTTTATTGTTCTGCTGTAATGGTACTGCTGCAGCCTTACACTGATCCATCCTGAATCTTTCTAGTAGACCTTTGGCATACTTACCCTGGGACATAAATGTTTTTCCTGAATCTCTCCTAATCTCAAGACCCAAAGAGTATCTTAATTAACCAAGGTGTTTCATTTCGAACACCTGTGACATTTGTTGTTTGATTTCTTTTATTAGAAAAATAAAATCTCCTGTAATAATTAAATCATCTACATCCAAAGAAATCAACACTATGCGCCCTTGTTCACCTTGCTTAGTGTACATATTAGGGTCGTTTTTACTTATGTTGTATCCAAATTGCAGAAAAAATGAATCAATCTTTTCATACCAAGACCTGGGTGCTTGCTTTAGTCCATAAAGAGCTTTCTTTAATCTACAGACTAAAGGTTTTCCCTTTCTGGACAAACCCTTCAGGTTGCTCTAAATAAACCTCCTCTTTCAATTCTCCATTTAAAAATGCAGACTTTACATCTAGTTGGTGAATCATCCAATGTTTCTTAGTAGCTAAAGCAATCAACATTCTTATGGTATTTATTTTAGCTACAGGGGAAAAGGTTTCTTCATAGTCAATGCCTTCTTTTTGTGAATACCCCTTTGCTACCAATCTAGATTTTAATTTATCTGTGGTTCCATCTGCATTAATCTTGGGTTTATACAACCATTTACAACCTATGTTTTGTTTCCCTCTAGGAAGTTAAACCAGTTCCCAAGTGTTGTTCCTGATTATAGATTCATATTCCTGTTCCATAGCTGTTTTCCATTCACTACATTCATTTGCTTCCTTATAACTAGAAGGTTCAACAACATTCATCATACTAGTTATAAAAGAATTTTCCTTGTATCTTGCAAGGAATTGAGCTTTCCTACCTGATATCCTGTGTGGTGGGATAGCTTCAAATCTTGTCTGATCATTATTTTCTGGACTTCGCTTGATATCTACATCATCTTCTTTTCCTTCCTATTTTGCTACTGCTGTTGTATCTATTGTTGATCATCTTCTACCTTTGTTTACTGATCCTGATTGTTTCATGTTTCTTCACTTTCTTCCACCAAGAACAGAATATCCCATTCCTCATTGTGCTTATCAGATTCTTCATGATCTTGCTTATGGAATATGACATCTCTACTAACAAAAATATTGTGAGTAGAGGGATTAAATAATCTATAAGCTTTATATTGTGAACAATACCCTATAAAGGTACATCTAATGGCTTTTGAATCTAGTTTTCTTCTGTCTTCCTTTGGAATATGGGCAAATTCTTTAGACCTAAACACTCTTAAATTTTTTACTGCAGGCTTAAATCCATATAATGCTTCATAAGGAGTTTTAAACTCAAGACTCTTTGTAGGACTTCTATTTTTCAAATAAACTCAAGTATTCAATGCTTCAGCCCAAAAACCATTCAAAAGATCCTTACCTTTCAACTCCTGGCACATTCCACCAATGTTTTGTTCTTTCTTTCCATTACTCCATTCTGTTGAGTATTGGGTACTTTGAATTCCTGTAATATCCCATGGTCTTTACAATATTTGATAAGCTCATTCTTCTTGTATTCTCCCCCTTGATCGGAGCAGAGAATTCTTATATGCTTCCCTGTTTTCTTTTCAATCATGTTTCTGAACTACTTAAAGTATTCAAATGTGTGACTTTTCTTACTCAAAAAATATACCCAAGAAAACTTTCCGCAGTGATCAATAAACAGTAAAAAATACAATGCACCTCCTAATGACTTTGTTTGCATGGGTCCACAAAGGTCTGTGTGCACTAATTCAAGTATGTCTCTTTGTTTCCTTTCTACTCGAACAAGGAGTTTTTCCCTATGCATATTTCCTAATGTATAAGCATCACAATCATTATGCACTTGTTTTAACATGGGAAGATCTCTTACCATTTCCTTTTTCTGAAGTAACAACAAATCATTATAGTTTATATGACCAAATCTTTGATGCCACAACACTTTTGTAGTCAAAATCACTGTTGTCAAAGCTTGAACTGGTATTGGTCTTACATGCAATTTGTACAGACCTCCTGTTCGAATTCCTATAGCAATATTCTTCATGCCATCTAGCAGATCTTTAATATAAAAAATAGATTTAAAAAATTCAACTTTAAGATCTTGATCTATAATCATGGATATAGAAATCAAGTTCTTTGTTACACAGGGAACATACATGACATTATGAATTTGTCTTATAGTACCATTAGGTAAAGTGACAGAATTTTTTCCACATCCTTTGATCTAATGACTTCTATCATCAGTTAGGTAGATCTATGCTCTGTCGTTGATTTCACTAAAATCTTCAAAGCGTCGCTTGTTCCCCGTCATATTTGATGATGCTCCCGAAACTACATACTAGATGTCTGCATCAACATTCTCATCAAATTTTTCCATGAACAATCTAAAGTTCTACTCATGATTATCATTCGAGATGACCTGCATGTCTTTTCTGCTTCTGCTGTTCTTCACGATATTTCTTCTTCCTGCACTCCCTAGCTATATGACCAAGTTTTCTGCAATAAAAACATTTAATTTCAGAGTTGTTTCTATTCATATGCATACCTTGAGTCTAATTTGGTCTTTTCTATGAGTTTCCTCTATTTTGTTGTTACATATTTCCTTTTCCTTTGAAGAAGTTCTTTTTCGCCATCAATGCAAGATCTGCACTCTGGGGCTTCAGAGTCGATCTTCTTTCCTCTTCTTGCATTAGTATTCTTATCAGTTCTTCAAAGTTTGGGATTTTCTCTCTCGCATTTATCCCAGTGATAAACATTCGGTAGTCATCGATCACAGCATTCATAGTAATGGTTATAAGATTTGTATCTGCAACTGTTTCACCAATGTATGACAATTTGTTCTTCAGATCTTTGATCCTCACTATGAAGGAAGCAATTGTTTCATTCTCCTCCAACTTCAGGGATAAGATCTTGCTCTTTAGAAACAGAAGATGATTTGTATTCCTAATCTCATACAAATCCTTCAATATTCCCCAGATTTCGCTTGTTGATTTACATTCTCTAATATGTGGTATGATGCAGTCTTTCACTAACATCTTCAGCAGCGTCCTTGCTTTACATTCTCGCTTCTCCCAGTCTAGGACTGATGCTGATCCAGATACTGGCTTCTGCTCATCCCCATTTGTGATCGTCCAAGCACTTTGCACTTCTAGAAGGCTCTGCATCTTGAATTTCCAATTCCAATAATTGGAGCCATCGAGCTTGTTATGCTCATTCAAGCATGCTTCAAACATTTGATTATTCATCTTGGCGATTATTTTAAAACAAAAACATGACAGTAAACAATATGTTATATTTACCCTAGATTTGTGTCAAAGACAGAAATTGTTGATCTCCAATACTATTTGATCCTGCAGCGCATACGTAAACCACCATGGCTTTCGTCACGACCTCTACCACGGCCTCCTCGGCAGACCTCGGCCTCCAAGCAGCCTTTTTTTGGTAGCCACTGCCAAGACGCAACCTTCTCTCGGTTTCCACGCAGCCCCTCTCTTGTTTGCACAGTCGTCACAAGTTGAAAAAATAAGAACACGGGCAAGTGTTACAATGGGATCAGCAAGATTAGCCCTCCAAACCATGCAATAATTTCGCCTCAAGCACACCTTTCAAATCCTCCACTCAGCGTACAGGTTCCTCTGTCCTACAGCTCTAATACCATGTTAAAAAGTGATGTTGGAATTAATAAAAATAACCCACTGGTCAGCTCTACGAAAGAGATTCTGAACCAGGAGAGTCTGGCTCTATAGAACACTCTACATTATTCATGTACATCACACATTATATAGTAATCACAGATTTAGGGAAGTTAGAACCATACCCTAAGAAATAGAAACTACTTCTTATCTTGAGGTACCGTGAACCAATTCACTATTCTAAGATATTCTCCATTATCTATAACAAGGTGAATATATTTATGAAGAAACATGCCTCGATTTAAAGTGTCGATTCAAACAAACTTAAAGTTATTCTTTCTGTAAGATTTCAGTGTAACGTATGGCAATGAAAAATTGTCGTGCTCTAATAATTTATTTCGGTTTATTTTCAAAATTGATAGTCAATGCATATCGATCGTTATTTTTTATTTTTGTTTTTACAGGTCTTCATTATATACATATTGAGTAGGTTTAATAGTTAAGAGCATGTGTTTCTTCCAAAGAAGTTATAGGTTCAAAATCAGAGGGGTATAATATGTATGCCTTACTAGATTTAGCAATCAAAAAGGTCTCATACACCAATTTAGTGTTTGGCTTGGCCATAGCCTTGTACATTAAAAAATAATTTAAAACTACTTGTATTATACATCACATTTCATTTCTTATTCCTCTTAAGATCTGTAGATTTCAAAATATATATATATATATATATATATATATATATATATATATTCACAAAAACTTTACACTTTAACAAATACACTTACGTTTACACTTCATGGATGTTAGGGTGGGTCATAGGATGTGGATGATTTCGGAATCTCAAAATGACATATTCTATGAGTATTGTCACCCAATGTAACAAACGTTTAGATTTTCTGATATATTTTTATGTATCAACCCCTTTATATATGATTCTATATTTTCGATAAATTACACAGTGGCCTTGGATATCTATTCTGTAATAGTTTTTTATTTTTTTATGGATAGAATTATGACATCTACATACATGAATACAAGTTGGACATGTATCTATAAAATGTGATTTCATTTTTTAATAATAAAATTATGTTTTTCTATCTAAAAACAATACATTTATAAAACATTGTTTATTTGTATGACAATCTATATAGAAATTATATACAGAGAATTTAATAAAAATATTTATTTGCAATCAATATAGAAATTAAATACATTTATAAAACATTGTTTATTGGTATGACAACCTATATAAAAATTATATATAGAGAATTTAATAAAAATATTGATTTGCAATCTATATAGAAATTAAATAGAGAGAATTAACAAAACCATTTGTCTATGGTTTATATAGAATTCCAAACCATATAGAATTCTTATGAAAGAAATTCAATAGGACTATTTAGTGTTCCATCTCCAAGATATCATTCCCTATATACAATAAAGTTTATTTACAATGAAACAATTTTAATGTATTAAAAGGTCATTGGTTTGTAATGAACTTTTCAAAGAAATCAAAACATACTGTTATTTTAGATATCTCATTACAATGTCCAATTATATATATATATATATGTATAATTTTATAATAATATTATTTTCCATAAAATAAATGTAAATTATACTAAAATATTTTCCTATAAAACTTATTATATGAAATAACATTTTTAAAAGAACAAAAAAATAACATATTTTTTTCCTATATTAATCAATTTCGATTCTTAATATCCACTATCATGTTTTTATATTAAATAGAAACGAAGTACATATGAAAGTACTACCCAAAAATTGAAGCAAGAGAGGAAAGCAATAAACACGTGCACGAAAAGAGGATATAAACATCAAGTGGTGTAGTTGCAAAGAAGATCCGTATGAGAAGATTAGTAGAGATTGTTTGTCAATCTAAGTAGCAAGAGAATGAAGAATTGATTTGAATTTAAACGGGTTCTTCTCTATTAATAATAAAAAAGTCATTATAATCCATAAATATATTGTAATCAAAATTTTTAATTTCCCATATAAACCAAAAAATATTTAAATTTTTATTATTTTAATTATCATCGTAAAAATAAAAAATTAAAAACTATAAAATTAAAAAGAGAAAAATAATTAAAAACCATCCTGTATTATGAAAAATATATTTAGTCTATAATTGCACAAACTGAAAATAGAGTAATTTAATTTACATTGAAAATAATTTATTCCTTTCTATAACATCTAACCACTTCATTTTAAACCTAAAAACATGCCTATAAAAAACAAATTATATTATAAAATATTAATAAATTTATATTACCTTTCTATAACATCTAAACACTTCATTTTCAAACTAAAAACATACATCCAAAAAACAAATTATATTATAAAGTGTTAATAAATTTATATCTATCAATTAAAAGATTCATATAACCACTTATATATTTTGGGTTTCATATAACCACTTGTATATTTTGTGTTTTCATCGTTTAATAGGTTTTTCTAATTTGTAAATAATTTAAATGAGGATATAATTTTCTTTTTTAACCTTTGTCACTTCAATAATTCCCTACCGACCGGTCCCTTCATCTTAAAAATTAGATATCAAATTTGTGAAAATTTTCAATCTACTAGATCCAATATCGCACTTATATGAAAACATTGTGGTAAAACATTTCTATAATCTCCGCTCTGTTAAAATATCCTGATTTTGAAGATAGGCTATGGATTTTGGATCAACGCAAAAACCACCATAAATTTTAAGAAAATATAAATGAAACGTGATAAAAAACCATTTCATTTGACAGGGAAGAATTACGTGAAATTCCGGGTCTGATCTCTACTATTCTAGAAACAAAATCCCCATTGAGTGATCCCATTATATTTGTAACTATGTCTCAATACGCTCGCGACAACTCTGTCCTGCATATGCTTCGTTCACCGTCGTTTTCTGGCATTTTGTTCGTTAAATTAACAGCACCAGCTGTCAACCCATAATCGTCCATGATAGAGTTGAAATCAATAACATCATTGTGATAGTGACGGCGTGAGTGGTCCACAGACAGAGAGTACAAGATATTCAGTAATATGGCTGCCTCATTGCTTTCGACCCCGATATTACACAACATATTCCAGTAATATCAGTTATCCATCACTTTCGACAGCGACATTGCCTCCAAAAAATTATAGAGAATGTCCGCACCACATGCTGTACCGCTAATGCCATTGATTAATCACTATTGACCTTCACCTCTGTGCCCTGTCTCTTTGCGCCACCCTTCGAATTTGAGACTATCCATCGCCAGGAGTGCATGTAAAGGTATGTGGGGGGCAAAATCTATGTAGAAACTAATGTATAAGAGCGACATCGCAGCGGAATGATTAGAGAGGTTAGATGGGGTTTTGTTCGCATTATGCCAACTTGACGCGCTCTATTATTTTTCAGCAGGTGATACATTCCTATCACAATTCCTTTCATTCTTCCTTCTGTCATAGAGTGTACGTTGCTAAATAATGTGTGCAAAGTCGAAATACCATTGCTTTTTACTCTATGTTCTTCGCGTCATTATTTGTCCTCGTCACTAGGACATTATAGTTTTCATGTAACAGTGAAATTTTTTTGGTACAATTTATAAGTTTAATCAACTCCATAATTTGTATAGAAAGATTTATCCAATTTAATTTTTATTTATGAAATTTGACTTGTCTTATATTTTATTAAAATATTTTCAGTATGAGATTTGCTTTCTTTAAAAAAAATATAATCATTTAAAAGAATCTATTATTGGATAATAAGAAGGCTCTTAGAATGACACTTATGACAATTGACAATAATTTGCCACCTCTTTGTTATACTTTTATGTAGTCTAGTCATTTACATATAGATGGGCTACCTCCCACCAATAGTTTTCCATTGTCATCCCTAGTTGTCTCCAATTTGACTTTAAGGTATGGTAAAGGGATTTGTCTTTTACCATTTTAAATAGCTATGGAAATTTTCTTTCTCTCGCTAGCAAAGCAAGCTTAAAATTCCCTCAAGTTATTGTAAGGCGAAACTTATTTCCATACATAAATGCTTAAGCTTTCTCTATTATAAAATGAATTTTACTTTACTTGATTTGTACTTATGACGTACATGAATTAAGCATTTAACATATGTTTCATCCCATTTCCCCAAGTTAGTCATTTATTTCCTCATTTTTCCGAGACTAGGAAATAAGGAAAGCTCTTTGAAGAGATTTGTCTCTTCTTCATATCCATTCAGTTTATGGAATAAGGTAAGCTCTTAAAGGGATTTTTCTTTTCCCCATCTCAATCTATGACAAAAAAATGTGGCTTCCCTAGATTCAAAAGAAAACAAAGGCTTCCGAAGGGATTTGTCTTTTTCCCCATATTAATTTTGCTTGCCATTTCTAGTTGTCATTATCAATGTCTACCCAGATTGTGACTTCTAGAAGGAAAACATATTTTCTTCTTCAAAACCTCGTGAACCTTATTTTGTACAGCATTGGAAGCCCCCAACTTTGTAAGAGTTAGAAAAAGTGTTGAAGATAACCCAACCTATGATTATATTGATTATGGGTGCTTGTAACTTAAGGACTAGGGAGAGAAGATTTCATAGTCAACTAGCCATATATTAGAAACTTCGTTTAAATTAAAATAGACGATTCTAAACCCTACATATGAACATAGAAATCAACCTGGAGAACATCTTGTATAGGGGAAGTGAGTTGTATTGGGCACAAAAAAAATTGATGGTTAAAATTATAGCATGCGTTCTCGTATAAAGTAGTATATAGAGAGTATAGTGAGGTTTCTAGAAAATGTACAAAGTGCATTTTGTGGGATACACACCAAGTATCTAGAGATGAATTAGTGCTAGTTCCTTCTATATGGATACCTATGAATTTACTAGGCTAGCTCATTGGATTGGTCATTGATGCTGAAATGCCTTTTTCATTAGGTTCATGAGTGACTTTGTCCCTTTCCCATCTTAGTCAACTACAGGGAATGATACTTCCCTGGATCAAAAGAAAAATGTACAATTCACCCTTATCTATTGTGTTTTGCCTAACATGGTTACTTTTGAACTTTATGATTCATTGCTTGATATTTTTTTGTGTTCCCTTGATACTTGTTTTGCGTTGCATTACACCTCTCGTCCTCCCCTTTCCTAATAAATATACCTTTTCTAGGTTCCCTTGAAACTCGTTAAGGGTTCTCCTCCACCTTTTGTCCACCAATGTTTGGGTGAAGGACTAAGTGGATATTTTATCTACAACGAAGCTAGAAAAGGAGGGGCTCCCAGGTGAGGTGGTGGCCCTCTAACAAATAATCAAGGTAGGTACCTAAGTCCATACGGGTCTCGATTTGGATCTTAAACCATAAGATGATCCATATTTCAAGCAAGTAGAGATAGGGATGCCAACACGAGAATTGGATTTGGAACTAGGAAAGTTGGTTCTAGGACAAAATGGGGACCCAGGTGAGGTAGTGGCTATTTAAGTGGCCTGCATACCACTTTACTCCAATAAATCAAATGTTACAGAAAGAAACATGATGGAGAAAGAGTATTTAACAACGACACTCTTTCCTAGATGTAAATCACCATATAACATCCACAAATGGCCTTTAAGGAGGCTTGATCACCTTCCCTCTAACTCCATTCAATTTGAACTTGTTGTTAGAATGAAATTTGTTTCAGGGAAATATCTTTGAACCCTTCACTCCAATCCTGTTTGAAATTAAAGAGGCTAGTGAATTTATTGCATGAGGTTTACTATACTATCTTAGGGTGAAACCGGAACTAGAAGATTGAGATTGGAGCATGAATATGAAATTCCCAAGACAAAGTTCCCCCTTCGACCAATTTGCTACAATTCCCTCCTTCTTTTGAACACCTAAGCTTGCTTCTTAATGCGATATTAACTAAGAATGTTGCTTTATACAAGCGAAAGCATTATTTGTCTGACTTAACTAACTGAAAAGACCATGCAATTACACAATCATGTGCACCAACCATTATTGTATATGCATGAACAAAAGCCTTTTCTTTTTTCCATCTATATGAGGTAATAGAAATGAACTCATTGCTAAAGTGAAAGGGAAAGAATAAATGGCCACTATGTATCCCAATAAAATTTCATGATTAACACATAAGTAGTATATGGTTTGGAATTGGCGATACTGTAGTTAAATTTTTCAATATACCCAACATTGGTCAATCAGAATTCATCCCCATACTGGGTTTAAAATTAGGTACAAGGGGAAAAATATCGTGAACAAGGAAAAGATTAAAATTTTGTATATGAGGCATTAACCTCAATAACCATCCCAGTTATATTGGATGGGGATTCTAAATTTCCTTTAGGGTCTAGATATTATAAACGCTTGAGCTTAACTTCATTGCATTGTAAAAAGTGACTCTAGATGAAGATATTTTTATATGATAATTGTTTGAAGATCTTATTAAATTACAAAATGGATAAAATGCAACAAATTCCTAAACTATTTAGACAACTTGCTGATTTCCATAATGGGGTTGCACTTTCCGTCTTTTAAACGTGAATAAAATGAAAAACCTCCAAAGATGAGGTGGGTTGGTACCCCTTAGAAACCATGGAATCTGTAACCAAGCCAAATGGTAGCTGGTTAACACAATTGCCCTTTGTCCAATTATCCACATGATGGAATTAGAAAATCCTCTACACTTTTCCTACTTAAGAGCTATAGGGAATTAGGATTACTTAATAATAATTATAAAGTAAAAAAATTTACTTCAGTATGCGTAAAAGCCTAAAATCATATTTATTATCCTTTTACTATATTTTAACCTATAGTTTTCCATCATAATGGCTGAAATTTACATCGATGGAAGTCAAAGTTTAGTTGATGCATATTAAGATAACACTCTAAGTAATTATTTCATACCCTACATGTTGTTGGTTTGTATGAGAAAGGCGTCATAGTTCCTCACATGTGTATGCCCCTTTTGTAGTTTTCTTGACAATAATTTCCATTATGAGAGAGAGGAAAAGGGCATTCTAATATACTATTGTGTGTGGTTATTCCTCCATGGTTTGGGCACACCAATATTACCTTACCACTTCGATGCTTATATCGATAGCTCGTATTCAAAGCTACCAATTCCATTATTTCTACAGGTAAAGTCTGCACTCGAATCCTAGGCTTATGATTTCCTTCTTCGAATCATGTGCTATTCCACTTTTTCCTTTGTTTCACAAATGTAGTCACATTTTCATTATCATAGTGAAAAGGTATGCGTTTAATGGTTTTACCTCATATTGTTGTTCTGGGCTAACGAACTTTACATGACTTTGGCTCTAGACTGAGGATCCTAGGTTGATATGTTTATGTTGTTAATGAGTCAAGGGTATTATTGAAACGGTAAAGTCTGCACTCGAATCCTAGGCTTATGATTTCCTTCTTCGAATCATGTGCTATTCCACTTTTTCCTTTGTTTCACAAATGTAGTCACACTTTCATTATCATAGTGAAAAGGTATGCGTTTAATGGTTTTACCTCATATTGTTGTTCTGGGCTAACGAACTTTACATGACTTTGGCTCTAGACTGAGGATCCTAGGTTGATATGTTTATGTTGTTAATGAGTCAAGGGTATTATTGAAACGTATTTGATTATTGGTTGAGTAAGAGTAATCTAAATTCTTTAATAAATTATTAAAATTGTAGTTATCTTGATTTTGTTTGTGATAGTGGTGAATCTAAATATGTAGATTTTAATTTTGATATTTCATGTTGTGTTTATGTTAAAAAAAAATTATGATACAAGGATTTAAAGTTTGATTTCAACTACTTTTTCCATAATACAAGTGTTATACAATTGAGACTAAGGTGTGGAACTTTAAGAAAATAAAATGGTTTTCTTAAATGTCATGTCTATATGTTGTTTACCAATGCTCTATTGCAATTTTCTTTCTTCTTTCAAATTGAAATACAATTATCTTGTTCAAGTAACTTTTGAGTTTAAGGTTAATATGGTTTGGTTGAAAAATGCTTATATATATCTCATGTTATTTTTTAAATTATATATTATTTACATTAAGCTTTTGTTTGTGTTATTAGTCAACATCTCATATGCTTTATGTTTGATATTTTAACTTCATATATTTGATCTGTAAATAATATTAGTTGGTAAATATATATTTTCTAATTCTCCTATTTTTACTATGAAAATATTGGATTTGGACATGTTTAATTTTCTAGTGAAAAATTGATTTAGCACTTCATATTGTGTACAAAGTGACTTGTTGAACCTAATGTTCATAGAATATATATATATATATATATATAGAGAGAGAGAGAGAGAGAGAGAGAGAGAGAGAGAGAGAGAGAGCATATATTTTCATTGGAATTTTCAGCTTATAACAAATTACGAACATTGGACATGTTTAATTTTCTAGTGAAAATTTATTTTAGCACTTAGTATTGTGTACAAAGTGACTTGTTGAATCTAATATCTATTGTTCATAGCACTTATATATATATATATAGATATATATATATATATATATATATATATATATAAAGAGCATACATTTTCATAGGAATATTCAACTTATAACAAATTACATACGATGATTTGTGTCTTTAATAGTTTATTTGTGGACTAAATTAATTTTATCCACAAGATGCTTCTGTATGTTTTGTTTGCTACTTATTATTTCCCTCAATTTCCATCATTCATGATAGCATCACATATTTTTATATTTGAAGTCTTTGTATAAAGCTAATATTAACTTATAATTAAGTGTTCACGTAATTTAATTTTAATTTTAATTTTAATTTATAACTTGAGAAAGGAGGTATTAAATAAAATAAATATATATGTCAACTTTTCTTCATGAATAAAGATGTAATTTTAGAAATAGATAAGGTTATATTAAAATACATGAGCTTCTGGATGCAAATATTTCAAATCCTCAACATGCTTATTATCAACAATAACTCTTTCAAAAACCCTACATAGTAGAAAACAAGGCAACCAACACCTATATATATATGATCCATAGAGTAAACACCACTAAGAACAATCACTAAGGAATCTCAATTAAAACTGATTAAGAAAGAATGCCTAGAAATATATACTAAAACTTATGACATAGATTTATCTTATTTTTGTTTGAAATTTGGCATTAAGTGTTCAATTTCTAACATAAAACAAAAAATGCCCAACATGACTATACAACAATCCCTTTCAACATGAGTTTGATAAAACAAGTTGTAAGTATTTACAAATGGTGCATATACTTCTCCCTTATCAAAGAAATAATAATATATTCAATATGTAAATTTACATTCCGCTGCTAGTTATGGTAAATTTTAGAACCAAATTTGATGGAATTTAAATGCTTTATATAGTTTAAATGATACACATAACTAATGAACTTAACTTTAAATAGAAATGTTTTTTTTGAAAAATACAAATAACATTTGGTTAGCCAGAAAACACTTTACACTGGTAGAGTCTAACAAACATGCACATGCAATATGAAATGCAAGAATCACAATTGTAAAATATTTATAAATTTGTATTATTTAAAAATTAATTAAATATCAAATGTAAGGATTATTTTTCAATTTATTTATTACAAATTATGATAAAATTAAGAAACCATTAAGAACACTTATATTATTTTATTATTTATAAATTATAATTAATAATATTATTAAAAATAAACAATATTAGTTAATTATGTGATAAATTTGAAAAAAAATCCTTAAATAACTTTATTCACAAAAACTTCTCTTATTGGAATGTCCAATTATATATATATATATATATATATAGATATATAATTTTCTATTATTGGAAATGTTATTGGAATGTCCAATTATATATATATAGATATATAATTAATTTTCTAATAACACAATTTTCCATAAAATAAATATAATTTGTACTAAACTATTTTCCCATTAAACTATTTTCCCATAAAACTTATTATGTAAAACACTATTTTTAAAAGAACAAATAAATAACATTATTTTTTTCCTTACATTCAATCAATTTCGATTCTTGTGTCCACTATTATGTCTCTATATTAAATAGACATGAAGTACATATGAAAGTACTACCATAAATTGAAGCAAGAAGGGAAAGAAATAAACACATGCTGGCAAAGAAGGGAATAAATATCAACAAGTAGTTTATGTGCAAAGAAAATCCATATGAAAAGATTTGTAGAATAATGAATTAATTCCAATTAAAATTGTTTCTCCTTTATTAGAAACAAAATAATTCACTATAACCCATAAATTCATTGTAACCAAAAACTTTTAATTTTCAATATAAAAAAAAAGTTATTAAAATTTTAAATCTTTCAATTTTCATACTAATAAAAAATTAATTAATATCAAATAAAAAACTAAAAAAATAATAAAAAACTTCAAATATTATGGAAAATATCTTTATTTTTTAATTACAAAAAATATCTTATTCTTTAATTGCGACAAATAACAATAAAATAATTTTTATTTACTTTAAAAATAATTTTATACCTTTTTATGAAATCTAACTCCTTCATTTTCATCCTTAAAAACATAAGTATAAAAAATATACTATATTATAAAATATTAATTTATCTATATGTATGAATTAAAAGATTCATATAACCACTTATATTTTTGGGTTTTCATAGTTTAATATGTTTTTCTAACGCTAAAATAATTTTTATTTACATTAAAAATAATTTTATAGCTTTCTATGAAATCTAACTTCTTCATTTTGAACCTTAAAAACATACGTAGAAAGAATATACTATATTATAAAATATTAATTTATTTATATCTATCAATTAAGAGATTCATATAACCATTTATATTTTTGGGTTTTCATACTTTAATATGTTTTTTCTGATTAATTAAAGATTTTTAATACCTTTCTATGAAATCTAACTATTTCATTTTTAACCTTAAAAACATACGTATAAAGAATATACTATATTATAAAATATTAATTTATTTATATCTATCAATCAAGAGATTCATATAACCATTTATATTTTTGGGTTTTCATACTTTAATATGTTTTTTCTGATTAATTAAAGATGCATATAACCACTTAGATATTTTGGGTTTTCAAAGTTTAGTAGGTGTTTCTATTTGTAAATAATTTAAATAGTTTAATAGGTTTTTCTATTTTTAAATAATTTAAACGAGGTATAATTTTTTTATTTCTAATTTTCTAATTTTCTTTTTTTACCTTTGTCACTGCCATAAATCCCGACCGGTCGGTCTCTGCACCTTAAAAATTGGATATCAAATTTGTGAAAATTTTCGATCTACTAGATCCAATATCGCACTTACATGAAAAAATTGTGGTGACGCTTTGCTATAATCTCCGCTCTGTTAAAGATAGGCTATGGATTTTGGATCTTTCATTTAAATTATTTGCATGTAACCGCAAAAACAACCATAAATTTTAAGAAAATATAAATGAAAGCCGGTAAAAAACATTTCATTTGACAGGGAAGAATTAGGTGAAATTCCGGGCCTCATCTCTGCTATTATAGAAACAAAATCTCTCATTGGGTGATCCCATTATATTGATAACTCTCTCTCAGTGCGTTCGCGACAACTCTGTCCTCCGTATGCTTCGTTAATCGTCGTTTTCTGGCATTTTGTTCGTTAAATTAACAGCCCCAGCTGTCAACCCATAATCGCCCGTAGCGTCCATGATAGAGTTGAAATCAATAACATCTTTGTGATAGTGACGGCGTGAGTGGTCCACGAACTGAGAGTACAACATATTCAGTAATATGGGTGACTCATTGCTTTCGACCCCGACATTCCACAACCGATTCCTGTAATATCAGTTATCCATCACTTTCGACAGCGACATTGCCTCCAAAGATTTATAGTGAATGTCCACACCAAATGCTGTACCGCTAATGCCATTGATTAATCACTATTGACCTTCACCTCTGGGCCCTGTCTGGTTGTCGGATTAATAAATAATTTGCGCCACCCTTCGAATTTGATAGACTATCCATGTCCAGGAGTGCATGTAAAGGTATGTGGGGGGCAACAAATCTATGTAGAACCTGATGTACAAGAGCGACATCGCCGCGGAATGATTAGACAGGTTAGATGGGGATTTGTTCGGATTCTTCCAACTTGACGCGCGCTATTCCTTTTTAGCAGGTTTTACATTCCTATCACAATGCTTTCCATTCATCCTTCTGTGATGCTGTCCCATAGAGTGTACGTTGCTAAATAATGTAGTGCAAGTTCAAAAAACATTGCTTTCACTCTAGGTTTTTCGTGCCATTATTAGTCCTCGCCACAAGGAGATTGTAGTTTTCATGGAGCAGTCCATTTTTTTTTTGGTACCATGAACAAGTTTAATCAACTTCATGATTTTTATACAAAGCTTTATCCCAAGTATTTATTATTTTGATTTACTTTAAAAATATATATTTAATTTTGATTTATCAAATTTAAAATATCTTAAAAATATTCTACCTATGAGATTTTGGTTTCTCTATAGAATTATTATTAAAAAAAAATATTAGGGGATAATACCAAGGCTCTCACCACGAAACTTATGGTAATTGACAATTTCTTGCAACTTCTTTATTATACTTTTATATAGTTTGGCATTCCCATTATTATCTCTAATTACTTCCAATTTGACTTTTGAATATGGTGGAGAGGTTTGTGTCTTGACCATCTCAGTTAGTTATGGAAATGTTGCTACCCTAGATAAATAGAAAAACAAGCACGGGGTTCTTCTAGTTGATGTAAGGTGAAACTTGTGGCCATACATAAATATTTAAGCTTTCTCCATTATCGAATAACTTTGACTTTAATTAAGTTGTACTTTATGAAATATATGACTTGAATAGTTAATCATCCATTTTCTCATTTTTCCCAAGGGATTTGTCTCTTCGCCATTTGCATCGAGTCTACGAAATATGCCAGACTCCATCGACATTTTAACAGTGTCTCTCAAATTTTAACATTGCCTCTAAAATTTTATGGAGAATGTCGAGGCACATGTTTTACGGCCAATGCCATGGATTAAAAACATTAGATGATGATGATAATGATAATTAATATCACTGAGACCAAACTTTAGTCTATCATATCATCTCTCCGTCCACTGATCTCTTCATCTCTCCATCCACTGATCTCTGCGGATATGTTTGTCTCTTGACCATCTCAGTTAGTTATGGAAATGTTGCTACCCTAGATAAATAGAAAAACAAGCACGGGGTTCTTCTGGCCTTTGTCTGGTTGTCGGATTAATAAATAATTTCACCACCCCTCCAGTTTCATACACTATACATCCCCAGGAGTGTATGTAAAGGTATGTGCGGGGCAACAAATCTATGTAGAACCGCATGCATCAGAGCGACATCGCAGCTAAATGATTTGAGAGGTTAGATGGGATTTGTAGTGTTCCTTCTAACTTGACACGCATTATTCTTTTTCAGTGGATGTTCTACATCCTATCACAATGCTTTTCATTCATACTTATGCTATGCCATCTCATAGCGTGTTCACATTGCTAAATAATGTAGTGCAAAGTCCAACCACCATTGATTTTTACTCTAGGTTCTCATGTCATTATTAATCCTCGTCACTAGGAGATTATAGTTTTCATGCAGCAGTGCAAATTCTTTTTGCTACTATTTTTAAGTTTAATCAACTTCATAATTTTTATACAAAGTTTTATCCCATTTATTTTAAAATATATATTTGTTTTTTATTTTTCAAATCTAAAATATTTTATTTCTTATTAATTATATAAGATTTAACTAAAATATTCTAGTTATGAGATTTTTATTTAAAAAATTATATAATTATTTTAAAAAATTAAATCTATTTTTGGATAATAAGACTCTTATAATGACACTTATGATAACTGACAATTATTTTCCACCTCTTTATTATACTTTTATGTAGTATAGTCATTTACTGGTAGATTGGCCACTTCCCACCCATAGTTTTCTCATTGTTATCCCTAGTTGTCTCTAATTTGACTCTAGGACATCGTGAAGGGATTTGTCTTCTACATCTTAGTTCGTTATAGAAAATTTGCTTCTCTCGCTAGCAAAGCAAGCTCAAAATTCTTTGAAATTATTTTATGGTAAAACTTGTTGCCATACATAAATGCTTAAGCTTTCTCCATTATCAAATAAATTTTACTTTACCTGATTGTACTTATGACATACATGACTTAAAAATTTAACATATGTTTCATCATTTTTCTCCAAGTTAGTCATTTATTTCCTCATTTTTACCACTAAGAAATAAGGCAAGCTCTTAAAGAGATTTGACTCTTCTTCAATCTCCATTTAGTCTATGGAATAAGGTAAGCTCCTGGAGAGATTTTTCTTTTGCCGTCTCAATCTATGACTAAAAATGTAGCTTCCCTCGATGCAAAAGAAACCAAATTATATTGATGATGGGTGTTTGTAACTTAAGGAATAGCCACAGATGATTTCATAGTCAACTAATCATATATTGGAAACTTGGCTTAACTTAAAACAAAGGATTCTAAAGCTTACATATCAACCTAGAGATGAACCTCCATAGCATCTTGTATACGAGAAGTGAGTGGTGTTGTGTAAAACAATTCTGATAGTTAAAATTATAGCATCGTTTTTTTATATTTTTATAAACTAGAGAGTAATGGATTTTTCTAATTTACCATTAATGTAGTTGATGTTATATAGATTTAATATGAATGAAAAAAAAATTAATTTTTTTAAGTGTAATTTTTTTTTTAAATGCAAAATACAATGTATAATTTTTCATTGTTTAAATTATATTTTTAAATGTTATATATAATATATATAGAATTATATAAATGTTTTAATTATAAAGTTTAAACATCTTAATAATTTTTTTACTTCTAATAACTTTATATATATATAACCAACATCATTTTTCTTTTTTATTATAATTAATATTATTTTTATATTTAGTACATAATTTATTTATTTTTATTTTAAAAAATCATGTCCCCAATAATTTATTACCTTTTCACTCCCCAAAAAAAATTATAATACTGTCTCTTCCTGCTAATATTAGTAATCTTCAAATTGGAAAAAGAGTTTTGAAAACAATTTTTTATACCTTCACCACTGCAATAAACTCCTACCCGTCTCTGCATCTCAAAAACTGGATATCAAATTTGTGAAAAAATTTAATCTACTAGATCCAACGTCGCACTTACATGAAAAAATTATGGTAAAATTTTACTATAATGTACGATCTGTCCGAACCAATAAATTATTGATCCTGATTTTGAAGATAGGCTGTGGATTTTAGAGCTTACATTTAAAATTTTAAAGTATTTGCATGTAACCGCCAAAACAACCATGAATTTAAGAAAATATAAATGAATGGTGGTAAAACATCTAATCATCATCAAAATTGCAATTGACAGGGACACATTAGATGAAATTTGGGGTCTGATCTCTGCTATTCTAGAAACAAATTCTCTCTTTGACTGATCGCATTATATTGATAACTCTGTCTCAATGAGTTCGCGACAACTCTGTCCTGCATATGCGTCGACTCGTCATTTTCTGCATTCGCCTGCTTTGGTGTTTTGTTTGTTAAATTAATAGCACCAGCTGTCAACCCATAATCGCCCGTAGCGTCCACGATAGAGTTGAAATCAATAACATCATTGTGATAGTGACGGTGCAGGGGTCCACAAACTGAGAGCACATCATGTTCTGTAATTTGGGTGAACCATCGCTTTCGGCCCCGACATTGCATTCAGTAATATCACTTTCGACACCGACATTGCCTCCAAAATTTTATACAGAATTTCGGCAGCACATGCTGTACCGCTAATGCCATGGATTAATCAGGATAGACCTTCAACTCTGGGCCCTGTTTGGTTGTCGTATTAATTAATAATTTGCGCCACCTTTCCAATTTCATGCACCATACAGACGTATATGTAAAGGTATGTGGGGACAACAAATCTATGTAGAACCTCATGCATGATAGCGACATCGCAGCGGAATGATTTGAGACGTTAGATGGGAATTTGTTGGGTTCCTTCCAACATGACACGCACTATGCTTTTTCAGCGGGTGTTTTACATTCCTATCACAATGCTTTTCATTCTTCCTTCGGTTATGCTCTATCATAGCGTGTACGTTGCTAAATAATGTAGCGCAAAGTCCAAAACCCATTGCTTTTACTGTACGTTCTTCGTGTCATTATTTGTCCTGACCACAAGGAGATTTAGTTTTGATGTAGCTGTCCAATTTTTTTGGGACCATGTATAAGTTTAATCAAGTTCATAATTTTATCCAAAGTTTTATTCCAAATATATATTACTTTGATTTATTTTAAGATATAAATTTAATTTTGATTTATCAAATTTAGAATATTTGATCCTTTATTAATTAAATAAAAAATAACTAAAATATTTTTGCTATGAGATATTGTTTTCTCTATACAACCACTTTAACTAATTTAATTTATTATTAGATAATAATAAGGTTCTCACCATGACACTTATGATCAGTCACAATGTTTTGTCACCTCCTTATTATAATTTTATGTAGTTTTACTTTTTACTTATAGATTGGCCACTTCCCACCAATAGCTTTCCCATTGTTATATCTAATTACTTTTAATTTGACTTTTCGATATGGCCGAGGTGTTTGTCTCTTATTTATGTAGTTTTACTTTTTACTTATAGATGAGCCACTTCCCACCAATAGCTTTCCCATTGTTATATCTAATTACTTTTAATTTGACTTTTGGATATGGCCGAGGTATTTGTCTCTTGACCATGTTAGTTAGTTATGGAAATTTTGTTTCTCCAAGCTCATAATTCCCTAGGTTATTGTAAGGTGAAACTTGTTGCCATATATAAATACATAAGCTTTCTCAATTATCAAATGAATTTGACATTACTTGACATGTACTTTTTTATAAGCTTTTGATTGCTTTCTCAATTATCAAATGAATTTGACATTACTTGACATGTACTTAATGACATATATGACTTAAAGAGTTCATCATCTATTTCCTCATTTTTCCTAGACAATGAAATAAGGTAAGCTCCTAAAGGGAATTTTATTTTTCCCATCTCAATCTATGACAAAAAATGTAGCTTCCTTGGATGTAGAAGAAAACAAATGCTTGTGAAGGGCTTTCTCTCTTCCCCATATCAATTTTGCTTGACATTTCTAGTTGTCTTTATTATTGTATACCTAGATTGTGATTTCTAGAAAGATAACTTATTTTCTTACTTGGAACCTCGTGCACCTTATTGTGTGTTGCCTAGGAAGCCCCGAAAGTTATAAGAGTCACTAAAAGTGTTGAAGATAACTCAACTTATGATTATATTTATTATGGTTTTTTATGACTTAAGAACTACAAAGAGAAGGTTTCATAGTCAACTAGCCATATATTGGAAACTTGGCTTAAATTAAAATAGAGGATTCAAATGCCTACTTGTCAACACAGAGATCAACCTAGATAGCATCTTGTACACGAGAAATGAGTGGTGTTGTGCACGACAATTTTAATGGTTAAAATTATAGCATACATGCTCCTATAAAATAGTACATAGAGAATATATCTTGGTATCTCGAAGATGTATAGAGTGTATTTTTTGGGATGCTCACCAAGTACCTAGAGATGACTGAAATTGCTAGGCTAACTTATTGGATTTATCATTGATGGTGAAATTTCTTCTTTGTTAGGCTCATGAACAACTCCATCTTTTTCCCATATTATTCGGCTAGAGGAAATGTTGCTTGTTTGGTTGGAAACAAAAATGTAGAACTCACCCTTATCTATTATGTTTTACATAGCATGGTTAGCCTAAAACTTTACAATAGATTGCGTGATACATATTTTGGTTCCCATTTTACCTCCAATCCACTTATTTCCTAATAAGTATACTTGTTTTGAGTTCCCTTGATACTTGTTAAGGGTTCTCTTCCACCTTTGGCCCACCAATTCTTTGGTGAAGAACTAAGTGGATATTTTATCTATAATGAAGTTGGAAAAGGATGGGCTCCTAGGTGAGGTAATGTCTCCCTAGAAAGTAATGAAGGTGGGTACCTAAGTGGATATGGGCATGCAATTGGATATTAAACCATAATATTATCCATATTATAAATTAGTAGAGATGGGTTACTACCATGGGAAATAGATTTTGAACGAGGAAAAGTGAATCTAGGATAAAATGGGATTGTAGGCAAGGTATTGGTTCCTCAATTGGAATGCATACCACCTTTACTCTAATGCTCAGAATGATGGAGAAAGAAACATGAGGAAAAAAAAGTCTTAAGCAATGACACCCTTCCCTAGAGATAAATCGCCATATAGCATCCACAAATGAAAATTGAAGACGCTTGATTCCTTTCCTTTTAATCCCATCACTCCAACCCTATTTGAAATTGAAGTAGCTAGTGAAGTTATCCCATGAGATTTACTATGCTTTTTTACGGTGAAACTAGAACTAGAAGATTGAGATTGGAACGTGAATTAGATATTCCCAAGACAAACTTCCTCATCTACCCACTTTCCTCCAATTCCCCTCCCCCCCCCTTCTCTTGAATTCCTAAGCTTTCTTCTTAACACGATATAAACTAAGAAATTTTTATTATAAAAGTGCAAGCATTATTTATCTGATCTATCTAACTAAAAGGACCATGTCATTACACAATGATGTGCATAAACCATATTGTATATGCCTGAACAAAAGCCTTCTCTTTTTCCCAACTATATCAGGTGACAGAAATGAACCAGTTTCCAAGTTAAAAGAGCAAGAATGCATGGACATTATGTGTCCCAAAAAAAAGTCATCATTAACGTGTAAATGGTATATGGTTTGAATGTGATGATATTGTAGACAAATTTTTCAATATACCTAATAGTGATGAATCAAAATTGATCCCCGTGAAAGATTTAAAATTATGTACAAAGAAAATAAAAGATAAAAGTTGTAAACATTGAAAACATTGAAAACGTTAAAATTTTGTATAAGAATCTTTGACCCCAATAACCATCCTACTAGTAGTAGGTGGGTATTCTAAATTTCCTTTTGGGATCAGATATTGCATACAATTGAGCTAAGCTTCATTACATTGTAGAAACTCACTTTGAATGAAGAAATATTGATATGTGAATTGTTTGACTATCTTATTGAATTACAAAACAGATAAAGTGAAACATATTCCTAAACTATTTAGGCATCTAATTGATTTCCAAAGTTGGAGCTACAATTTCCATGGTTTCAAAATCAACAAAAAGAGAGGTCTCCAAGGACGATGTGGGCTGAGATCCCTTATAAACCATGACATGAGTAACCAAACCAAATGGTAGCTCATCATCACAAATGGTTTGGTGTTGGTTTTTTCCCATGTTGTTTTTTTCTCTTTTCCATTCATAGTATATTTAGTAATGTGGTGTAGATTGAATTAAGTTGCAAAAATTTATTAATAACATTTCTACATTTAGATTTTTGTAAATGGCAGTATCCTTTCTCGCATAACAACCTAGGGTAGGTTAATCCTGACAAAAACTTGAAGACTCTTCAAAAGAGCCTATCCATTGCATTACAAAACACAAAAATCTATACAAAACCTAGCCAGTAAATCTACAGAGGTTTTACGGAAAATCATTAACGTCTTATCTAATTTTGCTGACTATCGCCAAGTCCCTACTGACTATCATCGTCATACATCAAGTGTAATTATTGTTCTAACACCTCCCCTTAATCATGACATATACTTTAACTTGCCTATTGGTCTAAGTCTCAGTTAGGCTTAGAACAAAACGTTTCATTTTTTCCTTCTTGCTACAGGGTCCATGCTTGTTCATTTGCTCATGCAGCCTCATCTTCAGCTTTCTTTCAATAATATAGTGATGGATTTTCTCCTTTCTTGATTGTGGGTTAGCATTCTTTTTATTCAACATTAATGTAGGTTATTTGGACTGATAATGTCCTTAATGCTTGCAATTTCCTCAAGTTGTATTGCTTCTTCCTGCCTATCAATATCTCCACACTTAAAAACAATTTTAGATTTATATAAAATATCATAAAAAGAACTATTTTTATCCTTCTCTTTTAAGAGACCTTTCCTTCCTTCATCTTTCTCTGACAAATATTTATACTCAGTTCCATCTCGCTCACCAACTTGATCTTCAACCTAGACTACCACTCCATTGAGCAGTTTATCTATGAATTTCTTTTCCTGCAACATTTGGAACCAATCTTCACTTGAAAAAATTTCATCATCATATATCACTTTTAGTTCTTCAATTCTTTCATCCATGAGTTCTCCAAGCAACACGAACTCCAACACTTGGCTCTGATTTACGACTTCACACTCAGCCACACCTTTTTCACAAGCTCAAACACACTGAGCGATTTAGTCAGCTTCAATACTTAACACACACCTAAGTCTTCATCACTTAGGATCAATTCCCAACACAAGTACAAGAGGTATCTATCAAGAAAAACAATTGGCAATTACAACAAAAATGTACTCTCACACACAACATATCTAGATTCAAAAATACAGATCTTGTCTCTTGATCTGCAAGCCCCAAAAATTACAAAACATCACCTACAATATTTGCAGTGGCTCATCAAATGCCCCTCACTCGAACAATTCTCCAAGGCCTCTTTTCCAACTCTTATAGCAGCAACGACTTCACAGTTGTTTCGTTGAATCCAATGGTTTTCACATATCACATTTATTCGTTATAACATATGCATAATCAATAGTTTAGCAAGTTCATAGATCAATGCCTCCTTAACACCACAAGGCTCCTCCCTTCACACTGTCAAAGACCTGCAAGATAAATGCCTCCTTCTTGGTAGACACCTCAATGATTTAATAAGCCCTCACACAACATACACAATTCTCAGCACATCAGTGTAACATGTCCATGCTACCGTGCCAGTCTCTTCCACATCGTAGACTCCTCCAACATACAACACACCATCTCTCTTTCAAATCTTAAGCAGTGACCCTAAAAAATAAAATTCATTATAAAATAAAATTGATAGCTTAGATAACTGGCCATGTTCCAGCCATGTTCCAACACCAAATACAGTTCAAAAAATTTAGGTTCCCTTCACGTCAGGTTCCCTGCACAATGGGCTCTCCACACACATCCTTTTGACAATTCTCTTCAAAAGTTATGCTCTTCAAGAGTATGGTGGAAAAACAACCTAGCAATTGCATCAAAATTTTGAGTTCTGATACCATGACAGAAACTTGAAGTCTCTTCAAAAGAGCTTGACCATTGCATTACAAAACACAGAAATTTATACAAAAACGAGTTGGTAAATCTACAGAGGTTTTATGGACAATCATTAACTTCATATCTAATTCCACCGACTTCATCGTCATACGTCAGGCGTGATTATTGTTCTAACAAGTCATTTTTGATGGACATGCACACAACCTTAGATGTGGGCTATGATATCCACACAACCTGCGAGAACACTCGTGAATAACGAGCGTGAAATGTGAGAGCAGACAGGGAGTTATGTATAATATTTTTTCCATTGTTCTATCTTCTCTAGCATTATTACATCTATGTTTCTATGGTATAGAAGTGATCCAAGATCTTTTTCTTATATATGTATTAAAGAATTACATGCATAAATTGTAGCTTAAAAATAGAAATTTAATGTGTACGTGAGAGAAAAGGAGAAACACATAAAGCATGAAAGAAGACAACAAAACTTGATAACGGAGTTCGTCTGACTTAGACTACGTCTCCAGACCCTGCTCGATCAATGGGGATGCCTTAATTCACTAAGTGGCATGAGAAAGAAGAGTACAAGCATCAGTTACAAAAAGGAGTTTTATACCTCCATACTGAAAAATGGACGAAAAATGCAGAACTTTGATGGAGAAGTGGACAACATGATTGTGTTTGTGGCGTCGAGAAATGTTGAAACTATATAAAATTTGTCAAAATATGATAAAGTGAAAATTTGGTCCACCTGCAAAATCCTACCTCGAACTACGTGTGCTCCCTCCTCTCTGCCCTGGCACACTGATGAATTGAGTTTTTAAATAAAAAAATTGACGGAGTTCACAAAACCTCTGTTAGGTGGGTTGGTTGAAGATCCAGTTATTATGGAGGAGGTTGGGCAGTCAAACCCCACCTCCTTTTTTTACATAACAAAAACATTTTTTAAGAAGGGATGAGCTGGGCCCACCCACCCCATTTGTCGCCAGCCTCCGTTTCTTTTATAGGAGCAGTGGTAGAAGGTTGGGTCGGTGACCCAAGGGCCAACCCACCTTTGTCATGCATTGTTTTTTTCAATGCGATTTGGTCCGTGCCCCAAGGGTCGGCCCACCCAAACTTCTGTGCACAATCCCATGGTGTGGGGGGAGGGGTCAGGGGTCATGGCCCGCCCCTCCATAAATAAATGTTGAAGGATTGGGGAGGCGGGGTTGGTGGCTTGCCACCTCTTTTTTTATAATTTTTTTGTTAAAAAAAATCAACATGGCCATTTTTGGAAATCTGGATTTTGATCGAAGGAGTCATTTTAACCAGGCAACAATTTCACCTAGAATCTGGCTGGAGTTGGCTAGATTCCGTCTGCCAAAAAAATTCCAAATTGTGTCTTCATTAATCCTACCCAGTCATCAAAAGTCAACTAAACTTTGACTATCTCTATCTCCTTCATCTAGACTCAAATTGGAGTTTCGTTCACACCATTGGAATCAGGGCGATGAGCACTTGGATCTGATGTCAAAGTAACCATCTTTCTGCCACTTTGAATTTTGAGCAATTTCCATGCCACCAGTGTCTGGAGATCCACGTGGATCAACAAGTTAAATTGTTTATGTATAATTAGAGTGGTTTTTAAAATTAAACAACGATTATTGTGACTAAAAATTGGTATGGAGGAGTTTTTTTAATTAAAAAATGAATATTATGAGTAAAGATGGTTATGAAGTTTTTATTTAATTTTGTTGATCACATTAAATAATATAAGATATTAGTATGTGAATTAAAATTGAATAAAACATTTAATTTTATTTACTTGATTTTGATTTTGATATAAACGAGTTTGGTTTTTTCTTTCTCTTTGTTGATATTTTTTTCACTATTAATTAGATCTATAACAATTTTGTTCTCGTTTTTAACTTTTTCTTAAGATTCTTTGGATTTAGTTATATGCATCTTCCAACATTATAATTTTTGTGATGATTAGTACTGCAATAATAATTAAAATCCACACATTGATTTGTAATGGTTGATTTATTTTCTCCCTTTCTATTTCAACTTCTTCTTCTCCTCCATGGAAGACCCTTATGGGTATTTATGCTTTCTATACAATTGGATTATATATAGGTCTTTCTAGTGGCCCTCGGTTGAAAAGAGTTACCCCCTAACTAAGTAATTGTTGAAACAATCTAAAAGAGTAAGAACATTAAAAATTAAAAACCCTCTACAAGAGACACATCTACTTTTGCATCAAATATATAAGAGTGTTTTGTATATGTGAAAAATGGGAAAGGCGTAGTTGATAACCATTATAATTAGGAGGATAAATATGTCTACATGAGTTTACAATTCACACTAGTTATCTACATTATAGAAAGATGCAGTGTATGTCTCTCTAGAAGAATGCTTTGGAACACTAACATTACTCTCATTAATTATATCAATGCTCATTAATGGAAAAAATGAATTTTAAAATACTTAACATGTCTTTACATATCTTAAATTTAACCTTTCCCAAAGACTTGGTAGACATGTCCACATGTCCGCAATACGATTATTTGAAAGAAAATATATCAAGACAATTTCCTTTGATTGTATCTTTTCTCTATCAAAATGATAGTGGGTTTCAACATGCTTTGTCCTAATATGATGAAATTGATTGTGTACTAATTTTATAAATATTTGGTTATGACATTTGAGGGTTATTGGTACACTTTATTCTTTTCTTCTACATCTTCAAGAAGACACTACTTAATATTTTTTACTTAGTTAAGTGAAAAAAAAAAAACCAATTATTAACTTCTTGCTTCTCGAAAACATAATTCTAAATCCTATATCGAATGCATATTTACTCTAGATCCTATATTAAATGCATATTTACTGATGTATTTTTTGTCATCTCTTTCCCAATTAAAATATCAATATTTTGTCCATTCAAAACATTAATATATTTTATAGCAAAATTATGATTCCTTTCTCTTTATGTACATTGCAATGATTATCATGCGATTAATCCGAAAATTGACTAAATATAATGACCTAGTTTGCAATATTCGATCTAGTTGGAGTTAAATAATTCATAACTCGATCTACAGCGCGCTTAGTCAAATCAACATTTAATTTATATGGAGTTGTTTTTAATTTATACGGAGTTGTTTTTACGTCGATTTTTTGGAAATTTTGGTGATGGAATTCTGCGGAAAAAATTAAGGTTAAATCTTGATTTGTATTATTTAAAATGGTTTTTTAACTGCATATTTGGATTCAGCACCATAAAAAACTCTAGGACACTTAGATTGTGCAGAAATTAGCTATCAAACTTGCGATTTCAATAAATTGCTGTTAAATTTCAAAAAATTTCTTTAAAAACAACTCCAATATATATTTAAATAAGATTTTGATGTAACCTTTGGTTTCCAAGAAAATGCCACGCACCTGCCTTTGCTCCTATTGGTGCTCTTTCAAACGCCTATGCTACCGGTGAATATGCCGATACGAATGCGTACGATGCATTAGTTATTAATGTTATTTCAATATTGTTTTGAAAATTTGATGCTAATAGATATCGTTACTACTAGTTTTTGTTTTTTTTAAGAGTATTGATCATGTTAATCAAATTTGACCAGATATCCCTGGTGGATATCAAGTTATGTACGACTGTAACAGAATGAAAAATTAATTTTTTAAATTTGGAAAGGAGGGTAACATTTCAATTAATATTAATTTTATGTCAATTTTTTAATAGTTATTTAAACTATTTTTTATAAATCACAATATTTTGTTAAGCTAAAATTTAATATTCACCCATATCACTTTTTATATTAAAATTATACAAAAAAAAATGTTGATTCAATAATATAAAAATTTATATAAAAAAATTAACAAAAACATTTATTTATAACTTATAATATGCACATAATTAAGTTGAAGTATTTTCTTAAATAGTATTTTCTTATTATTTATATAGCATTTATATATGATAGAATCCAATTGAACCATTAATTTCTTCATTTCTTTGAAGTGGTTTTATAAATACAATAAAACTAAAACTATTTTTTGTTCCTACAACAAAATTGGTATAAAAATGGTCAAAATATAAAGATAATTTAGGGATATCATTGAGATGACCCATAAATAAAACAAAAGTAACACATCTACTACTATTTGAAACCTTTAATAGCACAATTTTTTTATGAAAGACAAATAAGTTACTAAATATTTTAGCATATGAATTGTGGGCATAATTATTGGGGCACGTGTGCATTACGCTATTCTCAAAAGAACATAACTTATCTTTTTTCCTTATATTGAATCAATTTAATACCTTGTGTCCATTTTTGTGTCCTCATATTAATTAGGCATAAAATAGGCATGTAGGTACTTTCCATAAATCCAAGCAAGCGGAGAAAGAAATAATTGCAGGAAACCAAAGAGAATAGTAAATATAAGCAAGTAACATAGCTACAAAGAAGATCCAAATGTCAAATCATAGAAAATTGATTGGTATCTTTATTAAATTTAAACAACAAGATAATAGAAAGTTGTTTTGAATTAGAATTGTTTCCCCTCTATAAACAAGATTCCATACAACCAAAAATTTTGAACCCATTTCCCACCACTAAAATGTATTTTCAGTAAATAAAAGATACATACATGAACTCTATAACAATAAAAATGCGAATATAAAATTCGTCACATACCACTAAAATGTATTTTCAATAAATAAAAGATACATACATGAACTCTATAACAATAAAAATACGGATATAAAATTCGTCACATATCTCTTTTCATGCTATCTATAAACCAGATTCAGTACCACCAAAACTTTTGAACCCATTTCCCACACCTAAAATATATTTTCAATAAATAAAAGATACATACATGAACTCTATAAAATAAGAATGCGGTATAAAATTCGTCACATATCTCTTTTTCGGCTCTCTAGATATATGGAGAAAAAAAAAATTCTTCAATTGTACCATATGTAAAAATATGATTATTAAAAAGAAAAATAACACCATACAAATAAAGACAAGTAAAATATGTTATAGTTGTCCTTCATATGCTTCGATTATCGTCGTTTTCTGCTTTCGCCTGTTTTGGTGTTTTGATTTTTAAATTAACAGTAGCAGTTGTCAACCCATAATCGCCCTAAGCATCCATGCTAGAGTTGAAATCACTAACGTCATTGTGAAGGTGATGGTGTGAGTGGTCCAAAAGCTGATGGAACAACATGTTCATTAAATTAGTTGAGTCATCGCTTTCCACCCGGACATTGCACAACATATTCAGTAATATCAGTGAGCCGTCACTTTCGACCTCGACATTGCCTACAAAATTTTATTGAGAATCTCGGCAACACATGCTCTACCGCTATTGCCAATGGATTAGAAACATCGGAAATTGGAACTTGACCTCTGGGCTTTGTCTGGTTGTCGGATTAATAAATAATTTGCCCCAACCTGCTGATTTGATACACATCCATCACTACAAGAATATGTGTGGGGCAACAAATCCATGTAACTAATGCAGAAGGTCCACATTGTAGCCGAATGATTAGAGAGGTTAGATAGGGGCTTTGTTCGGTTTCTTCCAATTTGACACGCATTCTTCTT
Source organism: Pinus tabuliformis (assembly GCA_031772625.1). Taxonomy (NCBI): domain Eukaryota; kingdom Viridiplantae; phylum Streptophyta; class Pinopsida; order Pinales; family Pinaceae; genus Pinus; species Pinus tabuliformis. The sequence goes on along the minus strand of CM062818.1, from coordinate 1,441,306,293 downwards.
TAGGGGTGATACGTTCTTATCACAATGCCTTTCACTCTTCCTCCAATTATGCTTTCTGTGAGTAGCGTGATTCCAAGGGCATTATAAATTTCATGTAGCTTTCAAAATTCGTTAACCAAGTAAAAGTTCGATCAACTTCATAATCTTTATCGAGAATATATATTATTTCGATTTATTTCAAAAAAATAAATTGAATTTTTTTATTGGTCAAGTTTAAAATATTTCATTTTCTATTGATGAAACTATATACGATTCTGTTGATCATTATTATGGGATGTAGTTTTTTTGCAGTTGTCTATAACGCGACTGCGGGTTTTTCCAGTCGAAATCCGACAGGAATTTATTGGAATCGCAAGTTTGATAGCTAGTTTCTGCACAATGAAAGCGTCCCAGGGGTTTTTCAGGGTGCTGAATCCAAATATGCAGTTAAAAAACCATTTTAACTGCAACAAATCAAGATTTAACCTCAATTTCTTCCGCCGGATTCTGTCACCGGAATCTCCAAAAAGTCGCATTATAGACAACTCCGTTTTTTTTTAATTATTAGAATTATATTATTATTTTAAGAAAAGAATATTATTGTTTAATAGGAAGTCTCACATCATTACAATGAATATTTATCGAAATTGTAATGTACATTGTCAATGAGGCTATAGCAATGTCTTGCCACATCTTTATTATGCTTTTATGTAGCCTAGCCACTTCTTACCAACTTCCTTTCCATTGCTACCCTTACCGCTGCTCTCTTTAATGGTCTATAATTTCACTTTTGGAGTTGGTGGAGGGCTTTGTATCTTGCATGCAACAAAAATGTTTCTGTTTCTTCCATGATTAGTAAAGAAAGCATAAAATTCCCTCGAACTAATGTAAGTTGAAACTCATTGCCATACATATATGCTTAAATTTTATCAATTATTAAATGAATTCAACTTTAATTGAATTTTAGTTAATGACATAATTGACTTGAGGAATTAATCATTTATTTCCTCATATTTCCTAATATACACAATAAGGGAAGCACCTACAGTATTGTGTCTTTTCCCCATCTTGATCAAATCTATGAAATAAAGTAGGATTCTAAAGGCTTATCTCTTCACCATCTAAGTTGGACACATGATATGTAGCTTCCAACAATGAAAAAAGAAACATGGGTTTGTGAAGGCCTTTGTCTCTTCACCATACTACGTTTGCTTGCAATTTCTAGTTTTCCTTTTTTGTTGTATTCCTACATTATGACTTTGGAAAGATAACATATCCGCTTATTGATACCTCTTTCTCCTTACTATGTGCAACCTAAGAATCCCAAAATTTATAAGAGCCATAGAAAGTGATGAGGTTATTCCGAGCTATGATTATAATTATTATGGTTGTCGATGAGGAATAGATAGAGAATGTTTTTGAGTCAACCTAGGTGTATAACATAACGTGGCTCAAATGAAAATAGAGAATTGAAAATCTTACCTATCAACATAGAGATTAACCTAGATAAAGACTTGTACAGAAGAATTGAATGGTGTTGTGAATGGCAATTTTGAGGGTTGAATTATAGTACATACGTTTTCATAGACTAGTACATAGATAGTGTATAGACATGGAGGGCATCTAGCTTGGTATGTGGAAGACATATAAAGTGTACCATGTAGTTTATTCACTTTGTATTTAGAGACAAATTGGCGCTAGTTCCTTGTATCAAGAAACCCATGAACTTGTTGGGTTGGCTCATTGAATGGATTAGTAATGTTGAGATGGATTACTTGTTAGTCTTCTTAATGAACTTTTCTCTTCACTATATCAGTCGACTATAGGAAATGTCTCTTCCCTGGCTAGCAATAAAAATGTAGAATTCTCCCTTATCTATTATGTTAAGCATAACATGGATATCCCTTAGAGTTAATATTAATTTCACAATACTTGTTTTGGGTTCACTTGATACTCATTCTAGATTTCCCTTCCACCTCCCATCCACCTCTTTCTTCCTTAATCTCCATGATACATTTTCATGGTTATCTTGATCTTCATTATAGGCGCCTTTCCAGCTCCATTTAGCCTCTTTCTAGGAAAAGGAAAAATAAGATGTTTTATCTATACTGAAGATGGAAAAGGAAGGGCTCCTAATCAATGTGGTGCCCACGTATCAAGAAATCAAGTTGGGGATGCAAGTATAGATCGGACTAGAATTGGAACTTAAAATATACTATCATCCAACTTTTAAACAAGGAGGGATGCCAACATGGGAATTTGATTTGGAACAACAGAGTAGGAATTTGGGAGAAAAAAGGATCCCAAGTGAGGTAATGGCTCTTGAATTTGAATGGATTCCACCCTTTCTCGAATAATTAGAAATATATATAAATAAGTGATGAAAATGTGATATTGAGAAACGAAAATATGCCCTCGAGGGAAAATCACCATAAAAGATGCACAATTTTCCTTTAAGGAGGATTGATCCCATGGCCTTTAGCCCCATTCATTCTATGTTGGTCATTAGGCTAAAATCAATTGGACGGATTTATCCCATAAAACCTCACTCTATTCTAGCATAAACAAGAAGAAAGTAGCAAAGGAATCCCATAATGTCCACTCTACTTGCTTAGGAGGGAACTAAAAATGGAGGATTGAGGTGGGATATTGAATCTAAGATTCCTAGCAAGGATTCCCCCCTGTAGCGACTTTACTAGAGCTTCCCCCTTCATTTGAATGCCTAACCTTGCTCCTTAATGGAATATCAACCAAACAAATTGCATTAGATGTGTGAATTACATCATTAAAAGGACCATGTGATTACACATCAATGTGCACCAACAATTATTATGTATGCATAACCAACAAAATTTTATCTTTTTTCATGTGCATTAGGTGACAAAAATGGACCCCTTTGCCAAAGTGATAAAACAACAATGAGTGGATGCAATGTGGCCCAAAAGATTTTCATTATTAATATGTAAATGGTACAATTTACACATGTAAATACTATAGTTGACTTTTTCAATATAAAGTAATACATATACATTTGAAATAGATAAATCATGAAAAAAAAAATTTGATGATTGTGTCACATATCTTGCGTGTGACCCAATTGTGGTCAATCAAGAATTGATCCCCATTTAGCATTTATAAATAAGTATAAATAAATAAAAAAGGAAAGTTGTGAATGATGACAACATTAAAATTTCATATATGAGGAATTGTTGTTAATAACCATCCTACTAATAGTGGGTTGGGCTTCTAAATTTTATTTTGGGCCTAGGTATTATAGACAGTTAAGCTAAGCTTCAATACATTATAGAAAGTGACTCCAATTGAAGTGTTATGGATCTGTGATTTTTTTTAACAGTCTGTTGAGTTACAAAATGGATTTCATGCCATAGATTCCTAAGTTCTTTTGAAAATTGATTGAGTTCCATAATGGGGCTACACATTCCATGTTTTTAGAGTTGATAGAGGAAGACATCTATAAAGATGAGGTGGGTTGAGATCCATTAGAAACCATTGAATCTGTAACCAAACCAAATTACATCTCCTCATGGTAGTCATCCTTTGTTCAATTAGCTATGTCATGGAGTTATGGAAGCCTTTACACTTTTCCTACTCAAGAGATATAGGTACTTATGTTGATTTCAATACATAATAAAAATTTTGAAAATCAAAATTGCTTAGATATGCTTAAAAAATATGTAGTATAACTTTAATATGTTTTCTACTATAATTTTTTGGTCATAATGACTCAAACTTTCTGTTGACACCTAATCATCATGATTGGGTGAATATAATGTAAACAAATAATAAGTAATATGAAAAGTCATCGCGAGATGAAATGAACAGTCTCTCCCTTATGTATATAATAAAGACCAACCTAAAGGAATGATATACGAATCAATTTGTTTTGAGGAGTTACTGCCTGGCTTGACATGGTATCAAAGCCAGCTCCCAAATTAGTTGTAACTCTCTTCTACAGTCTGTCCACTGCCCCCTGTGGAGTCTACCTACTGCGCTTTTTGTCCTCTATCTACTGTTCTCTCTGTCTACTGCGCAGTCTGTCCACTGCCTCTCTCTGTGCGTATTGCACAGCCTATCCACTGCTTTCTTGCTACCTAAATTCAGAAAACGTTCCCATACCTGCGTGAAGGAACATTGCTACGTTGAGATTGGGATGGCTTTAGTGTATTTGTAAATCCTGCAGAACTAGAGTATCATCTCCATGACCATGAGAGTAATGCATTTCTCCTATACCAAGGCTTAATGTCTCTAATCCCATGCCATCACCATATGTATAGTTGACTGTTCCTCAAATATTGTGTGTTTTATATGCCATCGTCTTGCACGCAATGATGTTGGGCAACCACCTGAGCTGATGTTGAGTGCATCGAACTACTCTGGTGGATTTAGCTGTTGCAAATAGGTTAATTTTATTCAAAGTTTGAGGGCTTGGTGGAAGAACTGGTATTCCGAAAGTGAAGTAAAGAGTGTCGTGTGACCAGGAATGGAAATGTTGGTAGCCATCGCAGATATTATATTCACGTTGGTATTATAACGCTGGTCTCATTACATTATATTCATGCTAGTATTATAACGTTGGTCTCATTACATTATATAATGCTGCTATCATTGTATGCGTTGAAGTTTTTTTGGCATATCATTACATTGTATGTACGCTGGAAGCGCTGCCTTTGTGTTTGCGTTGAAGTTTTTTGGCATATATTTACATTGTATGTACGCTGGAAGCGCTACCTTTGTGTATGTGTTGAAGTTTTTGGCATAAAATGTGTTGAATGCCAATTCCTATGATATTGTAACGTTGGTCCTACAGTTGAAGTTTTTGGCATAAAATGTGTTGAATGTCAATTCCTATGATATTGTAATGCTGGTCCTACAGTTGAAGTTTTTGGCATATAAAATGTGTATGTGTTGAAGTTTTTGGCATATAAAATGTGTTGAATGCCATGTGTCGAATAGAGTTTTTTTAAAAACTAGGTCGTGGGTCAAAGCACTGTGGCATAAAGTGTTGAATGCGCTGTACAGTCTTGGGTATTGACATTTGCTGTCGAGTTGAATTTGTTGTCCAGACATATCAGAATTATATTTTTTTCCCATTAAGAGTAAAAGTTTTGCAGCAAAAGTTTTTTGTTACAGTATGCATTCAATCATATCCATTGTGGGAATAGTTCTCACTAGCAAGGAGAACTATCCTGAGTGGTCTCGGATGATAAAACACACCCTCATGTTCAATGAGTTGTGGAAAGGAGTGTGCATTGGAGACAGAGACAAAGAGCTCGCCATTTGGGAAAACAAGAACAACAAAGCCTATGCATTAATCACAACATCTGTAAGTGAAGAGGTGAGTCACCATATTATTCCACTTTCAACTGCTTTCGAAGCCTTACAAAAGATGAAAGAACTCTATGACTCACATTTTACACTTGAAGTTGTTCAACTCATGATTAAACTCTTCACTCTTGAACTACAAAATAATGATCCTCTTGCTTTTGCATCTGAAGAAAAGTCTATAATGCATGATATCCAAGCCACTAAAATTGATTTGGATATTCCTCTTATCGCTTTTCTCAAGGCACTTTATCCTACTTACTCCAATTATCTTGAGTCATTGCAAGCAAATGGAAATCTTAAAGACATTACCTTTGACTCTCTTGTGAAAAAATTTGTTGAAAGAGAGAAATCTTTTGGAAAGAAGACAACCCCTGAATCTTTTGAACAGGCTATGTGCCTTGCTCATAAAGAAAAGAATCATGCTCAAGATTCTTCAAGAGGAAGAGGTGGTTGAAGAGGAAGAGGAAGATATTTCAGAGGTGGGGGGGTAGACACTCTCAAGGAGAAAAGGCAAATTTTCACTACATACATTGTAGAAGAAATGGATCACATGATGCCTCTACATGCAAGTTACCATGGGACAAAATTGAGTAGCAAAGGAACCAACAGAAAGGTAAAATTGATGATACAGACAAAGGTAAAGCACCTGAATCTGCTCACTATGTTGTGGCACAATGTAATATTGGAGTAAAAGAAGATTTATTTAATGCTTCACTTGCTTCTTGGAAAAATTATTGGTTGCTTGATTCAGGAGCAACTTGCCACATTACTCATAGAAAAGATTTTTTTGAAGAATTTACTGACAATGTTGATGGAGCAGTGTACTTTGCAGACCAATCAAAAATCAAGCCATCAAGGCTTGGCACAATAAAGCTTAAACTGCCTGGTCTTGTAGAATTTCTTCTGCATCATGTTCTATATCTCCCACAACTCAAGAGAAACTTATTGTGGTTGGTCCACATCCGCTAGGAAGGTCACTCCATTCATATGTTTGATGGCAAGCATGAGGTAAGAAAAGCATATGACCACTCACTTGTCATGAGGGGAATAGAAGAAGAAGGACTTCTCAAGCTGCAAGGAACCTCTGCTCGTGCATAACATTTCTCATACAATTCTCATTATGAAGAACGTACACTTCCATCAAGTTTATTATGGTATGCTAGATTTCGACATTTGAACTATGACAACCTCCGCTTGTTGAAGAAAAATGGTGTTGCTGGTTTGCCTACAATTCCTAGGAAAGTTAAGCAATGTGATCCTTGCATTGTAGGAAATCATAGCAAACAATCTTTTCATGATTCACATTCAAGAGCACATAGAAAACTTGAACTCATTCATTCAGATTTATGTGGTCCAATGCCTGTTCCTTCTGCAAATGGAAATAAATATATGATGACACTTATTGATGACTACACTAGAATGTGTTGGGTTTATTTATTAAAGAACAAATCTGATGCTTTTCAAACATTCAAGAACTTTCATAAATGGATTAAAAATGATGCACAATCACATATTGGGTCTATTCGCACTGATGATGGAAAATAATACACATCAAATGCATTTGAAAACTATCTTCACCAACATGGGATCAAACATCAAGCAATTGTTCCTTATAATCCCCAACATAATGGTGTAGTTGAAAGAATGAATAGGACAATCTTAAATATGGTAAGATCCATGCTCTTCTTCAAAAATGTAAAGATAATGTTTTGGACTGATGCTGTTCTATGTGATGCATATATAAAGAATAGATGTCCATCTAATGCTATTAGAAACAAGACTCCATATGAAATGTGGTATGGACATGTTCCTTCGGTAAAGCATCTCAGGGTCTTTGGTTCCACCTGTTATGCCTTGATACCAAAGGTACATAGAAACAAACTTGGTGCAAGAATTCGTAAGTGTATCTTCCTGGGGTATTTAAACACCTCCAAAGCATATCGTCTCTATGATGAAGTAAATAAAATGTTTGTTGTATCTAGAGATGTAGTTTTTCTTGAATCATCCAAAACTTACAATGTTGTTGAGCGGCAACTTGATCGATTGGATAGATTCGAAAAAGCAAAATCATTTCAAGAATTTGATAATCAACTTCCACATCTTGAAGGAGGGATTCCTATACTACATCAACATGTGGAATCTTCTTCTGAAGAACACTCTCCCTTGCATGAAACTCCAACAACGGATGATGCTTTAAGTGATGTGATTGATAGAATTAGGAGACTCAACCTTGATTTAGTGCCAACTCAATCAGCGGAGAAGCCTAGACCATCTAAGAAAGGTCCTCCAAAGTGGCTGACAAAGACACTTGAAAGTGTTCATCCTGATGAGGTTGGAAAGACGGGAACTAGAAATTCAAACTGGAAAAATGGAGGTGATGTAGATGACTCTAATTCACCTGTTGATATGGATGTTTCTTATGATTGTGAATTGAACTTGTCTACAGATTTTGAACCAACTTCCTTCAAAGAAGGTGCTTCTCATGATGAATGGAAAGAAGCGATGCAAAAGGAGTATGATGCCCTCATAAATAACGACACTTGGAAGCTAGTTGATCCTCCATTAGGAACCAAACCAATTAGCTGCAAGTGGGTATACAAGAACAAGTATAAAGATGATGGCTCACTTGACAAGCACAAAGCTAGGCTTGTGGCAAAAGGTTTTTCACAAAAGGAAGGGGTCAATTATGAGGAGAATTTTTCCCCCACAACAAAATGGGCTACCATCCAGACACTCTTTGCCCTAGCAGCTCAGAACGGTTGGAAAGTCCATCAAATGGATTTAACAACTGCTTGCTTGAATGGAGATCTAAGAGAGAATGTTTGTATGTCCCAGCCTAAAGGATTTGCTGTGAAAGGACATGAACATAAAGTATGCGAACTTGTGAAGTCCTTGTATGGCCTCAAACAAGCACCACGAGCCTGGTATGAAAAACTAACTAAGCATCTTCTGATACTCAATTTCAAACATTATGATCTTGACGATGCAACTTTATTTGTCAAGAAAGTTGGCAAAACAGTTGTATATCTTGTGGTACATGTAGATGATTTTTTTATGACAGGGAACAATGAAAGCTAAATTGCATCCATAAAGAAGGAATTCGGGAAAAGTTTTGAAATGACTAATTTGGGCTATGTTCATTACTATCTTGGTATTGAAGTAACCCAACATCCGAAGTCCATATTTCTTTCTCAAAAGAATTACATTGGAGATTTGTTGAACAGGTTTGGCATGACATAATGCAATCCTCTTACTACTCCAATAGAACAAAACTTAAAGCTCACATCTATTGAAGGAAGAGAATTTGAGGATGCAAAAAAGTATAGACAACTTGTAGGAAGTCTCAACTACCTAACTAGTACCAAACCAGACATTTCATTTGTTATTGGAATCCTCTCTAGGTTTATGTAAAAGCCTTGTTAGGGACATTGGTCTGCTCCAAAAAGAGTTCTAAGGTACTTAAAGGGAAATCAAGACTTTGGAATCAAGTATACACAGGTGGATGACTTCAGCTTGATTGGATACTCTGATTCATACTTCGATGGAGACAAAGAAACTGGGGTATCCACTTCAGGATATGCTAGGAGTCTTGGATCAGGAGCTGTCTCCTGGAGATCATGCAAACAATCAGTTCAAGCCGATTCCACAATAGAAGCAGAATACGTGGCAGCAGCGGAAGCAACAAAATAAATTATGTGGCTCAGGAAAATTCTTGAAGATTTGCAGGGAAAACATGTACAATCAACTCCACTCATGATTGACAATACCTCTGCAATAAAGTTGTCCAAGAACCCAAAGTTCCATGATCGAACGAAGAACATCAATACTAAATATCATCTGATTCGACATCATGTTGAGGCAAAAACAATCCATCTCCGTCATTGTTCTACTAATGAGAAAATTGCAAACATCTTCACCAAAGCGCTTGGAAGAGAAAAGCTTGAACGATTCAGAATGATTCTTGGACTCACCAACATCCCTTCAGATTAAGGGGGGGGGAATGTTGACACCTAGTCATTAGGATTGGGTGAATATAATGTAAACAAATAATAAGTAATATGAATAGTCATTGGGAGATGAATTGAACAGTCTCTCCCTCATGTATATAATAAAGATCAACCTGAAGGAATGATATATGAATCAATTTGTTTTGAGGAGTTACTGCCTGGCCTGACACTTTCATTAAGGGAAGTCACCTTTTTGGCTATCCTTATACATAGAGAACCTTGAGAAATGAATTCATATCTCAAATGTTGTTGATTTGTTGGATGAACACATCATAATTCACCATAGGGCTATGGCCCTCTAGTAGGACAATAATTTTCATTGCAATTCAAAGGATGAGAGCATTCTAATCTTCTCTTATGTTTGTTGTTGCTACATTATTGAGGTGCCCCCATCTCACCTTTCTGCTTCAATCCCTATGGCCATGGTTCCTATTTGAATTTGTCAATTCATTTCTTGCCATAGTTAATGTTTGCACTCAATTCTTTAACTTATGGTTCCTATTCTCCACTCATGTGCTATCCCTTCTTTTTCTTTATTGAAAAAATGTAGACTTCAATTCCTCAAGTTTAGATCCATGTTTATGTACAAATTTTACTACTATATAATGAATTAAAGTTCGATTTCAATGCACTTCTTCCATAATATTAATGATTATAATATTAACATAATCCATACTAAGGTTTTTATCTTTAGGAAGAGAATGGTTTTCTTAAATTCAATGTAAATATGTTGTTTAACAAGGCCATTTTCTCTTCTGGTTCCAAAATTAAATGCAATTGTTCTTGTTTAAGTACTTTTTAAGTTTGAGGTCAGCTTACACTTTAATGCAATAATATTTTCTTTATTTCTCATAATATTTTTTCAATGTTATATTTTTTGTATTAAGCCTTTATGTTGTGTTATTAATCAAGAGTACATATGATCTTAGTTTATTTTTCTATGATTAGGGGTTCAATTGGATTAATATACTTGTTCTATAAATAATGTTGGTTGGTAACTATATATTCTCTCGTTCTCTAATTTTCTCAATGACATTCGAAATATTTTATTTTCTAGTATAATTTGTGTGTAACACTTCATAATGGTGCAAAGTGACTTGTTGACCATGAGAACACATCTCTAGTTGATAAAAAAATTATATACGAAGAACACCTTTTTATACACCTTTTCAACTTATATGAAAGTGACAGATTGAATAGGATGATGTATGTCTTCTGCAGTGGATTTGTGGATTGAATGAATTGTATCCACTTGATACTTTTTTATTGTTCCTTATTTTTCATTTTCTACTAATTATTTCCCTCAAATTACTTCTTTTAGTTTGGTGATGAAGAAAATTGTAGATAACATGGATTATGTTTTTTTTCACAAAAATTAGTAATAGTTATATTAAAATATGCATTCAGATATAACAGCCACTCAAGAAATAGTTACATGATTGCATGAACGCTTCTAAGAATTGATCCTTTGAGGAGATTACTGATATATTACTAAAACGTTATCTAGGGAGGCTACTAAAATTGTGCCACAGAAGGAGTAGATCTTCCAAAACTTGCCAAGAAAAAGAGAAAACATGCATTGAGAGTACATCAAATATTAGAATTGGTTTCCTCTTTCTAAGGTCATTTAAGTTTGAGAAGAGAATGACCTCCACAACTATTAGAGGTGCTTGAATCTGAGCCCTAAACTTCCCTATTAGAAAGTTGAATTTGTAAACATTCAATTTTCTAACAAAGAGTTTAAATATCTTCAACTTGATATGCCAATTTTCTTTTCAAGTCCTGAATGTCCTCCATTACAATGGTAGCATTCCTTGTATGTTCATGCAATTTCCAATGAGGGTCTCAGATGTTCAATTGCAAAGATTCAAACTATTGGATATAATTGTTACACCAATTTCTACACCCACCTCCAGAAATTTTTCCACTACATGACCAAATTGTAGTGCAATGGAAAGGAGTTAGGAATTAAATTTTTAGTGCACTATGAAGAAACCAATGCATCTTGGTAGGAGGGAAAACAAGGTACAAACTAGCTGTGAAAATAACACAAAAAAAACAAGGCTTGAATAAAACATATAAGAAATATGAACAACCACCAATGACCAATAGAAGGACCACGAACTAAAGCTTATGGTACCTCAATGGCAACCAACTTAGATGACCAATCCAACCCACAAAATTCTAGAGTAGAGGGATGCACCTGCAAGAAGAAATAGGAAGGAACTCAAAAGGTGGTGAAAATACATATCACCAAATTTTTAAACCTGGAAAAGCATTAGAGCATATTGATACAACTAGGAAAGAAGATTATCATCAATTAATAAGAACGAATAAGACTATCAAGTAGGAAGGAGAAGCCTACCTATGAAGCAAGGAGCTTGATAAAAGAGATTGAACTGTTGTTGAGGCTTCAAGAAGCTTGGGTGTAACAAATTATGTCTTGCAGGACCCTTCTAATGTTCCAAAATAAAGAATATTTTCTAAAATGCTCTCTGATACCGAAACTGCTATAGTTAGGCTAGTTTAGCAAGCATCCCGGTGGAGACAAAGATACCTCGATAGAGCGCTTACAGGGCATCATGAAATTCCTCAAACACCAACAATACCAAGTCTTGAGTTGGCCTGAAAAGGAAATTTTATGAGCTCTAGGATAGTGAAGAGTCATTATTTTAAACAATAGAGAGGGCATCCCACATGCCTCACTTTCAATTTTTCCATTACAATTGATAATTTCGAAGTGATAGAAACAAACATAAACTAATGTGGGAGTCATGCATCATGGTCAGGCCATCACCAACTACTTGTACACAAATCTTATTGGAATTCTTATTTAACCCCTGCTATATGCATCGTTTAAACAGTGAATGCCGCTACACCAAGCCAGGAACATCCTCCATTTATTGCAATGATACCATGGAAAGATTTGAAAAAATGGTATAAACCATTATAAAGAAGATTCTTTATCATGAAATATGCTTAGAGAAATGGAGAGAGGGTTCAAGATATTCCTTTCCACTCCCGAGTTCCATTATTATATGTTTTCCCATATTTGAGAAGACAAGGTTGATTGGATTGCCTATCCACTTCAGTGTTCTGATATCGAAGGACATGGTAAAAAAAGATTGTGGGACTTCATCCAGAATCCTTGATACTCTTTGTAAAAAAATCTTGAGATCGTTTTCCTTTGGCCATGAATATTTCTATAGATGTTGGTTCACAATAAGGGAATCCCCAAGGATCATGATATTTAGCACCTGCATATCCTTATCCAAAGACAAGCCTAGTAATAGACCATACAACTCTACGTGAATATTGGTCATTATACCCAATCCATTGGAGCATCTAGTTAGAAAATTTCGATCAAGGTTATACATAAACCCTCTCCCTCGTCCCACCCCTAACATCAACTATGTTTTTAATTTAAGGTCTCTTTAGGAATTTAATATTAATTCATAACTTAGGGAAGGTATTGAAAGGGAAAGAAAAATATACGCCAATATTTTCTTACTCAATAAAGATATAATTTTAGATATTGATATGGTTATATTTGAGGACATGAGGTTACAAGTTCAAAGATTTCAAATATTTAAAATCCTCAACATAATTCTAATCAACATTTCCTGGTCCAAAAACCCTCCATACTAGAGAACATTATAATCTATAGCAACATTCATGGCCGATAGAGTTAAGGCCAGTGGGAATGATCATCTAGAATTAATATTAAGGAAATTTTGGTAAGAGATATGAAAACTTATCACATCGAGTTATCATGTTTTTCTTTAAAATTTGGTATCAAATGTTTAATTATAGTATCAAATGAAGAAAGTTCAACATGGCCATACAATAAGCCCTTTAAACATGAGTTGATAAAAACTGGTTAGAAACCTTACAATTGGTACTTATGGTTCTCCTTGATCAAATAAATAATAATATATTCAGTGGCGTCCAATGGATTTACATCTCAAAACTCTTTATGTTAAATTTTAAAGCCAAATCAGTTGGAGTTTAAAAGTTTTATAATAACATAAGAGATAATAAAAGTTAATAAACATAACATTGAATAGAAATGGATTTAGTGAGAACTACATTTGGTTTGTTGCAAGAAACTCTAAAATAACCAAGTGGCCAGATCTAAGAGATTCATCACACATACAAATTAAACCTATGAAATGCAACATTTCTAAAGTCATATTTTTTTAAAATTAGTTGAATACTAAATGTGAGAGTCATTTTCCCACTCCTTTGATCACAACATATAATAACATGAGGTCCTTGATCACAAGATATAATAACATGAGGAGCATTGATATAATATTATTATATCTTTTACAAGTAACTGAATCAAAAATTGAATATTGATATTGATTACAAAGTATTTATTCAATTCATTGATCATAAATTATTAGAAACTAGCATAGATCATTCTTAACTCTAAATATACAAATTGGTGAGAGGGACCGAATCTCTCAAGATGCAAACATTTTTTTGAGTGAAAATTTTGACAAAAGGCTTACACATCAAGAGATTTGATTATTCTTGGAACTTGAAAGTTCCATAGTTAAGATAGAACTATGATGGTTCTTAGTAATATTATTAATATTTACATAAGCTTCACATAGCTCTATATATAATACAATTATTTTACATTTTATTAAAACCGTAATGATACATATAATTACATATATATGAAACATTTTTCGTTGACATGTTTTATAATTATTTTCATTTATTTTTTTCATGATACACACACAAGAAAAAAAGTTGGGTTTATTGCAAATATTGAAATTATATGTTTATTAATTGAATTTAAATATAGACTTATGATGATTATGAAAATTTGTTGTTATTTAGATTTATGTTAATGTGATATGCATATTATAATTTTTTTCCTTAAAAACTTGTTTATGATTTTATTAATAAGGCATAAAATTACAATATAAAATATTGAATTGAATCAATTTAAATATAGGGTTGATTTCTTCAATTCCTTCATACAAAGCTTTAGAAATTGATCTAAATGTTTCCATTGTCTTGTTTTGTAAAAAAAAATCTCATTTTCCTCCCAAGAAGCATCTTTCATCCCGTTTTTAATATAATTATCTATAAAACCTCATAGTAATCACATCAAATGTAATGCTAAATGAAACATCATAACAGAAAATAGATTATTCATGATAGAAAAATCTCTTGATAATAAAGAATAGAGAGCTATGTTCAGTTCCCTCATTAAGGAAGAAACCTCGTAAAACAAAACTCCAAATACTATAACAATTATTAACAAAATAATACATAATTGTTTAATCAATAGATAACTATCCATAGAGAATCTTAGCTACCTACGGGTGCATTTATAATGATCTCCTAGTAACTAATTTGAGTCATATTAATAAAGCGGATCCTTTTAGAATGAGTTCCTACTAACTAATTATTTATTGGGCCTTATGCAAGGAAGGGGGTCTCATATATTAGCAAAGTTTCCCAAGTAAGATGGTTAGAATGGGGCCCTAATTGAGTCAAGCTAGCTTGCATGCATTTAGGAATCAAATGTGCACATCATGGAGTCTATAGAAGCTTACTGTGATGGAAAGAAGAAAGAAAAACACCTATAAAATTAAGAAAGAAATCTAATTTCTTCCCCATTGGAATTACCAATTTCATTTTAGGGAAACAAACCTATGGATAAGAAAATAATATAATTTTATAAGTGTGATCCAAAGGTAGATAGAGAACATAGATGTTATGAATAAAAAAAATCATAGAAATATTAACTAAATAATTATTATTAAAATAATAATAATGATAATAATAAATTAGTTAATTAATTAAATAATTAATGACTTCATTAATTATGAAGGGGCAAAGGTCAAACAATGTGACCATTCACCTTTGTGGCTAGTCAATGCCTGTATAGGAACACCACCACGAAGGCTTGTTATCACCATTCGGTTTTATTCAATAATATAATTACTATTACTTACACAGACTAAAAACAATTAAATCTTGTGTGTTGGGATTTCTGATTTTAACAGTGGTATCAGAGCCATGCTTGCATCTCCGCCTATCACATTTGCACCGCCATTTCTCTCTTTTTCCATTGTGTTTGCTTTGTCATAGCCATTGTGTTCAATATTCTACTCCATTACATGCCCAACATCATTGTTGTTCCATTGTCAACACAACCTCTCTGTTGTTTCCACTGCCACATGATCGCTTTAGTTACTTGTTCCATCTAGCTACTTTTTTATTCTAATTGACCTACGCATTTTCCTGTTCTCTACAATTCCCACTAATAACTCTTCCCTTACTCCTGCATTCCCTGACATCCCTACTTCTACATCTGTCCCTCATGTCCCAACACCTCATTGTTCTTTTCGCCGCTGAAATTATCCACCTACAAGAAAACATGGAGAGAAAATGTGATTATCCTATGAATTGTCCCTCACACTATCATGACCAATTCCCTTTTTTATCTCGCTTCCATCCAACCAAATTTAGACCACCGCGTGTCATGTTGTATCGTTCCCTAGTCAAAGTATCTACCCATGTTGTTGCACACTCATCCAGCAATGTTTGACATCCTTACATTCATTGTCATTCATTCTAAGAATCATATTCTCTTTGACTGTCATGCTTCGCCAAGTTTTATCGCCATCGATTCATAATATATTTACATTTAGTTAATTAAAATAATAATTATATAATTTAATTATATATCTATATAGATAAATTACATATTTATAGATAATTAGTTCAGTTATTAATAGAAAAAATAATAATTCTCTTTAATATTGGTTATATATAAATAAAAAAATAAAAAATTGGGTTCTGCGAGGAAGAAAAACAAATCCAAAATTGGGAATAATAATTATGAATCCAACATTAATAAATATGGAGAAGAACTTCATAAGGTACGTCATCACCTTGACAATGTCGAAAGAAAGAAAACAAAGTTAGGAGGAGGACATAATAAGATGATTGGAAATCAAGAGGAACTAGCAATTGAGATAAAAAAAATATAGAAAACATTGAAAAAATGTTACAAGGGATGTAGAACCAAGAAAAAACGGATTTTGATTACTGTTGGCAAGCCTTCTTAAAACTAAGAGATAAATACAAGCGTGAAACAACTTGTCAAGTTAAAGAACAAGACGAAATAATGGATCAGCTAATAGAAAGGGTAAATTCATTTTTTGTTAATCCCTAAAATGCTCAAGAACCAACACAAAGTCCCAAATATCAAAATAGAAAAGATTCTCCAAATCATGAAATTCCACAAATGCACTTCTCAAGTAGCGAGTGTTATACAAAATTTCCAGTAAAAGATTATCAATGAATAAAAAAGAATATATTCAAGTATGATGGTAAGGAACATAGAGGCACCATTGTTTGCATTAATAAATTGAAACCCTTTTTGAATCAAACACACCATTAGGTGAACGTGAGAAAATCATGACGACATCCAACAATTTGGAAGCATAAGCATATGATTGGTTTATATGTTGGTCTGCCAAATGTTTCATCTGTTATTTTCACAGGAATAATTTTATGGATGCCTTGCTAAAAATATACTACAATGGAGAATAAGATGGTGTGTTCAACAAATTTATCCATATCAAGAAAAAGGGGTTTGTAAGCGAATATACCCATGAATGGGAAATATTGGCTGCACAACAAAGAGGATTTATTGATGAGGAATTACTTAAAATATATAGATGTGGACTTAAATATTATATTCATGTAGAATTGAAATCTTACAAACCACAAACTATCGAAGAAGCTAGACATGAAGAAAAATTTATTGAACAAAAACATAAGTTCAACATGTCACCATTCAAGGAAGATGAAGACCAACAATAATACTTAGGTAAAAAAGAGTCAAACCAATTTAGGTATTATGGAGACAAATGGAAATCACGGCAAAAATTCCTTAACAAGAAATTATATGCTCATGAATTTGAGAGAGAGTCGTACACTTCAACTAATGAGTCAGAGAAAATGATAGAAAATAAAAATAATTGTTGCAAGTGTGGATAATTTTGGACACTTGTATATAAATGTGAAAACATGTTTTTACGCTACTACAAAATAGTAGATGGAATGCATATTTAAGTATGAGAACCTCAACAAGAAATCATTATAACACAAAATTAAGATTTGAACCATGAGGAACCATCACAAGGAGCATCATTAGTTGTAATTTCATGTGTCCCAAAAAATCATGATGAAGAAAGGAGCTCTTCAAACGATCAAAATCAACAAGCAATTGAAAAATAGTTCCACCACATGTTTAAAATAAGAGAAACCAATATCCAATAAGAAATAACATTCAGCTTACGACACGACCGACCAACATGACAAGATGGTCACACCCTGAAACCTTGAAGCTTAAAGGGCTCATAAGAGGTAGAAATTTCAATATACTTGTAGATTTTGGAAGTACTCACAATTGAATAAACATCGATATTTCCAATCAAGTACCTCACCATGATTGTCGCTACTAGGAAAAGTTCTTAAACATAGGAGAATGTCATAAGGTTTCAATCTAGATACAAGAACTAGAGCTACAGACATATTTATTTTCCCTACCACTTAAAGAAATTGATATAGTGCCAGGCATTGAATGGTTAATACAATTATGAAGTTATACTACAAACGTTGAAGAACAATTCATGGAGTTTAGTTACCAAGGAAAACATTATGAATTATATGGAGTTAACTCTCCTAGCCTCAAGGAAGGTACAAATTCATATGAGAACTTCACCAACTCACAAGAAAATAAACAAAGTCAAATTAAATAGAAGTCATTCCACAACAACATGTTCAACTAGAGAAAACCCTTCTTGTTATGCTTTGAGGAAAAAGAATCTCTAAAGGGGGTGGCAATGTTATTAAAAAAAAAAAAAAAAATCGTAAAAATATTAATTAAATAAATAATATTAAAATAATAATAATGATAATAATAAATTAAATAATTAATTCCTTCATAAATTCATTAATTATGGAGGGACAAAGTTAAAACAATGTGACCATTTACCGTAGTGGTTAGTCAATCCTATATAAGCACATCGCCACAAAGGCTTGTAATCACCATTCGATCAATAATTCAATTATTGTTACTTACACAAACTACACACAATTAATTCTTGTGTACTCACGTTTATGCTTTTAACAATAGATAACATACATGTTTCTCCTAAGATTAATTATAAAATTTCAAAGGTAAAGGAGAAGGAATGAAAACAACTTATACCTAATGGTTATATAATGCATTTAATGATTCAAGTACACAATAATCAAACCAACCAATACCCCCCACATTCTTTCATTAAACTATAAATAGAATATTCCATAAATTTAACATTAATATAACAATTCAATATTAATTAGATCAATAAAATCCCTTTAAAATGCAAAATAAATCCAGAAATAAATAGATTTTGGTTGGAGGGAAGAATGCAAATATATATTTATTAAGAAGTAACAACATTGATTATTACCTTGACATCTATTGATTTACTTCTAGCTATGAGACTGGAATTGTTTCTCCTTAGCCACAAGTTCAACTCTATTGAATAAGAAAGATCCATAACCATATCACAATAGGATAGCAAAGATAACTCTTAACTAAACTCGAGTCACACTAGTGTTGATTCCCCATAACTATCAACTGTAGCAAACTATAAGCCAAGGAATATTTGTCCAATTTTCTGGCATAAGGATTCTTGTACCTAGGTTATATACATTATCTTTGGGTCACTTTCTTATAAATTCTTTGAGAGTTAATAACAAAATACATAACATCTGAGTCAAGCATAAGTTTCATCCAAACTTATGAACTTTTTTCTAACATATTTCTTTTGGTTTAGTTCATAACTTTCTATTTCTTAAAACTCTAAGGGCTAATTGTGGTTTTGTATAGGAAATTTGTGACCCGACATGTCTGATCTATGAGAAATATTGGAATGCTTATATTTTAACTAGGAATGAGCACAACCTCAATATCGTTTATGCAGTCAAGCCTTTCATGGGTAGTTCACCTTGGTACAAGTGTATTTTAGCTTCATAATAACCTTCATATAATTAAGTCTTTTATAAGAAATTCACCTCAATCCAAATGTAATTTAGCTTTCATAATACCATTTATACAATCAAACATTTCAGAAGATCACCTTGGCCGAAGTGTACTTTAACTGTATAACATATTTCTTTGGTGTATTATGTCAAATACAATTGTAACACAATTTAATATTTGGGTTTATGATAAGCGTGTTTAATATATAGGGTTTATAATATAAAGTTTTAATATTAGAGTTTATAATATATTGGATTTTTAATATTAGGGTTTATGATATTGGGTGTTTTATATGTAGGGTTTATTATATTGGGTTTATAATATTAGGATTTATAATATTGGGTTTACTAATAAGGTTTATAATATAGTTTTTTAATATATAGGGTTTAATAATATTAGAATTTAATATTGAGGTTTATAATATTACGATTTAATACATAGGGTTTATAATATTGAGTTTAATATTAGGGTTTATAGTATTGACTTTTACATTGTGTTTATAATATTGGGATTAATATTAGGGTTAAATCTCTACCATATATTTAATAGTTATTATTATGGTTGATAAACTTTATCTGTCATATTTGACATTCATTTCCCTTATTCCGAAGGTATATTCTCTCTCCTCTTTCTTTTTTTTTAGGCCGATATAACTTTGTAACATTACATATAAGCATATTTCTATAATTAATGCGGAGTGCATCACAACAATACTATCAATATATATCTCTAGGGAACAATTTAGCTTCCTACACAATCAATCGATTGACAACGCAATTTCCATAGCACATGAAGCGATGATTATGAAGGTAGACTTGCAGAAGGCATATAACTGTGTGGACTGGTCCTTATTTAGGGTTAACTTGACAAAAATTAGACTGGACGTGAAAAATGTGTATTGGATTATGGCTTGCATATCCACTTACATGTTTTGTTGTGTTAATCAATGGATATCCTACAAATTTGTTTCATGTGGGTAGAGGTTTGAGACATGGTTGCTCTCTATCACCCTTGCTCTTCATTATGGTTATGGATGGAATATTTCTAAATATAAAGACAGAAAAAAATTATGGAAATTTTCCAAGGCATAAGGCTATAAAATGAGGTTGGCATATCTCACTTATTTTTTGTGGACAAAATTCTCACCTCCGGGATGGTATCCAAAGCACAATGGATGTTTCTACATTAATTTTTTTTATGAATTGGGGAGGCCTCTCGGCTAGTTGTCAATGGTAATAAATCACTGCTACTTTTATCAAGCTGAGATAGGTTGGAGATTGATTTCATTGCAGGGATATTTGGGGTGGGCTCCAGGCCACTGGTAGAAGGCTTCACTTATCTGGGATAAAAGCTCAAACCTAACAATTACAGGCTAAAGGATTGGACATGGCTACTAGAAAAATTTCAAAATAATTGAAAATTTGAGTACACTGATGGCTTTCTTTGGAGGTAGGTATACAATGGTTCAAGTGGTTATAAAACAATTGCTAGTATATTAGGCACATCTCTTTGTGCTCCCATCCCATATCATTTTGAGAATTCACTCTATACTTTCTCAGTTCATATGGTTGAGCACAGAAGAGGTATAAAAATACCATTTGGTTAATTGGGACACAATCACTAGACTAAAATATTATGGAGGTTGGGGAATTCTAGACACAAAAGTCTTTGGTTGGTCAATCCTCATAAATTACCTATGGAGAGCACTTTTTGGAGAAGCTATATGGGGCAAGATATTGAGGGAAAAGTACCCGAAGAAGAGAAGAATTATAGACTAGCTCAAAGTAAAAGATATTGGAAAAAAATTTGGTTCATATATATGGATTAGTTTTCATAAGATAAAAAATTAGTTATTTCAAAGAATTAGATGGTCATTTGGGAAGGGAAACCTCATCTTAATTGGTTTGGACCAAATTCTAGGTGTTAACAATACATCCCAACTTTCGGATGACACTATTGAGGCTCTTCATTCTAGAGGTTTATTCTTTCTAGAATAGGTCATCTCCAGATGGAGCAATCATTTTCCAATTTTGAAAGGCATCGAAGAATTGTGAATATATGGACAAAGGATTGAGGAATTAAATAGTTTTATTCAAGATCTACAATAGGTGGGTCTTTGCAGGAACGTGAACTGGGACACGCTCACTTGGGATGGAATACTACAACAAGGATCTACAGTGGTCATGGACATCTATAGGTATATTATGCGTACATAATTTTCTTTTACTAACCCTTTTTGGTTTCAGAAGGTATGGAAGTGGAAAGTTCCCCTGAAGATCATTCTCTTCAATTGGATGGTTTGGAAAAATAAATGTTTGAAGTGGGAAAATCTGAGTAAGAGGGGATACCAAGGTCCAAGATGGCACCCCCTATGTTGTGACTCAAATGAGATGGGAATACACCTTTTTCTCTAATTTAGGATTGTTCAATAAGTATGGGCTCACATTCCTCATGCTTACCATGTAGCATTTAGACAATTTCCATTGGTTGAACTCTGCCTTTGTTGGTAGGTCTACAAAAGAGGAAAACAAAACTATATTCTACTATTCGATATGTGGGAGATATGGCAGGCTATGAAAACTCGCATATTTGAAGGCATTTCGATAAACCTTCATAAAATTTTCTTCAAAATCTAAACCTTGTTGCACACACAGGAACAACACACATTAGTCCTAAAGGATTTAATGGTTCAAAATATGCCACCTCTCATTTTGTTTCCAGTTGGTTTTTTATTTTTATTTTTTATGGCGCTAAACAAGGTGATTAATGCGGTTGTGGGGCTTGGATTAGATTATGAAATCGAAAACATTATAAATTATTTTGGCAACGCGGGGATGACTCTAACACTAGAGCTGAGATTTTAGCACTGTGAGGACTCCTCTGGTTTGCAAGGGAGAAATATATTGATGGTATACATGTTTATGGGGATTCTAAAACCCTCGTTGATGGTATTATGGGAAACAAAACTTTTGGTCCACCTCACCTTATATGTTGGATGGACCATATCATAGACTTATAAGCTCTTTTTGGAATATAACTTTTAAGCATATCTATAAAGAATGAAACATGATTTTTGACACTCTATCCAAAGAAACGCTATAGGCTGATGTTGGTTATCTAAGATTCAATTTCTATGAGAGTAACATAATCAAAGATGAGGGTTTAATCTCTCCTCCATAGATATTTGCATTGAAAAATATTTTGAAGGAACAATTATTGTAAGTGGTTATGAATTTGTATTTCAATATGCTGGCTCTGCCTATAGAGTTTTGTACAACCTTAGATGTGGGCCAAGATATCCATACAACCTGGTGGAACATTCCTGAATAAGGAACATGAAAAGTGATAGCAGACGGGGAGGTACGAATAAGATTTTTTCCCGTTGTTTTATCTGTTCTAGTAGAAATTTATATATGTTGGTATGATATGGAAGTTAAATTGAATACCTATAATCAGTGGATTTTTTTGTATTGAAAAAAAATGATTGTCGTAAGTAAAGAGGGTTATAGAGGAGTTTTTTAAATTAAACAATGATTACTGAGAGTAAAGATGGTTATGAGCTTTCTTATTTAAGTTTATTCTTTACATTTTGTTGTTATGATATTAGTATCTTAATTAAAATTAATTAAGCATACAGTTTTAGCTATTTGATTTGGATATTGATAGAGAAGAGTTTGGTTTTTTTTGTTTGTTTGTTGAGAATTTCTTTGTCATTACCTAAATCGATAGCAATTTTGTTCTTGTCTTTTATTTTTCTTTAAAAAATTAGAATTTAGTTTTAAATATATCTTCTAACATTATCAATTTTATGATGATTAATATTATAATGGTTATTAAAATCTACACATTGATTTGCAATAATTCGTTTTTTTTTTCAACTTTTATCTTTTCCTCTCTCGAAGTCCCTGGTTGGTATTTCTACTAACTTTCGATTTTCATTTCTTCTTGCCCATTTCTATCCATTTAGATTATATATAGGCCTTTCTAGTGGCCCTTAGTTGAAATTAGTTACTCTCTAACTAAATAATTGTTAAAACAATTTACAAAAGTAAAAATCCCTATAAAAGAGACATTTGATTTTGCATCAAATACTTATATATCATAATGGGAGAAGTGCACCTGATAACTATTATAGTGGGAGGATAAAGATGATTACATGTGTTTACAAATCACACTAATCTACAATATAAAAATATGCAATGTATAGCTCTATAGGAGAATGGATTGGAATACTAACATTATTCTCATTAACTTTATCAATCTTCATTAATGGAAAAATTAACTTTCTGAAATACTTAATTTATCTCTACATATCTCAAATTTATCTTTTCCTAAAGAATTGGTAAATATGTCTGGCACAATTAAACATTTAACTGATCCACTAGTTGAGGCGGGATTCTACAATCCATTATGAGGGTCATGTGTAACTATGTCACTTCCTCAAAAATAATAAAAATAATTTTCACTAAACAAAAAAAACTAAATAACTAATTTAAAATCAATTAAGACAACAATTAAGTAAGTTAATATTTCACTTTCACTCATCATATATATATATATATATATATATATATATATATATATATATATATATATATATATATATATATATACACACACACACACTGTTTGAATATCCATCTTAACTGACGAACTTTATCTCTATATATATAGATGTGGAGGTTACTTATGGGTAGATTAGGGTATTTTTTAAAATTCTTTTAATATGAAACTTCTAGAACCTGCCGCCCCCAAGATGAACTTTCTGGGGAATGTGAGGAATTTTTTTTGTGTTGTTTTTTAATATACGTTAGGTATTAGTTGAGGATTGAATTTGAGTGGTTCTGAACAGTTTAAGTGGGTTTAATGGTTAAGAGCATGTGTTTTATTTAAGACGTCACAAGTTTAAAAACAAAACAATATACTTACCAATCAAATAGCTAAACAAAAATAAGTCTCTTATCCCACAAACAAAAAATATCATACACTAATTTGCTAATTTGGTATCTAACTTAACCATAACCTTAAAATTAAATAATAATAATTATTTTTTCACAAAAATACATTCTTACATTAAACGTTTAAAATTAAAGTTGGCCCAACGTAATCCAATAAATTCGTTGTCATATGAACTTTAGTGAATTTCAAATTTCTTAGTTTCGAATCGAAGTTCGCCCCACTTAATCCAACAAATTCGGTCTGATATGAACTTCAGTGGATTTCAAATTTCATTTAAAAAAATTATGAACACACTGAATTAGGTCAAGCGAACCCAACAAAAAAACGTTACCATTTTTTGTTTAATTATTATGGGTAAAAGATTAATTAATATAGATTAATAATAAAAATATTTTTCTTTTTTAAATATAAATTTTAAAAATAAATATTTTTATTTTTATTTTTATTGATATTGAAAATAATTTTATTCTCTTTAATTTTCTGAACAATTTATTTGGTGATAGTGGTGAAAATAAAGTGGCGAGATTCACATAGCGTTGCAGACCGGGCATACTTACACATTGGTGAAAATAAAGTGTTGAGATTCACATGGCCTTGCAGACTGGGCATACTTACAGCGCTATTCCTCTAGGTTTAAAAAAACCTCTATATTTTGAACGGCAGCATTAAAAATTTAAGAAGATGACATGAAATGTTAGAAATCTGCTATTGGAAATAGCAAATGCTTTTAACGTTAAAGCAGTTTCTAATCTTAATGTGACCCGATCTAATCTTAAAGCATTTAGATCTTATCTTAAAGCAGTTTCTAATCTAAAGCATTAGATCTTAAGCGTTGAATTGGTATATGATGGACGTACCAGATTAGAGTTAAATAATATATAAAGGATTGGGTCCTCTCTCTCCCACACAAGAGTTGTATTCTTCTCCATCAAGAAACACATAAAGGAAGTGAGGGCAAGAGGAGAGAAACCGAATTCTGAGAAGAAGACAGAAGACAGAAGACAGAAGATGGCAGCCATTACGTCTTCCGCTGTTAGTCAAGGTATGTCATCTTAAACAACATATTAAGTTCTGAATGTGAAATATTTGGTATTGATGATCTTTGGGCTGTTAGTAGCTATATTTTACATTTGGTATGAGAGCCACTATCAATAACTGAATATTTCCTATGATTGCCCTTGCGAATGAATATAATGGAAATTTGATTAATCAAGAGATTTTGTAGCTGTGCATGTCGATGCCGAAGGGGATTCTGGACCTCTGTGTTTTTCTTTAATTTTACTTTCGGCAGAAGCGTGCAAACCGAAATATTACTGTGCTTTTCCTTAAGATTTTTACTAGTTTAAACGCAATATCCCTAAGTTTCATCGTTTAATCTAGCGTTTTATATGCCCTGCGATCATCCATTAAGTTTTTTGATATTGATCCATAGTTGTCGCGAAATGTCTTTGGAATTTCTTATAACCGTGTTTTGGGAAATCCTGGAGGTTTAACATTGCCATTTTCATAAATGATATTTGGGAATAAACATTGAATTAATTACGTCTTTCCTTATTGGATTAATTCTGTTTTGAATGCGTCATATTGTAGGATATTTAAAAGTTAATATCAGTATTTGTATAACCCAAGACTGAATTCTTAGAACGTTTTTTTTGGAAATTGGGATTCTTTCTTTGGTATAGAGATGCCATATAATGATGATCCCTGTGACAAAGAATGCGGTGAATATAAGTTATTGAATCCTGGTAGATAGTCGAATTTGTGCACTGAAAGAAGACTAACAAAGCAATCATTTTTGTACAGAGTTGAGTAGAACTCCTGTAGGAAAGTTACAGTTTCGATTGGAGTTTGAAATTTGGGCATAAAAGTAATTGTTCTGTGACTGATTGTTTTGCATAAAGTATGTGTTATAAATCATTTATGCACATGAGATTTATGATTTTGTTAATCACCAAAGTGGTCAAAATCAGAATAATCATTTAGTGCATAAGTGACATAATGATTATTGATAGAAATTGCCAGTTATAATAATACCAATTAAAACTGGCGTCGCTAATGATAGACCCTGAGAACTTACCCAAAGGAAAGTCTTGTTCTATAACTAGTTGACATGATGAGGTTTAATAGATATTTTGATTAAATAAATATTGATCATCCAAAGATGTCAGTTCTATTTAATTGAACATATTTGTTACCTACTTATGTTTTGGTATTTAATTATGTTAAGTATAAGATAGTATCTACCCAAAGGAGTGTTATATTATGCTATTATGTCTACATCTGAATCGCGTTAGTTATGAGCTTATAGTTATTTCATTTTTAATTTGCAGGAGTTCCTATGAGTACACATGCTTCATCTGTTACATTGTTCACTGGTGTTAATTTTTCTGAATGGAGAGAACAAGTCAATTTCCATTTAGGTGTTCAGGATCTTGACTTGGCACTCCTTGAGGATAAGCCTGCTGCTCTTACAAAAGATAGTACTGAGGCAGAAAAATCACACCATAAAGCATGGGAACGCAGTAACAGATTGAGCCTTATGTTCATTAAGATGACTGTTGCTAACAACATCAAGTCAACAATTCCACAAACAGAAAGTGCTAAGGAATATATGCAGTCTGTGGAAGAGCGTTTTCGTTCAGCTAATAAGTCACTCGCTGGTACTCTTATGGCAGAACTCACAACCATGAAGTTTGATGGGTCGCGAACTATGCAAGAGCACATTATAGAGATGACTAATCTTGCAGCAAAGTTAAACTCCCTGGGACTTACAGTAGAGGATTCTTTTCTTGTTCAGTTCATCCTGAACTCACTACCTTCTGAATATGGACCTTTTTAGATTAACTATAACACTATAAAGGATAAGTGGAATGTTAATGAATTGGCCAGTAGACTTGTTCAGGAAGAAGGACGTTTGAAAAATCAAGTGAATCACTCAGTAAGTTTTGTTAGTAATAAAGCTGGTAAAGAAAAGAAAGGAAAATCAAGTCATTTCAAGAAGAAAAAGGCACCTGCTAAGAATGGGTAGGATAAGACAAAGAAGGAACTAAAGGATGTTCAATGTCATTTCTGTAAAAAGAAAGGACATTATCAAAGTGACTGTCCGAAAAGGAAAGCTTGGTTCGAAAAGAAAGGTAATTATCTATCTTTCGTATGTTTTGAATCAAATTTAGTTGAAGTTCCTATTAATACATGGTGGCTTGATACTGGTGCTACAACTCATGTTTCCAACAATATGCAGGGATTTCTTACGATCCGAACCATAAATCCAAATGAAGATCGTTTTCTCTTTATGGGAAACGGAATGAAATCTTCAATTGAAGGCATTGGGACTTATCGTCTAATTCTAGAAAGTGGATATGTATTAGACTTATACAGTACCCTTTATGTACCTTCATTATCTAGAAACCTTATTTCCGCAAGTAAATTAGATATTTCTGGTTTTAGATGTATGATTGGATCTGGTTGTTTTGATTTATATAAGAATACTGATAATGTTGGTTCTGGTATTCTAATTGATGGTTTATATAAATTGAAACTGAATGACACTTATGCGAATTCCTTGTTGAATGTAGTAAATAATGTTGGATGTAAACGTATCAGGTTGAATGAAAATTCTGCTTTCTTGTGGCATAAACGACTAGGTCATATATCCAAAGAAAGAATGATGAGATTAGTAAGTAATGAAATTTTGTCAAATTTGGACTTTAGTGACCTAGAATTATGTGTGGATTGTATTAAAGGTAAACAAACCAAACATAATAAGAAAGGAGCCACTAGAAGCAGCCAGCTTCTTGAAATAATACACACTGATATTTGCAGACCTATGGACACTCCAGCCTTTAATGGAGAAAAGTATTTCATCACTTTCATTGACGATTTTTCCCGTTATGGTTATGTCTATTTGCTTCATGAAAAATCTCAATCTGTGAATGTCCTTGAGATGTTTGTAAAGAAAGTTGAGAGGCAATTAGATAAAAAGGTGAAAATCATAAGGTCTGATAGAGGTGGTGAATATTATGGTAAATATAATGAGTCAGGCCAGTGTCCAGGTCCATTTGCAAAATTCCTCGAAAGTCATGGCATATGTGCGCAATACACAATGCCAGGTACACCATAGCAAAATGGTGTAGCAGAAAGGCGCAATAGGACGTTAATTGATATGATTAGGAGTATGATGTCAGATTCTACACTACGTAAGAATTTGTGGTCGTATGCTCTCAAAACCGCTAATTATTTGTTGAATAGGGTTCCTAGTAAAGCTGTTCAAAAGACTCCTTTTGAGTTATGGACTAACAGGAAACCTAGCTTAAGACACCTGCATGTTTGGGGTTGTCCAGCGGAAGCGAGAATTTATAATCCACATGAAAAGAAATTAGATTCTCGAACGATCAGTGGGTATTTTTTAGGTTACCCTGAGAAATCTAAAGGTTATGTGTTTTACTGTCCTAATCATAGTCCAAGAATTGTAGAAACTGGTAATGCAAGATTCATTGAGAATGGTGAAGTCAGTGGGAGTACTAGAAGAGAAATAGTAGAAATAATGGAAACAAGGGTAAATGTTACATTGCCTAGAATAGTTCCTCCATCTACTATTACTCCAAATGTTGTTCCTGCTGTTGTAGAACAGCATGATGATAATGAACAACATATAAATGAAGAAGTACTTCCTGAAGGAAATGACTTACATAATACTGATATGCATGAACCACAACAAGTAGCATTAAGAAGACCTCAAAGAAATCGTAGGTCAGCTATTTCTGATGATTATGTGGTTTATATGCAAGAATCAGATTATGATATTGGAATCAATAAGGTTCCAGTTTCGTTTTCACATGCTGTAGAAAGTAAAGAGTCAAAGGAATGGATTAATGCCATGAAAGAAGAAATGAAATCCATGCAACATAATGAAGTTTGGGATCTCGTTGAGTTACCACATGGCTGTAAAAGAGTCGGATGCAAATGGGTTTTTAAAACCAAACACGACTCTAGTGGTAATATCGAACGGTATAAAGCTAGACTTGTTGCTAAGGGTTACACTCAGAAAGATGGTGTTGATTACAAGGAGACATTTTCTCCTGTTTCGAAAAAGGACTCACTAAGAATAATAATGGCATTAGTAGCTCATTATGATTTGGAGTTGCATCAAATGGATGTGAAAACAGCCTTTCTGAATGGAGATCTTGATGAGGATGTTTATATGGATCAACCTGAGGGTTTTTCTGTAGAAGGTAAAGAACAATTGGTGTGTAAACTTAAGAAGTCAATATATGGGCTTAAACAAGCATCCCGGCAATGGTATATTAAGTTCAATACCATTATTACATCTTTTGGTTTTAAGGAAAATACGGTTGATTACTGTATATACCAAAAGATCAGTGGGAGCAAGTTTATTTTTCTGGTCCTTTATGTTGATGACATCTTGCTTGCTGCAAATAATTTAAGTATATTGCATGAGACTAAGGAATTT
This sequence comes from Pinus tabuliformis, assembly GCA_031772625.1. Lineage (NCBI taxonomy): Eukaryota > Viridiplantae > Streptophyta > Pinopsida > Pinales > Pinaceae > Pinus > Pinus tabuliformis. The sequence continues at coordinate 1,441,276,457 of CM062818.1, read as the reverse complement.
CTCTCAACGAACTTTGAAATGAAAGATATGGGAGAGGCATCCTATGTGATTGGAATAGAAATATTCCGTGATCGATCACAAGGAATATTGGGATTGTCTCAGAAAGGATATGTCAAAAGGATTCTAGAGAGATTTGGAATGAGTAAGTGTTCACCTGGAATAGTTCCTGTACAGAAAGGTGATAAATTCAATCTCATGCAATGTCCTAAGAATGATGTTGAACGAAAGGAAATGGAATCAATTCCATATGCATCTGTTGTTGGTAGCCTAATGTATGCTCAAACCTGTACTAGACCGGATATCAGCTTTGCGGTCGGTATGTTAGGGAGGTATCAAAGTAATCCAGGAAGGGAACATTGGCAAGCTGCAAAGAAAGTTTTGAGGTACTTACAAGGCACGAAAGATTACATGCTCATGTATAGAAGATCCAATGAATCAGAGGTGATTGGATATAGCGATTCAGATTTTGCTGGATGCATCGATACTAGAAAATCGACTTTTGGTTACCTGTTTATGTTTGCTCAAGGCGCCATATCATGGAAAAGTGCGAAACAGACTATCGTTGCTTCATCCACTATGGAGGCAGAATTTGTGGCATGTTTTGAAGCCACAATTCATGCATTATGGTTGCGAAACTTTATTTCAGGACTTGCGGTTGTTGACACCATTAGCAAGCCGCTGAAAATTTATTGTGATAACTCTACAGCAGTATTTTTCTCAAAGAACGACAAGTACTCTAAAGGTGCCAAACATATAGAACTGAAGTATCTTGTTGTGAAAGATGAGGTTCAGAAACAAAGAGTGTCAATCATGCACATCAGGACAGAACTTATGATTGCAGACCCTTTGACGAAAGGGTTACAACCAAAACAATTTAAGGAATATGTTCAAAGAATGGGTCTTGGTTGTATTAATAATAATTGATGTGTGACATTCTGAGCTCTTTTATGTGTTTCTGATATACAATTATGTGTCTCTTGTTTTAATGTAGTAGTACGTATTTTATGTAATTTTAAACAAGAAAGAGTCTAATAAAGATATTATGTTTAATCATTATGATATAAGACATTATGTGGACCATTATGCTGTTTTATATAAATTATGAGTATGAATTGATGGATTGCTGGTATTGTAGTATATGGAAGGGAATGCATTGAATTAATAGTGCACAACCGCCATAACTCTCAGCAATTTATCATAGTATGATGTTCAACACTTAATATTATGAATAGTCGGGTCAAGTGGGAGAATGTTAGAAATCTGCTATTGGAAACAGCAAATGCTTTTAACGTTAAAGCAGTTTCTAATCTTAATGTGACCCGATCTAATCTTAAAGCATTTAGATCTTATCTTAAAGCAGTTTCTAATCTAAAGCATTAGATCTTAAGCGTTGAATTGGTATATGATGGACGTACCAGATTAGAGTTAAATAATATATAAAGGATTGGGTCCTCTCTCTCCCACACAAGAGTTGTATTCTTCTCCATCAAGAAACACATAAAGGAAGTGAGGGCAAGAGGAGAGAAACCGAATTCTGAGAAGAAGACAGAAGACAGAAGACAGAAGATGGCAGCCATTACGTCTTCCGCTGTTAGTCAAGGTATGTCATCTTAAACAACATATTAAGTTCTGAATGTGAAATATTTGGTATTGATGATTTTTGGGCTGTTAGTAGCTATATTTTACATGAAATTTAACCGGACCATTAAGATTCAACATTTGCTTTTGTACTTACCAATTGTTCCCTGTTAGAGTCCAGTGTTCCGCTTGCTCCCGATGCAATATTAACAAAGTGAGAAACTCTACCCAAATATAGAATAACGATTTGAATATTTGACATAACAGTTATCCATTGCAGTTTGGTTAGCAGTTTGGTTTTTAGTGAGATTATGAAGCAGTATGTATATATAAATTATTTTATTTTTTCAAGTAGGTTATTTTCCCATGACTTAATATTATAAGTTGTCAATAAGATAAGTCATTTCTTTTTTTATTTTTATAAGATTATTTTTTTTACTAAATTAAAATACAAATATCTAGAGTACTAAGTTAGAAAGTGTTTAGGAACAATGATTTATTGGCTTTACACATCTTCTTTAAAAAAAATATTATCTCTACTTCCTATTATTAATAATTTGCAAATTGGAAAACTGTTTTGAGTGTTTTCAAAACATTTATTTTAATCTTTATTATTGGCATCTATGTTGATTTGAGAATACCTCAGAATCAGACATTCAGGAGGGGAAAGATAACTTTAACCCTTCTCCTCAAGATCAACTAAAATATTTCAAAATTTTCTTAGGACTTTCATATTCATAAATATTCTCGACAATCAACGTAAATTCAAAACTTTCTCACTGCAATAAACTCCTAACCCAACCCATATTTGCATCGTTAAAAATGGAATATCAAATTTGCTAATATTTTTAATCTAAAAAGATGCTATATCCAACGTCTTACTTATATGAAGAAATTGTGATAAACTTTACTAAACGTAGGCTATGTCCAAACCAATTGCTCATGGATTTTGGACATTACATTTAAATTAGTCGCATATAGTCGCCATAAATTTTAAGAAAATATAAATGAAAGGGGGTAAAAATACCTAGTCATATCAAAATCACAGGAGGGATTTGGTGAAATTCAGCGTCTGAACTCTGCTATTCTAGAGACAGCCTCTTGATCGAGTGATCGCATTATATTGATAGCTCTGTCGCATTGCCTTCGCGACTATTCTGTGCTTCATATGCTTCGATTGTCGTCGTATTCTGCATTGGCGTGTTTTTGAGTTTTGATAGTTAAATTAATAGCACAAGCTGTCAACCCATAATCGCCCGTACCGTCCATGATAAAGTTGAAATCAATAACATCACTGTGATAATGAAGGCGTGAGTTGTCCACAAACTGACAGTACAACATGTTCAGTTATATAGGTAAAGACATTGCTTTCCAACCTGACATTCCACAACATATTCAGTAATATCAGGTAGCCATCGCTTTCAACCCCAACATTGCAGAACACATTCAATAATATCACTGAGGCATCACTTTCGACTCCGACATTGCCTCAAAAAATTTATACAGTATGTCCGCAGCATAAGCTGTACCGCTAATGCCATGGATTAAAAACATTGGACCTTCACCTGGGGTGTGTCTGGTTGTCGGATTAATAATTAATTTGCTCCATCCTTCTGATTTGATATACTGAGTATGTAATGATATTTGTGGGGCAACAATTGTATGTAGAACCTAATGCATGAGGGCCCCATTGCAGCGGAATAATAATGAAAGATTAGATGGGGATTTGTTGAGTTTCTTCCGGTTTAAAACTTTATTTTTTTTAGGGAATGTTGCATTCCTATCAGAATGTTTTTCATTTATCCTATTATGTCTTTTCAAGTAGCGTGTACGTTGGTAAGTAGTGCGAAGTTTGAAAAGCATTACTTTTACTTTAGGTTCTTCGTGTGCTTATTAGTCCTTAATTTTGTTTTTTAATATATATTAATTTGGTATGTTTTATTATCTTTTAACGCAAGCACAAAATTCTTTCAAGCTAATGTATGATGAAATTTATTTCCATATATAAATTTTTAACCTTCTCCATTGTAAAATGAATTCAATATGTAATTGATAACTTAAGGAGATAGTCATCTATTTCATCACATTTCTCTGAGATAGTCATTTATTTCTTCATATTTTCTAGCCTACGAAATAAGACAAAATCCTAAAGTGCTTTGTCTCTTCCCTATCTTAGTTGACTGTACTCTTGGGTGTGGAGCTTGATTATTTTCTTTATTCCGAAGTATTGCGGCATTAGACCCCAGTTCTTAATGGGGTGGCAACGTCGGCGGTTTGTTCATTGTTAGGGAGGTCCACAGGGGCATTGTTGAAGCTAAAAATAGAACTAAAATTTCCTTGTAAAATTTTGTAATTTCGTAGTCAATCTGAATCATTCATTAAACGGATGATCTGATGGTAGAAGTTATGTTTAATTTAGGATTTTTTCCCTAAAAAACAACCCCTCGCTATATATGAGGGAATTGTATTACAATTGTGGATATGTGTATTCTGAGCAAGAAAGAGAGAGGAGATTGTGTGAGAGTGGAGAGGAAATTACAGTGAACTTGTTGTAGGTTGTATCTCTTCATTTTGCTAGATATCATAAATGGAAGGACTCACTGTTTCTCCGTGGATGTAGTCCAAATTGGGTGAACCACATATATGTTTATCTCTCTTGTTTTATGCATTTTCTATGTTTACGTTTCTACAATATTTTATGTGTTACATTTCTCTATAATATATAATTTTCTAACAACTAGTATCAGTGCCAAAGGTCTATTTCGCTAATAAAATTGCAAGAATTTATAAAGAAACCCTCTGCTATATATGAGGGAATTGTATTATGACTGTGGATATGTGTATTTTGAGCAAGAAAGAAAGGAGAGTGTGTGAAAGCGAAGAGGAAATTAAAGCGGACTTGTTGTAGTTGTATCTCTTCATTTTGCTAGATATTATAAATGGAAGGACTCATTGTTTCTCTGTGGACGTAGTCCAAATTGGGTGAACCACATATATCTTTGTCCATCTTGTTTTATGCATTTTCTATGTTTGTGTTTCTACAATAGTTTATGTATTCCATTGCTCTATAATATATAATTTTCTAACAACTGGTATGAGTGCCAAAAGTCTATTTGGCTAATAAAATCGCAAGAGAGAAGGGTTCCTGGTTTGAGTGAGAAATGGCGGAACATGGTAGGTTTAGGGTCGAAAAATTTAACAGCCAAAACTACCAACTGTGGAAGATGCAGATGGAGTAGTATCTCTATCAGAAATATTTGTACCTACTATTGAGCGAAAATACAAAGAAGTCGACGAGTATGACAAACACAAAATGGGATATTCTCAATAGAAAGACACTTGGAACAATATGATTATGCCTAGTAGTGCCAATAACCTTTAATATTTTGAAGAAAACAACACTGGTTTAATGTCGGCATTGGCCAAGTTATATGAAAGACCCTCAGCCTCAAATAAGGTATTTGTTATGAAGAATTTATTTGGTATGAAGATGTCAGAGGGTGGATCTATTATTGATCATTTAAATGAATTTAATATGGTTAACAGTGAGTTAAGTTCTGTACGGGTAACTTTTGATGATGAAGTTAGGGCTATGTTATTTCTATGTTCATTGCCAGAAAGTTGGAATGGTTTATTTATGGCCATCAGTAACTCTGTCTCTGGATACAGTACTTTAAAGTTTGAGGATGTTGTCAGTGCAATTCTTAGTGAGGAAATGCAATGGAAATCTATGGTGAGACATTAGGTAATTCTTTGACTGCAGAGACTAGGGAAAGAAAAGTGGAAAGATGAAAGAACTTAGGATATCACAGAAGGTAAAGAAAAAATAGATCCAAGTCCAGATCGAGGATAGTGTGCTGGAAATGTCGGAAGAAAGGACACCTCAAGAAAGAATGTAAGTCTCAGAAGGGGAATAAGGCGACACACAACAAGAAAACAATCATGGAGTGAATGTGACAGATAATATGTTGCAAGACGCTTTGATTCTTTCATTACAAAATATTACTGATTCTTGGGTGGTAGATTCAGAGGTCTCATTCCATGCCACACCTAACAGGAAACATTTTCATGATTATGTTCAAAGAGATTTCAGATAAGTTCATTTGGGGGATGATAAACACTGTGAAATCATTGGAATGGGTAAAGTTTACATAAAACAACAGAATGGAAACCAATGGCTATTGAAGGGGGTAAGACATGTTCCGGATCTGAAGAAAAATCTAATTTCAATATAGCATTTGGGGGAGATGAAAATTGTGTAACTATTTTTACAGATAAAACCTCGAAGGTCACTAAAGGAGGCCTGGTAGTAGTAAAAGGATAAAATGTTGGTATATTGTATTTATGCAATGGTATTTGTAATTTTGTTAATGTTTTAACCTCTACAGGAGAAAATACAACATTGTCACATCATAGGCTCGAGCACATGAGTGAGAAAGGGGATGCAAATTCTTCACTCAATAAATTTTTTGCTAGGTTTGAAGAATGTTGATTTAGAATTCTTTGAGAATCATGCTTATGGAAAACAGAAGAGAGTAGAATTCCTCAGAGTTGGGAAAGAAAACAAGAGAGAAAAAATAGATCTTGTGCATACAAATGTATGGGGACCCCCTCAGGTATCATCTCTTGGTGGCTCTCACTATTATGTTACTTTTATTCATGATGCAACAAAAAAACATGGATTTATTGTATTCAAAACAAATTTAATGTATTTGATACTTTCAAGAAATGGAAAGATTTGGCTAAAAATGAGACAGAGAAAAAAGGTTGAAGTGTCTCCGATCAGACAATGGAGGAGAATATTGTAGCAAAGTGTTTGATAAGTATTATTCAGAGCATGGAATTTGGAGAGAGAAGACAGTTCGAAGAACACCACAAGAAAATGGTGTGTGAGAAAAGATGAACATGACAATCATGGAGTGTGCAAGGGGCATGAGATTTCATGCAAGATTTTCTTTATAATTTTGGTCTATGTTATAGATATTGTTGCTTATCTAATAAACGTACAACCTTCTAGTTCCTTAGATGGTGGTATTCCAGAGGAGGAATGAACAAGTAAAAATGTCAACTACTCATTTTTAAGGACTTTTGGTTGTGAAGCCTTTATCCACATTAATAAAGAAAATAGAACAAAGTTTGAGACAAAATCAAAGAAATGTACCTTTATTGGATATGGTGTTAATGATTTTGGTTATTGCTTTTATGATTATGAGAAACACAAAATCATTAGGAGCGAAGATGTCATATTCAATGAAAAGGTTTTCTATAAGGTTGAGATGCAGGAAAAGAAACAGGAAAAAGAAAATAGAGAATACAGACTGCTTGATGAGATCATAGATAAAGTAAATGTGTCGAAAAATCATAATGGTCAATAGCCAAAAGAGCAACATCAACCACAACAACAACACACACCTCAAACATGTGAACGTGGTGTTAGAAGATCTATTAGGATAAGTAGACCCACTGAAGAATACTCTCCTTCATTATATTATGTATTGTTGACTGATTCTGGTGAACCATAATGTTATGAAGTAGTAGTGGAGAAGAAACTAGGAAGGAGTGGGAGCTAGCCATGAAAGAAGAGATGGACTCCTTGGTACAAAACCAAACTTGGGACTTAGTTAGGCTTCCTGTAGGTAAAACATCGTTGTATAATAAATGGGTTTACAGGTTGAAGTAAGAAGATGGAGGTAGAAAAAGGCACAAATCTCGACTTGTGGTGAAGGGGTTTGCACATAAAAAAGGTATAGACTTTGATAAGATATTTTCTCCTATTGTTAAAATGAATTCAATCGGAACTATTTTAAGTCTAGTAGGAGCAAAACATTTTCATCTTTATCAGTTAGATGTAAAGATGACCTTTCTCCATGGGGATATGGAGGAAGAGATATATATGCAACGACCACAAGGATACGAGGTCAAAGGGAAGTATAAATTAGTGTGCAGGTTGAAAAATAGCCTGTATAGCTTAAAATAGTCTCCAAGGAGTGGTAACTAAAATTTGATAGGTTTATGTTTGAACAAGGCTATACTAGATGCTACTTAGATCATTGTGTTTTTCTCAAAAGGAAAAATGATGGCAAGCATATTATATTATTATTGTATGTAGATCGCATGCTTGTTGCAGGGTCTAACATGCAAGAAATAAATGTGCTCAAAGGAAAATTGGCAAATTCATTTGCAATGAAGGATTTGGGTGCTGCAAAACAAATCCTTAGTATGAAAATAACTAGAGACAGGTAAAATCACAAATTAGCATTGTCTCAGAGTGAGCACATGCAAAAGGTGCTGGAAATATTTAATATGAAGAATGAAAAAGCAATTACTACACCTTTGGCTAGCCATTCAAACTAAGTAAGGAGATGTGTCTCAAGACTTAGGGAGAGATGGTTTATATGTCTAAAGTTCCATATGCATTAGTAGTTGGAAGCTTAATGTATGAAATGTTCTGCACAAGGCCTGATATTGCACATGCAATGGGAGTTGTAAGAAGATGCATGAATAACCCATGAAAAGAACATTGGATGGAAATGAAGTGGATTCTCAGGTATTTGAGAGGTACCACAAATCAAACATTATTCTTTGGTGGTTCAATACGTTGATGCACATATGGCAAGTCATAGAGATAATAGGAGGAGCACCATAGGGTATGTGTTTACTATAGGTGGAACAAATTTTAATTGTGTTTCAAAATTGCAGAGTATTGTTGGACTCTCAATGTGGGAAGCATAGTATGTTCCTACTAAAAAAGTCTAGTAAAGAAATGATTTGGTTACAAAGGTTTCTAGATGAATTCGGTAAGAAGAAGGATTTGAGTAGCTTAAACAGTGAAAACTAGAGTGTCATTCATCTTGCAAAGAACTCAACATTTCATTCCAAGACTAAACATATATAACTCAAATACCACTTCATAAGGTGACTGTTGGAAGATGGACAGTTGAAGCTCAAAAAGATAAACACTAGCCATAATCATGCAGATATGTTACCAAAAGTTGTAATTGAGGAAACACTAATATTCTACTTAGTTTAAATTGGTCTTCAAGTATGATGATGAAGATGAGAAACAATGAGGTCCAAAGTGGAGTCATTCTCCAACGAATGAAGAAGTGGTGGAGTTTCTATAATTATTCTCCAAGTGGGAGATTGTTGGGTGTGGAGCCTAATTATCTTCTTTATTCAAAGGTATCACCACATTGGATCCTAGTTCGTAATTAGAAATAGATGTAAAATTTCCTTGTAAACTGTTGTAACTTCATAGTCAATCTTGGTTGTTCATTAGGTGGATGATACAACCATATAAGTTATGTTTAATTTAGGGTGTTTTTCCATAGAAGGAAACTCCTCACTATATATGAGGGAATTTTATTGCGGTTGTGGATATGTGTATTATGAGAAAGAAAAAGAGAGGATATTGTGTGAGAGCGAAGAATAAATTACAACGGATCTGTTGTAGGTTGTATCTCCTCATTTTGTTAGATAACATAGAGGGAAGGATTGGTTATTTCTCCTTAGAAGTAGCCCAAATTGGGTGAACCATGTATTTATGTGTCTCTCTTGTTTTATGCATTTTTTGTGTTTTTTTCTGCAATAATTTATGTGTTACATTGCTATGTAATATATAATTTTCTAACGTGTACAACATAAGGAAAAACTCTAAAGGGATTTGTCTCTTCCACGTCTCAGTGGAGTCTATGAAATAAAGTATGAACCTAAAGGGCCGTGTCTCTTCTCCATCTTAGTCAAGGATATGAAATCTACCTTCCCCAGATGACAAAGAAAGAACAAGATTGTGAAGGGCTTTGTCTCTTCCCCATAGTAGGTGTGCATGGAATTTCTAGCGAGCTATCTTGTTGTATTCTTAGATAACATATGATTTTTAGGATATCTTTATTCTTAGATAACATATTTTTATTTCTAGTTTTCTATCTTGTTGTATTCTTAGATAATATTTTATTATTCAACACCTCCTACGCCTTACCACGAAAACCTAAGAATCCCAAAAGTTGTGACATTTGTACAAAGTGTTCAAGATAATATGGGCTATGATGATAATGATTATGGCTACCTATGACTAGAGGACAAGGCAGAGAAGTTTTCAAATTCAAGGCAAGCATATATCAAAAACTTTGCTTAAATGAAAATGGAGGATTCCAAAACCTACCTATCAGCATAAAGTTGAAACTTGATAGCAATTTGTACATGAGAACTAAATGGTGTTGTTCACGACAATTCTGATGGTTGAATTATGGTACATATGTTGCTATATAATAGTACAAAAAGAGTGTATAGATGTAAATATTATATAGCTTGGTATTTAGAGATCTGTGAATTTCTACACTAGCTAACTAAGTGGCTCATATATGGTGAAATGGATCACTTGTAAAGCTTGTGACAAGCATTACCTATTTCCCATATTGGTTGGATACAAGGAATGTCGCTTCCCTATCTGGAAAAATAAATGCATAATTCCCCATAAAATATTGTGCTCAACCTAAGATGGTTATTCTTGAGATTTACAATTAATTTCTTGATACTTGTTCTAGGTCCCCTTCATACTCGTTACGGGTTCCCTTCCACCTTTAATCCGCCTCCTTCCTAATTAATATCACTAGTATTTTTTCTAAGTTCCCTTGATAGTCGTTATGGATTCCATTCCACCTTCAGTCCACCTCTTTTTGGCTAAAGGTCTAAGTGCATATTTTATTTAAATTGAAGTTGAAGTGAGAGGGGATCCTAGTTGAAGAGGTTTCCTTCCAAGAAAATATAAAGGTATGGATGCAAGTGAATATGGAACTCAATATGGGACTTAAATCATAAAATCATATATATTTTGAATAAGTAGATATAGGGATGCTAGTATGGAAATCAGATTTGGAACTACATGAAGGGAAGATGATATGTTAAGGGATCATAAGAGAGGTAATGTCTCTTGAATTGAAAGGGATACCACCTTTTCTTTAGTAACTAGAAATATGGAGAAAGAAAAGTGATGAAAAATGGACCTTGAGAATTGACACCGTACCCTAGAGGTAAAATCACTATGTAACATGTGTAAATGACCTTTGAGGAGGCTTGATGCCATGCCCTTTAGCCCCATTCAATCGAATCTGCTCAATAGGATAAAAGTTATTAGAGGTATCTACTCCAGACTCCTCTCTCTGCTCCCACTTGAACTTGAAATAGTTAGTAAAGCTATCTCATAAACTTTACTTTCCTTACTTAGGAAGAAACCAAACATGGGACACTGTGGTTGGAGCTTGAATATTAAATTCCTTGGAGAGAGCTCCCCCTTCAGCCATTTTACTACTACTTACCCCCCCTTTCTTTTGAACACCTTTCTTCTTAATAAGATATCAACTAAGTGAGTTGGGGATAAATTTATACATGTGACCTACCTAACTGGAAGGACCATGTAATTACACAACAATGTCCACCAACCATTATTGTATATTCTTAGTGAGTAGCCTTTTCTAATTTTCCATCTTTGCCAAGTGATAAAAAATAGCCCATTGCTTAAGTGACATAAAAAGAATGAGTGGATGCTACGAGTCCCAAAGACTTTGCATTATTAACATTTAGATAGTAAATGGTCTACACGTGTGGATACTGTAGTTAAGTTTTTCAATATGAAATAATAAAAAATCATTTGAAATAAACAAATCGGGAGAATAAATTAATTGTTAAATTTGTCATCTATCGTACGGGTAACCCAATTACCCCAATTATAGCAAGACTGGAATTAGTCCCCATAAAAAGTTTAAAATTAGGTAGGAAGAAATAGAAAATGAATGATATGAAAAATGAAAAGATTAAACTTGCATATATGAGGTAGCCTCTAAATAACCATCCTAATAATAATGGGTGGGGCGTCTAACTTTTTTTTATAGGCCTACATATTATAAATAGCCAAGCTAAAATTCATTACATCATAGAAAGTAACTCGAGATGAAGCACTATTGATTTGTATATTTTCTTGGACTATCGATTTTTAAAGATCCCATTGAATTTTAAAATGGATTACGTGCCACGGATTAATGAACTATTTTGAAAAATTTTGGAATTTATAATGAGGTCCCACTTTCAATGGTTCTATAGTAAGAAAAAAAGGGGGCACGTCTCCAAGAAAAATATGGGTTGATATCCCTCAACAACCATGGAATTTGTAACAAAACCAAATGATATCTCCTCATCACAATTGTCCTAGGAATTAGAAAATTCTTTACACTTAACCTACCCAACAGATACATGGACTTAAGATTATTTTAATCCATAATAAAAATTAAAAATTAAATAAAATTTCTCCGATATGATTGAAAAAATATGTATCGTCCCTTTACTATGTTTTAAGTTATAGTTGTTTGTCAGAGTGGCTTGGACTTGCCTTGAGGTAAACTTTTGGTTGATCTGGATTTGGAGAGCACCCTGACTAATGAAGTCATATATTTTATGTGGTTGGTCCATTTGAATAAGGAATTAAAATTCATCACAGGTTTCTGGCCCTCTAGTAATTTTCTTTACATGAATTTCCATTGTGGAAGAGAGGATAATGTGTGGCTATTCCCCATGGCCATAGTGTGTGGCTATTCCCACATGGTTGGGGTGCACCCATCTCACTTTTTCTTCTCTCATAGTGGCCATGTGTCAAATTTGAATCTATCAACTCCATTCTAGTTATAGGAAAGGTTAGCACTCAACCCCTGGGCTTGTTGTTGTCTACTCCACTCACTCGCTATCCCATTTTTCCTTATTGCATAAATGTAGTCACATTTCCATTATCATATCGAATAGGATATGGGTTCAATGGTTCACCCCCATATTGTTCCTCTAGCATGGTTACTTTTACATGATTTTTCCTCTAACTTATGGATCTTAGGCCAGTAAGTTTCTATTGCTAATAAGTTGAGGGTTTCATTGAAATGACTCCATATTGTGATTCAACATAAGTAATCTAAATTGGTTAAGATACTGTTGAAATCGTACTAACCCTAAGTTTGTTTTTTATGTTGATGAGCATAAGATTGTATATTTTAATTCCTATATATCATATTCATGTTTATGTAATTTTTTTAATTTTGATATGAGGACCTAAAGTTCAATTTCAACACACTTCCTCCTTAATTATAGTGAATATAAAATTAATAGTATCCATGTTATAGTTTTTACCTTTAGGAAGAGAAAGTAATTATGCTTAAATGCCATGTCTATATGTTCTTATTAAGGGTTTATTGCAATTTTCTTTCCTCACTCAAATTGAAATGCAATTGACCTTGTTTAAGTACTTTTTAAGTTTGGGGTCCATAGATGGTTTACTTGAACAATGTTTTATGTAGTTTATAATATTATTTAATGATAAATTCTTTATATTAAATTTATTTATCCTATTAATAATCAATATCTCACATGCTTGTTATTTCCTTTTTTCCATTGTAAGGTTATTCTAGCTTAATATATTTGATCTGTAAATAATTTTGGTTAGAAACTTTATATTCTCTAATTCCCACATTTTCACAATTAGATTGTAACAACCCCTGGTTGATTTTCCTTGTCAATAAAATAAGACCAAGGTCATGGGACATGTATTCCAAGTTGAATTTTGTGGAAACATTATAGTGGGAATCACTTGTGAGTAATTAATACCTATGAAATTGGAAAATGAAAGAGGAAATAATTGAAATTTAATTATGAAAATAAAAGAAAATAGGAGAAAAGGAAGGTGAAGAAACACAAATACGCATGCAAGGGAAATTAGAGGAAAAATAAAGGAAAATGAAGAAAAATGAGACATTAATAAAAAAGCATTAGAGAATCACTTCACAACTTTTCGGTAATTTATAGCTTTTGATAGTTTTAAGTTGAGGTCTCCTTTCATTTTCCCAGTCATATACTCTTGCACACATAAAGCGTTCTTGCAACATTCTTGGAGCACTCTAGCATTCACTTGGATTGGAGAAAGAAATAAAAGGAAAAGTTGGATCAATAGCTACAACAGGGATACATTCCAGGTAACAAGTTGCATGTGTGATTTCCTTGTTGATATTGGGATGCATTGTCTATGCATGTGCTTCCTTGTTTATGTGTTATCGTTGTAATGAAGATTTGTATGAATTGATAGTGATTTCAAAATTTCCTTTCCATTTCATGTATATTCATGGTGTTGTGGGTTTCCCACATGTTTTTTATTGGTGCTAAGGTTACATATGGTTTTGGATTGGAACAAACGCTCTGGATTCCTAAAATATCATGGGTTGAGTAAGTACTTCCTGGAGCCTGTAGGTTGGGATAAATGCTTTGGAGCCTTCTAGGTTGAGCTAATTGTCCCTGGAGATATGGGTTGTAAAAAATAATCTAGAGATTTGAATTAGTTGTGAGTTTAGTTACTAGTTCATGGAGCGGTGGACAACTTGGGTAGAGACCGATATTTTTTTATGTTAGTGATTTCTAGACCATATAGATGAGATCACTATGGTTGAGGGTTGAGGTGGATTTGCCTCTAGAAAGCCTTGGTTGGTTTTGTTTTGTTTTAACCCTTATGATCCCAAATTTATGCTTGGAATATGGCATAGGGGTGATTGGATGATAGAGATATTTGGTTCAACCCAATCTATGGTAGGGTGGTATGTGGAAGTCCCTGACTTGATTGGCATTTTCATATGTTAATATGAGTTATTTTTTTGTTGTAATCTATAGGAACTTGTACTAGTTATCATGTGGATATTATGGTTGATTTGTTATGTTCTCTATTCTGGTTATGCGTTGGTTACATACCTGGTTATATGATGTGCTCTAGTTATGGCTCTTGTTCATGATTTCTTAAGTTACTAGATGGTTGATGAATGCATTTACTAATAAGTATTGTTACAACTACTTAGAGAAGGTTTGGAGCATTCTTGGTGATTCTCAAATGAAATTAAGAAGTTTATGATCATATATGCATTCATGTATTTCTCATGTTTACCATATGTTTAAAAAAATGTTTGTTGTGTACTAGGCATGTTCTGGTCAAGATCTTGTTCAATCTTGTTTTTTTTTCATTGTTGTCATATTAATCATTATTTTGGAAGGCTACATTCAGTTATGTGCAGTGGTCTAGAGGCTTTCATGAAAATGTGGCATAGATCTCGTGACTTCATGCACTTAACTTAGAAAATTGGGTTATAGCCACATGCATACAGGCTTATGGGTGCAGTTCCAGCCTCATAATCGTACTCACATAATGTCAAGGGTGTGTTTGTGGTGTAATCCTAGTGAAAATGAGTTCAATCTTAGGGATTGATCACCCGGGGATTTTTGTAGGCTCTTGCATGGTCTGTAATCCCTATGGGATGTCATATTTTTTGTCATTTTTTCTGCCCCAATTCCATAACTCGTAAAAGTAAGTTAAGTCATATCATAGTGATTCTTATCTCATGTTTACCCTAGAGAGATTATGAAAGTAGATAGATGTGGGAGGGGTGGTTACAAATTGGTATCAGAGTGCAGGTTCAAAAACTTGGACTGGATGGGCTAGATGTGATTATTATAAAGGCATATTAGTTGTCAATGTGTTTGTTGTGCATGGATTGTGATTGTTATGATTATCATGCATAGTAGATCAGATGTGAATCATGTTGGTAATTATTTTAGTTTGTGTCATATTGATGATGTTGGTGTCTTATGAGGTTGAGATGTTGATATGTTGGTGTCATTATGTATATATATTATGCTAATTTGGATTGATTATGTAGATGATATAGCATTCCCTAAACTTCACATAGGTATGATTTTGATTATGTCTATATTTGGTTTATCTAACATGACATGTTTGCAGGAGATAGAAGATCGTAAATGACAAGCATAATGGTGGATTACAATTCATGTGATTCTCCTTACATATGAGTTGAGTAGCGAGTATACGAGTATTCTCTTGATATAGAATATACATTGAAAATTTTGGAGGCATAGATCATAAGTTGCAAGGAATAAAATAACAAGTTGATTGTGTCATAGGAAATACTTTCTAGAGCTTAGGAAAAGAAAGTAGAAGTTAATGTGGTGATCCTTCAGAGTCTTTGAGATTTCTAGAAGTAAGGACAACTGAAGATCAGTCATGGATAGAAGGAAAATACTAATGTGGCATATCATAGCAATTCTTGATAAGGATATAGGTTGGATAAGGATGATACAATCAGAGGTGGAAAATGGTTGCATACAACTGGCAGAAGAGGTAGTGTTAATTGATTCTATTCTAGTTTAAGTTATGGGAGACATCATTTTCACTACTTCCAACATCCTTATGTAGAAGTGATAAGCAATATTTTCTAGAGTAGTTTAAGAAATCCAAACCTCCTAATTTTGATAGGGACGTGAAGAAACTAGAAAATGCAAAAGCATGGATGATTAGGAGGAAGAATTTACTTATATTGAATGATTATTCTCAATATATGAAACCCAAGATAGTGATCTCCAGTCTAAAGGGAAGAACATATATCTAGTGGGAATATGTTAAGTGTGTTAGACAAATTAGGATAGAGGAGTTGAGTTTCCATGAGTTTAAAAGACTCTTCAAGAAGAAGTACTTGTACGAGAGATACTATGATGGAAAGGCCAAGGAATGTTATCAGTTGAAGATGGGTTCTATGATGGATCAAGAGTACAAGATTAAGTTTCTGGAGTTTTTGAGTTATGTTCCATATCGTAAGGATGAGAAGACAAAGGTCTAAAGGTTCATTAGTGGGTTTCCTTTAACATTTAAAGATTGGATTGAGTATGATGATCCTTGGTCATTGGAGGAAGTCTTCAAGAGGATGAAGCATTACTATAAGTGGTCTAAGCAGAAGTCTGGGTAAAAGTGAGATTGGAGATTTAATGATAAGACTAGAATAAAGTGGACTAAGAACCGAGGAAGTCCTCAAGATGCCGGTGATAAGACGAATGTGGCACCTTATAAGAAGTTCAATGTGGTTAACAAAGGACATGGATTTCAGTTTGAAGAGTAGAATAAGGGTGATGGAAGGAAGCCTTAGTACTGTTGGACTTATGGTGGAGAACATCGCTGAGAGGTTTTCCATGACACCAAGGTGGCGGGCTTCAAATTTTTAGTTCTTAGGAGGCACATACAGTTGGAAATGTTGGGTAGAGTATTCCTCGAATTAATGAAGTGGTGGATAATAGGCAGTTTGATCATCAGGCATCCAATATTGAGATGGAAGGTAAGATGTTCGATCAAGTTGTTTCGATTTTTATTGATCCTAGATCTAATTATAGTTATATCAATACTAACCTAGTGGAAAAGTGTTTCTTAAATAAATAAGTGCATGAAAAATATCGGTTAGTGTTGTTGGCTATAGGGACCAAGAGAAGAGTCCATCATTAGGTAATATCTTGTGCATTTGAGCTAAAATTTATGCCTACATCAGCACATCTAAATGTGCTTCCTTTGGGATCATATACTATTCTTTATTGGTTTTTTATTCACATGACTAAGGTAGATTGCTATGACAAGGGTATTGAGTTCCTGGATGATGACAGGGAAAGGAGAATCTTGTAGGGAAATTTGAAGCCTAAATCAATGAGAATGGTTATATTTATGCAAGAAAAGTACAGTTACAAAAATTGATGTCCATTTTTGGCATTTCGTAGTTCTAGTGACAAAGGTAAGGTTGTTAATGATGATGAATTGTTGAAGAGGTATCTTATTTTGTATCAGTTTCAACATGTGTTTCTTGTATAGATTTCAATGTTTCCTCCTCATACAGAGGTGGACTTTTTTACTGAGTTGATTCTAGGAGCAACATTAGCATATAAGGCACCCTACGAGATGAGCACTCTAGAGTTGGTGGAATTGAAGTTGAAGTTTAAGGAAATGATTTGCAAGGGATACATAAGGCCATGTCTATCACCTTGGGATGCACCAAATTTCTTTGTAAAGAAGGATGGTACTCTCATATTGTACATTTATTACGGGGAGTTGAGAAAAGGTGACTATCAAGAACAGGTATCCATCATGCAGATTGATGAATTTTTTGACTAGTTGAATGGAATAATAATATTCTCGAAGATCGATTTAAGATCAGGATATAATCAGGTGTGGATAAAAGAAGAAGATATCTACAAGATTGCATTCTAGACCAGGTATGGGAATTATGAGTTTTTGGTGGTTCCTTTTGTTCTTACCAATGCTCCAACCATTTTCATGTGTTTGGTGAACAATGTGTTGCATCCTTACTTAGATAAGTTTGTGATAGTATTTATTGATTCTATGTCAATATACTCTAAGAATGAGGAAGAGAATGCAGAGCATCTAGAAACAATGTTGAGATTGTGGACAGAACATCAGTTGTATGCCAATCTTAGGAATTGTAGTTACTTTTAGTCTTAGATTCACTACTTGGGACATGGTGTTTCCAAGGAAGGGATAGCAATGAATCTGGAAAAGATTAAAGTTATCATGGAGTGCCTAGCTCCAAGGAATGTGGATGAGATCAGATCATTCATGGGACTAGCAAGTTATTATAGAAGGTTCATTAGGAACTTCTCATGGATTTCCTGTCCTATCACATCGTTGCATAGAAAAGGGAAGAAGTTTGAATAGACAAAGGAGTCTGCAGCTAGATTTGAGTAGTTGAAGCATTTTCTTACAAATGCTCTAGTGTTGAAGATTGTAGCTCCTAATAAGGAGTCTTTGGTTTGTATAGATGCTTGCAAGGAAGGAATTGGTGGATTCCTAATGCAATAAGGTAGGTAGTATGTTATGAGTCAAGGAATTTGAATGAGCTTGTGCAGAACTATGTGACTCATGGTCTTGAGTTGGAATTTATCAATCATTCATTGAAGATGTGGAGACATTATCCTCTTGGTAGGAGGCTTGTTCTGATGAGTGATCATAGTGGGCTTAAGTAATTATTTTACCAACCCATTCTAAGTGCCAGGCAAGTTAGATTGTTGGATACCATCAGTGATTTTGAATTTTAGATTAGATACATCAAGGGAAAGGAAAACAAGGTTTTAGCTGCTCTCAGTACGAGAGTGCAAGTGAATCACATTTTATATGTGATTTTTTATGGGACAAGTTTGCAGGAGCAGATATTACATGCAGGGAAGCATGATGAGCGATATTAGTAACTAAAACAGAAATTGCATGAGAAGGGTGAATGTGATAGGGATGAGGAGTATCACCTCACGATAAATGGCCTGGTTAGATTCAGGAATAATATTTATTTCTTGGATAGAAGTGAGCTTAAGAAGCTTATCTTGAGGAAATTTCATGTCAAGTCATATTCAGGTCACCTAGGATACCAGAATACCTTGACAACTATTAAGAAGTTTTATCATTTGAACTTGAAGAAAGAGTCAGTTGAGTTTGTTGTGAGATGTTTGGACTATCAGTAGGTGAAAGAAAAGCGTAAGAATCCAACTGGTTTAGTGTAGCCTATTCCGATTCCAAAATGGAAATGGGAGGTCATTTCCATGGACTTCATTACAAGTTTTCCAAGGACATTGTAATATCATGATTCCATCATGGTTGTGATTGACAACTTGAGTAAGGTATCTTACTTTATTGTAGTGAAATCTAGTAATTTAGCTACTGAGGTAGCTCATATCTTCATTAAGGATATTGTGAGGTTGCATGGTGTTCCCAAGAAGATTAGATCAAAAAGAGATGCCAAGTTCACTTCCAACTTTTGGGAAGTGTCGTTCATGGGTTTGCGCAAAAAGTTACCCTTTAGTACAACTTATCATCCATAGACAAATCAAAAAATAGAGAGGGTTAATAGGAGTATTGAGGATATGTTGAGGATGTATATCATGCATCGGTAGAGGAAGTGGGAGGATTATCTTCCACTAGTGGATATTGCATATAATAGTAGGTACCATGAATCCTTGAGGATGAGTCTGTTTGAGGCTCTCTATGGGCGAAGGTGTAATACTCCTGCAAGTTGGAGTGATTCAATGAACAAGGTGTTGATTGGACCAGATACATTGGCTGAGATGGAGCAGGAGATGGATTTTATTAGAAGGAATTTGAAGGGAGTGCAGGACAAGAAGACTATTTGTGTAGATAATCATAGAGCTTTCAAGGAGTTTCAAGTTAGGGAGCATGTGTACTTATGAGTCAAGCCTAAGAGGAGCTCCTTGAGGATTGGATTGTGTGCCAAGCTGGCACCTCTATATGGTGAGTTGTTTGAGATCCTTGAGAGGATTGAACTAGTGGCCTATCAACTTGCACCCCTGCCACCAGTGAAAGTCTATGATATTTTCCATGTTTCATTACTTAAGAATTATGTCCAAGATGTTGAGCACATGTGATTGATTGGTCTGTATTGGAGTTGGAACCATAGGGAGAATTTCATCAATAACCTTAGTGCATTTTGTAGTGCAAATAGCTCATGCTCTGAAACCGAGCAATTGAGCAAGTTAAAATGCAGTGGAATAAATTTAGGCCTCATGAAGCTACATGGGAGATGATTGATCAGATATAGACTGTGTATCCTTGTTTATTTTTTGGTTGATCATATGTGTTTGGTTTATTTGTTTTGTTATTTATATATGCATGTGTATTGTATAAACTATAATAAGTTGTGTTATAAAGCTCCAATAAGCAGTGTGTTGTTCACAGTTTCAATAGTTTGGTATGATGTAAATTTTGCATCGATTTGAGTTATAAATCTCCGTAGGCAACAGATTTTGTTGGTTATAAACGCCGTTGAACACTGAGGAAAGTGTTCCCCCAAGGGGGAAGGGTTGGTAACAAGCCCTGATCGATTTTACATGTAAATAAAATAAGACCAAGGTCATGGGAGATGTATTCCAAGCTGAATGTTAGGAGAAAATTATAGTGGGCATCACCTGTGACTAATTAATGGTGATGAGAATTGGAAAAAGTATTGGAAAAGGAAATAATCAATAATTAGCATTAAATTATGGAAATTAAGGAAAATAGGAGAAAAGGAAGGTGAAGAGACACAAATATGCATGTAAGGGAAACTAGAGGAAAAATAAAGGAAAATGAAGAAAAATGAGGCATCAATAATAAAAAGGAACTAGAGAATCAGTTCACAAATTTTGGGTCATTTACATATTTTAACAGTTTTGATTTGATCTCTCGATTCATTCTTTCTCTCATATATGCTTGCACACTTCGAGAATTCTTGGAGCATGCTTGGAACACTCTAGGAATCACTTGGATCAACAACTACAACAACAATACTTTGCAGGTACGAGGTTGTATGTGTGATTTCCTTGTTGATATTTGGACGCATGGTACATGAATATGGTTCCTTGGTTATATGTTGTCATTGGCATGCAAATTTTCCTGGATTGATATTGGTTTTAGCATTTCCTTGCCATTTTCTAGATAGTCATGGTATTGTGGTTTTCCAACTTATTTTTCTGATTGGTTCTTAGGTTCCCTACAGTTGTTGGTTGGAACTGCTGGAAAGAAAACTTTACTTTAAATTGACTCGGGGATTGAATGAGGGTGCCAACAAAAATCCCATGTAGTCTAGCACTTCACCGACATATTCACTCCTTCCAAAAGGAAGAGTAGTCTCACCCGAGGTGAGACAGAACCATGGAGAGATAAGGGGAATTTGGATCTACCTGTTATACAAATTACAGAACTATCATAGCATTCATTATTAACCATTCACAAAATGTATTCAATACGAAATTTAACATAAGCATAAAATTTTGAAAGGGCCCCATAAATTACACAAAGAAATGCCAAAAATCTCGTCTTTCTTATATTAATCACCATCAGAGAGAAGTTCCCTTACAAACAAAAACATTACAACTTGTAGCAATTATAGACTTGTGCGGAGTATCAAAATCTATAGGGAATATATAAAAAAACACACTACAAATCCAAATCACCGAGCTAAACAACTATTGATGCCTAACACTATATAATCTTTAGGCTCGAACTAAAATTTGCGTTACTAACTAAACTCATTTCTTGTTTCCTTCTATTTTAATTTATAACCATGCTCATTTTCTCTGATATGTCACTTGCTTGATCCATGGTTTTCAATACCTAACGCAAACATTTTGGGCTTTTGTTTTACTGTATCAAAATATCAAAATTGGCTCCTAGTTCTTCGACACACTCCCTTGTTTTCCACTGCACGAGTTCGAAGACATTTTCCTACCATTTTAGCTTTCTAATACTCTTCTTCTGACAATTTCATCCAAAATTTCCTTCACAACTATTATCCTTTCCAAAAAAAGGACCCAACATGCCCCAAACTCATCTTATTGACTTTCCCTTGAATCAATGTGCTAGTATTGTTGCTTCTAGATCTATTGTGGGTTGGCTTCCACTAGCTTAAGTTGGCATACCTTCAAATGAATGACCCAAGTCTAGAACAATCTGAAGAGAAAACCCCTTGAAACTAGTGAATATGGAAATAGACAAGTCAGATGACTCCATAATTCTAGAAACCTTGGGTGAGAACTTGGTAACGGTATTCTCATTGAGGTCGTTGGGCGGAGACTCAACTAATTCCTGAATCTCTTGATAAAAAACGATAGATAGTGTGGCCAAGGTCATGAAATGATTTTGAGCTTCTAGTCGAAGGTTGCAGAGGACACTCTTGGTGACTTGGGATGCATATTTTAGTTGAATAATTTAAGCACAAAGGAGATCATCTTGGTCGAGGAGATGTTGCTTGATTTCCATATCAGTAGTCAATAAGACTTGATGATATAAATTTTGAAAATTCTCTTGCAAAGGATCAATGGCTACATATTACTTTGTGAATACATGAATGTCATTAGATATCTAGCGAAACACATGTTGGGATTCCTGCATGACATGGGGAATATTAGCACGAAGAGAAGTCACAATCTTCAACTCTTCACTAACATGAGTGTGATATACAGTGGAAGGATTAGAGGAAGATTGTTGCATCTTTGTGATAGTATCTTGGAGCGTTGCATTCTTGGAAATCAATTGTTGACAAGTTGCTTCAACCATAATACAGCATTCGACAGGGGAACAGGCGTCAAAATATTCAGGTTTCTTGGGAGCATATGAAACAAGGGTCAGCCATAGAGATTACAATTAAGAATGGACCACACTAACCTGGGACTCTAATACCTCCTTTTCAAAATGTAACTGCATTTGCACTGCTGAGGAGACACTCAATTGATGTTGTTGTTCTTCACAGGTGATATTCAAATCAATACACCTAGTCCCTATCTGAGCCAAACACTACTCCAACTGAGAAACATAGGCATGGATAAACTAAAATAACTTATGGGAAAACAAGGTACTGACAGTGTGGACCGCAACTGTTTTAGCTGACGAGAGTCTTTCTAGAACTTGGATAAACCATCACTCCCCGTGTGTTTCATGACATGGACTAACCACCTCTCATGGATCCTTATCTCTAGCAATACGATTGTTGACTAACACCTATGGGTTTTGGTCTAATATAAATTGTGATTCCCAATAAGTGGTATTAGAGCGTATGTCACAAGTTTGGTACAAACATGGATTGCATTAGGGGGGATGTTGTTATACATTGGATAAACCAACGCTCCCTCTATGTTTCGTGACATGGACTAACTGCCTCTCATAGATCTTTATCTATGGTGATGTGATTGTTGACTAACACCTATGGTTTTTGTTCTTATGACAATCGTGATTCCCAGCAAGTATGGGTTGCAGCGGTTGGCCACTAGAAACCAAGCATTTAGATTAACCATGTGGTGAACCTTCATGTTGAGTAGCGATCCTTTGATTCTATTTAATTTGATGCAATACATGTGCTGGAATGAAAATGATGAGGTCATGATGCTAGTTGGAAGGATAAATTACTTGACGACACTGTTCAAGATCTTTCATGAAGTCGATAACTCATTCATATGAAATGGGTGTAGGGGTGGAAGTTGATGGATGAGATGGAATGGTTAAAGGTGTAGAAGTAATAGTACCATGCATTTAAAAAGAACAACAATGGTAGAGTCGGTTTCCATTTCTGCAGTGTCATGAAGGGAAATAGGTGAATCAGGGTAGTCATAAAAGGTAGCGGCAGAGGAATGAGGGGTCCCTTTAGAGGATGTATGTGGGGATGGAAGATATTATTCTTGAACAAGAACTTTACACTCCACGGCCTGTCAGTTGAGCACCAAGGTTGATGAAGGTGTAGAGGGAGTGTTATGGACTTAACGAGATGACAAAGAAGTAAAAGTAGTAGCAGGCAGAATGGTAGATGTAATAGTAGGTGGTGTAGTGGACATAGGGGTAAGTTGATGTACTTGGAGTGTTTGTTGCACATATGAACCGACCTCAGACCAAGTGACATAACCTGAGCTCATGCACTCCTTTATATTTCTTGAAAGGGGGACGGAGATCCTTGGGTTCATCTTCGGAGTGCTTTCAAGAAGTTTAAGGGGCTTATTCACCAGGCTTCATTGCATTGAAATTATAGAAAATTTTCTCCTCTTTCTTCCATTTAATAACCAAGGAAAATTTTCTTGAAGTTTAAAAACATTGGCGAGTCTCACTAATACCTAATATACAAACTATAAAATGTTTATTGATATATTTGTAAAGTTATTCAAATTTATGATTATTTTATATATAGTCTCTATATAATGTTGGCGATTTTAAAGGTAAAATAATTTTATATTTTAAAATTTGGGTGAATCGTCTTTTATAAAAATTAGAAATTGGTGAATATTTTTTGTGGAAAAATCATGGAAAATTAGCCCACTCGGCAAACATTAGCCCCTAAAATTTTCCATGGTAATAACCCTTATCCAACTGCCAACTTCAGTGGTGAAATCACTTGTGCTGATATAAAATGACAATAGGCACATAGAGAAAGTACCTAAAGAGATATGCATCGACTGAAGGTAACATTAACTGTAAGAGATAGAAAACCAAATTAAAGGGAAATATTGGTCCAATAAGGGAATTTCCACTCATGAAATAGGATTCTTCATAACAACCAACTTATTGTACCAGTGACCAAAAGCGAGGTCGTTAAAATCTTTTTTCATATTGTTCATTGCTTCGCTAGGATGCGTAGATATAAGCATGAGGCCCCTCTTCAATAATTGCAGCAAGGTCATGACCCTCGGGAGGACACCATTTGGAAATAGCAATCAGAATGAGTAGGTAGCCAAAAACAAAATAAGTAGACCGAGCATAGATATCATTAGCAGCCTGAAATAATTCCTAAAGAAAATAACTGGACCAATTTTGTTGATATTCATGAACACAAGCTTCAACAACAAAAATAGAATTCATCATACACTCCCCTCTAGCGTTGTGGTGCATAATATTAGTGGTGATGAGTGTAGCATCAACGGATTGGCATGTTGTTGATCATATCTAGAAATTCTCTGCGACCTTTCCAGGAAGTACCATACTTTTTGTACAAATTGTTCTCATCCATTTTATTTCCATGTTTGAGATTTTTCTGAAAGGTTGACTTAACATCCACACCATAGGTAGAGAACCTAATGATATTATAAATAACATTGCATGGATGTGGTATTCCCAGTCCAACCAAAGGGAACCACCCTAAAGCTGGCTGGCCAAAAACATTGTACAACGCATGACTTCAAAATTACTGCCAAACACAGGTAAGTCTCACAAAAGGAGAAGGGTGGACTGCCTCAATTGGTTGAAAACATTTCTGTCTTTCATGGTGGAATGGCATTAGGATGGGTATTTGGATCCATGAGAATATTAGTCGAGAGTGCAAGGAATCAGGTGGAATCAGACATGTCACTATCAACCAGGTGAGATTTATCGTACTTTCCCAATAAATCATATTGAAAATCAATGCGAGAATCAATAAGGTATAGGTTGAGAGTAGGTTTAACGGACAGAATCATATTCACAGGGAAACGAGTGTACATAAATTAGATAAGAGGATGAGTAGACAAAGAAGGTTAAGGGGAGGGTCATAGCGGAGCTAGAGCGGAAACTAAGAATGCACGATGAGAAAATATGAGGATGAAGACAAGAAGTGGGAAGATATAAGCCAATTGAAAAATACTTAGCCATTAGGCATGGGAAATGTGACTTAACTTTCGAATTAATGACAAGTGATCTGGACACATACCGATGTATGTGGTAATGTAACCAAAAATCTAATGACATAATAAAATATTATCAGGAATTGAAATATAGATTCGATAACTAACTTTGGCATGATTAGAAGCAATGATAGACAATACAAGTAAAAATGACTCTAACAAGACAAGATACGACAAAATATCCCTGATCACAATTGGTTGCATCGAGTCACAACTGAAAAAAGGAAGACTCTTGCGGAAAATACAAAATATACAATCTACCATACATACAAAATATTATTATTGACATGATTATACTAAATCCTACCTACAACTATGCGGAGATATCACTTTAATTGTAAGTTGATAGAAAAGTAGGGTTTGAGGCGAGCTCCATTCAACCATCCAAAAAATAGAGTACTATCGAAATGAGCAAGCTAGACAAAACTAGAATATTTAATATTGAAAACAAAGAAAGGAGAGAGCCAATGCATTGGGAGTTTACTAGGATGTATTTGGTACATTTTATCATAAAGTAAGACTTGGTCATGTATAGAGAAGGATTTATTCTTGATGTGATGATCATGCCAAGATTTTTAGTGCTCCTTTTCAATTTTCTAATGAAAATATGCAAGGAATTGGGATTCATCCAATTGTAACAACTCATTTATTTGATCAAGAAAATATTTGTCCTCCAACATTCTAGTTGTGTAAGAAATGAAGATATTCATAACAATAAACTTTGTAGGAACAACAAATTCCCTTTCATAAACTAGTTTGAACGGGGTATACCTATTCGGTATCTTGACAATAGTTCTATAGGTCCATAAGGTAGTGGGAACCCGTTCATCCCAATCATTGCGATTTGCATAACAGACATTAGTGAGCCCTTTCTCCATAATTTTTTTAAATGCTTCAACAGTTTCATTGTCGTGCAGATGATATGAGGTTCTCTTGTGATGTTGTACCATAAAATTTTGTAACAAATTCTGAATTGCTTCATTAATAAAGTGAGAACCCAATCACTCGTCAGGCTGCAGGGGCAACAAAACCTACTAATAATGTTTTGAAAAGTAAATCTAGCATTCATGTCCAGAGTATAGTCTCTAACTAGAGAATCTTCTACCCAAGAGGTTAAATAGTATGTTTCCATAAAAATATATTGGACATGAGAATGACGAATAGGAGGATGGATAGGTCTAATAAAATCAATAGCCCAGTTTTCAATCACAGTAAGTGTCTGTACCAGATTCAACGGAATTTCATTACATCATGATGGTCTAGCAACCCATTGAAAAACATCACAAGTTTTGGCATACTCCTTCCTATCCTTAAAAAGAGTTGGCCACCAAAGACCATCTTCTAAGACCTTTCAAGTAGTAGCCTTACACACAACGTGTCCTCCAGCGACTCCAGCATGGCACTCCCACGATATTCCTTCGCGTTCATGATCAAGGACGTAACAACGTATAATTTGATCAAGCCCCATATTATATAATTGTCCAAAAATCAAATTGATAATATGCTTATCTAACAACTAAATGCTTCTTCTTCACTGTAGTGTAACCTAATGGGCAGTGACCTCTAGCAAGAAAGGTAGCAATCTCTTCTAAATAGTCATGAAAAAATTCAATATGGAAGAGATGAGCATTTGGCAACTCATCATCAATGACCCTCCTGACTCTCCTAACTCCAATTTGGATAGATAATCCGACCCCACATTTGACCTTCTAGGCTTGACAATGACCTCGAATGTGAAATCTTGAAACAACAACAACCATAAAAAAATTCTTGCTTCAAGCACATGCTTTTTAACTAATTACTTCAATGATGAATGGTTTGTGAAAAGCTTTAATGGTCCTCCTAACAAATAATGGAAAAACTTATGAAGATAGTATACCATCGCTAAGGCTTCTCATTCTGTGGTGGTACAATTCCTCTCTGCATTAGAAAAATTTTTACTTACGAAATAAATAGGGTGATCTATGTTTGCTTCACTCTGTTGCATCAGAATAGCGCCCAAAGCGATCCCGGAAGAATCAAAATGGATATGCAACCACTTGTTCTACTGAGGATAGACCAAAATTAGTGTACTCAGAAGCCTCTCTTTCAGTATATCAAATACAATGTTACATTTTGTATACCACACGAAACACTCAGATTCCTTGAGGAGCTTCTCCAACAAGGCTGTAATAGAAGTGTGATTCTGAATGAATCTTCGATAGTAACCAATGTGTCTGAAATCGGAATGAAACTGAATAACAGAAGTGGGTGGAAACATATTCAATATCACCACGAATTTAGCAGGATCCACACAAACTCTGTCATTCCAAATAATATGCCCCAAAAGAGTTCCAAAAGGTACAACAAAGATGCATTTTTTTAGGTTCAAGGATATTTGAAGTTTCCTTTGCCTATCAAACATAATCATTAACAGAATCGGGTGATTATTTAGTAAATTGTAAACCGCCCAATCATCCATGTAAAATTCCAAGAGCTTGTGTATATACTCACGAAAAGTAGTAATGGCAATGTGAGAGAAAATAAATGGAGCATTCTTCAACCCAAAAGGCATAACATTATATGCATACGACCCCCATTCAGTGGTGAATGCAGTCTTCTTCTTGTACTCCTTAGAAATATGAACTTGATGATAACCTGAGAGTCCATCAATAAAGGAATATGCTTCATTCCCCCAACATTGTCCAAAACTTCATCACAGAACGGGGTGAGAAATAGATCATGCACACATGCATTGTTGAGACTTCGATAGTAAACACAGACCTGGATGTCATTTGAATCCTTCTTATCCTAAATGACAATGGGTCCTATTCATTCAATTTCATCCATGGGGAATATGAGACCAAAAACTAACATCTTATCAATATCCTTCTTGTCCTTCTCCTTTACTCATGGATTCAATTTGTAGGGTTGATGCTTAACAAGCTTCGCATATGGGTTTAGTGCAATTTTCATTTCTCCCAGATTGCCTTTAATTCCCTTCAACTTGCAGACAAAACAGGGGAAGGGATCTCCATATTCTTTGAGTAGGTAAAATATTTCCCGTGTGGTTCATTCATATTAGTAGTTCCAAATAAAAGCAAGCTTTGATTTCTCTTTCGTATCAATATTCATCTTCTTCAACTTAAGTGGTTACAAGTGTAGGGAATCACATAGAGGATCCTCCTTAATTTTCCTCTCCCATTCAAACTCTTCGAAAGATAGCTGCCTTAATTCCTCTAAATCATGATCCTCGTCTTTGTTGACTTTACCACAAACAATAGCCTCATGAATCATACTGGTGTGGAAGGTCTTCATACCTACTGCATTATACTAGTGCATCCTCTCACAAAAACAATATGCCTCTAATAGCTTTAAGAACCTACACTATCTTCTCATTGGAAACAAAAAACAAAAAAAAATATTTACAAAACTAAGTTGTCAACACATCCCAATTTGTTGTCTAGTGTTTTCTCTGCTAGTGTAAATACTAGGTTTGCGGAATATTTCCAAAAGAATGAATAAATAGAGAAGGTCGCATATCAGCTGCTAAGCCATCAACCCTCCATACAGAAGAACAATCTACAACATGGTCCTGTGGTGAAGTATGACCATTATCAATAGGAATATTTCTCAACAGCTCGTTCGACAGAGAGAACCGATACAACAAAAAGACCTTAGTAGTGATCCATTATTGCAATTGATTTCAGTGTATTTCCCACCACCTTACGGGAGTAGCTTGCAAAGAAGCACTCATTACAGGGATCTTCCAATGTTCTTCTATGCAAGAATCAATCTACTTAATCAAAATTTCCACATAATTAGTACCAATAAAATTATGACACTCATGTACCTCAGTACCAATCCAATGAATAATGACACAATGTCAAGAGTGGATTTCATGGGCACCCTGTTACCAATCTTCAATTCCATATTGAGAACCAACTTCTTTGTTGTGGATACTCCTCCAACTAATAGAGATAGCTTCTTTGGGGTTAATGTAATCTTCTCATTTTCCATCAGTAAATTGATACAACTGGTCCACTAAACTAGATTATTCCACCTCATCCATAGGTTTAATAAAGCTCGGACCTTGATATGTATCAAGAGGTTGTATAACACGCATACCATCCAAATAAAAATTCATGGTATCCCATTTTAAATCAATAATTTCTTAATTCTTGAAAGCCCAATCAATTCCCAATAGAGAGTCTTTGTCCCCAATAATATTGATAACCCAAAAATTGGCATAAGTCTTAACACCAACTATATCAACATCAACACCTTTCACATCAATAGGAAGAATGCAGTATTGGTTTTCCATCCGTAACTGAAGAGTGGAGTA
Organism: Pinus tabuliformis; assembly: GCA_031772625.1. Classification (NCBI taxonomy): domain Eukaryota; kingdom Viridiplantae; phylum Streptophyta; class Pinopsida; order Pinales; family Pinaceae; genus Pinus; species Pinus tabuliformis. The sequence continues at coordinate 1,441,246,522 of CM062818.1, read as the reverse complement.
AACCAACTCCAGTTTTCCAAGAGCTTCCCAATTATCTCTCAGAAAAATATTAACATCTGATCCCAAATCCAGCATGGATTCCTTAATCTGGAACCCTGCAAACTAAGCATCTACCCAAAACTCCCTTCCAGTCCTCTCCTTATTCCTCCACACCCGTCTAGAATGGCTCTTAGGTAGATTTGAAGAAATTTGTTCCTCAGAGAACACATCATCCTTAACTATAGTCTTCAATCTCTTCTGCAACTAAACAGTGAGCTACTCATCATTCATAATATGTAAAATTAACATAAACCAATCCATTATAGGTTGGGAAGATTCTGTAAAAAATTTCTCATGATGCCCCTTCACCTTCTCCTGTAACTCACTACAAGGTCCGAGTGAGGACATTAACTAAAGGAAAAGTTTAGTCGCATCCTTGTAATACTCCTTTTGCTAGTTTGGGTCATATGATTTCTTTGGGGATGCAGTATTTGTAATAGTTGGATGGTCAAGGACTCCAATATTAGTTTGCATCCTCTTTCCTCCTCTTTTAACAATGTTGATATTAGGTTGCATTGGAGGACTAGGATCCTGAGGTTCTACACAGAATAAATTAGCTACCTTTTCCCGATTTCGCTCTTCCCATCGAGCAATAAGTTTAAGAAATATTATGTTGCATGCATATTTACTTGAAAGTATGAAAAACATGGTCTTCATGACAAAGAAAATTCTCTCACCACATGGCCTTCTTGGTCACAATTATAGAATATAATCAGGCCTCTTCCACTTGTCCTCCCCCCCTTAGGAGCTCCTCCTCCCTACCCTCGAGGAGTCGCATTAACACAAAAAGCAGAACAATCAAGATTGTTCACTAAAGCATCTAAGGATTGACATTGATCTTTATGATTATTAGGAGATCCACAAAATTCATAAAACAAGTTGTTTATAACATTTTAATACTTCTGTAAAATAGGACACAAGTGAGGTTGATGCCTAAAGCTTCAACATATTTCATAGTAATCATTTGCATACATACCTGATGGACTGGGAAACGACTGGACCTGAGTATGACCTTGATAGGGAAACACGGATGAGATTCATGAAACTCCTCAAATCAGCAATGATTACGGTCCCATGGGTGCACTACATGGTCCTCAACCTCTAAGTCACCAACACTCTCTAGCATGGTACCCTTCGACCTAAGAGTGGGTACGCCAGAATTGAGGTATCCCTAGACATACAGGCACTAAATATTTTATCCTTTCTATCAATGTGGAAATTTGATTTTGGAGGCCCATAATAGCAATTTTTTTCAAAGGTCCCCCAACTTTGTGATATTGTGGATAACCCACCATAGCCTCTATTTGAATTTCTTTCTCCAGGGCACCTTGCAGCATGCTGAACTTTTGCTGATATAAAAGAATCTGAGTCATAGGTAACAAGGCCTTGATAAAATAGTCTCTCTAGTGATGGGGGTCAATAGGGTAAGATAATTTACTAATAGCATCCTTGAAATACTGCATGCACTCCCAAGGTGATTCCCCCTCCCTTTGCCAAATTTCTAGCAATTTTCCAATCCCTGTTGATTTGATTGTGATAACTTAAACTCATGAATCAATTCCTTCTTAACCTAGTAGATACCATAATTATGGTTAGCATCAATCCACTTTATGAACCACCTCGAAGCCCTATCTTCGAATGTAGTCTAAAAATCGATGACCTCTGTAGCATCAGGGGTCTAACGAGCCCTCCAAATAGCTGCACATAAATATGTTTCTCAACATCTCCCCCCTTTCCTGCAAACTCAAGGTATCTTGTAAATGATCCAACGACAACTCCAGCCATGGTTGTTTTCATTGTAGAAACAACTATGAACCCGCATGAATGTGGTTGAGAATAACTAAATGAACTTTCCTCACTAACACCTATAGATCTACTTTTACCTTAAAGTAATGACTGAACTTTAAAAAACTTGTGTACCTTTGAAAAGAGGAAATCCGAACTTTGATATAGTACCAAGGGAAGGTTGCGGGAGGGCGAATAGTTGTGTTGTTATGCTATGGGATTTTGTGTTCTAGTGTTCACTCGTCTTCAAAGAAAAGCTACCTCATTATGAAATGTAAATCATCATCGACTAATGTATCATCTTCAGGTGTCCTGGTCAGTGGGGTATCTGGCTTAGGTGTCTAAAATCCTTCTTCATCCTCATGCATCAGAGTAACCACTCCTAATCCCTTAACTCCACTTATGCTTATGCTTTCATTGGCCACTCCCATCATGCCAAAAAAATACATCTCTCCTTCGATCCCTTTCCTTAACTCTTGAGTCTCCATTTCCCTTTTTCGCTCTAGTGAACTCCTCACAGCATCGCCTATGCACTTTAGTTCTCTCTACCTAGCTCTAAGTTCCTGTAACTTATTCCTGCACCACCCTTCGACGATTCTCACCCTCCACAACTCACTAAGGTCCCTTTCCTTTCGCAACTCTTCTTAACTCATTATAGGAATACGTTCATCCTCCTACAACAACACAACCTTCCTTTCCCATAATGCATTCCCCCAATATGAGTAACTTAAGTTTCCATTTGCGTTTGTTGAAACCCCAACAATATTTATTCAACTAAGAGTGTCTTAATACAAAGGGGGATTTCCTTCATCAGTCGCCCTCACATTCCAAATTCGAATATAAACTTTGCGTGGGAGAATGAATAATGATTTTCAAATACAAACTCAATAATATATCCTTCAAGTGTTACAGTAAACTAGAAATCAATGGCCCTTGTTAGTTATGTATCCAGCCAATGAATATTGGCCATATATTTTGTTTTCCAATCCCTATGCAACCTTAGCTCTATGGGAACCCTTGATTTATGATGATATCAAGTCAGCCAATTTTCTAACTTCTCTAGAAATTCACACAAAAATATTTCATATTGATCACAAGCAGGTTCAACATATAACGTTTCTTTCTTAACCCATACCAAATTCTTCTACCTCAGTTGTGTCTGTTTCAAAATAAAGTGGTCAACTTGGTCATGCCACCATGTTTGGATATTCCAATTAACATATCGAGGCCAAATGATCTAAAACCCCTTCAAGAAACTCGAGGTCCCAACAATGGAACCATTTGTTGGAAAGAAACGTTTAATTTAAAATTGACCCAGGGTTTGACCGAGGGTGCCAACAATAAAGCCCACATAGTCTAGTACTTCATCAGAATATTCACTCCTTCCAAAAGGAAGAAGAGTCTCACTCGAGGTGAGCTAAAACCATGGAAAGATAAGGGGGATTTGGATCTTTCTATTTTACAAACTACGCATCTATCACAACATTCATTCTTAACCATTGATAATATGTATTCAATAAGAAATTTAACATAAGCATAAAATTTTAAAAGGGCCCCATATGTTACACAGATAAATTACAGAAATCTTGTCTTTATTATACTAATCACCATCACATAGTAGTTCCATTACAAAGAACAACATTAAAACATGTGGCAATTATAGACTTTCGCGCAGTATCAAAATTTACACAGAATACATAAAAAAAACACTACAAATCTAGATCACCGAGCTAAACAACTATGGACAATAGACACTATCTAATCTTTGGACTTGATCTGAAATTTGCATCACTGACTAAACTCATTTCTTGTTGCCTTCTATTTTCTTTTATAACCACACTCAATTTCTATAATACCTTGCTCACTTGATCCATGGCTTTCAATACCTAGTGCCATCATTCTAGTTTTCTGTTTCACTATATCAAAATATGAAAATCAGTTCCTACTTCTTCAGCACACTCCCTTGATTTTCGCTACGCAAGTTCTAAGCCATTTCACTATCATTTTAGTTTTTTGAATCTTTGTTTCTAACAGTTTCACACAAAATGTCCTTCACAACTATTTTCCTTTCAAAAACGATGGACCCAACTATTATAAAATTATATATTACAGAGAAATGGAACACATAAACTATATTGCAAAAATATAAACACAAAAAACACATAAAACACATAAGACAAGAGAGACATAGATATACATGGTTCATCCAATTTGGGCTACATCCACAAGAAACAACCAGTCCTTCCTTTTATATTATCTAGCAAACTGAAGAGATACAACCTATAGTAGATATGTTGTAATTCCCGCTTCCCTCTCACACAATATACTCTCTCTTTGTTACTCATAATAAAGATATACATAGATGCAATACAATTCACTCATATATAGCGAGGGGTTTCCTTCTAGGGAAAAAACCGTAAATTAAACATAACTTCTATCATCATATCTCTGCCTAATGAACAACCCAGATTGACTACGAAATTACAAAATTTTACTAGGTAATTTTACATCTATTTTTATCTTCGAGGGCGCTGCCGCCCACTTGGACCCCCCTTGCAGCGAAATATTATGAGCGGCATTGTTGCCACATTACGAACTAGGGTCCAATGAGGTGATACCTCTGAATAAAGAAGATAATCAGGCTCCACACCCAACAATCTCCCACTTGGAGACTAATTATAACAACTCCACAGCTACTTCATTTGCTGGAAAATGACTCCACTTTGGACCTGGTTTTTTCTCATCTTCATCATCATACTTGAAGACCAATTGACACTGAGTAAAATCTCAGTTTCTCCCTGGTTACAACTTTTGTTAACATATCCACAGGATTTTGGCTATTGTGTATTTTTTCCAGCTTCAATTATCCATCTTCAAACACTGATTGTATGAAATGGTACTTGAGATTTATATGTTTAGTCTTTGAATAAAATGCAGAGTTCTTTGCAAGATGTATGGCACTCTAGTTGTCACTGTATAACTTACCCAACTCCTGCTTCTTACCCAATTCATCCAGAAACCTTTGTAACCAAATCATTTCTTTATTAGCCTTTGTAGTAGCAACATACTCCGCTTCCATCGTTGAGAGTGCAACAACACCTTCCAGTTTTGAAACCCAACTAATATTGGTTCCACCTACAGTAAACACATACCCCATGGTGCTCCTCCTATTATCTCTATCACCTGCCATATCTGCATCAACATATCCCTGTAGAGAAATGTTTGAACCACCAAATCATAATGCTTTATTTGTGTTACCTCTCAAATACCTGAGAATCCATTTCGCCACCATCCAATGTTCTTTTCCTGGATTGTTCATGTACCTGCTTACAACTCCCAATGCATGTGTAATATCAAGGCTTGTGTAGACCATCGCATACATTAAGCTTCCAACTAGTCATGCATATGGAACTTTAGACATATAATCCATTTCTTCCTGAGTCTTGGGACACACATCCTTACTTAGTTTGAAATGGCTAGCCAAAGGTATACTAACTGGTTTTGCATTTTGCATATTAGATCTTTTCAACAGCTTTTCTATGTACTCACACTGAGACAATGTTAATTTTCAATTCTTCTTGTCTCTAGTTATTCTCATACCAAGGAGTTGTTTTGCAGCACCCAAATCCTTCATTGCAATTGAGTTCACTAATTTTCTTTTGAGCACATTTATTTCTTGCATGTTAGAACCTGCAACATGCATGTCATCTACATACAATAATAATATAATATAGTTGCCATCATTTTTCCTTTTGAGATAAACACGATGATCAGAGTGACATCTGGTATAACCTTATTCAGACATAAACCTGTCAAATTTTAGATACCACTGCCTTGGAGCCTGTTTTATGCCATACAAGATCTTCTTCAACCTGCACACTAGTTTCTCCTTCCCTTTTAACTCATATCCTTGTGGTTGTTGCATATATATCTCTTCCTCCAAATCCCCATGGAGAAAGGTTGTATTTACATCTAACTGCTCAAGATGTAACTCTTCAGCTCCTACTAGACTTAAATATTTCTTATTGAAGTCATTTTAACAACGGGAGAAAATATCTCATAAAAATCTATACCCTTTTCTGTGCAAACCCCTTCACCACAACTCTAGATTCATACCTTTTACTACCTCCATCTTCTTCCTTCAACCTGTAAACCCATTTATTCTACAATGTTGTTTTACCTGCAAGAAACTTGTCTAAGTCCCAAGTCTGGTCATGTGATAAGGAGTCCATTTCTTCTTTAATGGCTAGCTCCCACTTCTTCCTATTTCTACTTGCACTGCTTCTTCATAACATTCTGGTTCACCAAAATCAGTCAAAAATACATAATATAATGAAAGAGAGTATCGTTCAAGGGGTCTACTTATCCTGGTAGATCTTCTAACACTACTTTCAGGTGTTTGAGGTGCTTGTTATTGTTTTGGTTGTTGTTGCTGTTCTGGTTGTTGATCGTTATGATTTTCAGGCACCATCACTTTTTCTGTGATCTCATCAAGCACTGTGTATTCTCTATTTTCTTTTTCTTATTTCTTTTCCTACAGTTGATCCTTATACAAAACATTTTCATTGAATATGACATCTTTGCTTCTAATGAGTTTATGTTTTTCATAATCATTAAAGAGATAACCAAAATCATTAACACCATATCCAATAAAGGTACATTTCTTTGATTTTTCCTCAAGATTTGTGCAGTTTTCTTTATTAATGTGGACAAAGGCTTCACAGCCAAAAGTCTTTAAAAATGAGTAGTTTACCTTTTTACTTGTCCATGCCTCCTCTGGAATACCACCATCCAAGGAACTTGAAGGCCCTCTGTTTATTATATAAACAATGGTATCTACAACATCTTCCCAATATTGTAAAGACAATCCTTTCTGCAATCTCATGCACCTTACATGCTCCATGATTGTCCCATTCATCCTTCCTGACACGCCATTTTCTTGTGGTGTTCCTGGAACCATTTTCTCTCTGTGAATTACATTCTCTCAACAGTACCTCTCAAAATCTTTGCTGCAATATTCACCTCCATTTTCTGATCTAAGAGACTTCAACCTTTTTCCTGTCTCATTTTCAACTAAAGCTTTCCATTTCTTAAAAGTATCAAATACATCATATTTATTTTAAATAGAATAAATCCAAGTTTTTCTGGTTGCATCATCAATAAAAGTAACATAATAATGAGAGCCATCAAGAGATGATACATGAGCAGGTCTCCATACATATGTATTAACAAGCTCTATTTTTTCACTCTTCTTTTCTTTCCCAGCTCTGAGGAATATGACTCTCTTTTGTTTTCCATAAACACAATTCTCACATAATTTTAAATCGACATGTTTCAAACCTAGCAACAAATTTCTTGAGTGAATAATATGCATCCTCTTCTCACTCATGTACACAAGCCTATGATGCCACAATGTTGTATCTTGTCCTGTAGAGCTTAAAGCATTAACAGAATTAGAAATACCATTGCATAAGTACAATGTACCAACCTTTTCTCATTTTTATATTATGAGGGATCCTTTAGTGACCTTTTAGGTTTTATCTGTAAAAGTAGTCACACAACCTTCACCTCCCAACTTCCCTATTGAAATTAGATTTTTCTTCAGATCTGGAACATGCCTTACCTACTTCAATAGCCATTGATTTCCATTTCGATGTTTTATGAAAACTGTACCTATTCTAATGATTTTACAGGGTTTATCATCACCCAATGGAACCTGTCCAAAAGCTCCTTGAACATAATCATAAAAATGTTTCCTATCAGGTGTGGCATGGAATAAGGCCCATGAATTTACCACACAGGCATCAATAATATTTTCTAATGAAAGAATCAAACCAACTTTCAACGCATCACCTATCACATTCACTTCATGATTGTTTTCTTGTTGTGCATCTCCTTCTTTTCCCTTCCAAGACTTGCAATCTTTCTTCAGGTGTCCTTTCTTCCCGCATTTTCAGCACACTGCCCCGATCTGGACTTGGATCTTCCTCTAATTGACTTATTGCGATATCCTCGGATCTTTCCTCTTTTCATTTTTCTTCCCCTAGTCTCTGCAATCAAAGCATTACCTGATGTCTTACCAGAGCTTTTCTCTCGCATCTCATCACTAAGGACTGCACTAGCAACATCATCAAACTTTAAAGTACTAGATCCAGAGACAAAGTTACTAATGGCCATAACTAAACCATTCCAACTTTCTAGAAATGAGCACAAAAATAACAGAGCCCTAACTTCATCATCAAAAGTTACCCCTACAGAACTTAACTGACTGGTAACTGTATTAAATTCATTTAAATGATTAACAATAGACCCACCTTTTGATATCTTCATATTAAATAAACACTTCATAAGAAATACCTTATTTGAAGCGAGGGTTTTTCATATAGTTTAGCCAATGTTGACATTAAATCCTCTGTTGTCATTTCCTTTGAAATATTAAAGGCTACTGACGCCACTAGACACAGCCGTATTGTTCCAAGTGCCTTTCTGTCGAGAATATCTCATTTTATGTCTATCATACTCATCGTCTTCTTTGTCTTTCCACTCAATGGTTTGTACAGATCTTTCTGGCACAAATAATTTTCCATCTACACCTTCCATAGCTAGTAGTTTTGTCCGTTAAAATTTTCGACCCTAAACCTACCATCTTCTACCATTGCTCCCACTCGAACCAGGAACCCTTCTCTCCTGAGCGTTTATCAGCCAAATGCACCTTAGACTTTGATACCAATTGTTAGAAAATTATATATTATAGAGAAATGGAACACATAAAATATATTGCAGAAATATAAACACAGAAAACACATAAAACAAGAGAGACACAAATATATGTGGTTCGCCCAATTTGGGCTACGTCCACGGGAAACAACTAGTCCTTCCTTTTATATTACCCAGCAAACTAAAGAGATACAACCTACAATAGATCCGTTGTAATTCCCTCTTCCCCCTCACACAATCTCCTCTCTCTTTCTTACTCAGAATACAGATATACATAGACACAATACATTTCCCTCATATATAGCGAGGGGTTGCCTTCTAGGGATAAAAACCATAAATTAAATATAACTTCTACCATCAGATCTCTACCTAATTAACGGCCCAGATTGACTACGAAATTACAACATTTTACAAGGAAATTTTACATCTATTTTTAACTTCGGGGGCATTTCCACCCCCCTGGACCCCCCTTACAGTGCAAATATTACCGGTGGCATTGCCACCACATTACAAACTGGGGTCCAATGAGGTGATAACTCTGAATAAATAAGATAATCATACTCCACACCCAACACCAACAAGAACAAACACTTTGGATCCCTGGAACAACTTGGGTTGAGTTACCTGTTCCTGGAGGATGTAGGTTGGGACAAATTATCTAGAGCCTTATGGGTTTACTAGTCCCTGGAGTTGTAAGTTGGAACAAACTCTTTGGAGCCTTTAATTAACTATGGGTTGAGTTACTAGATCCTGGAGCTCTAGAAATCTTTGGTAGATGTTTGTGATTTCTCAATCTAGTTGATGTTTGTGATTTCTCGACCATATAGGTCATATCACTATGGTTGAGGGCTGAGGTGGCTTTGCCTATCAAAGCCCTGGTTGGTTTTGTTTTGGTTCAACTCTTATTTTCCAAAATTCATGCTAGGAATATGGCACGAGGGTGATTGTCTGAAAAAGAGATTGTGTTAAGCCCAATCTATGGTTGAGAAGTACACAGAAGTCCTGACTTGGTTGGAATTTTCATATATTAATATGACCTATTTTTCTATTATGATCTATGGGCACTTGTACTAGTTATGATTTGGGTATTATAGATGATTTGTGATGGTATTTGTTATGGTTATATGTTATTTATATACATGGTTATATGTTGTTCTCTAGTTATGGATCTTGTTCATGATTCGTTAAGTTATTGGATGGTTGATAAATGCATGTACTAACAAATTTTATTTCAACTAGTTAGAGAGGGATTAGATCCTTCTCGTTGATTCTCAAATGAAATTCATAATTTTATGATCAGATATTCATTCATGACCTGTAGCTTTCATGTTTACCATGTGTTTAATGAAATGTTTATTGTGTACTAGGCATGTCCTGGTCATTATCTTGTTCAAACTTGAATGTTTCACATTGTTATCATCTTAATCATTATTCTTGAAAGTTACAGGAAGTTATGGGCAGTGGTCTAGAGGCTTGCATGAAAAAGTGGCATACATTTTGTGACCGCATGCACCAAATGGAGAATTATTTGTCATAACCATATGCAGACAGGCTTATGGGTGTGGTTGGAGCCTCATAACCACACTCACAGAGTGCCAAGGGTGAGGTTGTGGGGTAAACCTAGTGAAAATGGGTTTGAGCTCAGAGATTAATCACATGGAGTGGTTTGCAGTATCCTGAGTGGTACATATAGAAGATATGCAATACAAAATATAGACATATATAGAAATTGTGTCACTTTTGTATATGCACATATTTTGTATATGAGCACATCTTCCATATATGCATAACTTATTTATATGTGCATATCTTCCGTATATGTGAAAGTTTCGTATATGCACATATCTTTCATTTATGCACAACTACCATATATCCATATATCTTTTGTATATGTGCAACTTCTGTATATGCACATGTCTTTTGTATATACACATAACTTCCATATATGCACATACCTGTGCACAACTTACCCCTATGTATATACATTACTCCCATATATACCCATATCTTTTATATGTGCACAACTTCCATATATACATATATACAAAAAAATTTCACATACAAAAGATATGCACATATACATAAGTTGTGCATATACAAAAGATTTGCAACACAAAATATGTGCATAAATAGAAGTTGCGGGACTTCCATATATGCACATATTTTGAATATGCACATATTTTATATATGCACATGTAATCTGTATATACATAACTTTCGTATATGCGCATCTTTTGTATATGCACATATAGGGAAGCTTCGCATATACGGTAAATGCACATAAGCGGAAGATAATGACATATACAAAACATATGCACATATACTAAAGTTGTGCATACATGGAGCTTGTTTTATATGCATATTATGGAAATTGCACAAAATTTCCATATATGTGCATATATGGAAGTTACACATATACAAAAAATATGTGAATATATGGAAGTTGCACATATAAAAAATATATGCCAATATATGAAATTTGCACATATACATAGGATGTGTGCATATATGGAAGTTGTGCATATACTAAAGATATGTGCATATACGAAAGTTGTCCAAAACTTAAGCCTTTGGTTAAGCGCAACTTCTTTATATGCGTAGCTTTTGTATATGTGAAAATATTTTGTACATGCACAAACATATATTCACGTATAAGGAGGTTGTTCATATACAAATATTGGACCTATAAAAAGGTTGCGCATATAAAGTGGTTGAAGTTGTGCATAAATTATGTATATGCACATCTCCCATATATGCATGGTTTTTATATATGTGGATCTACCGTATATGTTCAAGTTTCATATATGTGCATATATAAAAGCTACACATGTACAAAATTTGTGCACTACTTCAACCTTTGTATATGAACAACTTTCATTTATGAGCATATCTTCTATATATGTGCAACTTCCATATATGCACATATATGAATGTTGTGCATATACGAAAGATATGTGCATATATGAAAGCTATGCATATACTGTTACACAAAAATATCGTCATCATGATTATTTGCAGTCAGTATGGGTCCATCATTACTTGTACTATCCTCCTAAGCAAGTCTAAGACCTCAGCTCTTTAAGTCAAGCTTTGAAAATAAGAGAAAGACATTGAAAATCAATAAAAGCTCTGGTTCCGCACTTTCTCTCACTGTCACCTGCGGGCCCGCACCCTTTGTTCGTGTCAACTGCGTATCTACACGCTCTGTCTGTAAAGGGGTGGGTGCGTACCCCTGTGAAAGTCAAAAGGCGCAAAGTTTATCTTAAAAAACTCACTTTGGGTAAAATCTAGAGGATTCTAGAAGGAATTTTGACGTGGATTGTTCGCTCTGAGGTGGTTCATGCATCCCAAAAGAGAAGGAGCTAATCCCTTGACTAAAGGAGCTATCCCTTTGAAGGAGGGCTTTATCCCTTTGAAGGAGGAACTAGTAACTTCCCTCCATTGCACTATAAATACAGGCATTGGAGTGAGGACTAGGGAGGTTAGAAGCTGAACATTTTTTAGGGTAAATGCTGGTGAAATTAAAACTTCCTAGTTGAGCTTAAGAGGAGAGATCACATACCTTTTTGGTTCCATTGGGGAGTGAGTGAAGCTTGTCAAAGTAGAGGAGACTTCTTGTTGGACCCTAGGAGGAGCTTGTACAGCGTCAAGGCAAAGGTTGTAAAGTTCTTCTTCTTTTGAATTAATACAATCAAACTCATTTTTCTCAACAAGTATCTTATGTTATTTGTTTCATGGACTCCTTGACTTTCATGTTAAATATGTTTTATGCAATTGGTTTTTCAGGTGCTATTTAATTTGTTTGCCTTGTTTGTGTTTGCAGATTCGCGAAAAGGAGCTCATTTGGATCAAAGGAGCGAGGGCATCCACAAACTTGCGAAGGACCTAAGGTAGGCCCTAAAAACACTTGTTTACCATTGTTTACAAAAGCATATTTAGAGAAAGATAGTGTCTGGTTGGTTTGCTTGTCATTAGGTCTTCTTTAGATTCTAGGAAGGTCTATCTTGTCCACAAGATCGACTCATTCCGTGTGACATATACGAAAGCTATTCATATATAGAAGTTGTGCGACTTTTGTATATGCACATATTTTGTATATGCGCATGTCTTCTATATATGCACATATCTTTTGTTTATTTTATTCTTCCGTATATGTGCATATCTTTTGTATATGTGAATATTTGGAAGTTGAGAATATATATTATATGTGCATAAATAGAAAACATACACATATACAGAGGATATGCACATATACAAAAATTATGCATATATGGAAGATATGTAAATATACATAACTTGTGCCCATACAAAAGATATGTGCATATATATAAATTACACATATCTAGAAACTATCGTAGATACATATTATGGAAGTTGAGTACAATTTCGTGCATATGTAGAAATTGTGTTGTTATTATGACCAAAACTGCTTGTCATGGAATGGTACATTATGAGAGTAATTTCGATACATTTCCTAAATTCATATCATTTAATGTTTTACAAATTATATTTAAACCTATTATTTCCAAAATAATATGATAGTTGATTTATTTGTCATTACATTAAATAAATTATTTCTTGGAAAAATAAAATAAAAAATATCTCTCCAAACTTCACATTTTCCTTCACATACTGTAAACACGTCATGGGATAAGGAATACTTATAAATGAATCTTTTATGATTTTTTTCATAAAAAATAAAAAAAAAAAGTATATTAAAAAAAATTCCTTTAAGAAAATATTCTACCTTAACCATTGGTGACAATTTTTACTCCTTTTATTATTAAAAATGTTCCTTCTAGCTCATAGTTATCTATTATACACCATAGAAAATCCCAAATTTTGAAACTCCTCATTTATGACAGTGTAGGGAGAAGCATAGTACCTTGTAATGGAAACCTTACTTTGGGCTCGCCTTTTATACTTTTATTTACTAGCACTACAAGAATTCTAGTGCATAGATTTGCATGCATGGTTTACTACTATACCCATTGTGCTTTGTATGAATTTCATGTATCAAACAACAACATCCATGAGATCCCTCCTTGCATATATACTGATTTTTCTTCTTATATGTTTTCATTCTAATGTTCTTGTATCTGGTTATATGATCTCTGGTATCTCTGAAGCATCAAATGGAAAATCTGTCATAGCCCAATTACAACTCATCCTGAAAAATTTTATGAACAATTCTCTCTATGGCCTTGAAATTCAATGCTTGCAACTACTAGTCAGGTAATTGGATATCTTTGGTTCTTATTTTCAATTTGGTAATGAAATATATTCTAAACTACACTTTGAGATTCAAATTGCACTTGACTGAGTGACTGCAGGTGCACATTTTTCCTATTTTTTAGACAAAAGTAGGTGCATATTATACTTAAATGTGTCAAAACTAATACATAAAGACCATGTGTATATTATATTTACATGATGTGTATTATATTTACATGGCCCTGTTCTACTATGATCAAAGAAAGAGGTCCTACATGTATTTAATTTGATCAAGTTTCAGATATGAATCCAACAATAGTTTGACAGTTTATATTATGGATGATAAGAAGCAGCGATGGGAAGTTACGAGTGATATTCTACCTAGATATGTTGGGGTGAATATTAGTGAGGATTCTCATAACCATCCTCATGAAATTTTGTTTACCTACTCCAAGAATCCATTCAACTTTGTAGTCATGAGGCCTACAAGTGGAGAGACTCTATTTAATTCCACTATAAATGACACTGGAAATTTATTTTGGAACATTATGTTTAAAGACCAATACTTCAAGGTCTCTACTAGACTTTCATTTGTTGTCTCTCTGTATGGATTTGGAGAGAGCGCTAGGCAAAATTTTCTCCTCAATGAGAAAAAAAACTATAAACTCTGGAATTTTGCAATAGTAGTTTAGGTACGAATGTGGATCTTTAGGGTCACATCCACTTTATTTGGATGAAATACCAGATGTTTCTCATGGGGTTTGACAAATGACCATAAATCAATGGAAATTCTAAGTACATCCATGCGAATACAAAGTGGAATTATTAAATAAGCTCTTGGAAAATCATGATATAAGCAAATATATCCTATGATGAAAAGAATCCAAAACCTATGTTTTAACATCATGGGAAAAATGAAACAAAGATATGGTGATATAGTTGCAAATGGGGGTACTATTGTATTTTAAAATGTTGGAGAAATTTTATGTGATAAACGTATGCTCACAGGTTCTAATTCCATGAGCACTGAGGTTAGGAGAGTGATTCAAGGAGGAGCATGTAACCTGAATAAATTTTCTAATGATGTATTTTTTGATGATCTTATTCAACTCTTTATTGTTTAGTAGTAGTTGACCATAGATGATGATGGAATTATACATCATGTTTTTGGTGCTCCCATAAAATGATGCATTATTTCCTAATTTTAGAAAAACTTGATTGTCATAAAAAATACCTATTGACTTGGTTTTCTTAAACATAAAATCTCGAAGTAACTTGAAACAAAAACTGAATATGTGATTTGTACCTCTCTCTTCATTATGAAATTTGATGCATCCCAAAATTTGAATGACCTATGGTCTAGCTTTTTAGATGATCCCACTTCCCAAATGCTGATGTCCCTACCATCTATTCCAACTGAAGATATTCATCCAATCAACTATATTTAGAGATCAATTCAGCCTCAAATGAAGAAACTGATTTGATAAGCTTAATAAAGAACAAACTTCTCACGAATGAAATAATGTATTATCTAGTAAAAAAAATTATCGCTGAGGATGAAATTGCAAGCTTATTACATTTGAAACTTGGTTGAGCCTTCTCACAATTGTTTTAGGAGGATCAATTTTTGACTAAATGATAGAAGAGTGAGTTAGTTCTATATTTTTTACCTGAATATAGAAACCAAATTTGAATTTAATAAAATGGTTCAGAACTTTAGGAATAGATATCAATAAACCTCCCCAAACAATCATAAACATAGATATGAATACAATTGTGCTACACACCTCAACACAAAGACCAGATTGGTAGATTTGAAGTTAAGATGGATCTATGTTGGTTTAATTTCACCTTTTAAATAGATTATATTTCACATGAGTAACATAGTTTGTCATACCATGGGTCAATAATATGAAGCTATTTTTATTTTAACGTTATTTTATTATTATTTTTATTTCATTTTGGTCAAGTAAAAAAGTTTTGACATTATTTGATACGTCTAAATAGGAAATTAATTACATTACAACATCTCTGCCATATTGACCTCAAGAGCCATTCCTTTTAAATAATCTATATTTCATATGAATAACATGGGTCAACACCATGAAGTTATTTTTATTTTAGTGTTAATTTTAATTATTTTATTTTATTTTGATAGAGTGACGTGGGTTTTCTTTAAGTTAAAAGGAACATTGCATTATATTATATGATGTTACCTTGCAACGTCTTTACCATACTAGTTAGGAGAGCACAATGGTAATTTTCCATTATCTAACAATGGAATTTATAGAATCGATAAACATAACAACCTGGAGGATAAATTTTGTTTAGATACAAATCAATCACATAGGAAAAAAAAACTAACTCTTAGAGCATGGCCTTGTAACCCACACAATCCAGAATATTCATTTCTCTATTATCTCTAATTCCCCCCGCCCCCTAATTGTAGAAGTGAATTATTTATCACACCTAATAGTATTATAACATAAAAAGCATGCCCATTGGTCTAAATCTCAATCAGGATTCATAAAGTATCACAAAGCATTCAAGTATTTCATTTTGACTTTATTTGTTGCAATATATTGATTAAGCTTGTTGTTGAACTTGTTGCTCCAAACTTTGATACCTTCAACTTGTTTCTTCTTCTTCTTACTCCACATAATGAACTTTATATATATCTTCTTACTACAACTAGGATCATGTTAATTCATTTCAACTCATTTTTCAACAAGATCACTTCCATCATTGAGAGCTTTTAAGTCTTGTTCAGTGGTTTGCTACCACATAAACCCATAATTGTTTAATTTTTTTAGGGCTCCAATACATAAAAGAATTCTATTGGTTTTTTCACTTTCTACCTCGTCCATGTTGTCTTAAACAAATTCAAAAATTTGATTGTAGATGGGCATTGCAACTGAGTTCTCCTCTCCTTTCTTGCTACTTCTTCCTCCCTGCTACTAAAATATACACACCAATAAATGTTTGTGAGATTTACAAAATCATCATTATTTGGGTTCTTTTCATATTCCTCTCTATTGAGAGCTTACCCCCTTTCTCCATCTTTGTCTTCCTCTTCTATATCATTATGATTTATAGACAAATCTTCATTTGTTTATGGATCAAAATCTTTGTACTTAGTTTCATCTTATTCATATTTAGTTACTCTTCCACTAAGAAATTTATCTATATGGAAGACATATGCATGTACAGAAGTTGTGCATATATGGAATTTGCACATATACAAAATATATGTTCATATATGGAATTTGTGCATATACAAAATATATGCTCATATAGGAAAGATGTGCATATACATAATTTTCACAACTTTTATATATGTGTATTTTATCTATCACATATCTTCTAAATATGAACAGTGTCTGTATATGTTCATATCTTGTGTATATATGTAATTTCAATATATGTGCATATACAGAAGTGTGTATAATCAATTTGCGCATAGATGGAGGATATGTGCATATAGAGAAGATATGCGCATACACGATAGTTATTCATATATGAAATATTTACTTGGACATTGTGTATGAAATTAGGTGAATCACATATCCTTCTCTACTCTTTTCAAACTGAGTCACTTTCAGTGATAGGAGCATTACTAATATCTTACGATAAGAGAGGCCTATCCAAAACCTTTGCTTTGTGGATCTTAACATAGAAATCTGAGTGTCTTCCATGTGAGACATGTAGATTGAACATCCTACATATTAAGCATGTGGAACTAGAGTTGACATCATGCCATTAATTAAGATTCCTATTTTATATGTGTTTGTTCAAGGAACAAAATGAGCTTATTTAGTCCTAGGTCATGGTCATCAAGTTATAATCCAATTCTAAATTGGAGTGATTAGCTCACTCTACATATAAGAATGAAGTAAAATCCACAGGAATTATCTCTTTCCAAGGACACCTCACGAATAACAAGTAATACGCATATGAATGAAACACAATTACATGCACATTACAATTGCACCACCATGATGAATGCGTACATGTTGGTCTAGTAATTAAGAAAGGTCATGCATTGAAGAATGATATGACACCCTTGGTCAACTACATAGATGGTTTGCATACACTTAATTTCAACAAAGGTTTTATGAGTAATAAAAAAATTTACGCATAACTTGATGGTCAAAAAAATGTAGCTCCTAATAAATATTCAAGGGGTGTCAAAGTGTTTGTCTTACCATCTATATCCACCATGCATTGATTGGGATACTACAGGATAGATAATACTTAACGTTCATCATCCATAGCATGGCTTATGGTAGATGGATCCACCATGTTGAGGATAGATTCAAACTACCTCATACGATATTTATGTATGTGATGGGTTATATATTTTGAATTAAGTAAAAGGTCTAACCAGATTTGAATTTTCCTGCACATATTTTACATTTTTAATCTTACCACCTACTCTATTTAACTTTTTTCTACATGAGATAGTGAAATGACCTCCATAAGCTTCTGATAAGAGGGAAATAATCTTTTGAAAATCATAGGAGCGAATCTTTTGGACTATGCTCCTGTGAAATATATAGTCATAAAGGGTGAACAAATCCAATTAATCTCTTCTTCTAATAGTTGGGATCTATCAATGAACCTCTTCACCTCTATAGAAAGCCTTGCAAATTATACACATACCAAAGATCTATATCGAAGGGTTGGTGACTGGACCTTTTAGCCATCAATTACTCTTATGCTTGGTCATGCATTTGCTCAAACTATGTAGTAATTATGTGCTTCAGGGATGTCTTGAGGGAGTGCTTCAAGTTCCTCTTCGACACTTTCACTTGAAGCCCCAATTCATACAACCCAACCTTGTTGGGTGTGTGCTATATTATTTCCACAAATAGCCCCACCCACATGGTTTTGTGCATGGGTTTCACACATGGTTTTGGGCATGATGGTTCTATGCCCATGGTATTTTGTACATCTGGTCAAGGGAACTATGGTTATATTCTAATTTATGGTTAATGGATTGGGGTTTATGAATGCTTTGACATGTATATATATGTATTGTAACGTTGAAAGGAATATAATGAAAAATCAATCTGGTATTCCCATTTTTGGGATCCATGGGAAAATATCTATGTATATATGTTTTATGTTCTCGCCATTATTTATTTTCGGTATTTTAGAATTCATATGCAGACCTTAATTTTTTTAGAGGATTAAAACTACAGAACTAGTGCCTCTTTTATTACCCTATTCACATTGTTGGTCCTTTTCTCATGCTTCAAATATTTGCATGCCTCATCTTGAGGAGAGACCCACCTTTCTTGTAGAGCACTTTGAGATGGATTACATCGATTCAAAAGGGTTCATTGGAATCCTCTAATGCCCATTTGAATTATTTTATCTACAACCACGTCTATGCCCTGTTAGAGTAAGCATACAAAAGACCATTAATGATATGATTATTACCTTTGGAATTGGAGGAGTTCTATGTTATAGCAGAGTGATGCCAATTCATTTTCTATAATTCTTGGCTATTGTGAGGCTAGATTTGTTCTCTGAAGTGTTTGTTTCCTTGTTCTCTCATGCTCTCCAAATCTAGATGCAATAGAATCTCAGTCGGATTCCCCTTTTTAGTCATGAGATTCAAAATGTTAGTGAGGTTGTCCATGCGGATGGTGAAGCCATCATCATTGGTGATATTTAAATAGGTTTCCTTGATGGCCACCTTGGAACCCATAGGGTAAAGTTGCTTGATGTCCACTTTGGGAGGAATCACATCGTAAATTTCAAACCAATCCATAAGATCATTATCATTGTCAAGCAAAGTCCTTGCGATGCACTTCTTGTACGCCTTCTCATAGAGAGCTCCATAGAATACCTAGTCGTTGTGGACATCCCCAACCTGCAATTCAGTGAATGAAATGGGTCTCAACCTTTTGAAGGGAACCAAACAATTTACACCACCACTACTGCTATCTCTAGGATTCATAGAATATGATTGTAAAATAAAACAACATCCTACTTCGACTTCCCTTTGCTGATAGGAAAGACTATGGATGGGATCAACATTGACTTGGAGGAGGGTTCATTTTTTTATTCTATTTAAGGTGTCTGAGAGGAGGGATCTTTTCTTGAGTCTCTTTGTGGTGTCTTTGAGGATTAATTTCCCCAATAATTCCCAGAAATAGATAAAAGCGAGGCCTCCATTAAGTGATATAGGTCCTAAATCCTTCTTCTTACTCTTCTCCTTGTTCTTCTTTCTCGGTTAACTATAAACTTCACTACCTTCTTCGTTTATGTGATTACGTTGCAAACTTATTATGTTCCAAATCCATATTTAATGCTAAAGGTATTGTATCAAAGTTAAATAAATCTAAATGGTTGAAAGTGTGATGCAACGGTGTTTTCACTCTATTCCTTATGAAGTAAATAACTGTGCTCCAAGTTCCTTCCTAACATAAGCATGACTTTCTTCTATCGTTCATTTAGATAGAAGTTTCTTCCGTCCTCATTTAAAAGTGACTTTGTTCCCTTTAACTTAACAATGTCTCGTTATTATGACCGAAACTACTTGTCATGAAATAATAGATTATGAAAGTAATTTCGATACATTTCCTAAATTTATATCATATAATGTTTTACAAATTATATTTAAACTTATTATTTCCAAAATAATATAACACCTTCTTTATTTTTCATTACATTAAATAAATAATTTCTTGGAAAAATAAATTTAAAGAATATCTATCGAGCCTTCACATTTTCCTCCCCATACTCTAAACATGTCATGGGATAAGAAATACTTATGAAGACATCATTTATAATTTTTTTCATAATTTTTTTTTTTAAATATATTAAAAAAACCTTTTCCCTTAAAAAAAACATTCCACCTAAAAACAATTCTACCTTAACTATGGGTGACATATTTTATTTCTTTGATTATAAAAAATATATAAATAAACAATAAACTAAATCATTTTAACAAAGGTTAACATTATATCTTATTCATCATTGGAATATGATTAATTTTATGAAAAATATATTCAAATCAGAATATTTTAATATAAAGATTCAATGTAATAGTTGGAAAGACCTATTTTACTATTAAAAATGCATAAAATAACCATAAAATAAATCATGATAATAAAAGTTAACATTTTTATTAATCATCATTAAAATGTGATTAACATTATATTAATTCTATTTAAATCATAATATTTTAATATAAATATTTAGTATAATAACTGAAATATAAATTCAACACACTCTTTATTCTATTTAAGTTCAATTTAACTCAGAATATGCATGTTTATGTGATTTGTGACTATATATCAAGTATTTTTGGAAAATCACGTAGAAATTTCAAGGGTGATGGTTTTAGAATCACTTAGTGTCCATCATCAAAGCAGAAGTAGATAGCTTGACCCAAGGAACAAATAAATACAATAGATATACAACAACTAGATCACAACAAAGAAAAATAAATAATAATAATAATAATTTATAAAAAAATCAATAAATTAATGAAAATAACAAGAAATAATTAAAATAACAAAGTATTGAAAAACCTTCTCTCGCTACTCATACTAACTTTAAATTTATTATAACTCACTATTACTATATCTTCTAGAGATAGGATGGCTGCTGCGCTGACTCATCTAGTAGTTGCACATCTGGATTGATTTCATTAAACTTTACACATAAATAATTAATTAGGAAAATACATTTTAACATAGCTATCTTTTAAATAATCAATTTTATCATAATATTGTAGTATCCACATAATCTCTTATACTTTAATAAATTATATTATAATTAATTTTATTCTTAATTTTATGAAATTAAAGTGGGTTATTTAATTAGAGTAAAATAATCCATTATACTTTAAGAAATTATATTATAATTAATTTTATTCTTAATTCTATGAAATTAAAGTGGGTTACCTTTTAATTAGAGTAAAATAATCACTTTAAAATATTTGTCGTAGTATAAAGAAACTATTTTTTTGTCAATATTTTGATAAATTATAGCAAAGGTTTTTATAAATCCAGGTTAGAGTTGTTAAACTTCAAACCTATTTCCACTTTCAAAAACATGATTTAAACACTGCTTGCAAGATTTGTTGAAATTTTTTTGGCCAAATTCTAGGCAAAAGTGGTTGTCCCTGCAATTCTTCCTTAGCCTTTGTAGAATTGTCCAAAATATTTTACCTTTATCATTTGGAATAATCTCCACATTTATTATATACAAAATTTTTAAAATATTTTATTTTTTATAAGGTATTTTATAAATTAAATATTATAAAAATATTATTTTATAAAATATTTGAGTTATTTTTATTATAAAATTATTAAAATTCTAAATTATAGATATATGAATATTGACAATAAAATATTTTATCGAAATGAATTTCAGAATAATCAGATCTTTCTTTTGGAGTCAACCTTTCCAACCATCGATTGTGGTTAATCCTCAAAACAAGGATGAAAACTCCCTTAATACCATTTTTAACCATTTATTGTGGTTCATCCTCAACACAAGGATGAAAACCCCCTTAACACCATCAGAAGCTCCCTTAGATATGTTAAGGACCTTGTTAACCCTAAAGACATTAAAGGGGTTTATTCAATCCCTTGCTCTTGTGGGCTTCCCTACATTGGTGGAACTGGTCACTACAATAATCTTGGTATTCAAGAACATGTTGTAGACATCAGACATAAGTGTTCCCATTACTCATCTTTCATCTTCGTATTCAGGAACATGTTGTAGCCATAAGACATAAGTGTTCCCATTACTCATCTATTGCTAAGCATGCAGAGAAAAATATGCATCATGTCTTCATTGAGAACTCTCAGGTCATCACTAGGAGTTGGGTTCCTTCCCTTTCCGCTTGACCTCTATGTTTATTTTAATTTTTAATTTCTTCTATTCATTATTTAATTTTGTTTTTATTTTCATTTTATTTTTCCCACATATATATAATTAGTATTATGATTATTATTAATATTATTTATTTATTTATTTATTTTTTCTTATATTTTTCCATTCTATGCTTTCTTTTTAATATTATTAATATTTTTCTAACAATATGATTATTTGTTTAAATATTAACTCATACACATAATAATATTTAAATTAATGAGTTACGACTACCTCTTATGGAAATGGTTATAGATGAATGACTTACTTAGCGCAATTGAATCCCAAAATGCTATCTAATATTTAAATTATTACTTATTTATTCATTTTTTTCTTCAATTTTTTTCTAATAATATGGTTATTCGTTTAAATATTAACTCATACACATAGTAATATTTAAATTACTTTTTTTTTTGTCTTTTCACCTTTTCTTAATGGTTATTTATGTTACTTAATATTAGTAATTATTTTATTTTTATATTTTTTATTTAGTATCTTTCTCAACTAATTAACTTCTTTAATATTATTTTAACCCAACTAATTTTTAATGTTCTTCTTATAATTGAATTTATTTATTTACTCAACTGAATTTCCAACATTCATCTCTCCTATTTATACTTAATTTCAGATCTGGTTTTTCATCCTTATCGTGAGGATGAACCACAAAAGATGATTCCAACCATTGACTCCAAAACAACCATGTGATTATTTAGATAACATATGGTGATATGGTGATTATTCCGATAAGGATATAGATCAAAATCAAAAATTTATTTATTTGTCTGATAATAATATGGTGATTATTCGAATAAAGATATAGATCATAATTATTTATTTGTAGTAATAAATTATTATCATGACTTTCTTTATATATAAAATTTTTTGTAATAAAATAATTTAATATTAAGTTTATTCCCTTTTTCCTCATTCTTCTTTATTTTTTCTTTTCTTGTCTTTTTTTTCATGCTATTTATCTATTTATTTTATTTATATTTATTTATTTATATTCATTTATTTATTTCTTTTTAATTAATTAATCAATTATTTAATTATTTATTTTTTTCCATTTTGAGAGATTTTTCTTATAATATAATATATTCACCAATTCAAATAACAAATTAAATATTTATTAATATAAATTTCGCTTTTTGATTTATTGAATTTTATAATATAAAATATTGAGAATTACAAATAATGTATTAGATATTTATTTTTTTATATTAATAAATTAATATATTGGCTTATTCTCTTACGAAATGTTAAATTTTTGTTTTACTTTTTAATTAAAATACTTTATTCTCCTAAGATAGAGAGGTTTTTCCACCTTTTTCCTAAGGATGAACTAGATTAGTTGGTTCGAAACCAACAACATACCATTATTTCTGGAACTAGATGCATCTTTGTTATTTAAACAAATTGATGGAGTGATTTTTTCACCTTTGTCCTAAGGATAAACCAAATTAGTTGCATCTTTGTTATTTAAACAAATTGATGGAGTGATTTTTTCACCTTTGTCCTAAGGATGAACCAAATTAGTTGGTTCGAAACGTCCACCAACAACATGAAATGTGATTTTTCAGAAAAACACTATCAAAATCAGTATGGATCACAAAAGTCTAAAATCAAATTATCATTCAACAACATGAGATGTGATAAATCCAAAAGACATTATCAAAATTAGTATGAATCCCAAAAGTCTAAAATCAAATTATCATTTTATATTTATACATTTTCCGCATTCAGAAATAAGATTTTATATTTATACATTTTCCCATTCAAAAAAAGATTTTCATAGTTTGTTATTTTTATTATATTTAAATTATTTTATACTTAAAAATATTTTATTCTTCTTACTGTTTAATAATATAATTATTTCAATTATAATGGTTCTATATTTGTGCATAATCCTTTCATTTCTACATATATTCATATACAATGTTTTGTATGTGTGCATTTATGAAATCATGCTTCTATAAATGTGTATTCATGAAGAGAATGTCAATCTATGTGCATATAGAAACACTAGTCTTTATCTATGTGAGTTTTTGTAATACACAATTACAAATATAGACATATATATGTGAGTTTTTGTAAGACACAATTACAAATATAGACATATGTATAGGTTTATGTGGATGCACATATATGGAAGTATTAATGAAAGCAAGATTTTGTATATAATTATACATCGAAATCACATTCATATATGCACAATGTGCATATATGGAAGTCAACATATACACGTGTTGAAGTTCTGCATATATGAAAGTTTCATTAAAGTATAGTAAGCGCCCCTATAAAAGATGTTCATCAAACAAACTTACAGAATAGCTGCCAAACCCTAGAAATTGACGAATTGATATTTTCATAAATTGTGATAAAAGCTTGATTCTTGGGTTCCCATTACAAGGTTCCTTCAAATTATTCACAATCTCAACAAATAATATTTAACAAACTTACAGAATAGCTGCCAAACCCTAGAAATTGACGAATTGATATTTTCATAAATTGTGATAAAAGATTGATTCTTGGGGTCCCATTACAAGGTTCCGTCAAATTATTCACAATCTGAACAAATAATATTTTCGAGGGTTGTGCGGGACGTGTATGGGCACTGTGGCACATGAAATATTAAGAGAACCGATATTTTCCCCAATGAAAGCTAAGGAAATATATGCGCTTTCATATATGTAATTGCTTCTTGCTGCGGTATTTGGTTAATTTGTAGTTTTTCTAGGGTTGGTGGACGTGCAGGTTTTCGCGTCATTTTTGACCCGGTAATAATATATACCCTACCAAATTGCTTTTGAAAAACGAGAAACCAGCTAATTTTCTAAACTACCATTTAGAAATCTTTTTAGTTATATTGAAGTACTTGTAAGTTGTAAATTGAGTTTGTCAATGAAATTATTCTTTGAAGGCTCTAAAATTAGTGGCCACCAGAGAAATGTAATTACGGGACTGCAGCTGGGGCACTCCCTCTTTCGATCGCTAACTATTTCAAAACTATCGAGGTATGATTGGAATGTACGTAGCGTTATTGTTACGTTTTGACATGCCTCTAAATTAGTATCATCATTTAATAAAGTATTATTTGTGTATGGTTATCATTACATAGCAAAGTTATATATATATATATATATATATAATTTTTGTAGGGTTATTATTACATTATATATATATATATAATTTTTGTAGGGTTATTATTACATAGTAAAAATAATATATATATATATATATATATATATATATACACTTTAAAGTCAAAATTTTATTTATTAGGTTAGAAAAGTACTACATTTAAATCATTTCCTATTACAAACGAATTCTTTAGAGTTAAAATTCACTGTATAGGTTGGAGGATTGACTTAAAGATCATCATAATTAGCACAATCACATTTACCAATGTGGTTGATGATGTATATGAAGCATATCTACAACCACATTTAACTATAGAGATATAGGCCAATAAACGTGTGTCAACCACATTAATAATTATTATGTGTGTTTTGTTAAAAACCAACTATTTCTAATTATTAATAACTATATAAATAATAACAAACATATATATATATATATATATATTATATTATATATTGTAATAATATATTGTTACTGTGTAATATTTAATTAATACATCACTAATAATATTTCAAACTTCAATATAATTCACATTTAACATATTAATGTTATATGTGAATTAATGTGATTGACTTAGCCCAACCACATTAAAAATATTAATGTGCTTCACGCTTCATTTGTATATATTATTGATAAATACATATATTAATAAAAATAATAGTATTACAATAAAAGTATTATTATTATTACTATTATAATTAATACAAATTTCAAATTTATATGAATTAATATTTAATGATTCATTTCATTTAATATTACTTAATTATTGAATAATAATAATAATTGATAATATTAGTTAAATTAATTAACAATAATTATTTTAGTAAATGTGATTATATGCGTTTAAGGTTTTATTTGTATGCTATTGATGAATATAATAATAATAATAATAATAATAATAATAATAATAATTTATTTAACTTTTTATAAAATATGAGTAAATAATAACTTATGTTATTAAAAAAATAATTATTTTTAATATTACTTTTAGAAAAATATAAATATTTTATTCTATTTTATTTTATAATTTATATTAGTTTATGTTAAGAAAAATAAAAATAATTATAATTGTAATGGTTATTAATAGTATTGTTAATAATAATTTACTAATCATAATTGATAAATAGTAGTTAATTAATTAATTATTATTAAACAATAATAATAATTATTTTAATTCAATATTACTAAATAATAATGATAATAATAATTAACTAGATAATAATATTAATAATTAATTCGTTTTTACATAATAATTGTTGAAAATGAAACAAGATGATGGAGCTTAGTGGAAAGGAGTCGTCTTCACTAAGTGGGCCCACAGGCTATTTTTGGCGCAAAATCTATTTTTAGACATATGGATCATGGTCTATGAGTTGCAGGATGTTGTTTATGGATGATTGGTCATGTTGGGAAAAATAGATGGACTTCTATTTTTTGGTTCACAGCGGAGTGATCAGAGTCTATTTTTAGACTACCAGGCTAAAAATAGAAACAGTCAAATATTATTAACCCTTAGTAATATTTGGACTCTAAACATTATCTTATCTCTTGGAGCACTTCAGTTCGAGCTACGAATGTGGCACATGCAGCTGACAGAAGGAATCACGTGGTTTCTTATGTGTTAGTTGAGCTATTGCATGGAGGACTTCAGTTAGAACTCATGCATGTGAGTTCTGTGGAGTTGGATGTGGAGTTGATGGAGTTGTGTTCAGTTTGACTTAGTTGAACTAGTTGTATTTAGTCTAACTAAAGAATACACTAGTGATGAATTGTCTGAATTGATTGTTAATAAATTCACTAATTATTGACTCATAAAGAAACTAAAGAATACATCAGCTAACTCAGTGCATGGACAGTTCAACATAGACAGGTGTTAGAGGTAAGTGAAAGGGTGAGTTGTGACTATCAGTTGTGCATGAGATTTTGCACGTGCATGGATTGAGTAATGCCAATGAGGATTACGCAGTGTGGGCCAATATCAAGGCAATTGTAGCTTGTGCTCACATGATTCTCTTGCAGGATAGCGCAGTGGAGGCAAGCAAAGCAGCGGAGGAGATTTGAACTTGTGACTTGTTCGGATCTGAGCTAGTTTTATGTGTAACAGGTGATGATAGTACTGAGTACTTGTGAGGAGTATTGTACTATGTATTGTTACACGTTCTCAATCATTATAATATAAAAATAGTGTGGGGTTTTTAGCTGTATGCTTTCCCCGGGTTACATACTGTGTTAGTGTGCGCATGCGATTGACGTTTCATTATTTCTAATGTTGTTAAATTGATGATCAATGTAGAGGAGGTTGTGTATTGTGCATGTATTCCGCATTAGTGTATAATCGGGATAATCTCTGTGAATAAGTGTTTATTATTCAAAACTTCTACATGGTATCAGAGCTCTTTGATTTGTAGAAAAAGTTCTACAGGATATCAAAGCGAGGATTGATCATCAGATCTATTATTCAGAAAGTGATTACATTTTGTTTCGTTGGGCAGAGTCTGTAATCAGGCCAGGTAACCTCTAGATTCATCCTTCTTTTGGAAGGTGAGATATCCGGTAAAAGCCAATACAGTCAATCTCTGTACGAGAAATACTTTGTTCTCATGAATTCTAGATCAGAGGCGGTTGAGTTTGGCACTGGTGGAATTCGAATTTGCGCCAGTGTTTTCTTGGTGTCAAAATTGAAATGTCTTTCAATGGATTGCGATTGGATTATGCCCTTGAAGGCAGCTCAAACTATATTGCATGGAAGGACAGGATGGAGGCAGTGTTAGATGACAATGGGTTGAAGGATTTCATAGATGCTGATGTCCCAAAACCTACTGATGCTGCTGAAGCTATGGCTTGGCAAAAGAAGATAGCAAAGTGTCGAAGGATTCTGTTGGAGGGCGTGAAGGATCACATTGTGTCTAGCCTGCATGGAAAGGCTTCTCCATACTTGATGTGGAAAGTGTTGACAGATCTATTCCAAAGCAAGAGCGGCCAGAGGAAGTTGGAGCTCGAAGATAAACTCAGAAACCTTAAGTGTGAGAATGGAGATAGTATGCCCAAGTATCTCACGAAGTTCACTCAGTGCTGGGATGAGTTGGGAGTGTGGGGGTGACTGTCGATGATGGAGACTTGGTGGTTGAGAGGGAGCGTATATTACCTCTCAACATGCAGAGCCAGAAGAAGTCTCAGACGATTGTGGAGGAGCCACGATTGGTGCAGCAGCTTCAGGAGGTTGTGGAGCAGCCACAACAAGGGAAGCTTAGAGGAGATCGAGTAGAGACATATACGCATGCAGAGACCTCCAGTAGGGGGAAACTTCGAGCCAGGTGGGCAGAGGGATCGCATGCAGCCATACCTCCAGGTAGGAGGTGGGGTGATGTGGATTGATCATCCCAAGGAGGAGGGGCAGGATCCTTGAGGAGGTACCCAACCACTTGGATGAGACCTTGCTACGGGAGCTTCGATGTGGAGTAGCAAGAACTGACTGATTGTGTAGAGACAGATGTGGATGGAGTGGCAGAGAGAGCGACAGTGTAGGGAATCCTAGGACAGCGCATAGCTAGTAGGCTGTAGCAATGTGAGAGGCACAAGTGTTTTGCACAGCGCTAGGTGGCACAGAGAGGTGTGCAATGGTGTGAGATGCATGGAGATGTTGCAGTAGCGCAGATGTCAGAGAGGGAGCACTTGTCAGCAGCAGGTAGAGCTTCAGCATTAGAGTATGTTCCTAGCCCATCAGAGTGGTCAGTTGGGAGTGTTTTTGTTCCAAGTGTTGTTGGAGCAAGTGGACCGGGCAAAAGTGTTGCATGCAAACCATTCCAGAGTTGCAGGATAGGGGTTGCAGATAATCCATATCTTGTTGAGAGGGAGTTTTGAAAATGCAATAAGATGATGGAGCTTAGTGGAAAGGAGTCGCCTTCACTAAGTGGGCCTGCAGGCTATTTTTGGCACAAAGTCTATTTTTAGACTATGTCTATTTTTAGACATATGGATCATGGTCTATGAGTTGCCGGATGTTGTTTATGGATGATTGGTCATG
This sequence comes from Pinus tabuliformis, assembly GCA_031772625.1. NCBI lineage: Eukaryota > Viridiplantae > Streptophyta > Pinopsida > Pinales > Pinaceae > Pinus > Pinus tabuliformis. The sequence goes on along the minus strand of CM062818.1, from coordinate 1,441,216,704 downwards.
TTGGGAAAAATAGATGGACTTCTATTTTTTGGTTCACAGCGGAGTGATCAGAGTCTATTTTTAGACTGCCAGGCTAAAAATAGAAACAGTAAAAAATTATTAGCCCTTAGTAATATTTGGACTCTAAACATTATCTTATTCTCTTGGAGCACTTCAGTTCGAGCTACGGATGTGGAACATGCAGCTAACAGAAGGAATCACGTGGTTTCTTATGTGTTAGTTGAGCTATTGCATGGAGGACTTCAGTTAGAACTCATGCATGTGAGTTCTGTGGAGTTAGATGTGGAGTTGATGGAGTTGTGTTCAGTTTGACTTAGTTGAACTAGTTGTATTTAGTCTAACTAAAGAATACACTAGTGATGAGTGTGTGAATTGATTGTTAATTAATTCACTAATTATTAGCTCATAACAAAACTAAATAATACATCAGCTAACTCAGTGCATGGACAGTTCAACAGAGACAAGTGTTAGAGGTAAGTGAAAGGGTGAGTTTTGACTATCAGTTGTGCATGAGATTTTGCACATGCATGGATTAAGTAATGCCAATGACGATTGCGCAGTGTGGGACAATATCAAGGCAATTGTAGCTTGTGCTCACATGATTCTCTTGCAGGATAGCGCAGTGGAGGCAGGAAAAGCAGCGGAGGAGATTTGAACCTGTGACTTGTTCGCATCTGAGCTAGTTTTGTGTGTAATAGGTGGAGATAGTACTGAGTACTTGTGAGGAGTATTGTACTATGTATTGTTACATGTTCTCAATCATTATGATATACAGATAGTGTGGGGTTTTCAGTTGTATGCTTTCCCTGGGTTACATGCTGTTAATGTGCACATGCGATTGATGTTTCATTGTTTTTAATGTTGCTAAATTGATGATCAACGTAGAGGAGGTTATGTATTGTTCATGTATTCCGCATTAGTGTATAATTGGGATAATCTCTGTGAATAAGTGTTTATTATTCAAAATTTCTACAATAATTATTATTATTATTATTAATTGAGACCCCAGGGTTATCTTAACAGGTCAAATAAGTGCCTCCTTGTTCAGGAGGTCACAGGGTCAATTCTCCCCGAAACCCTTGGGGTTATGCCTAACTATTGGCCACGAGGCTTGATACCCTTGATAAAGCTCAGATATTTCCATAGATGTAATGGCCACCTAGTGACCGCGGGTATTCATGAACCACCAGGAAAAAATAATAATAATAATAATAATAATAAAAATAAATAAATAAAATAAAATAAAATAAATGAATAAAAAAATAAATAAAAATAAAAAATTATTATTAATAATTATTAATAAATAATAATAATCAATTCTTTGTCACAATGTGACGTTGGACCATGGTTGATTTTCATATTGAGACAATCTTTGTCACAAAGTGGCATTTGAGCATGGTTCACCATGGTTGGCTATGATTCAACCTGGTTCACCATAGTTGATATTATAAACCCAAGGGATTAAACTAAAACCCTAAGGGATTATGACCCCAAGGGAATGATATTACACCCAAGGGGATAATATTATAAACCCAAGGTATATTAACCCTACAATTAATAGTATAAACACTAAAGAAAACATGGTTGACCATGGTTTATTTTCATATTGAGACAATCCTTGTCATAATGCAATGTTGGACCATGGTTGACCATGGTTAACCATGGTTGATTTTCATATCAAGACAATATTTGCCAAAATGCGACATTTGACCAAGGTTGACCACAATTAACCATGGATGATCATGTTTGATTTTATAAAATATGGTTGACCAAGTTTGGGTATTATTGAACATGGTCGATGATGATTGTGATATTGAGACAATCTTTGTCATAATGTGATGTTGGACCATGTTCAAGACAATGATTGATTTTCATATTGAGACAATCTTTGTCACTATGTGACATTTCACCATTGTTCAGCATTATTGATATAATAAACCCAAGGAAATAATAAACCCTGGGGATTAATACTAGAAATCCAAGATATTATAAACCTAGGGGAATAAAATTAAACCTTAGGAATATGAACCATTAGATTAATAAACCCAAGGGATTGATATTATAAACCGAAGGGATCGATAAACCCAAGGGAATAATAAGCAAAAGAGATCAATACTAAAAACCTCAAGGGATTATGAACCCAAGGGAATAATATTAAACCTAAGGGACTAACATTATAAACGCAGGGTATAAAAACCCTAAGATAAATATCGTAAACACTAAAAATGACATGCTTGACCATAGTTGGTTTTCATATAAAGACAATCCTTGTCATAATGTGACATTGACTGTGGTTGACCATGCTTAACCATGGTTGATTTTTATATCAAGAAAATCTTTGTCATAATGCAACGTTGAACCATGGTTGACCATGATTGACCATGGAAGACCATGTCTAACTTTGTAAAAGATGGTTGACTATGTTTGACTTTATAAAACATGGTTGACCATGGTTGACAATGTTTGAATAATATTAAACCCCAAGTGACTAATATTATAAATCCAAGGTATGTAAACCCTAAGATAAATATTATAAACACTAAAATAAACATGGTTGACCATCGTTGACCATGGTCGATTTGCATATTATGACAACCCTTGTCATAATGTGGCGTTCGACCATGGTTGAACATGCTTGACCATCAATGATTTTCTAATCGAGAGAATATTTGTCACAATGCGACATTGGACCATGGTAGACCATGGTTGATATATTGAGACAATATTTGCCACAATGTGACATTGGACCATGGTTCAACATGATTGAATTTATAAAACATGGTAGACAGTGGTTACCATAGCTAACCATTGCTAGCCATGATTGATATTATAAATCCAAGGGAATAAGAAACCCTTCCGATTAATACTAAAATCCCAAGGACTATAAACCTTAGGGAATAATATTAAACCCTAGGAATGTGAACCCTTAGATCAATAAACCCAATGGAATGATATTATAAACCAAAGAGAATAATAAACGGAATGGTTACAAATTATAAACCCTAAAATAAACATGGTGGAACATGGTTTATTTCCATATTTAGACAACCCTTGTCACAATGCAACGTAGGACAATGGTTGACCATGATTGATTTTTATATCGAGATAATCTCTGTCAAAACGTGACGTTGGACCATAGTTGACCATGGTTTATTTCCATATTGAGACAATCTTTGTTGCAATGCGACATTCAACGATGGTAAACCAATGGGACTATAAACCTAAGGGAATAATATTAAACCCTAGGAATATGAACCCTTAGATAAATAAACCCAAGGGATTGATATTATAAACCCAAGGGATAAAAAATTATAAATCCAAGGTATATAAACCCTAACATAAATGTTATAAACCCTAAAATAAACATGGTTAACCATGGTTGATATCCATATTGAGACAATATTTGTCACAGTGTGATGTTGGACCATGGCTGACCATGATTGATTTTCATATCAAGACAATCTTTGTGAGAATTCAATGTTGGATCATGGTTTACCATGGTTCATTTCAATATTGAGAAAATCTTTGTCACAATGTGGCAGTCGACAATCATAAACCCAAGGTAGTATAAATGTGAGGGAATAATATTAAACCCTAGGAATTTGAACCCTTAGATCAATAAACCCAAGGGATGAAAATTATAAACCCAAGGTATATAAACCCTAACATAAATATTATAAACCCTAAAATTAACATGGTTGGCCATGGTTGACAATGGTTGATTTCCATATTGAGAAAATCCTTGTCACAATGTGACATTCGACCATGGTTGACCATAATTGATTTTCATACCGAGACAATCTTTGTCAAAGCACAACATTGGACCATGGTTGACCATGGTTTATATAGATATTGAGACAATATTTGTCATTCGACCATGGTTGACCATGATTAATATTATAAACCCAAAGGATTGATATTATAAATCTAAGGGAATAATAAAACCAAGGGAATAATAAACCCAAGGGATTAATACTAAAAACCCAAGGGATTATGAACCCAAGGGAACAATATCAAACCCAAGGGACTAGTATTATAAGCCCATGGTATATAAACCCTAAGATAAATATTATAAACACTAAAATAAACATGGTTGACCATGGTTGATTTTCATATTGAGACAATCCTTATCACAATGTGATGTTGGACCATGTTTGATTTCCATATCGACACAATCTTTGTGAAAATGTGACGTTTGACCATGGTTGACAACAATTGACTATGTTTGACCTTGTTTGATTCTATAAAACATTGTTGAACATGATCAACCATGGATGACCACGGTTGACCATGATTGTCCACGATTTTTATATGGAGACAATTTTTGTCACAATGCCATATTCGACCATGGTTGACCATGGTTGGCTATGGTTGACCATGGTTGGCCATGGTTGATATTATGAACCCAAGGGATTGATATTACGAACACAAGGGATTAATACTAAAACCCCAAGGGATTATGAACCCACAGGAATAATATTAAACCCGACGGACTAATCTTATAAACCTAAGGTATATAAACCCTATGATAGATATCATAAACACTAAAATCAACAGGGTTGATTTTCATGGTGATACAATCCTTGTCATAATGTGACAGTCGAGCATGGTTGAACATGGTTGGCTATGATTCAAGATGGTTGACCATGATTGATATTATAAACATAAGGGAATAATAAACCCAAGGGATTGATATTATAAACTCAAATGAATAATAAACAAAGGGATTAAAACTAAAAACCTAAGGAATTGTGAACCCAAGGGAATAATATTAAACCTAAGAGACTAATATTATAAACCCAAGGTATATAAACCCTAAGATAACTATTAAAACACTAAAATAAACATGGTTTAGCATAGTTAAACACTATTAACCATGGATGATCATGTTTGATTTTATAAAACATGGTTGACGAAGTTTGGCCATGATTGACCATGGTTGACCATGCTTATCATATTAAGACAATCTTTGTCATAATGTGGCGTTGGTGCATGGTCGAGACAATGATTGATTTTTATATTAAGACAATCTTTGTCATAATGAGACGTTTGATCATGGTTGACCATGATTGATATTATAAACGCAAGGAAATAATCAACCCTAGGGATTAATACTAAAAACCCAAGACATTATAAACCTAAGGGAATAATATTAAACCCTAGGAATATGAACCCAAGGGATTGATATTATAAACCCAAGGGAGAAATAAACCCAAGGGATTAATACTAAAATAAACATGGTTAACCATGGTTGATTTTCATATTGAGACAATCCTTATCACAATGTGATGTTGGACTATGGTTCACCATGGTTGATTTTCGTATCATGAAAATATTTGTCACAATGCAATGTTCAACCATGGTGGACCACGATTGACCATGGTTGACCCTCTTTGATTCTATAAAACATTGTTTACCATGATCATTAAGGGTTGACAATGATTGTCCATGATTTTTATATGGAAACAATTTTTGTCACAATATGATTTTCGACCATGGTTGACCATGGTTTCCTATGGTTGATCATGATTGATATTATAAACCTAATGTAATAATAAACCCAAGGGATTGATATAATAAACCTAATGTAATAATAAACCCAAGGGATTGATATTATGAACCCAAGGGATTAATACTAAAACCCCTAGGGATTATGAACCCACGAGAATAATATTAAACGCAAGGGACTAATATTATAAACCCAAGGTATATAAACTCTAAGATAGATATTATAAACACTAAAATAAACATGGTTTATTTTCATGGTGAGACAATCCTTGTCACAATGCGACATTCCAGCATGGTTGACCATGGTTGGCTATGATTGACGATGGCTGACAATGGTTGATATTATAAACCTAAGGGAATAATAAACCCAAGGGATTGATAATATAAGGGATTAATACTAAAATCCTAAGGGATTATGAACCCAACGGAATAATATTAAACCGAAGAGACTAATATTATAAACCCAAGATATATAAACCCTAAAATAAATATTATAAAAAGTAAGTTAAACATGGTTGACGAAAGCTAAGCATGACTAACCATTGATGATCATGTTTCATTTTATAAAACATGGTTGACCAAGTTTTTCCATGATTGACCATGGTTGATCATGCTTATCATATTAAGACAATCTTTGTCATAATGCGATGTTGGTGCATTACCAAGACAATGATTTATTTCCGTATTGAGACAATCTTTGTCATAATCTGATGTTCGACCATCATTAACCATTATTGGTATTATAAGCCCAAGGAAATAATAAGCCCTAGGGATTAATAATAAAAACCTAAGGGAATAATATTAAACCCTAGGAATATGAACCTTTAGATTAATAAACCCAAGGAATTGAATTTATAAACCCAAGGGAAGAATAAACCTAAGGAAATAATGAGCCCAAGATTAATACTAAAACCCCAAGGGATTATGAACCCAAGGGAATAATATTAAACCCAAGGGACTAACATTATAAGCCCAATGTATATAAAACCTAAGATAAATATTGTAAACACTAAAATAAACATGCTTGACCATGGGTGATTTCAATATAGAGGCATTCCTTGTGACAATGCGGCATTAGATCATGGTTGATTTTCATATCAAGACAATATTTTAAGCAAAGATCTTCAAGACAAATCACATAGAAATATTAGGGTCATATTTTTATGTGATTTATCTGGAAGATTGTTTCTTAAGTCATGAATCACAAAAGCCTCCAATCTGAGAAGACAATCTTTGTCACAATGGAATGTTCAACCATGGTTGACCATTATTAACCATAGAATACCATGCTTGACTTTATAAAACATTGTTGACTATAGTTAACTAAGGTTCACCATGGTTGAAAATGTGGTTAAGATGAAGAATATTCCATGTTTCTCAAATCTAAACCATCCAAAATAATATTTCATTTTTAAATAATTGAAATTTATAGAATCCATTTCCAATATAGACTTATTGGCATAATTAATATTTTGATTCATTAAGTTATATCCAATGATAATAATATTAGTTATATTTAATTATAATGATTTTATTAAATATTATTAGGAAATTTCGATATCTACATTTCTCATAAATTAATTTTATTCTTATTAATAATGCAAATATGTATGTTATATTCTTATTAATGGTGCAAATATGTATGTCATAATAATTTTATTAATTCTACATTAATTTTTTAATATTATTATCTATACATCTTAATATAATATTAATGTCTTAATAATAAATTAATTACTATAAAATTAGTTTATTAATTAATATTTTGATTAATATAAATTATATTTAACTAGAATTAATATTTTTATTCATTAAATTATATTTAATTATAATATAATATTACCTTATTAAGTATTATTAATAATTTTTAATATATACATTTCCTATAACTTAATAATAATTAATAAATTTTAATTGTGGCTAAAGGAAAGATATTCCAAGTTTTTCAAATCTAAACCATCCAGATAATATTTCATTTTTAAATAATTGAAATTCATAAAACTCAATTCCAATATAAACTTATTGACTTAATTAATATTTTAATTAATTAAGATATATTTAATGATAATAATGTTAATTGTATTTAATTATAATGATTTTATTAAATATTAGTAAGAAATACATTTCTCATAAACTAATATTATTCTTATTAATAATGCAAATGTGTATATTATATTAATTTTATTAATACTATGATAATGTGTTAATATTTTTATATATATCTCTTAATATAATATTAATGTCTTAATAATATAATAATAATTAATAAATTGGTTATTTAAAAAAATTAATATATTAATTAATATTTTATTAACTAAATTATATTTAATTATAATTAGTATTTTGATTAATTAAATTATATTTAATTATAGTTATATTAATTATAACATAATATTATTTGATCGAGTATTATTCATAAATTTTAATATATAAATCTCCCATAACGTAATAATAATTAATAAATTTTAATAGCTTTATGTTGAACCAACAAATATAAAAGATAAATCAATAAATAAAAATGAGTAAAACCTTGAAAACAACAAATAACTCACCAATAAAATTGTCATGAAATTCTTTGAGGCAATTTACATTCGATTACCAAACTAAAACACCAAATACACTCGTTTAAAATTAAACTTTGATAGAATTTTGCATTAAACAGATCTGAATTTGTAAACCTGTCTCTGTTGACGGTTTCGTCCATATATTAAGGTATATTGATTGTGTAAAACATATTTAATTATAATTATATAAATTATATCTAATTATAATTATAGTATAGTATTATTTTATTAAATATTATTAATAAATTTTAATTGTTTTATGTTGAATCAATAAATAAAAATGAATAAACCAATAAGAAAAAATAAAAAAGAGTAAGCTTTGAAAATAAAATATCTATGGGTAGAGGAATTACTGTAGATGTAGATCATGGGTGAGAATCTTATTCTTGATAACAATAGCTTTTGCTTCACACATTTAAATCTTTGCGCTGAGAAAATAGTGTAGATGTAGATCATGGGTTCGGATCCCATTCTTGATAACGATAGATTTTGTAGATTTTGTTCCACACCTTTATATCTTTACGTGGAGAAAAATACTATAGATGTAGATCATGGGTTCGAAACCCATTCTTGATAACGATAGCTTTTGCTTCACACATTTAATTGTGCCATTTTAACTTTACAGATATCTATGCATGGAGAAAACACTATCGATGTAGATCATTTAGTGCAACAACTTATTTCCAATAACTTAACCATAATTAATCAATTTTAATACGTTTATATTGAATTATAAACTAATAAATAAAAATGAATAAACCTTAAAAATAACCGATAAATTCTTACCGAATTCTTATTTGAAGACTGTTAAACACACATGGGCAACAAGAACAATATGAAAGATAAAACATGACAATACAATTTTATTAACAACTGATATACATTTATAGTACAGTGTTGTAACCGATGGGTTTCACATCCCAAGGTCTCTTGGACTTCTTTTGTCCATTCAGCTTCCACACTAACCCATTGAGGATTAGGTGTCCAACATTCCCCCCATTAGTTCGAAGGGTTATGTATGAGTCCAAGAAGAGAGCTGTAATACAAAATGTGCAAAAATGCATGGCAGCACTAGGCTGAATGTGCTCTCTGAAATGTTGGTATAAAGGGCGGTGGTTTAAGGATGACCACCAACACTGGAACGCTTAGTGCAGTTCCCGGAACTCTTCCAAAACTGGCAAGAAACTGAACTTTTCTGCTAGAGGAAGTGATCCTATTGTTTTGAAGAGGAAAACCTTCAACCATGAAAGGGAGGTCTCACCCCGCATAAAATGGATAACTTCAACCTGAAAAGGGAAGTCTCAACCTGTGATGGTTTAAGGATGACCAATAACTCTGGAATGCTTAATGTAATTCCTAGAACTCTTCAAAAACTTGCAAGAAGCTGGAGTCTTCTGCTAGAGGAAGTGTCCCCAATTTTGTTCCTGGAATTCTTCCGAAGCTGGCAAGAAGCTGAAGTCTTCTGCTAGAGGAAGTGTCCCAGATTGCCAACTGAAGGCATGTTCATGAGCATCTTTGTTTCTGGCTACAACTCTAAAACTGGTGTGGTAGGTTGTGGCTCAAGCTCGCTTGATGTGGCTTTGAAGCTTGTAGATGACCATAATTTCCCCCCCTGTCAGATACAAGGTGAGAAGATGGAGAAAACTCAACTGCAAGACTGTTCAATACTTTGGAACAAGTTCTGACATGTGTTTGGAATATCTTCTTGGTTGTTGATGCCCATTGCCAAGAAGCGATCCATCCAAGATGAATCTTTGTTTTTGCAGGACGTTTGTTTCTGAAGCATCTGTGTGAAGAATGGGTGGTTTCATGACAGTGCTTACATGGATGAAGATCAAAACAGTGATCTTTCAAATGGCCAACTCGGTCATAGTGTTGGCATTTCACAATCTACTATTGTTGTTGTTGTTGCTGTGGAAGAGGGGCAGAGTCTGGAACAACTAGAGATGAACTGTCATGAATGAATCCAGCACTATGAAACTGAATGGGCTTGACATAGTTTGGAATATGAAAGGACAAGTCCTTGTCATATCCAAGACCAGTTCTGTGCTTGTTGTGGACAAGTTGTTCCCAAGGTCTAATGATGGGCTTGGGAAGTGCAGATGGAGTTTCTGCATCTGCATGTACAACTGCTGCTTTATTGGGCACTGGATCTGAACCAACTGTAACATTATTGACTTGCTTCTGATGGGTTGCAGTCTCAATGTTCTGAACAGAAACATGTTCAGAATGATAACTCATATGTTTTAGTTCTTCTTGTTGTAGCTGAGTTTTGAGCTGCAAAAATTATATCTTCTCTTGTGCATACTGCAGACAAGTTTTAATATCACAAAGATAGTTCCTGCTAATGTTTATCATCCCTCCAACATTGACATGTATTAAAGTATTCAATAATTCTAATATATTATCAAGTCTAGTCATCTTCTCAACAACTCAAGTCAGCAAAAAAAGAATGATAAAATGATAGACACCAACTTGACCAAATATCTCTGTAAACTTTGGTTTCGTAATCAAACTAATCCAAAATGGAATTGATTTCATGCATACATGGTGGATATCGCCTCTGAAAGCAAAAGGATCTTAATGAATCGTGGAAGGCATCCTCTATCAACAAACAATGTCAAGTGTTCCAAAACAAACCTTGTTTCACTTGTTTTTCCTATTGTAATATCGCAAAGATCGCCAAACCAAATGCCACCTCTTCTCGTGTATCAAATGTAGTAGTTGCCAATAAGTGCAATAGTGGGAAAGCTGCACCACTTGAGAAGATCAACTGTTTGTAAGCCAATGTCCCAGCTGCAATGTTGGAAAATTCCCACGCAGGCTCTTTTTTCTCAATGTACAATGTTCGCCCTCCAAACGCTTAATGAAGGCACCAATCATAGATCCAGGAATAGAACTGCATCTGTTTTCAGATTGTCTCCAGAAATAGGTTTCCTATGCTTATAGCAATATCACATTATGCAGAGGACAATCGTGAATGCTTTCCATACCTTTTTAGAAACAAACAAAAACACGAATTACCATGTCCTCGCTACAGAGCCTATGCCATTTATGCCATTTCTTGTGAAAAATAAAGGACGAGAGAGTCCTAGTCTCAATAAATTCAGGTTTCAAAACCTAAAGGCAGCTCAAACCAGATCCTTGTAGATAATATCAAAAGAAATATTTGAGAACCAAAAACCGAAGGCTCGATTTCTTTATAGGCGCTCAGATTGTTGGGAATACTTCAACAGCTAAACCTGTGCGTCTTTCTGACCTGTAATAGTTCACCCAATAGTAGCATGAATGCGAACAATAACAATTCAGCCAATTCAGCCGGCGATGACACGATGAAACGATATCCGACTCTGGCTCTTTCTATGGAATGAATTATGGAAATGAATCATCAATGTCCTCGTCAAATTCAGTTTTGCAATCCGTTGGAGTAGAGCAACTTTTCGTTACAATTTGCCATCCTTGTGCAACCTGACATGGGCCAAAACGTTTCTTTTTCACTCTAGCGCCATCCGTTACAAAATTATCTTGCTAATGAGACTTATGGCCACACCGCTGAATTTCTTCTCTTAAGGTTAATTGATGTTGCAATGAACGCTGACAAATCCAATGCATGAGTTGGTGGTGATTATAAACAATGTTTCCTCAATCGACACCAAATCTGATTTACTGGATGTGAAACTGTAGATTACCAAGCCGTTTGTGGCATTACTGCTTGTCATTTTTTAAACATTATTACTTTGACACCGTCCTTCCATCGTGTCTGCAAAGTTGTCTATCTTAACTGTCCTTTTCTATGCTTCTGTCAGCAAAGAGCGTGGCAGTGCAAGAAATCGCTCTTCTTTTCTTTCTAGATTTCCAGCCTCCAACTCATTCTTTTATGTGGATTTGCGGTTCCTTTTGTCCCTTTTCTATAGAAAGATCCCACCTGGAATCTGCCTCCATTGGTCCTACAAGATACGAACACACTATGTCGCAGAGCCGTTTAAATTATACAAATGAAGCCTGACAACAATGCATTATTTAAGGAATCTCAGACAAGCTTGGCTGGGAATGACATGTCAGAGAATCTGGGGTTACTTCAGGTCACATAATGGTAGATGTGAGACCCCTCGTGATAACGCTGGTGATGTCGACCAGTTCTTGCAACCATCGTTACCATGCTGTAAGGTAACGCAGGCGTACCCCAGTTTCGGTTCGCCAACACAGATAATGAAGTCGAATTCAATGTAAAGGCCCAAAAATAACAAGACAATTTCCGCAATTACTCTTCGTCTTCTTATTCTCCAGCCAAATTTGCAAGGAGAAGATGGTGAGGGTGAATTGCACGGGGGACTGAACCGACGACCAACAACAAAACATGTAGCGCCACTGTAGCTTCCACTCCCATCAGAGCTCGAACGTGGAAGATGCCCCTACCTTAGATTAACATGAACTCATTTCTGCTAAGTAGTCTAATCTAATCAAATCAAAAGTCCCCAAGATTTCGAGGGAATCACCTGTCAGGAATCCAAAGTTCAAAACGCACAGAGACCAAATTGTATTTTTCCATAATAAAAAAAAAGGGAAGAAGGAGACGAAGCTCAGCGGATGCAATTCAAAAAGTCTCAACTATAAATCGGGATTCGGAACCACCATATATCTCTCTGCTCTGTTTATCTTCCATCAATTAATATTAATCTTTTCCCCATTATTGTTTTATTGCATGTAGATGCCATAGATTTGCCAGAAGAGTTGAGTAATTTTTCAGCCTTTTTTTAAGGAAAACAAAAGGCCAACAGAAGATTGAAAGACTGACACTGAAGAAAGAGGGTTTATTGAACGTTGGACAGAACATTAACCACAACGCCTTAGTCGCTGCCCAAATGTAGAAAGCAACAAGATTCTACAAGGTTATAATTAAAAATACCCTTCCAAACTATCCATCTCAAAATCGGAAAACAGGTATCCACCGTCCAATCCTAATTCAAATGAATACAAATAGCTGGAGACACAGGGATGCGCATTTTTTTTTATGGAATTCACAATGCATTTATGGCCTTCAAAATAATTCAACCCACAATACCAAACCTTACATATTTAAATAGTTCAATCTCACCATACAAATTCTTCAACACAACATTGACAAAGCAGAGTTTACGGTCTTTAAAACTCATTCAACACAAAAATTGCATACAGCATGGAACTCGTCGGACAGGATCAATGCACATGTTCTCACTACACCATAGGTTATCAATCCAACGCACATATACACCAGCATATAATCGGTCTTCAAAATATATGTGCCATCACCATCTTACATATACAACCAGCATATAATCAATGTGTAGGTTTACACAGGCCACACAAAAACAAGTGGCTCACAAAAGATTGAGCAGATTATGAACGTACTTGCTCTGATAATATGTTAAACACACATGGGCAGCAAGAACAATATGAAAGATAAAACATGACAATACAATTTTATTAACAACTAATATACATTTATAGTACATTGTTGTAACCGTTGGGTTTCACATCCCAAAGTCTCTTGGACTTCTTTTGTCCATTCGACTTTCACACTAACCCATTGAGGATTAGGTGTCCAACAAAAACAATTTAGGTTAGATTTCCAAACTAAAACACCAAATACAATCATTTAAAGTAAAAAGTTAATAAAAATTTACATTCTTGTAAACAAATTTAATAGTAATATTTAATAAAACCTACTGATAAGGTTTAAAATGATATTGTTGTTCCACTATATAAGCCTATTTTGTCTTTGAATACATTGAAAGTCCCTTTCCCAAACTATTCCATGTGCAAATATTGAGTTTATTTAAGGTTGGTGTGGAAGTAGTCTCCTTTATATAACAAGTCCGAAAATGAGCAATTAAGTCTTTAACATTTCATTTTTTTTTTTTTTAATTATTTCATGCTGCATCTTTTAAATTTTTTATTCACTCCACCGAATTTGTGTGTCGATATTTGTTTAGATCACATCATAAAATTCCACGATGGGTTGTTGTCATTAAATATGTTAAAATCAATCAAGATTGTTTTCACATGAACAATCACATTTTGTGCACAATTCAAAAAATAACATTTTCTAAACCATTCAAACAATATTTGGATTTCAGTTTATAGATTATTTTAAAATTTTAAAATATTAATTATTTTTAAATTAAAAATTTAAAAAACTCTCCAAAAATATTAATTTCATAGACTAAAGCCAAAATATATCTAATAATCAGTGTAGTAATCTAAAGCCAAAATATTCCTTTTGACAAGTTCACATAATGTTACTAGCAAAGTAGAATAATTATAGACAACTTTTCTACAACGTAAATATATCTTCATAAATCATAAAAACAAAAATATAGAAATAAAAATGTTACACTATTCCAAAAAGAATGGGTCTATCCTCCCAAAAAGCATTTGGTAAGAGATAAATTTATTATTAATAATTATATAAACATAGCTTTTTATATTATTCCAATAACCTTTCTATAAGATTAAAATAATTTCATATTATTCAAATAACCTAAGAAAATGAACCTAAATACATTTCTATTAATTATATGTAATTAAAATACTATCCTAGACTATTTTTCAAAATAAAGTTTTAATAACACATCTAAATATAATCCAGCATCATTTTTCTACATAAACCTACCATAACACCCATATATATATATATATATATATAAAATAAAAAAATATATTAAAATATTACCATATTTGGATGGAATACAATTAAAAAAATATTACCTTTAATTTTATAACATATTTATCTTCTTTTTGAACCGATTCTAGAAAGTCTAATTTAGTTTTAGATCTATCATTAAAAAATTATTAAAAGATAAAAAGAATACCATCATATCAGATTATTTACAATTTGGTAAAAAATAAAATGAACTTGTGAAATTTTTGCAGGGCGAAGGACATTTGGAAAGGATAAGTTGACTTGGCTCAATTCTCACAGACAGGCGTACCTGGGCAATTAGTATCTCTTTTATTTTCCCAGTATTTTTTATAATTAAAATATTTTAATGGGCAATCGAATACGTTACCATTAGAAGCATTCTGAACGGGTTTTGGATGTGTGTTGGCAACCGGCATGGATCTACATTCTAATTGACCTGGTACAAAGTTCGAAGCCGCTGAAATAGTCAATTTAGCCCGCGGTTGCGCGAAATAAAAGTTAATTAGTATTCCTAATCCTCTTGAGAGCCTTTCTTTCTTCTGCTTGCGCGGGTTCGTACCTATGGGCTCCAACTAGTAACTTCTTGACACCTGGTTTAGATAACGAAATGACTGTTAACGAAACGGAGTTACCATAAATTCATATGGATAATCGGCAATATTAACAACACATATATTACTGTAACTTCAAGTGAGGAAGAACCCTGATGTTACCGCAAATTATAATCTATAATTCCAAAAGAAACTATTGTATAGATCTATACGTTTAACTTTTTTGTGTGGATTTAGCCTAAAGTTTCACAATGCCCAGTTTAATGGTTTTGACCTAAATTTTTCTATTGTGAGGAATGCCGATTAATGTTGTTTTAGTGCACGAACTAACCGAAAGAGACGCAGGTAATAGATGTCAATTAAATAATATAGTGAAAAAAACAGATGGTTATTGAGCATCCCCAAAATTCCCAACAGGCTCGAGAAGGCAGAGTAAACCACATGTGAATTAAATAATGCAGTGATTTTTTTATTTTCTCTCTGGCTAATCTACTTATTGAATCCACGACTTAGATTACTGAATCCATAGAGAGGCATCCAGCTATACAAGGTAGAGTAAACGTAGGCTAATGGTAGAGTAAAAAAACACAATAGATACATATTGAATCCACAATAGATGCGTGGTAGAGTAAACCTGGATTACACTGATTAAAGAAAAAACACAATAGATACATGTTGAATCCACCAGCTATACCATGCAATACCTAAAAAGATAACATCGTATAACATCACAAAACTGAGGAGAGATCTCAAAAGAAATGCGATACCTAAAAAGAGCTACACAATTTATATTAATATTGAGATATGCTTCATCTCTATGCGCAAGAAAAACTGAGAAAGCTCACTCACCCCACAACCGTTGAATGATCCAGGGCCTTTACCTGCAAAAATTATCCAGCTGCATGTAATCCGGTCCATAGCTACCAAGTTCGGCCGTACTGGCCAGAAAAATTCGAAAATTCGACAGTACGATTCGGTTCGGCTGCAAATTCAGATATTGGAATTCGATACGGTTATTTTGTTTTCAATAATTTTTTTATATTAAAATTTTTATATAATAGATCGTAAATGGTGAGTTAAAAATATGACAATTATGATGGAATTTGTTAAATAATTTTTAGTTTATATTAAAACATAAGTTATAATTTAAAAATATTATAATTATCATCGAATTTAAAAAAAATTATTAATATAAAATTTAATATTTAAAAATAGATATTTTTATATTATTTAAAACATTAAAAACAAAAATTTCTATATTAAAAAAACTAGAATTAAGATCTAATTTAGTAAGAATTTTTGTTAATAAAAAAATTAATATTTAAAAATAAAAATAGAAATTTCTATATTAAAAAAGTATATTAAATAATAAATTGCATATTAAAAAAATTATAATAGTAAAAAACAATAAATTTTGTATTAAAATATAATAAAAAATAGTAAGTTTATACTTGTTAAAAATAATAAATTCTTATCATAAAGAAAAATAAATTCTTATTTATAAAATATATAATTTCCATTTTTTTCTATT
This sequence comes from Pinus tabuliformis, assembly GCA_031772625.1. Classification (NCBI taxonomy): domain Eukaryota; kingdom Viridiplantae; phylum Streptophyta; class Pinopsida; order Pinales; family Pinaceae; genus Pinus; species Pinus tabuliformis. Next base: position 1,441,199,868 of record CM062818.1, on the reverse strand, counting down.
TGAATTTCATAATTTTCCTCTTTCCCACGAGTAACGAAATCTAAACAATGAATTAATGTTCGGGTGTGCTTCTCCCCTCCCATCTGTTTTGAATTCTGTAGAATGTTTGAAAGTGTGCTTTACTCAAAAGCTAATTCTAAAATGAGAGATTTAGGTTGTTTTAGTTACTAATAAATAATGTTGTTATTTTTCATTTTTAAGGGTTATATTAAAATTTAGGATTTGAGGATGTGATTTTTTAAAAATATATTGTAAATATTAATTTTTACTTTTAATTTAAAAATAATTTTATTTTTGAAGATCTATATTTTTGAATTTTTTTTTGTAGATTTGGGTTGTTTTAGTTATTAATAAATAATGTTGTTATTTTTCATTTTTAAGGGTTATATTAAAATTTAGAATTTGAAGATGTGATTTCTTTTTAAATATATTGTAAATATAGATTTTTATTTTTAATTTAAAAATAATTTTATTTTTGAAGATCTATACTTTCGAATTTTTTCCGTATTGTATTTTAGGTAATCGAATTTTTTCCTTATCGAATCGAATTCGAATTTGGTAACTATGATCCGGTCCAACCTCCTCCTCCATCCCACATTGACAGCACTGAATGAGACTGAAATTGACAGCGCTGACTGAGACTCAACTAGACGAGATGAGACTCTGAGACAGACTCAGCCAGACCGACCATACATACACATACATACAAACACATACATACTCACACGAACATATTAGTGCAGAAGATGGACAGAGGAAGACAAATATTGCAACGAGGTTAGATTAGATATATATAGCGCCAGAGCCTCTTTCATCTACTGCCTCCAACGGATAAATATTGCAACCGGGTTAGATCAGATATGTATGCCACTTCCTTCACCACCTCCTCCAACGGGCGTCTACCTCCCTTTCTAGAATCTTCAATTTGTTCCAAAGAAATCCCCTGTTCAACGCATTTCTCGCGCCCTCTTTCACCTACTACCTCCAACGGGCATCTACCTCCCTTTCTAGAATCTTCCATTTGTTCCAAAGAAAGCAGTTGTCTATAACGCGACTTTTTGAAAGCCTTTCCGGCAGGTTTTTCCGGTCGAAATCCGGCAGGAATTTATTGGAATCGCAAGTTTGATAGCTAGTTTCTGCACAATGAAAGCGTCCCAGGGGTTTTCCAGGGTGCTGAATCCAAATATGCAGTTAAAAAACCATTTTAACTACAACAAATCAAGATTTAACCTCAATTTATTCCACCAGATTCCGTCACCGGAATCTCCAAAAAATCGCATTATAGACAACTCCCCAAAGAAATCCCCTGTTCAACGCATTTCTCGCGCTTTTATAAATGTTGCAACGGGTTTAAATTATATAAATCACTGGTCTCACCCACCTCCTCTAAGCGATCTCTTTCTAGAATCATCCATTCGTTACAAAGAAGTCCCCTCATTTATGAATGTTTTTTAAGTTTTAAATCATTGTTTTTCAGATATATGCACTTTATTTTAAGTATTTTCTAAATATATTTATCAGCTTCGGAATGTAATACTCTTTTCCCTCTATGTAGCAAAACAATTTTAAACGTTCTTTATTCCCAAAATATTTTCTCTTTTATTATCAAAATATTTTCTTATTAGTAATTTCTTTTTATTATTATTTATTAGTAATTTCTTTTTATTATTATTAATTATGCCATAAGGCGTTCCCTCTGAAATGAACTCCCCTCCATGCCACCGTGTCTCGACGTGGGCCGTTAAATGGATTGTTAGACGATTAAATAATCTCCAGCCATTAGATCATCAGTGAAGAACGTTTTGATCAGTTGAGAAAATTGCGCTCGGAAGGTACCAGGCTAGCAGGTGATCATCGGTGAAGATAGGCAGTTGAGAAAATTGGGTTTGCAGTTGAGAATATTGGGTTTGCAGTTGAGCATATTGCGCTTGGAAGGATCCCAAAGACTGCGTTCATGACGTTTTTCGGCCTTAAGACAGTTGTGCCTCCCCAACTTTGAGACGGTGTGCCATTAATCCCTAATTTTGAGCACATGATAAGCCCGTCTATTATGAGTAGCACCATCTAACACTCTGCAACAGAGTCGCTCGCCCAAGAAACACTGCACAAAATAAGCCCGTCTGTTATGAGTAGCACCATCTAACACTCTACAACAGAGTCGCTCGTCGCTCACCCAAGAAACACTGCAACAGAGTCACTCGCCCTGAGGTCTGAAGCGACACAGGAAATTTTATGGGTATATCGAAGTGGGTGGCGGTATTCAGACCATTTTTGGTTTGGATTCTCATATTTTTGGAGCCCAATCCCCAGTTCGCAGATTTTTGTATCTGCTTCCTGTTTTCTCACTCTGGTTTTCACATTTTCTTTTCTTCGTCTTCTTGTTTGATTTGGTCCAGCAGCAGTTTTTGGTGTGGGAAGAAAACTTCTGAAGATGAAGATCAAGCGTATATTCCTGATTTCAAGCTTGCATTTGAGCATTTCTGTATACATGCTGGAGGGAGGGCAATCTTGGATGAGTTGGAGAAGAATATACCCTATTGGAATGGTCTGCTTTATATCTATTTCAATATCGAGGACCAGGCCCTGAATCAGATCTGTTAGGGGCATTTCCAGTGAAATTATGGAAAAGGGTTTCATCCGGATTCGAACTCCAGACCTCCAAGATGATGCACATAATGTTTTACTGCAGGAGCTGCTGTTCGATGACGGGAAGACTCAATCATGGCTTGGTTACTCAGTTACCCTTCTTGTTGTATTGCTTTTTTTCTATATTTCATTAGTATATTGTCAATCTGCGGTCTCGTTTCAAGGGGATTTTCTGAGTGGTAAAGCTGCCTCAGACCTCAATGCTCCTCTGATTGGAAGAAACCCTAGAGCACTTGGATTTAGGGTCATGGAATCCGCTGTTTTTGGTCTGAATGCAGGGCTGGGATATTTGCTCATGTTGGCAGCGATGTCTTTCAATGGGGTTTTTTTTATAGCTGTGATCCTGGGGTTTGTTGTTGGGTATTTCTTCTTGCCATGGGGAAGGCGAAGAAGAAAACATTGAAAGTCCATGTGGGTGCTCATGAACTTCATGATCATTGTATATTGTTGTTTTCTTTTGATGCTTTTGGTTGCGGGAGACATGACCCTGCTGTTCGAGGGCTGGAAGACTCAATCATGGCTTGGTTACTCGCTTACCCTTGTTGCTCCTTGTTGCTATTTTTATTTTTTTTCTTTTGTATTTCATGAGTATATTGTCAATCTATGGTTTCGTTTCAAGGGGATTTCAAGTGGTAAGGTTGCCTTGGACCTTAATGCTTCTTTGATTGGAAGAAACCCTAGAGCACTTGGATTTAGGGTCATGGAACCGGCCGCTTTTGGTGTGAATGCAAGGCTGGGATATTTTCTCATGTTGGCAGCGATGTCTTTCAATGGGGCTTTTTATAGTTGTCATTCTGGGATTTGTTGTTGGGTATTTCTTCTTCAGAAGCCATGGGGAAGTCGAAGAAGAAAACACTGAAAGTCCATTTGAGTGCTCGTGAACTTCATGATCATTGTATATTTTTGTTTTCTTTTGATGCTTTTGGTTGTGGGAGACAAGTTGAGAAATTGAGAAAACTGACCAAAACAATGTTCCCAGAAAAAATTAAAGATAAGAATGCTTACTACACTATTTTTCAAACATTTACCAATAATATTCCATACACTGTTTTTCAAACATTTACCAATAATATTCCCTGTTGAAATTTGTCTTGCAAGCATCCCATTAGGTTTTATTATTTTTTTTACTAGAATTCTGGATGCTTTAGGCACTTTTCACTAAGATATTTAACAGATAGTCTACTACTAACTCCATTGACCACATCTTCTTAAAATATATGAATCCTTGGACTGTTTGTACATTGGTTGGCTTCATGTTCTGAACTGTTCAGAGGAGAATATTAGCATACTTTTCTGGAATATTAACATACTAACTTTGTGATTATGATCTTTTTCTTTATCCACGTTCACTTTAATTAAGCCAATGTTTATATGAAAAGAATTTGTGGGCCTTCATTGGAGACAAATTACCTATATTGCTTTCTTATACTTGTTTAAGCTTAAACACTAGCACTGCTCCGTGGATTATCTTATATGATTTTGTTTGATGACGTAGTAGGTTCAAGAGTATTTTGTGAATTATATGATGAATGACAACTTGGGAATGATAGCCAATTCTCATACAACGTTTTCTGACCAAGAGTCGAGTATGGCTCAAGTGCAAGTCATCTACAGTTAGCCGAGCTATTTTCAAAAGCAATTGATTTTCCGAAAAACGGTATTCTAGCGCGGGTTCCTACCAATTTACACCAAAAATATTCTCTTGATTTCATGGAGAAAGAGGATAAACGAACATATGAATCAAAACGTGTACAAGCATCACAGACTCTTTGTATAAGCTCATTCATAGAGGAAGTTGTTCAGAAGGCATTTGACAATAATTTGGAGATGAAGGGATTTGAAAATAGCCTCAGTGAAGTTCTAGTGCACAAAATATGGTATGGCTGTAATTTGGAATCATTGATGGATTATTATGGGTTGCAGAGATTATCAGTGGAAACATCGTAACTTTGTCAATATTCCATGGTAATAGGAAGCATATAGATCTAAAGGAAACAGTCATGTATGCAGTAAGGTCTCTCAGAACACTGCAGGGGGTGGTTCGAAAATAGATATGATGATTACCAGAACACTGCAACTAGCTTTGCTGACAAGCAAAGTGCCAGGGCATCAACTGGGTATCATGTAACATGTCACCCAGATTATTGGGGCCGTGAAAATTTGAAAGGATCTGGTACTACCAATCCCCATTTTATAAGTTTTGCGTGGGTGATATATGACAAACTACTTAGCATCAAACACAAGAGGCTTACTCGTGTTATTAACACGAAATAAGCGGCTACGGTTAATAAATTGTGTCACTTAAACATGTGGGCAAGTTGATTATATTGTTTCAAGAAACCTCAAAGGGATGGATACCTTGGAAGTCATCTGTATTCAGCTCAAGAATCATAAAACCATGCCTGTAAAATGCATTGCTTCACCATCAGATGTGAAGTGGGTGGTCTCCAGGACAGCTAATATGGTTACTTGTGTTTATGTTTCAGGGTTTAAATTATGTTTCACTATATTAATGACAGAGATGGTAAATTATTTTTATTTTTCTAGGTGATGAGCAAATTATATATGGTTGGTTACATTGGCAAAAGGCGCCATGCTCTACCATGATTCCTCTACCTAGAGTAAAAATTTAATTAATATTTCAATATAATCAATAGTGATTTTTATATTTTCGAGCAGAGTTTGATAGGATATGAGTGTAAAAGGTAAATCCATTTTTTTCAAATAGCTTAAGGTGAAAAGAGGCATATTTTCAAACGTGTAAGGTGAAAAGAGGACAATGACAATTCAATTGGATGCTTATATCACAGTGAAATGATACAAAATCCAAATATATTTTCCAACTGTATGCCTCTTAATTAGGGTTAATGCTCAAGGCAGTATGGTCTAGAAACCGAGAGTGATTTTGATGCTTTGAATATCATACCCAAGGCTAGTAAAGGGTATTCTCAAACCTACTAAACACCTCCACTATTAAAAACAATTCGGCTTACATAACTTACTGCAACACCATATTTATTCATGCATTGATGTTGAATTGAAGCTAAATTGGGCCTTCTATTCCTGACTTAGCAGGACACTACTTGGACCGTTCAAAAGTGACTTTTTGAAGTATGACTATTAGAAACCTCACTGCTTAGCCTTAATATTTTCCAACTACATAAAAAATAAAATCCTAAATTTCTATAGTTTGATAACAATAATTTACATATCTTTGTCAAAACCTTACTTCTTACCCTTAATATTTTCCAACTGCATAAAAAACAAAATCCTAAATTTCTACAGTTTGATAACAATAATTTACATATCTTTGTCAAACTATATGTAAGTTTGATAACAATAATTTACTTATCATTGTCAAACTATATGTAGCTTTCACACTAATGATCAAAAAACCTTTTGTTCCACCCCATAGACTGGGTAGTGATAGCTGGGGATGAAATCTCATCCCAGTGGGAGCCTAAGAGAGCCTGTAAAGAGCAAGGAAAATCATAAATCTGTGTTCCTAGAATACCTTACTTGATATAATACCGAAACACGATTGCAGGATTTCTACATAGTGAGAATGATCAGCATGCTACACTGTCTTTTGGTACAAATTTGGTAAAATTTCCTCAAGTATATGTAATGATGACGTCATTGGGAATATTACAAACTGCAATTTCGGTATTGATGCATGATCTGCAAACGTAAGACTACTCTGAAACTGAAAACCCACTTCCTTGACCAAGAAGTAGCTCAACCAAGACACAACCCATGGACCAGATATCAATAGCAAAAGTATGCTCAGTGGCTCCAAATATAAGCTCAGGAGCTCTATAATAACTGGAGAAAATGTATGATATATTTGGTTCACCTTTTACCTTATAAGAAGAGCATCAGCATATACATATATACATACATACAGAGAAATGAAGTTCTACATTAAATAGACTCATGAATCAAACCTTAAATCCCAAGTCCTTTGAACAAAATCTAGTATTCTAAACATTACACATTTCATAAAACATTAAACGCTACCATCAAATAATTTAAACCAATTCGGGAATCTACTAGTTACACTTCACCAACAACTCACCAGAGCTTTTCGCACTTCCAAAATCACATAACTTTAGCTGATGATTGTGAGGATTGACTTGTTCAAAATATCATTTCAGAAATATTTGACAAGCTCATTGGGGTAAAAAAACCATGCTACTCATGAAAAGTAGAGTACGTTAATTGTATAGCAAACAGACCCTCTTTCCAACCACAATTTTGACAAGAATCCAACAAGAATTTCAGGCACAGTGAAAATTCTTTGTGTTGGAATGATTCCATTGGTTTGTTTTGCCCAATTTTAAATTAAACCAGATCATCCAAAACAGTCAGAGTTCTAGATCAATCAACACTCTGACTGAATTGTACGTCAGAATTCAGTAAGGAAGGGAAGTCTTATACAGGTCTAGGCAACTCCTATAAACAACCATTTATCACTAAAATCTAATTATCCCAAACCAACTTTAAATGAATCACCAACTCTAGGTTGATCCAACCCTTCCATACCCCTTTGATATCCCATTTTTATATGTCCTTTAATTTGAGAAAAACCAATTTTTTTCATCCACTAAGCGAGGATTTTGTTTGATGATGTAGTAGGTTCAAGAGTATTTTTTGAATTATATAATGAATGACAACTTGGGAATGATAACCAATTCTCATACTGCATTTTATGACCAAGATTCGAGTATGGGTCAAAGTGAAAGTTGTCTACAGTTAGCCGAGCTATTTTCAAAAGCAGTTGATTTTCCAAAAAATGGTATTCTAGCACGGGTTCCTGCCAATTTACACCAAAAAGAATTTCTTGATTTCATGGAGAAAGAGGATAAACGAACATATGAATCAAAACGTGTACAAGCATCACAGACTCTTTGTATAAGCTCATTCACAGAGGAAGTTGTTTGGAACGCATATGACAATAATTTGGAGGTGAAGGGATTTGAAATCTACCTCAGTGAAGCTCTAGTGCACAAAAAATGGTATGGCTGTAAGTTGGCATCATTGATGGATTATTATGGGTTGCGGAGATTATCAGTGGAAACATCATAACTTTGTCAATATTCCATGGTAATAGAAAGCATAGAGATCTAAAGGAAACAATCATGTATGCAGTAAGGTCTCTCAGAACACTACAGGGGGTGGTTTGAAAACGGCTATGATGATTACCAGAACACTGCAACCAGCTTTGCTGACAAGCAAAGTGCCAGGGCATCAACTGGGTATCATGTAACATGTCACCCAGATTATTGGGGCCGTGCAAATTTGAAAGGATTTGGTACTACCGATCCCCATTTTATAAGTTTTGCGTGGGTGATATATGAAAAACTACTTAGCATCAAATGCAAGAGGCTTACTCGTGTTATTAACACGAAATAAGAGGCTACAGTTAATAAATTGTGTCATTTAATCATGTGGGAAAGTTGATTATATTGTTTCAAGAAACCTCAAAGGGATGGAGCCCTTGGAAGTCATCTCTATTCAGCTCAAGAATCATAAAACCGTGCCTGTAAAATGCATTGTTTCACTGTCAGATGTGAAGTGGGTGGTCTCCAGGACAGCTAATATGGTTACTTGTGTTCATGTTTCAGGGTTTAAATTACGTTTCACTATATTACTGACAGAGATGGTGAATTATTTTTATTTTTCTAGGTGACGAGCAAATTATAGATGGTTGGTTACATTGGCAAAAGGCGCCATGCTCTGCCATGATTCCTCTACCTAGAGTATAAATTTAATTAATCTTTGAATATAATCAATAGTGATTTGTATATTTTCAAGCAGATTTTGATAGGATATGAGTGTAAAAGTTAAATCCATTTTTGTCCAATAGCTTAAGGTGAAAGGGGGCATATTTTCAAACGTGTAAGGTGAAAAGAGGACAATGACAATTCAATTGGATGCTTATATCAGAGTGCAATGATACAAAATCCAAATATATTCTCCAACTGTATGCCTCTTAATTAGGGTTAATGCTCAAGGCAGTATGGCCTAGAAAACCGAGAGTGATTTTGATGCTTTGAATATCATACCCAAGGCTAGTATAGGGTATTCTCAAACCTACTAAACACCTCCACTATTCAAAACAATTCGGCTTACATAACTTACTGCAACACTATAGTTATTCATGCATTGATGTTGAATTGAAGCTGAATTGGTCCTTCTATTCCTGACTTAGCAGTACACTACTTGGACCGTTCAAAAGTGATTTTTTGAAGTATGACTATTAGAAACCTCACTGCTTAGCCTTAATATTTTCCAACTGCATAAAAAATAAAATCCTAAATTTATATAGTTTGATAACAATAATTTACATATCTTTGTCAAAACCTTACTTCTTACCCTTAATATTTTCCAACTGCATAAAAAATAAAATCCTAAATTTCTACAGTTTGATAACAATAATTTACATATCTTTGTCAAAATATATGTAGGTTTGATAATAATAATTTACATATCTTTGTCAAACTGTATGTAGCTTTCACACTAATGATCAAAAGACCTTTTGTTCCACCCCACACACTGGGTAGTGATAGCTGGGGATGAAATATGATCCCAGTGGGAGCCTAAGAGAGCCTGTAAAGAGCAAGGAAAATCATAAATATGTGTTCCTAGAATACCTTACTTGATATAATACCGAAACACGATTGCAGGATTTCTGCATAGTGAGAATGATCAGCATGCTACACTGTCTTTTGGTACAAATTTGGTAAAATTTCCTCAAGTATATGTAAGCATGATGTCATTGGGAATATTACAAACTGCAATTTCGGTATTGATGCATGATCTGCAGAGGTAAGACTACTCTGAAACTGAAAACCCACTTCCCTGACCAAGAAGTAGCTCAACCAAGACACAACCCATGGACCAGATATCAATAGCAGAAGTATACTCAGTGGCTCCAAATATAAGCTCAGGAGCTCTATAATAACTGGAGAAAATGTATGATATATTTGGTTCACCTTTTACCTTATAAGAAGAGCATCAACATATACATATATACATACATACAAAGAAATGAAGTTCTACATTAAATAGACTCATGAATCAAACCTTAAATCCCAAGTCCATTGAACAAAATCTAGTATTCTAAACATTACACATTTCATAAAACATTAAATGCTGCCATCAAATCATTTAAACCAATTCAGGAATCTACTAGTTACACTTCACCAACAACTCACCAGAGCTTTTGGCACTTCCAAAATCACATAACTTTAGCTGATGATTGTGAGGATTGACCTGTTCAAAATACCATTTCAGAAATATTTGACAAGCTCATTGGGGTACAAAAACCATGCTACTCATGAACAATAGAGTATGTTAATTGTATAGCAAACAGACCCTCTTTCCAACCACAAATTTGACAAGAATCCAGCGAGAATTTTAGGCACAATGAAAATTCTCTGTATTCAAATGATTCCATGGGTTTGTTTTGCCCAATTTTAAACTAAACTAGATCATCCAAAACAGTCAAAGTTCTAGAACAATCAACACTCTGACTAAATTGTACATCAGACTTTAGCAAGGGAGGGAAGTCTGATACAGGTTTAGGCAACTCCTATAAACAACCATTTATCACTAAATTCTAATTATCCCAAACCATCTTTAAATGAATCACCAACTCTAGGTTGATCCAACCCTTCCATACCCCTTTGATATCCCATTTTTATATGTCCTTTAATTTGAGAAAGACCAATTTTTTTCATCCACTGAGCGAGGATTTTGTTTGATGATGTAGTAGGTTCAAGAGTATTTTGTGAATTAGAAGATGAATGACAGCTTGGGAATGATAGCCAATTCTCATACTGCATTTTCTGACCAAGAGTCGAGTATGGCTCAGAGTGCAAGTTGTCTACAGTTAGCCGAGCTATTTTCAAAAGTAGTTGATTTTCTGAAAAATGGTATTCCAGCGCGGGTTCCTGCCAATTTACACCAAAAAGAATTTCTTGATTTCATGGAGAAAGAGGATAAATGAACATATGAATCAAAACATGTACAAGCATTATAGACTATTTGTATAAGCTCATTCACAGAGGAAGTTGTTCGGAAGGAATATGACAATAATTTGGAGGTGAAGGGATTTGAAATCTACCTCAGTGAAGCTCTAGTGCACAAAAAATGGTATGGATGTAAGTTGGCATCATTGATGGATTATTATGGGTTGCGGAGATTATCAATGGAAACATCGTAACTTTGTCAATATTCCATGGTAATAGGAAGCATAGAGATCTAAAGGAAACAATCATGTATGCAGTAAGGTCTCTCAGAACACTGCAGGGGGTGGTTTGAAAATGGCTATCATGATTACGAGAACACTGCAACCAGCTTTGCTGACAAGCAAAGTGCCAGGGCATCAACTGGGTATCATGTAACATGTCACCCAGATTATTGGGGCCGTGAAAATTTGAAAGGATCTGGTACTACCGATCCCCATTTTATAAGTTTTCCATGGGTGATATATGACAAACTACTTAGCATCAAACGCAAGAGGATTACTCTTGTTATTAACATGGAATAAGAGGTTACAGTTAATAAATTGTCATTTAATCATGTGGGCAAGTTGATTATATTGTTTCAAGAAACCTCAAAGGGATGGAGCCCTTGGAAGTCATCTCTATTCAGCTCGAGAATCATAAAACCGTGCCTGTAAAATGCATTGTTTCACCGTCAGATGTGAAGTGGGTGGTCTCCAGGACAACTAATACGGTTACTTGTGTTTATGTTTCAGGGTTTAAATTATGTTTCACTATATTACTGACAGAGATGGTGAATTATTTTTATTTTTCTAGGTGACGAGCAAATTATAGATGGTTGGTTACATTGGCAAAAGGGGCCATGCTCTGCCATGATTCCTCTACCTAGAGTATAAATTTAATTAATCTTTGAATATAATCAACAGTGATTTGTATATTTCCAAGCAGAGTTTGATAGGATATGAGTGTAAATGGTAAATCCATTTTTGTCAAATAGCTTAAGGTGAAAAGAGGCATATTTGCAAACGTGTAAGGTGAAAAGAGGACAATGACAATTCAATTGGATGCTTATATCCCAGTGCAATGATACAAAATCCAAATATATTCTCCAACTGTATGCCTCTTAATTAGGGTTAATGCTCAAGGCAGTATGGCCTAGAAACCGAGAGTGATTTTGATGCTTTGAATATCATACCCAAGGCTAGTAAAGGGTATTCTCAAACGTACTAAGCACCTCCACTATTCAAAACAATTCGTCTTACATAACTTACTGCAACACCGTAGTTATTCATGCATTGATGTTGAATTGAAGTTGAATTGGGCCTTCTATTCCTGACTTAGCAGGACACTACTTGGACCGTTCAAAAGTGATTTTTTGAAGTATGATTATTGGAAACCTCACTGCTTAGCCTTAATATTTTCCAACTACATAAAAAATAAAATCCTAAATTTCTATAGTTTGATAACAATAATTTACATATCTTTGTCAAAACCTTACTACTTAGCCTTAATATTTTCCAACTGCATAAAAAATAAAATCCTAAATTTCCATAGTTTGATAACAATAATTTACATATCTTTGTCAAACTGTATGTAGGTTTGATAACAATAATTTACATATCTTTGTCAAACTATATGTAGCTTTCACACTAATGATCAAAAGACCTTTTTTTCCACCCCACAGACTAGGTAGTGATAGCTGGGGATGAAATCTGATCCTAGTGGGAGCCTAAGAGAGCCTGTAAAGAGCAAGGAAAATCAGAAATCTGTGTTCCTAGAATACCTTACTTGATATAATATCGAAACATGATTGCAGGATTTCTGCATAGTGAGAATTATCAGCATGCTACACTGTCTTTTGGTACAAATTTGGTAAAATTTCATCAAGTATATGTAAGCATGATGTCATTAGGAATATTACAAACTGCAATTTCGGTATTGATGCATGATCTGTAGAGGTAAGACTACTCTAAAACTGAAAACCCACTTCCCTGACCAAGAAGTAGCTCAACCAAGACACAACCCATGGACCAGATATCAATAGCAAAAGTATGCTCAATGGCTCCAAATATAAGCTCAGGAGCTCTATAATAACTAGAGAAAATGTATGATATATTTGGTTCACCTTTTACCTTATAAGAAGAGCATCAACATATACATATATACATACATACAGAGAAATGAAGTTCTACATTAAATAGACTCATGAATCAAACCTTAAATCCCAAGTCCTTTGAACAAAATCTAGTATTCTAAACATTACACATTTCATAAAACATTAAACGCTGCCATCAAATAATTTAAACCAATTCAAGAATCTACTAGTTACACTTCACCAACAACTCACCAGAGCTTTTGGCACTTCCAAAATCACATAACTTTAGCTGATGATTGTGAGGATTGACCTGTTCAAAATATCATTTCAGAAATATTTGACAAGCTCATTGGGGTACAAAAACCATGCTACTCATGAACAATAGAGTACGTTAATTGTATAGCAAACAGACCCTCTTTCCAACCACAAATTTGACAAGAATCCAGCAAGAATTTCAGGCACAGTGAAAATTCTCTGTGTTGGAATGATTCCATTGGTTTGTTTTTCCCAATTTTAAATTAAACCAGATCATCCAAAACAGTTAGAGTTCCAGATCAATCAACACTCTGACTGAATTGTACATCAGACTTCGGCAAGGGAGGGAAGTCTGCTACAGGTTTAGGCAGCTCCTATAAACAACCATTTATCACTAAAGTCTAATTAACCCAAACCAGCTTTAAATGAATCACCAGCTCTAGGTTGATCCAACCCTTCCATACCCCTTTGATATCCCATTTTTATATGTCCTTTAATTTGAGAAAAACCATTTTTTTCATCCACTGAGTGAGGATTTTGAATTCTTCACTTCCACTCAACAGGATATTTGGAAATATTTGTTATCTCAAAATATATAAGCGAGACCTATTTCCCCGTTTCCAACTAAGGTGATCAATAATAAGAGGGGTTGCTTCCTTTCACAGCTTTCAAATAGTAAAACCTGGACCTGCCCAATAAGTTGATTCTACCCTGAGAAGAGAATTCTTGTTGAATATTCCGGCAGAAAGCCAAATTTCCACCACACACTGAAATCTGAAATAAGTATCCAAATGATTGTAGCTCTAGGAGCAATATTCATAAATAGAGGGTCTTAGACTGCCAATCCCCCATTAACCGTTGGGAGACAAATTACATTCCAGTTTACTAAATGGAATTTTCTTTCACTATTCCTCCCTCCATGCCATAGAAACTTGTGAATTAACAAGCTCAACTGATTGAGCACAACTTTTGGGTCAAGAAGGTCAGATTATAGGTAGATAGGAAGTGACGATAGAACATATTTAACTATCACAACACATTCTAATGAAGAGAGCCATTGAGCACCCCAGGCTTGAAATTTCTTCGAAAATTTATTTAAGCTATTGATTCAACTCTCCATATTAGAGGCACCGATCAAAAGGGGAATTCCTAGATATTTAAATAATTTCCATTCCATTCTAAAGGGAATCCCAGAACCATCACAATTTCATTAATATTTTGAAGTGGACAGTTCCATCCTATGATTAGGCTCTTTGTTTTATCCATGAAGCCCCCCAATAGGTCTAGATATTGATCCAACACTGGTTTGAATCGCTGAGCAATAATTTTTGGAGGCTACCCCTAACAACAATGTATCGTCAGCAAACTGGGAATGATACACATATTTATTGCTATTTTCTATACTTAGTCCTCATATTCTCCCTTCCCTTCCCTTCTTCCCATCTCTAGGTTCCTTATTAAGTTTTCTGCCACTAATATATTAAGGTTTCTACTACTAGGAGCTTGTATTGGAAGCCTGCCTCAAACCCCTAGAGGTGGAGAAAAGATTACAGGGGAGTCCATTTACTAAAGGAGCTATCCACGGGCTTCCAATACAATCTCTAGTCCAATTTATGAACTCATTACAGAAACCCAACTTTTCCATCACCGAGGAGTGATGGGTTCTATTGAAGGTGTTTTCCATGTCAAGTTTGATAATCATACCCAGCTAACCCCGTTTCTTTCTTGAATGAATTACCTCCTGAACAAGAATGATGTTGTCTATGATTTATCAATGCTTCATGAAACCAACTTGGTTTTTTGATATGATTGTAGGGAAAATCTTTTTGAGCATAATAGCTAAATTTTTTGTTAGAAACTTCTAGGCCAAATTACACATTGAGATTGTCCAGAATCGAGAGAATGAGGACAACTATGTCTCCTTCAGAATTAGAGCTAAAAAGGATGAGTTGGTATTGCCCCCAAACCTTCATTTAAATATGGAGGAGTTAAGAATTCACATTAAAAATTATAAAGAAGTCATCCAGTCGCAGATCTTTAACCATGTTTAGGGACTATATGGTTTCAATTGCGTCATCTTCCTTAATCGGCTTAACAAGATGAGAATTTTCCTGATACAAAACAATGGAGGTGAGACATGAGATGAAGTATTTCTACATTTCCGAGCCATTTACTTTGTCCCTAGAATGTGGATTCTTGAAGAAGCAAAAGTCCTCTCTTAATTTCCTAGAAAAAACATATTTTAAGGTGACCTCGAGAAGAAATTTCCTTTACTCGATTCCTAGTTTCTCTTTATTTAGTATGCTTGTGAAAAAAGGATGTATTTATATCACATGAGGCTTCGAGACATCAGATGCCAGTATTCTTCCTCCTTTCCTGTTGATTTTAAATATTTGGTTACTAGGTTTTTTTCTTCTTCTAAGTTCTTGTGAGTGATTGGTCTGGACTCCATCAAGCCTTGATGATCTTCGATCTTTTGAATTAGTTCTTTTATCTCTTGCTGCAGGGGCATGTAATTGATTTTGTCCCGGGTTCTAAGAGCATAATTCACCTCCTTCATATTTTATTCCCAAACAAAGCTAAGAGACCTGCGAACTGGCATAGCCCAAGCATGAGTTATCAGGTCAGCCTCCCTTTCCTTCTGGAGCCCCCCTGGATTAAACCAGAAAGGAATCAGATCTAAATCTTATGGAGAGTCCAAATCCAACCTGATGGGTTTGTGATCAGAATCCCCTTGAGCCAGAATACTAGAAAGACATTATATGCCATTTACCAACCAATTACTATGGATGAGAAAGCGGTCTAACTTTGCTGCAATGTGGGAAATGTCACATCTCCAATTTTTCCAAGTATACTTACCCTTTTTTGAAAACCATTGAGAAGCTCCAACTCACTAATGATATCTTCCATTCTTTCACAGTGAGGATCCCTTACAATGCTTCCACCATGTTTTTCTAAGAAAGATACAAGAGAGGCTAAATCAAAGCAAACTATCAAACTTGGAAACCAACCTCAGATCACAAAATTTCTTCGAAACGTGAGCAACAAAGAAAATGCGAGATGTAACGCTGGAGGAGGTAAGTATGCTCTCTGAAAGTCTAAATGAAAATTACATCGTTGAATATTAGGGGACTTGGAGACCTCATCAAACCAAAGGTAGTAAAAGAAGTAAAATAATTAGTGAATTTGAGGAAACTGCAGGTCTTATTTCTCTAAGAGAAGAGACCATGGCCTTGTCACAAACAATTCGGAAAAATTGTTTGGGACCTTGGGTGTAGCGCAAAGATCTCAGCGAGATTTTGGTGACATTTGCAGCCTTTGGTAAAAATACCGATTAATGCTAATATATAATGTCAAATTATGTTTCTGGGTGGCTTTCAAAGTAGAAGATAAGTAGTCAAAAGAATCATTGTCCCTTATAAATGTCTCTATGTTCCAGTATTGTAGAGTGAAAAATAAGATTTTTGGTACTCTTTAACACTTATAAAGGAGGGTCACTAGCACATAGATAATGTGATAGGAAGTGATTTTAACACAATGATTTTCAATTTTGAAAAACATGGTGGAAGCATTGTAAGGGATCTTCACTGTGAAAGAATGGAAGATGTCATCAGTGATTGGGAGATTCTTAATGGTTTTCAAAAAATGGTAAGTATACTTGGAAAAATTGGAGAAGTGACATTTCCCACATTGCAGAAAAGTTAGACCGCTTTCTCATCCATAGTAATTGGTTGGTAAAGCAGTAGATTAGTATGTTAGACATATTTTCATTTAGTATCATTATGATTATGTTTCATGATGACTCAAGATGGAAAATTAGTTTTGTTTCTATGAATTATCGTTTTCCATTATCTAATAGATACAGCGCATTGCAATGTGCATTTAATATTTTGGATGTTATTCCAAAAAAGAAATGAACATTGCCTAGTTGTTTAAATGACTAATCACAATTCTTCAATTCCATTTTTTTTACTAGTTTTTATCTTCAATGATTGTTTATATATCATGATGCTTCTCGAATTTATGCCTTACGACATTTCCTTTGCAACATTTGGTGCAATTTCTAGTTTTATCATGTCTCACCCACCTTCTCTAACAGATCTCTTTCTAGAATCATCCATTCGTTATAAATAAGTCCCCTCATTTATGAATGTTTTTTTAAGTTTTAAATCATTGTTTTCTCAAATATACGTGCATTAGCTGAATATATTTAACACGTTCATAACTCTTTTCCTTCCATGTTTTAAAACTTTTTAAAACATTTTTAACAGTATATTTTCTCTTTTATTATCAAAATACTTTCTTATTATTAAATTTATTTTTTCTTTTTATTAATTATTATCTAAATTAGAATTATTCAAAGTGGATGATATCCCCTTTCTTTAGATTTTTTTGTCATAGTTAATTATTCAAAGCTGATGATATCTCCTATTTTAAGATTATTTTTAAAAAATTTAAATGGTCGAGGTTTTTTCTTTTAATATTTATATAGATCCCCGTCTGCTAACTATAAAATATATTTTAATTTTAAATTTTATCGAGGCATTCAATATAACTTGTATTAACATTTTATTGATATGGAATATGTTAAAATGTTAATATTTTTCTTGATCACGACTTTGTGTCTAAGGATGTGTAATTAATCTTTGGGACTTCTGCATCATCCAAAGGTGTCTTTAACTATGAAAATAAGATATGATGGTGAAGGAGGAGATATTATTTGAGGAGAATTAAAGGATTTGCAAATCTATAATTTCATTGACGATGCTAAGAAGAATAGTAAAACAGAAGAAGAAGCAAAAGAGCATGATGCATTAGTGGATACCAAAAAAACCCTTGAATCTAGCGATGAAGTAGTCCATATATAGCTTTGTGAGTTTGGATTTCCTTCTTTGGATTGTGAGCCTCAATATTTTTACTATAATCATTGCAAGGAAGTATTCTACAAATCATGAGTCTTGGGGGTACACTTGAATTCTCACAATTGAGAATGCACCTTGGCAAAGAGAGGGTAAATAATAGTGGATTTTTCACATTGGGTTGATGAGTATGGCTTATTATAATATATCTCATCTATGTCCATCATCACTGTCTAATTGATTATCAAGCTCATTATATTTTCCTATCATACCCCACTATTGGAAGTATAAGAAAATGTTATCGTGTGCACTCCCATGATTCCATACGAGGGAGTATTCTTATGAATAGGTTAATTTGAATAAATAGAAAATTAATGATAAAAAATATATTTTCGTTCAAAATAAAAAGAATATATAACTACATCCTTATCTTCATTATGAACAATAAGAATGAGTATTTGGTGGAATTTTAGCTTGAATTTATAACAATAAAACTCTAATATTGATGCACTAGAACATGACAAAATATAACTACATCCTTATCTTCAATATTAACAATAAGAATGAGGATTTGGTGGAATTTTAGCTTCAATTTGTAATAAGAAAACTCTAATAATGGTGCATTATAACATGAAATTTGAAATTACAGTGAAGATAAATGTAAATGATGAGCATGTCATCACATAACTGATACTAGAGATGAATGGAGGAGTATGTATGAAGAAACTTTTACGACCACTTCTCTTCGATAGTAATGAATGAGCTCGAATATCCACAATGTGCTCTTGTTTTCTATAAAAAAAAGATTTTCTTTCTATAGTAGGTTTATCAAGGCCCCACCTCTTGAAAGAATTAAAACGATACATAGTACAACACTTCGACGACTTTAGAGATGTCAAAGCACCTTGTAAGAAAGGTTTAATGATCTATACCCATATGAAATTTATTGTTACATATAATTCATTATGCTTTAATATGTTATAAAATGAATTCTCTACTTTGAACAAGAATTTTATTTTCTCATTTAGGATGGTCAACCTCTATTCCATTAAAAGCTCACTTTTATAAACATTTTCCTCCATCAATTGATTGGATTTGAATGGTGACCATAGACATGATAAAATATTGATAGTAGCCTGAAGGTTTGGATTTGATGATTCATGTAATAACCCAAGGTTACATTTCCCACTTAATTGAGCATTGTAAATTTAGTTAAATGAATGGGCTAGATTGGAAACATGGAATCCAGAGCTGAGGTGGAGGGGGGAGATTGCTTAGGGTGTGTCTTGATTGGTGGTAGCCATGGAGGCTGATAGGTGGCAAGAAAAGGGTAGAGACCAAGTGCCACATTAGTGATTGGACTACAAGTATATTAGTAGGCAAAGTAAGGATGATAAGGAAAAGAAAAAAAACAACAAAAAAATGAAGGGGCTGGCAAACAGGTGGAGTAAGGTTTATTGGCTCATAAGAATTAGGCCAGCATGGAAATAAGGAAGGAGATCCATGGAGTTTTGGTAGGAATCAGATACCTTAGCCCTTCAATTTAGGAGTTCGAGTTACTTACATAATATGTTTTAACGGAAAGAACCTCAACAACATGGTCAAAAGGGAACACTAGATAGTGATTTCGTCTCCGAGTGATTTGGATGAGCTTAATAATTGATTGTATTAGATATGAATTAAAGAGACTTGTCAAATGATTTTCAAACTGCATTGGAGGGTTCTAAAACTCCTAACATTAGAGGTGAGTTGGAACAGTTTTTAGTTCGGAGACTTAGTTGTGGAGAAGATTTTCTTTTGGAGTTGTATCCCACAAGCAATCCCCTCACTCACGCTTTGGAATCTAGCTTAGGGGTGACAATTGTAAGGGAATCTAGCTTCAACTCATCGATGGTTGGGTGGAAAACTAAGTCACCATTTCATTTTGTAATTGCAACATTAAAGATAAGTATTACTCTTATCTCATATGCCATTTGTTTCTATGTGCATGTCAATAATACGAGTAATTATCTTGTGGTATTGAGTAATAAATTTACCCCTGTCCGTTGAAGCCATAACATCTCCATGCTCATCTACACTCTCGCTCTTGAGTCTATAAGGGGATGTCTAATTTGTATAACAAACTTTTCCAATAGTTTTCCCATCTGGATTACAAAATCTTCCACATAACCTTATGAAATTATTGGCTCCAATTTATGTATGACAATTAGGTTAGATGTTAATAACTATGTTATTCTTCCACATCTTCGAGCAAGCATTGGTTATGATCATCAATGGAGCATCCAGAGAAAATATAACGATGATTTCTATGGTTCTTGGCACAAAATGTTTCATTGAGTTTCGTCGATAGTCTCTTTGTTTAGGTTTATACTTAGAATGATGATATTAAGTGGTACTATTATTAAAAACAAAATTCCTAGTGTTGTGGTATACTATGAATTACTGATAGTGAGGGTATGGTACTGCAATTTGAATTTGACATTTACCCAGTAAAACATACTAGTGTGTTATGTGTGGGGTTTAGACCATAAAAAATATATTACATTTCTTTCAATGATTCAATATTTCTTCAAATTTTCCCTTTCAATTTTATGCATTGGGTATGGGAACACTATTGAACTAGTGTATGAAAAATAAGAAGACAAGGAGCTCAAATTGTAGGTCATGGTGGGTCACAAGGAAGGATTATAAAAAGATAATAAAAATGACTGCATGGATACAAAAATGGGAAAATTGTGCTATACTAGGGTATCCATGAACAGTTAGGCTCTACCATCAAACTACAACATGCATAAGAGAGGGGGCTAATGTCGCAACTTGATGGGGTTGGACATAAGGCACAATGATGGCGAACCAAGACTAAGCTTGGAATAGGTTTCATATTTTATGCAATATTGCAATAGAGAAAAACTATACTTGAGAGTGGTTTCATTTTTACACAAGCTTGAAATAGAGAAAAATTATGCTTGAGAGTGGTTTCATTTTTACTCGAGCTTGAAACAAAGAAAAAATTTGCTTGTGATAGGTACATTGCCCCCATCATTAGGGTAGAGGAATGCCCACCTAGCTTCGTTTCATCCACCAAATCTAGTTATGGACCCAAATATACTATTGGTTACTAATAGGTGGATGAAATGAAGGTTCATTTACGAGATCGGGTGAAAGACTTGACTCAACATTTACGATATCTAGTCAAAGACTTGAATCAATTAGAGGGGCATCTGTTTCATTTTTAATGAGCTTCACATAGGAAAAGAACCATGCTCAAAACACATTGTTTCATTTTTTAACTAGTTTGACATAATTAAAGGACCATGCTCAAAGTTTTGTTTCATTTACGAGATTAGGTGAAAGAATCGACTCAACATTTATGATATCTAGTCAAAGACTCGAATCAATTACAAGGGGATCTATTCCACTTTTTAACAAGCTTAACACATGAAAAGAACCATGCTCAAAACACCTTGTTTCATTTTTTAACGAGTTTGACACAAGAAAAGAACCATGCTCAAAGGTTTATTTCATTTTTTAATGAGCTTGAAACATAGAACAAATTATGCTCGTGGTGACCTATTTCATTTTTTAACAAGTTTGAAATAGTAACAGAACTATGCTTATTGAACCTTGTCTCTTTTTTTCATGAGCTTGACACAAGAAACGAAACTTTGGTCATGCAACCTTGTTTCATATTTTAGTGAGCTTGACACAGGAAAAGGAACTCTTCTCATAGAACCTTGTTTCATTTTTTAATGAGCTTTCCACAAGAAAAGGAACTCTGCTCTTAGAACTATTTTCCTTGATCATGAGTTCCAAGAGGCCAAGGCTCTGGAAGGAATACATATCAAGGGCTTGATCATGGCTTCTAAGAGGTTTTCATGACATGGAAGGATAATAATCTACAAGGAATGAAGGGACTCGATAGGGGTAGGAGGATTAGGCTCCAATTCCCTAAGTATATAATTTACCATATTACTTAGTAGATCAAGATTAAAATAAATTGAGCAAGAAGTGAGAGGCTCTCCTTTGTAGGTAGGTGTAGATGGAACAAGTTGCCACATAATTAACCTATGGTGGGGGGATACCACTTGCATATTAGGAAATTTTAGGGAAGTTATATGGTTGGCAGTCAAATCAGGAGTAATGAATGAAAGTTTATCAACAATAACAACTTTTCCATCATGTGGAAAAGACATCACTCAAAAGAGTGTGCACACATCAGTGCTCATGGTGTAACATAGGCCTGCCCAAGGAGAAAATTGAAATCCAAGGGGCCTTGGACTACCAAAACATCAATATAGATAGTTTTTCCTACTATGGTGGGGAAGGATCCCTAAAGGTTCATTGGTTCTTTTATTGAAAGCCAACAAATTCTTAGCAAAAAACACAAGCTGAGGGGAACCTAAACCTTGCCAAGCAGTTGAGGATAGAATGCCGACAAAAGCACCCTCATCTATATCAGTGTAATAAATGTTTCTATCCCAAGCCCTCACCATGATTTGGAAGGGAATGTAAGAAGGGAGACAAGACTCTGTTAATTGATTCTAATTAAAGACAATTAATTCATTACTTTTAGGGGGTTCTATAAGAACAAAATAAGTTCCCTCATGTTTTGTGGGATCTACAGAAACAAAAAGAACATGAGTGGTATAAACATCACTCTCTAAGGGGAGAGTACAATCAACGAAAGATGAAATTGATTCGACCACGTTCTCAACTAAAGGTTGGTTTGAAATAGACTCATGGGATTCACGTAAAAGGAGAGTTGGATTGACTGAAGATGGAATCAGGTCAATCTCTTTATCAAATAATGGAGGATTGGGGGACATCTTATAGTAACCAGCTAAAATTTGTTGTTGAGAAGTAGTAAGGCTTTCGAACACTTTGGGTGCTTCATCCATATAAGGAAAAAGATCAATTTGATGATTCCCTTCACATAACCTACAAGGAAACCTAAATTTACCTTTTTTCCTAGGAACCTTATTATCACTAATTGATGGTTTGTCACCAGCATGATCTCCAGCAGTTGACAAAAAGGGTTGTTGTGAACTAGTGGACCACACATTTAATACTCGGGGAATACCAGTGAAATCTCTAAGAAAGTGGTTATCCTTACAAATCTTGGAAGGGAATTTAATTTTATGAGGCTTGTTGGAGGGTTTCTTAACATTAGTTACATTTGTAGAATTTTTTTTTTGGTTTCCCCCTCATTTATTTGAATTCTTCTTCCTCCTCATTTTCTTCTTCTTCTTAGCTTCCCGGTTACTAGCATAAGGACTTTCACTAGGCAAGGAATAAGAAAGGGATGAAAGGAGATTGGGTGAAGAAGGAAAAGGGTCAACGTGAGGTTGGTGTTGTTCATGTGGAGGACTTGGTTGTGGAGTAGTTTGGAAATTTGGACCCATGGGGGTTGAGAATAACCATATCAATAAACCTATGGTAAATATGGAAAGGGACAACATAGCTATATAAGAAGCACCAATTTTTCCAAAAGATGAAAAAGGACTAGGATTCCAGTCAAAAGGGTTTCCTTGATTGCTAGACTCTTGATCTATTTCCACCAGACTCAACCTAAGATCTACTAATTAGTAAAAAGTGAGTTAATTAAGTGATTTTCAAAAGCGAAAATAGAAATGAAAATAAAGAGGGGTAACTAGGCATATAAGGATTACCAAGTCACTATGAAATGCAATATAGATTTAGTACATGCAATAAATATCCCCTATTGTTATTTTCAGTGTATCATAGATGAAAAGGCGATTGACTCAGTTACCTATGGCAGGTTTTCAAACTAGTGGGGGCTTCCAATATATACCTAGAGGTACATGGAAGTGTAGTCTATAGTAGTGTTGTCTAATTCGTAATCATATGATGGGGCATTGTGATATACTTGTTTTATATGGAACATCATCCTATATACCAAACGATACATGTTAGGTCCCTATACTACTAGTGTAACCCCTTATTTTTATTATTACAAACCCCTTATTATATTTTTGTGCCCATGTAGTCCCCATATTGTTATTATTGTGCCCCATAGATGCCCACTATTGTTATTATTGTTCCCTTACATTATTCTTGTTATGTTGACTCTGATTATATTATGATCCCTTAGACTCCTATATATAGAAAGGAGGCCTTGTCATTTGTATCATCCAAGAATTGTTCATTTGTGTAATGTAAAGGAGGTTTCCCCCTCAAAGAGGCTTATTTCTAAGGCATTTATCTATATTTTCTATCTTTTTGTGAGCTGGTTTCATAACATTTGGTATCAGAGCTTTGGATTCTAGGGTTTCACTGCTCCAAACAGGTCATCATGGAATTTTGAGTATAACTATTTTTCTGCGATGTTTCAGAAGCTGAAACAAAAACCCATTTGAGAAGAAATCTCACTGAACCTCAGTTCTGAATTTCAGATCTTGTATTGATATATTTTAGGATATATCATCTGAGGAAGTTAGATTTTTTGCAAGCTCCAGAATTTAATCTAAAACAGGTCATCGTGGAATTTTCGCTATAACTATTTTGCTAAAAGTTTCAGAACCTAAATAAAAATCGTCCTAAACCTCAAGTCTGAATTTCAGAACTTGTATCTCTATATATTCAGATATATTATCTAAGCAATTTAGGGTTTTTGCATACTCTTGAATTACATCCTAAACAGGTCACCTTGGCAAAATCGTCATAACTTTCTCTCTGAGCACCAGATTGAAATTTCGTAAGAAGTTACAGAAAGAGAATGGACTATGTTTATCTACAGAAAGAGAATGGACTATGTTTATCTTAGGTATAATTTTCAGAACCTAAGGTTGAAACAGTGACATGTGGCACATCATACAATTTAACTCTACTGAACTAGTCTATAATTAGGTCATCACGGGAGATTGGGAATGAATATTTCTTAAGGAATCCAATATCGATTAGAATTGTGGAGTTATACAGAGGACTCATAGGGCTATTACAGAATGAAATTTCATAACTTTAAGATCTAAAAGTATAGAGTTATAGTCGTTTCAATATTGAGCTCCTAAAATCAAGGAAAAGCGAGATGAGGCTGTTTTACGGCAAGGATTTGGTATATTGGATACTACATATGGAGAAATATTTTGATCTACATGGTGCACCACTGTTACAAAAGGTACGTATTGCATCTAATTATTTAGAACCAAATCAATTTTTATGGTATAAAGGGGATACAAAGAGAAACACCTTCTTTAGCCAATTGATAAATCTTAAACAAAAGGGTTCAATGGTAGAGCACATTAAGAACTTCCAAAAATTGAATATAAGGGTAAATGATATTCCAGAGAAGAAAATGGTTGATTTCTTCATAGGGAATTTAAAGGATAACATTCAACATGAGGTTCGTCTTTGAGAACCTAATTCATTGGAGAAGGTATTCAGGTTGGCAAGAAAAATTGAAAGTGAAATTATGGAAACAAGGAATCCAACCATATCTTGTAAAGCATTTGAAAAAATTACCACTCCTCGAACTCTCAAGATAGAAGGACATATCAAGAAGAAAAAGGTTCAATAAGAGAAAGATCACATCGAGAAAGAAGACGTGAATCCAACCATATCTTGTAATTCATTGGCCGGAATTACCACTCCTCAAACTATCAATATAGAAGGACATATCAAGAAGAAAAATGTTCAAGAAGTGAAAGATCACATTGAGCATCAAGAAATGAATCCGACCATATCTTGTAATGCATTGGAAGAATTTACCACTCCTCAAGCTATCAAGATAGAAGATCATATCAAGAAGAAAAAGGTAATAGTGTTGGTTGATTCGGGTAGTACCCATAATTTTATTCATTATAAGATAGCCAAGGAATTGAATTGCTTCCTATATCCACCACCAGAGTGTCAAGTGATGGTTGCAAGTGGAGGAACCATAAATTGCTCTGAAACGGGCCATAATATCAAGCTATCCATGGGAGAATATGTATTGAATATTCCAATGCTTTCAATTCCAATGGGTGGTGTTGATGTTTTACTAGGAGTCCAATGGCTACAATCTTTGGGTACATGGATTTTAATTTTCAAGAACTTTTCTTGAAATTTTTTGGGGAAGGAAAGGAAGTTTAATTGATGGGTATCGAAGGGAAACCGGGAAAGATAATCAACTCTAATAGCATGACAAAGATTCTAAATAAAGAACAATGGGGAGTAACTGCACAATTATGTTCACTAGAGGATTCCACATCAAAATCAAGTATTTCTCCAGATCTCCAAAACGTTTTGGACAATCATTAGAAGGTATTTGAGACTCCCAAAGGCCTCCCACCTATTCGTGATCATGATTATGCTATTCATTTGATTCCAGGAAGTGTTCCTCCGAACATGAGGCCTTACAGATATCCATATTCCCAAAGGAGTGGAAACTCATTAAAAAGTTGCAGAAGATCCCAGTGCAAATAGTATTGCAAGAACTTGACAAGGAAGGAAAAATCATATTGGAACCTGAAGCAGTCACAGAACCAAGAAATCGACAGCTAAAAAGTAGATCAATTTCAGAGTATCTCATCAAGTGGAAGAACTTACCTACTAAAGATTCCACATGGAGGACAAGAATTTATACAGAAGCATCAAGAACTAATCAAGCATTGAGGACAACACTTTTTGAAGGAGAGGGGCATGTTAGGTCCCTATACTACTAGTGTAACCTCTTATTATTATTAGCAAAACCCCCTTATTATATTGTTTTTCCCTTGTAGTCCCCGTATTGTTATTATTGTGCCCCATAGAAGCCCACTATTGTTATTATTGTGCCCTTATATTATTCTTGTTATGTTGGCTCTAATTATATTATGACCCCTTAGACTCCTATATAGAAAGGAGGTATTGTCATTTGTATCATCCAAGAATTGTTCATTTGTGTAATGTGAAGGAAGTTTCCCCCTCGAAGAGGTTTATTTCTAAGGCGTTTATCTATCTTTTATATCTTTTTGTGAGCTGGTTTCATAACAGTACATGGAAGAATGTTTTGATATACTTCGACGTACATGGAAAATAAACCATCCCTAGGATGTAACACTGACAAGTAATGAAAACTCCTATGTTTAGAGATCCCATAACATGTCTTCTATCCTAGACCACTGAATGTGTCTTTAATGTTTCAAATGCTCCTTATGTTCATTGATAAATTTTAATGTTAATCTTGATTAAGGTTCCAATTTGAAGGATCAAAATGAATTCACTTGAACTCCTAAAATGCAACTGGCGTGAGAAAGAACTCTTTTCTTTCGATGAATTTTTAACTAAACGAAGGAAGGAGTTTCAAACAATGATGCAAGAAATAAAAACTTCCAAAAAATATATTCAAGCTTATTATTCAAATTTCACAAATTCAAAGCCCTAATCAACAAGAATTTTGTATTTTTTGAATTTTCAAATGTAAAGAAAACTCAGACTATTACTAGATCACTGAAAAAGAACAATTCGAACAACTAACTATAGAAGCACAAAATCTATTTGAAGGAATCAATAATCAAGCCAAATTATAAAAATCTAATTGACAAGAAAAAAACTATTTCCTACCAAAGAGAAATCCAAACTCAAATTTCACATACATTTTGGCTTTACAGAAGGTAACATAGACTAGAGACTTAGAAAATCATGACCAACAAGATAGATTCCAAAGCAAGGTAGGGAACCCCTAATTTTTGTATTTTTCAAGCGTCATCATTGGTAACTTATAGATGCTAGTGCGATAGTTCACTATTTCATCATTGTTTACATGTAGGAAAAGTGATATGGTTCACACTTTTACAGAAGGAAAAGTGATATGAAACACACTTTCATAGAAAGATAAGTGTGATGGGTTTGATATGTACGAAAAGCGAGGTAAAAACCATAATAATTCTTGAACTTAAGCTTTCCTAAGTACAATGATAGTTTGAACAAGACAAATTGAGTCCAATACAGAGATCCTAAAGGTTGGGCAAAGAAAAACACTAAAGAACATCTAGTTCTCTAGTGGAGTCACCAAGTTATTTAATGGATAAATTCCTTCTACGAACAAAAGCAATCTTTGTAGACCTAATGACTTAGCCTAGAAACAACCAAGACAACATTTGAATGCTTTTCCTTATAGGTGGTTGAAATATGAGAAGAAAACGTACTTGGAGTCCAATGCAAGCTTCCTCCTTCTCCAAGCATATTACCTCTAGCTCCAACTCCAATTTCTATAAGTGGAACCTGAAAATTACCCAAAACAAGAAAGAGAACCAAAACATACAAATAACATATACAAACAAATTTGAATAAGAATTCAAGGATTCATGTTATAAATATGCATAAATACGACACAAGTATAGGAGAAACTATGCACTCTTGTATTAATAAAGGCAGGAAAATATTACAACCCTTGTAGGCCTTGACCATGTGAATCTCTCCCAGTTATCTTGCCCTTACTTTTCCACAATAGAAAGCCTTAAATAACACCTTAATTGCATGGATGGATTATGGACCTCTAAACACAAATGAGAAACATAAGGCCATAATTCACAGTCTCCAAAATCCAACCCAAACTCTATGGGAGGAAGTGAATTTATAGGGTAAATGAGGTGGTTTTGGATTTACCATTATAGGGCTTAGTTCCAAATTAGAGGGAGGTAAGTTCTTAGGGATAAGAGATAAGAACTTAATGGTGGGAGTTTGATATTTGATCCAATAGTAAATGGTTGAAACAACTTATAAAGCTTTTAGAAAGAGAAACTCCCTTTTTTTTTTTTACTCATTTCTTGCTATCATCATACTTTTTGGGAAATTAGCATGCATTTGCCAACACAGTTTCCATGTGTGCAACCTGCGTCAATGTTGTTTGTCGTAAAGGTAAGTGCAATGAACCACAAAAATAATATTTTTAGAGAATGTAATCCATGGTTCTTATAGCTTCTGGAAAGTGAATGCTTTTGGCTTTGTAGGGGACGATGCGAAGTGTAAATGGATGATGATAGATCTAAGATCAGGACCATTTGATTAGATGCAAAAAAATGACCTATAATAAAGAGGATGTTTCAACCACACCCATTGCTCATGGAAAAGGGGCAAGCCACATGGGATCTATGAAGAAAAATCAATATGGGTTGAGTTATAACACAAATTGAGGCTTTAATGGGACTTAAATTTGTTATAACCATGCCACTAGGAGGAAAATGGATTTGATTATGTTCTTGTGCATTTTGTTACATATAGAGTTGAGAAAATGAGAGTGGATGGAGAGAGAGCATAAAAGAGACGGTTTGTGTTCTATAGCAGCCAAGAGCGACATGTGTCACTCCTTTACATTCGCAACATTTCCATTCAAAGAAGAGACAACATAGTAACCTCAACTTGTTGTTGGGATTTTTGTTGAAAGGGTTTCCCACATCATATCCTAGTGTTATTGTGTTTTGTAAGTTGTATTTAAATATTCTCTATTTTTTGTGTTGTAGTTATTGCATATATAATCCAAAAACAAAGCATAATAAATCCAATAGTACAAGGACAAATTAACCCTCATTGTATATATTTTTGGTTTTCACTATCTTTTTATCAAATTTGTTTTGAAGAACTGTTAAATGGAATAGTCATGGTAGTTTATGTATCATATACCTCCAATTCAATATTGGGACCATTATGCTCCAGTTCTACTCCAAACTCTAGTTACCTGGTAGACTAAGATTCCCTCTTACCTAAATTAGAGTTTTCTCCCAACAAATTTGCATTGACACTGGTCATATATTCATTAGGACCATCGTATTTTTCAAGTTTACTCCTTAGAGTGTTTAAACCAAGGACCATTCTATATTTTGATGCTCTCCTTATTATAAGAATAGAATATAGTTCTTTTGTGACTTTATATATTCATTTGATTTTATCTAGACACCTGTCGCTTACAAGGGTTAGACCACATTCATTGACTAACCATCAGAGCACATTCTCCTCAAACTAGTAGGAATATTCCACATGGCCAATTTCTAAGCTTAATTGATAGACATGCAAGGTGTCAAATATCTAATGGCTACAATAGCCTCATGCCCACCACACATTTCTTTGTGGCCTTGAACGCAAGAAATGATTCAACTAGAGAAACATGTTTTTGACCATATAAAGCATTGGTCAACGATTAATGACTATTTTTAGTCTTAATTCATTAATAGTTTGTACTATAATACATTAGTGTTTGAAATACTAAGAGGGACGTGAATCAATATTTCTTTCAATTGGAGGTGTTATCAGAGACCAGAATGGAGAAATTGTGCATATTTACTGCAGAGAGTTGGGGAAAGGCACGAACAATGAGATGGAGTTTGCGGTGTTAGAAAAAGGATTGAAAATTCTAAGGAATCTACCGACAGGCAATGCAGTGGTAGAAGGCGACTCATCCCTGGTTATCTCGGTCGCAAAGAGAATTCAGGGAGGCACTCAGGCATGCAAAGCCATGAGACACTGGAGGCTCGCCAAGGTGACGGAGAACATTGCAAAATTAATCGGCGAAATGAAAGGTTTAGTCTTTCAATCGGTCAGGCGTAAGGCAAATGGGCTAGCTGATTACTTGGCAAACTACAGTATTGACAACCAAGACAGGGGATGGGACACATGTTGGAAGCAAGTGGACTGTCCTCACCTTAAGGAGAGATGCCTACAGCTGGCAAGAGAGGACGTGGGCAATTTAAACCGAGCTTAACCGGAAAGCGACAGACTATATCGGTCCCTCATGATGAAATACTCGGGAGACGATATGAGTGGCGAAGGTTGGCACAAATCGAAAGGACAAGCTAGGAGTATGCATTTATGGCAACAAAGGGTGCACAGAAATCACATCTTCAAGTGGATATTTCGAAGGGACTACTGCAGCTGCCCCCTCAGCAGGATCGACATTTGGCACGAGTATATTCATCAAGGCATGAGCAACATTTATTTGTATAGCAGGCAACATCACACAGCTTTTACAACCGCCCATAGGAACTATGGTAGCAGTACTCCCACGATGTTTCAGGAGGCGAGGCATAGCGTCGGAAACCTCATGGCGAAGAGTTATTTAACTAACTGCTGGAGCAACGTTTCATTCACTCCTTCTAAAGGCATTACTGTGGGTTACAATTGTTCTCGAGTCCGAGCTGCGATTCAAGCGATGGGTAACAGGAACGATATGGATACTGGGAATTGTCGGAGCATCAGCGCAAACCAGGAGCTCCGGGCTGCAAGGAGCGCATATGAAACTCGAACAACTACAAGAAACAAACGAAGAATTGCGGAGATGGAGGCTGCGGTAAAGGAGGAGGAACAACCGCACAATGAGGAGGAAATCGTAAGGGAGGTAGATTTGTTGATCGACCCAGGCGTGCCACTCAATTCGTGCGCACACAAGTAGAAAGCTGGCGGATCAAGACCCTTTTGGCGAAAGCTCTGGATTCCATGGAAGCTGGGAACCAGAATTCTCAAGGGGAAAACCATATATCTGAAGCCCAAATAAATAGTCTGCTGGAGATTTGTGGAGCGTTGGACAATAAAATTTCAGCTGTGCATGATGTGGCGGAAATGGTCAATAAGAAATTAACTCTGCTTATTCAAATTCTCCGGAAGACCATATGTCCGGATCCACCGAGCTCTGATAGCAAGCAGCAAGCACCGCTGAAGGAAATTCACAACTACCGATCCCTGCTGGAAAGAGTGGACAGGCATGTCCTGGAACAAGGTTTGGACATTGCAAGCAGATACAGAATGCCCCTGAAGTGAATCGGGTTTGTTGGTGCCATCTCTTCGGCTGTGTTTGTTGTCATGTTTGTGCCATCTTTCTGGCTTTGTCTGTTGTCTGTTTCTGTAGGCCTTTATGGCTTTTGTCTGGTGTCTGTCTGATGTCTTGAACTGTAATTTTGTCTCATCCTGATAGTGTACCAGTTACAGTGATGCAGTTCAAGAATTACCTATGTTATAGATATGCGTAGGAGATAAAGGGATAAGGCCACCCTGCGCGGTGTGCGGTTAGCTTTTTGAAATATCGTAGTTTCTGGTTGTCTTAGGGCTGGAGTCTTGTGTCTTTTGTTCTGTCTTCTTCAGGTCTCGATCTGCCTCTGCAGATTTTTTGTACAATATTTTTGTTTCATAATATATCTATCTGACTTACACAAAAAAAAATATTTCTTTCAATTGTTTATTTTCTAGTTAATATTTTTCTTAAATTACAAGCACAAGTTATGCCAAAACACTAGAAATAAAATAAAAAAATAACTTATACAATGATTGTTCAAATAAAAATGTTGAGGACACCAATCATCTTTTAAAAATTCATGCTCCAACTTGTAAAATAGTAACTTCAAATTCTTCAAGGCACCAATATTCAATGAGGGCACTAATCCTCTTAAGCAAATATAGGCACCAAACTTGTCTATATGGGGAAGTGAATCCTCGTAGGCTCCAACCTTTACAAAATACTTCAAATATACTTCAAAACATTGATTAAAAACCAAGATAGTTCAAAAGTGTTGCTTCAAGATGTCTCCAAGGACTACTCAAAAGTGGCTTCAAGATTTCTCCAAGGTGGCTTCAAGAGGTTGCTTCAAAATGTATGCAAGGGTTTCTCCGAATACTGCTCAAGGTAACTTCAAGAATGGACAAGAATCTTAAAGGACAAATTTCAAACATAGATATAAACATGGGCTTCAATATTGTTCAAAATATCTCCAATATAGCTCCAAGAAGAGTTTAAATAGACTAAGGTACAAGGCTAATAATTTAATATGTGAATAGGCCTAGTTGTAGAGGTGAGTTTGAGGTAAGCTAGGTTGAGTTATAGGGGTCGAGGTCTATCTCAAAGGGAGCAAGAGTTCTATGCTCAAAAGACTTATTTTTGTCCCACAAAAGGCGGATCAAATTTTGTGCTATAAGTGGTTCAAATTCTGTCCAAAAAGATAGCTCAAAAATTATTCAAAATGTGATTAAAAAAACCCTCCAAGACCCCCTAATAATAAACATAATTTTAAACAATAAAATCCTTCCTTTAATCTTCTTCTAGCTTCATGTGATATAAACCTCTTCACTCTCCTCCTTAGGTCCAAATATTTATTTTTCTTGCTTTATTGAGTTGTTGGCCGAATGGAGGAGAAGACTCACTTATTTGTACTATTCAAGTCATCCAAATAGGCTTGACTTGATTGGTAGTAAGATAAGCAGTTTTATACCTTAGGAAATTAATTTCCCGTCAATGTAGAGGAGTTAGGGGGGATTTTATACCTTGTTGGAAAGGGATTAAAGTAATATTTAAGCCCAGGCCATTTTTTTCATAAGTTGGACAACCTTTGAAATCAATAACAATTAATTTCTTCAGTGATACCTCCTTTGTTATTGATTCTAACATTGATAACTTCCTGTTTCTCCCCCTGAATTCATGTTCTCCCCTTTTACATCAATAGCAAAGGGCTTCTCTACTTGGATGAAAGAGAGATGACCCCACATTTTGGCGAATATTTTCAAAAGCTTCTTGAGGAAAGAGATTTGTGAATATGTCAGAAATTTGTTCCTTATTATTGATGTATTCCATTTTGATGATCTAATCTGTAACTTGTTATTCGAGAAAGTGGTACTTGATCAGAATGTGATTCTTTTTTGAGTTCATGACTGGGTTTCTCGAGAGATTGTTTGCACTAGCATTATCATAGAAAATACGAATGGGATGATTTATTTCTATTTTGACATCCTTCAATGATTCCTTCATCCAAAGAATTTGTGTAAAATAGTCTATTGTTGTTATATATTCAGCTTCATCTGTGGAAATAGATATGGATGATTGTTTCTTTCTTAACAAAGATACAATACAATCTCCTAAGAAAAATGCATTTCCATTGGTGCTCTTTTGTTCATCAATTCTTCTTAACCAGTTTGCATTGGTGGTTTTTGTTAAGGTAAGATTGTGCTCTTAGGGTACCATAATGCAAAATCAAGAGTGCCTTTTAGATATTTGTGTATTCTTTTTAAGGCTTGCATGTAATATTCCTTAAGAGCTTCCTGAAACCTTACCACCATATATATTTCTTGGATGATGTTTGGTCATGAATTTTTCATATATAAATGGCCTCCAATAATCAATCTATACAGGATTACATCCACTCATCCTTACTTAGCGTACAACCTGTAATCAGATGCGTGCTTATAACAACACATTTTTCCATCCCAAATCACTTAAGAATTTCCTTGAGGTACTTTGTTTGTGTTATGAACATTCTAGCATTGGTTTGAGTTACTTTAAGTATAATAATGAAAGAAAAATCTCCAGTCATTGACATTTCTTGGGAAAATTTGTGATTCATTTCAGTATTGTTGCTGCCAAAAATAAAATCATCCACGTATATTAGTACTATTACAAAATTATCTTCGTTCATCCTCATGTAAAGGTTACTTCATACAAATCCTCTCTTGATTTTTTTTTGAAGATAACGATCAAGTATAGCATACCAAGCTCTTCACATTTGTTTTAATACATACAAGGCCTTCTTCAATTTGCATAGGAAATCTTTATTTTTTGACATGTCAAACCCTTTGGTTGTTCCACGTATACTTCTTCTTTTAAGTTACAATTTGAAAGGTTGACTTTACATTCATATGATATACTTTGAAGCCTTTTGAAAATGAAAATGCTAAAAACATCTTTATATCCTCTATTTTGGCAACTAGAGAAAAATTTTCTTCAAAGACTTTTACTTCAATTTGAGTATACCCCTTACACACCAATCTTTCCTTGTTTCTAATGACTTGTCCATCTCATGGGGGATTCACTTAGTGAACCTCTGATGTATCACGTGAATTCGTGGCCTATTAAACAATACCCCTACTTTGACTACATATTGGAAAATCCCTCTAAAATCACATTATTTAACCCCCTACCAATATGAACCCAGTACAACTTCCCAATTTAAAAAACCCTTAGTTTCACTAGATATTGTAGGTATCCATTTGTTCATTAACATTTTTTATACCCCTTTATATTTTTTCATTAACTTTAAGCTCCATTTTTTTATATTTGTCAATATAAAAACCCTTTAGCCCCTATATATCCCCAATATATTATGTCATTTCTTCCTCAATATATATCCCCCAATGTGAACCCACGTGGTATGATATTGCTCCCCCAGTGAAGCCCCTGTGGTCCATCTTCATTAATTTTGTCCTTGAAAACCCACTTGGCTCCTATGACATTCTTACCCTTTGGATGAAGTACTAGTTCTGATGTTCCATTCTTTTCATTTTGTTTCATCTCCTCTTCCAGTATTGCATTTATCCCGTTTAGATCCTTGCTCAATTTAGTGAAATCCTATGGTTCTATTTGGGGTAGCAAGGAAATATCATTCTTTTTTAGTGTGTTTGTCATCCTTCTTCTTGTTTGTATTCCTATTTCCATATCTCTGATAATCTGGTCTTCTAGATGATGCTTTTGTACAAACTTGAAGGTTGTCTTGGATGGTGTTTGAGTTTATTTCTCCTTTTTATCTTTTGTCTCATGCTCTTATTTTTCAACACCTTCCCCTAATATTTAACAATAAGGTGTTCTTCATTTGTTATATATTCTTCTTTTTTTGGAAGATCCTCATCTATTTTTACATCAATGCTCTCTACTACCTTCCGAAGATTACTCTTGTAGCATTTGTAGGCCTTGTTTCTTAATGAGTACCTACGAAAAATTCCTTCATTAATGTGAGAATAAAACTTTGCTAATGAGTTATAATTTATCTTCATAAAGCATTTGCTTCCAAATATTTTTAAGTGTTTCACAAAAGCAGGTCTTCCTTTCCATAGTTTGTATGGAGATTCATCATTGTTTACCTAGAGTTTTTCCCTGTTTATGATGTATATTGTTGCTCTAATTGCCTCCTTCTAGAATTTAATAGGTAAGTTAGCTTACAATAACATTGTTCTTGTAGTACCAGTTGAGGCTTGGGAGCGATGATAGTAGGTTAGTATGGTTAGGGTTTCAGATCAAGCCACCTCAGGCAGACCTGAACCGAGGTCTAGGTGCATGGGAC
This sequence comes from Pinus tabuliformis, assembly GCA_031772625.1. Lineage (NCBI taxonomy): Eukaryota > Viridiplantae > Streptophyta > Pinopsida > Pinales > Pinaceae > Pinus > Pinus tabuliformis. Next base: position 1,441,163,999 of record CM062818.1, on the reverse strand, counting down.
GCTTTCTTCCATTAGTATTTGCTCAGAGAATTACAGACTACAGACACGCGCGAAGGTCGAGAGATAGAAAACTGACAGAATTGACAGAGAAATGGGAGCTAAAGTCGGGAGGGGAGAGATCCCCTCCTACAAAAACATAGTAGCAAGGGAGCCAAGGAGAAATGGAGCACAAGGGGGCACTGGAAAAAGCTCTAGAGACATTTTGGTCATGGGAGCACGCTGGCAAGCAGGATTAAGTGGCAGATGTTTACCAAGGGCAGCAAAAAAACCCAAGTTTGTAATCCCTAACAACAAACTTGAAGAATACAGAAGTTATATGAAGGATCATGCTTTAATTTGTAATTTCATAGGGATTTGGCCGTCCGAGAAGGATTTGACCAAATGGATACAGCAAAGATAGAAACCTAAGGGGCATATAGATCTAAAACTAGGGGAAAAGGGTTTTTTACGGTTATCTTCTCTAATCTGGATGATAAGGAAATAATTTTTGAGGGAGGACCTACTTTATGAACAATGCTGGTTTATTCATGAGGCACTGGGAAGACTGCTATAACCTAGACAAGGAAAAAATGCTAGCGGCACCTATCTAGGTCAGACTATTTAAACTCCCAATTGAGTTCTGGGATCCAGAGATCCTAGAAGGAATAGGAAATACAATTGGGACATTTTTCAAAGTAACTGAGATCACGAAAAGAGGGAGATACATGTCTTATGCCAGGATATGTGTATATATGAATATAACAGAACCGCTCCTGGAGGTTGTGGAGATAGAATACTATGATGAGGTATGGCAGCAACCAGTGGATTATGAGCACATCCCATTTTGTTGTAGAAGATGCCATGAATATGGCCATCTCTTTAAACAGTGCCCTTTAAATGTAGCTGAAGAATCAGTAGAAAGGAAAGAGGAAGAGAAGAAGGTAATAGAGGCAAACAGAGAGACCGAAGAGGGATTCAAAGAAGTGCTCCCCAGAAGGAAATTTTTAAAAGGATCAAACCCTCTGCAGCCACCTACAAAAACAATACTATTGGAAAATCAAAATAATTTTAAGGCCCTTCAGGAAGAGGAAATGGAAATGGAAAAGGAAGACAGTGATGAAGAACCTGCGGAACTAGCAAAAGGAGCAAAAGAACAAGACACAATACAAATCAATACGGAACAAGAAGGGGAAGAAGACAGCATGGACTCGCCAAAAGACCAAACTCAAATGGAGGTAGATCCATAAAAATACAAAGGAAGCGAAGAGGAACAAATAATGAGGAGACTGCTACATGAATGGAGACATCTGGATGAGAGATTTATACCGGAAGAACATAAGAATTTATATAAAGATATGTTTCAAAAGTACAAGGAGAAGGTAGTAGAAATTATGGCAAATCAACCAGAACAACTAGGATCACAAGGTAACCAAAGTATAGGAATAAGCAATGCTGGCAAAGGAGGAAGAAAATGAGGTAGACGTGCTATGAGTGAGACCATACAAATGGTTAGGGAGATGCTGGTGAATTCAGGAAGATTCCTACCTCTTTCAGAGGTATTCCAACAACCTCCCAAACTATTAAAATGATAATTACAACCTGGAATATCAAAGGTCTTAATAGCAAGGGGAAACAAAGATATCTGAGAGAGGTTGAAAAAAGATAAACCCAGCATAATGATAATTCTAGAAAATAAGATTAGTACTCAGAAACTATAAGAGATAAAGAGCAGATTTAATCCTCATTATGAGCTAATGGGGCAGGATGCCATAGGTAGCATAGGAGCTCTAGCGATTTTGTGGAATCCAGAGGAAGTTCAATTTGTAAATTGGGTTAGCATGCCCCAAATTCTTTCAGGAACTTTTATAATGATAGGCTCATCAGAATGGATAGTCCTCATAGGGGTATATGGCCCACACTTAACAAGTGAACGCAGAAGCTTTCTTCAAAATATGGGAACAATCCGAAGGCTATACCCAAATCTGCCATGGATTGCAAGTGGGGACTTTAACATGATTACTACTCTGGCGGAAAAACGAGAAGGCCTGAGAAGAATAGACCAAGACATGGAAGCCTTTGGTGATATGATATCGGAGCAAAGATTGGTGGATATTCCCACAATAAATGGGATCCACACATGGAATAATAGAAGAGGGGGCAAAAATCAAATTGCATCAAGATTAGACAGATTTTTAATATCTGAAAAAAATTATAAATAGGGATATATTCATAGAAACAATGATCCTCCCAGCAATGGGTTTAGACCATTGGTCAATCAGGCTAGAAATTGACATCAAAGTGAGCCCAAAGAAATGATTGTTCGGGTTTTAGGCCTTCTGGCTCAGGGATCAACAGTTCATGTCAAAGGTGGAGGAGTGGTGGAACCAAAGCCAACAAAGAGGAAGAAGCAGGATGCAGATATTTCAACTAAAATTAAAATAACTCAAAGGGAAAAATTAAAAAATGGAATAAAGAAGAATTTGGGAATATATTTAAAGAGAAACAACGGTTAGAACAAAAAATGAGAATAATGCAGCAAGAAGTTATAACAGAAGGAAGAAGCGAGGAAAGAACCAGAGAAGAAGGCATAGTGATAAGCCAATTGAAGAACGAAGAAAACAGGAAGAGATACTATGGAAGCAAAAGTATCGAATAAATTGACTTCGTGAAGGTGAAAGGAATATGAATTTCTTCCACCAATCCATGATCTAGCAGCGACAAAGGAATAGAATATTCTCTATCAAAAATGAGGAGGGGCAACGCCTAACCCAGCATGAAGAAATGGAACAGGCTTTAGTAGGGCACTTTAAGGATATCCTTATAGAACCTCAAGTGAATAGAGAAGAGGCTATAGGAAGGATATGCAATGAAATCCCAAGGATGATTACCAGGGACCAGAACTTAGCTCTCATGAGGGAAGCCACCCTGGAAGAAGTGGAAGAAATTGTGAAAGGGATGAAGAGAAATAAAGCTCCAGGACCAGATGAATTTACAGTGGAATTCTACCAAGCAGGCTGGAACTTCTTGGGGCAAGACATCTTGGAGGTGGTAGAAGAATCATGTAGACATCAAAAGGTATGTCCCAGCCTCAACTCAACCCTTTTGTCTCTTATTCCCAAATCTGCTAAATCAGAAACCGCTCAGGGTTTTCAACCTATTTCTCTTTGTAATGTAATCTATAATATTATAGCCACCCTGATGGCTAAGAGGCTGAAACCAATCCTATCTAGTATTATATCCCCGGAGCAAACTGGGTTTGTGGAAGGGAGACAAATTCTAGATGGCTTGGTATTGTCTTAGGAAGTAGTGCATTCTTTGAAACATGAAAAGGAAATGGGAATGATGATCAAACTGGATCTTTCAAAGGCATATGACCGTCTAAACTGGGATTACCTTAAAATAATTTTAACGGCATTTGGCTTCTGCAATAGATGAGTAAAATGGGTCTATGATATGATTTCCACTCCTAATTTTTCCATTTGCTTGAATGGAGCGCCAACCTTGACCTTCAATGACACAAGAGGATTGTGACAGGGATCCTTTATCCCCATTCCTGTTCATCATAGCAGTAGAAGGCCTGGGACGATACATCAAAAAAGAACTGAGAGAGAGAAAAATCAAAGGGCTGAGGTTATGGGGAAGTAACTTACCAATTACTCATCAACAGTTTGTAGATGACATTATGCTTTTTTGTGTTGTCTCCCTAAGAGAAGTTAAAAGGGTTAAAATAATCCTTGACCTATTTATGGAAGCATCAAGAACTAAAATTAACAAAGATAAATCTTGTACATTTCTCTTCAACATGACAAACATGGTCAAATCCCACCTGACTAGAATTCTGGGTTTCTGCACTGGGGAATTACCCACAAAATACTTGGGAAATCAATTAGATTTAAATCCTTTGAAGATAGTGAACTGGCATCAAACCATTGAGAAACTCAAGAATAGATTGGCTAATTGGTCTTTCCGATCCTTGAATATAGCGGGAAGAATAGTGCTTCTCAAATCGATTCTTCAAACAATTCCTATCTACCCTCTCTAGGCAATGGCGGTTCCTAAAGGGGTATGTACAAGAATGATGGAAATATTCAAAAAAATCATCTGGGAAGGACCAAAGCAACAAAATAAATGCGTTGCAATATCTTGGAAGGGACTGATAAAAAACAAAGAAGAAGGAGGACTGGGTCATAGAGATCTGTATACACTAAACCAGGTTATGGGGGTGAAGTTATGGTGGAGATGGATGAGGGGTGGAGATGATCTATGGAAAAAAATATGGACTCTAAAATACAATATGCCCACAACCATTGAAGGTATTCTTAGGTTGGAAGAAATTCCAAGAGGCTCCACAATATGGGACCTGGCTAGTCAAAACAGAGACATTGTATTCAAACATGCACTCTGGGAAGTACGGAATGGAAATTCGGCTAAATTCTAGGATGAAGCCTGGCAACAAAGAGAGAGAATGATAGAGGTGCAAGGCCTACAAAACACATGTCAGAAGCCTAAAGCTGAAGGGCTAAATTATGTAAGTGAATAATGGAAGGAAGAGAGTCAAGTGGAGACCTGGAGAACCTGGAAGAAACCGGAAGAATGGGATAATCATATTGATCCTGAACAAAGAAATCCATATGTAAGAGAAACGAAATCAAGAAGAATAGCCATTAGAACAGGTCCATATATACTACGGTGGGGAAGGTCCACAAAGGGAACCTTCACGATTAGAGAAGCCTACTATCTAACTATCCAACAGGAGCACGATGAAAATGCACCCATGTGGAAACAAATATGGCAGAGAAACTGGTGGCCGAAGGTAACTTTGTTCTTATGGTTAGTATGAAAAGGACGAATTTTGACTTGGGATCAAATTCAAAAGTGTGGATTCCATGGAGCTCCTAGATGCAACCTATGCAAGGACCAAGAAAAGCAAGAAAACCTTTTGAACACATGCCCTATTGCTCAGCAACAATGGGAAGAAATTAGGAAACTATTTGGGAGGACAAACAGAGACCCTCATAACATTAAACAAACCATTAATCAATGGGGGCGAGGTCAATTCTCAAGCCTAGTGGTCAGAAGAGCCTGGAGTCTACCGATGGGTTTCAACATGTGGCTAATATGGAAAGAAAGAAATCGCAGAATATTTCAAAACAAAGACAGCTCCCCTGAGACGGTCTAGAAGGGAACCCAAAAACTTATCAGGGAAACTATCCTAATGGAAGCCTGGACTCAAGAAGATTGGAAAGCAACTCCAGAAGATGGAACAATCCTAGCATGCCTAAATCTAGAACAAGGCATGGTGTATCCCCAGAAGCAAAAGAACCAGAGCAATCATAATCAGAGGTCAACCAAGTTCAAGTGCCCTTGTGATGATTTCATCAAACTAAACTTTGATGGAGCCTCAAAAGGCAACCCGGGCCAGCAAGGTTTGGAGGCATCTTCAGGGATCATCAAGGACAGACAAGATGGATTTATGCTGATCGAGGTGGTATGATGAGTAATAATAAAGCTAAATTAATGGTAGTCTATCAAGGCATCAGAATAGAAATCCAAAATGGATACACCAATTTGGAAATAGAAGGAGACTCGAACCTAGTGATAGAGATGCTCAGGAAACTGAATAATGGTAAGGACTGGGAAAAAGTAGCGCAGAGTTGGAGGACGGCAGGACTAATTCAGGACCTGGCAGAAATAATGAAATGCATTGAGTACAAGATCATAAACCATGTTAGAAGGGATGGTAATAAGGCAGCGGATTTCCTTGCTAACTGGGGTTGCAATGAACAAGGAGGAAAGGTAGATAGTATATGGCCAATTCATTGGGAAGAACAATGATGGGAGCCCCTCCATTTAATCATTACCCAGGATAATAATGAGATTACAAACTCAAGATAAGGGTTACAGCTGGCCCTCGATTGGGGTGAAAGAATTGGAGAGGACGTGTGATAAAATGATGAAGGGAAGAGGGTGGCAAAGCTGGCCACCATACATCCTCATAATTCCACAGGACACGAGGGCAACATGCAGGCAGGGGGTAGAATCTCGAGGCATAGAGGTGACAGGGAAGTGGGGGAAGAAGCAGGAGGAAACGGCGGCGGAAGGATGATGAGACGCAAGGTAGGTGGGAGGAGGTTAACAAAGGTGGCGAAGAACAAAACCAAGGTTATTATGCAGCAAGGGAAGGAGACGGTGGGAGCTCGGTGCGAACTGGTGTTCTCTACAACTTGGCACAGAACTGGGTACGTATTCTTAAATCCAATCCCTGCATTTCTTTCAATCTTTAGTAATATTAAGGAAGAGGGGGGAGAGCTAGACGCAGCAGAGGGAAAGAGAAGCGAGAGGGAATTGGAATTCTTTCCTGCTACAAGCAGTCAGAAGGCAGAGGGTGGCAGGATGAGAAATGTTGGGGAAGAATCTAGTAAGGCTGGGAGCCGTGCAGGCCAGGGTAAATGCATGCAGGGATTCTGTACAGATAGTGATCAGGGGCAGTTCGAGGAGGTAAAACAGGCGGTCTGGGAGGCAGAGAAGACTCCCGAGAACATTCACCAACCTCATCTAAGGGGAGGAAAGCTGGGGAATAACCCAACCATTGGAAAAACGTGACAGGGGGAGGGTAAGAATTGGGAGCGAGAAGCAAAGGAGACTGGAATCGAAGCAATGACAGAGAATATAACATTTGTTGTTGGCCAGGGTAGTCAGGCGGCAGTTAAGAACAAAACGGCATGCCCAAGTCAAGGAAGAGGGCGTGGGGGAAGAGGCAGACATGAAACAAGGCCCTCCTCTCCAGCACGTCAGAGACGCGGCCAAAAAACCATGAGACATACCGTGCAAGAGGTAGAAAAAGCATACAAAGAAGGAACTAATGAGGACATTCGTAAGCTTATTCAAGAATTGGAGGCAAATATAATGGAAGAAGATTCAGAACCTGAAATGGAAGAATGGGGTAACCTCATTCCTGACTCGTGCAACACTAGGGGACGCATGACGTTATATAAGCAGGCCTTACATGTCTATTGGGTGTTGAAGCGGTTACTTGCCAAGGCGATGGAGCAGGTAGCAGGGGAAATGGCTGAGTTGGCTCAGGGCATGCCCAATATGAAGAGAGAAATGAAGAATCTCCAAATCACTATGCTCATGCAGGACAACAAGCTGAACAAAATCCAGCAACAGCTAAAGCAGATTTCTCGAGCAACAAGTGATGCAAAAGCACCTCCTGAGATTGTGAAAGATTAATTCTCTAGTTGGAACCAATGGCTTACCATGTTTGTTCCTTGAGAACAATATTTCTTTTTCTTGTTAGTATTTTTTAATGACTGTCTGGAACCAGATTAGTAGCTGTTGTTGTGAAGTTTATATAGCATGGATTAGTAGACTTATTCTTTTTTGTTATTGGACGGCTTATAAAAACTTAAGGTGGCCAACAGATCCGGTTTCCCATTTGGGTGGGTTGAGGCCACCAAATGTTGTATCTGGTTCAACCTGTTTTTTATATAAATAGAGAAAGAAGGGTCCTACCGTAGCTTACAAAGAAAAAACATTGTTCTTGTAGTACCATGTATTGATTTTTTCTTTCTTTCTACCACTCCATTTTATCATGGAATCCTAGCAATAGAAAGTTTCCTCTTGATTCCATGTTTTTCATAGAACTCATTGAATTATCTTGAAGCAAATTCTCCACCTCTATATGATATTTAAACATTTGAACTTCAATTCACTTTCATTTTCAACCACTTCTTTGAAATTTTTAGAGCAATCTATTGCTTCAAACTTATATTTAAGGAAAGATACCCAAATCATTGTAGTATAATCATTTATAAATAATATAGATTACCATTCTCCTTGTAGTGTTGGAGTTCTGGTAAGACCACACAAATATGTATGAATTCTTTCGAGAGCCATCGATTTTGAACATTCCTTTGATTTGATGTTGGTCCTAGTTTTCTTTCCATGTTGACATAGTACACATACACCATTTTTTGGTCTTGAGATTATGAGGATATCTCTTATTGCTTGGAATTTATTGATCTTCACCATGTTTCCAAAGCTTAGATGTTTCAGAATTTTTTTTCATAGAAACCTTTCATTTAATTTTCTCATGTAACATCTTTATTCTTGAATTTTCGTGAGAATGTATACATTATGTATTGTTCTCACTCCTCTTCCAACTAGTTTTCCTGAAGATGATCTCCTTATTTCATAGTCTTTGGCATGAAAAATGATAGTGTGGCCCTGATCACACATTTGGTTGACACTAAAAAGATTATTCTTGATTCCTTTAACATATAACACATTTTGTACTTTTCCTTTGCCATTGTTGAGACTCACTTTGCATATTCCAACAATTCTAGCATATTTATTATCTCTAAAAGTCACATTTCCAACCTTTTCTTTGTTTAGTGAGATGAAATTTTTGTGGTCACCTGTCATGTACCTAGATAATCCACTATCTAAAAATGTATGGTGTTCCTTGTTCTAAGAATACATAACCATACCACTTTTCAAAGGGGTAGATTCTTCAATCATCCTTCTTCATACTCACTTTCTTTGCTTCAGTGGATGATTTTGTGCTTCATGGCCTAGACTGTTGCATTTGTAACATTATACAGTACTATTTGAAAGAGGAGAAAATGAATTATAGGTTTTGATTTGGTCTTGCTTGTTAATGTTAAAATTCTTATTTTTATGATTAGCTCCATAAGCCTTGCAATGTTTTTCTTAATACCCAAAACTTTTTAAGAAGAAACAAAGACTAGGGAAAATAATTTTATACATGTTAGTATAAGCTTGCCTTGATGAAACATTGATTTTAAGAAGGGACTACTTCTCATCCCTTGGAAGCACCTTGTTTCCAATAGAATTAATATGATGAGATCCTTAAAATAGTATCAACAAAATTTGTAGGTTTTTCTTCATGATCAACAATGATGTCTTCCTTTAAATTAAAGGATTTGTGTATATAGCCAAGTCGAGATTCGTCACATGGAGGTATTTGGGAGCTGAAAATGACATCACAGATTTGGGAACTCTTCAAATTATTGTTGGCTTTGTTCAAATCCCTTCTTAAAAATACTTCTTCAGCTTCGAATTTCTCATAAATTTCTTCATTTTCCTTTATTTTATTGGTCAAGGATTCTTCTATTATTTTAGCTTCTTCTTTCTCGGTTTTGAGAGAGATGATTTCTTTATATAACTTTCCATTCTTTTTCCTATCATTTTCCTTTAGGGCAATGATATATAATTCATCCATACTTCCTTCTTCTTCTTCTTCTAGATTATTTGTTTCATTTGTGAAGGCCATGAACAATATTTCTCTTCTTCCATCATATTATTCTTCATTAGAGTCATCATTGCCTTGCTTGGAGAATAAATTCTTTTTCCCTCAGCCTCTCTTCTTGAATGTTATTTTCTTAGGTCCATCTTTATCATCAATGTTACCTTTGAAAGAACACTTGCTTGCATAATGTCTTATTTTACAACATCTAAAACAAATGAGAGGTAACTTACCTTTAAGTTTGGATCCTTTCTTCATCCTCATGATAAATAGTGTCATTTCAGTATCATAATCATTGCTAGTGCAATCATATTTCTTCTCCTTTCTTGATGTCTTTGATGCCTTGAATGTAACTTCCTTGTGAGTTATATTTCCTAACCTCATCTCATGTATGATATGAGGATTCCATGAAGCTGATCCATTGATAAGGTGTCCAAATCTATTAGTTCTTCTATGGGACAAACTTTATCATCAAAACGACCTAGAAGATATCTTAATTTTTTTTTTAGAATCATATTTTATTTAACATCTTCACCTAGCCCTCTGAAAGAGTTAACTGCTTCATCTACTTGGAGGAACTAAGGAACACTATCTTCTTCATCATTCATCTTGAGACTTTCAAACTGCCTTATAAAAGTTTGAAGCTTTACCATTTTGACCTTGTCATCTCCTTCATAGATACTGATAATCTTGTCCCATATTTCTTTTTTTGATTCACAATACATAACCTTGATGAATTTTGAGTCTGATAGAGCACTTGTTATACAATTCAAAGCCTTGGAATTTGCAACATACATATTGTTTCCATCCTGGTCTATTGGTAGAGGAGATAGGTTTTTATTTGAATCTGTAAGTGATTTCAATACTTCAACACCAAGAGACATTACATATTACCTCATCTGGATTTTCCAAAATGAAAAAAGTGTTCCATCAAAGTGGGGAGCCTTAAGTGCTTCCCTGCTATCCATTGTGGTTCAAAAAATATTCTTCTTCTAGTTATTAGGTTGGTATTGAAGAAGTTGGATCTGATATCAATTGTTGGAAATTGAGAGCGGGGTGAATCAATATTTATTTCAATTGTTTATATGGTAGTTAATATTTTTCTTAAATTATAAGCACAAGTTATGCCAGAACACTAGAAATTAAAAAATATAATAATAAAAATAATAAATTTTATAATGAATGTTCAATTAACAATAATGAGGACACCAATCCTCTTTTACAAACTTAGGCTCCAACCTATGCAATAGGAAATTCAAATTGTTCAAGGCTCCAACCTTGAATGAGGAAACCAATCCTCTTAAGAAAATTCAAGCACAAACTTTGTCTATATAAGGACACCAATCCTCTTAGGCTCCAACCATTATAAATGATTCAAATATAATTCCAAACATTAATTAAAAATCTATTAGGATAGTTTCAAAGTACTTCTTCAATATGTCTCCAAGGACTCTTTAGAAGGTTGCTTCAAAATGTTTCCAAGAGCTGCTCCAAATACTGCTCAAGGTAACTTAAAGAATGACTTCAACAATCTTTAAGGAAAACATTCAAACTTAGGTCCAAAGATGGTGTTCAATATTGATTAAAAAAACTCCAATACAATTACAAGTAGATTTGCAATAAACTAACGTACAGGGTTAAGAATGTCAGGTGTGAATAGGCCTAGTTACAGAACTGAGTGTAAACTAGGTTGAGTTGTAGGGGAGAAGGTTTGTCCTCAAGAGGCCGAGGTATGTATTAAAGGAAACCTAAGTTTTGTCCTCAATATACTGAATTCTATCCCACAAAGGAGGGTTGACGTTTGTGGTATAAGTAGGTTGGATTTTTTCCAGAAAGATAGCTGAAAAATGCTTCAAAATATGATAAGAAAACCATTAAAGGCCCTTCAATCCAGAACATAATTAAAAACTAGAAAAATCTTCCTTCTATCTGCTTCTAGGTTCATGAGACATGAGCATCTTGACCTTATTCCTTAGGTCTAAATCCTTCTTTGATTGTTTGATTGAGTTGTTGACTGAATAGAGGAGAAGCCTCACCTATTTATGCTATTCAATTCACCCAAACATGGCCGACTTATCCTCCACTAGGGAAAACTTGACTGTGGAGTAAGATAAGTGGTTTTTTTTCTTAGAAAAATCATTTCTCCTCAATGGAGAGGAATTAGGGAGCATGTTATACCTCATTCGAAAGGGCTTAAAGTAATCTTTAAGCTCGTGCCATCGTTTTCTTAAGTTGAATGGCCTTTGACATCAATAACAATTAGTACATCTTAGGACTCTCTCTCTCTCTCTCTCTCTCTCTCTCTATATATATATATATATATATATATATATATATATATATATATATATATATATATATATATATATATATATATATAATATAAGTGTTGTGAACATTTTTCAATCTTTGTATTTTCCAAATTTTGCATAATGTTAGGTTAAATTTGACTTGGTCATAAATTTCTTTTGATAGGGAAATTAATGGGTTTTCCATTTGATGTTTATGGGCCCAAAGTTTCTACAACTTATTGTTTTTCCCATGGTATTTATTTAATGGATTTTTGACTCCATATTATGATGTTGTTTGGTTATGAGGAGCCACTTCCTTGGTTTCACATTTGTGGGATACATATTGTTATCTTATTGCTACATGTTTTATTATTTTATTGTTGTTGATTATTAATTATTTTCTCTAACTTTTAGTTTTAACAAATAGTATTAGAGCGAGGTTGATCTAGTATTGTTAGAGACATAGCATTTGTGACTAACAAGAGGTGGAGATATAAGTGGAGCCAAGTTGAACCACTATTTTTAAGGACTTTGCATTTGTGAGTAAGATGTGGAGATAACTGGAGTTCTATTGAGAGGTTGAATTCCCTAGGTTTGTTGTAAGACTTGTTATTCAAGCATACATGTTGTAGCATGGTAGCTTATGGAGTTATCCCTCTCAAGCATACAAAGGATGTAGGATCTATGTTTTGGAATGAACCACTTTGATAGGAAAGTAGGTGTATTATTATATTGACTTGATGTTGTAGAATATGTTGAATCTTTAATTAAGGGGGAATGGTGTTGATCCACCATGAAGAAAACCAAGCTAGAACTGGTTTTCAAAAGCCACCCAGCGTTTTTGAAACCATTGTAGGAAAACAATACAATAAAAATAAGACAAGAAAGATGAGAGAATAACAACATTTCCAAGTGCCCATAAATGAAGTAATGGATATATTGAAGGCATTCCTATGAAGTTGTAACAACATTAAATCAATATTTTATAATTTAGTCCAAAGAATAATAACATTTTTAAGTGCCTATAAAAGTAGTAATGGATATGTTAAAGGCATTCCTATGAAATTCTAACAACATTACAACAATATTTTAAAATTTTTGAAATAAATCATAGTGTAGAATACAGATCTAACATGAGAAAAATTTCAACTTTGATGACAAACATACAAACTTACACATCACAGTTACACACCTCTCAGCTCAATTACTCATTATTTTCTCTTATGTTTTATTCTTAATACATAAAAACTAAAACAAGAAAAATCTACTAATTAGATCTAAAATATAAAAAATATCCCAAACTACTATTCTCATTTTTTTTTAATAAAAAAAAAATAAAAAGAAATACGGAACTCAACCCAGGTATCTCATAGATGGATCCACTTTAAATATCCCAAACTACAATAACAATCTGTAGTTGGTATTCTCATTTTCTTTTTAATAAAAAAATTAAAATAAAAATAAATGCTGAACTCAACCCAGGTTATCTCATAGATGGATCCACTTTATTTCGAAAAAGATTTGAGCGCAGAAAAGTGTCTTATACTCAGTCGCTTTATTATGATAAAACCTACACAAACCTGCGTGTGCGGACGTTGGGACTTTTCGTAGCACTGGTCGTATTCTATCTTTAAGATTTCAAATATTTTATCACACCAATTTATTATTAGAAATAAATTTAAATCAGGAAAAAATTAAATTAATTTAAGGTTAAGAATATATTTTTATAAATTATAGGTTAAGAATATATTTTTATAAATTATAGATGCTAGGAATTATGTTTTCTTGTATTCTTAAATTTCTTTTTTTTTTGTAAGCTAAGGTAGAATTCTATTAATAAATCGCTAACTATGTACAAGTAGAAAGACATATTGCCACCCGCCCTTTAGGGAAACCGGGTGACTCCCAAAAAAATATATGAACCAGCATCCCAAAAAAAACTAGAAGGTCATTACTGCTAACCAGTCTAAATATCCCGCTGATCTATCCAAGAACCTACTATGAAACACTGGAAAGAGATATATTCTGTTCAACATTGTCAAATTGAACCTATGACTATCGCAACCAAAACTCGAAAACTACAGAAAGAACCTGTTGATATCTTCATCTGCGACGGCTATGGATGCATGGCATGAGTCGTCACTGTACGGGTAGCATCCTCTGTCTTCACCGCTATTCCAGTATCTTTCAACAGCTGTATAATCTGATCCATTTTCTTGTCCTGCATTAGAAGGGTCATCTGGATATTTTTCATTTCACTTTTGAAAATAGGCATGCCCTGTGCGAGCTCAACCATTTCTACTGCAACTTGCTCCAGGGCCTTAGCCAATAAGCGTTTCATGCCCCAATATACATGGAGGGACTGCTTATAGAGGGACATTCGCCCTCTTGTATGTCCAGGGTCAGGTAAATAAGCCTCCCAATCAGCCATCTCTGGGTCGGATTGATGTTGCAGTGCATCCTCCTCTAACTTGTCAATTATCTGTCGAAATTTGTAATTAGTATCCTTATTATATGCCGCCTCTGCATCCTGCAATTTCTGGCGGATGTCCCTCTTGCTATGACCATGCACACCTCTGCCAGAACCCTCCTCTGAACCACACGTCCTTCCTGACCCTGCTGGCCGCCCTCTGCCCCTTACTCTTCCACGCCCCTTTCTTCCTCGACCGCGCCCGCTGCTACCTTCCTCCGCATCATCATCATTCTCATAATCACTGTCCATGTCTTCCGTGACCTCTTCTGCTGGAGGCGTATGCCGCATCCAGCGTCCAACTTTGCCACCTGAGGACCTACCCTTTTTGCCACCTGAGGACTGCGCCAGAGTGTCATCAGCAAAAAATTCGCGAATATCATCCTCCGGCTCGTCGGAATTCTCAGGGATATCCAGGTAAATGGGGGGGAGGGAATCGTCCTCCACCGTTCCTTTGTCAGCCGTGATAGCTCCCTGGCTGCGAGTTCTCGGGCCTTCAACTCGGTTAAGGTTAATGTCCATACTGGCATACCACAGGGACCAGAACTCGCCTTCCCACTCTAAATTTGGAAATGCCTATCTGCCAGAACGTCGCTGCAAGTTTTAGCTTACCGCGTCCTAAATAAATCATGCAGCATCGCTCGGCCACCTTCGCACTTGATTGAGCCTCAAACCGGCTCATAAGTACACGTTTCGTATCCCAAATCATGATGTGATGTGCGCGCTGTCCACCTGCCGCCACCGCTTCTTACCCGACCTTCATACATTCGCATGGCTGGAGAGATTGATACCTCCCATTTAAATTTCCAATACATATATTCATTCGACCAAGTATTCATCATAAATGCAAGTATCAAATGCGTTCAGCCTGCTGCCACCGCTTCATACCTCCATACCCGACCTTCATACCACCTTGGGATGGTCATACCTTCGCATGCGTGGAGATATTGAGTCCTCCCATTTACCTTTCCAAGACATCTATTCATTCAACCCCGTATATAGTCATAAATGCAGGTATCATATTCATGAGGCACTATGATGTCCTACCCGCCCCTCGCGCCTCTTGATTATCCTGGTGTAATATATCTGCCAGGTCATGCCATCTCGGCTCCTCGTGTATGAGCAACCCGCTTCCATCGAATACACAATGCGCACCACCACATGCCCAATTTGCCAAATAATCAGCCGCCCTATTACCTCGTCGCAGAACATGGGAGATGGTAATATAGTCAATCCTCCGCATTTGCTCTTCAATATCCTGAATGATTGCAGCCGTCCGCCAACTCCTCGCAACATGGTCCCAGGCTTTACCACCCTGTAATTTCCGCAACATATCGATGACAATTTGGGAGTCACCTTCAATAGCTAAGTGTCAATACCCATTCCTCGCAGCAATTCGAATACCATTATAAATTCCCCAGAGTTCTGCCTCATTATTTGACAGTTCACCACCCCATTCAGCATATACCCATCGTGATACACCCCAACAATCTCGAAAAATGCCACCCCATCCTGCCTCCCCAGGGTTTCCCTTTGATGCACCATCAAAGGATAATTTTATGCAGTTGTCTTGTGGAAACATAAAACGATTTGGGCTCTATATAGTTACCCGCTGACTCCTATCATTATTCGGATATAACATGGTATAATCAATGCTCAGATATCCCAAAATCCTTTGCTCAGTCAAGTTTAATTGCCAATCCTCCTCCCTCCAGGGCTCAGATAATATCGTCTCTTTAAGCGAACTGCAAACCACATCCCATATGCTGGCTACGTGACAACTTCGATCCTTAAAAATACGTCGATTCCTTTCCTTCCATACCTCCCAAATGACAAAACTGAGCGACAAACTCCATAACCTCCTCACTAGGTTGCTATGGAAATTTCCTGTTCCCCATTGTAAAATGGTATTTCTTATACTAAGGGGATCCCTATTCAGCTGCCCAAAAAGAACACGCAGCTCTTCCCACAGACTCTGAATATACAAACACCGATTCAACAGATGTTCTTGGTTCTCAACAGCATTATTACAAAGATAGCACCTTGAGGGACCAATCATCCCGCGTTTCTGCATATGATCCCACGTCAAGATCCTTTCTCTACATACTAACCATGCAAACATAGTAACTTTGGGCCACCATTTACCTTCCCAAAGTTTTTTCCAGTCCACCTGGGGCTCCTGTCGATCAGCTCTAGTGAGCCAATAATAAGCTTCTTTAACTGTGAACAGACCCTGCATGGCCTTACCCCACCGAAGAATATCACTACCTGGACGTATCTTAATCTTCCTGGAGTCTAATTCTCTGGTGAACAATATTTGAGTGTCAGGATTAATTCCCTGATACCATTCCGTCGGTTGATTCCAGATCCTCCATAACTCATGCGGTTGAGCCATTCGCCAGTAATCCCTAACATATTGAAGCCCTGCTTGTTGCGCACCAACTTGCACGTCATGAAAATGGGGATTACGATGCAACTTCTCACGTTGTTGCCAGCCATCCACCCAAAACCTTGCTATATTACCTCCCCTAATTTCCCAAAAAGCAAAATCCCGAACTAAATCTTTATTACTTCTGGCTAACTCCCGGATTTGGGAGCCTCGTGGAGTTTCATGTACCCTAAGGCGTCGTTCCACCGAACTAGGCATGTTGTATTTTTTATTCCAGATGCGTTTCCAGATATCAACACCCCCTTGCACCCATCTCCACCAGAGCTTCGCCCCTAAAGCCCTATTCACTATTTCCAAATCACGGACACCCAAACCACCTTCCTCCTTCCTCCATATTACCTGCTGCCATGAAACTAAAGCCCATTTTCTTTGCTGTGTTGGACCCCCCCAAAGAAATTTACCAAAGATTTGACGTAATTTACAGAACACTCCCTTAGGGGCAGGCATGATTGACAGGGGATATATAGGAATGGATAATAACACAGATTTTAAAAGGACCACTCGACTTGCTAAATTCAACAATCTAAATGACCAATTATGTAATCGTTGCTGAATCCTATCAATCAAATATTGCCAACTGTTTATGCGTTTGGAATTACTATCTAACTGAATACCAAGATATTTTGTCGGTAGAACTCCCTGTCTAAAACCTAGCACTCGAGTTAAATGGGCTTTTACTACTGCAGGAGAATTGAAAATAAAGGTACAGGATTTATCATTGTTAACTTGCATACCTGAGGCTGCCATAAAAACTTCCAAGATATGTTTGAATCCCCTTACCTCCCGAAGTGAAGCCTCTCCAAACAACATCAAGTCATCAACAAACTGCTGATGAGTAATGATTAGATTAGACCCCCATAATCTCAAACCTTTGATTCTACGGTCCCTGACCTGCTGCTTAATTTTCCTGCTCAAGCCTTCCATCGCTAAAATGAACAAAAATGGCGAAATTGGATCCCCTTGTCTGATACCCCTAGTAGCATTAAACGTAGCAGTAGGTATCCCATTGAGCAAGATTGAAAAGTGCGGAGTAGAAACCAAACTACTAATCCAAGCAATCCATCTACATTCAAATCCAAAAGCCTGAAGAACAGCGCGTAGATAATCCCAATTTAAACGATCATATGCCTTTGATAAATCAAGCTTCATAAGCATTCCTTTCTTCTTCTGCTGTTTTAAAGAATGGATAACCTCCTGTGATACCACTATACCATCCAGGATTTGCCTGCCTTCTACAAACCCAGTTTGTTCAGGCGTAATGAGAGTTGGTAGGAGGGGTTTCAGCCTTTTCGCAATTACTGACGACAGTATCTTATATATTACATTGCAGAGGGCAATGGGTTGAAAACCCTGTGGCTCCTCAGATGCATTACTCTTAGGAATCAAAGTGAAAAAGGTTGAGTTAATACCTGGCCATACTTGTTGTCTGAATCTTGATTCCTCCACTGCTTCAACTATGTCTTTCCCAATAAAGTGCCAGCTCGCCTGAAAGAATTCAATCGTATATCCATCTGGCCCAGGGGCCTTATTCTTTGGCATATTCATAACAACTTCCTCTACCTCTTCCATAGTGACTATCTGCATTAATGCCTTATTCTGATCTACCATTATAATCCTTGGTATATCAAAACAAATATTAGTAATAGCCTCTGCACGATCCCTTTGAGTTTCCGTAAGCACCCCTTTAAAATAATCCACAAGGGTCCTGGCAATTCCAACCTGCTCGACCTCTCGTTCCCCCTCCGCATTCCTGATAGAGAAGATCCGATTCCGCTGTCTATGTTGAATCATGGCTTGATGAAAAAATTTTGTATTCCGTTCGCCTGCTCGTAACCATCGCACCCTGGATTTTTGTTGCCACAAAATCTCCTCTTGTTTACGTCGTTCCTCCAGCTGGTTGAAAAGCCGTCCTTCCTCCCTACTTTTATCTTCATCTCTGCCGTCCAATATTATCTTCTGCTGAAGATCTTCCATTGCTCCTTCCAGCCGTTGTTTAGCTTCCATAATGTTCCCAAATTCCTTCCGATTCCATGCCTTAATACGCGCTTTTAATTCTTTTAGCTTCAATTGAAGTGTGTGCATTCTCCCTTGCCCTCGACTAGTACATTGATTCCACCAGGTTTCCATGTTGTGAATGAATTGTGGATCCCGTAGCCAAAAAGATTCAAAACGGAAAGGTCTGTTCCCTTTTATCTGCTTCATATCAATCTCCAATAGAATGGGCCAATGATCTGAGCCTATAGTAGGCAGAATTTTAGCTTCAATATAGACATCTCTATTCAAAATTGACTCTGATAACAAAAAACGGTCCAAACGAGAGGCAATCTGGCTCTCCCCACCTCGACGATTATTCCAAGTATGCACCCCATTTATTGTTTGAATGTCGACTAATCCTAGATCCTTTATCACGTCATTAAACTCTTCCATACTCGGATCCTCTCTTCTTACTCCTCCTCTCTTCTCCCCTAAATGCCGAAGTAAATTGAAATCCCCCCCAATCATCCACGGGAGATTCAAAGTGAGGAGTCTCAAAGAACGGAGGTTTCTCAAAAAAGCCGCCCTTTCACTACGATTATGAGGGCCATAAACTCCAGTAAACAAAATTCTTTCCCCCATCCCAACTAGTCGAAACCTGCCTGAAAGAATTCTAGGGAAGGAAAGCCAATGCTCAAAAATTACCTCCTCAGGATTCCACAACACAGCCAATCCCCCTGCTGTCGCTGTTGCATCTAAGGCCATAACCTCATATCCAAGCTTCATTTTCTTGACAATTGCTTCCATCTGTGGACCAGTCACCTTCGTTTCCTGAACGACCATAATACTTGGCTTGACTTTATGCAATCGGTCCTTCAAATACCTCTGCTTCCCCTGACTATTAAGTCCACGGATATTCCAACTTACAACAATCATTTAAAACTTTCGAGGGGTCTGAGGAAAGACCTCAGATAGAGGTATCACCCGGCCGGAATTAACCAAAGTCTCGCCAACAGCTTGAATGGATTCAGTCAACGTCCGTCGTCCTTTTTTCCTACCGGTCTTACCATCCATAATTGGGGGATCCGGATTATCAGTGACCGACCTAGATTCCAAACCTGCAGCCATCTTCTCCTTATACCGTTGAAATGTCTCCTTATATAATTGTTTCTTTCATTTCAGTGAATTATGGGAGAGAATTTTACATTTCTAGGGAGCGAAATAGTTTTTATTGTTTTTTTAAATGTAAGTGATTAGTTGGTAGTGTTTATAGTTGTAATTTAACTCTTCTATTTAAATGTATCTTTGGTCAGGTTTCTTTAAATTTTAGAGTGATATTTATTGATATTACAATTTTACTCGGTAAATATCATATTATTCTAGTATTTTATAGATTTTTTAAAACATTGAATTTGTTATGCATTTAAAAACTCATTTCATAATCATAAATTTATAATTTCATTAAAAATAGAACACACGATATCATATTAACTTCAAAATATCGTGTTCATTTACTCTTTCAGAATTGTTACGACTATTACGAAGCCCAAATATCATGAAGCACTACGTCTTCCTCCATGGTAGGAATTTAGTCTCTCTCTCTATGTTTTAGTGTTATCGAATATTCGTATCAATCAATGCTAATGTTTGAATTAAAAAATAAACTATAAGTACCGTGCCTTCTCGTAAGTATTTTATGTTCGAATATTACTTAATAATAAATAGTAAATATGCTATTTATTATTTATTATTAGTATGCTGAGTTGCCTGCGCGCAATTGATATTGGTATTAATTTTGATGTATAGATGATGTATATGTTGCTTTTTCAGCGGGGATACCTTTCTCGGCCCCTGAAAATAACAAATATACATATAATATCTTTTGATTAAAGTTCATGTGAACTTTAAATTTTGAATAAGAATATTATATTATACCTAAACATAAATTTCCCTATAGAGTATAACACCTGTCTTAGAGCGAAGAAATAAAATGCTTTGAAGTTTGAACGACTCATTTAAATTCCCACACGTCAAGCATGATATTAGTTGTTTTTCATTTAAATATTCTTTATAATAAACAAAAACCTTTTTTTAGAATGCAAGAAAAAAAACAAAATGAAGTTCGTGCTTTATTGAATTTTAACTCTAATTCTAGAAAGATTTTGAAAACGAAAAAGAACAAAAAAGCGGGTGTTAAAAAACTTCTAAAATAATTTAAAACTGTAAAAACCGTTGGGGACTGAGTGTACATAAAGCACTGCTCAGAACCAAGAAACAGAGCAGCTTCATCTCATTTGTTTTTGCATTGGGCATTGGATTGGCTTGGCTGGTTTGTGCGGTGGTTTTTCGTTATCGGTGTTTTAATGTTTTTGGTTACCTTGGTTGAATTTAATTTCTTGGCGCGTGAATTGTTTTCTAGTTATGTGTAAATTGTTGGTCGAGTCAATTTTTTTTAACTAGACGTACCATGTTTGGAGTAGATCTGGAATATACATAGTCCTGCCCAAAATTAAATCACAATATCGACCACATCTCGAGACTAAAACCATAGAGGGCAGTCCTACACAAAATTAAATCACAATATAGACCACATCTCGAGACTAAAACCATAGGGTTCGCTGCCCATTTTATCTGGTTGCCGAATGCAGAGTAGAAAATATATTAGAAATGAAATCATGATATTCATTTTCTAAGCCAGCTGTTCTAGTCGTAGTTTGTCTCTTCTTTATTCGAGCGGCGTTTGCTGGGTTTGCAGTTAAATCAGGCGTGAAAGAAAGGAAGAAAGGAGTCGTCTAACGAGGTGGAGGAATTGCTTGCAAGGTTAAAAGTGGTGCAAAAAAATTTCAAAAAAACTTGTAAAGGTAGTGTTGAATAGTGTTTTTGATGGTAGAAATAGATTCAGCACCATCAAAAAAGTCTAAAACACCTATAATTTTGAAATTTAAGAACTATAACTTGAATTTACAAAAATCTTTGTAAGATTTTCTCACAAGGATATGCCTAAAATTTCTATAACTTTCCAGACAACTCCTCCAAATAATTAGATTAGGCACCAAAGAAAAGAGACTGGAATGTACGTTCAATGCTTTTGTTAGACTACGCGCGTAAGTTCAATGCTTTTTTTATTAGACGTTTCCTTAAAGTTTTACTTTAAGATTTCTTTTGATAAAATTCTTGTGTTTGAAGTTATGCATAAATGAAAGTTTCATATAATTTTTAAGGTAGAGTTGGAGTTCGATTAAAGTACGGTAAGCGCCACTATAAAAGATGTTCATCAAACAAATCTTAAAGATGCTTCCAAACCTTAAAGAGTTATATTTTGAGATTTATAGTGACAAGCAAACTAGGATCTAAATATAGGTCATTTTTTACTACAATATTATACAAATTGTTAAGGGAAGTATGACAAGGGTGATTTATGTACTCCATGTGTTGTTATTGCCAAGAATCTCGGGGTAGTAATGGAGCATATTCGGGAAATATTGGAGAAGTTGTAGAAAAAGTTTGAATTTGACAAAGTTTACATGTTGGCCAGTCAAATTGGAGAGCCTGTCGTCTTCATGTGAGCTAATATGTGATGATTGTGATTGAATAAATTCAACATGGATGTAAAGGAATTACCAAAAATTTAGATCTAGTGGACCATTAATACAAGGATATCTTAATTAGCTAATTCATTTGTGTGTATAATTTTGAATGAAAAGTTCTTCATGATGAAATAAAACATCAAGGCTGAGAATGGCACCAATCCTTCACAAAATTGACATGTTGGGAAGAACAACAACCATTTGAATATGTTTTGGGTAGTAAGAAAAAGAATTGAGTGGCTTTTCCATTGGTGTGGCTAGCATGAAAGCTACTAAACATGCCTTACTTCATGTGGGCTGGAAATTAAGTTAGGTGGAAGAAGCAAATTCTTATTTTCCAAATGTACCATACATAGCCAATCTTATTTATGAAGCAAAGCTTATTGGTTCTGAGTAAGCCAAGGAAGGTAAGGATAGTGATAATAGGACAATAGAGGAGCAAATTGAAGCAACAAATAGGAGGTGGTAGGAAAGTAATGGAGGAAAAAGTAGTGTATGCTTTGCAACAATATGAAATGTCCTTAGAATACAAACACAAAAAAATTAGTTTCCCTCTCCAAGAAATTTTCATTCAAAATAGAGCTATGTGCCAAAGCATGGGAGAAGGTCTTGGACGAATGGAACATGAGAGGTACATGCTTCCCTCCCAACCATAAAGAAGAGTAAGAAGAACATTGTAGTGAGGTTGAGGGATGAACCCAAATTTCTTAGGGAAATGTATGAGGATGTTTTGCATAAAGGACAGATTGACAGAGAGGATTTCCATGGACATGATTTGGTAGATGCTGCGTGATGCATACCTGAGCCAAGTTGCAAGGAGATATTTCAGACGATGCTTAGTTGCAAGTTTATGCCAAAATATTTTTTCTTTAGATTTCACAGTAGGCTATATATGTATTAGACTTTTGCTTGGTTCATATAATATGTTTCTTGACTATTCTTCCATAAGAAGTTGAGAGGGTTTTGGAAGATGATAGATGACTATAACAACTCTGCTTTTCAAAAGATAATTGTTATATCTTTGTAGAATAGGACATATTTTGTAGTTGGTGTCTTATCGAAATTATGGATTTTATTGTTCTATGTATATTAATTTATTTATAAGTGTGCTTGGGGAGACATAGCTTTTTGAGTTTTCACAGTAGTCACTTATTTGTTAGACATTGATCTTTTATTAGTTGTTTTCTTAATAAGAGAAAAAAACATGTTTTGTAACTGATATTCTGTGTGCTTCCTAACCTAGACAACTATAACTGTCCCAATGTATCGCTTGTCTGCTCTGAGTATTTTCTAAAGGGTTAGATTCAAATTTTAAAGGGTTTTATGCAACTAGAACAATGGCATTACAAGAAAACCAACATATTTGGATCATGAATTGATTGGAAGAAGAGACAAGTGTATCTCTATTCTTACTTCAGCAGAGAATTGAAGTATTGTCTCACCCTATCTTTCATAATCATCAGATAGCCATATCCCAGAGATTTGATACTGTCATATTTCTTTCCATGCTACAGACCAAGGATTTGCTTGACATTTTGAATCTCATCATTTTCTATGATATATTTATGGCTAGGTTTTGTTACATTCAACAAAGAACACACAATTGTGGTTTCGACCAATAACATCCAACCCTTCCATATAAACCATTAAGACAACCAAAACTTACACTCGAAATGAAAATGAAACCCTGTCACAATATTTAGTACTACCTCATTGCATATCAGTCTTGCTTTAACATAAGGTGAATGCACTTACACACATTAGCATAGTTCTAGTCCATATAAAATTTATGACATCATAGAGCGGTCAATGCCAACAATCTTACCAATGTTTCTTTGCACCTTTTGGGGCAATTACTAATTATTTTTATTACTAACACAACCACATTAAAAATATTATGTGATTGATATAAACCAAAGGCTTGATTTGTAACATTGATAAATATCCAATAATAAAAATATTATTACAAAATAACGGTTACAATAAAAATATTATTATTATCAATATAACTAAAAATAATTATTAGTTTATATTAATTATTATATTTAATATTAATGTAATTAATTATTATTTAATTTTAAGTTATGTAATAAAAATTAATAATTTAATAATACTATTTTTTATAATAAATAATAATTTTTGTTATCAAATAATAAATAATGATAATAATATAAAAATCATAAATAATATAATAATATAAAAATCATAAATAATAATAAAAATTAATGCTTAATATTAATTAATGATAATAATATTTAATACTTAATAATTATTTATAAATAAATATTATTACTTATTATTAAAAAAATATTATTATTATTATTATTATTAAATAATTATGATTATTATTATATTACTATTATTGTTAAATAATATTATTATTTTTAACCTAATAGATTCATATTATAAATTTAAAGGGATTTATTCTAAAACCCCAAGATATTAAAAAACTAAGGGAATAATATTACATAACTAAAGTATATAAACCATAAGATAAATATTATAAAACCAAATAAATAATAAATCCAAGGAATTAATACTAAAAACCCAAGGGAATAATATTAAACTCAAAGGATAAATATTATAAACCCGAGGTATATAAACTCTAAGAAAAATATTATAAATCCTAAAATGGTTGACAAAAGTTGACCATTATAAACCCAAAGAAATAATAAACCCAAGGGATTAATATTAAAAACAGAATGGATTATAAACCCAAGGGAATAATATTAAACTCGAGGGATAAATATTATAAACCCGAGGTATATAAACCCTAAGATAAATATTATAAATCCTAAAATGGTTGACCAAAGTTGACCATGGTTGATTTTCATATTGACACAATCTTCTTCACAATGCGAAGTTTGACTATGGTTGACCATGTATGATTTTCATATTGAGAGAACCTTTGTCACAATGCAACATGGAACGATGGTTGAGCATGGTTGATTTTCCTAGTGATACAATCTTTGTCATAATGTGATGTTGGACCAGGGTTAAACATGGATGACCATGGTTTTTCCAATGTGAAGTTGGACCGAGAGAGAATCCTTGTCACAATGTGACCATGGTCGATTTTTATATTGAAACAATCTTTGTCAGAATATCATGGTTAACCATGATTGATTTTAATTTCAAAACAAAGTAAAAATAACTACTTTATAACCTTTTTCAAATACCATGACCATAATTAATTTTAATATCGTAACGAAACAAAACAAAAATAACTACTTTATAGCTTTGTTCAAATGTATAAATTAGTTCCAATCTTTCGAAACATAACTTAATAATTAAATAACTTAATAACTTAGAGGCTTAAATATCATGAAGGACTACGTCTTCCTCCATGGTAGGAAATTTAATCACACTCAATATGTGTTATTCGTATGGAATATTCCTATCAATCACGGCTCAGGTTTGAATTAAATCAACTTAAAATTATAATAGGTACTATGTTCGAGTAGTACTTAATCATAAATATCAAATACGCATATAATATCTTTTGATTAAGTGTCATGTGATTTTAAATTTTCACGAATGCAAGAAAAACTATCTTTAAAATGCAAGAAAAACAAAATCAAGCTCCACGGTTCATCAGTGTTGGGAATTTCTGATAATTTCAAATAAAACTGAACAAAACAGAACAATATTATGTTTTAACACAATGGAAATAAAAATCGTTTGCGGAATACGGTGTTTCAGCAATGCTGAAACTGGTGTTTCAGCAACACTCTGTTTTGACGCCGAGAAACTATTTTCTAATTATGGTGTTTCAGCAACACAAAAAAATAAATTGTATTAATTAACAATAAACCAACTGTTACAAAAATGTCTTCCTCACATAGAGGGATTTTCACAAGAGATTATGCTGAAGAGCATCTTCCTCTTGACAGAGGGATTACAACAGGAACGCTTCAGTTCCACAAACCAATTTTTCACTATCTCAAAAAATTACAGTTTCAGCACTGCTGTGCGTTACAAAAAAAAAACTCTCCATTTTTTCTACACCGCTGTGTCTACGTTTTATAATGCATTACATCTTCTGCATTTTACAATGCGGGAAGGGATCATAACTTATCCACCAACTGCTTTAACTCGCTAATGAAGTCTCTACTACAATCTGCTGCTCATGATGAACAAATTTGATCTTTTGCTGTATTTCTTGAGTCGGTGGTGTTGAAACCCATGGCGGATAAATGCTGCGACGGCTCGAGGCTGGTTCTTTTCACTTTCGGCCATTCTGCTCTTTAATGTGGTTGTTTAGAAGTAATGGTGCAGCGCTGGATCTGATCTTCCTCCTTCGGGAACACAAAAACAGTTAAAGGGTGAAAAGACAGTAATGGTAGTGGCTTTTTTTTCTTAAGTAAAGTAGTTGCTGCTTTTCAACTGTTCACTGCAGTTGAAATTATAATTTCAACACTCCCCTTTAATTTCAACTGCTAGGTTATCAGTCATACCCAGACGTTTCCTTAAAAACTCAAAACTTTTCTGGTCCAATGGCTTGGTCAGAATATCCGCAACCCATTCCTGAGTCCTGCAATGTTGTAAAGCGATTTCTCCATTGTTCACCAATTCTCTGATGTAGTGAAACTTTGTGTCTATGTGTTTCGTTTTCTTGTGGAACACAGAATTCTTGGACAACGCAATAGCTAAGCTATTGTCACAAAAAATAACCGTTGTCGTTCCCTGCTCTTGGCATAGACTTCTTAACATTCTCCTCATCCAAACCGCTTGACACGCTGCTGCTGTAGCTGCCATGTACTCTGCTTCTGTTGTAGACAATGCCACAATTGGTTGTTTCTTGGAAGCCCATGAAATGGCTCCTGAACCTATGTAAAAAGCGTAACCGGATGTGCTTTTCCAGTCATCTACACTTCCAGCCCAATCACTATCTGTGTATCCAACTAAATCTGAACATTCTGAAACAGTATAAAAAACACCATACCTTTTTGTACCTTTAACATACCTCAGAATTCTCGTTGCTGCCTGCCAATGTGTTTTTTTTGGCCTCTCCATGAATCTGGAAATCAAACTAACAGCATGCATTATGTCTGGCCTAGTTGCAGTTAAATACATAAGGTTGCCAACTATGCTCTTGTACACGCTAGGGTCAAAATCCTTGTTGCTTTCCTCTTTGCTGAGTTTTAATCCCATCACTGTGAGAGTGATCGCTGCCTTGTTGCCCTGCATGTTAAATCTGCCCAACACTTCATTTACATATTTTGCCTGCGAAATAAAAATTCCATTTTTATTTTGATCTACTTCTATTCCTAAGAAGTATCTCAGCAAACCCATGTCAGTCATCTCAAATTCTTCTTTCATGATTGATTTGAAATTTTCAATGAGGTAGTCATCATTACCTGTAAAAATCACATCATCAACATATAACACAACAATTAAAATTTTACCGTCCTTTTCTTTGATGTAAACGGTCGGTTCTCCCTCACACTTCTCAAATCTGTTCTCCAGTAGATAGGAATCTATCCTACTGTACCACGCTTTTGGCGCTTGCTTCAGCCCATAAAGAGCATTCTTTAATCTGCAAACTTTATGCTCTTGGCCTTTCTTCTCATAGCCTAGAGGTTACTCAACGTAAACCTCTTCCATTAACACTCCATTCAAGAAATGCTAACTTCATGTCCATTTGGTAAACATTCCATTTGTTTTGTGCTGCTATGGACAACACTGTTCTCACGGTTTCCATTCTTGCAACCGGTGTGAAAGTCTCCTCATAATCTCTCCCATACTGCTGCTTGTATCCCTTGACAACAAGTCTTGCCTTGTGCCTTTCTATCTTGCCTTCAGCGTTACTCTTGGTCTTGTAGACCCATTTAACTCCAATGACTTCTTTACCTTTTGGTAGCTCAACTAAATCCCATGTCTTGTTTCTTTCTATGGCATTCATCTCCTCATCCATAGCTTCTATCCATTTCTCATCTTTAATTGCATCTTCGAAATGAACAGGGTCATCAACATGACAATACAAAGCAAACAAAGAATTCATTCCTTCATGATAAATGTCACTTAAATTTCTGAATTTCTTACCTCTTTCATTTGGTGTGTAAGTGCTTGAGGACACACTTGAATTTCCTCCTTGTGGTGTGCTTAGAGAGGCACTCTCATTTCTCCTCAAGGGTGTCCCTTGTTGTCCTTGTGTTGGCGCTGCTGTTTGGGGATGTGTTTCAGCCAACTCCTCATCATCTTCATCATGAGACAAACAATTTTTAACATTCATTGTTTTCTCTATGCTTCCATCCCAAGCTTCCTCCTCAATGAATTGAACATCTCTGCTCACAAAAAACTTCTTGGTGGATGGGATATACAACCTGTAAGCTTTGGATTCCTCACTGTATCCAATGAAAATACATTTCTCCCCTTTGCTGTCCAATTTCTTCCTTAGCTGATCTGGAATGTGTGCTTAAGCCACACAACCAAAAACTTTCATGTGGGTGACTCCTTGCTTTCTCCCACTCTATGCATCTTCTGGCACTTTGTTCATCACTGCTTTTGTAGGACACCTATTCAAAATATATATTGCACAGTGAATAGCTTCAGCCCAATAATCATTTGGCAAATGCTTTGCCTTCAACATGCTCCTCGCCATATCCATGATTGTTCTGTTCTTCCTTTCAGAAACTCCATTTTGCTACAGGGTGTACCTTGCTGTAAATTGCTTATGAATTCCATTTTCTCTGCAAAAACGTAAAAATTCTTTGGAGATATACTCACCTCCTCTGTTAGTTCTCAGAACTTTGATATGCAACTCGCTTTGGTTTTCTACAAATGCTTTGAAATTTTGAAATTTTTCAAACACTTCACTCTTATGCTTCAGGAAATAAACCCAAGTATTTCTGGTAAAGTCATCAATAAATGTTAGAAAATATTGGCTGCCTGCAAGTGATGGAGCTTGCATCAGTCCACATAAATCTGAGTGGACAATTTCTAAGGGTTCCTTTGCCCTTATGCTTTTCCCGGTTGGAAAACTTTCTCTGTGTTGTTTCCCCAAGATACAACCTTCACAAAGGTTGTCTGGCTTCTCTATCAATGGTAATCCTCTTATCATTCCTTTTCTACTCAACAAGTTAAGACCTCCAAAGTTGAGATGTCCAAATCTCAAATTCCATGACCAATTTTCATCCTTTGGTACACTTTGGAGAGCCTCTTGGGTAACTGCCGCAATTACTTCTTTGTTTTTCAAATCTGCCCTTATTCTGAGAGGGAACATCCTCTTCCCCGTCATCTTCACTTCAACAATACAACGTTTGCTGGGAGATCTATCCATGATGGTGCATACATCATTCTCAAAGAAAACATTGTAACCCTTTTGATCAAGCTATCCAATACTGAAGAGGTTACACTTCATTCAGGGAACATAGTAGACATCTGCTATGGTTTTCTTTTCACCTTTCTTTGTAAATATTTTAACTTCTCCTTTTCCCATAACAAAAATTTTACTATCAGTCCCAAGTGTGACTTGTGACTACACACTTTGGTCTAAAGCAGAAAACAGGGCTATGTTTCCTATCATATGGTTGCTGCAACCAAAATCTAGAAACCATATATCTTCACTATTTGTTTCAGCCATATTACAAACTAACAACACATTATCTTGACTAATATTTTCTCTAGTGATATTTGCACTAGTTCTATTACTCATATCATACTGATTCTTCCTACATTCATTTGCATAATGCCCATATTTTTTACAGTAATAACATTGGACATTGGATTTTTCATACCTTTGTCCTTGAGCATGATGTTGTCTGCTTTGTTGGCTGCTGCCATGGCCTTGGTTTTGATTTGGATTGCTGTCTCTTCCTTGAACGTTTGCTGAACTATTTCTTCCACTTCTGTATTGGCTTCTGCCTCTTCCTCTCTTGCTTCCTCTGCCTTGACCTCTTCCTCTTCCAAATGACATCTGGGTCTTAAAGGCTTGCTCTAGAGATGAGTTTTGATTTCTACTCAACCTCTGCTCATGTGTTATCAGTGATGCATGAAGTTCATCAACTGAAAAATTTGAGAGATCCTTTGTCTCTTCTATGGTGGTGACAATCACATCAAACTTTGAGGGTAGGCACCTCAATAGTTTCTCCACAATCCTCATTTCTTCAAGAGTTTCTCCATGAGACCTTATCTGTGTGACTGAAACCAATTGCTTGTGTGAAAAATGAGTCAATATTGTCTAACTCCTTCATGTGCAGGTTCTCAAAATCTTTCCTCAACAACTGTAGTTTTGCTGTCTTCACTCTCTCAATGCCTTGATAGGCTGTCTTGAGAGTTTGCGATGCTTCTCTGGATGTCTTGGCTACTGCTATCCTTGGAAACACACTCTCATGCACTGCTTGATATAAAAATACAAGGGCTTTTGAATCCTTCTTCTTATTGCTCTTCAACTACTCTTTCTCTGCCTGAGTTAATCCATTAAACTCATCTTCATTTGCTGCCTCTTCAGATCCATATTCAACAAGTTCCCATAAATCTTGTGAGGCAAACAAGGCTCTCATGGTTATTGCCCAGTAATCATAGTTTTTCCCATTGAACTGTGGGAGTTGGGTATTAAACATACCCACGCTGGTGCTAGTGCTGGCCATTCTTGCAATACTTGACTGTGTATTAAAAATCACTTAATTGTCTTCAACAGCTACACAAAAAACTAATCTGAAAAATACCTGGATCCTTTCTTGACTGTGTCTTCACTCTGCTGGAGAAGCTGCTGCAGCAAGAAACCTTCCTTCAGCTTCTTTGACGTCTTCAAAGAGCCTGGACAAGCTCTGATACCATGTTGGGAATTTCTGATAATTCCAAACAAAACTGAACAAAACAAAACAATACTCTGTTTTAACACAACAGAAATAAAAAATCGTTTACGGAATACGGTGTTTCAGCAACGCAGTTTCGTCAACTACTGAATTCAGTGTTTCAGCAATGGTGTTTCAGCAACGCTGAAACTGGTGTTTTAGCAACACTCTGTTTTGACGCCGAGAAACTATTTTCTGATTACGGTGTTTCAGCAACACACAAAAAAAACTTGTATTCATTAACAATAAACCAACTGTTACAAAAATGTCTTCCTCACATAGAGGGATTTTCACAAGAGATTATGCTGAAGAGCATCTTCCTCTTGACAGAGGGATTACAACAGGAACGCTTCAGTTCCACAAACCAATTTTTCACTATCTCAGAAAATTACAGTTTCAGCACTGTTGTGCGTTACAAAAAAAAAACTCTCTATTTTTTCTACACTGTTGTGTCTGCATTTTATAGTACATTACATTTTCTGCTTTTTACAGTGCCGGAAGGGGTCATAACTTATCCACCAACCGCTTTAACTCGCTGATGAAGTCTCTACTACAATCTGCTGCTCATGATGAACAAATCTGATCTTTTGTTGTATTTCTTGAGTCGGTGGTGTTGAAACCCATGGCTGATAAATGTTGCGATGACTCGAGGCTAGTTATTTTCACTTTCTGCCATTCTGCTCTTTAATGTGGTTGTTTAGAAGTAATGGCGCAACGCTGGATCTGATCTTCCTCCTTCGGGAACACAAAAAAAGTTAAAGGGTGAAAAGATAGTAATGGCGGTGGCTTTTTTTTTTTTAAGTAAAGTAGCTACTGCTGTTCAACTGTTCACTGCAGTTGAAATTATAATTTCAACAATCAGACCCATCCTAATTTTAAAAATATTTTGAAAAGGAAAAAGGCCAAAAAATCTAGTGTTAAAAAACTTCTAAAATAATCTAAATATGAAAAAAGCTGGAGAGCGTTGGAAGTTGAGCGTACAGAAAGCTCTGCTCAGAACCAAGGAACACAGCAGCTCCATCTCAATTGTTTTTTAGTTCGGCATTGGATTGGGTTGGCTTGTTAATGTTGTGGTTTGTTTGTTTGTTCTACAATTTTTTTAATGAGTGCTTTAATGTTTTTGGTTTCCTTGGTTGAATTTATTTCTACTGTGTGCGAATCGTTTCTATTCTATTTAGTAGTGTGTGAATTGTTGGGCGGGCCACCGCGACACAGGAAATATTAAGAGAACCTACATTTTCCCTGATGAAAGCAGACGAAATATATGTACTTGGTTAATTTGTAGTTTTTTTGAGGTTTGGTGGACGTGCAGGTTTTTGCCTCATTTTTGACCAGGCTCCACTTTCAAATACAAGAACTCTAAACTATTATCTAGAAATCTTGTTGTTTATATGGAAGTAATTGTAATTTAATTTTATGATTGAAATGCTACCCTGGAGCCTCTAGATTAATGACCGCCGGAGAAATGTAATTACCAGACCAGCAGTTGGGCACGCCGCCTTCCTAAGTTAACCTTCCTAAATTAAATGGCCTGTCGTTTCTCCTCTTTGTTTTTATTACTAGTTTGCTAAGCTCGTAACTTAAATTGACAGATTCATATAGTCATAAATCTGGATAGAACCTTCATTCTTTGTGGTCCCACTACAAGGTTATGTCAAATAATTCACAATCTCAAATATTTTCGAGGGCTCTTCGGAACCGTGTATGAGCGCATTGAAAACATTAAGAGAACCGACATTTCCCCTATGAAATCTAAGGAAATATATGTCTTTTCATACATAGGTTTGCTTGTTGCTGAGATATTTGGTTGATATGCAGTTTTTTTGAGTCCATTATTTTTTATGGAGTTGGTGGGCGTGCAGGCTTTCCCTTAATTTTTGACCAGGTAATGTATATCCCGCCAATTTCATTTTGAAAAACAAGAAACCAACTAATTTTCTAAATTATCATAGAAATCTTATTAGTTATATTGAAATATTTGTAACTTAGGTTTGTGATGTTTTTAGAGGAGCGCACAGCACAGGATTAGAGTTTCAAGAACACAACATAGATCTTAATAAAGACTATAGACCAAATGCATAACACAGATCTTAATAAAGACTACAGGCCAAATGGATAACACAAGACAGAGAAAAAAAATCAGAAACAACTCAATACAGTATTAATAGAAAACTTAATACATTATCAATGGAGAAAGAAATCACACTTCACATTACAGGAAAGGCCTTGCAAGTTGAAAATAATGGAGAATTATGCAATATTGGAGAAAGTTTGTTTCACATTTGTGCGTGTGTTCTAGATTATCACTAGTTTCTATTTTGTAGGAGACAATTTTGATCTCCCTAAATTCATGTAAACCATTTTGATTATATGATTAATGAAGGTGTGCGGTACTACCCAAACAATTTCTAGGTGCAGCTTGCTCACCCGTGAGCTCCTAGTTTCAGTGTTTTAATTTTGTCTTCCATTTTTAACATGGTATGAGATTTGGTGAGCTTTGGTGGCTGGAAAGTTAAAGAGCCTTGGTGGATGAAGTGTGAGTGCCTTGGTGGTTGGAGAGAGGCGTTGTGTGAGAGCCTCAATGGCAAAGGCATTGTTGCAAAACTTGTGATTTTGCTGAGTAAAACCAAATCAACATAACGTTTTTCCCTCGCTCACGCACTGGTAAACACGACGATCATTACGCCATTTTGGATTAATTCTCACATTGATTCCCCTTTCCTTAGCGCAATCAGGATCAAAGCGGGTTGTAAGCGTGAACCCAATCTCAAAATTCCATGCTGGTGAATTTTATTGAGGTTTTTCTTGAAAAAAGGATAGAAGAAAGTTGTGGTGGCTTTGTATTTTCTTTTAAGGTCGAGATTGTTCCATTTGAAGTTGATGTTGCTCCATGTGAAGTCGAGGTGTATTGAAGCTCAAGATCACTGCTGATATCGTTGACGCAGTGTTCTAGTCTTCCTATAAAAAAAATTGGGTTGAAATTGCTTCAGTCCGAGATCCCTTGGCATCACATCGAGATTGCTTGGTATCTGTGGTGCCTCCACGCAAGAGGTTGAGATCGCATGGTTTGTGCTACAGCGGTGCTTTGATGCTGGATGCTCTCTTGATGGCTTGGTAGTTTGCCGAAGTGGTCGCACTTTTTATTAATTCTTTGAGGCTGAGATCATTCCAATAAGATTCGAGATCGTTTGGTATGATAAGGCAAACTCTTGATTGTTGATTGGAGATTGCAGTTTTCGTGACTAAGATCGTGAGTGTTGCATTGGTGGATGCGATTGTTGGTGTAGTGTTGGTATTTTTTAAAATCAAGAACATCTCTGATTGGTGCTAAATCCGGATCTAGAGCTGTTGGAAGAGTTTGAGGAATTCAAGTGACTGGAGGCAAATCTGTGTCAAATTTTCAAATCGATTACTAGATACTGAGGATCTTGTGCTGGATCATCAGAAGTCAGTTGCATCTAGAATACAAGTTGGAGGCCTATATAATTTGAATAATACAATCATCCCACATCAGGCTTTAACTTCAACAGCTATGACAATAGAGAATCCGTGGCATCAATGATTTGGACACATCAATCTTCATGACTTATTGCTACTACAGAAGCAAGGTATGGTTAATGGACTTCTTGTTTTAATAAATGCACATGTTGATTGTGAAGGATTTGCACTTGGAAAAATGCATAGGGATGATTTTCCCTCAAATTTAAATAGGAGAAAGAGAGATATACTTGAACTTTTTCACACTGATATATGTTGACTAATGCAGAAAAGGTCCTTAGGAGGAGCTTATTATTTTTTGTTATTTGTTGATGATTCCACCAGATATACCTGGGTGTATTTTCTCAAAGATAAAAGTCATGCTTTTGAATACTTTAAAGAATTAAGAACTATGGTTGAAAAGTAGAGAGGGAAGGTCATCAAAATTCTCCACTCAGATCATAGGGGAGAATACAAGCTTGGAAACTTCATCAAATATTGCAGGGATCATGGAATAATTCAACAGTTTACAGTACCCCACACTCCACAACAGAATGGGGTTGCAGAGAGAAAGAAAAGAACTCTGGTGGAGTGTGCACACAACATGTTGAAAGGTAAGAACATATCTAATGGCTTTTGGGAAGAAGTTATTAATACTGCAGCCTATTTAAAGAGTAGAAATCAAACTAAGAGTCTTGATCCCAAGACTCCATTCGAAGCTTGATATGGTTTTAAGCTTGCAGTCAGTAACTTAAGAGTATTTGGTTCAAAAGATTTTTCACATATTACTAAGGAGGATAGGAAGAAATTGAATGCTAAAGCCATAAAATGCATATTTGTAGGGTATTATTATGAGTTCAAAGCATATAAATTGTTTAATGTGTCTACTCACAAGGTATTTGCAAGTAGAGATGTTATCTTCCATGAATAGGTTGATGAAGGGAACAAAGACAAAAGTTATCAAGAGTGGCACATGCCTTTACTAATTGATTGTAGCAATGATGAAGCCAAAGACATCCATGTGCAGCAATAGAAACAAAAAGAATAATCTAGTGATGAGGGTACATTCAGCAATCCAAATCCATTCAGGGGTGAGCAAGACAGATTTGAGGCATGTCCGCTACCAAGGAGATCAGGTAGGAAAACTCACTTACCAACAAGGTATAAGGACTATGCTCTTATGACTAGTATTCTAAATGTTGTTGAGACCATGAATTATAATGAAGAAAATCAGCATGATGAATGGAGGTCAGATATGAAAGAATAATATGAGTTAATAATTAAAAACAAAACCTCTAGGTGCCCAAGAAGTAACCAGGTGCAGCTTGCTCACTTGTGAGCTGCTAGTTTCAGTGTTTCAGTTTTGTCTTCCATTTTTAACATTGGCTTGGCTTGGATTGCTCAGGAAAGATGATAAATTTATAGATGAAGAAGGAAGACCTAGAATTTTATCCATGTGATTCAGATGATTGCACAATCAAGGGTGCTTGGCATTGGTAGTATCTTTTGGCATGGGTGATAGAGAGAAGATGGTTTGGGTCGACTGACTGTGTAAGTTTCGACGACGTCGACTTCAATTGGTTTAATGCCTAACATTCTCCCACTTGAAGCCAAATGAAGAATAATGAATCAAGTCACATCAAGTCCTTCCAAGCCTCTAAATGACTCAAGTTTATTTATTGGTAGAATCTTAGTGAGCACATCAACATGTTTCTTATATGTATGGATCTTTTCCAAGGATAATTGTGCTTCCTTCAACACTTGCCAGATTCAATGGTACCTTAAGTAAATGTGTTTTGTGTTTTAGTGAAATGTTGGGGTTTTTGCCATGTGAATGGCACTTTGACTATCAAAATATAGCACATACTTCTCCTGATTTATTCTTATCCCTCATAGGATGCGTTACATCCACAATATCTCTTTACAAGCTTTTGTTGCAGTTATTTACTCCGCCTTTGTTGTAGAAAGAGATACTATTTTTTATAACCTTGACACCCAAGATATTGCTGCACCTATAAATGTATACAAATAACCTGTAGTTGAATTTCTGGTGTCCATATCTCCATCCATATCTGCATATGTATATTCTTCAAGCACAATCTCATTATGAACAAAACATAAACAATAATTACTAGTACCCTTAAGATACCTCAACATCCATTTTACTGCTTGCCAATGTTTTTCTCTTGGATTGGCAAGGAACCCGCTGACTACTCCCACTGAATATGAAATGTCTAGTCATGTGCATACCATGACATACATCAAGCTGCCAATTGCTAAAGTATAAGGAATATTACTCATTTCTTCCTTCTCCTTATCATCACTAGGACATAACTCAATACTCAGCTTGAAGTGAGCTGCGAGGGGTGTACCAACTAACTTGGAATCCTTCATATTAAACATTTCAAGCGCCTCGTTGATATATTTTTCTTGTGACAACCAAAACCTTTTTTTTTGTTAGGTCCCTATACTACTAGTGTAACCCTTTATTGTTATTAGTAAAACCCCCTTATTATATTGTTGTGCCCATGTAGTCTCCATGTTGTTATTATTGTGCCCCATAGAATACAACTATTGTTATTGTTGTGCCCTTACATTATTATCGTTATGTCGGCTATGATTATATTATGACCCCTTAGACTCCCATATATAAAAAGGAGGTCTTGTCATTTGTATCATCCAAGAATTGTTCATTTGAGTAATGTAAAGGAGGTTTCCCCCTCGAAAAAACTTCTTTCTAAGGCGTTTACCTATCTTTTCTATCTTTTGATGAGTTGGTTTCATAACATTTGGTATCATAGCTTTGGATTCTAGGGTTTCACTGCTCCAAACAGATCTTCATGGAATTTTTGCTATAACTTTGTTTCTGTGAAGTTTCAGAAGATAAACAAAAAACCCATTTGAGATGAAATGGTTCTGAACCTTGGGTCCAAATTTTAGATCTTGTCTAACTATATTTTCAGATATTTGATCTGAGGAAGTTAGGGTTTTTGCAAGCTGCAACAGTCAATCACAAATAGGCCATCGTGAAATTTTTGTTATAAAATTTTTTCTATGAAGGTTTAGACTCTGACATTAAAACCCATTTGAGTGAAATCATGGGGAATCTCGGGCCCAAATTTCAGATGTTTTTTCGCTATATTTTCGGAGATATAGTCGAATACATTTAGGGTTTCTACAAGCTCCAAAGTTACATCCCAAACATGTTACCTTGGGAACATTGTCATAATTGTCTCTTTGAGCATTATATTCAAATTTCGTGAGAAGTTATAGAAAGAGGACAGACTGCAGTTTTCTGTGTATCGATTTCAGATCCGAAGGTTGAAACAGTGAGACGTGGCACTTCATACAACTCCGCTCTTCTAAAAAGGTATATTATCAGGTCATCTTTGGATATTATGCATAACTCTTTCTTGGAGAATCCAATTTTTATCATACTGGTGGAATTAGATACAGGACGTAGAGGGCTACCACATGTCGTAATTTTAGAACTGGGAGATTTGAAATTACACAGTTACAGTCATTTCAAGATTGAGCTCCTAAAATCAAGAAAAGGCGATATGAGGAAGTTTGATGGAAATGATCTGGTAAATTGGATACTACGGATGGAGCAATATTTTGATCTACATGAGGTGCAACTGTTACAAAAGGTACGTATTGATTCTTTATATTTAGAACTAAATCAATTTTTATGGTATGAAGGGCTTTGTTCTCGTAAACAACTTGTCACGTGGTCAATTTTCATGGAGGAAATGATAGCACATTATGAGGATACAAAGAGAAACACCTTCTTTAGCGAATTGATAAATCTCAAACAAAAGGGTTCAATGGAAGAGCACATTGAGGACTTTCAAAAATAGAATATAAGGGTAAATGATATTCTAGAGAACCAAAGGATTGATGTCTTCATATGGACTTTAAAAGATAACATTCAACATGAAGTTTGTCTTTGGAAACCTAATTCATTGGAGAAGACATTCAGGTTGGCAAAAAAAAATTGAAAGCGAAATTATGAAAACAAGGAATCCCACCACTCATGACTATAATTATGGAAGTGTTTTTCTCCTAGAATTCCACAATCTACAATGTTTAAACCACAACAATTGGAAGAAAAAAGATAAAAAGGGCTTTGTTACAATTGTGATAGAAAATACACTAAAGGTCATAAGTGTGCTGAGAAGAAATTATTTTACATAGATTATGAAGAGGAGGAAGAAAGGATCAAAAAACATCAAAAGAAGAAGATATACACCAGGAAAAACCCCCAGAGAAAAAAGAAATGAATCCAACCATATCTTGTAAACCATTGGCAAGAATTACCACTCCTCAAACTCTCAAGATAAAAGGAAATATCAAGAAGAAAAAGGTTCAAGAAGTGAAATATCAAATCAAGAAAGAAGAGATGAATCATACCATATCTTGTAATGCAGTGGCCTGAATTACCACTCCTAAAAGTATCAATATAGAAGGGCATGTCAAGAAGAAAAATGTTCAAGAAGTGAAAGATCACATCGAGCATCAAGAAATGAATCTGGCCATATCTTGTAATGCATTGGAAGAAATTACCACTCCTCAAACACTCAAAATAGAAGTACATATCAAGAAGAAAAAGGTTCAAGCAATGAAAAATCACATCGAGCATCAACAACAAGTTCTCCAACTTTTAAAGGATAATGCCACTTTGGTGCAGAATCGAATGAAACAATAGGCAGATCAACATCGCAGTGAAATTTTTTTTGATGTAGGCGAGTGGGTATTTTTACGGCTACATCTCAAGCAAGCTATTTATGAGAAGGAAATGTTGGAAATACTACATGAACTTAAGAAATATCGACCTTACCTAATGAGAAGACACTTCAAGGTAAAAATGGATCATAAGAGTCTTAAATACTTTTTAGAACAAAGATTATCTTTAGAAGAATAGAAAAAATGGGTCACAAATATGTTGGGTTATGACTTTGAAATCATCTAAAAAAAAGGGAAGCAAAATGTTGTTGCAGATGCACTCTCAAGGAAGGATGAGGATGTGGAAGCATTGTTTTATGCTATTTCTATTATCCAAATAGAATGGATTAATGAAGCAAGTGATGA
Organism: Pinus tabuliformis; assembly: GCA_031772625.1. Taxonomy (NCBI): domain Eukaryota; kingdom Viridiplantae; phylum Streptophyta; class Pinopsida; order Pinales; family Pinaceae; genus Pinus; species Pinus tabuliformis. The sequence goes on along the minus strand of CM062818.1, from coordinate 1,441,124,612 downwards.
ATGGAAGAAGGACGAAGAAGTGTGGCCACTCATTCAAAAGTGGCAGAAGATCCCAGTTCAAACAATATTGCCAGAACTTGACGAGGAGGGAAAAATCATATTGGAACCTGGAGCAGTCATAGAAACAAGACCCCGAAGGCTATGAAATCGATCAATTTCAGAGTATCTCATCAAGTGTAAGAACTTACCCGCTGAAGATTCCACATGGGAGGACAATAATTTTATACATAAGCATCAATAACTACTCAAGCGTTGAGGAAAACAATTTTTGAAGGAGAGGGGCATGTTAGGTCCCTATACTACTAGTGTAACCCCTTATTGTTATTAGTACAACCCCCTTATTATATTGTTGTGCCCACGTAGTCCCCATATTGTTATTATTTTGCCCCATAGAATCCCACTATTGTTATTATTATGCCCTTACATTATTATTGTTATGTCGGTTGTAATTATATTATGACCCCTTACTCCTATATATAGAAGGGAGGTCTTGTCATTTGTATCATCCAAGAATTGTTCATTTTAGTAATTTAAAGGAGGTTTCCCCCTCGAAGAGGCTTGTTTCTAAGGCGTTTATCTATCTTTTCTATCTTTTGGTGAGTTGGTTTCATAACATTTTTCCCATCACACATGATCCTCATGCCCAATATCTATTTTGATGGACCGAAATCCCTCATTGCAAATTTGCTGCCTAAATCTTTCTTCAACCTATTGATAATATTCTTATCAGGCCCAACAATAAATATGTCATCCACATATAGAAATAATATGATATAATTTTCTTTATCATACCTATTGACATAGACACAATGGTCAGCTTCCAACCTGTGAAAACCATGTTCCAACATGAATGAATCATATCTCTTATACCATTGTCGAGGTGTTTCAACCAATAAAGACTCTTCTTCAACTTGCAAACTAGGTCTTATTTGCCTTTTTTAATGAATCCTTCTGGATGCTCCATATAAATTTCTTCCTCCAATTCACCATGAAGGAAATTAATTTTTTCATCTAACTGTTCACATTCTAATTTTAAAGCAGCAACAAGACCTGGAATGCTTCTGATGGATGACATTTTGACAATAGGTGAGAAAACCTCAATGAAGTCAATACCTTCTTTTTGCGAAAATCCTTTCACCACAAGCTTTTCTTTATAGCTCTCCTTCTTTTTGTCACCTTCATGCTTAATTTTGTAAACCCATTTGTTTTATATGGCCTTTCTACCTTTTGGGAGATTTACCAACACCGAAGTTTTCTTTTCCAGCAAAGAGTGCATTTCTTCCTCCATTGCTTTCTTCCATTCTTTACTGTGCTTAACTTTACAAGCTTCTTGAAAACAATTAGGCTCACCTTCATTAGTCAATAGTATATAGTTTGAAAGAGGATACTTTTGTGAAGCCTTATGAGGCCTAGAAGATCTACGAACCATCTGTGGTGTTGAATTATCAAGTTGAATATCCTGTAAAGGTTCTGCAAGATTCCTTCTTCTTGGTCTTCATCATTTTCCACTTGTTGTACTTCCTGCTCTTGAATTCACCATCAATTTTCTTGCATTGGTGGGATGTTTTCCTACTGCTCTTCAAACCTGTCAATAACTTTCTTGACCTCCAACTCACCTATAGTCCTCTTAAATATTTATAACTCATTAAATATAACATCCTTGCTTCCAATAATTTTATGTTTGACTCGATCCCATAGATGATAACCAAATTCTTTATCCACATATCCAATTAAAAGGCATTTAATAGATTTATCTTCTAGCTTAGTTCTATTTTCTTTGGGAATACCTACAAATGCTTCACATCCAAAGATTTTCAAGTGAGAATAATTCAACTTCTTACCGTTCCAAAATTCTTTAGCGATATCATCATCAAAGGATGTAGTTGGAGATCGATTTATAAGGTAGCAAGTTGTCCTGATTACGTCTACCCAAAAATGCCTCTTCAAACCAGAATTGGACAACATATTTCTCACTTTCTCCATAATGGTGTGATTCATCCTTTCAGTGATAGCATTATGTCGAGGAGTACCAGGCACAGTGTTCTCATGCTTTATGCCAAATCTGTTATAATATTCCTTGAATGCATTTGAGCAATATTCCCCACCATTATCTGTTCTTAAGCACTTGAGAAATTTGTTAGTCTTTCTTTCAACAACAACATGGAAATGTTGAAATATTTCAAACACTTCACTTTTACTTTTCATAGGGTATACCCAAACCTTTTTGGATGCATCATCTATAAATGTTACAAAGTATGATGCTTCTCCTAATGAATTGATGTTAACAGGACCAAACACATCTCAATGTATCAATTCTAACATATTTTTTTTTCTTTCATGGCCACCTCCAAGGAATGAAACCCTCATTTTTTACCATATATGCAATTTTCACAAAGATCAACATTATAATATTTCAAACATGGCAGTAAATTTTTACCAACAAGGATTTCTAAGCCCTTCTCCCTCATGTGACCCAAGTGCTTATGCCATAGATCTGTTGAATTCCTTCTCTTGTGACAACAACCAAATTTTATATTCCTATTATTGCCTTCAATGTGTATAATTTTCTTGTCTTGGCTCCTTTAGCCACAACCAATGCTCCTTTGCTAATTTTCTAGCCTCCTTTTCCAAAGCTTGTGGAATAGCCTTCATCATCCAATCGTCCCATAAAGATCAAACTCATGCGCATTTCTGGTACATGTTTGGCCTATTTCGAAAATATACCTTGTCCATCTGCCTATTTCAAAAATATACCTTTTCCATCCTTGATCTTGATTTAGACATCTCCCACTCCAACAATACTGCAAAAATGATTATTCCCCAAATGCACTTTACCATAATCACTAGGATTATATACAACAAAATTCTTTGCATGGGGTTACATGGTGAGATTCCCCAAAGTCAAGGATCCAATCAAAACTACTGCTTGATTTATATAAACATAAATCTTCTACTGAAACAGTAAACAACACATCACCATCTTTGACTACAGCAGTGTATCGCCTTCATTTGTGTTGGATGACTTGTGATTTGTATTGGTCGGTCTCTGATTCTCTTATCCTCTCTTCAAAGTTTGACATTATTTCTTCATGTGTCTAAGTTTTCCACAATTAAAGCACAAGATCCTACCCCTCCTTGATTTCGATCGGCCTCTCGATCTTGATCTCCATTATCGGCCTTGATCCATTATCCTACCACGATTAGCAAGAGGTGGAGCTTATCCTCCCTCGTTTTCCACAATTGAATTGTGTCTCAACTCCACATTCATTATATTATCGCTGACATCATCACACTTCAGGGTCCGTGCAAGTGATGAAGTACTCATAGCTACAATTAAATTTTCCCATATGTCTAGCATATAACACATTAACAAAATGGCTCTAATTTCATCATCTAGTATGATTTTAACAGAGGCAAGCGAACTAGTAATAATATTGAATTCAATCAAGTGCTTGGCAACTGAAGCACTCTTTCATATTGAGATTGTAAAGCTTATTCATCAAAAACACTTTGTTTGATGTCATGTTCTTCTGATATAGATCATGGAGCTTCTTCCATAATCCTTTTGTCTTCTTTTCTCGAGACACATTAAAATACCCATTCTTTGCTATATATCAATGGATTGTTGTAATCACTTTTCTATCTAGCTTATTCCACTCTTCATCCGTCAACGATGAGGATTTCTTTTCTGTGCACTCAATCAACAAATATTGATCCTTTAAAATTAGTATATCTTCCATCTATGATTTCCGTACGGAAAAATTAGCCCCACTCAACTTCTCTATCTCCATTATCAATAATATTGATGCCCAAAAAAGTCAAACTCCACTTTCAAAATAAATCTTTAATTATAAGACTGGCCAGAAATTAATCTCATTTTAAAATAATATTATAATTACCTCTTCCCTTTTCTATTTTTTATTTTTTAACAATAAAAAAAGGTGTGCAAACTTAATTAAAATAACACAACTTAACATTTATAAAATACATATAATTAGATATGTTTCACACGTGACATATCCACTGCTCATTTTTAATTATATGACTATAATTTTCCCAAGTCCTTTGATTTCATGTGCCATGAAAAAAAAATTACTAACGTGCTACCTACGGAATATAACTATAAATTGCCTTCATCGTGTACTAGGAATGCAAACATCGTCATTCACATTCAACGCCAATGCTCTATACTCTTTTCCGCTACAAATCCCTGCAAAGTCTCAGCTCGAGGACTTGAAAAATGAAATTCCACCACAAGAACCTGATGATACTCTGCGGGAATGAAATATTCTCGGCTAGAAATTTCGCGGAGATTCAAACGAAATGAGAAAAAAAAATGACTGACCGAACCTCAGCCAAGACTCGACACTGCAAGAACATCTTTCGGGAGTCAAATTGCTGACGAATTCGCCAATGAGACCATGAGGGACGGGTATCCTCTCACCATCGATCAAAGTATTGAACTAATGATGAAAAGGTCTCCTCTCATCGTCGAGCAACTCTCCCTCGCCTCCGATACCAGTTGATGGGTTCAGAGGAGTGCAAAGCAGAAGATAAGAGTGTCAAGAAAACAAAAAATTGTTAATAAAGACTACAGTCCAAATGGAGAACAGAAGACAGAAAAAAAATTAGAGGCAATTTAACATATTATTAATGGAAAACATAATACATTATCAATAGAGAATAAAATCACACTTCACATTATAGGAAAGGCCTTGGCTTGGATTGCTCAGGGAAGATTAGAAATTTATACATGAAGAAGGAAGATCTAAAATTTTAATCATGCGATTCAGATGACTGCACAGTCAAGGGTGGTTGGTGTCGGTGGTAACTTTCGGTATGAGTGATGGAGAGAAGATTACTCAATTCGGATGACTGTGTTAGTATCGACTGCGTCAGCTTCGGTTTCACACCTAATAGTTTGTGATTGAAATTCTCCCGTAAAGCCTCTAAATTAGTGGCCACCGGAGAAATGTAATCACGGGAATGTAGGTGGGGCACTCCCTCCTAAATTTAGGCGGTTTGGTTTTATGAAACTAGGTTTTGGATTCTTGACTTTTTTGAAACTATCCTGGTAAAGTCAAACTATCTTGGCAAAAAAATTAAGAGAAAATGTGAAGTAGAGATTGTTTTTTCCAATATTATGAAACAGTTAAATAAGATTATATTGGAGACATTTTCCAATATTATAAAACAGTTAAATAAGATTATATTGGAGACATTACTAATACATGATTATAGTGACACTGATCTAAATTGGATTAAGTGACACTGAGCTAAGACACTTGGATGGGGATTTTTACACTTAACAAATAGTTGGAATTAGATCATCCAAAACACCACCTTAATTTCAACCACTAATTTTCTTTGTTTATGTGTCAACTAGGCTTACAATTCCAAGTGAATCCGAGGTGCATTGAAGCTCGAGATCGACGCTGAGATCGTTGGCGCAGTGTTCTGGTCTTCCTGTCGTTTTTTTAGGTCGACATTGCCTTGGGCCGAGATCCCTTGGCATCACATCGAGATTGCTTGGTATTTGTGGTGCCTCCTACCAGGTATCTATTGTTGGAAAACATTGATCAATTCAACCACCAACATTAATGCAGAACCTAACGTCTTCTAGAGAAGTCCGCGTCTTCTGGAGAAATGGGCGGAAGTCTGAAGTGTTGAATATGTAATTTCAACGCAGACGTATATCGCCAGAAACTGTTCACCAAACCCGCCTGAGATTTCTCGGACCATTTTCCGGCAAAGACATTTTCCGTATATTTGAGCCCGATACAATATGGTGCAGACGTGTGGCTCTCCCCATACGTAAGCGAGTCTGACAATCTCTGGTGCTATCTAATGCCTCCCGATATCTCCGTCCACCGTCCGATTTACTTCATCAACCTCCGCCGTCGATTGCTCCAAGATGCATACGAACCTGCATCGAATTAAAAATCATGCGTGAAGTAAAAGTCAAGTTTCGTTGACCGCAGACTGTGTTGTTAATATGTTTAATAAATTGTCATAGGAGTAGGTAAACATTTAAGTCTTTCTTATTTACGGCACGTAATATTAAACTTGTTTTGTTAACACATAAAAATATATGTTTAGTGTATGCGTTGACTTGGTATGGCATTGTATTTTGCACACGGGAGGAGATGAAACAAGGTGTTCGTGGGAGCGAAAAAGAAACCAGAGGATGTATGCACAACAGTGCACAAGATATGCATCTTTGTATTTTGTAATGTTTTGTTTTTGTGGTGTTGACTTTTTGTAATGGAACGGTGAAAACGCACTGCAGTGCGAAGGTGAAATGAGAACAGAGCTTGTAATGTTTTATGTGCTGGAGGTTTTGTAATACGCATGAGCGTATAATGAAATTGTTTTACAGCAGTAAACTTATGTAAATTTTATGCTACAGAAATAAATGTAAAAGCTCCTTTTACAGCAGTAAAAGTGTATGAATATTTTACACAGCGGTGTAAAAATCATTTTGTAAAAGAGAGACAGAATATTTTGTTTTGGTGAAAGTTCTTGTGTAAATCCCTCTGAGAAAGAGGAAGAAAATAATATCAGGCCTTTTATGAATTAATACAAGTTTATTATGGGTGTAAAAAATCTCTGTTCTCAGAAATTTTCTTTTTTAAAGCTTCCCTGTGCAAAAAGATCCTGGAGTAAAGGAAACAGAGCACTGTCTCTGTGTGTTGAGTTTTAGTTTTTATGTGTTTTTGGGATTTTATCAGAAAAATCCCCAACAATGGTATCAGAGCAGGTTTAGGCTCTTTGAAGGTGACAAAGAAGCTGAAGGGAGGAGTCTTTTGTTGCAGCAGTAGATCTTCTCCAGCAGAGTGAAGGCTCAGTCAAGAAAATACTCAGGTATTTCACAAAGTTTTTTTTGTGTTGCTGAAGAAGCAGTCAGTTGTTTTAAAATACACAGTCAAGAAATTGAAGCATAGTTGAGGCTGCAAGAATGGCTGGCACAAGCACCAGTAATAGCATGGGTATGCAGCTCCCATTATTTGATGGTAAAAACTATGACTATTGGGCAATAACAATGAAAGCCTTGTTTGCTTCCCAAGACTTATGGGAAATAGTTGAGGAAGGTTTTGAACAACCAGCAGATGAAAATGAGTTTAATGCATTAACTCAAGGAGAGAAGGATATATTAAAGAGCTGCAAGAAGAAGGATTCAAAAGCCATTTTCTTCTTGTATCAAGCAGTGCATGGAAGTGTGTTTCCAAGGTTAGCAGCAGCTAAGACATCCAATGAAGCATGGCAAACCCTCAAGACAGCCTATCAAGGCATGGAGAGAGTGAAGACAGCAAAACTGCAATTGCTGAGGAAGGATTTTGAGAATCTGAACATGAAGGAGTCAGACAACATTGACTCATTCTTCACACATGTAATTGGTTTGGTCACACAGATGAGGACTCATGGAGAAACCATTGAAGATAGGAGGATTGTGGAGAAAATATTGAGGGTCTTACCCTCAAAATTTGATGCGATTGTCACCACCATTGAAGAGATAAAGGATCTCTCAAACTTTTCAGTTGATGAGCTTCATGCATCACTGATAACACATGAGCAGAGATTGAGTAGGAATGAAAACTCATCTCTAGAGCAAGCCTTTAAGACCCAGATGTCCTTTGGAAGAGGAAGAGGTCAACGCAGAGGAAACAAGAGAGGAAGAGGCAAAAGCCAGAACAGAGGTGGAAGGAACAGTCCAGCAAATGCTCAAGGAAGAGGCAGCAATCCAAATCAGAACCAAGGCCAAGGCAACAGCCAACAAAGAGGACAATATCATGCTCAAGGACAAAGGTATGAAAAATGCGATGTCCAATGCTATTATTGTAAAAAATATGGGCATTATGCCAGTGAATGTAGGAAGAAGCAGCATGATATGAACAATAGATCAAATGCAAATGTCACTAGAGAAAACAGCAGCCAAGATAATGTGTTGTTAGCTTGTAACATGGCTGAAACAAACAGTGAAGACATATGGTTTTTAGACTTAGGTTGCAGCAACCATATGACAGGAAACATAGCCTTCTTTTCTGCCTTAGATAAAAATGTGAAATCAAAAGTCACACTAGGAACTGATAGCAAAATCTCTGTTATGGGAAAATGAGAGGTAAAAATATTTACAAAGCAAGGAGAAAGGAAAACCATAGTAGATGTCTATTATGTCCCCGGAATGAGATGTAACCTCTTGAGTATTGGACAGCTTGTCCATAAAGGGTACAATGTTTTATTTAAAAATGATGTATGCACCATCATGGATATTGCACCCAGCAAACGATGCATTGCTGAAGTGAAGATGACAAGGAACAGGATGTTTCCTCTTAGAATAAGAGCAGATTTGAAAAACAAGAATATAATTGCAGCAGTCACCCAAGAGGCTTTCCAAAGTGTGCCAAAGGATGAAAATTGGTTGTGGCACTTGAGATTTGGACATCTCAATTTTGGAGGTCTAAACTTGTTGAGCAGAAAAGGAATGGTAAGAGGACTACCATTGATAGAGAAACCAGACAGCCTTTGTGAAGGTTGCATTTTGGGAAAACAACATAGAGAAAGTTTTCCATCAGGGAAGAGCATAAGGGCAAAGGCACCCTTAGAGATCATCCACTCAGATTTATGCGGACCAATGCAAGCTCCATCATTAGCAGGCAGCCAATATTTCCTAACATTCATTGATGATTTTACAAGAAAAACTTGGGTATATTTCCTTAAAAACAAAAGTGAAGTGTTTGAGAAATTCCGAAATTTCAAAGCACTTGTGGAGAACCAATGCGGGCTGCATATAAAAGTTCTGAGAACTGATAGAGGAGGTGAGTATATCTCCAAGGAATTCCTAAGATTTTGTATAGAAAATGGTATAAATAAATAGTTTATAGCAAGGTACACCCCACAGCAAAATGGAGTTGCTGAAAGGAAGAACAGGACCATCATGGATATGGCGAGGAGCATGTTGAAGGCAAAGCATTTGCCAAATGATTATTGGGCTGAAGCTGTAAATTGTGCAGTGTATATTTTGAACAGGTGTCCTACAAACGCAGTGTTGAACAAAGTGCCGGAAGAAGCGTGGAGTGGAAGAAAGCAAGGAGTCACCCACATGAGAGTTTTTGGATGTGTGGCCTATGCACACATACTAGATCAGCTAAGGAGGAAGTTGGACAGCAAAGGGGAGAAATGTCTTTTCATTGGATACAGTGAGGAATCCAAAGCCTACAGGTTGTATATCCCATCTATCAAGAAGTTTTTCGTCAGCAGAAATGTTCAATTCATTGAAGAGGAAGCTTGGGATGGAAGCACAGAGAAAACAGTGAATGTTAAAAACTGTTTGTCCCATGATGAAGATGAAGAGGAAGTGGCTGAAATGCATCCCCAAACAGCAGCGCCAACACAAGGACAGCAAGGGACACCATTGAGGATAAATGAGAGTGCTTCTCCAAGCACACCACAAGGAGGAAATTCAAGTGCATCTTCAAGCACTTGCACACCAAGTGAAAGAGGTAAGAAATTTAGAAATCTAAGTGACATTTATGATGAAGGAATGAATTCCTTATTTGCCTTGTATTGTCATGTTGATGATCCTATTCATTTCGAGGATGCAATTAAAGATAGGAAATGGATAGAAGCTATGGATGAAGAGATGAATGCCATAGAGAGAAAAAAAACATGGGACTTGGTTGAGCTACCAAAAGGCAAAGAAATCATTGGAGTAAAATGGGTTTACAAGACCAAGAGCAATGCTGAAGGCAAGATAGAAAGGCACAAGGCAAGGCTGGTTGTCAAGGGGTACAAGCAGCAGTATGGGAGAGATTATGAGGAGACTTTCACACCAGTTGCAAGAATGGAAACCGTGAGAGCAGTGTTGTCCATAGCAGCACAAAAAAAATGGAAAGTCTACCAAATGGACGTGAAATTAGCATTCCTAAATGGATTGTTAAAAGAAGAGGTTTATGTTGAACAACCTCTAGGCTATGAGAAAAAAGGTGAAGAGCACAAAGTGTGCAAATAGAAGAAAGCTCTTTATGGGTTGAAGCAAGCGCCAAGAGCATGGTACAGCAGGATAGATTCATATCTATTGGATAATGAATTTGACAAGTGTGAAGGAGAACCCACCGTCTACATCAAAAAAAAAGATGGTAAAATTTTGATTGTTGTCTTGTATGTTGATGATGTGATTTTCATAGGTAATGATGATCAGCTCATTGAGAATGTTAAATCAGTCATGAAGGATGAATTTGAAATGACTGACATGGGTTTGTTGAGATACTTTTTAGGCATAGAAGTAGATCAAAATGAAAAAGGAATTTTTATCTCACAAGCAAGATATGTAAATCAAGTATTGAGCAGATTTAACATGCAAGAATGCAAGGCAGCATTCACTCCCACAGTAATGGGTTTAAAACTCAGCAGAGAGGACAGCAGCAAGGACTTTGATCCTAGTTTGTACAAGAGTATTGTTGGCAACCTTATGTATTTAACAGCAACTAGGCCTGACATTATGTTTGCTGTTAGTTTAATTTCCAGATTCATGGAGAGGCCAAAGGAGGCACATTGGCAGGCAGCAAAAAGAATTTTGAGGTATGTCAAAGGTACCAAAATGTTTGGCATATTATATAGTGTCTCAGAAAGTTCAGATTTAGTTGGATACACTGATAGTGATTGGGCTGGAAGTGTAGATGATCGGAAAAGCACTTCCGGTTATGTTTTTCATATGGGTTCAGGAGCCATTTCATGGGCTTACAAGCAGTCCATTGTAGCATTGTCTACAGCAGAGGCTGAATATGTGGTAGCTACAGCAGCAGCATGTCAAGCAGTGTGGATGAGAAGAATGTTGAGAAGCTTAGGCCAAGAGCAGGCAAAAGCGACAGTTATTTTTTGTGACAATAGCTCAGCTATTGCATTGTCAAAGAATTCAGTGTTTCATAAGAGAACGAAACACATTGATACAAGGTTTCACTACATCAGAGAATTGGTGAACAATGGAGAAATTCTCTTAGAACATTGCAGGACTCAAGAACAGGTAGCAGACATCTTGACAAAGCGTTTGGATCAGAAAAGCTTTGAATTTTTGAGAAAGTGTCTGGGTATGACCGAATGCCCAGCAGTTGAAATTAAATGGGAGTGTTGAATATGTAATTTCAACGCAGACGTATATCGCCAGAAACTGTTCACCAAACCCGCCTAGGATTTCTCGGACCACTTTCCGGCAAAGACATTTTCCGTATATTTGAGCCCGATACAATATGGTGCAGACGCGTGGCTCTCCCCATACGTAAGCAAGTTTGACAATCTCGGGTGCTATCGTTCAGTCATGTAATGCCTCACGATATCTCCGTCCACCGTCCGATTTACTTCATCAACCTCCGCCGTCGATTGCTCCAAGATGCATACGAACCTGCATCGAATTAAAAATCATGCGTGAAGTAAAAGTCAAGTTTCGTTGACCGCAGACTGTGTTGTTAATATGTTTAATAAATTGTCATAGGAGTAGGTAAACATTTAAGTCTTTCTTATTTACGGCACGTAATATTAAACTTGTTTTGTTAACACATAAAAATATATGTTTTGTGTATGCGTTGACTTGGTATGGCATTGTATTTTGCACACGGGAGGAGATGAAACAAGGTGTTCGTGGCAGCGAAAAAGAAACCAGAGGATGTATGCACAGCAGTGCACAAGATATGCATCTTTGTATTTTGTAATGTTTTGTTTTTGTGGTGTTGACTTTTTGTAATGGAACGGTGAAAACGCACTGCAGTGCGAAGGTGAAATGAGAACGGAGCTTGTAATTTTTTATGTGCTGGAGGTTTTGTAATAGGCATGAGCGTATAATGAAATTATTTTACAGCAGTAAACTTATGTAAATTTTTATGCTACAGCAGTAAATGTAAAAGCTCCTTTTACAGCAGTAAAAGTGTATGAAGATTTTACACAGCAGTGTAAAAATCATTTTGTAAAAGAGAGACAGAGTATTTTGTTTTGGTGAAAGTTCTTGTGTAAATCCCTCTGAGAAAGAGGAAGAAAATAGTATCAGGCCTTTTATGAATTAATACAAGTTTATTATGGGTGTGAAAAATCTCTGTTCTCAGAAATTTTCTTTTTAAAGCTTCCCTGTGCAAAAAGATCCTGGAGTAAAGGAAGTAGAGCAGTGTCTCTGTGTGTTGAGTTTTAGTTTTTATGTGTTTTTGGGATTTTATCAGAAAAATCCCCAACATGAAGAGCTGGATAGGTTTCTAGAGAAGCCACCGCCTCACCCACTCCAGAAACTTCCTCTTTGTCTATAAAAATCAGTTCAGTGATTAAATGAAGATAAGTTACGAAGTTGCAAGTTTTAAGTGTTTCAAGTTTCTGAGTTATGTGTCTGAGTCTCTGATCTCTCTGTCAGAGCGATATCTAATTTCTATTGCCCATAGTTACCCTTACAGCTTGTTTAACGGCATAAGTTTTTCCAGCGACATTTGAGTTCGATGCACATAACATCCAATTTTTCTTCTCAGAAAAAGAGATTCTACAGATTATACACCCACACCCATTGAGATTGTTGTAGACAGCTATTTACAATAAATGAAAGTGAACCATTAATGGAACAAATATTTGAGAATCCACATAAAAAGTCCTCAGGGCAGCTACGCACCTGAGATTTAAAATCCCTTCAACAATAAGAGGCACTAACTCTAGTCATGGCCACAAAAAGGACGAAACCGACCACGAGAGGCTGGGTGTTTAACAGATGTTTGGGATGGCGATCGACTGCGTGACCATCAAAGTTATGCTTCAAATCACAACAAACTGGCAGTGAAGCATCAACCTTTAATCAACGCAGAGAAAAGACATTTTGACGTATTACCTTTAATCAAGCTTCCGTAGTCGAGATCAAACCTTGTGATGATCGCCTTTAGCTCTTCTATTTGCTCCTCTGAGAGGCTTTTCTCGCAGCCTGTGTGGACTTGGCCTTCGAAAATCGTATGCTATTAATGTGATCAGTGCAACTCCTACTGTTCATCAAAACGAAAGAAGCAATGCCATGCTATGCATTTCGTACACATATGTATTTGAGTTTAAAACCAGCCACCACTATAATCACCAATCAACATCTGTTAAATCTTACCGAAAGGAAGCATAGTCGCCCAGCAATTGCAGGTCTTCTGCGTAATCTTGTACATGTGTTGACATCCAAAGCGGATTTCGGAGCCCTTCAGTGTATTAATGGCTCTCTGGCATTGGAAATATTGGTTGGGATGTGCGTTGATTTTTGGATATGGGCTATTTTGGCTGAATTATTAGCAATCGAGTAATAGAGATTTAGAAATGGCGGAATTGTAAAAAACAATTATCAAGTAAGAAAAATACTTGACCAGAAAAATACACAATCTCTAACCCTCCTTGTTACGCTAAATCATAAAATTGTTTTTTAAATATCGGTCAAAATGCGAGTGAGCGAAATTTGGAATATAAGTCGTAGAAAATCACAAACGCTCGAAGAAAATACCGTGAAATTCGCTAATCTATTATTATATTATTATGGGTGTATATGGCATAATGGTACGTTTGAATTTGTTAGTTTATTTTAACATATTTATACGCAACGGCTCTATTCTATTTAGAAATATGAGTGATAAAGTTTGTTTTATTTAGAGCAACCAAATGACCACTGAGATGACCATGTCAATATATAAACAATAGATCGTAATCAACACTCATATATTAAATAAATAGAAACAATAATACGTAAAATCAAGCACGGTTTAAAATTTCTTTTATCGTGAAGATTGATCTTGAAATTCTGCATATATTAAGTTTCATATGGATTTTCACTGTAGGATTTCTTTTGATGTCGAGATTGATTTCAACATACTAAAAAAAAGTGTGTGTTGAAGTTCAGCATATATGAAAGTTTCATATAATTTTTAAGGTTGAGTTGGAGTTCCGTTAAACCATGGTAAGTGCCACTATAAAAGATGCGCATCAAACAAATCTTAAAGATGCTACCAAACCCTAGTCTATCTCCGACTCGGTGTCTCACTTCTTAATTCTAATTGACGAATGGATATTTTCATAGACTGTGAGAGAAGCTTGATTCTTGGGGATCCCATTACAAGGTTCCATTAAATTATTCACAATATGAACAAATAATATTTTCGAGGGTTTTGCGCGACTTGTATGAGCACCGTCGCACAGGAAATATTAAGAGATCTAACATTTCCCGCGATGAAAGCTGAGGAAATATATGTCTCTTCATATATGTAATTGCTTCTTTCTGCCGTACTTGGTTAATTTGTAGGTTTTTTTAGGGTTGGTGGACATGCAGGTTTTAGCCTCATTTCTCACCAGGTAATATATATGCCCTGCAATTCCATTTCAAAACACAAGAAGCCAACCAATTCTCTAAACTAGTGTCTAGAAATACAAGTACTCTCCTGCCAAATGATTCTTAAACTGGTGATGTAACGCTTAATAAACAAGGATCAAGAATTGGCCCAGAAAAATAGGAAAACAATGGGTACACTCTTCTCACACTTGTAGAGTTTATGCAATGGTCTCAACTCATCAAACTACCATTTCGGTACCTTATCACCAAAGGTGGCACATCTTCAGAGAAGCAGAGTATTCATTGTTGGCTTTGTTACTACTCAAATTGTGCATTCTATTACCCCTTCTTTAACTAGGGGTACGTATGGCAAATATTTTCACTTGCATTTGGTGAACAAGGCTGGATACGAACATGTAGCCTTACCCTTACTCAAGGAAACAAATCAAGTTCAATTGTAGCATTACATGATCAACATATTTACTTGTCTCTTATAAGGAGATTAGGATCCAAATATCTTCATTATTGGTATGTACGTCTTGATTAAATATTTTTATATTTAAAGTACAAAGCACAATAGGATATGAATATCTTCATTCTTAGTGTGTACCTCTTGATTAAATATTTTGAGATTTATAGCGGGAACATGAGGTCATCGTTTTTTTATAACAATATACAAATTGTTAAGGGAAGTATGAAAAGGGTGATTTATGCAACTCATGTGGTTGTTATTGCCAAGAATCTCGGACTAGTAATTGAGCACATTCGAGAATTATTCGAGCAGTAGTAGAAAAAGTTTGAATTTGACAAAATTTGTAGGTTGTTGGCTAGCCAACAGTGTGATCTTCCTTCATCAAGTACAAATAGTGTTTTTGCAGAGCTTGTGGTCTTGATGGGTGAGCTAATATGTGATGTTTGTGATTGAAGAAATTCAACCTGGTTGTTTGTACCAAGTTGTTTGTTTGGAAACTAGAAAGGAATGACCACAAATTTGGATCCAGTTGACAATTAATACAAGGACATCCTAATTAGCCAATTCATTTGTGTCCATAATTTTAAATGGGAGGTTCTTCATTATGAAATAAAACATCAAGGTAGAGAATGGCACCAAGCCTTCACAGAATTGACATGTTGGCAAGAACAACAACCATTTGAATTAGTTTTGGGTAGTGAGAAAAAGAATTGAGTGGCTTTGCCATTGGTGTGGCTAGCATGAAAGCTACTAAACATGCCTTGTTTCATGTGGGTTGGAAATTAAGTTATGTGGAAGAAGGGAATTCCTTTTGTCCAAATGTACTACCCATAGGAAATCTTATATATGAAGCAGACCTTATTGGTTCTCAGTAATCCAAGGAAGGTAAGGCAAGGTGATAATAAGACAATAGAGGAGCAAATTGAAGCAACAGATAGGAGGTGGTAGGAAGGTAATGGAGGAAAAAATAGCATAGGCTTTGCAACAATATGAAATGGCCCTAGCATACAAACAAACTAACAAAAAAAGTTTCCCTCTCCAAGAAATTTTCATTCAAAATAGAGCTATGTGCCAAAGCATGGGAGAAGGTCTTGGACGAATGGAACATGAGAGGTACATGCTTCCCTCTCAACCACAAAGAAGAGTAAGAAGAAGATTGTAGTGAGGTTGAGGGATGAACCCAACTGTCTTAGGGAAATGTATGAGGACATTTTGCAGAAAGGAAAGATTGACAAAGAGGATTTCCATGGACATGATCTGGAAGAGGCTGCGTGGTACATACCTGAGCCAAGTTGCGAGCAGATATTTCATACCATGCTTAGCTACAAGTTTATGCCAAAATATTTTTTCTTTAGATTTCACAGTAGGCTAGATATGTCTTAGACTTTTGCTTGGTTCATATAATATGTTTCTTGACTATTCCTCCATAGGAAGTTGACAGAGTTTTGGAAGATGATAGATGACTATAACAACTCTGCTTTTCTAAAGATAATTGTTATATCTTTGTAGAATATGACATATTGTGTAGTTGGTGTATTATCCAAATTATGGATTGTATTGTTCTATGTATATTAATTTGTTTATAAGTGTGCTTCGGGAGACATAGATTTTTGAGTTTTTACAGTAGTCACTTATTTGTTAGCCATTGATCTTTTATTAGTTGTTTTCTTAATAAGAGAAAAAAAGAAAGTTTTGTAACTGATATTCTTTGTGCTTCCTAACCTATATAACTATAATTGTCCCAATATATCACTTGTGTGCTCTGAGCATTTTCTAAAGGGTTAGATTCAAATTTTAAAGGGTTTTATGCAACTAGAACAAGGGCATTACAAGAAAACAAACAGATTTGGATGGTGAATTGAATGGAAGGAGAGACAAGTGCATCTCTATTCTTACCTCAGTAGAGATTGGAAGCATTGTCTCACCCGATCTTTCATAATCATCAAACGACCATATCCCAGAGATTTGACACTGTCATATTTCTTTCCATGCTACAGACCAAGGATTTCTTGACATTTTGAATCTCATCATTTTCTATGATCTGTTTATTGGTAGATTTCATTACATTTTTTGAATTGATCGGAGAATCCATAGTATAAACATTTTTGTACCAACGTTTCGAATCCCAAGTGGGATCCATCATCAAGGTTGAAGAATGATGATAAAAGAAGAGCAATCGGGCATAATAAATACTAAGGAGGAAGAAATTTTCAAGGAAGAATCGACTGTCGGCTAGAATCCTTAATTTTATTATTATTATTATTTATTTTATTTTTTATTATATTATTATTTTCTATTTCAAATTAAATATTATTAATAATTAACATTTAAAATAAATTAATATAATAACTCATACATTAATTAATGTAATATAAATATGATAATAATCAATTATTATCAATTAATTATTATTAAATAATAATAATAAAATATTATAATAATAATTAACATTTTAAAATAAATTAATATAATAACTCATACATTAATTAATGTAATATAAATATGATAATAATCAATTATTATTAATTAATTATTATTAAATAATAATAATAAAATATTAAAATAATAATTATTAATTAATTAAATTAATATGATTAAATCTTATTATAAATGCTTAATATTTACAACTAATATAATAATTATCTAAATAATAATTAATAATTAAAATAGATTAATATAATAATTCATATATTCATTAATAAAATAACTAATTTATAAATTAGTATAAAATTATAATAATAATAATCAACTATTTAAGATCTAAATAAATTAAATTAAAAATATTTGATCTTATTAATTATTAATTATTATAAATAATTACTTATTAATTATTATAAATATATTAATTTTAATAAATATATTAATTTTATATAAGAATTATTATAAGAATTATTATATTAATTAATATATTAATAATAGTATATTAATTTTATAATTAATTATTATTATAATATTTAATTATTATTATTATTATATAATAACTAATTAATTATTATATAATAATTGATTATTATTATTATATTATTATTATATTTATTTATTCATTTATATATTAGTCATTATAATTTTCATTTGTATTAACTTCCTATAAATATTAATTATTTATATTTACTTATTTGATTTAAAGTTATTAATTAGTTAATATAAATTTAAATATAATATAATATAATATTATTTAAATTTATTAATGAGTTAATAATAAAAAAAAGAATATATATATATATATATAATTCAGGTAATTAATTATTATATTTGTTAACTATATATATTAATTTATCAATGAGTTAATATAAAATAAAAAATATATTATTCAGTTAATTAATTATTATATTTGTTAACTATATATATTAATCATTTATAACTTCTAATATGAATATATTAATTTATTTTATATAATAGTTATTATATTTAATTAATATAATATATTAATTATTATATTAATTAATCAATTATTATTTAATTATTATTATTCAATAATAATTAATTATTTATTATAAAATAATTGATTATTATTATCATTAATTTATATATTAGTTATTTTATTAATATATTAATATTTGAATTATTATATTAATTTATTATAAATAAGTAATTATTTATAATAATTAATAATTAATAAGATCAAATATTTTTAATTTAATTTATTTAGATCTTAAATAGTTGATTATTATTATTATAATTTTATACTAATTTATATATTAGTTATTTTATTAATGAATATATGAATTATTATATTAATCTATTTTAATTATTAATTATTATTTAGATAATTATTATATTAGCTGTAAATATTAAGCATTTATAATAAGATTTAATCATATTAATTTAATTAATTAATAATTATTATTTTAATATTTTATTATTATTATTTAATAATAATTAATTAATAATAATTGATTATTATCATATTTATATTACATTAATTAATGTATGAGTTATTATATTAATTTATTTTAAAATGTTAATTATTATTATAATATTTTATTATTATTATTTAATAATAATTAATTAATAATTGATTATTATCATATTTATATTACATTAATTAATGTATGAGTTATTATATTAATTTATTTTAAATGTTAATTATTAATAATATTTAATTTGAAATAAAAAAATAATAATATAATAAAAAATAAAATAAATAATAATAATAATAAAATTAAGGATTCTAGCCGACAGTCGATTCTTCCTTGAAAATTTCTTCCTCTTTAGTATTTATTCTGCCCGATTGCTCTTCTTTTATCATCATTCTTCAACCTTGATGATGGATCCCACTTGGGATTCGAAACGTTGGTACAAAAATGTTTATACTGTGGATTCTCCGATCAATTCAAAAGATAAAAACCACAGATCTCTCAAAGCCAAGATTTCATTACATTCAACAACTTGCCTCTGACTGGGAACACACAATTGTGGTTTCGACCAACAACATCCAACCCTGCCATATGAACCATTAAGACAACCAAAACTTACACTCGAAATGAAAATGAAACCCTGTGACAATATTTAGAACTACCTCATTGCATATTAGTCTTGCTTTAACATAAGGTGAATGCACTTACGCACATTAACATAGTTCTAGTCCATATAAAATTTATGACATCACAGAGGGGTGAATGACAACAATCCTACCAATGATTTTTTTGCACCTTTTGGGGCAATTACTAATTATTTTTATTACTAACACAACCACATTAAAAATATTACGTGATTGATATAAGCCAAAGGCTTCATTTGTAACATTCATAAATATAGACTGATCATTCAAAGCTCTCGGTCTGCAACGCTCACTCCTGCAACTAAACCCTAGACGCAACGCTCCATGAACACCCTCGGGGGGGGATCGACCCCCCCAGCCTTCGGCCCCTTCGTATTCGGCAGCCTCCCTCCTGAGCCCGCCTTCACCTCATCAGCCTCCCGATCCAGGGACAGAGGCAAAGCTCCGGCGGCAAACTATACCTCGAAAGCCAACGGATCTGCGGCTGAGAGAAGCATCCCCAGCCAAAGCGGAGCAACAGGATCATCCCCCTGCAAACCGATATCGAAGGAAACACCCTCATTAATCATCGAAGACCCATGGATCGAAGAATACAGAGATCACATGTGCAAACATGCCCTAATATGTCGCTTCATGGGAGTGAGACTCAATGAAAAAGCTCTCTGCTGGTGGATAAACCAGAAATGGAAGCCCAAAGGGAACTATGAACTACAATTAGGAGCAAGGAATTTTTTCACGGTCATCTTCACCCACAGGGAAGACAGAGAACGCACTTTCGTAGGAGGCCCATACTTCTACAACTCGGCAGGACTCTACATAACATATTGGAAGCCCAACTTTGTTCCAGAGTAGGAAGATTTCACAAAAGTTCCATTATGGCTCTGACTCTACTCCTTGCTGGTGGATTATTGGAATAAGCAGATCCTAGAAGCCATCGGGAACAAGCTAGGTGTCTTCATCAAAACTTCAGATCTCACATCTCAAGGTAAATACACTGCATATGCCATAATCTGTGCTTATATGGATGTCTCAGGACCTCTCCCAGGTCATATTGCTCTGATCCACAAAGGAATTCATTGGAAGGAGTCCATCGACTATGAAAATATCCCTTTTAGATGTAGGAAATTCCGACAGCACAGACATCTTAGTCATGGGTGCCCCCTAAATCAACCCCCACCTCAACCCCAAGAAGACAAGGTGGATAACCCGTCCCCATATTACATCCCTGTTGCCAGGAAAAACAAAAAGCAAAGAGGGAAAAATCCTCTGAAACACCCCTCCAACCCAATCCCCACCCAACAAAATAGCTTTGAAGTTCCCTGCAACCTTGATCCATTCAAAAACCCTCTGGAATCCCATGCCCCCCCGACTCAAAATCCACCTAGGCAATCTCAACCATCTAACCCTTCAATCATCTCCATCCCTAGCATGGACCATCCCCAAACCGAGAAATAGCTTCAAATCTCGTAGCCCAACTCCAAACACAGCGATACAAGCCTCGATCCTCTGCATACCCCTCCCTGCACAGAAACTCATCCAAATCGGATGCCCTCAACTGCTCCTATCAATCCCCTGGAAGAAATACTGGGTGACCTAGATCTCCAGGAGGTCACCGAGCAATGGTCCAAACAGGGAGTGAATGCCATTCCCTAGGAACACTTGGAGAAAATTGAAATGGCATACCTGCAGTTAGAATATCTTAATCAGAATGCAGCCAAAAAGCAATGGGGAGATAGCAGCCAAACAGGCATCCAAGCCAACCTAGACCTGGACCAATACAAGCCGAAAGGTCCAGGAAGAAAACGGGGGAGAAAATCGACAAAGCAACAAATACAAGAACTTGGCAGGCACCTAATCAATGAAGGAAAAATGAGGGCTCTGGTCCTATCCACACCGAAGATTTCTCAATGAAGATAACAACATGGAATATCATAGGGCTAAATGGCACCTCCAAAAGACGAATCCTCAAAAACCGTCTTTTCACGCAATCTCCAGACCTTGTCTTACTACAAGAATCCAAATGCTCAGCCAACAACATAGAAACGCTCAAGAAACTATTTGCAAAAGGCTTTCAATGCACAAGCACAGAAGCCATTGGGCAAGCAGGAGGGCTCCTAATGTATGCAATCCAGCAGCGTGAGTATTGTGGCTATTCGCTTGTGGCCATCCCCAGAACTCGAACCAGAGCGGCCTCATACGCGGATTTCGTGGTCTGCGTGGGCGCTGAAAAGCTTGTCCTCTGTAACTACTATTCCTCTCACCATTGCGCACGGCCGAGGAAACAGCACCTAGTACCTCGGAATAACAGCTTCTATGGTTTGCTTCCCTCTTTCCACTGCCGTAGTCGCTTCTATGGTCTGCTTCACTATTTCCACTGCTGAGCTCGCATTGTCGAGCCGCGTCTCGTTCTGAACCAAAACCTTCTCCAACTTTAGGGGAACTTCAATAAGTGGGCCGGTGGATTCGAACCTGCGACCGAGATGGCGAGCATCCAAGACGCTACGGAAGGTCGCGGTGTCGAAGCTCCAGGCGAACAAAACTATGACGAAAAGAGACGAGAAAAACATTGCCAGGCCATTGAGCGGCTGGACCTTGAGGCCGGACGGTACCCGCTTCATCATTGTGATAGAGACGAGTGGTTTCAACCAACAAACCGAGCCATGCTACCATGAACAGCGATGCACCTGTTAATACCCTGCAACAACACCTGCACAACACCTGTTAATACCCTGCAACCTTAGCATATACATATACCTGTTTACGAAATAACGAAACCTGTTTACCAAATAACGAATTAATGCTAGCATTAACACTAACCGTTGACGGTCAGGGATAATGAAACTGGGCATAATTTCCAACTTAACCTATGTTCGGGCCTCTTCCGCCTCGGGAAGAGGCCAAATAAGATAGGAAAGCTTCAGCGGAGAAGCAGACATAGGAAAGCGCTGAACTAATGCTAACCGCCGTATAACAGACCTTATTCTAACCGCCGTATAACAGACAAGGAAAGCGCTGAACTAATGCTAAGTCGGGACAGAACGATTACTATAGTCCCTGCCGGATGCCAGATGGCAGGGACTAATAAGAATTAGTTAAGGTGCATTTACAACCAAGTGTAGACAAGATGTAAATTAATTAAGTTTCGTCTATAGCATGCTAAGGATAATATGTGTAATGTAACATTATAATAATAAATGAAAAGTAAAATCATAAAAATAACAAATAATAAATATTTAAATAAAAATAACATAATAATATAATAAATGAATATAAATCCATATTAACCCAGTTGATGAAGCCGCGATAAGGATGAGGATGATTATGTGCCTATATTTTTCTCTTGGTTGGGGCTTAATAGGTCCAAACTTACATTGGTCAATACTAGTTTTTAAAATGTTCTTTGGGTGATCTCGATGTGAATTATAACTTAGGTAACGAAAGTGAGAATTTCTTCTTTTGTAAAACAATAATATTGATCTTTTAGTACCGATAATCTTATGATTCAAGTTTACATTTTTTTCCTTTTTTTTTCTATTTTCATTTAGATACTCCTATGGTTATTAACTAAAACTTAGCATGAAAATGTTTCCAAGTTCATATTGATTAAATTTTCACACAACTAGAGCATATTCATTTTTGTTGCCATTTTTGGAGTCTTCTTCACTATAGTGCTAAGATCTTGATTTATAGGAAATACTATAAGTTTTTCAAACATTTCTTTGAGAGAGGAGATTATGAATTGTTAAATTTTAAAGGATCGTGCTCTTATAGAAAACAAATGTTGAAAGTAAAACTTGTCTAGTCAATGAGGAGGAGTCCATGAAACTTTTCTTTGAGAGAGGAGATTATGAATTGTTAAATTTTAAAGGATCGTGCTCTTATAGAAAACAAATGTTGGAAGTAAAACTTGTCTAGTCAATGAGGAGGAGTCCATGAAACTGGATGCTTTTGACTAAAATGTTAGATGAGTGAGTCTTCAAATACCAACCTTTAGGAACCTATCAATATTTAATAATGTATATGGCCACTATGTAAATATAATCAAAGGACGAAGGCAAATATTTGTTGAAGTGAGTTTTTAGATAGAGGTTGACCATCACAAATGAGAAAAGAAAAATCTTGTTCAAATTAGAGAATTCATTTTATTAGCATATCAAAGCTTAATGAATTATATGTAGAAATAAATATCATAAAATACCTAGATCATTAAACCTTTCATACAAGGTGCTTTGACATCTCTAAAGTTGTTGAAGTGCTCTACTATCAATTGAATTTCATTCTTTCAAGAAGTGGGGACTTGATAAACCTAATATAGAAAAAAATGCTTTTTTTGTTATAGAAAATAGGGGCACATTATGGATATTCAATCTCATTCATTACTATTGATGAAAAGGTCATATGAAATTCTTGATACATAATACTCCATTCATCACTAGTATCATGTATATGATGACATGATCGTCATCTGCATTTATCCTCAATGTAATTGCAAATGTCATGTTCTACTACATCAATATTAGATTTTTCTTATTACAAATTGAAGCTAAAAATCCACCATTTGTTCATTCTTATTAATAAGAATGAATATAAGGATGTAGTAATATATATTTTTTATTTCAGAGGAACATATCTTTGTAACCATTAGTTTTCTATTTATTTGAACTGATGTATGGAATTGTGGTAGTGCAGAACATAACATTTTATTATGCTTCCAATAGTGGGGTATGAGAGAAAAATATAATGACTTTTATATTCAATCAGATAGTGATGTTGGGCATAAATTAAAATCTTCTCATGTGAGAGATGATATATCTTTTAATAATAATTATGCCACAGTCATCTACCCATGTGCAAAATCCACAATTATTTACCCTCTCTTTTCCAGGGTGAATTCTCGCCTGTGGGAATTCAAGTGTACCCCTGAGTCTCGTGAGTCATAGAATACTTGATTGCAATAATTCCATTAAACATATTGATGCTCACAATCCAAAGGAGAAACTCGAGGCTCACAAATATATAGATGGAATACTTCATTTCTAGATTCTGGGATCCCTTTGGTGTCCACTAATCCATCATGCTCATTTTTTGTTTCTTTTGTTTTACTATTTTTCCTAGCATTATCAATGAAATTACAGGTTTCCACATCCTTTAATTCTCTGTAAATAATATTTCCTCCTTTACCATCATATCTAATTTTCATAGTTAGGGAAACATTGGAACTCTGGTTTAATTTTGGAATTCATATGCAATAAACTTCTCCATAGATTTGGGTATTTTCTTTTGGAACAAGAAAATAAAGTGGGGTTGGTATCATTGCAAGGAAAGCAAGTATTTAAGACTAGTAGAAGCATTTGGGGCCAATAATTGTTAGATGATAAAATTGGATAACGCACGACTTCCTGTAAGGTATGATCCCCCATCTTGAATTTGTTGCCTCCACTTGAAGCTTCCTAGTCAACAAAAACTAGCTTCTCTTTCTGATAAAAGAAAAGTTTTACCCATAAATTTGTCCTTGCATCAAAAATTTTCTTTTCAAATGTAGATACTTCTCTTTTAATATCCTCTATGATTTTGTCTCCCCTACCATTCGAAATATGAAATTGGAAAACCAAAACTGGTTTCTTTGGAGTTGATAATCTTGCATAAGTTTTTATATCCCAAACAAAGACAAGATATTATTGTTATCCTCCATTTATGACAGCAGCAAGGACTTTGATCCTAGTTTGTACAAGAGTATTGTTGGCAACCTTATGTATTTAACAGCAACTAGGCCTGACATTATGTTTGCTGTTAGTTTAATTTCCAGATTCATGGAGAGGCCAAAGGAGGCACATTGGCAGGCAGCAAAAAGAATTTTGAGGTATGTCAAAGGTACCAAAATGTTTGGCATATTATATAGTGTCTCAGAAAGTTCAGATTTAGTTGGATACACTGATAGTGATTGGGCTGGAAGTGTAGATGATCGGAAAAGCACTTCCGGTTATGTTTTTCATATGGGTTCAGGAGCCATTTCATGGGCTTTTAACAAGCAGTCCATTGTAGCATTGTCTACAGCAGAGGCTGAATATGTGGCAGCTACAGCAGCAGCATGTCAAGCAGTGTGGATGAGAAGAATGTTGAGAAGCTTAGGCCAAGAGCAGGCAAAAGCGACAGTGATTTTTTGTGACAATAGCTCAGCTATTGCATTGTCAAAGAATTCAGTGTTTCATAAGAGAACGAAACACATTGATACAAGGTTTCACTACATCAGAGAATTGGTGAACAATGGAGAAATTGTCTTAGAACATTGCAGGACTCAAGAACAGGTAGCAGACATCTTGACAAAGCCTTTGGATCAGAAAAGCTTTGAATTTTTGAGAAAGTGTCTGGGTATGACCGAATGCCCAGCAGTTGAAATTAAAGGGGAGTGTTGAATATGTAATTTCAACGCAGACGTATATCGCCAGAAACCGTTCACCAAACCCGCCTGAGATTTCTCGGACCACTTTCCGGCAAAGACATTTTCCGTATATTTGAGCCCGATACAATATGGTGCAGACGCGTGGCTCTCCCCATACGTAAGCAAGTCTGACAATCTCGGGTGCTATCGTTCAGTCATGTAATGCCTCCCGATATCTCCGTCCACCGTCCGATTTACTTCATCAACCTCCGCCGTCGATTGCTCCAAGATGCATACGAACCTGCATCGAATTAAAAATCATGCGTGAAGTAAAAGTCAAGTTTCGTTGACCGCAGACTGTGTTGTTAATATGTTTAATAAATTGTCATAGGAGTAGGTAAACATTTAAGTCTTTCTTATTTACGGCACGTAATATTAAACTTGTTTTGTTAACACATAAAAATATATGTTTTGTGTATGCGTTGACTTGGTATGGCATTGTATTTTGCACACGGGAGGAGATGAAACAAGGTGTTCGTGGCAGCGAAAAAGAAACCAGAGGATGTATGCACAGCAGTGCACAAGATATGCATCTTTGTATTTTGTAATGTTTTGTTTTTGTGGTGTTGACTTTTTGTAATGGAACGGTGAAAACGCACTGCAGTGCGAAGGTGAAATGAGAACAGAGCTTGTAATGTTTTATGTGCTGGAGGTTTTGTAATACGCATGAGCGTATAATGAAATTGTTTTACAGCAGTAAACTTATGTAAATTTTTATGCTACAGCAGTAAATGTAAAAGCTCCTTTTACAGCAGTAAAAGTGTATGAAGATTTTACACAGCAGTGTAAAAATCATTTTGTAAAAGAGAGACAGAGTATTTTGTTTTGGTGAAAGTTCTTGTGTAAATCCCTCTGAGAAAGAGGAAGAAAATAGTATCAGGCCTTTTATGAATTAATACAAGTTTATTATGGGTGTAAAAAATCTCTGTTCTCAGAAATTTTCTTTTTAAAGCTTCCCTGTGCAAAAAGATCCTGGAGTAAAGGAAGTAGAGCAGTGTCTCTGTGTGTTGAGTTTTAGTTTTTATGTGTTTTTGGGATTTTATCAGAAAAATCCCCAACATGAAGAGCTGGATAGGTTTCTAGAGAAGCCACCGCCTCACCCACTCCAGAAACTTCCTCTTTGTCTATAAAAATCAGTTCAGTGATTAAATGAAGATAAGTTACGAAGTTGCAAGTTTTAAGTGTTTCAAGTTTCTGAGTTATGTGTCTGAGTCTCTGATCTCTCTGTCAGAGCGATATCTAATTTCTATTGCCCATAGTTACCCTTACAGCTTGTTTAACGGCATAAGTTTTTCCAGCGACATTTGAGTTCGATGCACATAACATCCAATTTTTCTTCTCAGAAAAAGAGATTCTACAGATTATACACCCACACCCATTGAGATTGTTGTAGACAGCTATTTACAATAAATGAAAGTGAACCATTAATGGAACAAATATTTGAGAATCCACATAAAAAGTCCTCAGGGCAGCTACGCACCTGAGATTTAAAATCCCTTCAACAATAAGAGGCACTAACTCTAGTCATGGCCACAAAAAGGACGAAACCGACCACGAGAGGCTGGGTGTTTAACAGATGTTTGGGATGGCGATCGACTGCGTGACCATCAAAGTTATGCTTCAAATCACAACAAACTGGCAGTGAAGCATCAACCTTTAATCAACGCAGAGAAAAGACATTTTGACGTATTACCTTTAATCAAGCTTCCGTAGTCGAGATCAAACCTTGTGATGATCGCCTTTAGCTCTTCTATTTGCTCCTCTGAGAGGCTTTTCTCGCAGCCTGTGTGGACTTGGCCTTCGAAAATCGTATGCTATTAATGTGATCAGTGCAACTCCTACTGTTCATCAAAACGAAAGAAGCAATGCCATGCTATGCATTTCGTACACATATGTATTTGAGTTTAAAACCAGCCACCACTATAATCACCAATCAACATCTGTTAAATCTTACCGAAAGGAAGCATAGTCGCCCAGCAATTGCAGGTCTTCTGCGTAATCTTGTACATGTGTTGACATCCAAAGCGGATTTCGGAGCCCTTCAGTGTATTAATGGCTCTCTGGCATTGGAAATATTGGTTGGGATGTGCGTTGATTTTTGGATATGGGCTATTTTGGCTGAATTATTAGCAATCGAGTAATAGAGATTTAGAAATGGCGGAATTGTAAAAAACAATTATCAAGTAAGAAAAATACTTGACCAGAAAAATACACAATCTCTAACCCTCCTTGTTACGCTAAATCATAAAATTGTTTTTTAAATATCGGTCAAAATGCGAGTGAGCGAAATTTGGAATATAAGTCGTAGAAAATCACAAACGCTCGAAGAAAATACCGTGAAATTCGCTAATCTATTATTATATTATTATGGGTGTATATGGCATAATGGTACGTTTGAATTTGTTAGTTTATTTTAACATATTTATACGCAACGGCTCTATTCTATTTAGAAATATGAGTGATAAAGTTTGTTTTATTTAGAGCAACCAAATGACCACTGAGATGACCATGTCAATATATAAACAATAGATCGTAATCAACACTCATATATTAAATAAATAGAAACAATAATACGTAAAATCAAGCACGGTTTAAAATTTCTTTTATCGTGAAGATTGATCTTGAAATTCTGCATATATTAAGTTTCATATGGATTTTCACTGTAGGATTTCTTTTGATGTCGAGATTGATTTCAACATACTAAAAAAAAGTGTGTGTTGAAGTTCAGCATATATGAAAGTTTCATATAATTTTTAAGGTTGAGTTGGAGTTCCGTTAAACCATGGTAAGTGCCACTATAAAAGATGCGCATCAAACAAATCTTAAAGATGCTACCAAACCCTAGTCTATCTCCGACTCGGTGTCTCACTTCTTAATTCTAATTGACGAATGGATATTTTCATAGACTGTGAGAGAAGCTTGATTCTTGGGGATCCCATTACAAGGTTCCATTAAATTATTCACAATATGAACAAATAATATTTTCGAGGGTTTTGCGCGACTTGTATGAGCACCGTCGCACAGGAAATATTAAGAGATCTAACATTTCCCGCGATGAAAGCTGAGGAAATATATGTCTCTTCATATATGTAATTGCTTCTTTCTGCCGTACTTGGTTAATTTGTAGGTTTTTTTAGGGTTGGTGGACATGCAGGTTTTAGCCTCATTTCTCACCAGGTAATATATATGCCCTGCAATTCCATTTCAAAACACAAGAAGCCAACCAATTCTCTAAACTAGTGTCTAGAAATACAAGTACTCTCCTGCCAAATGATTCTTTATCTGGTGATGTAACGCTTAAAAAACAAGGATCAAGAATTGGCCCAGAAAAATAGGAAAACAATGGGTACACTCTTCTCACACTTGTAGAGTTTATGCAATGGTCTCAACTCATCAAACTACCATTTCGGTACCTTATCACCAAAGGTGGCACATCTTCAGAGAAGTAGAGTATTCATTGTTGGCTTTGTTACTACTCAAATTGTGCATTCTATTACCCCTGCTTTAACTAGGGGTACGTATGGGAAATATTTTCACTTGCATTTGGTGAACAAGGCTAGATACGAACATGTAGCCTTACCCTTACTCAAGGAAACAAATCAAGTTCAATTGTAGCATTACATGATCAACATATTTACTTGTCCCTTATAAGGAGATTAGGATCCAAATATCTTCATTATTGGTATGTACGTCTTGATTAAATATTTTTATATTTAAAGTACAAAGCACAATAGGATCTAAATATCTTCATTCTTAGTGTGTACCTCTTGATTAAATATTTTGAGATTTATAGCGGGAACATGAGGTCATCGTTTTTTTATAACAATATACAAATTGTTAAGGGAAGTATGAAAAGGGTGATTTATGCAACTCATGTGGTTGTTATTGCCAAGAATCTCGGACTAGTAATTGAGCACATTCGAGAATTATTCGAGCAGTAGTAGAAAAAGTTTGAATTTGACAAAATTTGTAGGTTGTTGGCTAGCCAACAGTGTGATCTTCCTTCATAAGTACAAATAGTGTTTTTGCAGAGCTTGTGGTCTTGATGGGTGAGCTAATATGTGATGTTTGTGATTGAAGAAATTCAACCTGGTTGTTTGTACCAAGTTGTTTGTTTGGAAACTAGAAAGGAATGACCACAAATTTGGATCCAGTTGACAATTAATACAAGGACATCCTAATTAGCCAATTCATTTGTGTCCATAATTTTAAATGGGAGGTTCTTCATTATGAAATAAAACATCAAGGTAGAGAATGGCACCAAGCCTTCACAGAATTGACATGTTGGCAAGAACAACAACCATTTGAATTAGTTTTGGGTAGTGAGAAAAAGAATTGAGTGGCTTTGCCATTGGTGTGGCTAGCATGAAAGCTACTAAACATGCCTTGTTTCATGTGGGTTGGAAATTAAGTTATGTGGAAGAAGGGAATTCCTTTTGTCCAAATGTACTACCCATAGGAAATCTTATATATGAAGCAGACCTTATTGGTTCTCAGTAATCCAAGGAAGGTAAGGCAAGGTGATAATAAGACAATAGAGGAGCAAATTGAAGCAACAGATAGGAGGTGGTAGGAAGGTAATGGAGGAAAAAATAGCATAGGCTTTGCAACAATATGAAATGGCCCTAGCATACAAACAAACTAACAAAAAAAGTTTCCCTCTCCAAGAAATTTTCATTCAAAATAGAGCTATGTGCCAAAGCATGGGAGAAGGTCTTGGACGAATGGAACATGAGAGGTACATGCTTCCCTCTCAACCACAAAGAAGAGTAAGAAGAAGATTGTAGTGAGGTTGAGGGATGAACCCAACTGTCTTAGGGAAATGTATGAGGACATTTTGCAGAAAGGAAAGATTGACAAAGAGGATTTCCATGGACATGATCTGGAAGAGGCTGCGTGATACATACCTGAGCCAAGTTGCGAGCAGATATTTCATACCATGCTTAGCTACAAGTTTATGCCAAAATATTTTTTCTTTAGATTTCACAGTAGGCTAGATATGTCTTAGACTTTTGCTTGGTTCATATAATATGTTTCTTGACTATTCCTCCATAGGAAGTTGACAGAGTTTTGGAAGATGATAGATGACTATAACAACTCTGCTTTTCTAAAGATAATTGTTATATCTTTGTAGAATATGACATATTGTGTAGTTGGTGTATTACCCAAATTATGGATTGTATTGTTCTATGTATATTAATTTGTTTATAAGTGTGCTTCGGGAGACATAGATTTTTGAGTTTTTACAGTAGTCACTTATTTGTTAGCCATTGATCTTTTATTAGTTGTTTTCTTAATAAGAGAAAAAAAGAAAGTTTTGTAACTGATATTCTTTGTGCTTCCTAACCTATATAACTATAATTGTCCCAATATATCACTTGTGTGCTCTGAGCATTTTCTAAAGGGTTAGATTCAAATTTTAAAGGGTTTTATGCAACTAGAACAAGGGCATTACAAGAAAACAAACAGATTTGGATGGTGAATTGAATGGAAGGAGAGACAAGTGCATCTCTATTCTTACCTCAGTAGAGATTGGAAGCATTGTCTCACCCGATCTTTCATAATCATCAAACGACCATATCCCAGAGATTTGACACTGTCATATTTCTTTCCATGCTACAGACCAAGGATTTCTTGACATTTTGAATCTCATCATTTTCTATGATCTGTTTATTGGTAGATTTCATTACATTTTTTGAATTGATCGGAGAATCCATAGTATAAACATTTTTGTACCAACGTTTCGAATCCCAAGTGGGATCCATCATCAAGGTTGAAGAATGATGATAAAAGAAGAGCAATCGGGCATAATAAATACTAAGGAGGAAGAAATTTTCAAGGAAGAATCGACTGTCGGCTAGAATCCTTAATTTTATTATTATTATTATTTATTTTATTTTTTATTATATTATTATTTTCTATTTCAAATTAAATATTATTAATAATTAACATTTAAAATAAATTAATATAATAACTCATACATTAATTAATGTAATATAAATATGATAATAATCAATTATTATCAATTAATTATTATTAAATAATAATAATAAAATATTATAATAATAATTAACATTTTAAAATAAATTAATATAATAACTCATACATTAATTAATGTAATATAAATATGATAATAATCAATTATTATTAATTAATTATTATTAAATAATAATAATAAAATATTAAAATAATAATTATTAATTAATTAAATTAATATGATTAAATCTTATTATAAATGCTTAATATTTACAACTAATATAATAATTATCTAAATAATAATTAATAATTAAAATAGATTAATATAATAATTCATATATTCATTAATAAAATAACTAATTTATAAATTAGTATAAAATTATAATAATAATAATCAACTATTTAAGATCTAAATAAATTAAATTAAAAATATTTGATCTTATTAATTATTAATTATTATAAATAATTACTTATTAATTATTATAAATATATTAATTTTAATAAATATATTAATTTTATATAAGAATTATTATAAGAATTATTATATTAATTAATATATTAATAATAGTATATTAATTTTATAATTAATTATTATTATAATATTTAATTATTATTATTGTTATATAATAACTAATTAATTATTATATAATAATTGATTATTATTATTATATTATTATTATATTTATTTATTCATTTATATATTAGTCATTATAATTTTCATTTGTATTAACTTCCTATAAATATTAATTATTTATATTTACTTATTTGATTTAAAGTTATTAATTAGTTAATATAAATTTAAATATAATATAATATAATATTATTTAAATTTATTAATGAGTTAATAATAAAAAAAAGAATATATATATATATATATATATATATATATATATATATAATTCAGGTAATTAATTATTATATTTGTTAACTATATATATTAATTTATCAATGAGTTAATATAAAATAAAAAATATATTATTCAGTTAATTAATTATTATATTTGTTAACTATATATATTAATCATTTATAACTTCTAATATGAATATATTAATTTATTTTATATAATAGTTATTATATTTAATTAATATAATATATTAATTATTATATTAATTAATCAATTATTATTATATTATTATTATTCAATAATAATTAATTATTTATTATAAAATAATTGATTATTATTATCATTAATTTATATATTAGTTATTTTATTAATATATTAATATTTGAATTATTATATTAATTTATTATAAATAAGTAATTATTTATAATAATTAATAATTAATAAGATCAAATATTTTTAATTTAATTTATTTAGATCTTAAATAGTTGATTATTATTATTATAATTTTATAATAATTTATATATTAGTTATTTTATTAATGAATATATGAATTATTATATTAATCTATTTTAATTATTAATTATTATTTAGATAATTATTATATTAGCTGTAAATATTAAGCATTTATAATAAGATTTAATCATATTAATTTAATTAATTAATAATTATTATTTTAATATTTTATTATTATTATTTAATAATAATTAATTAATAATAATTGATTATTATCATATTTATATTACATTAATTAATGTATGAGTTATTATATTAATTTATTTTAAAATGTTAATTATTATTATAATATTTTATTATTATTATTTAATAATAATTAATTAATAATTGATTATTATCATATTTATATTACATTAATTAATGTATGAGTTATTATATTAATTTATTTTAAATGTTAATTATTAATAATATTTAATTTGAAATAAAAAAATAATAATATAATAAAAAATAAAATAAATAATAATAATAATAAAATTAAGGATTCTAGCCGACAGTCGATTCTTCCTTGAAAATTTCTTCCTCTTTAGTATTTATTCTGCCCGATTGCTCTTCTTTTATCATCATTCTTCAACCTTGATGATGGATCCCACTTGGGATTCGAAACGTTGGTACAAAAATGTTTATACTGTGGATTCTCCGATCAATTCAAAAGATAAAAACCACAGATCTCTCAAAGCCAAGATTTCATTACATTCAACAACTTGCCTCTGACTGGGAACACACAATTGTGGTTTCGACCAACAACATCCAACCCTGCCATATGAACCATTAAGACAACCAAAACTTACACTCGAAATGAAAATGAAACCCTGTGACAATATTTAGAACTACCTCATTGCATATTAGTCTTGCTTTAACATAAGGTGAATGCACTTACGCACATTAACATAGTTCTAGTCCATATAAAATTTATGACATCACAGAGGGGTGAATGACAACAATCCTACCAATGATTTTTTTGCACCTTTTGGGGCAATTACTAATTATTTTTATTACTAACACAACCACATTAAAAATATTATGTGATTGATATAAGCCAAAGGCTTCATTTGTAACATTCATAAATATAGACTGATCATTCAAAGCTCTCGGTCTGCAACGCTCACTCCTGCAACTAAAACCCTAGACGCAACGCTCCATGAACACCCTCGGGGGGGGGATCGACCCCCCCAGCCTTCGACCCCTTCGTATTCGGCAGCCTCCCTCCTGAGCCCGCCTTCACCTCATCAGCCTCCCGATCCAGGGACAGAGGCAAAGCTCCGGCGGCAAACTATAGCTCAAAAGCCAACGGATCTGTGGCTGAGAGAAGCATCCCCAGCCAAAGCGGAACAACAAGATCATCCCCTTGCAAATCGATATCGAAGGAAACACCCTCATTAATCATCGAAGACCCATGGATCGAAGAATACAGAGATCACATGTGCAAACATGCCCTAATATGTCGCTTCATGGGAGTGAGACTCAATGAAAAAGCTCTCTGCTGGTGGATAAACCAGAAATGGAAGCCCAAAGGGAACTATGAACTACAATTAGGAGCAAGGAATTTTTTCACGGTCATCTTCACCCACAGGGAAGACAGAGATCGCACTTTCGAAGGAGGCCCATACTTCTACAACTCGGCAGGACTCTACATAACGTACTGGAAGCCCAACTTTGTTCCAGAGCAGGAAGATTTCACAAAAGTTCCAGTCTGGCTCAGACTCTACTCCTTGCCGGTGGATTATTGGAATAAGCGGATCCTGGAAGCCATCGGGAACAAGCTGGGCGTCTTCATCAAAACTTCAGATCTCACATCTCAAGGTAAATACACTGCCTATGCCAGAATCTGTGTTTATATGGATGTCTCAGGACCTCTCCCAGGTCATATTGCTCTGATCCACAAAGGAATTCATTGGAAGCAGTCCATCGACTATGAAAATATCCCTTTTAGATGTAGGAAATGCCGACAGCACGGACATCTTAGTCATGGGTGCCCCCTAAATCAACCCCCACCTCAACCCCAAGCAGACAAGGTGGACAACCCGTCCCCATATTACATCCCTGTTGCCAGGAAAAGCAAAAAGCAAAGAGGGAAAAATCCTCTGAAACACCCCTCCAACCCAATCCCCACCCAACAAAATAGCTTTGAAGTTCTAGGCAACCTTGATCCATTCAAAAACCCTCTGGAATCCCATGCCCCCCCGACTCAAAATCCACCCAGGCAATCTCAACCATCTAACCCTTCAATCATCTCCATCCCTAGCACGGACCATCCCCAAACCGAGAAATAGCTTCAAATCCCGTAGCCCAACTCCGACCACAGCGATACAAGCCTCGATCCTCTGCATACCCCTCCCTGCACAGAAACTCATCCAAATCGGATGCCCTCAACTGCTCCTATCAATCCCCTGGAAGAAATCCTGGGTGACCTGGATCTCCAGGAGGTCACCGAGCAATGGTCCAAACAGGGAGTGAATGCCATTCCCCAGGAACACTTGGAGAAAATTGAAATGGCATACCTGCAGTTAGAATATCTTAATCAGAATGCAGCCAAAAAGCAATGGGGAGATAGCAGCCAAACAGGCATCCAAGCCAACCTAGACCTGGACCAATACAAGCCGAAAGGTCCAGGAAGAAAACGGGGGAGAAAATCGACAAAGCAACAAATACAAGAACTCGGCAGGCACCTAATCAATGAAGGAAAAATGAGGGCTCTGGTCCTATCCACACCGAAGATTTCTCAATGAAGATAACAACATGGAATATCATAGGGCTAAATGGCACCTCCAAAAGACGAATCCTCAAAAACCGTCTTTTCACGTAATCTCTAGACCTTGTCTTACTACAAGAATCCAAATGCTCAGCCAACAACATAGAAACGCTCAAGAAACTATTTGCAAAAGGCTTTCAATGCACAAGCACAGAAGCCATTGGGCAAGCAGGAGGGCTCCTAATGTTTTGGAACAAAAACAAGCATTTTATGTAGAATGCTCTTTCCATTAAGCATTCGCTATCAGTCATCTTCAACATGCCAGACTCACAACAAACGATATGCATCACCAATGTGTATGGACCTCAGCGAATTCAGGAGAAGTTCAAGATGCTGGAAGACTTGAACGAATTTAGACAACACCATGGTGCCAACCACTAGATCCTAGGTGGCGATTTCAACATGATAACCAACCTAGCGGAGAAGAAAGGAGGCCTAAGAAGATTGGATAAAGATGAGGAAGCTTTCAGTACCTTCATAGCAGCATCTAAACTCATTGATGTTCCCACAGTCAATGGTCTACACACATGGAACAATAAGCAAGGGGGAAATAGATAGGTTGCATCAAGGCTTGACAGGTTCCTCATATCGGAATCCATCATGCTCCAGAATCTAGACATGGAAGCCAACATTCTGCCCATTGGGAGATTAGATCACTGGCCAGTACAGCTGCACTTCACCAATATGATCAAGCCCCAAAACCAGCCTTTTAGGTTCAAAAGCTTCTAGATAGATCACCCAACCTTCATGCAAAATATACAAAGTTGGTGGACCCAAACCTCTATAAAGAGTGACAACATTATGTACATCTTTCAGCAAAAGCTCAAGAGCATTAAGACCAAGCTCAAATTCTGGAACAAGAACACATTTGGTAACATTTTTCAAGCCAAAAAAGAGCTCAAGGAAAAAATGGCGGGCCTCCAACAATCAATGATCAAGGACAGGCCTAACGAGGACATGTTAGCTCAGGAATCAAACCTCCAAAAGCAATGGGAAGACAGACTAAGACAAGAAGAGCTGCTATGGAAACAAAAATCAAGGGTGCAGTGGCTAAAGCATGGGGAACGAAACACAAGCTTCTTCCATAAATCAACCATTCAGCACAGAGCCAACAATCGTATTCTATCCCTCAAAAAGATGATGGTGCTAAGGCCTCAACCAGAGAGCAAATAGGATCCGAACTAAATTCATACTTCATGTCACTGCTCTCTGAGCCCAATCAAGATAGAACCCAAGCTATCAACAAAATCATTAGTGCTATTCCCCCCTTAGTAATGGAGGAGCAAAACTTCCTTCTCTTAAGAGAGTTCACTGAGCAGGAAATTGAAGAAGTCGTCTTCACAATGGCCTTTGACAAAGCCCCTGGACGAGATGGCTTTACAATTGAATTCTTCAAAGCTTGCTGGCACATCATCAAAGCAGACCTTTTCAATCTGACAAAGAACTTCCACAAAACCAAGAGAGTGTTGCTGGCCATCAATGCTACCTTCCTCATCCTCATCCCCAAATCTGATCATGCTAACTCCCCAAAAAATTTAGACCTATAGCCCTTTGGAACGTCATCTATAAAATCCTCTCAAAATTGATGGCCAACAAACTTAAACCCATCCTGCCCTCAATCATTTCTCATGAACAGTCTGGATATGTTGAAGGAAGACAGATAACTGACAGCATCATTCTCAACCAGGAGGTGCTGCATTCTATCAAAACTCAAAAGA
The DNA here is from genome assembly GCA_031772625.1 of Pinus tabuliformis. Taxonomy (NCBI): domain Eukaryota; kingdom Viridiplantae; phylum Streptophyta; class Pinopsida; order Pinales; family Pinaceae; genus Pinus; species Pinus tabuliformis. The sequence continues at coordinate 1,441,087,092 of CM062818.1, read as the reverse complement.
TCCCGGGCATGCTCATTCAACTTGACCTCTCCAAGGCCTTTGACAAAATCAGCTGGACATACATCAGAGAAATCCTCCAGGCTTTCGGCTTTAGTCAGATTTGGATAAAATGGATAATGGAAATGGTCTCAGGAGCATTCTTCTCAATCATGCTGAACGGAGGCCCCTTACAACCATTCCTCCCTTCCAGAGGCATACGGCAAGGAGATCCTTTGCCACCTTTTCTCTTTGTCATCTATCCCAAGCGGTCCAAATGAATCAGCTCAAAGGCCTCAAAGCTATGCATCAAGGACCCACAGTAGCGCATCAGCAATTTGTCGATGACACAATGCTTATGGGAACCCCCACAGTAAAGGAAGCTCGAACCTTCAACAAGGTGCTAAGTACTTTCACGGAAGCCTCAGATATGGAGATCAATCTAACAAAATCCAAATTATTTTTCTTCAACACTTCTATTCCTGTGTAGAGAAATCTCAGCAAAATTCTCAAGATTCAGAGGAACTCGCTTCCAACCAAATACCTCGGCATCCCACTTTCCGAATACACCCCCAAAGCTGCAAATTGGGAAGATCTCCTCAACAAAATGAAGGTCATATTAAGTAGTTGGACTCATCGAGCCCTAAACATGGCCAGCAGACTGGTACTGGTCAAATCAGTTCTTCAAACAATGTCGGCCTACATGTTCTTCAAATCAGTCTACAAATCCATTCGAAACATCCACCGGTCCTTTCTCTGGAATGGAGATTCAAAGAAGCGCAAATGGGCCCTCCTCAAGTGGACAGACATATGCAAACCAAAGCTGGCAGGAGGACTGGGCCTAAGAGAACCTAAAACTCAAAGCAAGGCTATTGCAGCAAAAATCTGGTGGAGATGGGTGGAGAACCCTAATTCCCTATGGGGCACCTTATGGAAAGCAAAGTACACAAATCAAATACAGGACAAAGACCTCATCAGGCTCACTGGCAGCACTCAAGGCTCTCCCCTCTGGAACAAAGTATGGGAGAACCGACACATTGTTCAGCAGCACTGCTTCTGGGAAGTGCACCAAGGCAACACTGCCCTCTTTTGGGAGGATGCTTGGCAGCAACTCCCTCCTCTAGACCACCCAGATTGGACTACACTAAAAAATGACATGCAAGAGGCAGGGCTAAAAAAGGTAGTAGATTATTGGCAACCCCAAACACTGACCACCACTTGGCAAAAATGGCTAACCAAAGATCAATGGCCAACTCAAGACCACAATGGAAATATAGAACAACTCCTACAATAGCTAGAACAACGCAGGATCCTCACCTCAACCAGAGAAGACATCCTGCGATGGGGAAACAATTCTAAAGGAACTTTCAATCTAAAAGAAGCCTACAGAATCATCGCTGCTTCACCTGACTGGAAACCGGACCCCAGATGGCACGCCCTCTGGACCAGAGGCACTTGGCCCAAAATAACCCTGTTCTCTTGGCTGGTCATGCACAACAGAGTGCTTACTTGGAACAATCTACAGCGACGGGGTTTCATCGGACCCTCTCGATGCGCCCTCTGCGAGAATGATAATGAAACGCTCAACCACATTCTCAACACATGCCCCACCGCTTGCGCGCTATGGGATGATATAGCTTTTGTCTTCAGGCAAACCGACAGAAACAGAGACTCGATCTGCCTTACCTTGAGCAATTGGCGATCCTCCATGTCCACCAATAATCTGATCAACAGGGCATGGAACCTCATTCCGGGAGCCGTGGTATGGATTCTCTGGAAAGAGCGCAATGCTCGAATCTTTAAGAACTCTGCGATGTCAGTGGATAGGTTAATGGAAAAAACGAGGCAGCTAATAACAGAAACGATCCATGCCATGGACATAATGCCGCAAGAGGGGAACCTGTCACCAAATGATCAAAGGATTGTCCAAATCCTCAATCTCAAAGCCTGGACCACTCCTACAGGTAGGAACCAGACCACAGAAGTGATGAAGCAGGACAAATGGGGAACACCGCCATTTCCAGCATTCAAACTAAACTTCGATGGCGCGTCAAAGCAAAACCCGGGAAAACCAGGTACGGCAGAGCAATCAGGGACCACACAGGGAATATCCAGCTTATCTACCATGGCAATCTGGGAAACAACACCAACAACGCTGCAGAACTGATTGCTCTCATCAAAGGCATCACCCTGGTTGACCACTACAAATTTCTACCCCTGGTAGTGGAAGGAGACTCGGAGATTGTCATCAAGATGATGAGAAAACTTCAAAATGGCACTCAAGTGGACAAGATCACACCCAGTTGGAGGCTCTCGGCAATCCTGAAGGATCTGCAAGCCCATCTTGGCAACATTCAAGGCATTACCTTTCAAGCAGTCAGAAGAACTGCAAATAAGCTGGCCAACACCATAGCCAATGCTGGCGTTCAGTCCAATAGTGAAGACTATCACATCCTCTGGTAAGACTTGGAGGAGGGGGAACTCAGAGAGAAATGCCACACCATAAACAAGGTAGACCAGCAAGCATAGCGAATGCCAGGCTCCTTTGATTCTTCCATATCTGCATCTATTGACAATTATACAAGCTGTAAGCGACCCACTCGAAGAAAAAAAAGAGAGAGAGAGAGAGTGAGAGCAGAGACTAGACCAGCTCAGTTGTACAAAGGCAGACACAGGGAGGTCCCATCGACTCCCACTCTGCATCATGTATTTTACTGTATTCTATTAATATAAAGTCTCGTTGAACCTTACAAAAAAAACATTGATAAATATAGAATAATAAAAATATTTAAAAAAAAAAACAATTACAATAAAAATATTATTATTATTAATATAACTAAAAATAAATATTAATTATTATTAATTATTATTTAATATTAAATGTAATTTATTATTATTTAATTTTAAATTATTAATAAAAATTAATAATTTAATAATACTATTTTTTTATAATAAATAATAATTTTTATTCTCAAATAATAAATAATTATGATAATAATTATAAATAATAATAATAATTAATGCTTAATATTAATTAATGATAATAATATTTAGTACTTAATAATAATTAATAATTATTTATAAATAAATATTATTATTTATTATAAAAAATTATTATTATTATTATTATTATGATTTTAAAGTAATTTTTGTTATTACTAAATAATTATGATTATTATTACTAATTAATATTACTATTATTGTTAAATAATATTATTATTTTTAATCCAAGGGATTGATATTATAAATTTAAAGGGATTTATTCTAAAACCCCAAGATATTATAAAACTAAGGGAATGATATTAAACCCAAGGAATTAATATTATATAACTAAGATATATAAATCATAAGATAAATATTATAAACCCAAAGAAATAATAAACCCAATGGAATAATATTAAACTAAAAGGATAAATATTGTAAACCCGAGGTATATGAACCCTAAGAAAAGTATTATAAATCCTAAAATGGTTGACCAAAGTTGACCATTATAAACCCAAAGAAATAATAAGCTTAACGGATTAATACTAAAAACCTAAGGGATTATAAACCCAAGGGATTAATATTAAACTCAAGGGATAAATATTATAAACTCGAGGTATATAAACCCTAAGATAAATATTATAAATCCTAAAATGGTTGACCAAAGTTGACCATGGTTGATTTTCATATTGACACAATCTTTTTCACAATGTGAAGCTTGACTATGGTTGACCATGTATGATTTTCATATTGAGAGAACCTTTGTCACAATGCGACATGAGACAATGGTTGAGCATGGTTGATTTTCCTAGTGATACAACCTTTGTCATAATGCGATGTTGGACCAAGGTTAACCATGGATGACCATGATTGTTCCAAAGTGACGTTGGACAATGTAATTGTTAAAAAACTTCTAAAATAATATAAATATGAAAAAAGCTGGAGAGTGTTGGAAATTGAGTGTACATAAAGCACTGCTCAGAACCAAGGAACACAGCAGCTCCATCTCAATTGTTTTCGAGTTCGGCATTGGATTGGGTTGGCTTGTTAATGTGGTGGTTTTATTGTTTGTTCTGCATTTTTTTTTAATGAGTGCTTTAATGTTCTTGGTTTCCTTGGTTGAATTTATTTCTATTGTGTGCGAATCGTTTCTATTCTATTTAGTAGTGTGTGAATTGCTGGGCGGGCCCCCGCGGCACAGGAAATATTAAGAGAACCTACATTTTCCCTGATGAAAGTTGACGAAATATATGTACTTGGTTAATTTGTAGTTTTTTTGAGGTTTGGTGGACGTGCAGGTTTTTGCCTCATTTTTGACCAGGTAATAAATATACCCTACCAGTTCCATTTTCAAATACAAGAACTCTAAACTGTTATCTAGAAATCTTGTTGTTTATATGGAAGTAATTGTAATTTAACTTTATCATTGAAATGCTACCCTGGAGCCTCTAGATTGCTGACCGCCGGAGAAATGTAATTACCGGACCAGTAGTTGGGCACGCCGCCTTCCTAAGTTATCCTTCCTAAATTAAATGGCTTGTCGTTTCTCCTCTTTGTTTTTATTACTGGTTTGCTAAGCTCGTAACTTAAATTGACAGATTCATATAGTCATAAATCTGGATAGAACCTTCATTCTTAGTGTCCCACTACAAGGTTATGTCAAATAATTCACAATCTCAAATATTTTCGAGGGCTCTTCGGAACCATGTATGAGCGCATTGAAAACATTAAGAGAACCGACATTTCCCCTATGAAACCTAAGGAAATATATGTCTTTTCATACATAGGTTTGCTTGTTGCTGCGATATTTGGTTGATATGCAGTTTTGTTGAGTCCATTATTTTTTATGGAGTTGGTGGGCGTGCAGGCTTTCCCTTAATTTTTGACCAGGTAATATATATCCTGCCAATTTCATTTTGAAAAACAAGAAACCAACTAATTTTCTAAATTATCATAGAAATCTTATTAGTTATATTGAAATATTTGTAACTTAGGTTTGTGATGTTTTCAGAGGAGCGCAGAGCACAGGATCAGAGTTTCAAGAACACAACATAGATCTCAATAAAGACTACAAGCCAGAGTTTCAAGAACACAACATAGATCTTAATAAAGACTACAGGCCAAATGCATAACACCGATCTTAATAAATACTACAGGCAAAATGGATAACAAAAGACAGAGAAAAAAAGCAGAAACAACTCAATACAGTATTAATAGAAAACATAATACATTATCAATGGAGAAATAAATCACACTTCACATTTCAGGAAAGGCCTTGCAAGTTGAAAATAATGGAGAATTATGTAATATTGGAGAAATTTTGTTTCACATTTGTGCGTGTGTCCTAGATTATCATTAGTTTCTATTTTCTAGGAGACAATTTTGATCTCCCTAAATTCATGTAAACCATTTTGATTATATGATTAATGAAGGTGTGCGGTACTACCCAAGCAATTTCTAGGTGCAGCTTGCTCACTCGTGAGCTCCTAGTTTCAGTGTTTCAATTTTGTCTTCCATTTTTAACATGGTATGAGATTTGGTGAGCTTTGGTGGCTAGATTGAGAGCCTTAGTGGTAGATTGAGAGCCTTGGTAGCTGAGAACCCCTGTGGCTGAAATTGGTGAATCTGTGTTGAGCATTAGTGGCTGGAAAGTTAAAGAGCCTTGGTGGATGAAGTGTGAGTGCCTTGGTGGTTGGAGAGAGGCGTTGTGTGAGAGCCTCAATGGCAAAGGCGTTGCTGCAAAAATTGTGCTTTTGCTGAGTAAAGCCAAATCAACACAATGTTTTTCCCTCGCTCACGCACCGGTCAACACGACGATCATTACGCCATTTTGGGTTAATTCTCACATTGATTCCCCTCTCCTTAGAGCAATCAGGATCAAAGCGAGTTGTAAGCATGAACCCAATCTCAAAATTCCATGCTGGTGAATTTTATTGAGGTTTTTCATGAAACAAGGACAGAAGAAAGTTGTTGTGGCTTTATATTTTCTTTTGAGGTCGAGATTGTTCCATTTGAAGTTGATGTTGCTCCATGTGAAGTTGAGGTGTATTGAAGCTCAAGATCACTGCTGAGATCGTTGACGCAGTGTTCTAGTCTTCCTATAAAAAAAATTGGGTTGAAATTGCTTCAGTCCGAGATCCCTTGGCATCACATCGAGATTGCTTGGTATCTGTGGTGACTCCACGCAGGAGGTTGAGATCGCATGGTTTGTGCTACAGTGGTGCTTTGATGTTGGATGCTCTCTTGATCGCTTGGTAGTTTTCCAAAGTGGTCGCATTTTTTATTAATGCTTTGAGGCCGAGATCATTCCAATAAGATTCGAGATTGTTTGGTATGATAAGGCCAAGTCTTGATTGTTGATTGGAGATCGCAGTTTTCGTGACTAAGATCGCGAGTGTTGCTTTGGTGGATGCGATTGTTGGTGTAGTGTTGGTATTTTTTAAAATCAAGAGCATTTATGATTGGTGTTAAATCCGGATCTAGAGCTGTTGGAAGAGTTTGCAGAATTCAAGTCACTAGAAGCAAATATGTGTCGAATTTGCAAATCGATTACTAGATATTGAGGATCTTGTGTTGGATCATCAGAAGTCGGTTGCATCTAGAATACGAGTTGGAGGCCTATATAATTTAAATAATACAATCATGCCACATCAAGCTTTAACTTGAGCAGCTATGACAACAGAGAATCTATGGCACCAATGATTTGGACACATCAATCTTCATGACTTATTGCTACTACAGAAGCAAGGTATGGTTAATGGACTTCTTGTTTTAATAAATGCACATGTTGATTGTGAAGGATTTGCACTTGGAAAAATGCATAGGGATGATTTTCCCTCAAATTTAAATAGGAGAAAGAGAGATATACTTGAACTTTTGCACACTGATATATGTGGACTAATGCAGAAAAGGTCCTTAGGAGGAGCTTATTATTTTTCGTTATTTGTTGATGATTGCACCAGATATACCTGGGTGTATTTTCTCAAAGATAAAAGTCATGCTTTTGAATACTTTAGAGAATTAAGAACTATGGTTGAAAAGTAGAGAGGGAAGGTCATCAAAATTCTCCACTCAGATCATAGGGGAGAATACAAGCTTGGAAACTTCATCAAATATTGCAGGGATCATGGAATAATTCAACAGTCTACAGTACCCCACACTCCACAATAGAATGGGGTTGCAGAGAGAAAGAAAAGAACTCTGGTGGAGTGTGCACACAACATGTTGAAAGGTAAGAACATATCTAATGGCTTTTGGGAAGAAGTTATTAATACTGCAGTCTATTTAAAGAATAGAAATTGAAATAAGAGTCTTGATCCCAAGACTCCATTCAAAGCTTGATATGGTTTTAAGCTTGCTGTCAGTCACTTAAGAGTATTTGGTTCAAAAGCTTTTTCACATATTACTAAGGAGGATAGGAAGAAATTGGATGCTAAAGCCATAAAATGCATATTGGTAGGGTATTATTATGAGTTCAAAGCATATAAATTGTTTAATGTGTCTACTCACAAGGTATTTGCAAGTAGAGATGTTATCTTCCATGAATAGGTTAATGAAGGGAACAAAGAAAAAAGTTATCAGGAGTGGCACATGCCTTTACTAATTGGTCATAGAAATGATGAAGCCAAAGACATCCATGTGCAGCAATAGAAACAAAAAGAATAATCTAGTGATGAGGGTACATTCAGCAATCCAAATCCATTCAGGGGTGAGCAAGACAGATTTGAGGCATGTCCACTACCAAGGAGATTAGTTAGGCATACTCACTTACCAACAAGGTATAAGGACTATGCTCTTATGACTAGTATTCTAAATGTTGTTGAGACCATGAATTATAATGAAGAAAATCAGTATGATGAATGGAGATCAACTATGAAAGAATAATATGAGTTAATAATTAAAAACAAAAGCTCTAGGTGCCCAAGCAGTAACCAGGTGCAGGCTTGCTCACTTGTGAGCTGCTAGTTTCAGTGTTTCAGTTTTGCCTTCCATTTTTAACATTGGCTTGGCTTGGGTTTCTCAGGAAAGATGATAAATTTATAGATGAAGAAGGAAGACCTAGAATTTGCTCCATGTGATTCAGATGATTGCACAATCAAGGGTTCTTGGCATTGGTAGTATCTTTTGGCATGGGTGATAGAGAGAAGACGGTTTGGGTCGAATGACTGTGTAAGTTTCAACGACGTCGACTTCAATTGGTTTCATGCCTAACATTCTCCCACTTGAAGCCAAATGAAGAATAATGAATCAAGTCACATCGAGTCCTACCAAGCCTCTACATGACTCAAGTTTATTTCTTGGTAGAATCTTAGTGAGCACATCAACATGGTTCTTATATGTATGGATCTTTTCCAGGGATAATTGTGCTTTCTTCAACACTTGCTAGATCCAATGGTACCTTAAGTAAATGTGTTTGGTGTTTTAGTGAAATGTTGGGTTTTTTGCCATGTGAATGGCACTCTGACTATCAAAATATAGCACATACTTCTCCTGATTTATTCTTATCCCTCATAGGATGTGTTACATCCACAATATCTCATTACAAGTTTTTGTTGTAGTTATGTACTCTGCCTTTGTTGTAGAAAGAGATACTATTCTTTATAGCCTTGACACCCAAGATATTGCTGCACCTATAAATGTATACAAATAACCTATAGTGGAATTTCTGGTGTCCATATCTCCATCCATATCTGCATATGTATATCCTTCAAGCACAATCTCATTATGAACAAAACATAAACAATAATTACTAGTACCCTTGAGACACCTCAACATCCATTTTACTGCTTGCCAATGTTTTTTTCTTGGATTGGCAAGGAACCTGCTGACTACTCCCACTGAATATGAAATGTCTAGTCATGTGCATACCATGACATACATCAAGCTGCCAACTGCTAAAGCATAAGGAATATTACTCATTTCTTCCTTCTCCTTATCATCACTAGGACATAACTCAATACTCAGCTTGGAGTGAGTTGCGAGGGGTGTACCAACTAACTTGGAATCCTTCATATTAAACATTTCTAGTGCCTCCTTGATATATTTTTCTTGTGACAACCAAAACCTTTTTTTTGTTAGGTCCCTATACTACTAGTGTAACCCTTTATTGTTATTAGTAAAACCCCCTTATTATATTGTTGTGCCCATGTAGTCCCCATGTTGTTATTATTGTGCCCCATAGAATCCAAGTATTGTTATTATTGTGCCCTTACATTATGATTTTTTATATTATGACCCGTTAGACTCCCATATATAAAAAGGAGGTCTTGTCATTTGTATCATCCAAGAATTGTTCATTTCAGTAATGTAAAGGAGGTTTCCCCCTCGAAAAGGCTTTTTTCTAATGTGTTTACCTATCTTTTCTATCTTTTGATGAGTTGGTTTCATAAAATTTGGTATCATAGCTTTGGATTCTAGGGTTTCACCGATCCAAACAGATCTTCATGGAATTTTTGCTATAACTTTGTTTCTGTGAAGTTTCAGAAGATAAACAAAAAACCCATTTGAGATGAAATGGTTCTGAACCTTGGGTCCAAATTTTAGATCTTGTCTCACTATATTTTCAGATATTTGATCTGAGGAAGTTAGGGTTTTTGCAAGCTGCAACAATCAATCGCAAATAGGTCATCGTGGAATTTTCGCTATAAAATTTTGTCTATGAAGGTTTAGACTTTGACATTAAAACCCATTTGAGTGAAATCATGGGGAAGCTCAGGCCCAAATTTCAGATGTTGTTTCGCTATATTTTCGGAGATACAGTCCAATACATTTAGGGTTTCTGCAGGCTCCCAAGTTACATCAAAAACAGGTTACTTCGGGAAAATTGTCATAACTGTCTCTCTGAGCATTAGATTCAAATTTCGTGAGAAGTTACAGAAAGAGTACAAACTGTAGTTTTCTGTGTATTGATTTCATATCCGAAGGTTGAAACAGTGAGACGTGTCACTTCATACAACTTCTCTCTTCTAAAAAGGTATATAATCAGGTCATCTTGGGAGATTATGCATAACTCTTTCTTGGAGAATCCAATTTCGATCCTATTGGTGGAATTGGATAGAGGACGTAGAGGGCTACCACATGTCACAATTCTAGAACTGGGAGATTTGAAATTACACAGTTACATTCATTTCAAGATCGAGCTCCTAAAATCAAGAAAAGGTGATATGAGGAAGTTTGATGGCAAGGATTTGGTAAATTGGATACTACAGATCGAGCATTATTTTTATCTACATGAGGTGCAACTGTTACAAAAGGTACGTATTGCATCTTTATATTTAGAACTGAATCAATTTTGATGGTATGAAGGGATTTGTTCTCGTAAACAACCTGTCACGTGATCAATTTTCACAGAGGAAATGATAGCACATGATCAAGATACAAAGAGAAACACCTTCTTTAGCAATTGATAAATCTCAAACAAAAGGGTTCAATGGAAGAGCACATTGAGGACTTTCAAAAATAGAATATAAGGGTAAATGATATTCCAGAGAACCAAAGGATTGATGTCTTCATATGGACTTTAAAAGATAACATTCAACATGAAGTTTGTCTTTGGAAACCTAATTCATTGGAGAAGACATTTAGGTTGGCAAAAAAAAATTGAAAGTGAAATTATGAAAACAAGGAATCCCACCACTCATGACTATAGTTATGGAAGTGTTTTTTCTCCTAGCCTTCCACAACCTACAATGTTTAAACCACAAAAATTGGAAGAAAAAAGATAAAAAGGGCTTTGTTACAATTGTGATAGCAAATACACTAAAGGTCATAAGTTTGCTAAGAATAAATTATTTTACATAGATTATGAAGAGGAGGAAGAAAGGATCAAGAAACATCAAAAGAAGAAGATATACAACAGGAAAAAAACCCCAGAGAAAAAAGAAATGAATCCAACCATATCTTGTAAACCATTGGCAAGAATTACCACTCCTCAAACTCTCAAGATAAAAGGAAATATCAAGAAGAAAAAGGTTCAAGAAGTGAAATATCACATCGAGAAACAAGAGATGAATCAAACCATATCCTGTAATGCATTGGCTTGAATTACCACTCCTCAAAGTATAAATATAGAAGGGCATGTCAAGAAGAAAAATGTTCAAGAAGTGAAAGATCATGTCGAGCATCAAGAAATGAATCCGACCATATGTTGTAATGCATTGGAAGAAATTACCACTCCTCAAACTCTCAAAATAGAAGTACATATCAAGAAGAAAAAGGTTCAAGAAATGAAAGATCACATCGAGCATCAACAACAAGTTCTCCAACTTTTAAAGGATAATGCCACTTTGGTGCAGAATCGAATGAACAACAGGCAGATCAACATCGCAGTGAAAGAATTTTTGATGTAGGCGATTGGGTATTTTTACGGCTACATCTCAAGCAAGCTATTTATGAGAAGGAAATGTTGGCAATGCTACATGAACTTAAGAAATGCCGACCTTACCTAATGAGAAGACACTTCAAGGTAAAAATGGATCATAATAGTCTTAAATACTTTTTAGAACAAATATTATCTTTGGAAGAACAGAAAAAATGGGTCACAAATATGTTGGGTTATGACTTTGAAATCATCTAAAAAAAAGGGAAGCAAAATGTTATTGCAGATGCACTCTCAAGGAAGGATGAGGATGTGGAAGCATTGTTTTATGCTATTTCTATTATCCAACCAGATTGGATAAACGAAGCAAGTGATGAGTGGAAGAAGCACGAAGAAGTGTGGCCACTCATTCAAAAGTTGCAGAAGATCCCAGTTCAAATAATATTGCCAGAACTTGACGAGGAGGGAAAAATCATATTGGAACCTAGAGAAGTCATAGAAACAAAAACCCGAAGGCTATGAAATCAATCAATTTCAGAGTATCTCATCAAGTGTAAGAACTTACCCGCTAAATATTCCACATGGGAGGACAATAATTTTATACATAAGCATCAAGAACTACTCAAGTGTTGAGGACAACAATTTTTGAAGGAGAGGGGCATGTTAGGTCCCTATACTACTAGTGTAACCCCTTATTGTTATTAGCACAACCCCCTTATTATATTGTTGTGCCCATGTAGTCCCCATATTGTTATTATTTTGCCCCAAAGAATCCCACTATTGTTATTATTATGCCCTTACATTATTATTGTTATGTCGGTTGTAATTATATTATGACCCCTTAGACTCCTATATAGAAAGGAGGTCTTGTCATTTGTATCATCCAAGAATTGTTCATTTTAGTAATTTAAAGGAGGTTTCCCCCTTGAAGAGGCTTGTTTCTAAGGCATTTATCTATCATTTCTATCTTTTGGTGAGTTAGTTTCATAACATTTTTCCCATCACACATGATCCTCATGCCCAATATCTATTTTGATGGACCGAAATCCCTCATTGCAAATTTGTTGCCTAAATCTTTCTTCAACCTATTGATCATATTCTTATCATGCCCAACAATAAATATGTCATCCACATATAGAAATAATATGATATAGTTTCCTTTACCATACCTCTTGATATAGACACAATGGTCAGCTTCCAACCTATGAAAACCATGTTCCAACATGAATGAATCATATCTCTTATACCATTGTCGAGGGGTTTCAACCAATAAAGACTCTTCTTCAACCTGCAAACTAGGTCTTATTTGCCTTTTTTAATTTTAAAGAAGCAACAAGACCTAGAATGCTTTTGATGGATGACATTTTGACAACAGGTGAGAAAATCTCAATGAAGTCAATACCTTCTTTTTGCGAAAATCCTTTCACCACCAACTTTTCTTTATAGGTCTCCTTCATTTTGTCACCTTCATGCTTAATTTTGTAAACCCATTTGTTTTATATGGCCTTTCTACCTTTTGGGAGATTTACCAACACCCAAGTTTTCTTTTCCAGCAAAGAGTGCATTTCTTCCTCCATTGCTTTCTTCCATTCTTTACTGTGCTCAACTTTACAAGCTTCTTGAAAACAATTAGGCTCACCTTCATTAGTCAATAGTATATAGTTTGAAAGAGGATACTTTTGTAAAGCCTTATGAGGCCTAGAAGATCTACGAACCATGTGTGGTGTTGAATTATCAAGTTGAATATCCAGTAAAGGTTCTGCAAGATTCCTTCTTCTTGGTCTTTATCATTTTCCACTTGTTGTCCTTCCCACTCTTGAATTCACCATCAATTTTCTTGCATTGGTGGGATGTTTTCCTACTGCTCTTCAAACCTGTCAATAACTTTCTTGACCTCCAACTCACCTATAGTCCTCTTAAATATTTATAACTCATTAAATATAACATCCTTGCTTCTAATAATTTTATGTTTTACTCGATCCCATAGACAATAACCAAATTCTCTTTCCACATATCCAATTAAAATGCATATAATAGATTTATCATCTAGCTTAGTTCTATTTTCTTTGGGAATATCTACAAATGCTTCACATCCAAAGATTTTCAAGTGAGAATAATTCAACTTCTTACCATTCCAAAATTCTTTAGGGATATCATCATCGAAGGATGTAGTTGGAGATCGATTTATAAGGTAGCAAGTTGTCCTGACTACGTCTACCCAAAATTGCCTCTTCAAACCAGAATTGGACAACATATTTCTCACTTTCTCCATAATGGTGTGATTCATCCTTTCAGCAACACCATTATGTCGAGGAGTACCAGGCACAGTGTTCTCATGCTTTATGCCAAATCTGTTATAATATTCCTTGAATGCATTTGAGCAATATTCCCCACCATTATCTATTCTTAAGCACTTGAGAAATTTGTTAGTCTTTCTTTCAACAACAACATGGAAATTTTGAAATATTTCAAACACTTCACTTTTACTTTTCATAGGGTATACCCAAACCTTTTTAAATGCGTCATCTATAAATGTTACAAAGTATGATGCTTCTCCTAATGAATTGATGTTAATAGGACCAAACACATCTCAATGTATCAATTCTAACATATTTTTCTTTCTTTCATGGCCACCTCTAAGGAAAGAAACCCTCATTCTTTACCATATATGCAATTTTCAAAAAGATCAAGATTATAATATTTCAAACATGGCAGTACATTTTTACCAACAAGGATTTTTAAGCCCTTCTCCCTCATGTGACCCAAGCGCTTATGCCATAGATCTGTTGAATTCCTTCTCTTGTGACAACAACCAAATTTTATATTCCTATTATTGCCTTCAATGTGTATAATTTTCTTGTCTTGGCTCCTTTAGCCACAACCAATGCTCCTTTGCTAATTTTCCAGCCTCCTTTTCCAAAGCTTGTGGAATAGCCTTCATCATCCAGTTGTCCCATAAAGATCAAACTCATGCGCATTTCTGGTACATGTCTGGCCAATCTCAAAAATATACATTGTCAATCCTTGATCTTGATTTAGACATCTCCCACTCCAACAATACTGCAAAAATGATTATTCCCCAAATGCACTTTACCATAATCACTAGGATTATATGCAACAAAATTCTTTGCATGGGGTTACATGGTGAGATTCCCCAAAGTCAAGGATCCAATCAAAGCTACTGCTTGATTTATATAAACATGAATCTTCTACTGAAATAGTAAAAAACACATCACCATCTTTGACTACAGCAGTGTATCACCTTCATTTGTGTTGCATGACTTGTGATTTGTATTGGTCGGTCTCTGATTCTCTTGTCCTTTCTTCTAAATTTAACATTATTTCTTCATGTGTCTAAGTTTTCCACAATGAAAGCACAAGATCCTACCCCTCCTTGATTTCGATCGGCCTCTCGATTTTGATCTCCCTTATCGGCCTTGATCAATTATCCTACCACGATTAGGTAGAGGTGGAGCTTATCCTCCCTCATTTACCGCAATTGAATTGTGTCGCAATTCCTCATTCATTATATTATCGCTGACATCATCACACTTCAGGGTCCGTGCAAGTGCTGAAGTACTCATAGCTACAATTAAATTTTCCCATATGTCTAGCATATAACACATTAACAAAATGGCTCTAATTTCATCATCTAGTATGTTTTTAATAGAGGCAACCTAACTAGTAATAATATTGAATTCAATCAAGTGCTTGGCAACTGAAGCACTCTCTTTCATATTGAGATTGTAAAGCTTATTCGTCAAGAACACTTTGTTTGATGTCATGTTCTTCTGATATATATCATGGAGCTTCTTCCAGAATCCTTTTGTCTTCTTTTCTCCAAACACATTAAAATACTCATTCTTTGCTATATATCAAAGGATTGTTGTAATCACTTTTCTATCTAGCTTATTCCACTCTTCATTCGTCCTCGATGAGGATTTCTTTTCTGTGCACTCAATCAACAAATATTGATCCTTTAAAATCAGTATATCTTCCATCTGTAATTTCCATACGGAAAAAGTAGCCCCACTCAACTTCTCCATCTCCATGATCAATAATATTGATGCCCAAAAAAATCAAACTCCGCTTTCAAAATAAATCTTTAATTAATACACCGACCAAAAATTAATCTCATTTTAAAATAATATTATAATTACCTCTTCCCTTTTCTATTTTTTATTTTTTAACCATAAAAAAAGGTGTGCAAACTTTATTAAAATAACACAACTTAACAATTATAAAATACATATAATTATATATGTTTCACACGTGACATATCCACTGCTCATTTTTAATTATATGACTATAATTTTTCCAAGTCCTTTGATTTCATGTGCCATGAAAAAAAAAATACTAACGTGCTACCAACGGAATATAACTATAAATTACCTTCATCGCGTACTAGGAATGCAAACATCGTCATTAACATTCAACGCCAATGCTCTATACTCTTTTCCGCTACAAATCCCTGCAAAGTCTCAGCTCGAGGACTTGAAAAATGAAATTCCACCACAAGAACCTGATGATACTCTGCGGGAATGAAATTTTCTCGGTTAGAAATTTTGCGAAGATTCAACCTCAGCCAACACTCGACACTGCAAGAACATCTTTCGGGAGTCAAATTGCTGACGAATTCGCCAATGAGACCATGAGGAACGGGTATCCTCTCACCATCGATCAAAGTATTGAACTAATGATGAAAAGGTCTCCTCTCATCGTCGAGCAACTCTCCCTCACCTCCGATACCAGTTGATGGGTTCAGAGGAGTGCAGAGCAGAAGATCAGAGTGTCAAGAAAACAAAAAAATCTTAATAAAGACTACAGTCCAAATGGAGAACAGGAGACAGAAAAAAAATTAGAGGCAATTTAACATATTATTAATGGAAAACATAATACATTATCAATAGAGAATAAAATCACACTTCACATTATAGGAAAGGCCTTGGCTTGGATTTCTCAGGGAAGATTAGAAATTTATACATGAAGAAGGAAGATCTAAAATTTTCATCATGTGATTCAGATGACTGCATAGTCAAGGGTGGTTGGTGTCGGTGGTAACTTTCTGTATGAGTGACGGAGAGAAGATTACTCAATTCGGATGACTGTGTCAGTGTCGACTGCGTCAGCTTCTGTTTCACACCTAATAGTTTGTGATTGAAATTCTCCCGTAAAGCCTCTAAATTAGTAGCCACCGGAGAAATGTAATCACGGGACTGTAGGTGGGGCACTCCCTCCTAAATTTAGGCGGTTTGGTTTTAAGAAACTAGGTTTTGGATTCTTGATTCTTTTGAAACTATCGTCGTAAAAAAAATTAAGGGAAAATGTGAAGTAGAGATTGTTTTTTTCAATATTATGAAACAGTTAAATAAGATTAAATAAGATTATATGAAACAGTTAAATAAGATTAAATAAGATTATATTGGAGACATTAGTAATACATGATTATAGTGACACTGATCATTGGATTAAATGACACTGAGCTTCAGGACACTTGGATGGGCGATTTTTACACTTAGCAGATAGTTGAAATTAGACTATCCAAAACACCACTTTAATTTCAACCACTAAATTTCTTTTAACTAAAATGTCTGCTAGTTTATGTGTCAACTACGCTTACAATTCCAAGTGAATCTGAGGTGCATTGAAGCTCGAGATCGACGCTGAGATCGTTGGCACAGTGTTCTAGTCTTCCTATCGTTTTTTTTAGGTCGACATTGCCTCGGGCCGAGATCCCTTGGCATTACATTGAGATTGCTTGGTATCTGTGATGCCTCCAACCAGGCATATATGGTTGGAAAACATTGATAAATCCAACCACAAATCCAACCACCAACATTAATGTAGAACCTAGCGTTTTTTTAGAGAAGGTGGCGGAAGTCTGAAGAGCTAGATAGCTTCTTAGAGAAGCCACTGCCTCACCGACTCCAGAAACTTCCTCTGTGTATAAAAATCAGTTCAGTGATTCATAAGTTACGAAGTTGCAAGTTTTAAGTGTTTCTAAGTTTTTGTGTTGTGTCTGAGTCTCTGAGTCTCTGACCTCTCTGTTATGGTATCAGAGCGATATCTAATTTCTATTGCCCATAGTTACCCTTACAACTTATTTAACGACATAAGTTTTTCCAGCGACATTTGAGTTCGATGCACATAACATCCAAATTTTCTTCTCAGAAAAAGAGATTCTACAGATTATACACCCATTGAGATTGTTGCAGACAACTATTTACAAGAAATGAAAGTGAACCATTAATGGAACAAATATTTGAGAGTCCACATAAAAAGTCCTCAGGGCAGCTACGCACCTGAGATTTAAAATCCCTTCAACAATATGAGGCACTAACTCTAGTCATGGCCACAAAAAGGACGAAACTGACCACGAGAGGCTGGGTGTTTAACAGATGTTTAGGATGGAGATCGACTGCGTGATCATCAAAGTTATGCTTCAAATCACAACAAATTGGGTGTGAAGCATCGACCTTTAATCAACGCAGAGAAAAGACATTTTGACGTATTACCTTTAATCAAGCTTCCGTAGTCGAGATCAAATCTTGTGATGATCACCTTTAGCTCTTCTATTTGCTCCTTTGAGAAGCTTTTCTCGCAGCCTGTGTGGACTTGGCCTTCGAAAATCGTATGCTATTAATGTGATCAGTGCAACTCCTACTATTCATCAAAACGAAAGAAGCAATACCATGCTATGCATTTCGTACACATATGTATTTGAGTTTAAAACCAGCCACCACTATAATCACCAATCAACATCTGTTAATTCTTACTGAAAGGAAGCATCTGTTAATTCTTACCAAAAATTTGGATCCAGTTGACAATTAATACAAGGACATCCTCATTAGCCAGTTCATTTGTGTCCATAATTCTAAATGGGAGGTTCTTCATTATGAAATAAAACATCAAGGTTGAGAATGGCACCAAGCCTTCATAGAATTGACATGTTGGCAAGAACAACAACCATTTGAATTAGTTTTGGGTAGTGAGAAAAAGAATTGAGTGGCTTTGCCATTGGTGTGGCTAGCATGAAAGCTACTAAACATGCCTTGTTTCATGTGAGTTGGAAATTAAGTTATGTGGAAGAAGGGAATTCCTTTTTTCCAAATGTACTACCCATAGGCAATCTTATATGTGAAGTAGACTTTATTGGTTCTCAGTAATCCAAGGAAGGTAAGGCAAGGAGATAATAGGACAATAGAGGAGAAAATTGAAGCAACAGATAGGAGGTGGTAGGAAGGTAATGGAGGAAAAAATAGCATAGGCTTTGCATCAATATGAAATGGCCCTGGCATACAAACAAACAAACAAAAAAAGTTTCCCTCTCCAAGAAATTTTCATTCAAAATAGAGCTATGTGCCAAAGCATGGGAGAAGGTCTTGGACGAATGGAACATGAGAGGTACATGCTTCCCTCTCAACCACAAAGAAGAGTAAGAAGAAGATTGTAGTGAGGTTGAGGGATGAGCCTAACTGTCTTAGGGAAATGTATGAGGACATTTTGCAGAAAGGAAAGATTGACAAAGAGGATTTTCATGGACATGATCTAGTAGAGGCTGCGTGATGCATACATGAGCCAAGTTGCGAGGAGATATTTCATACCATGCTTAGCTGCAAGTTTATGCCAAAATATTTTTTCTTTAGATTTTACAGTAGGCAAGATATGTCTTAGACTTTTGCTTGGTTCATATAATATGTTTCTTGACTATTCCTCCATAGGAAGTTGATAGAGTTTTGGAAGATGATAGATGACTATAACAACTTTGCTTTTCTAAAGGTAATTGTTATATCTTTGTAGAATATGACATATTGTGTAGTTGGTGTATTATCCAAATTATGGATTGTATTGTTCTATGTATATTAATTTATTTATAAGTGTGCTTCGGGAGACATAGATTTTTGAGTTTTCACAGTAGTCACTTATTTGTTAGCCATTGATCTTTTATTAGTTGTTTTCTTAATAAGAGAAAAAAAGAAAGTTTTGTAACTGATATTCTTTGTGCTTCCTAACCTAGATAACTATAATTGTCCCAATATATCACTTGTGTGCTCTAAGCATTTTCTAGAGGGTTAGATTCAAATTTTAAAGGGTTTTATGTAACTAGAACAAGGGAATTACAAGAAAACAAACAGATTTGGATGGTGAATTGACTGGAAGGAGAGACAAGTGCATCTCTATTCTTACTTCAGTAGAGAGCTAAAGCATTGTCTCACCCAATCTTTCATAATCATGAGACGACCATATCCCAGAGATTTGACACTGTCATATTGCTTTCCATGCTACAGACCAAGGATTTTCATGACATTTTGAATCTCATCATTTTCTATGATCTGTTTATTAGTAGATTTCATTACATTCAACAACTTGCCTCTGACTGGGAACACACAATTGTGGTTTCGACCAACAACATCCAACCCTGCCATATGAACCATTAAGACAACCAAAACTTACACTCGAAATGAAAATGAAACCCTGTGACAATATTTAGAACTACCTCATTGCATATTAGTCTTTCTTTAACATAAGGTGAATGCACTTACACACATTAACATAGTTCTAGTCCATATAAAATTTATGACATCACAGAGGGGTCAATGACAACAATCCTACCAGTGATTTTTTGCAGCTTTTGGGGAAATTACTAATTATTTTTATTACTAACACAACCACATTAAAAATATTATGTGATTGATATAAGCCAAAGGCTTCATTTGTAACATTGATAAATATAAAATAATAAAAATATTTAAAAAAAAACAATTACAATAAAAATATTATTATTATTAATATAACTAAAAATAAATATTAATTTATATTAATTATTATTTAATATTAAATGTAACTTATTATTATTTAATTTTAAATTATTAATAAAAATTAATAATTTAATAATACTATTTTTTTATAATAAATATTATTTTTTATTATCAAATAATAAATAATTATGATAATAATTATAAATAATAATAATAATTAATGCTTAATATTAATTAATGATAATAATATTTAATACTTAATAATAATTTAAAATAAATATTATTATTTATTATAAAAAAATAATAATAATAATATTTTAAAATAATTTTTGTTATTACTAAATAATTACGATTATTATTACTAATTAATATTACTATTATTGTTAAATAATATTATTATTTTTAATCCAAGGGATTGATATTGTAAATTTAAAGGGATTTATTCTAAAACCCCAAGATATTGTAAAACTAAGGGAACGATATTAAACCCAAGGAATTAATATTATATAACTAAGATATATAAATCATAAGATAAATATTATAAACCCAAATAAATAATAAACCCAAGGGAATAATATTAAACTAAAAGGATAAATATTGTAAACCCGAGGTATATAAACCCTAAAAAAATATTATAAATCCTAAAATGGTTGACCAAAGTTGACCATTATAAACCCAAAGAAATAATAAGCCCAACGGATTAATACTAAAAACCTAAGGGATTATAAACCCAAGGGATTAATATTAAACTCAAGGGATAAATATTATAAACCTGAGGTATATAAACCCTAAGATAAATATTATAAATCCTAAAATGGTTGACCAAATTTGACCATGATTGATTTTCATATTGACACAATCTTTTTCACAATGCGAAGCTTGACTATGGTTGACCATGTATGATTTTCATACTGAGAGAACCTTTGTCACAATGCGACATGGGAAAATGGTTGGGCATGGTTGATTTTCCTAGTGATACAACTTTTGTCATAATGCGATGTTGGACCAAGGTTAACCATGGATGACCATGATTGTTCCAATGTGACATTGGACCAAGAGAGAATCTTTGTCACAATGTGACCATGATTATTGACCATAATTGATTTTTATATTGAGACAATCTTGTCACAATATCATGGTTAACCATGATTGAAAATAACTACATTATAGCCTTGTTCAAATACCATGACCATAATTAATTTTAATATGGAAACGAAACAAAACAAAAATAACTACTTAATAGCTTTGTTCAAATGTAGAAATTAGTTCCAATCTTTCGAAACTAAACTTAATAATTAAATAACTTAAAGAAGCTCCAATATCATGACCATAATTAATTTTAATATCGAAACGAAACAAAACAAAAATATCTACTTTATAGCTTTGTTCAAATGTAGAAATTAGTTCCAACCTTTCGAAACTCAACTTAATAATTAAATAACTTAAGAAGCTCAAATACCATGAAAGACTACCTCTTCCTCCATGGTAGGAAATTTAACCACACTCTCTGTGTTATTCGTATGGAATATTCCTATAAATCACGGCCCAGGTTTGAATTAAATCAACTTAAAATTATAATAAGTACCATGCCTTGCTCGTAAATGTTTTATGTTCGAGTAGTACTTAATCATAAATATCAAATATGCATATAATATCTTTTGATTAAGTGTCATGTGATTTTAAATTTTCACGGATGCAAGACTATCTTTAGAATGCAAGAAAAACAAAATCAAGTTCCACGGTTCATCAGGCGCGTCCTAATTTTGAAAAGGAAAAAGGCCAAAACAGCCGGCGTTAAAAAACTTCTAAAATAATCTAAATATGAAAAAAGCTGGAGAGCGTTGGAAATTGAGTGTACATAAAGCACTGTTCAGAACCAAGGAACACAGCAGCTCCATCTCAATTGTTTTTGAGTTCGGCATTGGATTGGGTTGGCTTGTTAATGTTGTGGTTTGTTTGTTTGTTCTGCATTTTTTTTTTATGAGTGCTTTAATGTTTTTGGTTTCCTTGGTTGAATTTATTTCTACTGTTTGCGAATCGTTTCTATTATATTTAGTAGTGTGTGAATTGCTGGGCGGGCCACCGCCGCACAGCAAATATTAAAAGAACCTACATTTTCCCCGGTGAAAGCTGAGGAAATATATGTACTTGGTTAATTTGTAGGTTTTTTTTAGGTTTGGTGGACGTGCAGGTTTTCGCCTCATTTTTGACCTGGTAATAAATATACCCTACCAATTCCATTTTCAAATACAAGAACTCTAAACTGTTATCTAGAAATCTTGTTGTTTATATGGAAGTAATTGTAATTTAATTTTATGATTGAAATGTTACCCTGGAGCCTCTAGATTGCTGACTAATAAAGACTACAGGGCAAATGGAGAACACAAGACAGAAAAAAATCAGAGACAACTCAATACAGTGTTAATAGAAAACAGAATACATTGTCAATGGAGAAAGAAATCACACTTCACATTACAGGAAAGCCTTTGCCAGTTGAAAATAATGGAGAATTATGTAATATTGGAGAAAGTTTGTTTCACATTTGTGCGCGTGTCCTAGATTATTGTTAATTTCTATTTTCTAGGAGACAATTTTGATCTCCCTAAATTCATTTAAACCATTTCGATTATATGATTAATGAAGGTGTGCGGTACTGCCCAAGCAGTTTATAGGTGTAGGTTGCTCACCCGTGAGCTCCTAGTTTCAGTGTTTCAATTTTGTCTTCCATTTTTAACATGGTATGAGACTTGGTGAGCTTTGGTGGCTAGATTGAGAGCCTTAGTGGTAGATTGAGAGCCTTGGTGGCTAAGAGCCCTTGTGGCTGAAATTGGTGAATCTATGTTGAGCATTAGTGGCTGGAAAGTTAAAGAGCCTTGGTGGATGAAGTGTGAGTGCCTTGGTGGTTGGAGAGAGGCATTGTGTGAGAGCCTCAGTGGCAAAGGCATTCCTACAAAACTTGTGTTTTTGCTGAGTAAAGCCAAACCAACACAACTTTTTTCCCTCACTCACGCACTGGTCAACTCGACAATCATTGCACCATTTTGGGTTAATTCTCGCATTGACGCCCTTTTCCTTAGCGCAATCAGGATCGGCGCGAACCCAACCTCAAAATTCTGTGCAGAAGAAAGTTGTGGTGGCTTTGTATTTTCTTTTGAGGTAGAGATTGTTCCATTTGAAGTTGATGTTGCTCCATGTGAAGTCGAGGTGTATTGAAGCTCAATATCACTGCTAAGATCATTGGCACAGTGTTCTGGTCTTCCTGTAAAAAACATTGGGTCGACATTGCTTCGGTCTAAGATCCCTTGGCATCACATCGAGATTGCTTGGTATCTGTGGTGCCTCCACATAGGAGGTTGAGATCGCATGGTTTGTGCTACAGTGGTGCTTTGATGCTGGATTCTCTCTTGATGGCTTGGTAGATTGCCGAAGTGGTCGCATTTTTATTAATGCTTTGAGGCCAAGATCATTCCAATCAGATTTGAGATCATTTGGTATGATAAGGCCAAGTCTTGATTGTTGATCAGAGATCGCGGTTTTCATGACTAAGATCGTGAGTGTTGCTTTGGTGGATGAGATTTTTGGTGTAGTGTTGGTACTTTTTAAGTTCAAGAGCATCTCTGATTGGTGCTAAATCCGGATCTAGAGCTGTTGGAAGAGTTTGAAGAATTCGAGTGACTGGAGGCAAACCTGTGTTGAATTTTCAAATCAATTACTAGATATTGAGGATCTTGTGTTGGATCATTAGAAGTTGGTTACATCTAGAATATGAGTTGTAGGCCTATAAAATTTCAATAATACAATCATGCCACATCAAGCTTTAACTTCAGCAGCTATGACAACAGAGAATCTGTGGCATCAATGATTTGGACACATCAATCTTCATGACTTATTGTTCCTACAGAAACAAGGTATGGTTAATGGACTTCTTGTTTTAATAAATGCACATGTTCATTGTGAAGGATGTGCACTTGGAAAAATGCGTAGGGATGATTTTCCCTCAAATTTAAATAGGAGAAAGAGAGATATACTCGAACTTATGCACACTGATATATGTGGACTAATGCAGAAAAGGTCCTTAGGAGGAGCTTATTATTTTTTGTTATTTGTTGATGATTGCACAAGATATACCTGGGTGTTTTTTCTCAAAAATAAAAGTCATGCTTTTGAATACTTTAAAGAATTAAGAAGTATGGTTGAAAAGTAGACAGGGAAGGTCATCAAAAATTCAAAATTCTCCACTCAGATCATAGGGGAGAATACAAGCTTGGAAACTTCATCAAATATTGTAGGGATCATGGAATAATTCAATAGTTTACAGTACCCCACACTCCACAACAGAATGGGGTTGTAGAAAGAAAGAAAAGAACTCCAGTGGAGTGTGCACACAACATGTTTAAAGGTAAGAACATATCTAATGGCTTTTGGGAAGAAGCTATTAATACTGCAATCTATTTAAAGAATAGAAGTCCATCTAAGAGTCTTGATCTCAAGACTCCATTCAAAGCTTTATATGGTTTTAAGCCTGTAGTCAGTCACTTAAGAGTATTTGGCTCGAAAGCTTGTTCACATATTACTAAGGACGATAGGAAGAAATTGGATGCTAAAGCCATAAAATTCATATTTGTAGGGTATTATTATGAGTTCAAAGCATATAAATTGTTTAATCTGTCTACTCACAAGGTATTTACGAGTAGATATGTTATCTTCCATGAACAGGTTGATGAAAGGAACAAAGACAAAAGCTATCAAGAGTGGCACATGCCTTTACTAATTGATCATAGCAATGATGAAGCCAAAGACATCCATGTGCAGCAATAGCAACAAAAAGAATAATCTAGTGATGAGGGTACATTCAGCAGTCCAAGTCCATTCAAGGGTGAGCAAGACAGATTTGAGGCATGTCCGCTACCAAGGAGATCAGGTAGGTAGACTCACTTACCAACAAGGTATAAGGACTATGCTATTATGACTAGTATTCTAAATGTTGTTCAGACCATGAATTATAATGAAGAAAATCAGTATGATGAATGGAGGTCAACTATGAAAGGATAATATGAGTTAATAATTAAAAAAAAAAACCTCTAGGTGCCCAATTAGTAACCAGGTGCAACTTGCTCACTTGTGAGCTGCTAGTTTTAGTGTTTCAGTTTTGTCTTCTATTTTTAAAATTGGTTAGGCTTGGATTTCTCAGGAAACATGATAAATTTATAGATGAAGAAGGAAGACCTAGAATTTGCTCCATGTGATTCAGATGATTGCACAGTCAAGGGTTCTTGGTGTTGGTAGTATCTTTTGGCATGGATGATAGAGACAAGACAGTTGGGGTTGACTAACTGTGTAAGTTTCGACAGCGTCGACTTCAATTGGTTTCACACCTAACATTCTCCCACTTGAAGCCAAATGAAGAATAATGAATCAAGTCACATCGAGTCCTACCAAGCCTCTACATAACTCAAGTTTATTTCTTAGTAGAATCTTAGTGAGCACATCAACATGGTTCTTATATGTATGGATATTTTCCAAGGATAATTGTGCTTCCTTCAACACCTGCCAGATCCAATGGTACCTTAAGTAATTGTGTTTGGTGTTTTAGTGAAATGTTGGGTTTTTTGCCATGTGAACGGCACTTTGACTATCAAAATATAGCACATACTTCTCCTAATTTATTCTTATCTCTCATAGGAAGTGTTACATCCACAATATCTCTTTACAAGCTTTTGTTGCAGTTATGTACTCTGCCTTTGTTGTAGAAAGAGATACTATTCTTTATAGCCTTGACACCCAAGATATTGCTGCACCTATAAATGTATAAAAATAACCTGTAGTGGAATTTCTAGTGTCCATATCTCCATCCATATCTGCATACGTATATCCTTCAAGCACAATCTCATTATGAACAAAACATAAACAATAATTACTAGTACCCTTGAGATACCTCAACATCCATTTTACTGCTTGCCAATGTTTTTTTCTTAGATTGGCAAGGAACCTGCTGACTACTCCCACTGAATATGAAATGTCTAGTCATGTGCATACCATGACATACATCAAGATGCCAACTACTAAAGCATAAGGAATATTACTCATTTCTTCCTCCTCCTTATCATCACTAGGACATAACTCAATACTCAGCTTGAAGTGAGCTACAAGGGGTGTACCAACTAACTTGGAATCCTTAATATTAAACATTTCAAACGCCTCCTTGATATTTTTTCTTGCGACAACCAAAACCTTTTTTTTGTTAGGTCCCTATACTACTAGTGTAACCCTTTATTATTATTAGTAAAACCCCCTTATTAAATTATTGTGCCCATGTAGTCCCCATGTTGTTATTATTGTGCCCCGTAGAATCTCACTATTGTTATTATTGTGCCCTTACATTATTATTGTTATGTCGTATCTGATTATATTATGACCCCTTAGACTCCTATAAATAAAAAGGAGGTCTTGTCATTTGTATCGTCCAAAAAATTTCATTTGAGTAATGTAAAGGAGGTTTCCCCCTCGAAAAGGCTTGTTTCTCAGGCGTTTACCTATCTTTTATAACTTTTGATGATTTGGTTTCATAACATTTGGTATCACAACTTTGGATTCTAGGGTTTCACCGCTCCAAACAGGTCTTCATGGAATTTTTGCTATAACTTTGTTTCTACGAAGTTTTAGAAGATAAACCAAAAACCCATTTAAGATGAAATGGTTCTGAACCTTGGGTCCAGATTTCAGATCTTGTCTCGCTATATTTTCAGATATTTGATCTGAGGAAGTTAGGGTTTTTACAAGCTGCAACAGTCAAGTGCAAATAGGTCATCATGGAATTTTTGCTATAATATTTTGTCTATGAAGGTTCAGACTCTGACATTAAAACCTATTTGAGCGAAATCGTGGGGAAGCTCAGGCTTGGATTTCAGATGTTGTTTTGCTATATTTTCAGAGATACAGTCCAAGACATTTAGGGTTTCTGCAGGCTCGCAAATTACATCCCAAACAGGTGACCTCGGGAAAATCGTCATAACTGTCTCTCTAAGCATCATATTCAAATTTCGTGAGAAGTTACAAAAAGAGAATGGACTGTAGTTTTCTATGTATCGTTTTCAGATCCGAAGGTCGAAACAATGAGACGTGGAACTTCGTACAACTTCGCTCTTCTAAAAAGCTATATAATCAGGTCATCTTGGGAGAATGTGCATAACTCTTTCTTGGAGAATCCAATTTCGATCATACTAGTGGAATTGGAAAGAGGATGCAGTGGGATACCATAGTTCGCAATTTCAGAATTGGGAGATCTGAAATTACACAGTTACAGTCATTTCAAGATCGAGCTCCTAAAATCAAGAAAAGACAATATGAGGAAGTTTGATGGCAAGGATCTAGTAAATTGGATACTACAGATGGAGCAATATTTTGATCTACATGAAGTGGAACTGTTACAAAAGGTACGTATTGCATATTTATATGTAGAACTAAATCAATTTTTATGGTATGAAGGGCTTTGTTCTCGTAAACAACTTGTCACGTGGTCAATTTTCACGGAGGAAATGATAGCACATTATGAGGATACAAAGAGAAAAACCTTCCTTAGCCAATTGATAAATCTCAAACAAAAGCGTTCAATGGCAGAGCACATTGAGGACTTTCAAAAATAAAATATAAGGGTAAATGATATTCAAGAGAACCAAAGGATTGATGTTTTCATAGGGACTTTAAAAGATAACATTCAACATGAATTTCGTCTTTGGAAACCTAATTCATTGGAGAAGACATTCAGGTTGGGAAAAAAAATTGAAAGCGAAATTATGAAAACAAGGAATCCCACCACTCATGACTATAATTATGGAAGTGTTTTTTCTCCTAGCCTTCCACAACCTACAATGTTTAAACCACAAAAATTTCAAGAAAAAAGACAAAAAGGGCTTTGTTACAATTGTGATAGCAAGTACACTAAAGATCATAAGTGCGCCTAGAAGAAATTATTTTACATAGATTATGAAGAGGAGGAAGAAAAGAATCAAGAAACATAAAAAGAAGAGGATATACAACAGGAAACAACCCCAGAGAAAAAAGAAAAGAATCCGACCATATCTTTTAAAGCATTGGCAAGAATTACCACTCCTCAAACTCTCAAGATAAAAGGAAATATCAAGAAGAAAAAGGTTCAAGAAGTGAAATATCACATCGAGAAAGAAGAGATGAATCCGACCATATCTTGTAATGCATTGGCCAGAATTACCACTCCTCAAACTATCAATATAGAAGGACATGTTAAGAAGAAAAAATTTCAAGAAGTGAAAGATCACACCGAGCATCAAGAAATGAATCCGACCATATCTTGTAATGCATTGGAAGAAATTGCCACTCCTCAAACTCTCAAGATAGAAGTACATATCAAGAAGGAAAAGGTTCAAGCAATGAAATATCACATCGAGCATCAACAGCAAGTTCTCCAACTTTTAAAGGATAACGCCACTTTGGTGCAGAATCGAATGAAACAACAGGAAGATCAACATCACAGTGAAAGAATTTTTGATGTAGGCGATTAGGTATTTTTACAGCTACATTTCAAGCAAGCTATTTATGAGAAGGAAATGTTGGCAATACTACATGAACTTAAGAAATTGCAACCTTACCTAAAGAGAAGACACTTCAAGGTAAAAATGGATCATAATAGTATTAAATACTTTTTAGAACAAAGATTATCTTTAGAAGAATAGAAAAAATGGATCACAAATATGTTGGGTTATGACTTTGAAATCATATAAAGAAAAGGGAAGCAAAATGTTGTTGCAGATGCACTCTCGAGGAAGGATGAGGATGTGGAAGCATTGTTTTGTGTTATTTCTATTATCCAACCAGATTGGTCAAACAAAACAAGTGATGAATGGAAGAATGACGAAGAAGTGTGGCCAATCATTCAAAAGTTGCAGAAGATCCCAGTTCAAACAATATTGCCAGAACTTAATGAGGAGGGAAAAATCATATTAGAACCTGGAGCAGTCATAGAAACAAGAATCCAAAGGCTACGAAATCTATCAATTTTAGAGTATCTCATCAAGTGTAAGAACTCACCCGCTGAAGATTCCACATGGGAGGACAATAATTTTATACATAAGCATCAAGAACTACTCAAACGTTGAGGACAACAATTTTTGAAGGAGAGGGGCATGTTAGGTCCCTATACTACTAGTGTAACCCATTATTGTTATTAGTAAAACCCCCTTATTATATTTGTTGTGCCCATGTAGTCCCCATATTGTTATTATTGTGCCCCATAGAATCCCACTATTGTTATTATTATTCCCTTACATTATTATTGTTATGTCGGTTCTAATTATATTATGACCCCTTAGACTCCTATATATAAAGGAGGTCTTGTCATTTGTATCATCCCATAATTGTTCATTTTAGTAATTTAAAGGAGGTTTCCCCCTCAAAGAGGCTTGTTTCTAAGGCGTTTATCTATCTTTTCTATGTTTTCGTGAGTTGGTTTCATAACATTTTTCCTATCACACATGATCCTCATGCCCAATATCTATTTTG
The DNA here is from genome assembly GCA_031772625.1 of Pinus tabuliformis. Lineage (NCBI taxonomy): Eukaryota > Viridiplantae > Streptophyta > Pinopsida > Pinales > Pinaceae > Pinus > Pinus tabuliformis. Next base: position 1,441,057,524 of record CM062818.1, on the reverse strand, counting down.
TTGGACCAAAATCCCTCATTGCAAATCTTTTGCATAAATCTTTCTTCAACCTATTGATCATATTCTTATCATGCCCAACAATAAACATGTCATCCACATATAGATGTAATAGGATATAATTTCCTTTATCATACTTCTTGATATAGACACAATGGTCAGCCTCCAACCTGTGAAATCCATGTTCCAACATGAATGAATCATATCCATTGTACCATTGTCGAAGTGTTTCAACCAATAAAGACTCTTCTTCAACTTGCAAACTAGGTCTTATTTTGCCTTTTTTAATGAATCCTTCTGGATGCTCCATATAAATTTCTTCCTCTATTTCACCATGAAGGAAATTATTTTTTTCATCTAACTGTTCACATTCTAATTCTAAAGTAGCAACAAGAACTAGAATGCTTATGATGGATGACATTTTGACAACAAGTGAGAAAATCTCAATGAAGTCAATACCTTCTTTTTGCGAAAATCCTTTCGCCGCTAGCTTTTCATTACAACTCTCCTTCTTTTTGTCACCTTCATGCTTAATTTTGTAAACCCATTTGTTTTATATAGCCTTTCTACCTCTTGGGAGATTTACCGACTCCCAAGTTTTCTTTTCCAGCAAAGAGTGCATTTCTTCCTCCATTGCTTTCTTCCATTCTTTACTGTGCTCAACTTTACAAGCCTCTTGAAAACAATTAGGCTCACCTTCATTAGTCAATAGTATATAGTTTGAAAGAGGATACTTTTGTGAAGCCTTATGAGGCCTAGAAGATCTACAAACCAACTGTGGTGTTGAATTATCAAGTTGAATATCCTGTAAAGGTTCCGCAAGATTTCTTCTTCTTAGTCTTCATCATTTTCCACTTGTTGTCCTTCCTGCTCTTGAATCCACCATCAATTTCCTTACATTGGTGGGATGTTTTGCTACTGCTCTTCAAACCTGTCAATAACTTTCTTGACCTCCAAATCACCTATAGTCCTTTTAAATATTTCTAACTCATTAAATATAACATCCTTGCTTCTAATAATTTTACATTTGACTTGATCCTATAGACGATAACCAAATTCTTTATCCACATATCCAATTAAAATGCATTTAATATATTTATCATTTAACTTAGTTCTATATTCTTTGGGAATATGTACAAATGCTTCACATCCAAAGATTTTCAAGTGAGAATAATTCAACTTCTTACCATTCCAAACTTCTTTAGGGATATCATCATCGAAAGATGTAGTTGGAGATCGATTTATAAGGTAGCAAGTTGTCCTGACTACATCTACCCAAAAATGCTTCTTCAAACCATAATTGGACAACATATTTCTCACTTTCTCCATAATGGTGTGATTCATCCTTTCCGTGACACCATTATGTCGAGGAGTACCAAGCACAGTGTTCTCATGCTTTATGCCAAATCTATTATAATATTCTTTGAATGCATTTGAGCAATATTCCCCACCATTATTTGTTCTCAAGCACTTGAAAAATTTGTTAGTCTCTTTTTCAACAACAACATGGAAATTCTGAAATATTTCAAGCACTTCACTTTTACTTTTCATAGGGTATACCCAAACCTTCTTGGATGCGTCATCTATAAATGTTACAAAGTATGATGCTCCTCCTAATGAATTGATGTTAACAGGCCCAAACACATCTCAATGTATCAATTCTAACATATTTTTATTTATTTCATGGCCACATCTAAGGAATGAAACCCTCATTTTTTACCATATATGCAATTTTCACAAAGATCAAGATTATAATATTTCAAACATGTCAGTAAATTTTTACCAACAAGGATTTTTAAGACCTTCTCCCTCATGTGACCCAAGCACTTATGCCATAGATCTGTTGAATTCCTTCTTTTGTGACAACAACCAAATCCTATATTCCTATCATTGCCTTCAATGCGTATAATTTTCTTGTCTTGGCTCCTTTAGCCACAACCAATGCTCCTTTGCTAATTTTCCAGCCTCCCTTTCCAAAGCTTGTGGAATATCCTTCATCATCCAGTCATCCCATAAAGATCAAAATCATGGGCATTTCTAGTACATGTCTGGCCTCTTTCAAAAATATACCGTGTCCATCCTTGATCTTGTTTTGGACCTCTCCCACTCCAACAATACTACAGAAATGATTATTCCCCAAATGCACTTTACGATAATCACTAGGATTAAGTGCAACAAAATTATTTGCATGGAGTTACATGGTGAGATTCCCCGGAGTCAAGGATCTAATCAAAGCTACTACTAGATTTATATAAACATGAATCTTCTACTGAAACAGTAAACAACAAATCACCATCTATGACTACAGTGGTGAATCACCTTCATTTGTGTTGGTCGGTCTCTGATCCTGTTTTCCTTTCTTCTAGACTTGACATTATTTCTTCATGTGTCCATGTTTTCCACAATGAAAGCACAAGAGCCTGGCCCTCCTTGATTTCGATCTACCTCTCGATCTTGATCTCCCTTATCAGCCTTGATCAATTATCCTACCATGATCAGTTAGAGGTGGAGCTTGTCCTCCCTCGTTTTGCGCAATTGAATTGTGTCGCAACTCCTCATTCATCATATTATTACTTCAGGGTCCCTGCAAGCACTGAAGTACTCATAGCTACAATTAAATTTTCCCATATGTCTGGCATATAACACATTAACAAAATGGCTCTAATTTCATCCTCTAATATGATTTTAACAGAGGCAAGCTAACTAGTAATAATATTGAATTCATTAAAGTGCTTGGCAACGTAAGCACTCTCCTTCATATTGAGATTGTAAAGCTTATCCATCAAGAACACTTTGTTTGATGTCATGTTCTTCTCACATAGATCATGGAGCTTCTTCCATAATCCTTTTGTCTTCTTTTCTCCAGACACATTAAAATACTTACTATTTGCTAGATATCAACGGATTGTTGTAATCACTTTTCTATCTAGCTTATTCCACTCTTCATCCATCATCGATAAGAGTTTCCTTTTTGTTCCCTCAATCAATCAATATTAATCCTTTAAAATCAATATATCCTCCATCTGGGATTTCCATAGGGAAAAATTAGCCCCACTCAACTTCTTCATATCAGTGACTATTGTTTCCATTTTCAATAAGATTAATGCCCAAAAAAATCAAACTCTACTTTCAAAATAAATCTTTAATTATTTCACCAGCGAAAAATTAATCTCATTTTAAAATAATATTATAATCACCTCTTCCCTTTTCTGTTTTTTTATATTTTTTAACCGTCAAAAAAGGTGTGCAAACTTAATTAAAAGAACACAACTTAACATTTATAAAATACATAAATTTATATATGTTTCACCACATATAAAATTATAGGTGACATATCCAATACTCCTTTTTAATTATATGACTATAATTTTCCCATGTACTTTAATTTCATGTGCCATGAAAAAAAATTACTAACGTGCTACCAACGGAATATAACTATAAATTGCCTTCGTCGTGTACTAGGAATGCAAACATCGTCATTCACATTCAACGCAAATGCTCTATACTCTTTTCCACTACAAATCCCTGCAAAGTCTCAGTTTGACGACTTGAAAAATGAAATGCCACCACAAGAACCTGATGATACTCTGCGGGAATGAAATATTCTCGGCTAGAAATTTGGTGGAGATTCAATCTCAATGAAAAATAAATTGATGGACCGAACCTCAGCCAAGACTCGACACTACGAGAACATCCTTCGGGAGTCAAATTGCTGACGAATTCGCTAATGAGACCATGAGGCATAGGTATTCTCTCACCATCGATCAAAGTATTGAACTAATGATGAAAAGGTCTCCTCTCATCGTCGAGCAACTCTCCCTCGCCTCCGATACTAGTTGATGGCTTCAGAGGAGTGCAGAGCAGAAGATCAGAGTATCAAGAAAACAAAAAAGATCTTAAAAAAGACTACAGTCCAAATGGACAACAGAAGACAGAAAAAAAATTTAGAAACAACTCAACATATTATCAATGGAAAACATAATACATTATTAATGGAGAATAAAATCACACTTCGCATTATAGGAAAGGCCTTGGCTTGGAATGGAAAACATAATACATTATCAATGGAGAATAAAATCACACTTCACATTATAAGAAATGCCTTGGCTTAGCTTGGATTGCTCAGGGAAGATTACAAATTTATACAGGAAAAAGGAAGATCTAAAATTTTCTTCATGTGACTCAGATGACTGCACAGTCAAGAGTGGTTGGTGTCGGTGGTAACTTTAGGCATGAGTGATGGAGAGAAGATTACTCAGTTCAGATGAATGTGTCAGTGTTGACTGCGTCAGCTTGAATTGTTTTCACACCTAATAGTTTGTGACTGGAATTCTCCCCTAAGGCCTCTAAATTAGTGGCCGCCCGAGAAATGTAATTACGGGATTGTAGGTGGGGCAATCCCTCCTAAATTTAGTAACTGGCTTGTCTTTTCTTCGGTTTGGTTTTATGAAACTAGGTTTTGTATTCTTGACTCTTTTGAAACTATCGATGTATGATTTGAAGAAAAATTAGGAGAAAATGGAGAGTAGAGATTTTCCTTTTCAATATCATGAAACAGTTAAATAAAATTCCATTGAAAACATTAATAATACAGGATTATCCTGACACTGACCTAAATTGGACTACGTGACAATGAGCTAGGACACTTGGATGGATGATTATGAAACAGTTAAATAAAATTTCATTGAAAACATTAATAATACATGATTATCGTGACACTGACCTAAATTGGACTAAGTGATAATGAGCTAAGACACTTTGGATGGATGATTTTGACACTTAGTAAGTGGCTGAAATTAGATTCTCTAAAACACCCCCTTAATTTCAACCACTAAATTTTTTTAACTAAAGTATCTGATAGTTTATGTCTCAACTAACCTTACAATTTAAAAATTGAAATCAACAAATTTTTTTTTTTTTTCTTTTCTTATGTAACCCCAAAATTTTTGAAATATATCAAACACGGGGATCATCGCGACATTTTAGGTTAATTCTAGCGCTGATGCCCCTTTCATTAGCGCAATCACTATCAGCGTGGGTTGTAAGCGCGGACCTGATCTCCAAATTCCTCGCTGGCGCATTTTCTTGAGGTTTTTGGTGGCACGAGGCCAGAAGAAAGCTGATATTGCTCCACGTGAATCTGAGGTGCATTGAAGCTCGAGTTCGACGCTGAGATCGTTGGCGTGTTTTGGTCTTCCTGTCAATTTTTTTGAGGTCGACATTGCTTCGGGCTGAGATCCCTTGGCATCACATCGAGATTGCTTGGTATCTGTGGTGCCTCCAACCAGGTATCTTTTGCCCATAGTTACCCTTATAGCTTATTTAACGTTATAAGTTTTTCCAGCGACATTTGAGTTTGATCCCAGCAACACCTTAAATCTCCTCATCTCCTATAGCACAAACATCCAAATTTTCTTCTCAGAAAAAGAGATTCTACAGATTATACACCCATTGAGATTGTTGCAGACAGCTACTTACTATTTACAAGAAATGAAAGTGAACCATTAATCGAGCAAATATTTGAGGGTCCGCATAAAAAGTCCTCGGGGCAGCTACGCACCTGAGATTTAAAATCCCTTCAACAATAAGAGGCACTAACTCTTGTCATGGCCACAAAAAGGACGGAACCGACCACGAGAGGCTGGGTGTTTAACAGATGTTTGCGATGGAGATTGACTGCGTGACCATCAAAGTTATGTTTCAAATCACAATCAAACTAGCAGTGAAGCATCGACCTTTAATCAACGCAGAGAAAAGACATTTTTTTATTTTATAAATTTATTAAAAAATCAAACTAAATAAGAAAATAAAATTTTTATTATTAAGTTATTAATTTTTTTATAATTATTAGATATAATTACATTATAACTTTTTAGTTTGTTGTATATGCAGATTTTTAATATATAAAATTATATAATATTCTAAATTTAAACTAATTTTTAATATTTAAAAACTTTGCAATATATTTTGTTTTACTAGTAACATTTTAATATATTAAAATTTTGTATAATATTTTATTTTAATGAAATTTAAAATTTAATTAATTTAGAGCAACCAAATGCCAACTAAGATGACTATGTCAATATATAAACAATAGATCCTAATCAACGCTCACATATTAAATAAATAGAAATAATAATACTTAAAATCAAGCACGGTTTAAAATTTCTTTTATTGTGAAGATTGATCTTGAAATTCTGCATATATTAAGTTTCATATGAAGTTTCATTGTAATATTTCTTTTGATGTCAAGATTGATTTCGACATACTAAAAACACATTGTGTGTTGAAGTTAAGCATATATGAAAGTTTCATATAATTTTAAGGTTGAGTAGGAGTTCCATTAAAGCATGGTAAGTGCCACTATACAATAGGCTCATCAAACAAACCTTAAAGATGCTGCCAAACCCTAGTCTATCTCCGAGTGGGTGTCTCAATTAATTCCAATTGATGAATTGATATTTTCATACACTTTGAGAGAAGTTTGATTCTTGGGGTCCCATTACAAGGTTCCATCAAATTATTCACAATATGAACAACTAATATTTTCGAGGGTTTTGCGGGACTTGTATGAGCATCGTGGCACGGGAAATATTAAGAGATCCAACATTTCCCACGATGAACGCTGAGGAAATACATGTCCCTTCATATATGTAATTAGCTTCTTGCTGTGGTATTTGGTTAATTGGTAGGTTTTTTTTAGGGTTGGTGGACATGCAAGTTTTCGTCTCATTTTTTACCTTTACCAGGTAATATATATACCCTGCAATTCCATTTTCAAATACAAGAAACGAGCCAATTCTCTAAACTGGTATCTAGAAATACAAGCACTCTCTTGCTAAATGATTCTTAAATTGGTGATATAATGCTTAATAAACAAGGGTCGAGAATTGGCCCAAAAAAATAGGGAAACAATGGGTACACTCTTCTCACACTTGTAGATTTGATGAAATGGTCTCAAATCGTCAAACCACTACTTCGGTACCTATCACCAAAGGAGGCACATCTTCAGAGAAGCAGAGTACACATTGTTGGCTTTGTTACTACTCAAATTATGCATTCTATTACCCCTTCTTTAACTAGGGGTACGTATGGTAAATCTTTTCAATTGCATTTGGTGAACAAGGCTAGACATGAACATGTAGCCTTAACCTTACTCAGGGAAACAAATCAAGTTTAATTATAGCATTACATGATTTGTTGGGTTGTGTTATATTATTTCCATGACTAGCCCACGTAGTTAACCAGGGGGTTAGAGGGGGGACGGAGCCCCCCTTTGTTGCGCCGATTATATAGCGGGGGGGGGTCATAGGGGGTTTGAGGTGTACCCGTAACCCCATTTTATGGGGTTTGGGGCAGCGCCCCAGAAATTTTTGGTTTTTTGACCCTATGTTAGGTTGGGCAGACCCACCTATGGTTTTGTGCATGATTTTAGGACATGTTTTTTGGACGCGATGGTTTTCGATCCATGGTATTGAACACAATGGTTTTCGGTCCATGGTATTGGATGTTTCAGCATGTATAAATATGTCTTGTAACATTGAAAGGAATATAATGAAAAATTAAGCTGGTAGTCCCGGTTTTGGGATCCAGGGGAAAATCTCTGTGTATATGTGTTTTATGTGTTATGCTCTCGCATTGTTTGTTTTCTGTGTTTTAGAATTCATATGCAGATAATTTCTGTATAGAGTTAAAACCTACATTTGGTATTAGAGTTGTTTTGGCTTTAAGGGGACGCCTTTGTTGCTAAGAGGTTTCGCTCGGGTCTGTGATAAACCCTGTTCAGTGGGAGATCTACGAGATCGATTCTAGTGGTGAAAGAAGATGGCGAGTAGTGGAAAGATAAAGATCGAGAAATTTAATGGTCGGAGTTTTAAGTTGTGGAAACTCAAGATGGAGGATCTGTTGGTGGATAAAGATCAGTGGATCACGGTAAATCCGGCTTCTAAACCAACGGGAGTGTCCGATGAAGAATGGAAGAAGTTGGATTGGAACGCAAAAAGCATAATACGATTGTGTGTCTCAGATTCAGTATTATTGAATGTATCAGGGAAGGCTACGTCGAAGGCTTTGTGGGATAAGTTAGGGACTTTGTATCAATCTAAGTCTCTAGTGAATAAATTGTTCCTGCGGAAAAAGCTGTATAACATGAGGATGAAAGATGGAAAATCGGTGACAGAGCATCTAAATGCATTTAATACTGTGTTAAGTCTGTTAGCATCTATTGAAATTAAAATTTCAGATGAAGATAAGTGCATCAGTTTGTTGTGCTCTCTACCAGATTCGTGGAATAGTCTATTTATTACAATAGGTAGCAATGCAACTACCTTGCAGTTTGATGAAATAGTCTCATCCTTGTTGATGGAGGAGATGAGACGGAAAAATATGGAGAGCCAGAATGGTGATGCCTTATCTATACGAGGATGGTCCCAGAACAGAAACAAAAATAAGTCATCGAGCGGGAAATCTAAATCTAGAGGGAGATCTAAATCTCCAGGAAAACCTGTAAAGGTGGTGTGCTGGAAATCTGAAAAGGAAGGGCACTACAAAAGGGACTATAAATCTAAAGCTCCTGATCAAAGAAAGGGGTCTGATGATGCTCCTTCTGCAGAGGCGAAAACCACCTCAGATGAAGGTGGGGATGTGTACTTGGCTTCTTCAAGTACACATGTAGATCATGAGGCATGGTTGATTGACTCAAGTGCATCCTTTCACTTCACTCCCCATATAGAGTGGTTCTGTGAGTATGAAAAATACGATGGTGGTGATGTCTTCCTAGGGGATGATAGGAAGGCTAGAATCATTAGTCGTAGAAAAGTAAAGTTGAATTTGTAGGGTGGAAGGGTTAGAACACTTCCGGGTGTTCTGCATATTCATGTATTGGCTAGAAATCTGATTTCTTTAAGCAGGCTGGATGACGCAGGTGTAAAAATAGTGTTCGAGAATGATATCTGCAAAATGGTTCGTACTAGTATTGATGCGGGGAGTTCGAATTGGAACTCTGTATAAGCTACAAGGTAGCACTATTATTGATGGGTGCAACAGTTCTGTGGTTCCTAAAAGTGGAGAAGAAAATCTAATAGTCTCTGGAGAGAAGACCATGTTGTGGCATCAAAGGCTTGGACATATTTGAGAGAAGGGCCTTCGAATACTTCATGGTAAAGGTATGGTAGAAGGTATGAGTAATAACTCTCTGGATTTTGATTTCTATGAAAATTGTGTATATGAAAAGCAGAATCAGGTGAGTTTCCCCTTTGGCAGTAAGACCGTAAAACAAATATTAGAACTTGTGCACAGTTATGTGTTTGGACCTGTGAAGGTTCCATCACTAGGTAAGTCTGTGTACTATGTATCATTTATAATTGACTTCTCAAGGAATACATAGACATATTTCCTTAAGAAGAAATCTGAAGCCTTTGACAGGTTTAAAGAATTTAAGGCTCTCATGGAAAATCAGACAGAGAAGAAGATAAAAGTGTTGAGGATAGATAATGGTGGAGAGTTTTTCAACAAGGAATTTGAAGAATTCTGTAAGAAGTGTGGTATAGCATGACCGAAGACTACTCCATATACACCTGAACAAAATGGAGTTTCAGAAAGAATGAATAAGACGTTGATGGAAAGGGCAAGAAGTATGCTCAGTGGTGCCGGGTTAGGACAGGAATTCTGGGTAAGACTCCACAAGAGGTATGGACTTGTAAGAAATCCTCTCTTTCACATTTAAGGGTATTTGGATGTGATGCATATGTATACGTTTCAAAGGAGAAAAGAACCAGGTTGGATAGTGAATATGAAAATTGCATCTTTATTGGATATAAGAATGGTTTAAAGGGTTATAAGCTTTGGAATCTAGTAAAAAGGAAAGTTGTGTACAACCGAGATGTGGTGCTCAGAGAGGTGAAAGATGTTATTAAACATGAAGTCCAACCAAAGGAACCTGAGAAGATAGAGTTTGAGCTAAAGGAGGAAGAATCAGACTCTACAGCAAAGGAGGAATCAAAATATGAAAAGCCACAAACTCCGAGTGTGAGAAGATCATTTCAAGAAAGAAGGTAGCCAGAAAGGTATAGTCCATCTACTTTCTGTTCAATTTTTGCTTTGTCTATTACTGATGATCATCCTAGAACTGTGAAGGAAGCAGTGGATTGAGAGGATGGAAAACTCTGGAAAGAGGCCATGGTTTATGAAAAGGCATCTTTGCACAAAAATGAGGCTTGGGATCTAGTGGAGTTGCCGGCTGGAAGGAAACCCATTGGAAGAAAATGGGTGTTCAAGAAAAAGACAAATGTAGAAGGAAAGGTGGAGAAATACAAAGCTCGTTTGGTAGCAAAAGGTTACTCCCAGGTGCCGGGAATTGATTTTGGTGATATTTTTTTTCCTGTTGCCAAGGTAACTTTTATTATATTACTTTTATCTGTTGTTGTTGCTTTTTATTTTGAGGTAGAACAGATGGATGTGAAGACAACATTTCTACACGGGGATATGGAAGAGGAAATCTACATGAAGCAACCTGAAGGCTTTGCGGTGAAGGGTAAGAAAGAACTGGTATGTAAGTTCAAGAAGTCTCTGTATGGGTTAAAACAGTCACCAAGGATGTGGTATCAGAAATTTGATACATTTATACGGGGACTTGGCTTCACCAGAAGCAAAGCGGATCACTGTGTGTATTTTAAATTAATTGGTGACTGTGTTATTTATTTGATCTTGTATGTTGATGATATGTTGCTGGTTGAAAATGACAAAGAAATTATCAAGGATTTGAAAACCTAATTCAACATGAAAGATCTTGGTGCTGCAAAGTATATTTTGGGCATGGAAATTAAAATAGATTGGGCAAAGAGGAAGCTCTAGTTAAACCAGAGGAAGTATGTCGAAACAATACTACAGAGGTTTAACATGCAGGATAGTAAACCGGTGAAGGTTCCTATTCCTGTAGGTGTGAGGTTATCTACTGAACAGTGTCCTAAGACACAAGAAGAGGAAGAGGACATGCCCCGTGTTCCATATGCAAGTGTAGTCAGTAGCCTAATGTATGCAATGGTCTGTACTAGACCAGACATTGCACATGCAGTGGGAGTATTGAGTAGGTTTATGTCAAAACCAGGGAAGGAGCACTAGACAGCAGTGAAGCGGGTTTTCAGGTATTTGTGTGGCACTAGTGATTATGGTTTGTGCTACCAAGGAAGATCAGGATTGGACAGAATGTTGGATATTCATGGCTTTGTTGATGCAGACTGGGCTAGAGATCTGGATTAGAGAAGATCTACAAGTGGGTATGTGTTTAACCTATTTGGAGGTGCAGTCAGTTGGATAAGTAAGAAACAATCTGTAGCGGCATTAACAACTACAGAGGCAGAATACATGGCGCCACTCATGCAAGCAAGGAAGTAGTTTGGTTGTGTTAAATTGGAAAATAGGGCCAAACTCCATGTGGGTCAGTGTATTTATGGTAGTTGATATTTTTATTGGATCCCTCTCGTCGAGAGGTGTAGGATTGATCTAAAGATCATCCGATTCCAATAAGTATTTATGGAGATATGAATTTATTTTGGTTGTGTAATTATTATCAGGCCGACCGGCTCTTACATAGGCTCAAGAAGCCCAAAAGTCGTTTCTATTCATCATATACATGTTAGTATAAATAGATGAGGATTTAATATCATTTGGACACACATTCTTGAGTGATATCCTCCTCTCCACGTCTTGGGTTTTTGGAGAAGGAGTGAGACACTAAGAGTAATATGTTGGCCTTATGGTGATACGCTAGCCGCAGGTCGATCTATGCAACAAAAAGAGACACCTATATGTTGTCAAATGGAGATATCTCATACACTGGAATGGAAGACCTTATACTCAGTCATGGGAGATATTCAACGTAGTCATGATCTGTTCATGGTTATGTTGTTCATAATGGATACGCTATGGATATTATACACTGGTTTTCAACGCAGTCAATGAAGTTATTAACGCAGTCAAGGGAACGTTGTCCAGAAACAACCTACACGTTGTTCATGCAGATATTAGCATGCTAATCATAGAAGTATTAACACCCTGTTCATGCAGATATTAACACGCTGATCATAGAAGTATTAACACGTTGTTCATGGAGATATTAACACACTGTTCATAGAGATATTTACAGTTGTTCATGGAGATATTTACACGCAGATCATGGAAATAATTATACGCTGTTCAAATTGATGCACAGGTCAATCCGCAGTAAAAGGAGCCATGTTTACACAGTCAATAAGAAGAACTTGCATTCCTCTCTAAAATTCCGCATGAATGTTAGGTGCAGGTGTATGCTATACAGGAGGGTCACTACCTCGCATAAAGGGAGGAACAGATCTCAGGTTCTTATCTCTGAGTCTTTCATAAAGTACAGGTGCAGGGATCCGCAAGGAAGGAACAAACTTTACATCTTGGAAGGAACAGACCTTACATCTTCTCTCTGGAATTCTTGCATATGTAAAAGAAATGGATTCGTAATTGTATTAGGGCACCTTGGGGTCTAAAGGCATCGAGTGCACCTTGAATGATTATTAGGTGCAGTCAACCTTTATCTCATGTAGATGGAATTGGAAGAACCCTAGATGGATGGACAACCATGGCATAAAATATGTCTCTATTCTTTAGCATCCTACAATCTTATTCTCGGTTTGATGGTGATCTTGATTGATGCATCCTTGTAGCAGCCCAAACACAATGAATAGGTATGGAAGATCTATTCTCTCGGCTCTACAAATATTATGTTAGAAGTCATATCATAACTCTGATATCAAAACAGGTTTTGATGATGGTCAAGAGATCCATGGAAGACTAGTGAAAGGACACAGTCTCAAGAACATGAGTTATGAGCATGATGGGCAACATAGGTGCATGATGACATGGAGCATGGACAGCAGCATGATCAATGAACATGAAGGGTAGCATGATGATAATCATGGTTAGTGCAGCATATGCAGTGGTGTAGCAAGTGGACCAAGATGCAACACTACGATAGGTGAAGCCGTCACCTTGAGAATCAGTTGAAGCAGAATATCTTCAACTGATCTCATCGTTATATGAAATGATCTAGATAAGTCAAGTGTTGACTTCTGTTGTAAATGTACTCTCTCTCTCCTTCTCTGCTAAACTTTGAAGAACATAAAAGAAGAATTGATCAAGGGTTTCCCCACACATTGTGGGGTTTGTCCCAGGCTTACGCCAAATCTTGTGTCCTCTTGTCTTGGATTGTCTTCTGCGATTTATATTTATGTTCTATCTGTAGTTTATCTTAACGCTGATGTGATTTCTAACTGTGAAAATTTAAATAAATTGCTCTAGAATAGAACATACCAAAAATTAACAGGTTGCAGAGATTGTGTTCAAGTATGGGGTTAGTACAGGGAGCTATAAGGATAGACTGTGACAGCCAAAGTGCAATTTTCTTGGCAAAGAACCAAGCATATCATTCAAAGACAAAGCACATTGATGTTCAGTATCACTTTGTGAGGGATATTATAGAAGACAAAAAGGTGTTGTTCGTAAAGGTAGACACTTTGAAGAATACTGCAGATGCATTGACAAAATATGTGAGCTCTGAGAAGTTTTCTTGGTGTAGAGAGACAATGGTCATTTCAGGGCTAGAAAAATGACTAATCTCTCTTGTGGCCCCCTGTGGAAAGAAAACAACAAGTGGGAGAATGTTGGGTTGTGTTATATTCTTTCCATGACTAGCCCACGTAGTTAACTGGGGGGTTAGTGGGGGGCGCAGCCCCCCTTCGTTGCGCCGATTGTGTACCGGGGGGGTCATAGGGGGTTTGAGGCATACCCGTAACCCCACTTTAGAAAAATTTTGGTTTTTTGACCCTATGTTAGGTTGGGCAGACCCACCTATGGTTTTGTGCATGATTTTTGCATATGTTTTTTGGACGCGATGGTTTTCGGTCCATGGTATTAGACGCAATGGTTTTTGGTCCATGGTATTGGATGCTTCAGCATGTATAAATATGTATTGTAACATTGAAAGGAATATAATGAAAAATTAAGCTGGTAGTCCCGGTTTTGGGATCCAGGGGAAAATCTTTGTGTATATGTGTTTTATGTGTTATGTTCTTGCATTGTTTATTTTTTGTGTTTTAGAATTCATATGTAGGTAATTTCTGTACAGGGTTAAAACCTACATGATCAATATATTTACTTCTCTCTTATAAGGAGATTAGGATCTGAATATCTTCATTATTGATGTTTATGTCTTGATTAAATATTTTTATATTTAAAGTACAAAGCAGACTAGGATCTGAATATCTTCATTCTTCGTGTGTACCTCTAAATTAACTATTTTGTTATTTATAGTGGGAACATCATGTCATTGTTTTTTTAGAAAATTATATGAATTGTTAAGGGAAGTATGAAAAGGGTGATTTATGCAACCCATTTGCTTGTTATTTCCAAAAATCACGAGCTAGTAATTGAGCACATTCGAGAATTATTATAGCACTAGTAGAAAATGTTTGAATTTGACAAAATTTACAGGTTGTTGGCCAACCAACAATGTGATCTTCCTTCACCAAGTACAAATAGCGTTTTTGCAGAGATTGTGGTCTTGATGAGTGAGCTAATATGTGATGTTTGTGATTCAAGAAATCAACGTGGTTGTTGGTACCAAGTTCTTTGTTTTGAAACTAGAAAGGAATTACGAAAAATTTGGATCCAGTGGACAATTAATACAAGGACATCCTAATTAGCCAATTCATATGTGTCCATAATTCTAAATGGGAGGTTCTTCATTATGAAATAAAACATCAAGGTTGAGAATGGCACCAAGCCTTTATAGAATTGACATGTTAGCAAGAACAAAAATCATTTGAATTAGTTTTGGGCAGTGAGAAAAAGAATTGAGTGGCTTTGCCATTAGTGTGGCTAGCATGAAAGCTACTAAACATGCCTTGCTTCATGTGGGTTGAAAACTAAGTTATGTGGAAGAAGGGAATTCCTATTTTTCAAATGTACTACCTGTTTGGTCAATTTAGTGTTCTAAATTGCTCGACATAAATTATCAATCCGGGTATCATAAACTAATGAAGTGTAGTGCACTGTTGTGCTAGATGACCCTTCTTACTTCATTGTTTTTATATTTTATGTTGTTTTTTTTGGGGTTTTGGGTCCTTTAATCCCTAATGATGCATAATGTAACTATCAAAAATCTTAAATCTAACTTCTATAAGCATTGCTAAAAATCTAAAAATGAGAAACAAAAGAGCTTAAGGAAGACTTGAGAGAAAAGTTTAAGCAAGAAATGAAAACAAAGTTTCTATTTCCGTTTTATCATTATTCCCAAATCATGAACTTAAAAACTGAAAGTGAAATTGCAACTAGTGTCTAATCTATCATAGAAACAAAGCTAAATGAAATACTTAATTTCCCCGCCTCTCAATTTTGGTAGAAAATCTCCTGGTGATGACATTTGAGGATTTATGTACTTCATTATTCTAAGAAAAAAATAAATGCATGAATGCAGAAAAGACTCATTGCATGAACGAAGTATTCAACCATTGAGTTTTAGATGAGATATCAACTAGAAGGTCTCTTCAAAAACATTCATTAACACCATGAGTCAATAAACTAGCAATAAAGGACATGAATAGTAATGGCACTGATCAGTCTATTTGAAAATTGATAGACTAGTAAAGCAGTTAAATGAAATAAACTAAATTATACTACTGACTTTTAACTTCTAACTGCTGATGAAAACTATAAAGAAATGAAGCAAGAAGAAACTATTCTACACTAAAATAAGTTATTCTGCATTAGTTAGAAAATGATAAAAGTTGCATTATAAACAAGGTTAGTACCAAAATGATTATGAACACTATAAGGAATTTACAAGTTAACTAGAAAATACAAAACAAAATGAAATAAAACCTCATTCAGTGCAGGGGCTCTCTGCAACTGATCCGGTTATGCATGCTTAATCAATCTCCAAGAAACTCTTTCAGATATCCATAAAACACATGGTCTTCATAATTAAAAAAGGGAAATAATTTTCAAAATTACAAAGTAGTAAGTCTGTGCTTAATACATGAAGAAATTCGAACTCCTTCCGAGTACTTTATAACTGATATTTAAAGAAAAACCCTAACTATCCTTTGAGAGAATTTAGCTACAGGTGATCCACGTATTACAACAGTTCTGCATGAATGGATTGATCAGCTACAGGTGACTTTAAAACAATGGGGTAGTTGAGTGAAATAGTTATCACCGGTGCCTTGTTCAAGTAAATTCTCCAACAGAAGCTGTCGGATTTATTAAATAGCCACGAAGAATGGACACAGAGTCCTATTTCTCTCGTGTTTCTTCATTTGAATCCACCTTTGACTATGGTCTTGAGTTGGTTTCTTCGTCGATTTGGGCTGGTTAACTAGGATAGGATCCATGTCGTGACCATGCCAGAGATGTCCATATGGCCGGTTCCCTCGTTTGACACCTGTAACCTGTTGAAGCATGAAGATAGTTGCGAAACAAATGATTAGCTGCAGAACAGGCTGCGTTCCTTATCTAAAAGGCAAAAATTTATTCAAACAACAAAACATAAAATTATAACATGTAAATCACTAAATGTCATCCTTAAGGCAATATATACTAGTCATTGATGATGAAAATTTATTTTCTTCATGGAAAAACAAAGGAAAGGGATGAGAAGAGTTGCTAGGGAAAGAGTAGTTTTGAGGCTCAACATACCCCCACTGCAAAACTGTTGCATGTCCCCATGCAGTAAAAAATGTGAACTTCTCCCTCCTATTGCATTTGTTCTAACACTTCTTCCAGTACATCAAACTTCCTCTTCTTACTTCTCTTTGCACTGACTGTCATCCTCGGCTTCCTCATAAGAAGTCTGTATTTGAGGTTAATAAGTGCTCTGCTCAGCTTCTTATTTTTCTTTTTCAGCTTCCTGTTTTTCCTATACAATAATCCCAAGTGTAGCATTGTGTTTTCATGAATAGCTCTATGCAGCTTGTTCTGGTACCTCAAGGTTTCATTTTTCTTTTGGATGTGCCAGTTCAGAATTTCTAGCTCAAAGATTTCTTGTTTGAGAGAGCTAGTTAAAGTTTCTTGTGGGGTGATAGGCTGCTCTGGATTAGCTGAAGTTCCTGGATCTATCGAGGTATTCTTTTTCTCTAATCACTTTATGTAGTCATAGATTTGCTGTTGTACTGGATCTATGCCAGGAGAAGCTCTACTCGGGTTGCCTTCAAAATTCTGTGGGGTAGAGTTCTATGGATTGTGTTCAAATGGAATACTGTCAGGAGATTGATTTGAGGTTTCTTCTTCTAAGTTTATGAGCTGGGCTTCTTTTGATGTCACCCTCTTAACCTTACCTCGGAGTCTAGAGCTCCTCCTCAAGTTTTGAAAGTTTATGGTTTCTTCCTTTGTGTCCTTCTTCTTTCCTTTCTTCTTATTTTTCTTGATTTTCTCCTTGATCTTGGTTAGTCTATCAGAGAGTAGTTGTTCATCTTCTTGAGGTGATGAAGGTTTAGGAATGTCCTCATTGATTTCTTCAGCCCTCTCTTTCATTTTTCTCTTCTGTTTAGTTTGCTTCCTAACCTCTTGTTTAGGAGCTATCTCTGCATCATCTTTTTGTGAGGAGCTTTGAATATGAATGCTGGTCTTTCTCCTTCTACTTCTCTTAACATGACTTCCCTCAGATGAATCTGGAGCATCTTGGAAGAAATTTCTTACCAAGAAATCTTCCCATGTATCCCCTATACTTCTTAAATGGAATTCAACTAGAATCTTCACTAATCCATGATGATACAGAGTTGTTTCTATTGATTCAATTTTCTTTTGAACATTTGTTGCCATCCTTCTCAGACTGTTCAGAAGGAAAAAGGGAAGATTGATGGTTCCATTCTCTAAAAAATTCATTAACAGGCGTATATGGTAAACATACATAGACCCAAATCTTCCTTCACATGTAATGAATTTTTGCAATATTAACAACATGTTACTCCATTTATTCTTGAGAGTTGAAATAGGAATCCTCTTTGTAAATATTGTAACATCCATACTTGAGTTTTTAAGGATCACCTTCCAAGATTCATCATGAAATTCCTTGTTTTTAAACCATCTTTCTCCTAGTCTTGGGAAGCTACGTTGCTTCTACTATGAAGGATTCTGTGACTGCAAATTTGATATCCCCTATCTCCACTTCTGTGCCATTAAATGATCTTCCAAAAGATTTAGTAATTTCCTTGTGGTAGCCATCAAATTTTTTAATAAAACATAACCATCTAGCCTTCTCTAGCATCCCTTTAAGCTGTGGATAGCCCTCCATATATTTTACTCCTACAGGCTCTATTCTGACAATAAGCCCCATATCCTCTATTTTCGGTTACCCTTCAAAATTACTCTCACTGTCTAAGAAATGAAATGACTATGTATATGGAAATAAGAAGACTGTGTATACGAAGATAGGAAGACTGTGTATATGGAAATAGGAAGACTGTGTGTATGGAATGATTGCGTGAATATGAGAGAAAACTTAAGAGTTTGCATGCAATAAATAGACAGTAAGGGTTTAGAGAATCATAGATAGGTAGGTCACATCATTTTCTTGACCATTAATAGGTGTAGTTATGGAGGACCGTTTGAGTATAGGTTATGGAGTTTGAAGCGGAGATTTATTATGAAAAATCATTGAGACTATTTGTCATTAAAGACGGAAGATAGGGTGGAGACATTGTGGCAGTCAAATCAAATGATGATTGGTTAAGGAGACATGTGATCATACATACTATACAAACTTATGTTTTCAAATTGCTTTTTGAAATAAATTTTTGCATTTACCTTTGGAACCTTTACCTTCCGCTTGCTAATATTTTGATGTTGATCCACAGGTACCTTGAGCTTGATTTCTTTAGAAATTTGATTTTTCTTCAATCTCCTGCATACATGGTTTTATTATGAACTATACACTTATGCCTGAACTGATAAGCAAATTGTAGCTGCAAAATCAGATTAGCTGCAGAACAGAATCAACTACAGAACGTGAAACAGAAAGTAAAATATGGCTTATGAATGAATGAAATGGAAATGGCTGTGTTAGTGAAAATAAAATGAGATGTAAGAAAAGATAATAAATGAAAATGGAGATGGAAGAAGTACTAGAAAATAAAATTTTATTGGTGAAATATGGCAATGGAATGAAATGAAACTGTAAAAATAAGAGAGAGTGAAGTGAGACGAGATAATGAATTTTTTAGAATACAAAGTGACTGTTGTTTTTTGTCACCACTTATTACAAAAAGGAAATGGAAAATATAGGGTGTCAGAAACCTTTGATTTTCACCCTGTATTTTCTGTATAAGCCTACCAATCAACGATCGGTTTTCAACCTTATACAATTTATATATATTAGATAGAAAAAATAAAGACTAAGTTGGTGGAGAAGAAGGATTCTTCTTCACTAACTTCATTTCAGAATTGTCCTGGAAGATCTTGATGAACTCCTCTTTTGAAATCGGTTTTTGATATATTTTTAATCTGTGACCATTCACAAGAAGAGGAGTTTTACTTTCATCTATTGTTCTGATCCCCACTGCTCCGTTACTAAAGACTTTTTCAATCTCATATGGCCCAAGCCAATGAGTTTGAAACTTTCCTTGAAAATCTTTAAACTTTGGATCAAATAACAGCGCCCAATCTCCCTCTTGAAACCTCTTGTCCTTGAGATATTTGTCATGCCATTTAGCCCTCTGTTGTTGGAATATACCAGTCCTTTGAATTGCCTCTTGCCTGATTTCATCAATTTCATTTAATTGCTCCAGTCTATGCTTTTGTGCTTCTGATAAATCCAACCCCAATTGGACTACCATCTTGAAAGTTCTGATTTGGAAATCTATAGGGAACAGGAATTGTTTCCCATAAACAAGTTCATAGGGTGTATGTCCTATTGTGTTCCTCCATGTAGTTCTATAGGCCCATAAGGCTTCAGGAATCCTTTCTGCCCAATCTCTTCTATGTAGCTGCACAGTCCTGGTGATGATTCCTTCAATCACTTTATTTGTAGACTCCACTTGACCATTTTCTTGTGGATGATAGGGAGTAGATTTCCTATGCTTGATTTTGTATTCCTCCACAAGCCTTTCCACCATGTTGGATGTGAATTCTGGTCCCTGATCTATCACAATTTCTCTTGGAACACCAAAACGAGTAAAGATGTTCTCAAAAAGAAAATTAACTACAGATTTTTCATTAGCAAAAGGAAATGTTTTGGCTTCTACCCATTTAGTAACATAATCAATGCATACCAATATATACTTTTTTTGCTTAGAAGGAGGATTAATTGGTCCAATAAAGTCTAAAGCCCACTTTTCAAAAGGTTTGATAAGTACCTGAGTTTGTAATGGCATTTCATTTGAGGGAGAAGGTTTCCCTACCCTTTGGCAGCTGTCACATCTTCTGACATATTCTTTAGCATCCTTAAAGATGGATGGCCAATAATATCCTAAGGAAAGGATTTTATAGGTTGTCCACTTGTCACCAAAGTGTCCACCACACGACTCATCATGACATGCTTCAAGAATCTTAGGAATTTCATCTTCCCTGACACACCTTCTGATCATAAGATCTGGCACTGTTTTATACAATTCGTTAGTGATCCATGAATATCTTACACTTTCCTGAATAATTTTTCTTTTCTCTCTAGGAAAAAATGTGAAGGTAACTTTCTTGTGACCAAGTAATTAGCAACATCTCCAAACCAAGGAGTTTGAGTAGTTACTGCAAAAAGATATTCATTAGGAAACTTATCTTCAACCGAGAATCTTCTTTGATATTCTGAATTCTGGACAAGAAATCAGCAATTGTGTTTCATTTTCCAAGTCTATCTAGCACAATAATGTTGAATTCTTACAAAAGTAAAAGCCATCTTGTAACTCTGCCATTGGTAATAGGTTTATTCATCAAATATCTGATTGCAGAGTGATCTATATGAACAAAGCTTTCATAACCTGTTATATAGTGTCTGAACTTGTTAATTGCGTGAACAACAACTAAAAATTATTTTTTAGTCACAGTATAATTCAACTCAGTGTGAGTCAAATTCTTACTTGTATAGTAAATGGCATAAGGAATAAAATATTTTTGTCCCAATATAGCTCCCAGAGCTGAATCTGAAGCATCTGTGGAAATATGGAAAGGGAGTTTCCAATTTGGACCTCTTAATATAGGTGCTTCAGAGATTTTTGCTTTCAAGGTTTCAAATGCTAATTGGCAATCAGGATTCCAACTAAATTCACAATCTTTCGTAAGTAATTTGAAGAGTGGAGATGTTATTTTAGTGAAGTTTTCTATAAATATTCTATAATATCTTGTAAAGCCTAAAAAAATTCTAACATCCTTTTGGAAATTTGGAATCAATAACTTAGAGATGACTTCAACTTTAGATTTGTCAACTTTAATCCCATGCCCTGAAGTGTGATGTCCTAAAACAATACCTTCTGTAAACATCATAAAAAAAATTTCATGGTTTAGTGGAAGTTTCGTTTTTTTACATTTTTTAAGAACTTTTTCTAAATTTTCCAAAGCTTCTTCAAATGTGTTTCCATAGACTATAAAATCATCCATATATACCTCTAAAGAATCATGTATTAGATCAGAAAAAATTCCTAATACTTCTCTTTGGAATGTTGCAGATGCATTACATAATCCAAAAGGAAGTACTCTGTAGGAAAAAGTTCCCCATGGACAAGTAAATGTGGTTTTATCCTGATCCTCAGGTGCTACCTAAATTTTATTATAACCACTAAAACCATCCAAGAATGAGAAATACTTCTTAATTGCTAATGTATCTAATACTTAATCTATAAATGGCAAAGGAAAATTATCTTTAAGGGGTGCTTTATTCAATTCTCGATAATCAATGCACACCCTATACTGACTCTGAAGAAACTAGTTTTGTTTAGGAGCAAACCCATAATCATACTTCAATTGATATATAAAATGCATCTCAAAAATTAGCTCTTAAAATCTCAAATCCTGTTATTTCAGAAACACTTTTAAACACTAGTTCAGTCAGATTCTCCTTAAAACAATCGCGCCCTCCATAAGATCGACTCATCATGCTAATGTTCTAACACTGATTCTAATCAAACTTTCAATTCAATCCTTTCTCTTTAAAGGATCGATACATATACAGACTTCAGAAATTGACATTAACTGAAGTCGATTGCAAAACCTCTGTTACTAATTAGAACTTACCAAATCGATCACCAGAAATACACTTTTTCTCCCATTTGTGCACTGCGCCTTCACTCATACAGAATCTCCATCTTCAATCAATTTCTAGAGTTAGGCCTCTGGTCCTTCAACATTCTATTTCAATTAATACTGC
Source organism: Pinus tabuliformis (assembly GCA_031772625.1). Classification (NCBI taxonomy): domain Eukaryota; kingdom Viridiplantae; phylum Streptophyta; class Pinopsida; order Pinales; family Pinaceae; genus Pinus; species Pinus tabuliformis. Next base: position 1,441,035,152 of record CM062818.1, on the reverse strand, counting down.
TCTCTCCTGTTTTTGGAATTGAAATTTGCTTCAACCTCGAACTCGCTTGTTTTAATTCCAACGCTCCTACAACATACATTCATTTCAAGCTGTGACACTTGTTTATGCCCTTCAAATAAACCCAGATCTCATCGGTCCTGAAGTTGCCACGCATTTAAATCTCCAGCTAACGAATTCATATATAACCATTTAAAACAGTGCTAAATATTGTTCATAACAGTTTCATAAATATTGTTATATCAAAACATTCAATGCAACCCAGATCTATTCAACCAATGCTCGAATCAATTCAAAATTAGCTGAATTGTAATAAACCACAGGAATTTGGTGTTTTCCCCACGATTTTATGAGATATCAATCGTTGTTTTTAAGGTACTCCAACTCCGTCAAACACTGATATAATATCAATCACTGTTCTACGCGCTCCAAGCTTACGATCTGATCCAAATCTCTATACTCCGATGCAATTACAATCGGCACTCGCAAGTCACCACGTTTTGGAAGCCAAAACTGTTAATAACACCCATAGTTCAGGTGTGATATAATTGGAAATCGCCAATCGCTGGGTTCGGTGTCATTTCTTTGTGAAAAATGTGATATCTATTGGATCCGATTTCCCATAAACTTAATAAACCTTCCACATCCATTCCATTGTCATATAATGCGATTTTTTTTAAACACAATCAATCCGTTCCCATGGATTATTGGACCCAATATATCATACCAATCAACTGAATGTAATTTAAATATGCTCAAAAGTTACACTAAATGATTTTCTTGCGCCCATTCTCTGTGTTAACAGATTTCTTCCTGCTCGCAGATTCAACGATGCCAGGATCACTTTAAACACAGGAATTTCTACAATATAATATACAAATACACAGACCATCAACAATTCAAGCGATTTTAAACAGAATACTAGTATTCGAACTCCACGGCACACTATACAAAGAGACACAATATTTATTTTTTTATTCTTAACGAACAGAAAAAACGGAGTCTCGCATTGTCTCAATTACATAAGAAAAATCCTCTGTCAAATAAAACACAGTTCACACACAACAACTTCTGAGCTTTTGCTCCATACAACAAAACCCCACACTCACTCCCTGCAAAATTGAGCTTTCACTCCACACAATCACACCCCCCAACACTGCAAAGATCTCCTCGCTTATTACAATTTCCTCTCATTAATCCTTCCAGTAATTCTGCTAACAAATTGATACATAATCTTCTATTTTTTAAACTCTAACAGAATTCCATATTTACTAGTTCTCGTGCACACTTATTTAACAAATCTTATCTCTAATTTAAAATAAGGCAAATTGTGATCGCCTTGTTAAAAAAGGACTTAGAGTTCTTGAGCCAGAGATGGAATTTGAAGATTCCACATGCAGATTTGTTCAGAAGGAAGTATTGGAGGAAGCAGTCAAGACTGAAAGTCTTGTGGTTTTAAAACTGATGAATTGTGTATGTAACAGATATTGTTTTCTGCATTGAATCTACGCAGAGGAAGAACATTTGGTGTGGCATATCTGCAGTTACAGCCTGGAGTTAAATTGAAGGAGTATTTGCTGGAAGAGGAAGATCGATTACAACAATTGAATTCTAGTTACAATGCCAAGTTCTGGACTAAGAAAAAACGGGACAGTCGACACATAGATGTTTAAAACCGAATTCAGAAGAAACGATGTGGAAATTGGGTTGAAGGGAGAGCGCTGCTGAATTCTGGAAAGTTTATGGTTGCAAAGAAGATGATGGCAGTGAACCTGGCATTCATCTAAAGGCTGGATAGGGAGGACAATTGCAGTGTCCTGAAGAAGAAAGTGAGTTGAAGAAATAGCCTAGATAGAGCAGAAGAGAATGCTCAAGAGGTTCCAGAGGCAGTGAACCAAGTACTTACCAAAAGACTGAGTGAGGAGAGCTTGGTGAGGTAAGTGGCAGCAGAAGAGATTGCTGTCGTAGAGGCTAGTGCAACTCATGGTGAGTGAGAAACTCATGATCATGGAGGATCAAAGAAGAGGTTCAGAAGAATGCCACATAGGTAAGATGACTGATGAAGTCAGAGAAAGAGAGATTGCAATAATGAAGGTAAATTGCAGGTACTAGAAGAATGGCTGCAAGAGCAGGAAAATCAGAATGGAGGATTGATTTTTCCACTGAAGGGAAAGAGAGTGATTTGGCGACATTTATGGTGATAGCTGAGGCAACACTGACAATAGTAACATCTATGGGGGCGCTGAAACCTTATGATTTTTATTCTAACAATTGTTTTGTGAATACAGGTTTTATTGAAGATGCTGGAGAAAGTCTGTTAGACAGAGAAATTGAACTGATGAGGCGGATTATGATGAAAGAGTCCCGGAAGAGGCCAATGGCAGTAAAACAAAGGAGAAACAGCAAAAGAAAGACAACAAAAGATTGTGAGAGCACAGCCAGTGGAGCGATGCAACATAAAGTGTGGAAACCTGCAGAAGAATATCAAAAAGAAGCAGCGACAAGTAGAAATTTACAACACACGATATGGGATCCAGTCATACACAGATCTGAACACATGATCAGGCGATCATGTTTAATTTCAACGTTGAGAGTCTGATGCAGGAGCATCAAGACCATTTTTTCATTTGTAAATATGTGATAAAAGGGGGTGTGACAATTTTAATATTTTATTAATTAATTTGTTATTAAAATAGGATATAATTATGAGAAGTGAGGATTATGTAAATATTCTTTTATTAAATAAAAGGATATGAGAGAAATAGTTTAGGAGCAAAGTTTGGGATTAGGATTTCTATGTATGGGATTAGTTGAGGATTAGGTGGAGAGATATTTTAAGTGAATTAAATGCATTATTTGTGTGTAAATAGGAGTGGTTTTTGTGAAGAAAAAGACACTTGAATAGTTGGAGTGTAAAAGTGATTGAGAGCAAGCTTGAACAGCCAAGGCTATAAGCCTCTGGAAAATTTGTAAAGGCCATGAACGTTGAATATCCGGCTAAAGGAAAAGGTTGTAAGTGATCTCCTTCTGTTTATATGAAAACAATGTTTCATATTTATATATATATCGTGGATTGATTGAGAAAAGTTGTATACAAACATATATATCTGGATTGATGTATCGATCGATTGATTAAAGTGCAACAGAAAGAATTTGTAAGTTTGAGGGACTATGGGAGAGAGGTTCTACTTCTTCTTCTCCACCAGGTACTCCTAATTCTTCAACTATAATGGGCTCTCCTGTGGAGGTAAGAAAAACTATCCCTGTTGTTGGAGATTCAAAATTTTTCTCCCTTAAGACTATCTTGGTAGATGAAGTAGGAGATTCTTCTGATTTGATTTCTGCCATTGGAATTTCAGGAGTTCTATGGCTGGGAGTATGAGTTTGGGATGGAGGTGTGTCTTTTCTTGCTCTCGATGGAGTGGATGGTGTTGTGGGAATTGAACTTCTACCCCTAGAGTCTCTTTCTCTATGCATGTCATTTTTTTTTAATGTAAGAGATAAGGCTACCTAGTTAGACTTCCCCAGCAATGGCACCAAAATGGTTGGTCAATTTAGTATCCTAAATTGCTCTACATAAATTATCAGTCTGGGTATCATAAACTGATGAAGTGTAGTGCATTGTTTGTGCTAGATGACCCTTCTTACTTCATTGTTTTTATATTTTATGTTGTTTTTTTTGGGGTTTTGGGTCCTGTAATCCCTAATGATGCACAATGTAACTATCAAAAATCTTAAATCTAACTTCTGTAAGGACTGCTAAAAATCTAAAAATGAGAAACAAAAGAGCTTAAGGAAGACTTGAGAGCAAAGTTTAAACAAGAAATGAAAATAGAGTTTCTATTCCTGTTTTATCATTATTCCCAAATCATGAACTTTAAAACTGAAAGTGAAATTGCAACTAGTGTCTAATCTGTCATAGAAGCAAAGCTAAATGAAATACTTAATTTCCCTGCCTCTCAATTTTGGGAGAAAATCTCCTTGTGATGACATTTGAGGATTTCTATACTTCACTATTCTAAGAGAAAAATAAATGCAAGAATGCAGAAAAGACTCACTACATGAATGAAGTTTTCAACCACTGAGTTTAAGATGAGATATCAACTAGAAGGGCTCTTCAAAAACATTCATTAACACCGTGAGTCAATAAACTAGCAATAAAATGACAAGAATAGTGATGGCATTGATCGGTCTATTTTAAAATTGAAAGACTAGTAAAATAGTTAAATGAAATAAACTAAATTATACTAATCACTTTTAACTTCTAACTGCTGATAAAAACAATAAAGAAATGAAGCAAGAAGAAACTATTCTACACTAAAAGAAGCTATTCTGCATTAGTGAGAAAATGATAAAAGTTGCATTATAAACAAGGTTAGTACCAAAATGATTATGAACACTGTAATGAATTTACAAGTTAACTAGAAAAGACAAAACAAAATGAAATAAAAACAAATTTAGCGCAAGGGACCTCTGTAACTAATCAGGTTATGCGTGCTTAATCAATGTCCAAGAAACTCTTTCAAATATCCATAAAACACATGGTCTTCATATTAAAAATAGGGAAATAAGTTTCAAAATTACAAAGTGGTAACTATGTGCTTAATACATGAGGAAATTCAAACTCCTTCTAAATCCTTTACAACTAATATTTAAAGAAAAATCCTAACTGTCCTTTGAGAGAATTTAGCTACAGGTGGTCCACGTATTACAATAGTTCTGCGTGAATGGATTGATCAGCTACAGGTGACTTTAAGTCAGCAAGGTAGTTGCGTGAAACAGTTATCACCGATGCCTGGTTCAAGTAAATGCTACAACAAAAGATGTCAGATTTATTAAATAACCATGAAGAATGGACACAGAGTCCTATTGCTCCCAGGTTTCTTAATTTGACTCCACCTTCTATTGTGGTCTTGAGCTGGTTTCTTTGTCGATTTGGGCTGGTTGACTAGGATAGGTTCCATGTCGTGATCATTCCAGAGATGCCCATGTGGCCAATTCCCTCGTTTGACACCTGTAACCTATTGAAGCATGAAGATAGTTGCGGAACAGCCGATTAGCTGTAAAATAGGCTATGTTCCGTAGCTAAAACACAAAAAATTTATTCAAACAGCAAAAAATAAAAGTATAACATGTAAATCACTAAATGTCATCCTTAAGGCAATATATACTAATCATTGATGATGAGAATGTATTTTCTTCATGGAAAAATAAAGGAAAGGGATGAGAAGAGTTGCTAGGGAAAGAGTAGTTTTGAGGCTCAACACTACCAATAGCCAATATTATATATGAAGGAGACCTTATTGGTTCTCAGTAAGCCAAGGAAGGTAAGGGAAGGTGATAATAGGATAATAGAGGACCAAATTAAAGCAATAGATAGGAGGTGGTAGGAAGGTAATGCAGGAAAAAATAGCATAGGATTTGCAACAATATGAAATGGCCCTAGCATACAAACAGTAAAACATTAGTTTCCCTCTCCAAGAAATTTTCATTCAAAGCAAAGCTTTGTGCCAAAGCATGGGAGAAGGTCTTGGACGAATGGAACATGAGAGGTACCTGCCTCCATCTCAAACACAAAGAAGAGTAAGAAGAACACTATAGTGACATTGGGCGATGAACCGAACTGTCTCAGAGAAATGTATAAGGACATTTTGTATAAAGGACAGTTTGAGAGAGAATATTTCCATGGACATGATCTGGTAGAGGCACCATGACGCATACCCAAGCCAAGTTGCAAGGAGAAATTTTAGACCATGCTTACCTGCAAGTTTATGCCAATATATTTTTTCTTTAGATTTCACGGTGGGCTAGATAGATCTTAGACTTTTTCTTGGTTCATATAATATGTTTCTTGACTCTTCCTCCATATGGAGTTGAGAGAGTTGTGGAAGATGATATATCACCATACCAACTCTAGTTTTTAAAAGATAATTGTTATATCTTTATAGAATAGGACAGATTGTGTAGTTAGTGTCTTATCCAAATTATGGATTGTATTATTCTATGTATTAATTTATTTTTGAGTGTGCTTGGGGAGACTTATCTTTTTGAGTTTTCACAGTAGTCATGTATTTGTTAGCCATTGATATGTTATTAGTGGTTTTCTTAATAAGAGAAAAAAAGAAAAAAATATAATCGATATTCTTTATGCTTACTAAACTAGATAACTATAATTATCCCCAATATATCACTTGTGTGCTCTAAGTATTTTCTAAAGGGTTTGACTCATATTCTAGAGGGTTTTATGCAACTAGAACAAAGACATTGCCAGGAAACCAACAGATTTGGATAATGAATTGACTCAAAGGAGACACAATTGTATATCTATTTTTACTTCAGCAGAGAGTTGAAGCATTGTTGTACCTAATCTATCATAATCGTCAGATGGCCATAACTCAAATATCTGACACTGTCATATTCATTTTCTTGCTACAAACCAAGTATTTGCTTGACATTTTGAATCTCATCATTTTCCATGATCTGCTTATGGATATCTTCCGTTACATTCAACAATTTTCCTCTGGGAGGGAACACACCATGGTGGTTTCCACCATCAACAACCAACCCTGCCATCTAAACCATAAAGACGACAAAAAATTACACTCGAACTAGCAAAGGCAATGGAACCGTGTGACAATATTTAGTACTACCTCATTGCATATAATTCTTGCTTTAATAGAAGGTGAATGCACTTACACACATTAACATAGTTCTAATCCATAAAAAATTATGACAACGTGGGGTGGTCAATGTCAACAATCCTATCAGTGTTGCTAATTACTTTTATAGTGTGGCTTATATAAGCTGAAAGTTTCATTTGTATGTGCCATTGATAAATATAGAATAATAAAAATATTATTACAAAAGAAAATTTTCAATAAAAATATTACTATTATCAATATAACTAAAAACAATTATTAGTTTATATTAATTATTATTTAATATTAAATGTAATTTATTATTATTTAATTTTAAATTAGGTAATGATAATTAATAATTTAATAATAATATCTATTATCAAATAATAAATAAAAAATAAAAAACAAATAATATTAATAATAACTTAATACTTAACATTAATTAATGATAATAATAATTAATAATTAATAAAAGTTAATAATTAATAATTATTTATAAATAAACATTATTATTTATTATCGAAAAATGTTATTATCATTAATTAATATTAATTATTATTTCAAATAATTATTATTATTATTTCAAAATAAATATTGTTATTACTAAATAATTATGATTATTATTACTAATTAGTACTACTATTATTATTTTTAATGCAAGGGATTGACATTATAAATCCAAAGGGATTTATTCTAAAACCGCAAGGTATTATAAAACCAAGGGAATAATATTAAACCCAAGGAATTAATATTATATAACCAAGTATATAAACACTAAGATAAATATTTTAAACCCAAAGAAATAATAAACCCAAGAGATTAATACTAAAAACCCAAAGGAATAATACTAAACTCAAGGGAAAAATATTATAAACCCGAGGTATATAAAATTACTATAAACCCCAGACATTTTTTATTGGTGTTTTAATGTTTTTGGTTTCCTAATTGAATTTATTTTGGCTGTGTGCGAATCATTTCTGTTTCATTGTGTGTGAATTGCTGGGTGGGCCACCGTGGCACAGGAAATATTAAGATAACCTACATTTTCCTGATGAAAGCTGAGGAAATATATGTCCCTTCATGTATGTATGTAATTGCTTCTTGCTGTGGTATTTGGTTAATTTGTAGTTTTTTCGCGGCTTGGTGGATGTGCAAGTATTCGTCTCATTTTTTCCCAGGTAATTTATATACCCTGCTAATTCCATTTTCAAATACAAGAAACCAGCCAGTTCTCTAGATTGTTATCTAGAAATCTTGTTATTTATATTATTGTTTACAAATCTTGTTGTTTATATGGAAATAATTTTCAAATACAAGAAACCAGCCAATTCTCTAGATTGTTATCTAGAATTGTTGTTTATATTATTATTTACAAATCTTGTTGTTTATATGGAAGTAATTGTAGCTTAAGTTTAAGATTGAAATGTTGGCCTGCAACCTCTAGATTGCTGACCGCTAGAAAAATGTAATTACCAAACCAGCAGCTGGGCACACCCTCTTCCTAAATTAACTGGCCTGTCATTTCCCCTCTTTGTTTTTATTATTGGTGTTGGAATTTACAGGGTAAGTTCCACAGAAAGAATACCAAAAGGACACCGCTCACAACCAGATCTCAAATCAATACACCAGTATTTTGACGTGGTTAAAACCCTCAGAGTGCAAGGAGGGAAACAGTCCACGGCCTGTCCCAACGTGGGTACTACAGGCAATTTATTAATCAAAGAATGAAAATTTACATAAGCTTCTCTCATGCACGGATTACCCGAACAATGACCCTCCATGCGCTTTAAATAGAACTCATGGACCAATCGGGTGTCAAGCCACGGATCAAGTGTCGGTAATACCGAGGTGAGAGTGAACCGTCGGATTGTAAGTTACAAAATGTACAACGGTAAAGAAACACACTTTACCTAACTCTAACCTAACTCTATACTAGACCAAGTTGAACTTAACTATATCCTATGTGTCGGAATATCCTAACATCCCCCCTTAAGAACAACTTGGGATAGGATTGAAGGATTTACAAATATGACACAATAGGAGAAGGAAGGAGGCACTAGAGCCTATCCCCCCTTAGTGACAACTTCCTGAACTCCAAGCATATATCGAAGTTTAGTGAACTTCGCCTCTGTGAGAGCCTTTGTGAAGATGTCTGCAACCTGATCATTTGTTGGACAATATTGCACTTCAAGAACATGGTCATGAATGAGCTTTCTGATGAAGTGCATGTGTAGTTCAATGTGTTTGCTGCGCTGATGCTGGACTGGATCTTTGCATAGCTGAATGGCACTTTGATTATCACACCAAAGTGTGGTTGGATGCTGCTGCTCAAAGCCAAACTCTGATAGGATCTGACGAAGCCACAAGGCTTCCTTACTAGCTTCCACGGCACCACGATACTCTGCTTTTGCTGACGAAAGAGAAATGGCAGCCTGTTTCTTACAAGCCCATGTAATAGGTCCTGAACCAAGAGTGAAGACATAACCGGCAGTAGACTTCCGATCATCAGGGTCACCAGCCCAATCAGAATCAGTGAAACCAACTAACAGAGGAGCTGCTTTGGCACTGTAATGAATCCCAAACTGTACTGTACCTCGAACATAACGAAGTATTCTTTTAGCTGCTTTCCAATGACTTTCACGGGGGTTTTGCATAAAACGAGCAACAAGGCCAACAGCAAAGGAAAGATCAGGACGAGTATGGGTTAAATACAAGAGTTTTCCGACAAGTTGACGGTATAAGGTAGCATCAACTTCAGGAGAAGTACAAGAGACTGAAAGTTTGACTCCAGACTGAAAGGGAGAAGGGGCTGGCTTACAGTCTTCCATGTGAAAATGACGAAGAATATCACAAGCATACTTGGACTGGGAAAGGAAAATACCCTCTTGGGATTGCAAGACTTGAAGACCGAGAAAATAGTGTAAATGTCCTAAGTCTGTCATTTCAAATTTCTTTTTAAGGCTGGACTTCACATGGTTTATAAGGTTGGGATCACTACCAGTAAGAATAAGATCATCAACATAAAGAACAAGGATGATAAGAGAGTTGCCCACTTTCTTGGTGTAGACAGTATTGTCAGAATGACACCTAGAAAAGCCAGATTCTAAAAGAAAGCTATCCATTTTGGCATACCAAGCCCGAGGAGCTTGCTTGAGGCCATAAAGGGATTTCTTAAGTCGACAAACAAGGCTGGAGTCTGTTTGTATGAAGCCAATGGGTTGTTCCATATAGATTTCTTCCTGCAAGTCCCCATGCAAGAAGGCAGATTTAACATCCATCTGATGGACTTCCCATTTTAAAGAGGCAGCAAGGGAAAGAACAAGGCGGATAGAGTTCATTTTGGCAACAGGGGAGAAGGTTTCAGTGTAGTCAATGCCTTCAACCTGTGAAAAGCCCTTAGCAACGAGACGAGCTTTATGTTTATCAACTTTCCCATCTGGTCCATACTTGGTTCTGTAAACCCATTTACATCTAACAAGTTTGCGTCCCTTTGGTAGAGGAACAAGATCCCATGTATCATTTGTCATCAATGAATGATATTCTTCATTCATAGCTGCTTCCCAATGTGGATGGCCTGAAGCTTCTGCAAAAGTGTCAGGATCATGATTTACTGGAGCTTGAGCCAGTAAAGAAGAGGCTCTTTCAAACTGAGAACGTGTACGTCGCTGATCTGTAGGATCACCGGCAAGATCACCTGCTGCATCCCGAGTAGCACGGACCCATCTTGGAAGTTGAGGATCCTGAGAAGGTGGGGGAGGATTATCATCCTCGCTTTCATCATCTGAAGAAGAAATGTTTTCAAAAGTAGAAGAGATAGGAAGAGGTGGCACATCCGCCGGACTAGGCTCGCAGGCCGATTTATTTTCATCAAATTTTACATCTCTTCTAATGATAACATTTTTGGACTTAAATGGAATAAGTCTATAACCTTTTACATCTTCAGAATATCCAACAAAAGTACATTTCTCACTCTTAGGTTCTAAAGCTTTATGCTTTTCATCTGGAATATGGGCCCATGCTTCACTTCCAAACACACGAAAGTGACTTACATCTGGTTTAATGGAACTCCAAGCTTCTTCTGGAGTGATATTCTCTAGAACCTTAGTAGGAGTGCGATTGATTATATAATTTGCACAATTAATTGCTTCGGCCCAAAAACTAAGACTGAGTCCTTTAGATTGCAGCATACAATTAGCCATTTCCTTTAAGGTGCGATTTTTCCTTTCAGCTACACCATTTTGTTGTGGAGTGTATGGAACAGTATGTTGCATTTGAATTCCATTTTCGGTGCAAAAGTTGATGAATGTGTTTTTAACATATTCTCCACCATTATCAGTTCTTAGCTTAAGAATTTGATGTCCAGATTGTTTTTCAACAAAGGCTTTGAAGGCCAAAAAAGTGTTAAATACTTCGCTCTTGAGTTTTAAGAAGTATACCCAAGTGCGTCTGGAGAAATCATCAATGAAAGTTAAGAAGTACTTGCAGCCAGAGAATGAAGCAACAGGAAGAGGACCACATAAATCACTGTGCACAAGCTGTAAAGGGGCTGAGGCGTGCCAAGAGGCACGTTTGTCAAAACTGTCCCGATGATGTTTTCCGAGTACACATCCGGAACAAACACCATCTCTGCAAGATACCATAGGAAGACCTGTCACCATATTTTCTTTACATAGATGCTGAAGGGAGCGATAGTTTAAGTGACCAAATCGCTCATGCCAAAGTTTGCTCACTTCATCATTATGAGCAACAAATACTGAGGGAAGATGGGATGACCCAAAGTTGTGAAACTTATACAACCTTTTGGAATCATCAGCAAGACCAGTAGCTAGAATCTGTTTAGGATCTTTTAGATCCTTGATTACAACATCATGAGGTGAAAATTCAACAATTTTACCTTCACCTGAATGAGTTATCTGATAGACAGATAGAAGGTTGCAGGATAAGGTTGGAACACATAATACATCATTAAACTGACCATTGTCTAGATGAACAGTTCCAGTCCCTACAACATTAAGAGATCTATCATCACCAATATATATATTTTTGGTGTTACAATCATTTAAAGAAGAAAACATGGCTTGGTTTTTGGCCATGTGACAAGAGGCTCCAGAATCAATGAGCCACTCATGAGAATGAGAAGAAGAAGAAGATACATTTAATGCATAACCAGACTGAGATGATTGACAATGACATGCAGAAAGTGCCATTCCGGAAGTTGAAGTTGAAGTAGGCTCCACATGGATGTTATGTTTCTTCATTGCGGCTTCCAAGGCTTCCATCTTCTTAAAGCATTTAGATTCTAAGTGGCCATCTCGATTACAAAAGTTACAATGTCTATCAGTCTTCTTCCATTTGTTTTTATTGGTCTTATCATTTTGCTGAAATGATCTTTCATTTTGAGGCTGAGATGGTTTAGGACCATTCTTTTGAGGATATGACTTCTTAGGATTCTTTGAATTTGGTTGCTGCTGGGCGGCTAACGCTTTCGTGGAAGAGTTTCCAAGATTAAGAAGACCAAGGTGTAAGAGTTTTTCTTGTTCTCTTATTAAGGAATCACAAAAGGAGTCAAAGGAAGGGGCCTTGTAGTCTTGTCCTTGACAAATGAAAGCTTCCCTTGTAGAATGGAAAGTGGAAACAAATACAGAGTAGGCTGGTCCCAACTTAGTAAGGATGGAATAAATAAGGTTACCATCTTCTTTCTTAACTTTAACACCTTCCAAGAGATATCTAAGGGTCTTGAATTTGGACAAGAAATCTTCAATGCAAGAAAAATTATTAGGATCCAAAGTAAGCAGCTCATTTTCAAGTTGATGGGCTCTAATTTCATTTTTAATCCCAAAAACTTTAGCAAGTTTTTCTAATGCTTCATGAGGAGTCTCAAGTTCTGCAATGTGGAATCTAAGATCAGGAGAAATAGACATCCCTATCAAACCACGTGCTTGATCTTGTCTATTTTCCCATTTTGCTGCCTTGTCTTCATCTTTTGGTTTCTTCTCTTGGTCTGTGGCTATTCTGAAGAGACCTTTACTTCTAAGTAAATCTTCCATGTAGGCTACCCATTGGAAGTAGTTAGTGCTGTCAAGAATGACTTGGCATGGACTTTCCATTTTAAAAAAAACTGAAGCTGAAGATGCTGAAAGTAAGTGTTCCAATGGATAGATCTCGAAAAAATAGGCGGTTTTAAAAAAAAACGGCTCTGAAAAAGGCTTCCGGATGAAGAAGTTATGGCTTTTTAAAAAAAATTGTTGACGTTGCCGGCAAAGTGCGCGAATGTGCGGGAATGAAAAAATCCGCCCCCACAAAATGGAGACTTGAACCCAAGACCTCTACTCTCTTAAAATAGCTTTGAACCAATTGATCTATACAAAAAATTTGAGAGAGAGAGAGAGAGAGAGAGAGGGGGGGGGGGGGCCTTGGTTTGCGTGCTTGCCTTGAGAAAGCTCTTTTTCCCTACAAAACACAAAACACAAAACCCAACACGAATATGCAAAGAAAAACGAACCTTGCGGCTCGAAGTTAGCTTTAGCCAAAAAACTAGAAATTTTAAAAAAAATCTCAAAGTTAGCTTTAGCCGAAAAACTAAATATTTTTCTCAATGTTTCTGATTTTCCGAGATCACACTAAGGTGCAGGGAAAAGAGCATACGCATGAGAAAAATCCTTCCTTCTGTTTCTGATTTGCCCAGATCGCACAGAGTCGCAGGGCAAAGAGCATACGCAGAAATGAAAGGTATAGATCGGTTAAAAAAAAGGCTAAATAAACTGAGACCGAAATAAGCAGAGAGAAAATAACAGTAAACTGCAAAAAAACACTGTATACCTCCCGATCTGAAAAATGACGCAGCTAGGGCTACCGGAAACCTTTTCGCGTGAAACGAAAGGGGTTCCTCACTGGAACAGATGCTCCGAACGCAACAGAGCAGTCCTCTCGGCCCGAAAGCAGTCAGAAACAGCAGATCTAGGAAACGACAGCCGCATGCAGTTCTACCGGCTTCAGATTTGGATCACCAACGGACGCGGCCCTCAAATAGCTCTGATACCATGTAGGAATTTACAGGGTAAGTTCCACAGAAAGAATACCAAAAGGACACCGCTCACAACCAGATCTCAAATCAATACACCAGTATTTTTGACGTGGTTAAAACCCTCAGAGTGCAAGGAGGGAAACAGTCCACGGCCTGTCCCAACGTGGGTACTACAGGCAATTTATTAATCAAAGAATGAAAATTTACATAAGCTTCTCTCATGCACGGATTACCCGAACAATGACCCTCCATGCGCTTTAAATAGAACTCATGGACCAATCGGGTGTCAAGCCACGGATCAAGTGTCGGTAATACCGAGGTGAGAGTGAACCGTCGGATCACTACATATCGTGACCGTCGGATTGTAAGTTACAAAATGTACAACGGTAAAGAAACACACTTTACCTAACTCTAACCTAACTCTATACTAGACCAAGTTGAACTTAACTATATCCTATGTGTCGGAATATCCTAACAATTGGTTTACTAAGATTGTAACTTAAATTGACGGATTTATATAGTCATAAATCGGGATAGAACCTTCATTCTTTGCGGTCCCATTACAAGGTTATGTCAAATTATTAGCAATCTGAAACCAGAATATTTTTTAGGGCTTTTCGGGATGTGTATGAGCGCATTGGAAACATTGAGAGAGCCAACGTTTTCCCCTATTAAATCTAAGGAAATATAAGTCCTTTCATAGATAGGTTTGCTTGTTGCTGCAATATTTTAAAAAACAAGAAACGAGCTAATTTTCTAAACTATCATTTAGAAATCTTATTGGTTACATTGAAATACTTCTAACTAAGTTTGTGATGCTTTCAAAGGAGCGCAAAGCATAGGATCAGAGTATCAAGAACACAACATAGATCTTAATAAAGACTACAAGCCCAATGTAGAAAAAAAGAGAGAGAAAAAAAACCAGGGGACAACTCAATGCATTACCAATATAAAACAGAATACATTATCAATGGAGAATGTAATCACACATCGCATTACAAGAGAAGCCTTGGCACCTAAAAATAATGGAGAATTATGTAATATTGGATAAATTATGCTTCACATTTGTGCACGTGTCCTAGATTATGATTACTTTCTATTTTCTAGGAGACAATTTTGATCTTCCTAAATTCATGTAAACCTTTTTGATTCTATGATTAATGAAGGTGTGCGGTACTGCCCAAGTAGTATCCAGGTGAAACTTGCTCACCTTTGAGCTCCTAGTTTCATTGTTTCAGTTTTGTCTTTCATTTTTAACATCGTATCAGAATTGGTTAGCCTTGGTGGCAGATTAAGAGACTTTGTGGCTAAAACTGGTGAATCTGTGTTGAGCCTTGGTGGCTAGTTGATTCAAGAGCCTTGGTGGCTCGTCAATTCATGAGCCTTGCTGGGTGGAAATTTAAAGAGCCTTAATGGCTAAAGTGTGAGTGCCTTGATGACTGGAGAGAGGCGTTGTGTGAGAATCTTAGTGGCAAAGGCGTTGCTGCCAAACTCGTTTTTTTTGCTGAGCAAAGCCCTACCAACACGACATTTTTCCCTCATTCATGCACTAGTCTCATTTCCAAATTTTACTCTTGTAAAAGAAATTCAAACTTCTCTAATCAGGATATCAGTTAAAAGAAAAAATTTGAGGGAGCCCTAAGGTTACTGAAATAAGAATACTCAGTTTAGATAATAATCCCATCCCTTAATTGAATGGAATGTTCTAGGAATAAATACATTCTAGGGCCAAGAGCCTGGGGGGAAATTCGTTGCTTGGCATTAAATATCTTGAGTGTTTTGTTTCTTGTCTCTAAACATATTTAATCAGTCAGTTCAAGCTGGCTTGGAAGGTGGGAGATGAATATGAACATTGTCAGGATACCAAAAATGGGGGAAGCTGTTACAATGCCTAAGGATAATCAACTTAAGCACTAGTTAATGGTACCTCATGGGTAAGCTAGGATAAATTTTGTGTGAGTAATTTGGAGATTCTTGTGTCTTATATCAGTAATGGAGTTTTTGTTAGTTAATGGAATTTATTTCAATCAATTGTATTATTCTGTTAGTTAATGGAAATCTTGTATTTATTCATGTAAAGTGCAAACTTTAAAAGAGCCAAAGTGGAATATTACATATAAATATAATTCTATGTGTTAAGATAAGGGGTGACCTCATGATAGGGATGATGTGGTCTATCCAAGTTCAACATTAGACTTTTTAATACATCGTGAATGAAATAATCCAAAACTTTCATGAACTCATCATTTGTTATAAAAATACATATGGACATATTATGTGAAATACATTAAGAAGAGAAATTTAGAGATGCTTCCTTTTCAAAAAGATTAGCTTGTGGGAATGTAACATATTCAAGGGTTCAATTAAACCCCTTTGTGCAAGAATATACTACAACTACATAACATTTCATTATGTTTTTTATGGTTTCCAAAATAGGAGATTATCAAGTGAAGTTCATCATTAGGATTGATAACTTGGATGGATGTCATATAGACAAATGTAGAACCCTACAACTATATACAAATGTCAATCGTTAGAAGGCATATTGATAGAGTAGCATGGGCTTGAGATTGGTATTTAGTTACTATAACAACGAGTATAATTGGTTTCCATTTTTCACGCCTCCAACTAAGGCCCATCAAATTCATTCTTCTTAATTTGTTGTCTTTCATTGCATATCACCAAATTGTTTAACAATACAAATATTTTCTTGAGTTTGAAATGATCATGTGCCTATTGAGTCAGGATTTTTATCATTAAATAAAAAAGACCATATATGCACTTCAGAGTACGCATACAACTAGCTTGAACTATTATAAATACATTAGAGTATGGTTGGATATGAGAAAGATGTCAATATGTGTCGATGGCCCAATGGTCTCCAAGAATCTTAGCATAATTTCTATAACAACAGGTAACCTTAAGCTTTCAAGAATTTTATGTTGCAAGTATCACCACAATGATGGTTGCAAGAAGATAATAAAATATGGGTGATCTAATTCCCCAAATGATGACCTCAATCCCAATAGTGTAGTGTTGTTCATGCAACATAATATTGTGATTTTTCTAGTTGCATTCAATTTACTGTTGCACTAGTTTGCGGATGTTTTCAAAAATCCAAGGTCCTATACCTTTTCTTGCAATTGTCTTATAACGATCTCCTTAATGCAACTTTGAACATGAAGTTAAATTACCATCTTAGGTGATAAGGTGTCACTACCAAATAAACAAGAGAATCAAGGTGTTGTTCTCCTTAATCGATGATAAAATCAATCCATAACTGTTAAGAGATTATAATTGATTATGAATAGTATAATTATGCACCCCATAAACTAACACATGTTTGAATTTTGTACTGACATTTTGTGGATAATACAGATAAAAACCATGTCCTATAATTACACCCTACTTTCATATTTTTTACATGGATAAAAAACTTGTATGCCTTCTTAATTGTGCACTCCTCTACCTTATTAATTCATAAGAACTATTTCTCCAAAATAATAATGAAATCATTATGGAATGAGGTCCAATGGGCATATTATCGCATTTGATTAGTAAAATAAGAAAATCTATTTTTTTCTTTTTCTTATTCATTGAATAGAAACATTGAATAAAAACCACTTTCCTTATCTCATCCATGAAAGGAAACATATCACTTTTCACTAGCATTTCTCATGAAAACATTTAGTAAAAGCTCCCAATCTCTTCTTGAACTTTTTGTGTGATAAAATAAATTAATTAGGATTTAATAAATCAATCTCATTAGAACTCGTGACTTTATAGTCACAATCCATGAGAATTTACTTGGATACATGAGTCAAATCCACGCCAAGTGTCAACTTGAGACATAAACCAATAACAAAATGCTACTCCTTAACTCCTCATTTTTCCATCGAAAGGAAACTTAGACGATGCCTCAATTTATCATTACGGACCATGACTAGTACTTTCACATCCCAGATAGATAAGTAATAATTATAGACATGCCTAAAAATGCATTCTTCCAAACAAACAAAAAAGCACAAAAGTACAAGTTTTAGCCAAATGACATACTTACCCATATTTATAAAAGACTTGGACCTAATGGCCTCTATCACAAATGGAACTTTTTGAATGTAGCTAGTGCCGTACTATAAACTTATATGAGTAATAGGTTCAAATCCTAAACCTTGGAGAGGTGTGGAGCTTTAACTTCTGAGTATTATTAATAAATATGAATATGATTAATTATAGCCTTTATTTTGAAATTGGATGTGGATCGCAAGGATTCTTTCATCACGATAAAAATTGATTAAAACTTACCACTGCATTTGTCAAGTTATGGATTAGCAGAACTGCCTGTGATATTTTTCACATCACTTTGGCAATGCATTAGTACTATTAAAAAAGTGGTGTATCTTTACACACTTGGAACATGAAACACCTATGTCTCTCATGTTGTATATTCATCTCCTGATTGTACGAACATTTTTATGCATCTGTGTGTGTTTGCATGTCAGGGATCCTATTATTGGTAAGATTATAGGTGCATTTTTTGTGAAAGTAGTTATTGACAAATATTTGTTGGTAGGTATTGGTTATAGCAGTATGGTCATGGATGGTATGAAAACTATGTTTAGGGGAAAGTAAATATTGATAATGTATGATGACTATTTTGTACTGACTTGATATTGGATATGGGTCTTGTGGAGCATTCTCTGTGATGAATTTTCCTTTTATGAATGCGAAATATTAAAAATGTGATGTGTACTAATTGAATCTTTGAGGTTGCAGGTGTTATAGTAAGAAGGTCAAATCTTGCTGAGTGTTCATATTACCAGTTTCAACTAGTGATTTTGACAAACAAACTAATAATTATTAACTTGTTAACATGGATCAAACATTTGCAAATGGAGAGTAATATTTATGACCAATGTGCATATTTGTTCCTGAAATTGAAAGAAAACTTACATAGATGTTATCTTTGGTTTTCAATATACATGTGTGTGTGTGTCTATTAATTAGGAATGAGAAGTTCTTCATTATGAAATAAAAAATCAAAGCTGAGAATGGGACCAAGCCTTCACACAATTGACATGCTAGAAAGAAAAACAACCATTTGAATTAATTTTGGGCAGTGAGAAAAACAATTGAGTGGCTTTTCCATTAGTGTGTCTAGCATGAAAGTTTTTGAACATGTGTTGCTTCATATGGGTTGGAAATTAAGTTATGTGGAAGAAGGGAATTCCGCTTTTCCAAATGTACCACCCATAGTCAATCTTATATATGAAACATAGCTTATTGGTTCTGAGTAAACCAAGGAAGGTAAGGCAGGTAATGATAAGACAATAGAGAAAATTAAAGGAACAAATAGGAGGTGGTAGGAAGGTAATCAAGGAAAAATTAGCATATGCTTTGCAACAATATGAAATGGACATAGAATTCAAACATGAAAACTTTATATTCCCTCTCTAAGAAAATTTCATTCAAAATAGATCTATGTGCCAATGCATGGGAGAAGGTCTTGGACGAATGGAACATGAGAGGTACTTTCCTCCCTCTCAACCAGAAATACAAGTAAGAAGAACATTGTAGTGAGGTTGACGGATGAACCCAACTGTCTTAGGGAAATGCATGAGGAAATTTTGCAGAAAGTAGAGCCTGACAGAGAGGATTTCCATGGATATCATCTGGTTGAGGCAGCGTGATGCATACATGAGCCGAGTTGTGAGGAGATATTTTACACCATTCATAGCTACAATTTTATGCCAAAATAAATTTTCATTAGATTTCACAGTAGGCTAGATATGTTTTAGAATTTTGCTTGGTTCATATAATATGTTTCTTGATTATTCCTCCATAAGTAGTTGAGAGAGTCGTGGAAGATGATAGATGAAGATACCAACTTTGTTTTTCAAAATATAGTTTTTATATCTTTGTAGAATAGGAAAAATTGTCTAGTTGGTGTCTTATCCAAATCATGGATTATATTCTTCTATATATCTTAATTTATTTATGAGTGTGCTTGGGGAAACTTAGATTTTTGAGTTTGCACAATAGTCACTTATCTGTTAGTAACTGATATTCTTTGTGCTTCCTAACCTGCATAACTACAATTGTCCCCAATATATCACTTATGTGCTCTGAGTATTTTCTAAAGGGTTAGATTCACATTCTAGAGGGTTTTATGCAACTAGAACAAAGGCATTACAAGAAAACCAACAGATTTGGATGATGAATTGACCTGAAGGAGAGACAATTGTATCTCTATTTTTACTTCAGTAGAGTGTTGAAGCATTGTCGTACCTAATCTATCATAATCATCAAATGGCCTCAACTCAAATATTTGACACTATCATATTCCTTTCCATGCTATATACCAAGGATTTTCTTGACAATTTGAATTGCATCAGTTTCCATGATGTGTTCATGGCTAGCTTCCATTACATTCAACAATTTTCCTCTGAGAGGGAACACACCATAGTGGTTTCGACCATCAATAACAAACCCTTCCATCTGAACGATAAAGACAACCAAAACTTACACTCGAACCTGCAATGGAAATGAAACCTTGTGACAATATTTAGTACTACCTTATTTCTTATTTGCTCTAATATAAGGTGAACACACTTACACACATTAGTTTTAGTCCATACAAAATTTAGGACAATGGCAGTCAATGTCAACAATCCTATCTGTGTTTCTTTGCACCTTTTGATCCAAATGCTAATTATTTTTATTGCCAACACAACCACATTAAAAATATTAATGTGGTTGATATAAACTGAGAGCTTCATTAGTATATACCATTGATAAATATATAATAATAATAGAAATAATATTACAAAAGAACTATTACAATAAAAATATTATTATTATCAATATAACTATTATAATAATTAATTTATATTAATTATTATTTAATTTTAGATGTAATTTATTATTATTTAATTTTAAATTATGTAATAAAGATTAATAATTTAATTATAATATTTATTTGATAATAAATAATAATATTTATTATCAAATAATAAATAAATAAAAATTAATAATAATAATAATAGTAAATTAATTAATAATAATAATAATAATTAATCATAATAATATTTTTTAATAATTAATATAAATTCATAATTAATAATTATTTATAAATAAATATTATTATTTATTATAAAAAATTAGTATCATTAATTATTATTTCCAATTATTATTATTATTATTTTAAAATAATTATTGTTACTACTAAGTGATTATGATTATGATTATTAACTAATATTACTATTATTATTAAATAATAGTATTATTAAATAATATTATTATTTTTAACCGAGGGATTTATTCTAAAACCTCAAAGTATTATAAATTCAAGGGAATAATACTAAGCCCAAAAAATTAATATTATATATCCAAAATATATAAACCCTAAAATAAATATTATAAACCCAAAGAAATAATAAAACCAAGGGATTAATAATAAAACCCCAAGAGATTATAAACCCAAGAGAATAATATTAAACTCAATGGATAAATATTATAAACCTAAGGTGTATAAACCCTAATATTGTTACAAATAGAGGTACAGACATAAATGAATAATTTTATTATATTTCATAAATCACATGGATACAACACATATTTATGGTACTTGTGAGACCTAACCAATTCCAAATATAAATAGGGAGGTTGAGATATTCTCTCAACATCCACCGAGAAATCTGCAAGTAATTCTAAATTATGCATGGAAGAATTATCTTCCAACACCCCCTTAACTCTTACATACACAATTACAACAATAAAAATAATCTTTGTCTCACTAGTGTTCATTGGCAACTCTACCCACTTTGTAGTCTTCTGGACTCCGCTCTTTCTTTCTCCATATCTTCGAGCTTACCGTTCGACTCATTTAAAGTACACCGGATTCTGACCATCAAAGATGAACTTTGCAAGATCAACAATATTGACAACTCTGCTCATCAAGACTTCCACGATAAGAGCTGACAAGGAATGAATCATCCTATCGACCAATCACCGTATGTCAGATATTTCTCTTTCAACTATCCATCAGTTGTTAGGAAAATGCCGTGAATACTGAATGTTTTCAAAAGCTAATCTAACAACCTAACCTGCTTCACACACATGGATCTCATACTATAACCTGTAGCCATTGTTCACGGGTTTTTGAGTGTCAAGAACAACAAACCATAACAATGTAAACATAATCTAACTAATGATTTTTTCAAAGGTTTTGAGCGCTAAGAACCACTAATTTGAATTATACAACACTATACAATAATTGGCTATCAACCAAATATAACTCATAAATAAAATGCTTAACAAAGAAGACAACACAACCAGTTACACTCCATAACTACTCCCCTCTATTCCACCTTGCACAATGTCAACAAATCTCTTCAAAATTGGTTCGTTGGTGAATATTAATTGAAACAAATAGTCTGGATCTTCAGCGACTTTCGCTTAACTTCCCTGTTAATGGGTTTCATCAGAATTTACGATCCTTGTCGGACGTAAATTGACAATCTTCGCTTGAGGCAGAACATATCCGTTCTTCTACAGAGACTCCAATTGTGACACGTGCATGCTCAACTCGAGTGGTGGGCAAAGTACCTGGCATTTTTTGTTGTGACCATTCCATACTCTGCAAGTCAAAGACATGAAGATCATTGAAACATGTGGAATGAGAACCGCCACCAAAATTCAAAAGGTCATGATTTTTTTTTTATTGTAGCAGTGTGATCATACCATGGTGATGGAGGCGTACCCACAACATTTACAACATCCCAAGTCATCGTTTCCAAGTCAAGAATATTTAGATCATTCATAGGACTCCTCATTGAGTCCTCACCATCAAACGTAATTAAACTAACCCTACGAGAGTGACAGATTGACCTCCGCATTTAATCAGAGCTTTTCCATATGACTTTAGTACACACCATGTACAAGATTATGTGTCAAAGGATGAAACTTTCACAACGTCCAAAGGATACTTGGTATGTCCAACAACAACTAGAATCTTGTTGCCCCATTGATTCAGGAAATGGATAGCACAAGAAGATAAAAGTTCTTGAGAAGAGTTAGATGCCATCTTTGTATCCACTTTGGACCATGTCAAAGATTTCAAATCGAGCACCTGAATATCATTTAGGAAGCGTATATTGTGGTTTCCAGCAAAGACATAAATTTTCTCTTGCACGGTTGTCACTGCACATATCGATGATGGAGGAGACGACCCACTTTGACGACATCAGATCATACTCGTTTGCAACGAAGCATAATTTTCACCTTCTAAGTCCAATGTTGCAATCGTTGGAGAAATAAAATGAACCTTGCTGTCACTGGAGAAATAAAATGAATTAGCTCCGTTAGTTGACTGAGAACTAAGACTTAAATCGATGCGAGACTTTCCTATTGTTTAGCATTTCTGAGATTCCCTTCTCGACTAATTGGATACCCGCATCTATATATTCACACCAACATACTCCATACTCAATCAAACAAATCTTACTATAGGGATCTCAAGTGGGTATTACAATAAAATTCACAAGAAAACAAAACTTACTGAAAAACAAATCTGATCTCACATACCTACATATTTATAGGAATCAACTATTACTACTCTCACATCTTTCTCGGCTCTTTCTTAAGCAAGTCCAACCCAAACAGGTTTTGATACCATGTTAAAAATAGAGGTACACATATAAAGGAACAATTTTATTATATTTCATAAATCACATAAACACAACACATATTTATGTTGCTTGTGAGACCTAACCAATTCTAAATATAAATAGGGAGGTTGAGATATTCTCTCAACACCCACCCAGGAATCTACAACTAGTTCTAAATTATACATGGAAGAATTATCTTCCAACAGAGATAAATATTATAAATTATATAATAAACATGGTTGACCAAAGTTGAACATGGTTGATTTTCATATTGAAACAAGATTTTTCACAATGCAAAGTTGGACTATGGTTGACCATGTTTGATTTTCATATTGAGAGAACCTTTGTCACAATACGACATGGGATAATGGATGACCATAGTTGACCAAAATTTACCATGGTTAACCATGATTGATTTTCATATTGACACAATCATTACCACACTCCCATATTGAAATATGGTTGACTATGGTTGATTTTAATGTAGAGACGAAGAAAAAATAACTACTTTATAACATTATTCATATTCAATTTTAGAAATTAATTTATACTTTCGAAACTTAATAATTAAACTAAGGGGCACCAACCATGCGGGGTTATGGAGAATAATATTGATAATTTCATTAAAAATACAACTCAAGATCATATTAACTACAAAATATAGTGTCCATTTACTCTTTCACATTGGTTTTTTTTAATAAGGAATGTCCCAGAAAAATGGTTACGACTATTACGAAGGTCAAATATCATGAAAGACTACGTCTTCCTCCACGGCAGGAATTTTAATCTCACTCTCTCTGTGTTATTCTTATCGAATATTCCTATCAATCAAGGCTCAAGTTTGAATTAAATCAACTTAGAATTATAATAAGTACCATGCCTTGCTTGTAAATGTTTTATGTTCGAGTATTATTTAATGATAAATAGAAAATATGTATATAATATATTTTGATTAAGTGTCATGTGATTTCAAATTTTCATAAGAATATTAAATGATACCTGAACGTAAATTTTCCTATAGAGTATAACACCCGTCTTGTAGCGAAGAAATTAAATGTTTTGAGCGACTCAAATTTAAATTCCCAGAGATGTAAGCGTGACATTAATTGTCTTGTTTTATTAAATATTTCTTTATAATGTAACATAAAATTTCCTTAGCATGCAAGAAAAACAAAATCAAGTTCCAAGTTTCATCGAGCGCAGTTTCAAATTTGAACACATGTAACATAAAATTTCCTTAGCATGCAAGAAAAACAAAATCAAGTTCCTAGCTTCATCGAGCGCAGTTTCAAATTTGAACACATCACAACGTTTCTGAAGCCTTCTAGCAAGTCAAAGAAGTGCTCAACGAAATTTACCAGTCAAAAGAAAATTAAATTTTGATTTTTACAAGTTTTTTTTAAATTAAATATCTATAAAATGCCCTATGAAGGGTTGCCTGTCCGTAGGAAATTTCAGAAAATTTCAGTTATCAGATTTATGTAACACTCTAAAGTCCACGCAAGGTTCTGACAACACTAAAGAAAGTGAAATGGGACGTAATGGAGATTGTTCATGCATTCCCAGACCGTTAGTCATAATGGCAACACTGATAGAGTTGGCAATCGTGATCTGAGGTTTCTGTTCACGTTCGTTGATAATATGGGTTTCTTTTCGCATTCATTAATAGCATAGGAGAAGTAACTAACTATTTGTATATGTGAACGAGGGGCATCTTTTGAAGGTATTGGAGATTCATAAGAAAAAAATGAAAAAACACAGAACTCACGATGACTGAGGTAGATTATTTTGAGCCTGTGAATCTTGCCTACATTGATCTTTCCAATCCCAACCTTACAGCGAGTGCAACACAAGCTTGCAAGGTATTTTTAACTCTCAGTTTTAATTTTCAACTTTCATTTCCCTAGCCTTTCATTTAATTAATTGATTTAGGCATAACCAATTAAAATTATTATGTCTGGTGATCTGTATATAGTCATGTGTGGACTCTAGATTTTTTTTATATCATCCATCATGGCATCAATAAAGATTTTTTGGACTAAGTCTTTGAGCAAAGTCGATGGCTTTTTGTCCTTCCAGAGGGGGAAACGATGAAATTGTTGTGGAATGAGAACCATTGAGGCTACACTTTGTATCAAGCAGAATCTCTTAACAGTTCCATTCAACCCAAAGGTTTGATGTGGATTTGTGTCTCTTTATATTTACTTCAGCTTGTACTTACATTTGGCTCTACTCAACTCTCAAAAATCAATCCATTGAAGTATTTCGCTTCATAATTTTTCATATATTCATTTTTCCAAGGGATTGGAAGGGCAGTTATGAATCTTTTGAAGCTAGTGTCAATAAAGGAAAGTGAATTCATGGTCCCAATCAATGGACTTGAACAGGTATGCAATTCATCATTTGAAACGATATTTTTCATACTTGTCGAGTGCTTAAAAATAGATTAAAATGACAGTATTGACATTTTTACATCACAACCACATACATTTCTCGTGGTATCTCCATTTTACTTCCTTAATTTGTAAAATTTTATTCTTTCTTATCAACCCACCTTAAACACAATATTGTTCAATTATGATATTACCCCATTAGATAGTGATAACTACGCTTAGTGATTCACAAACCTTTTTTTTCATCTTGTAAATAACTACTACCATCTACTTGATACATTAGGCATGGCGAGAGGCATCGGGTACTTGCACGAGGAATGCCTGCATTGGGTTCTTCACTATGACATAAAACCTCAAAACATCCTCTTGGACGAAAATATCATTCCTAAAGTACCAAACTTCAGGCTGGACAAGTTGTGGATAGAGAACGTACTTTCTGCTTCTCCACTATCAGAGGCACTAGAGGGTATCTAATGCCAGAGTGGATGATAAATCTTCCCATTAGAAGATGTCTACAACTTCACCATCATTTTGCTAGAGATTGTGAGTGGGATAAATATTGTAATGTTAAGGCACCATATGATCATGGAGGGTGTTGGAAAACACGTGGGCTATCAGTTCCCAGTGCCTGCAGTGAAGCAAATGAAGATGGGGATTAGATTGAGAGATATGCTGGAACTAAGGCTTGAAGAGGATGTGGATTTAACGGTAGATTGGGAAGAAGCAAAGAGAGTGGTAAAGA
Organism: Pinus tabuliformis; assembly: GCA_031772625.1. NCBI lineage: Eukaryota > Viridiplantae > Streptophyta > Pinopsida > Pinales > Pinaceae > Pinus > Pinus tabuliformis. Next base: position 1,441,008,690 of record CM062818.1, on the reverse strand, counting down.
CTACATTGTGGCGCATATAGTATGATATGGAATTGAGGCCTTCAATGGGGAGAGTTGTTGAGATGCTTCAAGGCACAATTCAATGCACAACTTAAATACCCAACATCTTCGAGGATGTCAAATATCTTCGACTACTGATAATCCTACCGCTATGAAAACATTTTCCATCCTACCTTTATGAGGACATATTCATGACATTTGATGTTCACCATAAATATCTTGAGATAGTATAAGAAGGTCAATAGGGTTACTTACATTTTCCATGAGGACATCATTACTTTGAAAGTTTGATGTTTGACATGGAAATCTTGAGATAGTATAATAAGGTCGATAGGGTTCTTTCTTTAGGGTTTCTTTTTAGCGAACAAAGGTATATAGACAAACTAATCTCTTTATTAATTTAAATTCTTATTTTATAGTAATAAATGAATAAATTTTTATTTTATAGTAATAAATGAAATATATTAGTTAAAGATGTAATTTTATCGAGCTTAAAAGTAGATTAAAGTGATAGTATTGACATTCTTAGATCATAACCATAGACATTTTATGTTATATTTTCATTTTCTTTCCTAATTTGCAAAATTTTCTTTCTTCCTTGTCAACCAACCATTTAGACAAGATTGTTCAATTATGAAATTACCCCATTAGATGGTGGTAACTATGCTTAGTGATTCACGAATGTTTTTTATACTCTCGTAAATAACTACTACCATCTCTTTTCTATTTTTAGATGATTCCATGACTCACAACCAAAATGCTTACAAAATCCTAGCATTGCTGCCATTTGAACTTACTGTAATCAAGCTTACTATTAAACGTAACATTTATAAAATCAAGATTTATTTAAAACGTCGTATTTCTTCTCTTATCTTAAAAGCGGTTTTCCTTATTAACTCTCTAGTTTTTGAAAACATAGAAATTAATACTATAAAAGAAATTTGAGAGATAATAAGTGTGCTTCCCATAAAATTATGTAGAGTTTTGAACTAGGGAGAACTCTCAAGTGTTAAAATGAAACTTAGGGACTCTATTAATAACCATACAACCGAAGATTGGTCTACCTATAGGGTTACAACTTAATTTTCTTTTTCTTTTGTTGGTCTTCCCAAAAGATATAGAATGTCGGTAGATGTAGATACAACTACTATTGTGTCTCCCACTTCATTCTCTCCATTCAGCATCTAGGAAATAAGGAGTGTGTGTGGTTGTCCATGTGGCTGTTGCTATGAAGGGTCTTTAAGGAGATGTTGAAATCATAGAAAAAATAAATGAAATTGATAACAAAAAGAAACCACATTATTAGAAAAAGACATCAACAAAAAGAAACCGCATTAATAGAAAAAGACATCAACCAAGATTGAATTCATTGTAAGGACCAAATTTGAAAACCATTTTCAAAGAAGAAAAAAACGACCAACCAAGCCATACAACAACAACATTGTAGATGTGTATTACATATTACAATATTTCCCTATTAGATATAGAAAACTTTCCTATTAATTACATAAATTTTTGAATCTATAGAGCTTGGAGTTTTTAATGGAGATGAAAGTCTATTGATAGTGTTCTTTGACTGAGCAATGTTAAGAGAAAAATGCAATTCCCTTGGTTGTTGAAGGTATATATTTGTTTCTTTGATTTGCTTTAAATTGCTTCAAAGCTGAAGAAAACATATAGTATTAATTAGAAACAAATGAAAACTAAAAAAAAAAATTCCATCGTGCAAATAGATTTCTATTTTCAATGATGTAAATTCTAATACTTTTGAAGATCATCTAATGAATAGAAGACACATATGTTTACCTCTTTTTAATAGAATTTGAGAAAAAAGTTTTCCTAATTACTAAGTTCTATTGAGATTTTATAGTGTTTTAATGTAGCAACTTTTTAAATTTTAAAGATTTAGGACACCATTTCATTTTGGCATTTTTTTTTATAAAAGGTTTATTTAATATACACTTGTTAATAGAAGTACAAATTTTTTTATAACTTTTCATCTTAGAAGGGTTAGATAAATATATGCCTTTCCAAATAAAATTAAGATCAACCCATCAAATTCAGTCACTGATCGGGCGCACCATAATTTTAGAATGATTTTGAAAAAGAAAAAGGCCAAAATATATATACGCTACTAACTCTCTAGATTGTTATCTAGAAATCTTGTTGTTTATATGGAAGTAATTGTAACTTAAGTTTATGATTGAAATGTTTTCCTGGAGCCTGTAGATTGTTGACCGCCAGAGAAATGTCGAACCAGCAGTTGGGCACGCCATTTCTCCTCTTTGTTTTTATTAGTGGTTTACTATGCTCGTAACATAAATGGAAGGATTGATATACTCATACAAGGTTCTATCAAATTAGTAAACCAGTAGTTGGGCACGCCCTCTTCCTAAATTAAATTAACTGGCCTGTCATTTCTCCTCTTTGGTTTACTATGGTAGTACAAGGTTCTATAAGATTAGTTACACCATCAACCAAAACTATTTTCGAGGGATTTTTGGGACGTGTATTAGCGCATAGGAAACATTAAGAGAACCGACGTTTTCCTCTATGAAATCTAAGGAAATATATGTCCTTTCATATATAGGATTGCTTGTTGCTGCGATATTTGGTTGATTTGTAGTTTTTTGAGTCCATTATTTTTACGGAGTTGGTGGATGTGCAGGCTTTCACCTAATTTTCGACCAGGTAATATATATACTAGCAATTTCATTTTGAAAAACAAGAAACCAGCGAATTTTTTAAACTATCATTTAGAAATCTTACTAGTTATATTGAAATATTAGTAACTTATGTTTGTGATGGTTTTAGAGGAACGCAAAGCACAGGATCTTATTAGTTATATCGAAATATTAGTAACTTAAGTTTGTGATGGTTTTAGAGGGGTGCAAAGCACGGGATCACAGTATCAAGAACACAACATAGATCTTAATGGAGAAACAGAGACAAGTCGATATATTATCAATAGAAAACAGAATACATTATCAATGGATAATGAAATAACACTTCACATTACACGAGAGGCCTTGGCTGCTAAAAATAATGGAGAATTATGTATTATTGGAGAAATTCGGCTTCACATTTGTGCATGTGTCCTAAATTATGATTAATTTCTATTTTCCAGGAGACAATTTGATCCCCTAAATTCATGTAACCATTTTGATTTTATGATTAATTGGTGAATCTATGTTGAGCCTTTGTGGTTGGTTGATTTGAGAGCCTCGGTGGCAGGTCAATTCATTAGCCTTGGTGGGTGGAAAATCAAAGAGCCTTGGTGGCTGAAGTGTGAGTGCCCTGGTGGCTTGAGAGGGGTTGTGTGAGAGCCTCAGTGGCAAAAGCGTTGCTGCAAAACTCCTTTTTTTGGTGAACAAAGACGCACCAAAGTGAAATTTTTCCCTCATTCACGCACTTGTCAACATGAAGATCATCACAACATTTTGGGTTAATTCTCGCGCTGATGCCCCTTTCCTTAACTCAATCAGTATCAGCATGGACCCGATCTCTAAATTTCGCGGTGGTGCATTTTCTTGAGGTTTTTTCATTAAACGAGGCGAAGAAAGGTGTGGTGGTTTTAAATTTTCTTTTGAGGTCAAGATTGTTCCATTTGAAGCTGATATTGCTCCATGTGACTTAGAAGTGCATTAAAGCTCGAGATCAATGCTGAGATCATTGGCGCAGCGTTCTCGTCTTCCTGTCATTTTATTTTGAGGTCGACATTGCTTTGGGCCGAGATCCCTTGGCATCACATCGATATTTCTTGTTATCTGTGGTGCCTCCACGTAGGTCTCTCTTGCCCATAGTTACAGAGGTATGATTCTAACGGCATAAGTTTTTCCAACGATGTATGAGTTCGATGCAAGCAACACGTTAAATCTCCTCATCTCCTATAGCACAAACATCCAAATGTTCTTATCAGAAAAAGAGATTCTACGCCGATTGAGATTGTTGGAGATGTTGGGAATTTCTGATAATTCTAGAACAAATAGAACAAAGGATAATGCTCTGTTTTTAACACAAGAAAACCAAGTTTTGAAGACAGAGTTTCACACATGCACAGAAAACTTTGTATTCATTAATAAGACTACCTGTTACAAAAAGGATCTTCCTCTAACAGAGGGATTACACTAACACTGCTTCAGAAGCAGTTAAAAAAAAACAAAAATTCATTGTCTCTCCTGGAAAAAAATTACTTTGTCTCTGCTTGCAAATTTACACTGCTGTGTGCAATTTTTTTTTTTACTTCTTACATTCACTGTTGTGCAATTTTTCTTTTTCACTCCTTACTCACGCGCCGCCGCATATTCCATTTCACTTACTTTACAAAATGACCTTACCTTTTTTTTACTTCTATCATGAACAAAAAAAAAAAAAAAAACATATGACATTACATGTAACATAAAAAAAAAACTACTTTAAAAAAAACTAAACGGACATTCTTTGACTAGAAATTAAAACAAGGTATGGAGGGGCAGACAAATTAGTTTAATTCTTGGGATTTCTGGAAGTTGCGGTACATTCTCCATGTCTGCAGTAAAGCTTGGTATTTATTTTTTTACCAACTCTGCCATGATTTTTGTGCTCTTAAATGTTTGATGTCCTTGATCCCAAAAAACAAAGAAAATGTGCCGCCGCTGCCATAACTGTTGAATTATGCGATTTGATCGCATCGTGCAATCGCATTCGGCACAAAAACAGGGGGGGGCCTTGACACTCATGAATGCGTTTGCGATATGCGATCAGATCGCATCGCGAAATCACAATCTGAATACATAGGGGTGCAATGGGTTAATGTGTGATACCGATCAAATCGCATAGCAAAGGGAAGGAAACAGAAGCAGCGGGGAATCCTCAGGTGGTTTTCCAAAAATAAAGAACTATTTGCAGTCGCTGTTTGATGGCGGGTTCCGGCAAGCGTTGTAGCTGAAATTATCATTTCAACACTCCCCTTTAATTTCAGCTGCTGGGTTATCAGTCATACCCAGACATTTCCTCAAAAACTCAAAACTTTTCTACCCCAATGGTTTGGTCAGAATTTCTGCAACCTACTCCTGAGTTCTGCAGTGTTCTAAAACAATTTCCCCATTGTTTACCAATTTCCTGATGTAATGAAACTTTGTGTCAATGTGTTTCGTTCTCTTATGAAACACAACATTACTGGATAACGCAATAGTTGAGCTATTGTCACAAAAAATCACAGTTCCTTTTGCTTGCTCTTGGCATAAAATTATTAACATCCTTCTCATCCAAATTTCTTGACACGTTGCTATTGTAGCTGCCACATATTCTGCCTCTGCTGTAGACAATGCTACAATAGGCTGTTTTTTAGAATCCCATGAAATGGCTCCTGAACCCATGTGAAAAACATAACCGGATGTGCTTTTCCTATCATCTACACTTCCAGCCCAATCACTATCAGTGTATCCAATTAAATCTGAACATTCTAAAGTAGTATATAAAATGGCAAACCTTTTAGTACCTTTAACATACCTCAGAATCCTTTTTGCTGCCTGCCAATGTGCTTCTTTTGGCCTCTCCATGAATCTGGAAATTAAACTAACAGCATACATTATATCTGGTCTAGTTGCAGTCAAATACATGAGGTTGCCAACTATGCTCTTGTACAAACTAGGATCAAATTCCTTGCTGTTGTCCTCTTTGCTGAGTTTTAATCCCATCACTACGGGAGTGATTGCTGCTTTGCTCTCCTGCATATTAAATATTTCCAACACTTCATTAACATATTTTGCTTGTGAGATAAAAATCCCGTTTTCATTTTGTTCTACTTCTATTCCTAAGAAGTATCTCAGCAAACCCATGTCAGTCATTTCAAATTCTCCTTTCATGAATGTTTTGATATTTTCAATAAGGTAATCATCATTACTTGTGAAAATAACAACATCAACATATAACACAACAATTAGTAATTTACCATCATTTTCTTTGATGTAGAGAGTGGGTTCTCCCTCACATTTTTCACATCCATTTTCCAATAGATAGGAATCTATCCTACTGTACTACACTCTTGGTGCTTTATTCAGCCCATAAAGAGATTTTTTCAATCTGCACACTTTGTGCTCTTGGCCTTTCTTTTCATAGCCTAGAGGTTGTTCAATGTAAACCTCTTCCATTAACACTCCATTTAGGAATGCTGACTTCACGTCCATTTGATAAACTTTCCACTTGTTTTGTGCGGCTATGGATAGCACTGCTCTCACGGTTTCCATTCTAGCAACCGACGTGAAAGTTTCCTCATAGTCTCTCCCATACTACTGCTTGTATCCTTTGACAACCAGTCTTGCCTTGTGTCTTTCTATTTTTCCTTCAACATTACTCTTGGTCTTGTAGACCCATTTAACTCCAATGACTTCCTTTCCTTTTGGTAGTTCAACTAAATCCCATGTCTTGTTCCTTTCTATGGCATTGATCTCCTCATCCATAGCTTCTATCCATTTCCTATCCTTAATTGCTTCTTCGAAATGAACAGGATCATCAACATGACAATATAAAGCAAACAAAGAGTTCATACCTTCATTTGTTGCCTCGTGTTCATAAATGTCACTTAAATTTCTGAACTTCTTACCTCTTTCATTTGGTATACAAGTGCTTGAAGAAGCACTTGAATTTCCTCCTTGTGGTGTGTTTAGAGAAGTACTTTCATTTCTCCTCAAGGGTGTCTCTTGCTACCTTTGTGTTGGTGCTACTAATTGGGGATGTATTTCAGCCATCTCCTCATCATCTTCATCATGTGACAAATTTTTTTTAACATTTACTGTTTTCTCTATGCTTCCATCCCAAGCTTCCTCCTCAATGAACTGAACATCTCTACTCACAATAACCTTCTTGGTGGATGGTTTATACAACCTATAAGCTTTGGATTCCTCACTGTATCTAATGAAAATACATTTCTCCCCTTTGTTGTCCAACTTCTTCCTTAGTTGATCTGGAACATGTGCATAAGCCACACATCCAAAAACTTTCATGTGGGTGACTCCTTACTTTGTCCCACTCCATGCTTCTTCCGGCACTCTGTTCATGACTGCTTTTGTAGGGCATCTATTCAAAATGTACGTTGCACAGTGTACAACTTCAGCCTAATAATCATTTGACAAATGCTTTGCATTTAACATACTCCTCGCCATATCCATAATTGTCCTATTCTTTCTTTCGGCAGCTCCATTTTGTTGCAGAGTGTACCTAGTGGTAAACTGTTTATGAATTCCATTTTCTCTACAAAAACGTAGAAATTATTTGGAGATATACTCACCTCCTCTATCAGTGCTTAAAAATTTGATATGCAGCCCGCTTTGGTTTTCTACAAGTACTTTGAAATTATAAAATCTTTCAAACACTTCACTTTTGTTCTTCAGGAAATAAACCCAAGTTTTCATAGTAAAATCATCAATAAATGTTAGTATATAGTGGTTGCCTGCAAGTGATGGAGTTTGCATCGGTTCACATAAATCTGAGTGGACAATCTCTAAGGGTGTTTTTGCCCTTATGCTTTTCCCAGATGGAAAACTCTCTGTGTTGTTTCCCCAAGATACAACCTTCACAAAGGCTGTCTGGTTTCTCTATCAATGGTAATCCTCTTACCATTCCTTTTCTATTCAACAAGTTAAGACCTCCAAAGTTGAGATGTCCAAATCTCAAGTGCCACAACCAATTTTCATCTTTTGGTTCGCTTCGGAAAGCCTCTTGTGTCACTGCTACTATTTCTTCTCTATTTTTCAAATTTGTGTTCATTCTGAGAGGGAACATCCTGTTCCTTGTCATCTTCACTTCAGCAATACATTGTTTGTTGGGAGTTTTAGCCATGATAGTGCATACATCATTCACAAAGAAAACATTGTATCCCTTTTGAGTAAGCTGTCCAATACTTAAGAGGTTACATTTCATTCCAGGAACAAAATAAACATCTGTTATGGTTTTCTTTTCACCTTTCTTTGTTAAAACATTTACTTCTCCTTTTCCCATAACAGAAACTTTATTATCAATCCCTAGTGTGACTTGTGACTTCACATTCCAATCTGACATAGAAAAAAGGGCTATGTTTCCTGTCATATGGTTACTGCAACCGAAGTCTAGGAACCATACATCTTCATTCTTTTCTTCAGCCATATTACAGGCTAAAAAAAAATTAATTTGGCTGATATTTTCTCTAGTGAAATTTTCATTAATTCTATTATTCATATCACGCTGCTTATTCCTACATTCATTTGCATAATGCCCATATTTTTTACAATAGTTACATTGGACATTGGATTTATCATGATGTTGTCCACTTTGTTGGTTGTTGCCTTGGCCTTGGTTCTGATTTGAATTGTTGCCTCTTCCTTGAGCATTTGCTGGACTGTTTCTTCCACCTCTATTTTGGCTTCTACCTCTTCCTCTATTGTTTCCTCTGCCTTGACCTCTTCCTCTTCCAAAGAACATCTGGGTCTTAAAGGCATGTTCTAGAGATGAGTTTTCATTTCTACTCAATCTCTCTTCATATGTTATCAGTGATGCATGTAGTTCATCAACTGAGAAGTTTGTGAGATCCTTTGTCTCTTCTATGGTGGTGACAATCACATCGAACCTTGACGGTAGGATCCTCAATAGTTTCTCCACAATCCTCCTTTCTTCAAGAATCTCTCCATGAGACCTTATCTATGTGACCAGACCAATCACATGTGTGAAGAATGAGTCAATATTATCTGACTCCTTCATGCAGAGAGTCTCAAAATCTCTCCTCAGCAACTGTAGTTTTGCTGTCTTTACTTTCTCCATGCCTTGATAGGCTATCTTGAGAGTTTTCCATGCTTCTTTGGATGTCTTAGCTGCTGCTATCCTTAGAAACACGCTTTCATGCATTGTTTGATACAAAAAGTAGAGGGCTTTAGAATCCTTCTTCTTATAGCTCTTCAACAGTTCTTTCTCTGCCTGAGTCAAATTATTAAACTCATCTTCATCTGCTGGTTCTTCAAAACCATCCTCAACAAATTCCTGTAAGTCTTGGGAGGCAAGCAAAGCTCTCATAGTTATTGCCCAATAGTCATAGTTTTTTCCATTAAATTGTGGGAGCTGGGTATTACAGATACCCATGCTAGTGCTGACTCCAGCCATTCTTACACTCTTAACTATGATTTAGAATAATTGACTGTGTATTTTAAATTAACTAACTGTCTTCGGCAGTAACACAAAAACTAACTTGAGAAATACCTTGGGTTCTTTCTTCAGCTGGAGAAGCTACTGCAACAAGAAATCTTTCCTTCAGCTTCTTTGACACCTTCAAAGAGCCTGGACACGCTCTGATACCATGTTGGGAATTTCTGATAATTCCAGAATAAATAGAACAAAGGATAATGCCATGTTTTTAACACACACAAAAACAAAAAACTAAATTTTGAAGACAGAGTTTCACCATGCACAGAAAACTTTGTATTCATTAATAAGATTGCCTGTTACAAAAAGGATCTTCCTCTAATAGAGAGATTACACTAACATTGCTTCAGAAGCAGTTCAAAAACAAACAAAACTTCACTATCTCTCCTGGAAAAAAATTACTTTGTCTCTGCTTGCAAATTTATATTGTTGTGTGTAAATTTTTTTTTTTACTTCTTACATTCACTGCTGTGCAATTTTTCTTTTTCACTCCTTACTCACGCTGTTGCGTATTCCATTTCACTTACTTTACAAAATGACCTTACCTTTTTTTTACTTGTATCATGAACAGAAAAAAAACATATGACATTACATGTACTGTAAAAAAAATAACTTAAAAAAAAAACTAAACGTACATTCTTTGACTAGAAATTAAAACAAGGTATGGAAGAGCAGACAAATAAATTTAATTCTTGGGATTTCTGGAAGTTGCGGTACATTCTCCATGTCCGCAGTAAAGCTTGGTATTTATTTTTTTACCAACTATGCCATGATTTTTGTGCTCTATTTATTTTTTTACCAACTATGCCATGATTTTTGTGCTCTTAAATGTTTGATGTCCTTGATTCCAAAAAACAAAAAAATGTGTCGCCGCTGCTATAACCGTTGAATTATGCGATTTGTGATTTGATCGCATTTGGCGCAAATATAGGGGGAGCGTTGACACTCTGAATGCGATATGCGATCCGATCGCATCGCGAAATCGCAATCTGAATACATAGGGGTGCAACGGGTTAATGTGCGATACCGATCAAATCGCATCGCAAAGGAAAGGAAACGGAAGTAGCGGGGAATCCTCAGGCAGTTTTCCAAAAATAAAAAACTGTTTGCAGTCGCTGTTTGATGGCGGTTCCAGCAAGCGCTGCAGTTGAAATTATCATTTCAACAGCAGACACCTATTTACATTTATTTTATCCATGTCGCCTGGGATTTCTCGCATGTAGATCACAGTCAAAAGAAATGAAAGTGAACCATCAATGGAACAAACATTTTGGGAGTCCATAAAAAGACCTGAGAGCAGCTACGCACCAGAGCTTTAAAATCCCTTGACCAATAAGAGGCACTAGTTCTTGCAGGTTTGACACACTCGAGAGGCAGTCATGGCCACAGAAAGGAAGAAACCGACCACGAGACGCTGAGTCTTTAACATATGTTTGAGATGGAGATCGACTGCGTGACCATCTTAATCAAGTATCAACCTTTAATCAACGCAGAGAAGTATCCACCTTTAATCAACGCGGAGAAAAGGCATTTTCACCTTTAGCTCTTCTATTCGCTCCTCTGAGAGGCTTTTCTCGCAGCCCGTGTGGACTTGGCCTTCGAAAATCGTATGCCATTAATGTGATCAGCGCAACTCCTACTGTTCATCAAAACGAAAGAAGCAATGCCATGCTATGCATTTCGTACACATATGTATTTGAGTTTAAAACCAGCCACCACTATGACCACCAATCAACATCTGTTAATTCTTACCGAAAGGAAGCACAGTCGCCCAGCAATTGCAGGTCTTCTACGTAATACAGCCAAAGCGGATGTCGGAGTCCTTCAGTGTATTGGTTGTGATGTGCTTATAATTATAAATTTTAAAACTTACTTTTAGATATCTGCCATTTCAAATTGATTTTTGGATATGGGTTATTTTGGCTGAAGCATTAGCAATCGAGTCATAAAGATTTAGAAATGGCGGAATTGTACACAAATAATTGTCAAATAAAACTGGCGGAGTGAAGGAAATTTGGAAGATAAGAGTAGAAAATCACAAATGCTAGAAGAAAAAGCCGTGAAGCTCGCTACTGTGTTATTATATTATTAGGGGTGTATATGGCATCATGGCACGTTTGAATTTGTTAGTTTATTTTAACCTATTTATAAGCAACGGCTCTATTCTGGTTAGAAAAATGAGTGATTAAGTATGTTTTTTCATTTATTTAAATTTAAAATTAAAATTAAACAAATTTTTTTATTAGGATAAAAAACTATATTATTAAATTAAATAATGCTTATATTTTATTTTATAAATTTATAAAAAATTCAAATTAAATAAGAAAACAAAATTTGTATTATTAGGTTATTAAATTTTTTATAATTATTATATATGATTACCTTATAAATTTTTATTGTATTGTATATGCAGATTTTTAATTTATAAAACCATATAATATTTTAAAATAAAACTAATTTTTAGTATTTAAAAGCTTTCCCATATTTTTTTGTTTTACCCGCTACATTTTAATATATTAAAATTTTGTATAATATTTTATTTTAATTACATTTAAAATTTAATTAATTAGAGCGACCAATTGCCCACTGAGATGACCACGTCAATATATAAACAATACATTGTAATCAACGCTCACAGACTAAATAAATAGAAATAATAATACTTAAAATCAGGCACGGTTTAAAATTTCTTTTATTGTGAAGTTTGATCTTCAAATTCTGCATATATTAAGTTTCATAGGAAGTTTTACTGTAAGATTTCTTTTGATCTCGAGATTGACTTCGACATACTAAAAAGACCGTGTGATGAAGTTCAGCGCAGATGAAAGTTTCATATAATTTTTAAGGTTGAGTTGGAGTTCCATTAAAGCATGGTAAGTGCCACTATAAAATATGCGATTCTACCAAACCTTAAAGATTCTACCAAACCCTAGTCTATCTCCGACCGAGTGTCTCACTTCTTAATTTTAATTGACGAATTGATATTTTCATAAACCCTAGTCTATCTCCGACCGACTGTCCCATTACAAGGTTTCGTCAAATAATATTTTCGAGGGTTTTGCGGGACTTGAATGAACATCGTCGCATAGGAAATATTAAGAGAACCGACATTTCCCACGATGAAAGCTGAGGAAATAGATGTCCCTTCATATATGTGGTTGCTTCTTGCTGCGGTATTTAGTTAATTTGTTTTTTCTTTAAGGCTTGGTGGACGTGTATGTTTTCGCCTCATTTTCGACCCGGTAATATATATGCCCTACAATTCCATTTTCAAATACAAGAAACCATCCAATTCTATAAACTAGTATCTAGACATACAAGCACTCTCTTGCCAAATGATTCTTAAATTGGTGATGTAATGCCCAATAAACAAGGGTCAAGAATTGGTCTAGAAAATAGGGAAACAATGGGTACACCCTTCTCGCACTCGTAGAGCTTATGCAATGGTCTCAACTCATCAAGCTACCACTTCGGCACCTTATCACCAAAGGAGGCACGTTTTCAAGGAAGCAGAGTCTTCATTGTTGGCTTTGTTACCACTCAAATTGTGCATTCTATTACCCCTACTTTAACTAGGCGTACGTATGGTAAATAATTTCACTTGCATTTGGTGAACGACGCTGGATACGAACATGTAGCCTTACCCTTACTCAGGGAAACAAATCAAGTTTAATTTTAGCATTACATGATCAACATATTTACTTCTCTCTTATAAGCCAACTAGGATCCGAATATCTTCATCATTGGCGTGCACGTCTTGATTAAATATTTTTATATTTAAAGTACCAAGCAGATTAGGATCCGAATATCTTCATTGTTGGTGTGTACCTCTTGATTAAATATTCTGAGATTTAGAGCGGCAACATCAAGTCATCTTTCTTTTACAGCGTTATACAAATTGTTAAGGGAAGTATGACAAGGGTGATTTATGCAGCCCATGTGTTTGTTATTGCCGAGAATGCCGAGAATCTCGGGCTAGTAATCGAACACATTCATGAATTATTATTGAAGTTGTAGAAAAAGTTTGAATTTGACAAAACTTACAGGTTGTTGGTGAGTGTGATCTTCCTTTTTCAAGTACAAATAGTATTTCTGCAAAACTTGTGGTCTTGATGAGTGAGCTAATATGTGATGATTGTGATTGAAGAAATTCAATGTGGTTGTTGGAACCAAGTTTTTTGTTTTGAAACTAGAAGGGAATTACCAAAAATTTGGAAGCAGTGACCAGTTAATACAAGGACATCCTAATTAGCCAAGTCATTTGTGTCTATAATTCTGAACGTGAGTTTCTTCATTATGAAATAAAATATCAAGGGTGAGAACGACACCAAGCCTTCACAGAATTGACATGTTGGCAAGAACAACAACCATTTGAATTATTTTTGGGTAGTGAGAAAAAGAACTGAGTGGCTTTGCCATTGGTGATCCAAAATGGATCTTGGATAGACTTCTAAAGCTAAAGTGTTCCTCGTAGAGGAAAATGAAAGTCCAATGATGCTCTTGGAAATAATCTCATTGCGTAAATCTTTTCATTCTGAATCTACTGCAATTTGAATTGGCTAAAATGGACTTCAGGTGAAGAAGTTATCGCAAAAAGAAGATTACCTTTGTCCTTTGAAAAATGAGGCAAATTCTTCCAAAAATGGGCTAAAGGCCTTCTAAAGGAAAATCGCATTGGAAGGGTTAAAAGGAGGACTTAATGCAAGGGCGGAAGGACCCCCGATCAGCAATCTCCGATATATCGTGTAAGGACCTCCGGTTGCGGGTGCGACGGGCGCCGGCGAGTCGTGCACGAGGGCGTGTGGACGGGCGCGCAGGCGGGCACACGGGCGCGCTGAACGAAAGTTGCGACGTTCCTGCGGAAGAAAAGCGACGATATGTGTGACGAAAGGAAAAACACTTATGCGACTAAGTGTTGAACGCCATACATATATATGCGATGGAGAGCAACTTAAGGTCGACTTGTATGCAAGGCTTAAGGGCGCATGGTGAGTGGTTTTGGGGGTCGGCCAAGGGGCTGCACACCCCATGTAAACCCACGCTATGTAGTGTATATATATGGGAGCCTTGAGGCTCATTTGAACAACAAGACTTCACATCTCTTCTACACATAGATCAAGAAGACAAGTGAATAGTGCGCAGATATAAGAGGAGTCTGCGCATATCTCATGCACTCCTCTTGAGGGTGCACTTGAAGGTATTCTTGAGGTGATCTTGAATCGGTCGAAGAGTGGGCAAGGCGTGCCCGAGGTGTAGTGGATGTGCAGATTTGTGCAGGGCTTGGTGAGGGGGATTAAGTGACTCAGGTGAGTACTACTCTTCGTGCAAGGATGCACATGTATTGTAAAAGCGGGTTGCCTATGTTGTAAATTATTCTAAGTATTGGCTTGGAGCTTGCCAAGCATTACTTGTATTGTATTATTGAAGAAAGACTGAATATAATATATTGTCGGGCAGACTTGTCTGGGAGTTGCCCCTCCCCTTTATACTTGTTGCAATGTTGATGTTCTTGTTGTAATTGCTATGGATAATGAATGAGTATGGGCTTCATTAAGTATAAAGGATAATAGAATTTTACTTGGTTGCGAAACACAAACTAAGTAGGGACAAGTGAATTAGGCGTAGTCCACGAAGGTGAGTATTGGTGAAAAGAAAGCGTTCGGTAATTAGGCGTAGTCCACGAAGGTGAGTATTGGTGAAAAGAAAGCGTTCGGTGGTGCCGCACCTCGCTATAAGCGGTTGGAAGACTACCACAAGTGTAGGGGCGTGACATGTGGTATCGAAGCTCGGTCTAGAGCTGGTGAGCAAGGTTTGCTCGTGACAGGTACTTGCAGGTGAAGGAAACCGTTTCACACAAGTGGAACAAGGGTTGGTTCTAATTGCAGGTGACTTGGTGAAGCTGTTGGATGGTCGAAACTAGATTGCAAAGGAGAAAGAAGCTATTAGAAATGGCAGTAGAATCTCAGGCTGGGTCTAGTCACGTTATGAAGGATACTACTATTGGGTTCATTGAAAAGGTGTTGGAAAAGATGGAAGACATGGAGACTTCTTGGGATAAGAAGATGGACTTGTTTGCTAAAGAACAAGAGGCCAACTTGAAGACAAAGGAAGAGCTCGATGAACTGCGAACACAACATGATGAACTCCGGACACAATATGAGTACACTGATCTTATGTGTACACAACTTGAAGTAAGGGTCAAGGAGGTTGAAGAAGCAAGGGATCAGGGTCTTGCAGAGATCGTGAACCTGAAGAAAACTCTTGACGAAGCCAAGGATGAGATCGTTGTGTTGAAGAAGGTCGTGAGGCATAACTCAGGTGGAGGAGTGTCTCATGTGAAGGTCAAGGAACCAAAATCTTATGATGGTACAAGGAATGCAAAAACTCTTGGCAACTTTCTATGGGACATGGAGCAATACTTGGAACGGTTGGGTCTATCTGATGATGAGACAAAGGTCAAGGTAGCTGCTTAGTTCTTAACAAAGGATGCTAAGATGTGGTGGCGAAGGAGGTTGGATCAGATTACCAATGGTAATGATGATGACATTACTTCGTGGGATGACATGAAGAAGGCTTTGAAGACTCATTTTAGTCCTCAGGATGAAACATGGGAAGCAAGGACGAAGATTAAGTACATAAAGCAGACCGGAAGCCTACAAGCATATCAGCGGGAGTTTGCTAGTGCAGCTCTGGAACTTCCTGACATGGCAGAGAGGGACAAGGTGTTCAACTACATTATTGGGTTGAAGCCTTGGGCACACAATGAAGTGAAGAGGCAAAAGATTAGGACACTTGAAGAAGCTTTTGCTGCTGTTGACAGGTTGGTGGAGCATTATGATGAGACTTCTGATGATAGGAAGAAGAAGTCCGATAAACCGAAAGATAAGAAGAAGGAAGATGCTTCAAAATCGGATGATAGTTCAAAGACGAAGAAAGCCTTGAAGTGTTGGATATGTGCTGGACCACATACGGTGAAGAATTGTCCTTCTAAACCAAAGGTGGCTGCTATTGCACAATCTGATGTCAGGAATGAAGGTGCTTCTGTGGGGATGATGCAGATACTTGGTGCTTCTGCTACTACGGAAGTCGCCTCTAGAAGGGATCCTAAAAGGATCAAGTTGGAGTATGTTCGAATGAAGGTTGGAGGTGTTGATGTGCTCACTATGGTGGATAGTGGGGCTTCTCACAACTTCATGGGTGAAGATACCGCGAGAAGGATTGGGCTAAAATTTGTACCGGCAAAGGCACAAATGAAGACAGTGAATTCTCCTCCTATTGAGATTCTTGGTATAGCTGAAAGGGTGGACACTACACTTGGTGAATGGACCGGGAAGGTGGACTTCACTATAGTACGGATCGATGACTATGAAGTTGTATTGGGGATGGAATTCATGAAACAATTTGATGCTATGATTATTCCACATTTGAAGAAGCTCTACTTTTATGATGGAAGGGAAGATGTACCCATTGGTGTTCTAACCATTGGTGTGACAAGGCCTGATTGTAAACTAGGAGTGATGCAAGTGGAAGATGAAAAAAGAATGGGAGACATGAGTAAGCGATTGTCTACTGTTGAGGCAAAGCTTACCGAGCAATCATTGGTCATTAGATCACTTTCAGATAGCATCTTGGATTTGTCAAGAAGGCTAGAATTGGTTGAGGATGATGATGATGACGAGGAGGTATATGTGAGGCCGGATGTCCAGAAGGAAGACCGGGTTGCTTATCTACAAAGGATGGAGATTGAGGATCCTGACAGATGGATTGAGTTGATTAGTGAGGGGGAGCCTTTAGGCTCTACTCCCTCTACATCTTCTTAGATGGATGAAGAAGATGGGGCTCATTGTTAGCTGCTCATGGCAGTGAGTCCTTAAACATGTTTGAGCAGGTATGATTGATGGTGCAGGGATGGCTTGGCATCAAGCATCATGACATGTTGCAGATGAGATGGATGGAGCTTCCATGGACCTGAGCATGGATTATGGAGATGGATTCTTGAAGAGTCAAGGATGTGGCAGATGTTTGAGGAACAACTAATGATGGCATGAGGATGTTCACTCTCATGGATTGAGCGTGATGGTTGGATTAGCTACCCTACTAGTTCAGACATGGGGTCGCGAAATGTGCAGAGATGTGTTATCATTTTGTTGGAGTATCATGACAAAGGCTCACATGGAGACACATGATGAGGTCGACACGAGATGTTGCAGTGGAGATTGTGGCAGAGGGGTCGATGATCATGGATCGAGACGATATCTGATAAAGAGCATACCGTTGAGGTGTATACCTTGGTATGGTGAGCTTGGTGGCAGTTGGTCACTAAGTCGAGGCATGATGGAGATGAGGCTCTACATATGTTGTAGGGATGTTTGCCTTGTATGGAAAGGTCGACATCGTGGATAATGATGATCTTGGTGGATGGCTAATGGGATGGTATGTTGTCGAGGATGACTACAATTTCAGGTGGAGGAGGATGTAAGGACCTCCGGTTGCGGGTGCGACGGGCGCCGGCGAGTCGTGCACGAGGGCGCGCGGACGGGCGCACGGGCGCGCTGAACGAAAGTTGCGACGTTCCTGCGGAAGAAAAGCGACGATATGTGCGACGAAAGGAAAAACACTTATGCGACTAAGTGTTGAACGCCATACATATATATGCGATGGAGAGCGACTTAAGGCCGACTTGTATGCAAGGCTTAAGGGCGCATGATGAGTGGTTTTGGGGGTCGGCCAAGGGGCTGCACACCCCATGTAAACCCACGCTATGTAGTGTATATATATGGGAGCCTTGAGGCTCATTTGAACAACAAGACTTCACATCTCTTCTACGCATAGATCAAGAAGACAAGTGAATAGTGCGCAGAAATAAGAGGAGTCTGCGCATATCTCATGCGCTCCTCTTGAGGGTGCACTTGAAGGTGTTCTTGAGGTGATCTTGAGTCGGTCGAAGAGTGGGCAAGGCGTGCCCGAGGTGTAGTGGATGTGCAGATTTGTGCAGGACTTGGTGAGGAGGATTAAGTGACTCGGGTGAGTACTACTCTTCGTGCAAGGGTGCACATGTATTGTAAAGGCGGGTTGCCTATGTTGTAAATTATTCTAAGTATTGGCTTGGAGCTTGCCAAGCATTACTTGTATTGTATTATTGAAGAAAGACTTAATATAATATATTATCGGGCAGACTTGTTTGGGAGTTACCCCTCCCCTTTATACTTGTTGCAATTGTTGATGTTCTTGTTATAATTGCTATGGATAATGAATGAGTATGGGCTTCATTAAGTATAAAGGATAATTGCATTTTACTTGGTTGCGAAACACAAACTAAGGAAGGACAAGTGAATTAGGCGTAGTCCACGAAGGTGAGTATTGGTGAAAAGAAAGCGTTCGGTGGTGCCGCACCTTGCTATAAGCGGTTGGAAGACTATCGCAAGTGTAGGGGCGTTACATAGTGGGTCGGAGGTAGGCTGCAGGCCGTATCAGGACCCAGGCGGGGTCGATTGCGATATGCCGATGCGATATACGATGTGCGATATTGGCAATCGACAGATCAGCAGATCGAAGATCGGCATCGGCGATGTACAGACCCCTGGGGCCGTTGCAACAGGGATATGCAATATGGCAATAGCGACGTGGGATCTCAACCATCGGATCGGGAAAAGGGATCAATGGTTGGGATTTAATCGACGGTCAGGAGATCAGTGATCCCCGATACAAAGGGCCGATGCAATAGCGACATGCGATGCGATATCAATCGTCCGATCAAGAAGTAGATCAACGGTCCAGATTTAATCGGCAATCGGCGATCCCCGATGCCAGGGCCAATGAGATTGCGATAGCGATATGCCGATAAGGGCTGGACCTGATGGGTTTATAAACCCGATTTCATAAATTTTGAGATCCGGGAATTCGGGATTTCTGTGTATTTCCCGTGTATTGGTGTTTTGGCCAATCCGCCTATGCGATGCGACATGCCAATGAAAGGTGGACCCAATAGGGTTTATAGGGGCAATTTCATGGAATTTGAAGTCCGAATTTCATGCCCAATAGTGTATTTCCGGTAAATCTTTGTCTAATGGAATTTATCCCATTTTCAGGTTTTAGCCTAAAGAAAGACCCTGATTCCTTTGTAACTACCCCTGATCATTGTACCATGCTACGAGTGGGCGTTTTGTGAACAATGATGCATTTGTAACATGCAGAGCCACAGAGGCAGAAGGCCAGCTGAAGAGACAGAGGAATGATTACACGCAGAGAAATGGATAGGAAGTCGTAGAGCGGGGAGAATACCTCAAAGTAGCCAGAGAGCATGATTGAGGGGCAGCGCTTGATAGAGAGCTCAATTAATAGCAGCGAGTTGTTGTTGAAGGTCACTGCAAGGTTGCTAAGGGGTGCTTGGAGGTCGAGCAAACCATTGATGCACGCAGCGGCCGAGAGAAGCTCGTGAGAGCCAGAGCTAGAGCCAAGAGCCAGAGCCAGAGCCGAGAGCGATAGCACCAGAGCCATAGAGCCAGAGTTCTTGACAGAGGCATAGCCACCAGAGGTTGGAGGGAGAGCCTCAGAGCCTTAGAGCTCAAAGCAGACTTCAAAGAGCCATGATGCTGTAGTGAAGTTGCATAACAACAAAGGGTCGAAATGATCAAGCTGTTGCTAGTGTCCAGAGTGGGCTGAAGACAGAAGAAGGCATTCTAAAGACAGTTAAGAGAAATCTGAGAGAGTTGGTGCAAGCTAGAGCAAGATCTCTCAGAGCGCTGATTGAAGGAGTCAAGTCTAGAGAAGCTTAGATCTATCTGCAGAGTGAGGATAGCCAACAGGATAAGATGGCATTCTAAACCCATAGAGTTATGTTTTTAAATCTATGGAGTTGAGCGTGGAGCTTGTAAAAAGATTTCAGCCATAATCCTAGAGAGCCTAGTCGAGTTGACTAGAACTCAAGGAGACGTAGGTCGAGAGTTTTGGGTGAAATCCATATTATATTGTTGTTCTATGTGTTTGTGTTATTGCTACATTATTTATTGTTATATGTATTTACATATCAGCATAAGCAACATAACTTAAGGCATTTTGTCAATTAAAAATAAACATAAGCATACACTTATTTTCAAGCATTATTAATTCCGCAATTGGTTAATCACTAGATCTTGGGAACATTTAAGCTTTGGAAGTGGGAGAGGTTCTTGTAAGCTTGACAAGAAGCCTTTAGTGCCCCATTTTCAAATCAGGTGGCATCAGAGCTTGAGATTGATTAACCCCACCTTCAAAGAAAGTTATATCAAAATGCTTGATTGACAGAGCAAAGATTGCTTGTCTAAAAGGTGTTTAAACAGTTAGAGATTGATTGTATGCTTGTCTATAGACTGACTATTGTTTGAGTTTGTAGAGGTGAAGGGAAAGCTATTGATAGCTCAGTCCAGGAAGGACAAGAAGGAAGAAGGGCTGAAGGCATTCTTCTCATCCCAAAAGACCTCAAGGAAATCCTGGAAGCACAAGAGGTTTGTTGCAAAAGGTTGCTTGAATAAGCTCTTTGTTAGTCTTGTTTGAAGTTCTTTTGTTCATTTGCATAATGACAACTTCTACAAGTGTATCCTCAAATTCCTCCTTCATGAAAAGATTCTTTGATGGAGACATGAAGTAAGACTTGTTCACCATGATGGACAAGGTGAGGGAAATGTATGAGGATGGAAGGAAGAGCAGCATACTTAGAGAGCAGTTGAATTCCATGGAGAAAGAGAAGCAGTTGCTTTCTGACAAATTGCAAGAAATGGAGAGGTAACTTCATATTGCAAATATGAACCTGAAAAGGATGCATGAGTTGGAGTCACAACTCTTTGTTGCCAAAGAAGCCTTAGTCAAGTATCAGCTTGAAGAAGAGGTAAACTATTCCAGTTTGTCTTCAAATTCTTTTAAGAATTCTTATATTGGTTCTTTTGAAAAGAATACGAGAGGCATAGGTTCTAAGCTAATGTCCAAGATGGTCTATGAAGGAAAAGCCTTGGGTAAACATGCACAAGGTATTGTTAAGCTAATAACGGTTGAGGAAAGGCCTAAGTATTTGGGTCTTGGCTATGGACAATCTTATGGAGAAATTTCCAAAGCTGCCATGAAGGCCATTGAAAAAATTCCAAGAAGGAGTTTCATTGCAGGTATTCTACCTCAAAAGTGTAAAGGTTGCATTAAGGAGGAATGCAATAGCTTGAAACATCATTTGCAGGATGCAGGTGTTCAGAAGTGCACACTTGAACCAGAGAGTTGTGGAAACTCTGAAAGCCTTGTAGAGGTTGATGGTGTTCCAAAGGGAGCCACTTCTTCATTTTCTTCACCTCCTCATGAAAGTAATAAAGGTGAAAAAGAAAGGTATAAATTTGGTTCTAATCATCTTCCTTTTCATTTTGCAAAGCTTGATAAATTTCCACATAGATATGGGAAAGGAATTGCATGTTCCTTTTGTGGTTTGGATAACCATAATGTTTCTAGATGTTGGAAGAAGATAGCCACATGCAGGAAACTTTTGAAGGAAAGGAAGCAAGAAGACAAAGGTCCATTGGACAAGGCAAATTATGCTGTCAAGAGGATGCACATGTGTTGCACTTACTGCCATAAGCAAGGGCATCTTGCTGAAAAGTGTTGGACTCTGAATCTAGCAATGCTTCCATGAAACTTGAAGAAGGTGGAAAGAGAAGATCGCAGATTCACATGATGTGTTTTAGGATGATTCACATGTTGATGCTAATGTGAAGACAAAGGAAAGACCTTTGAAATGGATTGGTAAGAAATGGTTAGAGTTGTTATCCAATTAAAATTGTCTATCTATTGATATAAGGCATATGTTTGCATTTCTTTGTTGATGGAATGCAAGTTGCAGGTTTTTACCAAGATGGTGAATGGAAAAAGGTTGAGTAGGAGACTCACTTTGTTGCTGCAACATTATATTTCATTTCAGCTTCAAAAGTACAATGTGCTTAAGCGAAAGTTGAAGGATGAAATGCATGCATAAGCTTGATGTGCATGAACACAGGGATGCTGATGATTTCCTTGTATTTGAACATGTATGTGTAATTAACTTGCAAGGTTGATTGCTTTGACATGCATGTGATGCAATGTTGACTTGGGAGAAGTTAACTTGGTCTCCAAGATGGAGATAATGATGAAGTGTTTCATCTTTTGAAAAAGATTCCTAATGGTCTTTTTCTACATGCTTGACTTGAAGGGTCATTTGTTTTAAAAGCATGTTTTGTGGGCTTGTTATCTAGCCCATTTGTATGCAGATGTAAGACATGGAGGTGTTCACAAGATATGAAATCGATTTCTTTTGTTGAAGTAGGATTTTAGGCCATCCAGCTGTCGTTTGTATTTCTATTGTTGTTAACAGTTGTTGTTGACAGCTGGTTAAACATGTACAAATGAAATTTTTGTGAAGCAGATATAACTTCACATTTGTTTGAGCCACCTTGGATCAATGATCAAGGCAGAGAAGTTCAAACTACCTTCTGTAAACTTCTCAGCAGAAGTTCTGCAGGAAGTCAAGGAGGAAAATAGTTATTCCCAAGAGGACCAACACATCCAAGAAGGAAAGTGGTCAGAGGCTTTGGTTTAGAGGCACTATGCAAGGCAAGTGTACGAAGGCTAAAATAAGAGGGTGTTGTTACTCTCATTTACTGTTCAGATTAGTATATCACTCTTTTGGAGACCAAAAGTTCTTTTAGTGGGAAGGCGTGATCCAAAATGGATCTTGGATAGACTTCTAAGTCTAAAGTGTTCCTCATAGAGGAAAATGAAAGTCCAAAGATGCTCTTAGAAATAGTCCCATTGCTTAGATCTTTTCATTTTGAATCTACTGCAATTTGAATGGGCTAAAATGGACTTCGGGTGAAGAAGTTATCGTAGAAAGAAGGTTGCCTTTGTCCTTTGAAAAAGGAGGCAAATTCTTCCAAAAATGGGCTAAAGGCCTTATAAAGGAATATTGCATCGGAAGGGTTAAGAGGAGGACTTAACGCAAGGGCGGAAGGACCCCTCGATCAGCGATCTCCAATATATCGGGTCAGAGATAAGCTGCAGGCGATATTAGGACCCAGGCGGGGCCGATTGCGATATGCCAATGCGATATGCGATGTGCAATATTGGTGATCGGTAGATTGGCGATCGGCATCAGCGATGTACAGACCCCTAGGGCCATTGCAACAACGATATGCAATATGTTGATAGCGATGTGTGATCTCAGCTGTCAGATCGGGAAAAGGGATCAACGGTAAGGATTTAATCGGCGGTCGGGAGACCGGTGATCCCTAATACAAAGGGCCGATGCGATAGCGACATGCGATGCAATATCAACTGTCCAATAAACAAGACGATCAACTATCTAGATTTAATCGGGGATCCCTGATGCCAGGGCCAATGCGATCGCGATGGCGATATGTTGATAAGGGCCAGACCCGATGGGTTTATAAACTCGATTTCATAAATTTTGAGATTTGGGAATTCATGATTTCTGTGTATTTCCCGTGTATTGGTGTTTTAGCCAATCCTCCTATGCGATGCAACATCTTGATGAAAGGCGGACCCGATAGGGTTTATAGGGGAAATTTCATGGAATTTGAAGTCTGGATTTCACACCCGACAGTGTATTTCTGGTAAATCTCTGTGTAATGGAATTTTATCCCATTTTCGGGTTTTCGCCTGAAGAAAGGTCTCAATTCCTTTGTAATTGCCCTTGATCATTGTGCCACGCTAAAAGCGGGCATTTTGTGAATGATGATGCATTTGTAACGCACAAAGCCACAGATCCAGAAGCCAGAGGGCCAGCTGAAGAGACAGAGGAATGATTACACGCAGAGAAACAAACAAGAAGCCGCAGAGCTGGGAGAATACCTCAAAGAAGCCAGAGAGCACGATTTAGGGGCAACACTTGACAGAGAGCTCAATTGACAGTAGCGAGTTGTTGCTGAAGGTCGCTGGAAGGTTTCTAAGGGGTGCTTGGAGGTTAAGCGAACCATTGATGCACGCAAAGGCCGAAAGAAGTTCGTGAGAGCCAAAGCCATAGCCAAGAGCCAGAGCCAGATCCGAGAGCGAGAGCACCAGAGCCGCAAAGCCAGAGTTCTTAACAGAGGCACAGCCACCAAAGGTTGGAGGTAGAGCCTCAGAGCCACAGAGCTCAAAGTAGACTTCCAAGAGCTGTGATGATGTAGTGAAGCTGCAAAACAGGAAAGGGTCAAAATGATCAAGCTATTGTTGGTGTCCAGAGTGGGTTGAAGACAGAAGAAGGCATTCCAGAGATAGTTAAGAGAATTCTGAGGGAGTTGGTGCAAGCTAGAGCAAGATCACTCAGAGCGCTGATTGAAGGAGTCTAGTCCAGAGAAGCCTAGATCTGGCTGTAGAGTGAGGACAACTAGTGAGATAAGATGGCATTCTAAACCCATAGAGTCATGTTTGTAAATCTATGGAGTTGAGCATGGAGCTTGTAAATAGATTTCAACCATAATCCCAGAGAGCCTAG
This sequence comes from Pinus tabuliformis, assembly GCA_031772625.1. Lineage (NCBI taxonomy): Eukaryota > Viridiplantae > Streptophyta > Pinopsida > Pinales > Pinaceae > Pinus > Pinus tabuliformis. Next base: position 1,440,984,062 of record CM062818.1, on the reverse strand, counting down.
TCGAGTTTACTAGAGCTCAAGAAGACGTAGCCCAAGAGTTTTGGGTGAAGTCCATATTATATTGTTGTTTTGTGCTTTTTTTTTATTGCTGCATTATTTACTGTTATATGTATTTGCATATTAGCATAAGCAATAGAACTTAAGGCATTTGGTCAGTTAAAAATAAACATAAGCATGCACCTATTTTCAAGCATTATTAATTTCGCAATTGGTTAATCACTAGATCTTGGGAACATTTAAGCTTTGGAAGTGGGAGAGGTTCTTGTAAGCTTGACAAGAAGCATTTAGTGCCCCATTTTCAGATCAATTGGTGTGGCTAGCATGAAAGCTACTAAACATGCCTTGCTTCATGTAGGATGGAAATTAAGTTATGTGGAGGAAGGGAATTCCTATTTTCCAGATGTACCACCCATAGCCAATCTTATATATGAATAAGAACTTATTGGTTCTGAGTAAGCCAAGGAAGGTAAGGCAAGGTGATAATAGGACACTAGAGGATAAAATTGAAGAAATAGATAGAAGGTGGTAGGAAGGTAATGGAGGAAAAATTAACATAGGCTTTGCAACAATATGAAATGGCCCTAGCATAAAAATAGTAAAATGTTAGTTTCCCTCTCCAATAAATTTTCATTCAAAACAGGGCTATGTGCCAAAGCATGGGAGAAGGTCTTGGACGAATGGAATGTGAGAGGTACTTTCCTCTCTCTCAACCACAAAGAAGAGTAAGAAGAACATTGTAGTGAGGTTGAGGGATGAACCCAACTGTCTTAGGGAAATGTATGAGGACATTTTGCATATAGGAAAGTGTGAGGGACTTGAGAATTTCCATGGACATGATTTGGTAGGGGCACCGTGACGCATACTCAATCCAATTTGCGAGGAGATATTTTAGACCATGCTTACCTGCAAGTTTATGCCAAAATATTTTTTCTTTAGATTTCACAGTAGGCTAGATATGTCTTAGAATTTTTCTTTGTTCATATAATATGTTTTTTGACTATTCCTTGGAAGGTAGTTGAGAGAGTTGTGGAAGGTGATAGATGGCTATACCAATAATGTTTTTCAAAAGATAATTGTCATATCCTTATAGAATAGGACAAACTATGTAGTTGGTGTCTTATCTAAATTATGGACTGTATTGTTCTATGTATATTAATATATTTATGAGTGTGCCCAGGGAGACTTAGCTTTTTGAGTTTTCATAGTGGTCACTTCTTTGTTAGCCATTGATATGTTATTAGTGTTTTCCTGATAAGAGAAAAAAAGAAAAATAACTGATATTCTATGCTTCCTAATCTAGATAACTATAATTGTCCCCAGTATATCACTTGTGTGCTCGGAGTATTTTCTAAATGGTGTGATTCACATTCCAGAGGGTTTTATGCAGGTAGAACATAGGTAGTGTAGGAAAACCGACAGATTTGGATGATGAATTGACTCAAAGGAGAGGCAATTGTATCTCTATTTTCACTTCAGCAGAGAGTTGAAGAATTGTTGTACCTACTTGATCTGTTAGAAACATCAGATGGCCATAACTCAAATATTTGACTCTGTCATATTCCTTTCTTTGTTGCAGGCCAAGTATTTGCTTGAAATTTTGAATCTCATCATTTTCCATAATCTGTTTATGGCTAGCTTCTGTTACATTCGACAACTTTCCTCTGGGAGGGAACACACCACAGCTGTTTTGACCATCAACAACCAACCCTGCTATCTGAACCATAACGACGACCAAAACTTACACTAGAATTGGCAAAGGAAATGAAACCCTGTGACAATATTTAATATTGCCTCATTGCATATCAGTGTTGTTTTAATAGAAGGTGGATGCACTTACACACATTACCATAGTTCTAGTCCATACAAAATTTATGACAATGTGGGGTGGTCAATGTCAACAATCCGACCAGTGTCTTTTGCACCTTTTGGGGTGAATGCTTATTATTTTTATTACTAGCACAACCACATTAAAAATTATTAGTGTGGCTGATATAAGCCGAAAGCTTCATTTGTACATACCATCCATAAATATAGAATAATAGAAATATTATTACAAAATAACAATTACAATAAAAATATTACTATTATCAATATAACTAAAAAAAAAAATTATTAATTTATATTAATTATTATGTAATGTTAAATGTAATTTGTCATTACTTAATTTTAAATTAGATAATAAAAATTAATAATTTAATAATAATATTTATTATTATTATTATTATAAATAATAATTAATTAATAATAATGATAATAATAAATTAATACTCAATAATAATATTTAATAATTAATAATTAATAAAAATATTTATAAATAAACATCATTAAATATTATCAAAAAAAATATTATTATCAATATTAATTATTATTTCCAATAATTATTATCATTATTTTAAATTAATTATTGTTATTACTAAATAATTATGATTATTATTACTCATTAATACTACTTGTATTGTTAAACAATATTATTATTTTTAAACGAAGGGACTGATATTATAAGGCCAAAGGGATTTATTCTAAAATCCCAAGGTATTATAAAACCAAGGGAATAATATTAAACACTGGGAATTAATATTATATAACCAAAGTATATAAATCCTAAGATAAATATTATAAATTGAAAGAAATAGTAAAGCAAGGGATTAGTACTAAAAACCCAAAGAAATAATATTAAACTCAAGGGGAAAATATTATAAACTCGAGGTATATAAACCCTAAGATAAACATCATAAATCCTAAAATAGACATGGTTGACCAAAGTTGTCCTTATTTTCATATTGACACAAGCTTCTTCACAATGCAAAGTTTGACTATGGTTGACCATGTTTGATTTTCATATTGAGAGAACCTTTGTGACAATGCGACATGGGACAATGGTTGATTTTCCTAGTGAGACAATCTTTGTCATAATGTGACGTTGGACCATGGTTGTTACAATATGACGTTGGATCAAGATAGAATCATTGTCACAATGTGACCACGGTTATTGACCATCATTTACCATAGTCGATTTTCATATTGAAACAATCTTTATCACAATGCCACATTAAATCATGATTGACAATGATTAATCTTAATGTCAAGACAAAGAAAAAATGACTACTTTATAACCTTGTTTAGAAATAGAAATTAGTTTATATCTTTCAAAATTTAATAATTACACTAAGAGGCACTAGCTCTGCAAAGTTGGAGTTGTTATGGGGAGTGATAATCATAATATTGATAATTTCATTAAGAATGCAACACACATCATATTAACTTCAAAATATCGTGTCCACCTACTGTTTGACATTGGTTTTTTTATAATAAAGAATGTCCCACAAAGAAATTGTTACGACTATTACGAAGCCCAAATGTCATGAAGCACTACGTCTTCTTCCATGGTAGGAAATTTAATCACTCGTGTTATTCTTATCGAATACTCCTATCGATCACGGCTCAGGTTTGAATTAATCAAATTAAAATTATAATAAGTATCATGCCTTGCTTACAAATATTTTATGTTCGAGTATTACTTAATAATAAATAGCAAACATGCATATAATATCTTTTGATTAAGTGTCACGTGATTTTAAATTTTCATGACAATATCATATGATACCTAAACATAAATTTTTTCATAGAGTATAACAACCGTCCTAGAGCGAAGAAATTAAATGCTTTGAACGACTCAAATTTAAATTTCACGCGTGACATTAATTGCTTTGTTTTATTAAATATTTCTTTATAATGTAACATAAACTTTCTTCAGACCGCAAGAAAAACAAAATCAAGTTCCATGGTTCATGGGCCCACCCATTTAATTTAAGAATGATTTTGAAAACGAAAAAGGCCAAAAGAGCGGGGGTTAAAAAACTTGTAAAATAATTTAAATCTGTGAGAAAAGCTTGTGACCGTCCGAAATTGAGTGTACATAAAGCACTGCTCAGAAGCAAGGAACGCAACAGCTCCACCTCAATTGCTTTTGAATTCGGCATTGGATTGGGTTCGCTTGTTAGTGAAGGCGTGCGGTACTGCGGAGCGTGCAGCTTGCTCACTTTTGAGCTCCAGTTTTTTCAGTTTTGTCTTTTATTTTTAACCTGGTATCAGAGCTGGTGAGTCTTGGTGGTTAGATTAAGAGGTTTGGTGGCTGAAATTGCTGATAGCCCTAGTGGCTGGTTGATTCGAGAGCCTTGGTGGCTGGCCAATTCATGAGTGGAAAATTAAAGAGCGTTGGTGGCTAGATTGAGAGGCTTGGTGGCTGAAATTAGAGAGCCTTGGTGGCTGGCCAATTCGTGAGTGGAAAATTATAAAGCATTGGTGGCTGGCCAATTCGTGAGTGGAAAATTAAAGAGCCTTGGTCGCTGAAGTATGAGTGCCTTGCTGGATGGAGAGAGGCATTGTGTGAGAGCCTCAGTGGCAAAGGCGTTGCTGCAAAACTCGTTTTTTCGCTGAGCATTTTGCCCTCGTTCACTCATCGGTCAACACAGGGACCATCACGACGTTTTGGATTAATTCTCGCGCTGATGCCGTCAACACGGGGATCATCGCGGCATTTTGGGTCAATTCTCGCGGGGTCAATTCTCGCGCCGATGCCCTTTTCCTTAGCGTAATCAAAATCAACGCGGGTCGTAAGCATGGACCCGATCTCCAAATTCCGCGCTGATGCATTTTCTTGAGGCTTTTCGCGGCACGAGACCAGAAGAAATATGCGGTGGCTTTGCATTTTCTTTTGAGGTGAAGATTGTTCAGTTTGAAGCCGATATTGCTCCATTTTAATCCGAGGTGCATTGACGCTTGAGATCGACGCTGAGATCCTTTGGCATCACACCGAGATTGCTTGGTATCTGTGGTGCCTCCACGCAAGTCTCTATTGCCCATAGTTATTACCCTTATATCTTATTCAACGACATGTTTTTCCAGCGAGGTTTGAGTTCGATGCTAGCAACACGTTAAATCTCCGCATCTCGTATAGCACAAACATCCAAATTTTCTTCCCAGAAAAAGCATTCTACACCCGTTGAGATTGTTGCAAACAACTATTTATATTTATTTTATCAAAGTTGGCTAGGATTTCTTGCATGTAGATCACAGTCAAAAGAAATGAAAGTGAACCATTAATGGAACAAATATTTGACAGCCCATAAAAATACCTCAGGGCATCTATGCACCTGAGATTTAAAATCCCTTCACCAATAAGAGGCACTGACAATGACACGTTTGACACGGTCGAGAGGCAGGCATGGCCACAGAAAGGACGAAACCAACCACGAGAGGCTGGGTGTTTAACAGATGTTTAGGATGGAGATCGGCTGCGTGACCATCAAAGTTATGTTTCAAAGCCCAGTCAAACTAGCAGTGAAGCATCGACCTCTAATCAACGCAGAGAAAAGACATTTTGACATATTATTAGTGCACATATGATCTCAAGCTTCGGTAGTCGAGATCAAACCTTGTGATGATCGCCTTTAGCTCTTGTATTCGCTCCTGTGAGAGGCTTTTCTCGCAGCCCGTGTGGACTTGGCCTTCAAAAATCGTGATCAACATAACTCCTACTGTTCATCAAAACGAAAGAAACAATGCCTTGCTATGCATTTCGTACACATATGTATTTGAGTTTAAAACCAGCCACCACTATGATCACGAATCAACATCTGTTAATTTTTACCTAAAGGAAGCATAGTCGCCCAGCAATTGCAGGTTTTCTGCGTAATCTTGGACACGTATTGACAGCCAAAGCGGATGTCGGAGTCCTTCAGTGTATTAATGGCTGTCAGGCATTGGAAATATTGGTTGTGACAGGCTTATAATTATAAATTTTAAATTGATTTTTGGATATGGGCTATTTCCGCTGAATCATTAGCAATCGAGTCATAGAAAGTTTTTTTTGGTTAAATAAGAGTAGAGGCTTTTATTAATCGTATGAAAAAATACATGTAACATTATTAGGGCTGTCCCATTTTCATACTTACATGGTTTTATTAGGGCTGTCCCTATGAAGGATAGCCAACTACACAACCCCAAATAAACCCGAAACTCTCAACCTGAAGCTTACAAAATAAATCCCCATCCATGATCTCATGAGATATGACGGTCACTCAACTATAGTTTTAGCAACATGCGCCCCTTTTACCTGGTTCACGAACCCGATAAGGAATGTGAGCCAATTTTATGAATGTTCGGGTCTGGTTTGAAACTTAAGCTTCTATCACTTTTAGAACCCGAAAACCATGCAAAATCGTCACTTTTAAAACCCGAAAACCATGCAAAATCGTCTCTTTTGATCTGATGGTCCTTCGAGATATCGGAGCGAAACCCTGCACGGTGTTTACTCTCCTTTTCGGACCCAATGAGGATTGTAAACCGTTTCTCTAAAAAGCATCAGCGTCGCTCTGGTGGTTAACCTTCGATTACTTTTCCAACCAATGCCCATTCGATTACACAGGCTGTCAGGGTCCGTGGCCGACAACTTACTAAGAAGCTTGTTGTTTACCAAGTGAAACAACAAGTGCCTCCCCCTTTGGAAAGATTTATTTTAAGCATTTTTCTTCTCTTTTTTTCCTTTTTCTTTTAAATTAATTTTTTTGAAAATCAATAATTAAAAATAGCTTATACTTCCACTTTCTCCTCCTTCCATTAATCTTCCTTCTTGTTCAGTCCTTGCGTGAAGATTGTCAAAGACCAGCAGAGAAAGTCATATAGATTTAGAAATAACGGAATTGTACAAAAATAATTGTCAAATAAAACTAGTCAATTCGCTAAATACGCAATCTCTAACCCTACTTGTTATGCTAAATCGTAAAATTGTTTTTATAATATCCGCCAAAATGCGAGTGTCCTGAATTTGGAAGATAAGTCAAAAGAAAATCACAAATGCTCGAAGCAAAACCCGTATAGTTCGCTAATCTATTATTATGGGTGTATATGGCATAATGGCACGTTTGAATTTGTTAGTTCATTTTAGCTTATTTATACGCAACGGCTCTATTCTATTTAAAAATATGAGTGATTAAGTTTGTTTGTTTTATTTATTTATTTTAAATTTAAAATTAAAATTAAATTTATAAAAATTGTAATTAAATAAGTAAATAAAATTTTTATTATCAGTTATTAAATTTTTTATCATTATTAGATATGATTACATTATAACTTAACTTTTTATTTTGTTGTATATGCCGATTTTTAATATATATAATTATATAATATTTTAAATTTAAACTAATTTTTAATATTTAAAAACTTTGCAATATATTTTGTTTTACCAATAACATTTTAATATATTAAAATTTTGTATAATATTTTATTTTAATAAAATTTAAAATTTAATTAATTTAGAGCAACCAAATGCCAACTGAGATGACCATGTCAATATATAAACAATAGATCATAATCAATGCTCACATATTAAATAAATAGAAATAATAATACTTAAAATCAAGCATGGTTTAAAATTTCTTTTATTGTAAAGATTGATCTTGAAATTCTCCATATATTAAGTTTCATATGAAGTTTCATTGTAAGATTTCCTTTGATGCAGATTGATTTCGACATACTAAAAAAACACCGTGTGTTGAAGTTCAGCGTATATGAAAGTTTCATAAAAATTTTATGGTTGAGTTGGAGTTCCATTAAAGCATGGTAAGTGCCATTATAAAAGATGATCATCAAACAAACCTTAAAGATGCTACCAAATCCTAGTCTATCTCCGATCGAGTGCCTCACTTCTTAATTCTAATTGACGAATTGATATTTTCTTTTTTTTGCTAAAGCAAGTGAATATCCTTCTATTTCCATCAATCAAAAGAAGTATTACAAAGTGTACAATCAATCCAGACTAAATCATGGATTCCGGAGATATCCAGTCTATTCAGCCATGAATATAACCCTCCAAACTAACTAAAGGATCATCTATTCTCACATATGGTTCTCTCGGTTAACCGAAAACTCCCCGTCGAACTTCACAGTATCTTCAACATAAACTTACAAAGTTTGAACATACAAGTGGCCCCACAAAATTGCACGACTAAATCGGACCGTTGATTCCAGCTACTCAAACGAACGACTCGAAGAAAAATCGGAAAGCCAAGATGCTCGAGCCTTACGGCGCGATGGAGGGTGGTAAATCGTACCCTACCCTTGCTACATGTCGAGAGCCTAGTGGAATCGCTCTCAAAGCGCCCAAACCACTTACCATTTAAAATCACAGCGATCGCCTGGAAACCGCTTGGAAACCACTTCAAAGCCTGGATCACCAGCCTGAAATAGGAAAACATGAGAATTTCCGTCGCCGGGAGGATCCCCCCATTCTTCCCCCAATATCTTACTTCAGGACTCTCGACTGACGCAGCCGTTGACTGAACATAAAAACCCTGTGTAGCAATATGCAGGAAAACGAGACTGGTAAACTTACCCCAGAGGCTAAAGTATCCAATTAGAGTTTTACCTTCTTCAAGGTACCAACCACGGAACTGTGTTTGAATCTGCATACTGAGCTTCATTCTGTGCCTTCCCTATTTGCCCAATAGCTAAAAATTTCTCTGTCCTCTATCGCCTGTTCATTGCAGAGAGCCTTTAATCTGCTCTGCGGTGCCTCCAGCCAATTCATCTCAATCCTGCTTTCTGAATTGATCACTCCTTGGTTGGCCAGTAAATCCGCTAGTTTATTGGCTTTCTGGCGAACATGATTGAAGCTAACAGTTCTGAGACTCAGGAGATGTTTTTGAATTCTTTGGTACACTTGTAATAGTCTCCAGTGTTTTGAGACCCTTTCTGGTGCTTTTCCACAACTGATTCTCTTCACCGCCTTTATAGAGATCTCTGAGTCAGCTTCGATAATGACATTTGAGCTATGAATTAGTGTAAGAAGCTCTAGACATTGTTCCAAGGCCATTAATTCAGCCATGTTATTGGTGGCTCTGCCTAAATGGCAGTGGAAAGTAAAGATTATATTTCCTTCTTCATCTCTTAACACCCCTCCATAACCTGCTGTACCAGGGTTTCTTTTTGAAGCACCATCAGACGAATTGATATTTTCATAAACTGTGAGAGAAGCTTGATGCTTGGGGTCCCATTACAACGTTCCGTCAAATTATTCGTAATTTGAACAAAAAATATTTTCAATGGTTTTGCGGGACTTGTATGAGCACAATCGCACAAGAAATATTAAGAGAACCAACATTTACTGCGATGAAAACTGAGGAAATATATGTCCCTTCATATATGTAATAACTTCTTGCTGTGGTATTTGGTTAATTTGTTGTTTTCTTTTAGGGTTGGTGGATGTGTAGGTTTTCACCTCATTTTCGACCCAGTAATATATATACCCTGGAATTCCATTTTCGAATACAAGAAACCAACCAATTCTCTAAACTAGTATTTAGAAATACAAGCATTCTCCTACCACATGATTCTTAAACTAGTGATGTAATGCTCAATAAACAAGGGTCAAGAATTGGTCCAGAAAAATAGGGAAACAATGGGTACACTCTTCTCACACTTATAGAGTTTATGCAACGGCCTCAACTCATCAAACTACCACTTCGGTACCTTATCGCCAAATGAGGCACGTCTTCAGAGAAGTAGAGTCTTCATTGTTGGCTTTGTTACCACTCAAATTGTGCATTCTATTACCCCTTCCTTAACTAGGGGTACGTATGGTAAATCTTTTCACTTGCATTTGGTGAACAAAGTTGGATATGAACTGTAGAAATTTTGAATAATATGACACATAGTCACAGAGATTATCCTGATTATACACTTATAAGTGGAACATGCATAATACATAACCTCCTCTACATTGATCATCAATTTACAGAAGAAGAAACATTCACAGGCGTACATAGAAGCATCAATCACACATATCAACACAGTATTTTCCCGGGGAAAGCATCTCGCTAAAAACCCCAACTATCTATATATTATATTGATTGAGAACATGTAACAAACATAGTACAATACTCCTCACAAGTATCCAGCACTATCTCCACCTATTACACACAATACAGCTCAGATCTGATCTCCAAATCTCCCCCGCTGCTTTGCCTGCCTCCACTGCACAATCCTGCAAGAGAATGAATGATAATCGCTGATCCAAACTCCTATTTACCTTGTGAAAATCACCCACACTGTAAATCACATGAGCACAAGCTATATTTCACTTGGTATAGGCCCACACTATGCAAATGTCATTGGCATAACTCAATCCCATGCATGTGCACAATCTCATGCACAACTAATAGCAATCTCAACCTCTAACACCTGTCCTTGTTGAACTGTACATGCACTAAGTTAACTGATGTATTCTTTAGTTGCATTATGAGTTAATAATTAGTTTAACAACTCATCATTAGTCTATTTGTAGTTAGACTAATTACAACTAGTTCAACTAAGTCAAACTGAACACAACTCCATTAACTGCTCATCCAACTCCACAGAACTCAAGCACATGAGTTCTAACGGATGTCCTGCATGAAATAGCTCAACTAACACATAAGAAAAATGTATTTCCTTCTGTCAGCTGCATGTGCCAAATCTGTAGCTTAAACTGAAGTGCTCCAAGAGGATAAGATAAATTTTATAGTCTAAATATTATTATGAGACAACAATATTTGACTTTTCTATTTTTGATAGCCAGTCTAAAAATAGACTTTGATCACTCCTGCTGTGATCAACCTTTCTGTGGTCACTCCTGCTGTGATCATCCTTGCTGTGGTCACTCTTGCTGTGATCACCCCTGCTGGGATCCAAAAATAGAACTTGCGCCATAATTTGCCTGCGGGCCCACTTAGTGAAGGCGACTCCTTTCCACTAAGCTCCATCATCTTGTTGCATTCTCAACAAGCATTTCTTGTTGCACACTTTTCAACACTCCCTCTCAACAAGAAAGGCTTCCTCTCAAACCCGATCCTGTAACTCTGGAATGTTCTCCATGCAACACATCTGGCCAGTCCACTTGCTCTGTCATCAAAGTCTCTGACTGCTATTGCCTCTGTCAATTGAAAACTCTGCATCTTTGTGCTCTTCAGTATCTGACTGCTCTAGCCTCTGTCACTTTGATCTCTGACTGCATCTGTGCTACTGCTAGTTCTATCTCCCAGCATTGCATCCGCACTACACCTCCCAACTGACCTCCCTGTTGGGCTAGAAACACCCTCTGATGCTGAAGCTCTACCTGCTGCTGACAAGTGCTCCCTCTCTGACATCTGCACTATTGCAACATCTCCATGCATCTCACACCATTGCACACCTCTCTGTGCCACCTAGCACTGTGTAAAACACTTGTGCCTCTCGCATTGCTGCAGCCTGCTAGCTATGCGCTATCTTGGGATTCCCTGCACTGTCGCTCTCTCTGCCGCTCCATCCGCATATATCTCTACCCAATCAGTCAGTTCCTGCTACTACACATCGGGGCTCCCATAGCAAGGTCTCATCCAAGAGGTTGGGTACCTCAAGGATCCTGCCCCTCCTCTTTGGGACGATCCACATCACCCCACCTCCTACATGGAGGTATGGCTGCATGCGATCCCTCAGCCCACCTGGCTTGAAGTTTCCCCCTACTGGAGGTCTCTACATGAGTAGATGTCTCTACTCGATCTCCACTCAGCTTCCCTTGTTGTGGGTGCTCCACAACCTCCTGAAGCTGCTGGACCAATCGTGGCTCCTCCACAATCATCTAAGACTTCTTCTGGCTTTGCATGTTGAGAGGTAATATACGCTCCCTCTCAAACACCAAGTCTCCATCAGTTGCCTCGCTGCTCAAGGCTTTGCATGCATCTTGAACCTCAAGAGCATACAGGTTCCTGACCCGTGAACCAATCTCATGACAACGAAAGCATCTCACCTTCGACTTGTCAACCTTCTTCCCATCACTGGAAGAACTGGATTCGGAAAGAGAAACCTTCCCCTTCCCCTTCTTCGCCTTACTCGCTAAGGCACAGTTCTCCTCATCATGCATAGATGAATAATTGTCTCTGGTGCGCCATCTAATCTCCTCCTGCATCAAATCTGACCATAGTAGTTCCCAATTTGGCAGTTTCTCCCTTCCATTCACTGAGTCCTGGTAGCTATGCCAACTCTTAGGAAGGTCAAGGAGTGCTAGACTCACCATATCCTCATCCGACAGTCACCCCCACACTTCCCATCTCATCCCGGCATTGGGTGAACTTCATGAGATACCTGGGCATACTATCTCCATTCTCACACTTAATGTTTCTGAGTTTTATCTCTTGCTTTGGAATTAAATTCGAATTCCACCAGCTCAAAAACTCAACCACTTCCGATCTAGAATTCGTGAGAACAAAGTATTTCTTGTACAGAGTTTGACTGTATGGGCATTCATCAGATATCTCACCTTCAAAAAGAAGGATGAATCCAGAGGCTGCCTGGCTCGATTACAGACTCTGCTTGAAGAAATAAATTGCAAACACTTTTTGAATAGTAGATCTGATGATCAATCCTCGCTTTGATATCCTGTAGAACTTTTCCTACAAATCAAAGGGCTCCGATACCATGTAGAAATTTTGAATAATATGACACATATTCACAGAGATTATCCTGATTATACACTTATAAGTGGAACATGCATAATACATAACCTCTTCTACGTTGATCATCAATTTATAGAAGCAGAAACATTCACAGGCGTACATAGAAGCATTAATCACACATATCAACACAGTATTTTCCCAGGGAAAGCATCTCGCTAGAAACCCCAACTATCTGTATATTATATTGATTGAGAACATGTAACAAACATAGTACAATACTCCTCACAAGTATCCAGTACTATCTCCACCTGTTACACACAATACAGCTTAGATCTGATCTCCAAATCGCCCCCACTACTTTGCCTGCCTCTACTGCACAATCCTGCAAGAGAGTGAATGAAAATGGCTAATCCAAACTCCTATTTACCTTGTGAAAATCACCCACACTGTAAATCACATGAGCACAAGCTATATTTCACTTGGTATAGGCCCACACTATGCAGAGATCATTGGCATAACTCAATCCCATGCATGTGCACAATCTCATGCACAACTGATAGCAATCTCAACCTCTAACACCTGTCCCTATTGAATTGTACATGGAATGAGTTAACTGATGTATTCTTCAGTTGCATTATGAGTTGATAATTAGTTTAACAACTCATTATTAGTCTATTTGCAGTTAGACTAATTACAACTAGTTCAACTAAGTCAAACTGAACACAACTCCATTAACTGCTCATTCAACTCCACAGAACTCAACCACATGAGTTCTAACTGATGTCCAGCATGCAATAGCTCAACTAACACATAAGAAAAACGTATTTCCTTCTGTCAGCTGCATCTGCCACATTTGTAGCTCAAACTCAAGTGCTCCAAGAGGATAAGATAAAGTTTATAGTCTAAATATTATTATGAGACAATAATATTTGACTTTTCTATTTTTGACAGCCAGTCTAAAAATAGACTTTGATCACTCCTGCTGTGATCACTCCTGTTGTGGTCACTCTTGCTGTGATCATCCCTGCTGTGGTCACTCATGCTGTGATCATCCCTGTTATGGTCAATCTTGATGTGATGTTGGGATCCAAAAATAGAATTTGCGCCATAATTTGCCTGCGGGCCCACTTAGTGAAGGCGACTCCTTTCCACTAAGCTCCATCATCTTGTTGCATTCTCAACAAGCATTTCTTGTTGCACACTTTTCAACACTCCCTCTCAACAAGAAAGGCTTCCTCTCAAACCTGATCCCGTAACTCTGGAATGTTCTCCATGCAACACATCTGGCTGGTCCACTTGCTCTGTCATCAAAGTCTCTGACTGCTATTGCCTCTGTCGACTGAAAACTCTGCATCTCTGTGCTCTTCAGTATCTGACTGCTCTAGCCTCTGTCACTTTGATCTCTGACTGCATCTATGCTGCTGCTAGTTCTATCTCCCAGCATTTCATCCGCACTACACCTCCCAACTGACCTCCCTATTGGGCTAGGAACACCCTCTAATGTTGAAGCTCTACCTGCTGCTGACAAGTGCTCCCTCTCTGACATCTATGCTACTGCAACATCTCCATGCATCTCGCACCATTGCACACCTCTCTATGTCACCTAGCACTGTGCAAAACACTTGTGCCTCTCGCATTGCTGCAACCTGCTAGCTATGCGTTGTCTTGGGATTCCCTGCACTGTCGCTCTCTCTGCCACTCCATCCGCATCTGTCTCTACCCAATCAGTCAGTTCCTGCTGCTACACATCGGGGCTCCCGTAGCAAGGTCTCATCCAAGAGTTGGGTACCTCAAGGATCCTGCCCCTCCTCCTTGGGAAGATCAATCCACATCACCCCACCTCCTACCTGGAGGTATGGCTGCATGCGATCCCTCAGCCCACCTGGCTCGAAGTTTCCCCCTACTGGAGGTCTCTGCATGAGTAGATTTCTCTACTCAATCTCCACTCAGCTTCCCTTATTGTGGCTTCTCCACAACCTCTTGAAGCTGCTGCACCAATCGTGGCTCCTCCACAATCGTTTGAGACATCTTCTGGCTCTGCATGTTGAGAGGTAATATACGCTCCCTCTCAACCACCAAGTCTCCATCAGTTGCCTCACTGCTCAAGGCTTTGCATGCATCTTGAACCTCAAGAGCATACAGGTTCTTGACCCGTGAACCAATCTCATGACAACGAAAGCATCTCACCTTTGACTTGTCAACCTTCTTACCATCACTGGAAGAACTGGATTCAGAAAGAGAAACCTTCCCCTTCCCCTTCTTTGCCTTACTCGCTAAGGCACAGTTCTCCTCATCATGCATAGATGAATAATTGTCTCTAGTGCGCCGTCTAATCTCCTCCTGCATCAAATCCGACCATAGTCGTTCCCAATTTGGCAATTTCTCCCTTCCATTCACCGAGTCCTAGTAGCTATGCCAACTCTTAGGAAGGTCAAGGAGTGCTAGACTCACCATATCCTCATTCGACAGTCACCCCCACACTTCCCAGCTCATCCCGGCATTGGGTGAACTTCATGAGATACCTGCGCATACTATCTCCATTCTCACACTTAATGTTTCTGAGTTTTATCTCTTGCTTTGGAATTAAATTCGAATTCCACCAGCTCAAAAACTCAACCACTTTTGATCTAGAATTCGTGAGAACAAAGTATTTCTTGTACAGAGATCGACTGTATGGGCATTCACCGGATATCTCACCTTCCAAAAGAAGGATGAATCCAGAGGCTACCTGGCCCGATTACAGACTCTGCCTGAAGAAATAAATTGTAAACACTTTCTGAATAGTAGATATGATGATCAATCCTCGCTTTGATATCTTGTAGAACTCTTCCTACAAATCAAAGGGCTCCGATACCATGTAGAAATTTTGAATAATATGACACATATTCACAGAGATTATCCTGATTATACACTTATAAGTGAACATGCATAATACATAACCTCCTCTACGTTGATCATCAATTTACAGAAGCAGAAACATTCACAGGCGTACATAGAAGCATCAATCACACATATCAACACAGTATTTTCCCGGGGAAAGCATCTTGCTAAAAACCCCAACTATCTGTATATTATATTGATTGAGAACATGTAAAAAACATAGTAAAATACTCCTCACAAGTATCCAGCACTATCTCCCCCTGTTACACACAATACAGCTCAGATCTGATCTCCAAATCTCCCCCGCTGCTTTTCCTGCCTCCACTGCACAATCCTGCGAGAGAATGAATGAGAATGGCTGATCCAAACTCCTATTTACCTTGTGAAAAATAACCCACACTGTAAATCACGTGAGCACAAGTTATATTTCACTTGGTATAGGCCCACACTATGCAGAGATCATTGGCATAACTCAATCCCATGCATGTGCACAATCTCATGCACAACTGATAGCAATCTCAACCTCTAACACCTGTCCCTGTTGAACTGTACATGCATTGAGTTAACTGATGTATTCTTCAGTTGCATTATGAGTTAATAATTAGTTTAACAACTCATCATTAGTATATTTGCAGTTAGACTAATTACAACTAGTTCAACTAAGTCAAACTGAACACAACTCCATTAACTTCTCATCCAACTCCACAGAACTCAACCACATGAGTTCTAACTGATGTCTTGAATGCAATAGCTCAACTAACACATAAGAAAAACGTATTTCCTTCTGTCAGCTGCATGTGCCACATCTGTAGCTCAAACTGAAGTGCTCCAAGAGGATAAGATAAAGTTTATAGTGTAAATATTATTATGAGACAATAATATTTGACTTTTCTATTTTTGATAGCCAGTCTAAAATAGACTGTGATCACTCCTGCTATGATCACTCCTGCTGTGGTCACTCCTGCTGTGATCATCCCTGTTGTGGTCACTCCTGCTATGATATCCAAAAATAGAACTTGCGCCATAATTTTCCTGCGGGCCCACTTAGTGAAGGCGACTCCTTTCCACTAAGCTCCATGATCTTGTTGCATTCTCAACAAGCATTTCTTGTTGCACACTTTTCAACACGAACATGTAGCCTTACCCTTACTGAGGGAAACAAATCAAGTTCAATTGTAGCATTACATGATCAACATATTTACTTCTCTCTTATAAGGAGATAGGATCTGAATATCTTCATTATTGGTGTGTACGTCTTGATTAAATATTTTTATATTTAAAATACAAAGGAGACTAGGATCTGAATATCTTCATTCTTCGTGTGTACCTATTGATTAAATATTTTGAGATTTATAGCGGGAACATTAGGGCATCGTTTTTTACAACATTATACAAATTGTTAAGGGAAGTATGACCAAGGTGATTTATGCAGCCCATGTGGTTGTTATTGCCAAGAATCTCGGGCTAGTAATTGAGCACATTCGAGAATTATTAGAGGAGTAGTAGAAAAAGTTTGAATTTGACAAAATTTACAGGTTGTTGGCCCGCCAAAAATGTGATCTTCCTTCATCAAGTACAAATAGTGTTTTTGCAGAGCTTGTGGTATTGATGAGTGAGGTAATATGTGATGTTTGTGATTGAAGAAATTCAATGTGGTTATTAGTACCAAGTTCTTTGTTTTGAAACTAGAAAGGAATTACAAAAAATTTGGATCCAGTGCACAATTAATACAAGGACATCCTAATTATCCAATTCATTTGTGTCCATAATTCTAAATGTGAGGTTCTTCGTTATGAAATAAAACATCAAAGTTTAGAATATCACCAAGCCTTCATAGAATTGACATGTTGGCAAGAACAATAACCATTTGAATTAGTATTGGGCAGTGAGAAAAAGAATTGAGTGGCTTTGCCACTGGTGTGGCTAGCATGAAAGCTACTAAACATGCCTTGCTTCATGTGGGTTGGAAATTAAGTAATGTGGAAGAAGGGAATTCCTATTTTCCAAATGTACTACCCATAGCCAATCTTATATATGAAGTAGACCTTAATGGTTCTCAGTAATCCAAGGAAGGTAAGCAAGGTGATAATAGGACAATAGAGGACCAAATTGAAGCAATAGATAGGAGGTGGTAGGAAGGTAATGGAGGAAAAATTAGCATAGGATTTGCGACAATATGAAATGGCACTAGCATACAAACAGTAAAACATTAGCTTCCCTCTCCAAGAAATTTTCATTCAAAACAGAGCTATGTTCCAAAGCATGGGAGAAGGTCTTGGACGAATGGAACATGAGAGGTACCTGCCTCCGTCTCAAACACAAAGAAGAGTAAGAAGAACACTATAATGAGGTTGATTGATTAACCCAGTTGTCCTAGGGAAATGTATGAGTACATTTTGCAGAAAGGACAGTCTGAGAGAGAATATTTCCATGGGCATGATCTGGTAGAGGCACCATGATGCATACCCGAGCCAAGTTGCGAGGAGATATTTTAGACCATGCTTACCTACAAGTTTATGCCAAGATATTTTTTCTTTAGATTTCATAGTAGGCTAGATAGATCTTAGAATTTTTCTTGGTTCATATAATATGTTTCTTGACTATTCTTCCATATGGAGTTGAGAGAGTTGTGGAAGATGATAAATGCCCATACCAACTCTTTTTTTTTAATATAATTGTTATCTCTTTATAGAATAGGACAGATTGTGTAGTTAGTGTCTTATCCAAATTATGGATTGTATTATTCTATGTATTAATTTATTTATGAGTGTGCTTGGGGAGACTTAGCATTTTGAGTTTTCACAGTAGTCATGTATTTGTTAGCCATTGATATGCTATTAGTGGTTTTCTTAATAAGAGAAAAAAAGAAAAAAATGTAACCAATATTCTTTGTGCCTCCTAACCTAGATAACCATAATTGTCCCCAATATATCACTTATGTGCTTTAAGTATTTTCTCAAGGGTTCAACTCAGATTCTAGAGGGTTTTATGCAGCTAGAACAAAGACATTGCAGGAAAACCAACAGATTTGGGTGATGAATTGACTTAAAGGAGACACAATTGTATATCTATTTTTACTACAGCAGAGAATTGAAGCATTGTTGTACCTGATCTATCAGAATCATCAGATGAGCATAACTCAAATATTTGACACTGTCATATTCCTTTTCTTGCTACAGACAAAGTATTTGCTTGACATTTTGAATCTCATAATTTTCCATGATCTGTTTATGGATATCTTCCGTTACATTCAACAATTTTCCTCTGGGAGGGAACACACCATGGTGGTTTCGACCATCAACAACCAACCCTTCCATCTGAACCATAAAGACAACCAAAACTTACACTCGAACTGGTAAAGGAAATGGAACCTTGTGACAATATTTAGTACTACCTCATTGCATATAATTCTTGCTTTAATAGAAGGTGAATGCACTTACACACATTAACATAGTTCTAGTCCATAAAAAATTTATGACAACGTGGGGTGGTCAATGTCAACAATCCTATCAGTGTTTCTTTGCACCTTTTGGGGCAATTGCTAATTATTTTTATAGTGTGGCTGATACAAGCCAAAAGCTTCATTTGTATGTACCATTCAGAAATATAGAATAATAGAAATAATATTTTATAGATGAGGAATGACCTGTTATAGAGTTTTGTGAACCCAACGTTTCGGACTACCAAGTGAGTCCATCATCAGGGGATGCGTCAATAGATATTCACTAGATTTTAATGATTTATCCAAGAGCTCTATTTAGGGTATATATAGGTTTTTAAAGGAAAGATATATGAAATTTAGTCGGTCATTATCTTATTAATTTTTCATTTATTATTATTATTATTATTTAATTAATTTATTAATTTGTTTAATTAATTAGTTAATTAATAAGATTAAAGGGATAAATTAATTAATTAATTAATTTTATTCTCTATTGAATTAATTATTATGTTTATTAATTTTATATAAAATTAATTATTTAAATAATTTGTTTAGTTAATTCATTAATTTGTTTAGATGATTAATTAATTTATCTAATTAATTAATGAATTTTATTATTTATTATTTATTAATATGTTTATTAACTATTAATTTATTAGTTTGATTAATTAATTAATTAATGAGGTAAAGGGATAAATTAATTGATAAATTTTTATTATTTATTGATTTTTTTTTTATTAACAATTTTATGTAAAATTAATTTTTAATTAATTTGCTTAAAAAATTCATTGCTTTGTTTGATTAATTAGCTAATTTATTTGATTAATTAATTAAAAGAATTAATTAATTTTATTATATTATTTATTAATATGTTTATTAATTTAATTTTATGTATTTATTTTTTTGATTAATTATTTATATTTTTTATTTGATTAATTAATTTAATTAATTAATTGTTATTTAATCAATTAATCAATTAATAAATTAATTAATTAATTGATTGAGGAATTTATTCTAAAACCTCAAGGTATTTTAAAACCAATGGAATAATATTAAACCCAAGGTATTAATATTATATAACCAAAGTATATAAACCCAAAGAAATAATAAATCCAAGGGAATAATACTAAACTCAAGGAAAAAATATTATAAACCCGAGGTATATAAACAGTGAGATATTATAAACCCAAGGTATATAAAAATATTATAAATCCGAGTCATTTTTTATGGGTGTTTTAATGTTTTTGGTTTCCTTAATTGAATTTATTTCGCCTGTATGTGAATCATTTCTATTTAATTGTGTTTGAATTGCTGGGCGGGCCACTGTGGCACAAGAAATATTAAGATAGCCTACATTTTCCTCGATGAAAGCTAAGGAAATATGTCCCTTCATGTATCTATGTAATTGCTTCTTGTTGTGGTTTTGGTTAATTTGTAGTTTTTTACGGGTTGGTGGACGTGCAGGTATTAGCCTCATTTTTTACTAGGTAATATATATACCCTGCTAATTCCATTTTCAAATACAGTAAACCTGCCATTTCTCTAGACTATTATCTAGAAATCTTGTTATTTATATTATTATTTACCAATCTTGTTGTTTATATGGAAGTAATTTTCAAATACAAGAAACCAGCGAATTCTCTAGACTGTTATCTAGAAATCTTGTTATTTATATTATTATTTACAAATCTTGCTGTTTCTATGAAGTAATTGTAGCTTAATTTTAAGATTGAAATGCCGCCTTGCAGCCTCTAGATTGTTGACGGCCGGAGAAATGTAATTACCGGACCAGCAGTTGAGCACGCCCTCTTCCTAAATTAACTGACCGGTCATTTCCCCTCTTTGTTTTTATCAATGGTTTACTAAGCTCGTAACATAAATTGACGGATTTATATAGTCATAAATCGGGATAGAACCTTCATTCTTTGTGGTCCCATTACAAGGTTATGTCAAATTATTCGCATTCTGAACCAATAATATTTTTTAGGGCTTTTCCGGACATGTATGAGCGCATTGGAAATATATGTCCTTTCATATATAGGTTTTCTTGTTGCTACGATATTTTCGAAAACAAGAAACCAACTCATTTTCTAAACTATCATTTAGAAATCTTATTGGTTATATTGAAATACTTGTAACTTAAGTTTGTGATGGTTTCAGACGAGCGCAAAGCATAGGATCAGAGTATCAAGAATGCACCTTAGATCTTAATAAAGACTACAGGCCCAGTAGAGAAAAAAAATTAGGGGACAACTCAATACATTATCAATAGAAAATCAAATACATTATCAATGGAGAATGAAATCACACATCACATCACAAGAGAAGCCTTGGCATCTAAAAATAATGGAGAATTATGTAATATTGGAGAAATTATGCTTCACATTTGTGCGCATGTCCTAGATTATGATTAGTTTCTATTTTCTACGAAACAATTTTGATCTTGCTAAATTCATGTAAACCATATTGATTCTCTGATTAATGAAGGTGTGCGGTACTGCCCAAGCAGTATCGAGGTGAAACTTGCCCACCTTTTAGCTCCTAGTTTGAGTTTTTCAGTTTTGTCTTCCATTTTTAACATCGTATCAGAATTGGTTAGCATTGGTGGCAGATTGAGAGCCTTTGTGGCTGAAATTGGTGAATCTGTGTTGAGCCTTGGTGGCTCGTTGATTCGAGAACCTTGGTGGCTCATCAATTCATGAGCCTTGGTGGCTTGTCAATTCATGAACCTTGGTGGGTGGAAAATTAAAGAGCCTTGATGACTAAAGTGTGAGTGCCTTGGTGACTAGAGAGAGGCGCTATGTGAGAGCCTTAGTGACAAAGGCGTTGTTGCAAAACTCATTTTTTTTGCTGAGCAAAACCCTACCAACGTGGCATTTTTCCCTCGTTCACGCACTGGTCTCATTTGCAAATTTTACTCTTGTAGAAGAAAGTCAAACTTCTGTAATTAGGATATCAATTAAAATAAAAAAGTTGAGGGATCCCTAAGATTACTAAAATAAGAATACTCAGTTTAGATAATAAGCCCATCCCTTAATTGCATGGAATATTCTAGGAAGAAATACATTGTTAGGCCAAGACCCTGAGGAGAAATCCGTTGCTTGGCATTAAATATCTTGAGTGTGTTTTTTCTTGTCTCTAAACATTTTTAATCAGTTAGTTCAAGCTAGTCTGGAAGATGGGAGATGAATATGAACCTTGTGATCTTACCAGAAATGGGAAAAGTTGTTACAATGCCCCAGGATAATCAACTTAAGCACTAGTTAATGGTACCTCATGGGTAAGCTAGGATAAATTTTGTGTGAGTAATTTGGAGATTGTTGTGTCTTATATCAATAATGGAGGTTTTGTTAGTTAATAGAATTTATTTCAATCAATTGTATTATTCTGTTAGTTAATGGAAATCTTGTATTTATTCATGTAAAGTGCAAACTTTAAAAGAGCCAAAGTGGAATATTACATATAAATATAAGTCTACGTGTTAAGAGAAAGGGTGACCTCATGATAGGGGTCATGTGGTCTATCCAAGTTCAACATTAGACTTTTTGATACATCATGAATGAACTAATCCAAAACTTTCATGAACTCGTCATTTGTTATAAAAATACATATGCACATATTATGTGAAATACATTAAGAAGATATGCTTCCTTTTCAAAAAGATTAGCTTGCAGGAATATAACATATTCAAGGGTTCAATTAAACGCATTTGTGCAAGAATATACTACAACTACATAAAAATTCATTGCGTTTTTCTTGGTATCAAGAATGGGAGATTATCAAGTGAAGTACATTATTAGGATTGATAACTTGGATGGATGTCATATAGACAAATGTAGAACCCTACAACTATATACAAATGTCAATCGTTAGAAATGTCAATCGTTAGAAGGTATATTGATAGAGTAGCATGGGCTTGAGATTGGTATTTAGTTACTATAACAACGAGTATAATTGGTTTCCATTCTTCACACCCCTAACTAAGGCCCATCAAATTAATTCTTCTTAATTTGTTGTCTTTCATTGCATATCACTAAATTGTTTAACAATAGAAATATTTTCTTGAGTTTGAAATGATCATGTGCCTATTGAGTTGGGAGATTTATCATTAAATAAAAAAAGACCATATATGCACTTCAGAGTACCCATACAACTAACTTGAACTATTATAAATACCTTAATACCTTAGAGTATGGTTGGATATGAAAAATATGTCAATATGTGTCGATGGCCCAATGATCTCAAAGAATATTAGCATAATTTCTATAACTGCAGGTGACATTAAGATTTCAAGAATTTTATGTTGCAAGTATCACCACAATGATGGTTGCAAGAAGATAACAAAATGTGGGTGATATAATTCCACAAATGATGACCTCAATCTCAATAGTATAGTGTTTTTCGTGCAACATAATATGGTGATTTTTGTAGTTGCATTCAATTTAGTGTTGCACTTATTTGCGAATGTTTCTGAGGATCCAAGGTCCTATATCTTTTCTTGCAATTGTCTTATAACGATCTCCATAATGCAGGTATGAACATGAAGTTAAGTTACCATCTTAGGTGATCCCGTGTCACTACCAAATAAAACAAGAGAATCAAGGTGTTGTTCTCCTTAGTCAATGATAAAATCAATCCATAACTGTTAAGAGATTATATCTGACTATGAATAGTAGAATTCTACACCCCATGAGCTAACACATGTTTGAATTTTGTGCTGACATTTTGTGGATAATACAGATTAAAACCATTTCCTATAATTACACCTTGCTTTCATATTTTTTACATGGATCAAACAAATTGTATACCTTCTTAGTTGTTCACTCCTCTGCCTTATTCATTCATAAGAATTATTTCTCTAAAAAAATAACGAAATCATTATGGAATGAGGTCCAATGCGCATATTATCTCATTTGATTAGTAAAACAAGAAAATCTATTTTTAGAATATATATATATATATATATATATATATATATATTCAAAGGAAACATTGAATAAAAACCACTTTTCTTACTCCAGGAAAGAAAACATATCACTTTTCACTAGCATTACTCATGAAAACATTCAGTAAAAGCTCCCAATATCTTCTTAAGTAATTTAACCCCTTTTTGTGTGATAAAATAAATTAATTAGGATTTAATAAATCAATCTCATTACTACTTGTGACTTTATATTCACAATCAATGAGAATTTACTTGGATACATTAGTCAAATCCATGCCAAGTGTCAACTTCAGACATAAACAATAACAAAATTCTACTCCTTAACTCCTCACTTTCCCATTGAAAGGAAACTTAGACCATGCCTCAGTTTATCATTACGAACCACGACTGATACTTGCACATCCCATATAGATAAGTAATAATTATAGACATGCCTAAAAATGCATTCTTCCAGACAAACAAAAAAGCACAAAAGTACAAGTTTTAGCCAAATGACATACTTACCGATATTTATAAAAGACTCGGACCTAATGGCCTCTATCACAAATGGAATAAAAGACTAAAGGATTAACCCCAAAATTTTTGGAATGCAGCTAGTGCTGTACTATAAACTTAGACGAGTAATAGGTTCAAAGCCTATACCTTGGAGAGGTGTGGAGCTTTAACTTCTGAGTATTATTCATAAATTTGAATATGATAAATTAAAGCCTTTATTTCGAAATTGGATGTGGATCGCAAGGATTCTTTTGTCACAATAAAAATTAATTAAAACTTACCACTACATTTGTCAAGTTAGGGATTAAGAGAACTACCTGTGATATTTTTCAGACCACTTTGTCAATGTATTAGTACTATTAAAAAGTGGTGTATCTTTACACCCTGTGATATTTTTCACACCACTTTGTCAATGTATTAGTAGTATTAAAAAGTGGTGTATCTTTACACCCTTGGAACAGGAAACACCTACGTCTCTCATGTTGTATATTCATCTCTTGATTGTACGAACATGTTTATGCATCGGTGTGTGTTTGCATGTCAGGGATCCTATTATTGGTAAGAATGTCAGGGATCCTATTATTGGTAAGATTATAGGTGCATTTTTTGTGAAAGTAGTTATTGACAAATATTTGTTGGTAGGTATTGGTTATAGCAGTATGGTCATGGATGGTATGAAAACTATGTATAGGCGAAAGTAAATACTGATAACGTATGATGACTATTTCGTACTGACCTGAAATTGGCTACGGGTCTTGTGGTGCATTCTCTTTATGAATGTGAAAGTTTTGTGATGCATTTTCTTTTTATGAATGTGGAATATTAAAAATGTGATGTGTATTAATTGATTCTAAGAGATTGCAAGTGCTATAGTAAGAAAGTCAAATCTTGCTAAGTGTTCAAATTACCTATTTTAAATAGTGATTTTGCCAAAGAGGTTAATTATGATTAACTTGTTAGCATTGATAAAACATTTGCAAATGAAGAGTAATATGTATGACCAATGTGCATATTTGTTCCTAAAATTGAAAGAAAACTTACATAGATGTTATCTTTGGTTTTCAATATACATGTGTGTGTCTATTAATTAGGAAAGAAAAGTTCTTCATTATGAAACAAAACATCAAAGCTGAGAATGAGACCAAGCCTTCACACAATTGACATGTTGGAAAAAACAACAATCATTTGAATTAATTTTGGGTAGTGAGAAAAATAATTGAGTGGCTTCGCCATTGGTGTGGCTAGCATGAAAGTTGTTGAACATGTGTTGCTTCATGTGGGTTGGAAATTAAGTTATGTGGAAGAAGGGAATTCCTCTTTTCCAAATGTACTAGCCATAGACAATCTTATATATCAAGCATAGCTTATTGGTTCTAAGTAAGCCAAGGAAGGTAAGGCACATAATGATAAGACAATAGAGCAAATTAAAGCAACAAATAGGAGGTGGTAGGAAGGTAATGGAGGAAAAATTAGCATATGCTTTGTAACAATATGAAATGGCCCTAGAATTCAAACATGAAAACTTTATATTCCCTCTCCAAGAAAATTTCATTCAAAATAGATCTATGTGCCAAAGCATGGGAAAAGGTCTTGGACGAATGGAACATGAGAGGTACTTTCCTCTCTCTCAACCAAAAATAAGAGTAAGAAGAACATTGTAGTGAGGTTGACGGATGAACCCAACTGTCTTAGGGAAATGCATGTGGACATTTTGTAGAAAGGAGAGTCTGACAGAGAGGATTTCCATGGATATCATCTGGTTTAGGCAACGTGATGCATACACGAGCCATGTTCTGAGGAGATATTTTAGACCATTCTTAGCTACAAGTTTATGCCAAAATATTTTTTCGTTAGTTTTCACAGTAGGCTAGATATGGTTTAGAATTTTGCTTGGTTCATATAATATTTTTCTTGACTATTCCTCCATAGGTAGTTGAGAGAGTTGTGGAAGATGATATATGACAATACCAACTTTATTTTTCAAAATATAATTGTTATATCTTTGTAGAATAGGAAAAATTGTGTAGTTGGTGTATTATCCAAATTATGGATTATATTGTTCTATGCATCTTAATTTATTTATGAGTGTGCTTGCGGAGACTTAGATTTTTGAGTTTGCACAGTAGTCACTTCTGTTAGTAACTGATATTCTTTGTGCTTCCTAACCTGCATAACTATAATTGTCCCCAATATATGACTTATGTGCTCTGAGTATTTTCTAAAGGGTTAGAATCACATTCTAGAGGGTTTTATGGTGCTAGAACAAAGGCATCACAAGAAAACCAATAGGTTTGGAAGATGAGTTGACCCAAAGGAGAGACAATTGTATCTCTATTGTACTTCAACAGAGTGTTGAAGCATTGTCGTACTTGATCTATCATAATCATCATATGGCCATAACTCAAATATTTGACATTGTCGTATTCCTTTCCATGCTATAGACCAAGGATTTTCTTGACATTTTGAATTGCATTAGTTTCCATGATGTGTTTATGGCTAGCTTCCATTATATTCAGCAATTTTCCTCTGAGAGGGAACACACCATAGTGGTTTCAACCATCAATAACAAACCGTTCCATCTGAACCATAAAGACAACCAAAACTTACACTCGAACATGCAATGGAAATGAAACCCTATGACAATATTTAGTACTACCTTATTGCATATCAGTCTTGCTTTAATAAAAGGTGAATGCACTTACACACACTAACATACTTTTAGTCCATACAAAATTTATGACAACGTGAGACAGTCAATGTCAACAGTCCTATCTATGTTTCTTTGCACCTTTTGATCCAAATGCTAATTATTTTTATTAGCAGCACAACCACATTAAAAATATTAATTTGGTTGATATAAATCGAAGGCTTCATTTGTATGTACCATTGATAAATATATAATAATAATAGAAATAATATTACAAACAAACTATTACAATAAAAATATTACTATTATCAATCTAACTATTAATAATAATTAATTTATATTAATTATTATTTAATATTAGATGTAATTTATTATTATTTAATTTTAAATTATGTAATAAAAAATAATAATTTAATTATAATATTTTTTAATAATTAATATAAATTCATAATTAATAATTATTTATAAATAAATATTATTATTTATTATAAAAACTTATTAACATTAATTATTATTTCCAATTATTATTATTATTTTAAAATAATTATTGTTATTACTAAATGATTATGATTATGATTATTAATTAATATTACTATTATTATTAATAATATTATTATTTTTAACCAAGATTTATTCTAAAATCTCATGGTATTATAAATTCAAGGGAATAATATTAAGCCCAAAGAATTAATATTATATAACCAAAGTATATAAACTCTAAGATAAATATTATAAACCCAAAGAAATAATAAACCCAAGGGAATAATATTAAACTCAGGGGACAAATATTATAAACCTGGGGTGTATAAACCTTAATATTGTTAAAAGTAGAGGTACAGACATAAAATATTATATTTCATAAGTCACACGGATACAACACATATTTATGCTGTTTGTGAGATCCAACCAATTCCAAATATAAATAGGGAGGTTGAGATATTCTCTCAACATCCACCCAGAAATCTGCAACTAATTCTAAATTATGCATGGAAGAATTATCTTCCAACACCCCCTTAATTCTTATATACACAATTACAACAATAAAAATAATCTTTGTCTCACTAGTCTTCATAGGAAACTCTACCCACTTTGTAGTCTTCTTGACTTCGCTCTTTCTTTCTCCATATCTTCGAGCTTACCTTTTGACTCATTTAAAGTACACCCGATTCTGACCATCATAGATGAAATTTGCAAGGTCAACAATATTGACAACTCAGCTCATCGAGGCTTCCACGATAAGAGCTGACAGGGAATGAATCATCCTATCGACCAATCACCATATGTCATATATTTCTCTTTCGGCTATCCATCAGTTGTTAGGAAAATGCCCTGAATACTGAATGTTTTCAAAACCTGATCTAACAACCTGACCTGCTTCACATACATGGATCTCATATTGTAACCTGTAGCCATTGTTCATAGGTTTCTGAGTGCCAAGAAAAACAAACCATAACAGTATAAACATAATCTAACTAGTGATGTGTTCAAGGGTTTCTGAGTGCTAAGAACCACTAATTTGAATTATGCAACACTGTACAATAATTGGCTATGAACCAAATATAACTTATAAATAAAATTTTAACAAAGAAGACAACACAACCAGTTACACTCCATAACTACTCCCCTCTATTCCACCCTCAGTGTACTCATGTTGAGTTCGGAGTTCATCAAACTCTTCCCTCAACTGCACATGATCCTCTAGCTCTTTCACGACTAGATCCATCTTTCTAGTCCAGTAAGATTCCAATGCCTCCACTCTCTCTAGTAGTTTTTCAATAAAGGCCTCGGTTGAATTGTGGCTAGATTCACTCGATCCAACATGAGATTCACCTTCCATTTCTGCTTCCTTCTTCCTTCTTTGTGATCGAGTATCGACCATCCAACAACTTCACCAAGTAACCTGCAACCTGAACCAGCCCTTGTTCCACTTGTATGTGAAACAACTTCCTTCACTTGCAAGTACCTGCTTCACTGTCACCAGCTTCCAAGCTTCTTCAACCTTGAATACCACTTATCAAGCTCTTCATTTGTCACTTCATCACGAGCAACCTTGCTCTGATACCACCTGTCATGCCCCCAGGCCGACGGTAGTCTTTCAATCACGCTTGGCGAGGTGCAGCATCACCGAACACTTTCTTTTCACCAATACTTATGTTCATGGACTACGCCTAACCACTTGTCCTACTTAGTTTGTGTTTCTCAACCAAGTAATTATTATGTTTCCTTTATACCAATGAACACCCATACACATTCATTATCATCAGCAATTATACAAGAGAACACAATTGCACAGTATAAAGGGAGGGGCAACTCCCTGAACAATGAGTCTGCCCGAATAATATATTATACAATCTTTTCAATGTTACAAAGCTTTACAAGTATACTTGGAAAACACCAAGTTTCATACTTAGCCAAATTACAACTTCTCACACCTCCTTGTGATAACCAAGATCCTTTGCCCAAGCCAGGCGGGCGTGCCCTCACACGAGCTGCCTACCAAACTTCACAATCGAACCTTGTTTCGTGCACGACAGGTGGGTGACTCCACCAAGTCACCAAGACACCCTCTTCCTTCGCACCCAGCTTCACCAACGTTCCACCGTTCACCCGGCTTCACCAACGTTCCACCGTTCACCAACTTCGCATGGTTTCACCAACCGACGGGTACTCCTACCCCCGCCCTCACCCAAAACCGACACAACGTGTTACCTTCGTGTGACCTTGCCCAAGAGTGGGCGCATCACCATTCTGTGCCTTCCCTTCTATTCACTGCGGCTACACTTAGTCTTGCGCACTTCTCCTTCATTGGATGATGAGAGTAGTTTGTTGTTTCAATTGACTCCACGCATCATTTTATATATACGGGTGGAAGGGTGAGTTAGGTTACCCAAGCCGACTCATCCTCCACGTTATGAGCACCCCTTACTCATTGCAAATCCTCCAAATGTAAGTCGGCCTTTGCATAAATCGTAGGTCGGCCCGTGGGCAATCCAACCATGCTCCCACGCTATATAAACCTATGTTCAGCCTTCCCTTATGCTCATTGTTACCTCGCACCTTCGGTTAAGCTCGCACCTTCTTCGTTCAAGCCACTCGTTCACCAAGTCGACTTCGCACATCGTGCCGATGGGCGTGCCAAGGACCGCAGGTCCTTACAATAGGGATCTCAAGTGGGTATTGCAATAAAATTCACAGGAAAACAAAACTTACTAAAAAACAAATCTGATCTCACACGCCTACATATTTACTGGAATCAATTATTACTGCTCTCACATCTTTCTGGGATCTTCCTTAAGCAAGTTGAGCCCAAACAGGGTATGATACCATGTTAAAAATTGAGTTACACACACAAAGGAACAATTTTATTATATTTCATAAATCACCCGGACACAACACATATTTATGGTGCTTGTGAGATCCAACCAATTCCAAATATAAATAGGGAGGTTGAGATATTCTCTCAACATCCACCTAGAAATCTGCAACTAATTCTAAATTATACATGGAAGAATTATCTTCCAACAGATATAAATATTATAAATCCTATAATAAACACGGTTGACTAGAGTTGACCATGGTTAATTTTCATATGGAAACAAGATTTGTCACAATGCGAAGTTGGACTATGGTTGACCATGTTTGATTTTCATATTGAGAGAACCTTTGTCACAATGCGACATGGGACAATGGTTGACCATAGTTGATTTTTCTAGTGAGACAATCTTTGTCATAATGCGACGTTGGACCATGGTTAACCATGGTTATTGACCATAGTTAACCATGGTTGACCATGATTTATCATGGTTAACCATGATTGATTTTCATATTGAGACAATCATTATCACACTCCCGTATTGAAATATGGTTCACCATAATTGATTTTAATGTCAAGACAAAACAAAAATAACTACATTCAAATTCTATTATAGAAATTAATTTATACTTTCAAAACTTAATAATTAAACTAAGGGAGAGCAACTATGCGGGGTTATGGAGAATAATATTGATAATTTCATTAAAAATACAACACAAATCATATTAACCACAAAATATAGTGTCCATTTACTCTTTCACGTTGGTTTTTTGATAAGGAATGTCCCAAAAAATATCATGTAGTCTTTCAAATATCATGAAAGACTACATGGTAAGAAGTTTAATCTCACTCTCAATGTGTTGTTCTTATCGAATATTCCTATCCATCACGGCTCAAGTTTGAATTAAATCAATTTAAAATTATAATGAGTACCATGCCTTGATTGTAATGTTTTACGTTCGAGTATTATTTAATGATAAATAGAAAATATGTGTATAACATATTTTGATTAAGTGTCATGTGATTTCAAATTTTCATGAGAATATTATATGATACCCGAACATAAATTTTCCTATAGAGTATAACACCCGTCTTAGAGCGAAGAAATTAAATGTTTTAAACGACTCAAATTTAAATTCCCGGACGTGTCAGCGTGACATTAATTGTTTTGTTTTATTAAATATTGCTTTATAATGTAACATAAACTTTCTGCATGAAAAACAAAATCAAATTCCATGGTTCATGGGCACACCCATTTAATTTAAGGGAGATTTTGAAAAGGAAAAAGGCCAAAAGAGCGGGCGTTAAAAAACTTGTAAAATAATTTAAATCTGAGAAAAGCTTGTGACCGTTGGAAATTGAGTGTACATAAAGCACTGCTCAGAACCAAGGAACACTGAATTGTTTTTGAGTTGTTAATGTGGCGGTTTGTTTGTTTGTTCTGTAGCATGGCCATGTTGGTTGCATTTTTTTTAATGGGTGTTTTAATGTTTTTGGTTTCTTTGGTTAAATTTATTTCTCCCCGTGTGCGAATCGTATCGTTTCTATTTAGTTGTGTGTGAATTGCTGGGCGGGCCACCGCGGTACAGGGAATATTAAGAGAACCTACATTTTCCCCAATGAAAGCTGAGGACATATATGTCCCTTCAGGTATGTAATTGCTTCTTTCTGCGGTATTTGGTTAATTTGTAGCTTTTTCGAGGGTTGGTGGACGTGCAGGTTTTCGCCTCTCTCATTTTTGACCACATAATATATATACACCCTGCCAATTCCATTTTCAAATACAAGAAACCAGCCAATTCTTTAGAAATCTTGTTATTTATTTTATTATTTACAAATCTTAAATTCTTGTTATTTATTTTATTATTTACAAATCTTGTTGTTTATATGGAAGTAATTTTTAAATACAAGAAACCAGTGAATTCTCTAGAAATCTTGTTATTTATATTATTATTTACAAATCTCGTTGTTTATATGGAAGTAATTTTCAAATACAAAAAACCAGCAAATTCTCTAGATAACAGTTATCTAGAAATCTTGTTATTTATATTATTATTTACAAATCTTGTTGTTTATATGGAACTAATTGTAGCTCAAGTTTATGGTTGAAATGCTGCCCGGCAGCCTCTAGATCGCTGACCGCCGTAGAAATGTAATTACCGGACCAGCAGTTGGGCAGGTCTCTTCCTAAATTAACTGGCCTGTCATTTCTCCTCTTTGTTTTTATTAATGGTTTACTAAGCTCGTAACTTAAATGGACGGATTTATATAGTCATAAATCGGGATAGAACCTTCAGCCTTTGTGGTCCCACTACAAGGTTATGTCAAATTATTCACAATCTGAACCAAGAATATTTTCGACGGCTTTTCGGGACGTGTATGAGCGCATTGGAAACATTGAGAGAACCGACGTTTTCACCTATGAAATCTAAGGAAATATATGTCCTTTCATATATAGGTTTGCTTGTTGCTGCGATATTTTGAAAAACAAGAAACCAGTTAATTTTCTAAATTATCATTTAGAAATCTTATTAGTTAGGTGAAATACGTGTAACTTAAGTTTGTGATGGTTTTAGAGGAGCGCAGAGCACATGATCAGAGTATCAAGAACACAACAGAGATCTTAGTAAAGACTACAGGCTCAATGGAGAAAAGAAAACAAGACAGAGAAAAAAATCAGGGACAACTCAATACATAATCAATAGAAAACAGAATACATTATCAATGCAGAATGAAATCGCACTTCACATTACCAGAAGGGCCTTGGCAGTTAAAAATAATGGAGAATTATGTAATATTGGAAACCTTGTTTCACATTTGTGTGTGTCCTAAAGTATGATTATTTTCTATTTTTTGGGAGACAACTTTGATCTCCCTAAATTCATGTAAATCATTTTAATTTTATGATTAATGAAATTCATGTAAATCATTTTAATTTTATGATTAATGAAGGCGTGCGGTACTGCTGAGGCAGGTTGCCCACCTTTGGGCACCTAGTTTCAATGTTTTAGTTGTCTTTCATTTTTAACGTGGTATCAGAATTGGTGAGCCTTGGTGGCTAGATTGACAGACTTGGTGGATGAGAGCTTTTGTCGCTGAAATTGGTGAATCTGTGTTGAGCCTCGGTGGCTGGTTGATTCAAGAGCCTTGGTGGGTGGAAAATTAAAGAGAGAGGTTTAGTGGGTGGAAAATTAAAGAGCTTTGGTGGCTGAAGTGTGAGTGCCTTGGTAGATGGAGAGAGGCGTTGTGCGAGAGACTCAGTGACAAAGGCGCTGCCGCAAAACCCGGTTTTTGCTGAGCAAAGCGGCCTTTTGCCCTGGTTTACGCACCGGTCAACACGGGGATCATCGCGGCATTTCGGTCAATTCTCGCGCGGATGCCACTTTCCAGGATCAGCGCGGGTCGTAAGGGCGGATCCGATCATTAAATTCTGCACTGGCGCATTTTCTTCAGGTTTTTCGTGCCACGAGGTGCGAAGAAAGTTGGGTACGCCCTCTTCCTACATTAGCTGGCGTGTCATTTCTCCTCTTTGTTTTTATTACTGGTTTACTAACCTCGTAACTTAAATTGACGGATTTATATAGTCATAAATCGGGATAGAACTTTCATTCTTTGTGGTCCCACTACAAGGTTATGTCAAATTATTCACCATGTGAACCAAGAATATTCTCGAGGGCTTTTCGGGACGTGTATGAGCGCATTGGAAACATTGAGAGAACCGACGTTTTCCGTATGAAATCTAAGGAAATATATGTCCTTTCATATATAGGTTTGCTTGTTGCTGAGATATTTTGAAAAGCCAGAAACCAGCTAATTTTCTAAACTATCATTTAGAAATTTTATTAATTATTGTTTAGAAAATCTTCGGTAAAATCACATAATCAATCTTTTGTCGACGCGTTTCGAACCAACCAGTGTGGTTCATCGTCAGGACAAGTTGAAGAACCAATCTCGCTAAGCTTGCTTAAATAGAGTGTGCAGAGATTCCAACGGCTATAATGCCAACGGCTAATTTTGACCAAAGGTCTTAGTCAAACCACTAATTATATTATTAATAATCTAAGAAACCGCTAAAACATATAATTTATTATAGTTCCTTTGTTAATTTTGAGTATGAATAATATAATATTTATATAATCCATTCTTAAATATAATGGTATGTAAAATCGTTCATATTTAATTAAATAATATCATTCCAATGTTATTCAGTATTAAATTATTATTACATTAAGAAATTTTATCATTCCAATGTTATTCAGTATTAAATTATTATTACATTAAGAAATTTTGTTACATTCGGTAAGTTGTGTATTGATTTAATAATAAAAAGGTAAACTTCAATATATTATTTTAATTAATTATATCAAAATGGCCCATTCGAAAATAAAAATAATAATTAAATCATCAATATAATATATAATTCTAATATTATTAATTTAGTATTCTTATTAAATCTTTATTATTTAGTTACATTAGGTAAATACATAATTAAAGTATAGGTTTATTAATAATAGAATATAGGTAAATAGTGTATTAAATTAATATTAATTGTTTAAAGCTATGGACCAAAAGTAAACCCTAAAATATATTATTTTAATTAATTATATCAAAATGGCCCATTCGAAAATAAAATAGTAATAATCTAAATAATTTATAATTCCAATATTTTTAAATTCGCATTCTTGTTAAATCTTTATTATTTAGTTACATTAGGTAAATACCATAATAGAATATCCAAAAAATATAACTAATTCAAACTCACTCACTATAATAGGTATATCATATAATTATATCAAATTATCATTTCTTATTTATTATTTGACATACAGGTCATTTTTCAAAAACTATATCATTTCTTATAATTTATATTAATAATCTATATTCATTAAATAAGTAATATTAATTCACTAAAAAGATATTAAGAATAACTATGACATTAGGTAAATAGATTATTACTAATAAGGTTTAAAAAAGGGTTTAATAGTCAAATAAATAAGAAATTAGATAAAGGGAAATTCTAAAGGAATGGAAGAAATAAATAAAATTGCATAAAAATGGAGAAAAAATCTAATCTAAAGGAAATATACCCCTTAGAATCATAAACGGGATAAGGATAATACTTAGCCCGAAATTGCTAAATAACTAATTAATAACCCATACACTCCATAATAATAGGATTAATCCGCCAAAAACACACCTTAAGGAGAGGGAAGACAGAGACCCTAAAACCTAACAAAAGGGGAATGAGGAGGCTAGGAAGACAAGGCTGGGACCCAGCAACTGCTAATCTTCCAGCCATCATCCCTATTAAGATTGTTCGGCCTTTTCTCAATCTCCAGGGCCTCTCTAAATTTGCGATGGTGAAACTGCGCTACTTTGGCAATGACTTGAGCCTCTTCTATACATACATGATGCATCGTCTTCCCCGCATGCTCAGCCAGGGCTGAGGACTTGGTCCTACCATGCCTTAAGTCTGCCGAATGCTCGCTAATCCGTTGATTGATAGAGCGACCAGTCTCACCAATATAAGGGGTCCCACAGGAACAGGGAATGACATAGACGCCCTTCATGTCCTTAGGGTCAATAGGGTCTTTCACAGACCTGAGGGAGCCACGGATAGTGATGAGAGGCCTAAAAGTGGCGGGCACATCGTACTTCCTCAGAATCCTTGCAATCCTGTCCGTGGTCCCTTGGATGTAAGGGAGGTTCACACCCGAGATATGATCTTTAGGAACCCTTTGGGTTGAAGGCTCCTTCCTGGCCCTCAGGAAGGCTTTTCGACCAAGGTGCCTATTGTAACCATTCTTCTCAAAGACATCAAGGAGATGGGCCTTCTCCGCTTCCAGGTTCTCCTCATCCGAAATTCTAACAGCACGGGTGGCAAGCGTGCTAAGAACCCCTAACTTCTGAGCTGGGAAATGATGCGAAGACGCATGCAAGTATTGCTCAGTATGCGTCTTCTTTCTAAACACCTGATGAGAAAAGGAACCATCCGCCTTCTTAGAGATGAGAACATCCAAGAACGGAAGACAACCATTAACTTCTTTTTCCATCGTGAATTTAATGGCGGCGGACTGGTTATTGAGGTGATTGAAGAAACGATCCAGCTCGTCAGGACCATGAGACCAGACAACACCAGTATCATCAACAAATCTTTTCCAAAGCTTCGGTAAGAGACGAGAGGAGGCCAAAGCCTTAGACTCAAACTCTTCCATGAAGAGATTGGCGACGACAGGGGACAGGGGGGAGCCCATGGCAACCCCACAAGTCTGCTCATAGAATTCTCCCTCGAAGCTGAAAAAGGTGGAGGTAAGGCAAAGCTCAACTAACTTAGCCGTATCAGGGTCAGTTAGCTTATTAATTACCATCATGGCCTCATTGATAGGAATGCAGGTATAAAGAGAGACCACGTCGAAACTTACCAGAATGTCCTCGGGCTCAAGATTAATTCTCTTAAGATCCTCAATAAAAGAAGCTGAGTCTTTGACAAAGGACTCAGTCTGCCCAACCAAGGGTCTCAACTTTGCAGTGAGGAACTTGGCCAAGAGGTAAGTCGGACCACCAATGGTATTGACAATGGGTCTCAGGGGGACCCCATCCTTATGGATTTTAGGAAGACCATAAATCCTAGGAGTGATGGGGTTTCCCTCAATAAGTTTCTGGGCTAGAGGAATCGTGGAATTGCACGACTTGATTGCAAGGGCGACCGCTCTGGAAACCTTATTGAGGGGATTTTTCGAAAGCTTCTTATAACTCCCACTATTACAGAGATGGTCAAGCATCTTATTTTTGTAATCCTTTCTATCCAGGATAACGACAACCCCACCTTTATCAGCTTTTAAGACCACTACGTCACGATTTTCATTTAAGCTCTTCAAAGCCTCAAACTCAACCTTGCTGATATTGCTACGGGGAGGCTTAGCCCTCCTCAGGGTAACGGCACAATCCTGCCTAATTGTGTCTTTAATCTTATCAGGAAGGTTCTTAATGCCATATTCTACATCGCAAATGATGTCTTCAACAGGGATTTTTCTGGGTGCTAAGGCAAAATTAAGACCTTTCCTTAAGAGACTAAAAACCGCAGGCGGAAAGGAAAAACTAGACAAATTCACCACCTTATTGTCCTGAGGGAGGGAACTAGAACTACCCACCGACAGACCCTTAATACCAACCTTACAATTAAGGTTATCTATCCCATCTAACCCTTTATTACAACTACCACTAGTATTACAATCTACCTTATTAAATTCACCACTCGGACTATCGACTTCATTATTTAAATTATTGCATTTATATATTAGAGCTTTATTATCATAGTCGTATTTGTTTATATTACCGCTATCGACCTCATTATTTGAAATATCGTATTTATATAATAGAGCCTTATTATCATAGTCGCAATTGTTAATGTTAACGCTATCGACTTCATTATTTGAAATATCGTATTTATCTAATAAAGCTTTATTATTGTAATCGCATAAGTTCATATTGGCGTTATGATTATTTTCCACAATATTCGTGCTCACCTTAACACTGCAATCCAAATCCGCAACGGGTTCACCAATATCCATAACGACACTACCGGTCTTCTTATCCACCGCAGACAAACGTTGAACCTTCGACTCCAGCTCTTGAGCGACCGGAATGCCTCGCGAACAGCGTCCAACGGAACGGTCTGATCTCCCCGTGCGTAGATCTCTAACCGCTGATCTACCAACAGTAAAGCCCTCTGTAACATGAAAGCAAAATTTATCAGAACTTCCACGAAGCTCTTTAATTACTGATGAGACAACCGTAGAATCGGCCACTGGCTGCTGCGGATCGACCGGAGAGCGATCACCAGAATCCACTGCTTGGCTGACCAGACTCATGGGCCCTCGATCATCGCCGATTGATCCAATGTCCGACACCTTGTCGCTGCTCCCACCGCCGCTTCCAATCATCCAACCAGAGCCAGAGGGCGGCGGATCCATACCACCGGAAGAAGAGCCGCTTAAAACCCAAGCCCTCAGGGAGGAGACCTGGTTTAAGGAGACTCGACTGACTGAACCCCGACCAGACTCCAGATTCGAACAGCCCGAAAGTTTATTAAAATTCGCGGACTGTCTGACCTTAAGGGACTCTTCCAATCTCAGGGACTTCAATGCCGAACAGGCATCAATCCTGGACCAGATAGAAGCAGGGAAAAAATTCGCCAACTCCAAATGAGCCGCCAGAAGAAGCCTGGAACGACGATCCAGATCCCTCCTTACACTGCCAATCTCGGATCTGATCAACCCTAAGCTGGCCTTCAGAAACACGCCACGATTTCACCATCGCAATTTAGAGAGGCCCTGGAGATTGAGAAAAGGCCGAACAATCTTAATAGGGATGATCGCTGGAAGATTAGCAGTTGCTGGGTCCCAGCCTTGTCTTCCTAGCCTCCTCATTCCCCTTTTGTTAGGTTTTAGGGTCTCTGTCTTCCCTCTCCTTAAGGTGTGTTTTTGGCGGATTAATCCTTTTATTATGGAGTATATGGGTTATTATTTAGTTTTTTAACAATTTCGGGCTAAGTATTATCCTTATCCCGTTTATGATTCTAAGGGGTATATTTCCTTTAGATTAGATTTTTTCTCCATTTTTATGCAATTTTATTTATTTCTTCCTTCCTTTAGAATTTCCCTTTATCTAATTTCTTATTTATTTGACTATTAAACCCTTTTTTAAACCTTATTAGTAATAATCTATTTACCTAATGTCATAGTTATTCTTAGTATCTTTTTAGTGAATTAATATTACTTGTTTAATGAATATAGATTATTAATATAAATTATAAGAAATGATATAGTTTTTGAAAAATGACCTGTATGTCAAATAATAAATAAGAAATAATAATTTGATATAATTATATGATATACCTATAATAGTGAGTGAGTTTGAATTAGTTATATTTTTTGGATATTCTATTATGGTATTTACCTAATGTAACTAAATAATAAAGATTTAACAAGAATGCGAATTTAAAAATATTGGAATTATAAATTATTTAGATTATTACTATTTTATTTTCGAATGGGCCATTTTGATATAATTAATTAAAATAATATATTTTAGGGTTTACCTTTGGACCTTAGCTTTAAACAATTAATATTAATTTAATACACTATTTACCTATATTCTATTATTAATAAACATATACTTTAATTATGTATTTACCTAATGTAACTAAATAATAAAGATTTAATAAGAATACTAAATTAATAATATTAGAATTATATATTATATTGATGATTTAATTATTATTTTTATTTTCGAATGGGTCATTTTGATATAATTAATTAAAATAATATATTGAAGTTTACCTTTTTATTATTAAATCAATACACAACTTACCAAATGTAACAAAATTTCTTAATGTAATAATAATTTAATACTGAATAACATTGGAATGATATTATTTAATTAAATATGAACGATTTTACATACCATTATATTTAAGAATGGATTATATAAATATTATATTATTCATACTCAAAATTAACAAAGGAACTATAATAAATTATATGTTTTAGCGGTTTCTTACATTATTAATAATATAATTAGTGGTTTGACTAAGACCTTTGGTCAAAATTAGCCGTTGGCATTATAGCTGTTGGAATCTCTGCACACTCTATTTAACCAAGGTTAGCGAGATTGGTTCTTCAACTTGTCCGTTGGCATTATAGCTGTTGGAATCTCTGCACACTCTATTTAACCAAGGTTAGCGAGATTGGTTCTTCAACTTGTCCTGACGATGAACCACACTGGTTGGTTCGAAACGCGTCAAAAAAAGATTGATTATGTGATTTTGCCGAAGATTTTCTAAACAATGTTATGGATCACAGAAGTCTAAATTCCTTTATTAATTATATGAAATAAGTGTAACTCAAGTTCTTTATGGTTTCAGAGGAGAGCAGAGCACACGATCGGAGTATCATGAACACAACATAGTTCTAATAAAGACTACAGGTCCAACGGAGAAAAGAAAACAAGACACAGAAAAAAAAATCACGGATAACTCAATACATTATCAAGAGAAAACAGAATACATTATCAACGGAGAATGAAATCGCACTTCACATAACAGGAAAGGCCTTGGCAGTTAAAAATAATGGAGAATTATGTAATATTGGAGAAAGTCCTCTTCGCGTCCTGGATTATGATTAGTTTCTATTTTCGGGGACACAGTTTTCATCTCTCTAAATTCATTTAAATCATTTTGATTCTATGATTAATGAAGGCGTGCGGTACTGCCGAGGCAGTCCTCTGTGTGTAGTTTGCTCAGGGTTGAACTCATAGTTTCAATGTTTCCGTTTTGACTTCCATTTTTAACATGGTATGTGAGTCTTGGTGGCTGAAATTCATTTTGATTCTATGATTAATGAAGGCTACTGCCGAGGCAGTCTCTGTGTGTAGTTTGCTCAGGGTTGAACTCCTAGTTTCAATGTTTCCGTTTTGACTTCCATTTTTAACATGGTATCAGAACTGGTGAGCCTTGGTGGCTGAAATTGGTGAATTTGTGTTGAGCCTTGGTGGCTAGTCAATTCCTGAGCCTGGGTCGGTGGAAAATTAAAGAGCCTTGGTGGCTGAAGTGTGAGTGCCTTGCTGGATGGAGAGAGGCGTTGTGCGAGAGCCTCACTGACAAAGGTGTTGCTGCAAAACTCGTTTTTTTGCTGAGCAAAGCGGGACCAACCCAGCATTTTTCCCTGGTTCACGCGCCGGCCAACACGGGGATCATCGCAACATTTTGGGTTAATTCTCGTGTTGATGCCCCTCGCTCACGCACTGGTCAACACGGGGATCATCGTGGCATTTTGGGTCAATTCTCGCGCCGATGCCCCTTAGAGCAAGCAGGATCAGCGCGGGTCGTAAGCGCGGACCGATCTCCAAATTCCACGCTGGTGCATTTTCTTGAGGTTTTTCATGGCACGAGGCCAAAAGAAAGCTGTGGTGGCTTTGCATTTTCTTTTGAGGTCAATATTGTTCCATTTGAGGCTGATATTGCTCCATGCGAATGTGAGGTGCATTGAAGCTCGAGATTGACGGTAAGATTGTTGGCGCAATGTTCTGGTCTTCCTGTCATTTATTTTTAGGTCGACATTGCTTCGAGCCGAGATCCCTTGGCATCACATCGAGATTGCTTGGTCTCTGTGGTGCCTCCACGCAGATTTCTATTTCCCATAGTTATTACCCTAATATCTTATTTAACGACATATGTTTTTCCAACGAGGTTTGAGTTCGATGCAAGCAACACGTTAAATCTCCACATCTATAACACAAACATCTAAATTTTCTTCTCATAAAAAGATATTCTACAGATTCTACACCCATTGAGATTGTTGCAGACAAATATTTACATTCATTTTATCAAAGTTGGCTGGGATTTCTCCCATGTAGATCGCAGTCGAAAGAAATGAAAGTGAACCATTAATGGAATGAGTATTTGAGAGTCCATAAAAAGACCTCAGGGCAGCCATGCACCTGAGATTTAAAACCCTTTCACCAATAAGAGGCACTAACTCTGGCACGTTTGACACGGTCGAGAGGCAGTGATGACTACAGAAAGGACGAAACCGACCATGAGAGGCTGGGTGTTTGATAGATGTTTGGGATGGAGATCGACTGCGTGACCATCATAGTCATGTTTCAAAGCCCAATCAAACTAGCATCGACCTTTATTCAACGTGGAGAAAAGACATTTTGACATATTACTAGTGTACATATAATCTCAAGCTTCCGTAGTCGAGATCAAACCCCGTGATAATTACCTTTATCTCTTCTATTCGCTCCTCTAAGAGGCTTTTCTTGCAGCCCGTGTGGACTTGGCCTTCGAAAATCGTATGCCATTAATGTGATCAGTGCAACTGTTGATGTTCATCAAAACGAAAGAAGCAATGCCATGCTATGCATTTCGTACAAATATGTATTTGAGTTTAAAACCAACCACCACTATGATCACCAATCAATGTATGTTAACACTTACCGAAAGGAAGCATAGTCGCCCAATTAACGCAGGTCTTCTCCGTAATCTCGTGCGCGTGTTGACAGGCAAAGCGGATGTCGGAGTCCTTCAGTGTATTAATGGCTCTCTGGCATTGGGAATATTGGTTGTGATGTGCGTATAATTATAAATTTTAAAACTTATTTTTAGATATCTTCTATTTGAATTTGATTTCTGGATATGGGCTATTTTGGCTGAATCATTAGCAATCGAGTCATAGAGATTTAGAACTGGCGGAATCGTACAAAAATAATTGTCAAATAAAACTGGTAATAACCCCTAAAATTTTCCATGGTAATAACCCCTAGCCAATCGCCAACTGCCAACTTCAGTGTGGAAATCATTTTTACTGATATAAAACGACAACAAGCCCATAGAGAAAGTACCTAAAGAGACATGCATCGACAGAAGGTAACAGTAACTGTAAGAGATAGAAAACCAAATTAAACGG
This sequence comes from Pinus tabuliformis, assembly GCA_031772625.1. Taxonomy (NCBI): domain Eukaryota; kingdom Viridiplantae; phylum Streptophyta; class Pinopsida; order Pinales; family Pinaceae; genus Pinus; species Pinus tabuliformis. Next base: position 1,440,941,403 of record CM062818.1, on the reverse strand, counting down.
AAATATTGGTCCAATAAGGTAATTTGCACTCGTGAAATAGGATTCGTCATAACAACCATCTTATTGTACGAGTGACCAAAAGTGGGGTTGTTAAAATCTTTGTTCATAGTGTCTTTGGTGCTTCGCCAGTATGCGTACATATAAGCATGAGGCTCGTCTTCAGTGATTGTAGCAAGGTCATGAACCTCGGGAGGACACCATTTAGACATAGCAAGCAGAATGAGCAGGTATTCAAAAAAAAGATAACTAGACCGAGCATAGATATCATTAGCAGCCTCAAATAATTCCTGAAGAAGATAACTGGACAAATTTTGTTGATCTTCACGAACACAAGATTCAACAACAGAAATAGAATTCAACGTAAACTCCCCTCTAGTTTTGTGGCGCATAATATTGGTGGCGATGATTGTAGCAGCAACACGGATTGACATGTTGTTGATCATATTTAGAACTTCTCCTCAGCCTTTCCGAGCAGTATCACACTTTTCGTACAAATTGCTCTCATCCATTTTCTTTCTGTGATTGGGATTTTTTGAAATGCCGACTTAACATCCACACCATAGGCACAGAGCCTAGTGATATTATGAACATCAATTGCATGGATGGGGTATTCCCAGTGCAACCAAAGGGAACCCCCCTGAATTTGGCTGCCCAAAAACATTGTACATCGCATGATTTCACCACTGGTGCCAAATACAGGTAAGTCCATCCCGCAGAAGGAGAAGGGTGGACTTCTTCAATTGGCAAAAAACATTTCTGAACTTCATGGTGGAATGGCATCGGGATGGGTATTTGGATCCATGAAAATATTAGTCCAGAGTGCAAGGAACACGGTGGAATCAGACAGCTGAATATCAACTAGGTGAGCTTTATCGTACTTTCCGAATAAATCATATTATGTGAGAATTAATAAGGTATAGGCTGAGAGAAGGTTTAAGAGAACGAATCATATTCGTAGGGTTTGAGGCAAGCTCCATTCACTCATCGAGAAAACAGAGTACCATCGAGTGAGCAAGCTGGACAAAACTAGAATATTTAATATCAAAAACATAAAAAGGACAGAGCCAATGCATTTGGAGCTTACCAGGGTGTTTGTGGTACTTATTATTGTAGAGTAAGACTTGGTCATGTATAGAGAAGGATTTATTCTTGTTGTGACGATCATGCCAAGATTTTGGTGCTCCTTTTCAACTTTCTGCTGAAAATATGCAAGGAATTGGGATTCATCCAATTGTAGCAACTCATTTATTTGATCAGGAACATATTTGTCCTCCAACTTTTTAGTTGTGTAAGAAATGAAGAGATTCAGAACAATAAACTTTGCAGGAACAACAAATTCTGTTCCATAAACTAGTTAGAATGGGGTATACCTATTCAGTGTCTTGACAGTAGTTCTATAGGCCCATAAGGTAGTGGGAAGCCGTTCATCCCAATCATTGTGATTTTCATTACATACAATAGTGAGCCCTTTCTCCATAATTTTGTTAAATGCTTCAATAGTTCCATTGGCTTGCAGATGATATGGGGTTCTCTTGTGATGTTGTACCATAAAGTTATGTAACAAAGTTTGAATTGTTTCATTAATAAAGTGAGAACCCAATCACTCGTTAGGCTGCAGGGGCAACGAACCCTAGTAATAATGTTTTGAAAGATAAATCTAGCATTCGTGTCGAGAGTACAGTCTCTAACTGGAGCATCTTCTACCAAACGGGTGAGATAGTATGTTGCCATAATAATATATTAGACATGAGAATGACGAACAAGAGGATGGATAGGTCCAATAAAATCAATAGCCCACTTTGAAATCACAGTGAGTTCCTGTACTAGATTCAAGGGAATTTCATTACATCGCGATGGTCGAACAACTCGTTTAAAAACATCAGAAGTTTGGCATACTCCTTTGCATTCTTAAAAATAGTTGGCCACCAAAGGCCATATTGTAAGACCTTTCGAGTAGTAGCCTTACACACAACATGTCCTCCAGTGACTCCAGCATGGCACTCCCACAATATTCCTTCCCGTTCATGATCAAGGACAGAGCGCATAGAATTTGATCAAGCCCCATCTTATATAACTGTCAAAAAATCAAATTGATAGTATGCTTATCTAACAACTAAATTCTTCTTCTGCACTGTAGTGTAACCAGATGGGCACTGACTTGTAGCAAGAAAGCTAGAAATCTCTTCTAAATAGTCAGGGACAAATTCAATATGGAACATATGAGCATCTGGCAACTCATCATCAATTGACCTTCCCAACTCTCCTGACTCCAATTTGGATATATAATTCAGCCCCACATTTGACCTTCCAAACTTGATAATGACCTTGAATGTGAACTCTTCAAACAACAATAACCATCGAAAAATTCTTCCTTCAAGCACATGCTTGTTAACTAATTACTTCAACGGTGAATGGTATGTGAAAAGATTAAATGGGCCTCCTAACAAATAATGGTAGAACTTATGAAGAGAGTATACCATCGCTAAGGCTTCTCATTCTGTGGTGGTACAATTCCTCTCTGCATTAGAAAGTTTTTAACTTGCAAAAAAAATAGGGTGATCTAAGTTGCCTTCACCCAGTTGCATCAGAATAGAGCCCAAAGTGATCCCAGAAGCATCAAAATGGATATGTAACTGCTTGTTCTAGTGAGGATAGACCAAAATTAGTGTGCTCACAAGCCTCTCTTTCAGTATATCAAATACAATGTTACATTTTGTATACCACACAAAATGCTCAAATTCCTTGAGAAGCTTCTCTAGTGGGGCCGTAATAGAAGCACGATTCTGAATAAATCTTCGATGGCAACCAGTGTGTCCCAGACCGGAACACAACTAAAGAATATAAGTGGCTGGAAACATATTCAATATCACCACGACTTTAGCAAGATCCACACAAACTCCCTCCTTCCAAATAATATGCCCCAAAAGAGTTCCAAAAGGTACAACAAAGACGCATTTTTATAGGTTCAAGGATATCTGAAGTTGCCTGCACCTATCAATCATAATCATTAACAGACTCGGGTGATTCTTTAGTAAATTGTAAACCGTCCAATCATCCATGTAAATTGTGTATATACTCACAAAAAGCAATAATGGCAATGAGAGAGAAAATAAATGGAGCATTCTTCAACCCAAAAGCATAACATTATACACGTACAACCCCCATTCAGTGGTGAATGTGGCTTTCTTCTTGTCCTCCTTAGCAATGTGAACTTCATGATAACCCAAGAATCCATCAATAAAGGAATATGCTTCATTCCCCCAACATTGTCCAAGACTTCATCATTGAACGAGGTGGGAAATGGATCATGCACACATGCATTGTGTAGACTTCGATAGTCAACACATACTCAACTTTCATTCAAATCCTTCTTATCCTAAATGACAATAGGTCTTATCCATTCAACTTCATCCACAGGGAATATGAGACCAACAACTAACATCTTATCAATCTCCTTCTTGACCTTCTCCTTTACTCGTGGATTCAATTTGTAGGGTCGATGCTTAATAGGCTTCGCATATGGATTTAGTGCCATTTTCATTTTTGCTAGATTGCCTTTAATTCCCTTCAACTCTGAGACGAAACAAGGGAAGGAATCTTCATATTCTTTGAGTAGGTCGAACATTTCCCTTGTGGTTTGTTCATCTTAGTAGTTCCCAATAGAAGCAAGCTTTGATTTCTCTTTGATTTCAATATTCATCTTCTTCAACTTAAGTGTTTGAAAGTGTAGGGAATCACATAGAGGATCCTCCTTAATTTTCCTCTCCCCTTTAGACTCTTTGAAAGTTAGGTGCCTTAACTCCTCTAAATCATCATCCTCATCTTTGTTGAATTTACCACAAACAATATCCTCATGAAATCATGAATCATACTGGTGTGCAAAGTCTCCATACCTGCTACATTTTGCTAGTGCATCCTCTCACAAAAACAATATGCCTCTAATAGCTTTAAGAACCTGCACTATCTTCTCATCGGAAACAGAAAAAAATAAATCTTTACAAAACTAAGTTGTTAACACATCCCAAATTGTTGTCTGGTGTTTTAGCTCCTCCTGTAAATACTAGGTCCGCGAAATATTTCCCAAACAATGAATAAATAGATGAGGCCACATATCAGCTGCTAAGCCATCAGCCCTCCATACAGAAGAATAATCTACAACATTGTCCTGTGGTGAAGTACGGTCATTATCAATAGGAATATTGATCAATAGCTCATTTGGCAAAGAGAACCGGTGCAACAAAAAAACCTTAATAGTGCTCCATTCTTGCAGTTGATTTCAATGTATTTCCCACCACCTTGCAGGAGTAGCTTGCAAAGAAACACCCATTACAGGGATCTTTCAACGTTCTTCTATGTAAGAATCAATCTCCTTAATCAAAATTTCAACATAATTAGTACCATTAAAAGTAGAATCCAATGAATAAAATGAACAATGATGCAATGTCGGGAGTGGATTTCATGGGCACCCTATTACCAATCTTCAATTGCATATTGAGAACCAACTTCAATGCTATGTATACTCCTCCAACTAATAGAGCTAGATTCTTTGGGGTTAATGTAATCTTCTCACTTTCTAGTAGTCAACTGATACAACTCGTCCACTAAAGTAGATTATTCCACATCATCGATAGGTTTAGTAATGCTTGGACCTTGATATAGATCAAGAGGTTGTATAACATGCATATCATCCAATTCAAAATTCATGGTATCCCATTTTAAATCGATGATTTCATAATTCTCGAAAGCTCAATCAATTCCAAATAGATACGAATACTGGTCGTTGTCCCCAATAATATTGGTAACCCATAAATTGGCATAAGTCTTAACACCATCTATATCAACCTCAACATCTTTCATATCAATAGGAAGAATGCAGTATTGGTTTTCCATCTGTAACTGAAGATTGGAATAAACCAACTTCGATTTTCCAACATGGATTACTTAATATAGAACCCTGGAAACTAAGAATCTACCCGAAACTCCCTTCCAGTCCTCTTCTTATCCCTCCACACCTATCTAGAATGGCTCTCAGGTAGATTTGCAGAAATTGGTTCCTCAGAGAACACATCATCCTTAACTATAGTCTTCAATCTCTTTCGCAACTAACCAGTGAGCTACTCATCATTCATAATATGTAAAAATAACATAAACCAATTAATTATAGGTTGGGAAGATTATGTAAAATGTTTCTCATGATGCCCCTTCACCTACTCCTGTAACTCACTGCAAGGTCCGAGTGAGGACATTAACTAAAGGAAAAGCTTAGTCGCATCCCTGTAATACTCCTTTTGCTAGTTTGGGTCATATGATTTCTTTGGAGATGCAGGCTTTATAATAGTTGGATGGTGAGGGACTCCAATATTAGTTCGCATCCTGTTTCCCCCTCTTGTAACAACGTTGATATTAGGCTGCATTGAAGGACTAGGATCCCGAGGTTCTACATAGAATAAGTTAACTACCTTTTCCCGATTTCGCTCTTCCCATCGAACAATAAGTTCAAGGAAATATTATGCTGCATGCATATTTACTAGACAATATGAACACCATGGTCTTCATGAAAAAGGACATTCTCTCACCACATGGCCTTCTTGGTCACAATTATAGAATATAATCGGGCCTCTTCCACTTGTCCCCCCTCCCCAGGAACTCCTCCTCCTTGCCCTCAAGGAGTCTCATTAACACAAAAAGTAGAACAATCAATATGGTTTGCTAAAGAATCCAAGGGCTGACATTGATCTTTATGATTATTAGGAGATCCATAAAATTCATAAAACAGGTTGTTTAGAACATTTGAATACTTATGTAAAATATGACACAAGCGAGGTTGATGCCTAAAGCTTCAACATATTTCATAGTAATCATTTGCAGACATACCTGACGGACTGAGAAATGACTGGACCTGAGTATGACCTTTATAGGGAAGCACAGATGAGAATTGTGAAACTCCTCGAATCAACAGTGATTATGGTCCCATGGGTGCATAACATGGTCCTCGTCCTCTGAGTCACTGACACTCTATAGCATGGTACCCTTCGACCTAATAGTGGGTACACCAAAATTGAGGTATCCATAGACGTGCATGCACTAAATATTTTAGCCTTTCTGTCAATTTGGCAATTTTATTTTGGAGGCCCACAATAGTAGGATTTGTCGAAGGTTCCCCAACTTTGTGATCTTGTGGATAACCCACCATAGCGTCTATTTGAATTTCTTTCTTTGGGGAATCTTACATCATGCTGACCTTCTGCTGAGATAACAGAATCCAGGTCATTGGTAATAGGGCCTTGATAAAATAGTCTCTCTAGTGATGGGGTTCAGTAGGGTAAGATAATTTACTAATAGCATCCTTGAATTACGGCATCCATTTCCAAGGTGATTCCCCCTCCCTTTGTCTAATTTCCAGCAGTTTTTCCAAACCCTGTTGATTTGATTGTGATAACTTAAACTCATGAATCAATTCCTTCTTAACCTGGTCGATACCATAATTAGGGTTAGCATCAATCCGCTTTATGAACCACCTCGAAGCCATATCTTGCAATGTAGTTTGAAACTCGATGACCTTTGTAGCATCAGGGGTCTAACGAGCCCTCTAAACAACTGCACATAAATACCAATGTTTCTCAACATCCCCCCCACCCCCCATTTCCTGAAAACTCAGGGTATCTTTTAAATGATCCAGCTGCAACTCTAGCCATGGTTGGTTGCATTGTACAAACAAGTATGAACCCTCGTGAATGTGGTCGAGAATAAGTAAATGAACTTTCCTCACTAACACCTCTAGAGCTACTTTTACCTTAAAGTAATGATTGAACTTTAAAAAACTTGTGTACCTTTGAAAAGAGGAAATATGAACTTTGATATAGTACCAGGGAAATGTTAGGGGGAGGGTGAATAGTCGTGTTGTTATGGTATGGGATTCTGTGTTCTGGTGTTCACTCATCTTCAAAGAAAAGCCACCTCATTATGAAATGTAAATCATCATCGATCGATGTATCATCTTCAGGTGTCCTGGTCAGTCAGGTATCTGGCTCAGGTGTCTCAAATCCTTCTTCATCCTCATGCATCAGAGTAACCACTCCTAATCCCTTCACTCCACTTTCTCTTATGTTCTCATTGGCCACTCCCATCATGCGAGAAAAATACATCTCTCCCTCGCTCCCTTTCCTTAAATCTTGAGTCTCCATTTCCATTTTGCGCTTTGGTGAAGTCCTCACAATGTCACCTATGCACTTTAGTTCTCTCTGCCTAGCTCTAAGTTCCTGCAAGTTATTCTCGCACCACTCTTCAATGATTATCGTCCTCCACAACGCCCTAAGGTCCCTTTCCTTTCACAACTCTTCTTAATTAATTATAGGAATACCTTCATCCTCCCGCAACACCACGACCTTCCTTTCACATAATACATTCCCCAAATACGAGTAACTTAAGTTTCCATTTGAGTTTGTTGAAACTCCAACAGTCTTTCTTCAACTAAGAGTGTCTTAATCCAAGGTGGGATTTCCTTCATCAGTCGCCCTCACAATCCAAATTTGAATATAACCTTTGCGTGGGAAAATGACTAATGATTTTCATCTGCAAACTCAATAATATATCCTTCAAGTGTTACATTGACCTAGAAATCAATGGCCCTTGTTAGTTCTGCATCCAGCCGATGAAGGTTGGCCATATATTTTGTTTTCCAAACCCTACACAACCTTGGCTCTATGGGAACCCTTGATTTATGATGATATCAAGTCAGCCAATTTTCTAACTTCTTTGGAAATTCACACCAAAATATTTCATACTGATCACAAGCAGGTTCAACATATAACATTTCTTCCTTAACCCATACCAAATTCTTCTACCTCAGTTGATCCTGTTTCAAAATAAAGCGGTCAACTTGGTCATGCCAACATGTTTGGATATCCTAATTAACATATCGAGGTCGCATGATCTAAAACCCCCTTCAAGAAACTAAAGGTCCTGACAACAAAACCATTGGTTGGCAAGAAATGTTGACTTTAAAACTGACCCAGGGTTCGACCGAGGGTGCCAACAATAAAGCCTGCGTAGTCTAGCACTTCGTTGGAATATTCACTCATTCCAAAATGAAGAAGAGTCTCACCCAAGGCGAGATAAAACCATGGAAAGATAAGGGGGATTTGGATCTTCCTATTTTACGAATTACACAACTATCACAACATTCATTCTTAACCATTCACAATATGTATTCAACAAGAAATTTAACATAAGCATAAAATTTTAAAAGGGCCCCATAAATTACATAGAGAAATTTCATAAATCTTGTCTTTCTTATACTAATCAGCATCAGACAGTAGTTCCATTACAAACAACAACATTAAAACTTGTGGCAGTTATAGACTTGCACGCAGTATCAAAATCTATAGGGAATACATAAACAAAACACTATAAATCTAGATCACAGAGCTAAACAACTATGGACACTCAACACTATCTAATCTTTGGACGTGATCTAAAATTTGCAGCACTGACTAAACTCATTTCTTTTTGCCTTCTAATTTCTTTTATAACCACTCTCACTTTCTCTAATACCTTGCTCACTAGATCCATGGTTTTCAATACCTAGTTCCATCATTTTGGTTTTTTGTTTCATTGTATCAAAATATGAAAATCAACTCGTACTTCTTCAGCACGCTCCCTTGCTTTTTGCTACGCAAGTTTTAAGCCATTTCATTGTCGTTTTAATTTTTTGAATATTTGTTTCTGACAGTTTCACCCAAAATGTCCTTCATAGTTGTTTTCCTTTCAAAACGAAGGACCCAATAGGAACAAACACTTTGGAGCCTTGGAATAGCTTGGGTTGAGTTACGTGTTCCTAGAGGATGTAGGTTGGGACAAATTATCTAGAGCCTTGTGGGTTTACTAGTCCTTGGAGTTGTAAGTTGTAACAAATTCTTTGGAGGATTTAATTAGCTATGGGTTGAGTTACTATCTCTTGATGCTCTAGACATCTTGGGTAGAGACCGATCTGGTTGATGTTTATGATTTCTCGACCATATAGGTCATCTCACTATGGTTGAGCGTTGAGGTGGTTTTGCCTATGGAAGCCCTAGTTGTTTTTTTTTTTGTTCAACCCTTATGATCCCACATTCATGCTAGGAATATGGCAAAGGGTGATTGTCTGAAAAAGAGATTGGGTTAATCCCAATCTATGGTTGGGTGGTACATAGAAGTCCTGACTTGGTTGGAATTTTCATATGTTAATATGCCCTATTTTTCTATTATGATCTATGGGCACTTGTATTGGTTATGATTTGGATATTATGGATGATTTGTGATGGTATTTATTATGGTTTTATGTTGGTTATATACATGGTTATATGATGTTCTCTAGTTATGGATCTTGTTCATGATTCGTTAAGTTATTAGATGGTTGATGAATGCATGGACTAACAAATTTTATTTCAACTAGTTAGAGAGGGATTAGAGTCCTCCCAGTAATTCTTAGATGAAATTCATAATTTGATGATCAGATATGCATTCAAACTTTAATGTTTGGCATTGTTTTCATCTTAATCATTATTCTTGAAAGTTATAGGAAGTTATGGGCAGTGGTCTGGAGGCTTGCCTGAAAACGTGGCATAGATTTTGTGACCGCATGCACCAAACAAATAACTCTTTATCATAACCATATGCAGACAGGCTTATGGGTGTGGTTGGAGCCTCATAACCACATTCACAGAGTGTCAAGGGTGTGGTTGTGGGGTAAACCTAGTGAAAATGGGTTTGAGTTTAGGGATTGATCACTTGGGGTGGTTTGCAGTCTCCTGAGTTGTATATATAGAAGATTGCAATACAAAAGATACACATATATAAAAATTGTGTCACTTTTGTATATGCACATCTTTTTTATATGAGCACATCTTCCATATATGCACAACTTCTATATATGTGCAACTTCTGTATATGCACATATCTTCCATATATGAACAACTACCATATATCGTATATATTTTGTATATGCGCAACTTCTGTATATGCACATGTCTTTTGTATATGCACATACTTGTGCACAACTTGCCCCTATGTTTATACATTACTCCTATATATACCCATATCTTTTATATGTGCGCAACTTCCATATATACATATATACAAAAGTTTCGCGCATACAAAAGATATGCACATATACACAAGTTGTGCATATACAGAAGATATGCGATATAAACTATGTGCATAAATAGAAGTTGTGGAACTTCCATATATGCACATATTTTGTATATACATAACTTTTGTATATGTGTATCTTCCGTATATGCACACATAGGGGAGTTTTGCATATACGGTAAATGCGCATAAATGGAAGATAATCACATATACAAAACATATGCGCATATACTAAAGTTGTGCATACATGGAGCTTGTCGTATATGCATATTATGGAAATTGTGCACAATTTGCATATATGTGCATATAGGGAAGTTACACATATACAAAAAATATGTTAATATATGGAAGTTGCACATATACAAAATATATTTCAATATACGAAATTTGCACATATACAAAGGATTTGTGCATATATGGAAGTTGTGTATATACTAAAGATATGTGCATTTACGAAAGTTGTCCAAAACTTAAGCCTTTTCTTAAGAGCAATTTCTGTATATGCGTAGCTTTTGTATATGCGCAAATATTTTGTACATGTACAAACATATATTTACATATAAGGAAGTTTTGCATATACAAATGTTCGACATATAAAAAGTGGTTGAAGTTGCACATAAATTATGTGTATGCACATCTTCCATATATGCATAGTTTTTATATATGTGCATCTACCGTATATGTGCATATACAAAAGATACACATGTACAAAATTTTTGCACTACTTCAACCTTTGTATATGAACAACTTTCGTATATGTGCATATCTTCTATAGATGTGCAACTTCCGTATATGCACATATATGAAAGTTGTGCATATACGAAAGATATATGCATATATGAAAGCTATGTGCGACTTTCGTATATGCACATATCTTTTGTTTATGTGCTTCTTCCGTATATGTGCATATCTTCTGTATATGTGAATATTTAGAAGTTGAGTATATACATTATATGTGCATCAATGAAAGATATACACATATATAGTGGATATGCACATATACGAAAATTGTGCATATATAGAAGATATGAAAATATACATAACTTGTGTCATACAAAAGATATGCACATATATAGAAACTATCGTAGATACATATTATGGAACTTAAGTACAATTTCGTGCATATGTAGAAATTGTGTTGTTGTTATAACCAAACTGCTTGTCATGGTATGGTAGATTATGAAAGTAATTTCGATACATTTCCTAAATTCATATCATTTAATGTTTTACAAATTATATTTAAACCTGTTATTTCCAAAATATATGATAGCCAATTTATTTCTCATTACATTAAATAAATGATTTCTTGGAAAAATAAATTCAAAAAATATCTCTCCAACCTTCACATTTTCTTTCACATACTATAAACACATCATGGGATAAGGAATACTTATAAATTAATCTTTTATTATTTTTTTCGTAAAAAAATAAAAAATAAAAATAAAAATAATAATTCCTTTAAGAAAACACTCTACCTTAACCATTGGTGACAATTTTTATTCCTTTTATTATTAAAAATGTTCCTTCTAGCTCATAGTTATCTATTACACACCATAGAAAATCGAAATGTTTGAAACTCCTCATTTATGAGGGTGTAGGGAGAAACATAGTACCTTGTGATGGAAACCTTACTTTGGGCTTTCCTTTTATACTTTTATTTACTAGCACTACAAGAGTTCTATTGCTTAGATTTGTCTACATGGTTTACTTCTATACCCATTGTGCTTTGTATGAATTTCATGTATCAAATAACAACATCCATGAGCTCCCTCCTTGCATATATACCCATTTTTCTTCTTATATGTTGTCATTCTAATGCTCTTGGGTCTAGTTATATGATCTCTAGTATCTCTGAAGCATTGGATGGAAAATCCATCATAGCTTAATTGCAACTCATCTAGAACAATTTTATGAACAATTCTCTCTATGGCCTTGACATTCAATGCTTGCAACTACTAGTCAGGTAATTTGATATCTTTGGTTCTTGTTTTCAATTTGGTAATGAAAGATATTCTAAACTACACTTTGAGATTCGAATTGCACTTGACAGAGTGACCATGGGTACACATTTTTTCCTATTTTTAGGCAAAAATAGGTGCATATTATATTTACATGGGTCTAAGATAATACATAAAGACCATGTGCATATTAGATTTACATGATGTGTATCATATTTACATGGCTCTTTTCTACTATGATCAAAGAAAGAGGGCTTAACTATATTTAATTTGATCAAGTTTTAGATACGAATCCAATAATAGTTTTAGAGTTTATATTATGGATGCTAAGAAGAAGTGATGGGAAGTTACTAGTGATATTCTACCTAGATATGTTGGGGTTAATATTAGTGAGGATTCTCATAGCCATCCTCGTGAATTTTTGTTTAACTACTCCAAGAATCCATTCAACTTTGTAATCATGAGGCGTACAAGTGGAGAGATTCTCTTTAATTCCACTATAAATGACACTGGAAATTTATTTTGGAACATTATGTTTAAAGAGCAATACTTTGAGGTCTCTAATAGACTTTCATTGGTTTTCTCTCTGTATGGATTTGGAGAGAGCACTAGGCAAAAATTTCTCCTCAATGAAAATCAAAACTATACACTCTGGACTTTTGCATTAGCAGTTTGAGTACGATGTGGATCTTTAGGGTCTCATCCATTTTATTTGGATGTGATACCAGATGTTTCTCAGGGGGTTTCAAAAATGACCATAAATCAATGGGAATGCTGAATACATCCATGCGAATGCAAAGTGGAATTGTTAAAGCAGATCCTGGAAAATCATGATATAAGCTAATATATCCTATGCTGAAAAGAATCCAAAACCTATGTTTTAACATCATGGGGAAATGAAACAAAGCTATGGTGATATAGATGAAAATGGGGGACACTATTGTATGTTGAAATGTTGGAGAAATTTTTTGTGATAAACGTATGCTCACAGGTTTTAATTCCATGAGCACTCAAGTTAGGAGAGTGATTCAAACAAGAGAATGTAACTTGAATAAATTGTCTAATGATGTCTTTTTGGACGATCTTATTCAACTCTTTATTGTTCAATAGGAGTTGACCATAGATGATGATGCCATTATACATCATTGTTTTTGGTGCTCCCATAAAATTTTGCACTCTTTCCTAATTTTAGAAAAACTTGATTGTCATAAAAAATACCTATTGACTTGGTTTTCTTAAACATAAAAACTCCAAGTAACTTGAAACTAAAACTGAATACATGATTTTTACCTCTCCCTTCATTATGTAATTTGATGCATCCCAAAATTTGAATGACCTATGGTCTAGCTTTTTAGATGATCCCACTTCCCAAATTCTAATGTCCCTGCCATCTATTCCAACTGAAGATATTCAGCCAATCAACTATATTTAGAAATCAATTCACCCTTAAATGAAGAAACTGATTTGACAAGCTTAATAGAGCACAAAATTCTCACGAATGAAATCATATATTATCTAGTAGAATTTTTTACCGCTGAGGATGAAATTGAAAGCTTATTACATTTGAAACTTGGTTGAGGCTTCTCACAATTGTTTTAGGAGGTTCAATTTCTGACTAAATGATAGAAGAGTGAGTTAGTTCTATATTTTGTACTTTCATATAGAAAGAAACTTTGAATTGAATAAAATGGTTCGGAACTTGAGGAATAGATATCAATAAACCTACCCAAACAATCATGAACATAGATATGAATATAATTGTGCTACATGCCTCAACACAAAGACTAGATTGGTAGATCTAAAGTTAAGATGGATCTATGTTAGTTTAGTTTCACCTTTTAAATATATTATATTTCACATGAATACCATAGGTTATCATACCATGGGTCAATAATATGAAGTTATTTTTATTTTAATGTTATTTTATTTTTATTTTTATTTCATTTTGGTCAAGTAAAATTGTTTTTTGCATTAATTTATGCGGCTAAATAGAAAATTAATTACATTACAACATCTCTACCATATTGGCCTCAAGAGCCCTTCCTTTTAAATAATCTATATTTCATATGAATACCATTGGTCAACACCATGAAGTTATTTTTATTTTAATGTTAATTTTTTATTATTTTATTTTATTTTGATAGAGTGACATGGGTTTGTTTTTTAAGTTAAAAATAACATTGCATTATATTATATGACTTTACATTACAACGTCTTTACTATACTAGGTAGGAGAGAACAATGGTAATTTTCCATTATATAACAATGGAATTGATAGACTTGATAAACATAAGAACCTAGAGGATAAATATTTCTTTAGATACAAATCAATCACATAGGAAAAAAAACCTAACTTTTATAGGATCGCCTTGGAACCCACACAATCCAGAATATTCATTTCTCTAGTATCTCTAAGTCTCCCCCTAATTGTAGAAGTGAATTATTTATCACACCTAATAGTATTATAACATAAAATGTATAACATAAAAAGCATGCCCATTGGTCTAAATCATAGTCAAGATTCCTAAAGTATCACAAAGCATTCAAGTATTTCATTTTGACATTCTTTGCTGCAATATATTAATTAAACTTCTCATTGAACTTGTTGCTCCAAACTTTGATGCTTTCAACTTGTTTCTTATTCTTCTTACTCCACATAATGAACTCTAGATATCTCTCTTAATACAACTGGGATGATCTTAATTCATTTCAACTCATTTTTCAACAAGTTCACTTCCATCATTGAGAGTTTTTAAGACTCGTTCAGTAGTTTCTTACCAAATCAACCCATAATAATGTTTAATTTTTTTAGGGCTCCAATACATAAAAAAATTCTATTGATTTTTTCGTTTTCTACCTCATCCATGTTGTCTTAAACAAATTCAAAAACTTGATTGTAGATGGACATTGCAACTGAGTTCTCCTCTTCTTATTTTGCTACTTCTTCCTCGCTGCTACTAAATTATACACACCAATAAACGTTTGTGAGATTTACAATTTGGGTTCTTTTCATTTTCCTTTCTATTGAGAGTTTACCCACTTTCTCCATCTTTGTCTTCCTCTTCCATATCATTATGCTTTATAAACAAATCTTCATTTGTTTATGGATCAAAATCTTTGTACTTAGTTTCATCGTATTCATATATAGTTACTGTTCCACTAAGAAATTTATCTATATGGAAGATATATGCATATATAGAAGTTCTACATATACGGAAGTTGCACATATATGAAATATATGTGCATATATGGAATTTGTGCATATACAAAAGATATGCTCATATAAGAAGATGTGCATATACAAAATTTTCACAACTTTTATATATGTGTATATTTTGTATCGCATATCTTCTAAATATGAACAATGTTTGTATATGAGCATATCTTGTGTATATATGTAATTTAGATATATGTGCATATAAGAAAGTGTGTATACTAAAGTTGCATATAGATGGAGGATATGTGCATATAGAGAAGATATGTGCATCTTAACTTTTTCTTTGTGGATATTAACATAGAAAGAATGTCTTCCATGTGAGACATGTAGATTGAACATTCTACATATTAAACATGTGGAACTAGAGTTGACATCATGTCATTAATTAAGAGTCCCATTTAGTCCTAGGTCATGGTCATCAAGCTATAATCCAATTATAAATTGGAGTGATTAGCTCACTCTACATATAATAATGAAGTAAAATGGCCACAAGCATTATCTCTTTCTAAGGACACCTCACCAGTATCAAGTAATATGCATATGAAGGAAACACAATTACATGCACATTACAATTGCACCGCCATGATGAATGCGTACATGTTGGTCTAGTAATTAAGAAAGGTCATGCATTGAAGTATGATATGGCACCCTTGGTCAACTACATAGTTTGCTTGCGTACAGTTAATTTCAACAAAGGTTTTATGAGTAATAAAAACGAGTTACACATAACTTGATGGTCAAAAAAATGTAGCTCATAATAAATATTCAAGGGGTATCAAAGTGCTTGTCTTACCATCTATATCCACCATGCATTGATTGGGACACTGCAAGCTAGATAATACTTAATGTTCATTATCCATAGCATGGCTTATGGTATATGGATCCACCATGTTGAGGATATATTCAAACTACGTCATATGATATTTATGTATGCAATGGGTTATATATTTTGAATTAAGTTAAAGGTCTAACTAGATTTGAATTTTGTGCACACATTTTACATTTTGAATTTTCCCACCCACTCTGCTTAAGCCTGTTCTACATGAGATAGTGAAATGACCTCCATAAGCTTCTGATAAGAGGGTAAGAATGTTTTGAACATCATACGAGCGAATCTTTTGGACTATGCTCCTGCCAAATATATAGTCATAAAGGGTGAACAAATCCAATTACTCTCTTCTTCTAATAGTTGGGACATCTCAATGAACCTATTCACCTATATAGAAAGCCTTGCGAATTATACACATGCCAAAAGATCTATATCGAAGGGTTGGTGACCAGACCTTTTAGCCATCAATTACTCTTCTGATTGGTCATGAATTTGCTCAAACTGTGTAGTAATGTGCTTCCGGGATGTCCTGACAGACTGCTTCAAATGCATCTTCGGCACTTTCACTTGAAGACCCAGTTCATACACCCAAACCTTGTTGGGTATGTGATATATTATTTCCACAAATAGCCCCACACACATGGTTTTGTGCATGGGTTTCACACATGGTTTTGGGCATGATGGTTTTATGCCCATGGTAATTTGTAGATCTAGTCAAGGGAACTACGGTTATATTCTAATCCATGGTTATGGATTGGGGTTTATGAATTCTTTGACATGTATATATATGTATTGTAACATTTAAAGGAATATAATGAAAAATCAATCTGGTAGTCCCATTTTTGGGATCCATGGGAAAATATCTATGTATATATGTTTTATGTTTTATGTCATTTTTTTTTTCAGTTTTTTAGAATTTGTATGCAGATATTTTTTTACAATGTTAAGATTACAGGCCTAGTGCCTCTTTTATTTCCCTCTTCCCATTGTTGGTCCTATTCTCATGCTTCAAACATTTGCATTCCTTATCCTGGGGAGAGACTTGCCTTTCTTATAGAGCACTTTGAGATGGCTTGCATTGATTCAAAAGGGCTCATTGGACTCCTCTAATGCCCATTTGAATTATTTTATCTAAAACCACATCTCTGCCCTGTTAGAGTAAGCATACAGAAGACCATTAATGATATGATTATTATCTTTGGAATTGGAGGAGTTCTATATTAAAGAAGAGTGATGCCAATTCATTTTGTATAATGCATGGCTATCGTGAGGCTAGATTTGTTCTCTAAAGCATATGTTGCCTTGTTTTCTCACACTCTTCAAATCTAGATGCAACAGACTCTCAGTTGGCCTCCCCTTCTCAGTCATGAGATTCATAACCTTAGTGAGGTTATCCATGCGGATGGTGAAGACAGCATCATTGGTGATATTTAAATAGGTTTCCTTGATGGCCACCTTGGAACCCATAGGGTAAATTTTCTTGATGTCCACTTTGGGATGAATCACATTGTAAATTTCAAAGCAAGCCATAAGACCATTATCATTATCGAGCAGAGTCCTGGCTTCGCACATCTTGTACCCCTTCGCACAGAGAGTTCCATAGAATACCTATTCACTATGAACTTCCCCAACCTGCAATTCAGCGAATGAAATGGGTCTCATCCTTTTTAAGGGAACCAAAAAATTTACACCACCACTGCCGCTATCTCTAGGATTCATAGAATATGATTGTAAAATAAAAGAACATCCTACTTCGACTCCCTTTGCTGATAGGAAAGACTATGGATGAGATCAATATTGATTTGGAGGAGTGCTCGTTTTTTTATTCTATTTAAGGTGTCTTGGAGGAGGGATCTCGTCTCGAGTCTCTCTGAGGTGTCTTTGATGATTAGTTTCCCCAAATAATTCCCATAAATAGGTAAACGTGAGGCCTCCATTAAGCGATATAGGTCCTCCATCCTTCTTCTTACTCTTCCTCCTTGTTCTCCTTTCTCAGTTAACTATCAATTTCACTACCTTCTTCGTTTATGTGCTTACGTTGCAAATTTATTATGTTCCAAATCTATATTTAATGCTAAAGGCACTGTATCAAAGTTAAATAAAGCTAAACCCTTCAAAGTGTGATGCAACGATGCTTTTGATCTATTCCTTATGAAGTAAACAAGTGTGCTCCGAGTTCCTTCCTAACTTAAGCATGACTTTCTTCTATCATTCATTTAGATAGAAGTTTCTTCTCTCCTCATTTAAAAGTGACTTCGTCCCCTTTAATTTAACAATATCCCATTATTATGACCAAAACTACTTGTCATGAAATAATAGATTATGAAAGTAATTTCGATACATTTCCTAAATTTATATCGTATAATGTTTTACAAATTATATTTAAACTTATTATTTCTAAAATAATATAACACCTTCTTTATTTCTCATTACATTAAATAAATAATTTCTCGGAAAAATAAATGTAAGGAATATCTATGGAGCCTTCACATTTTCGTCCCCATACTCTAAACATGTCATGCGATAGGAAATACTTATAACGGCATCATTTATTATTTTTTTCATAAAAAGGTTAAAAAATATATTAAAAAAAACATTTGTCTTTAAAAAAACATTCTACCTTGAAAAAAAAAATTCTACCTTAACCATGGATGACATATTTTATTTCTTTGATTATTAAAAATATATAAATAAACCATAAACTAAATAATTTTAAGAAAGGTTAACATTCTATCTTATTCATCATTGGAATATGATTAATTTTATAAAAAGTATATTTAAATCAGACTATTTTAATATAAAGATTTAATGTAATAATCATGGGTGACATATTTTATTTCTTTGATTATTAAAAATATATAAATAAACCATAAACTAAATCATTTTAAAAAAGGTTAACATTCTATCTTATTCATCATTGGAATATGATTAATTTTATAAAAAGTATATTCATGTCAGAATATTTTAATATAAAGATTCAAAGTAATGGTTGGAAAGATATATTTTATTATTAAAAATGCATAAAATAACTATAAAATAAATCATGATAATAAAACTTAACATTTTCATTAATCATCATTAAAATGTGATTAATATTATATTAATTCTATTTAGATCATAATATTTTAATAGAAATATTTAGTATAATAATTGAAATATAAATTCAACACTTTCTTTATTCTATTTAAATTCAATTTAACACAGAATATGCATGTTGATGTGATTCATGACTATATATAAGGCTTTTTTGAAAAATCACATAGAAATTTCAAGGTCGATGCTTTTAGAATCACTTAGTGTTCATCATTAAGGCAGAAGTAGATAGCTTGACCCAAGGAACAAATAAATACAATAGATATGCAACAATTAGATCACAATAAAGAAAAATAAATAATAATAATAATTCGTAAAAAAAATCAATAAATTAATGAAAATAACAACAAACAATTAAAATAATAAAGTATTAAAAAACCTTCCATGATGGCTCATGGGATGACTCATCTTGATGGGATGACTCATCTAGCATCCTCATTTAGCGTCTATACATCTTCATTGATTTCACTAAACTTTGCACATAAATAATTAATTAGGAAAAATACATTTTAACATAGCTACCTTTTAAATAATCAATTTTATTATAATATTATAGTATCTACATAATCTCTTATACTTTAAGAAATTATATTATAATTAATTTTATGAAATTAAAGTGGGCTCCCTTTTAATTAGGGTAGAATAATAACTTTAAAATATTTGTCATAGTCTAAAGAAACTATTTTTTGCCCTGAAAATCAAAAAAATTTTAGAAGCTTTTGATAAATTATGGCAGGGATTTTTGTAAATACAGTTAAACTTCAAGATTTTAGAAACGTTAGTGGATTTCGATGGTCCTGAATCCATTTCTATCTTCCAAAACATGATTTAAACAATGCTCCTCCAAGATTGAAGATGTAATCATGTAATTTAAAAAAAAAAATTAAAAATATTTTTTATTATTATTATATTTAATAAGAGATATTTTAATATGTATTTTTTTAATATAATTTGTATTTTGATATATTATTTTTCTTATATTTCTATGTGCTATTGCAAGTTTATCTCAAGAAATGATCCGGGGTTATATTTAAATGTGTTATCGTAGGTTTACTTTGAAGAATAGTTTTGGATTATATTTTAATTACTACAAAATAGGGATGTGTTTATGTTCAATTTTTTTTTTATTCAAATCTTATGAAAAGATTATGGGCATACAATTATTAATAAACTTATTTTTTTTAATGGAAGAGGTAAAGCCTTTCCAAATGCTTTAAAGAGAATGGACCCATTTATTATTATTTTTTTATTAAAATCGTATATCAAGGTACACTTAAAGTAGACAAATTTACAACACATTTACTTTTTAATTTTTTTATATTATATATTTAGATTATTACCATGTTTATGAAAAAATAATTACATACAAAATATTTAATTATAAATTTTTATATGCATTTAAATTATCACTTAATAATTTTAATAAACAAAATCTTTCTTACCATTTTAATTCTGTTTTATTTTCAGCTTTTTGTTTTATTATATTATTATTTTTTCCTTATTTTAATTATTAATAAACAAAATATTTCCTACTATTTAATTCTTTTTATTTTATTATATGATGTTTTACTTTTCAGCTTTTTGTTTTATTATATATATATATATATATATATATATATATATATATATATTTATTTTTTTTAAATTTTATTGTTTTCAATATTATTTTATTTGGTTATATATTAAATTAGATAAATAAAGTAATTTACAATTTTTTTTGTAAGACCATTAAATGTATTATATATGACTTGTTTGAATTTTAAAATTCTATTTGTATATGTATATTATAGGTGGCTTTTGAGAATAACTATATTATGATTTGAAATGGGATAGTATGTTTGTTTATTTGGATGATGTTGTATTTGTTTATTTGAAGTTCTAAATATATGTTTTAGTGGTTGTGATAATGATATCTTGGTTAGAAATTGTATGCTTTTTAGTTGTTTATCTGATTTTGTATAAATTTATATGTTGGTTTAATTAGTTTTATATATTGACTTGAAATAGTGAGTGTTTATTTGTTTAAAATTGTATGCGTATAGGTAGTTTTTGACCATGTTTGGATTTTAATTTGAAAGAATATTATGTTTATTTATTTCAGATTGTTTAGGTATGTATGTTAGTGGATATGATATTTACGTGTATTTGCATGTTCGTTTCAAATTGTAGGTATGTTTCTTATTATTAAAAAGGTCCATCTTGTGTTTGTGTTTTTTTGTTTGAAGTTGTGAAAATATGTGTATAGATGGTTTTTTTTACAAGATTTGTATTATAATTTAAATTTGTATATTTTTTTGTTTGAAGTTGTAAAAATATTTGTATAGATGGTTTTTTTTTCAATATTTGTATTATAATTTAAATTTGTATAGTGTGTTCTTTACTTAAAATCATTTTGTTTTACATATATCTATTTAAAATTGTTTTATGTGCCTTGTGTTTTATGTGCCTTGTGTTTTTAATTTTTATTGATTGTGGTTTTGGCTATGTTTATATTTTTATTTAAATTTTTATTTTGTTTGTTTATTCGAAATTATAAAATGGATGTAATTTATTTGGATGTATGTGTGTGGATGGTGGGTATGATGTTTACTTGTGTATCATTGCATTTTTTGATTAAAAATTGTTTCTCTTGTTTGCTTATTTGACACATATGTATGTGTGTTTTGAAATTGTTTGTGTATATATGAATGTGATTATGATTTTGATAATGTTTGTTTGAAGTGTTGTATTGATTTGACATTATATGTATTTTTCTGATTGGCAATCGTATATTAGGTGTGTTATTTGAATTATAAATGTGTCAAAGTGGTTTTGAAAATGTATATTTATTAATTTGTATATTGATTTGAATTTTATAATGCTTGATTGGATTTTTACATTGTATATTTGTTTTTTAGATATATGTGAATGGTAGAGAGAATTTTTACTTATTTTTGATGTTTGTATGTTGGTTTGAAATACTATAATGTGTTTTTAAACTTGAATTTCTATTGATGTGCCTACTCGTTTGAAATTGCAGTGGAATGTGTGAATGTTTTTTTGACAATTTGTTTGTTTGTTTACTGATGTGAATGTTTGTAATGTGCGTTTACACTTTTGAAATTGCAATGTGTTTGTTTGAGTAGTTTTTTCATTGTTTGTTTGTTTATGTATGTCTTGTTCTATGTTTGCTAAAATTGATATATTATATGCTTTGAAATTGCTTGTGTATTGTGATTGTGATTTTGATAATGTTTGTTTCTATTATTGTATTGATTTGAAATTGTATGTGTTCTTTTAATCAGAAATTGTATATGAGGTGTATTTGTTTGAATTGTAAATGTGTGAAAGTGGTTTTGAAAATGTCTATTTATTAATTTGTATATTGAATTGAATTTTTCAGTAATCTTTGATTGGGTTTTTACATTGTATATTTGTTTTGGTAAATGTGTGTAGGATTGAGTTTTTACATTGTATATTTGCTTTTGTAAGTGTGTGTGAGTTTTTACATTGTATATTTGTTTTTGTAAATGTGTGTGAATGGTAGAGACAATTTTTACTTGATGTTTTATGCTTGTATATTGGTTTTAAATACTATAGTGTGTTTTTAAATTTGAATTTGCATTTATGTGACTACTTCATTAAAATTGTATTTGAATGTGTGAATGGTTTTTTTGATAATTTCTTTGTTTGTTTACTGATGTGATGTTTGTTCGTATTGTTGTATTGATTTGAAATTGGATGTGTTCTTTTAATTGTCAATTGTATATTAAGTGTGTTTATTTGAATTATAAATGTGTGAAAGTGGCTTTGAAATTGTATATTTATTAATTTATATATTGATTTCAATTTTCATAATGCATGATTGGTTTTTTACATTGAATACTTGTTTTTGGAAATGTGTGTGAATGATAGAAACAAATTTTACTTGATTTTTTATGTTTGTGTTAGTTTGAAATACTATAATTTGTTTTTAAATTTGGATATGTGTTTATGTGAATACTTGTTTGAAATTGAATTTGAATGTGTGAATGGTTTTTTTTCACAATTTCTTTGTTTGTTTATTGATGTGAAATTTTGTAATGTGTGTTGAAACTTTTAAAATTGTAGTGTGTTCACTTGAGTGGTTTTTCAATGTTTGCTTGTTTATGTATGTCTTCTTCTTTGTTCTTTTAAATCAATAAATGTATGTGTGCTTTGAAATTGCTTGTGTATGTGTGAATGTGAATGTGATTTTCATTTTTTATTGTATTGATTTGAAATTGTATTTGTTCTTTTAATTGGAAATTGTATATGAGGTGTGTTTATTTGAATTATAAATATGTCAAATTCGTTTTAAAAATGTCTATTTATTAAGTTGTATATTGATTTGATTTTCATAATGTTGGATTTAATTTTTATATTGTATCTTTGTTTTTGTAAACGCTGTGTATGGTAGAGACAATTTTTACTTGATTTTTTATGTTTCTATGTTAGTTTGAATTACTATAGCGTGTTTTTAAATTTGAATTTGTATTTATGTGACTACTTTCTTGAAATCGCATTTGAATGTGTGAATGGTTTTTTTGACAATTTTAAATTGCAGTGTTGATGGGACCAACCCAACACTGTTCGAACTATCAATAATTAAATGATTGTAAAGTGTTTCAACTGTGGATTAATTTGTGATTACCAACACCCTACGATATTTTTGGAAAGTGATAGGTGGCATTTATTTTTGTAATCAATGTTATGTACTCACCTCGGGTCACATTTCCCGCTTCTTGTTTTTCCAAAACTCCTCCTCTGTCACTCATTCAGTCATTCTGCTTGTGTTCGCCGAGGGTTTGTTCTGGTATGGTTCTGCTACTTGGGTATGCAGCTGCGCTGCAACTTCTGGGCGCGCCTTCTGGTATGTTTGCTGGTCCGACAGTGTGACTCTCATGCTTGGTTTTTCTATGCCTGTGTGGATAGTCTCTGGCCCTGGTTCATTGGGCAACTGAGAATGACTATGCCGCCACCTGTGTAAGTAATGTTCTGTGCCTTTTCTGCTATTGTCTCAAGCGGTCTTTGTTCCTCGAGCTCGTGGTCTGGTATGATGTTATCTTGTTTGTGAAACTCAGTGTTTGGCATGCATTCAGGGCTCGAAACAACGACATTCTCCGGTCTTCAGCTTCAATGCAGGTAGCCTCCTCTATCCTTGATTCAATTTTCCACTTTCATTCCTCTGTTTCTGACGTGACTGCTCCTTTGTCTCAACCGTTGGTTGGATTTCGAGGGTTAAAGACTTGTTCTCTGGTCTCACTGCAAATCCTTTAGGTATGGTGAATGTATCCTCCGTATATTTGCTTTCATGCACTGTGGTTTCGTTTTCCCTAGTCAATTTGCGCTAACAACTATGTGTTGGCTCCTCTGCAGGTGTTGGGGTTTGCAGTTGGTTATTCTTGGAATGAACACGTCGGTCTTGCCTGGTAGGCTCTGCCAATGTAATTAGTCTTTAGTCTTTTTCTTGTCTTTAGAATAGGCCTGTGAGTATGAGGGTTTGTCTCCCCTCGATGCTAAGTCGATGTGGTTTTTAGTTGTAGCCAGCGTTCTAGTCATTTTGTTGTCTTCGGGCTTTCTCGTTCTGGTGATTGTTAGCTGTAACTTTCTATGTATGGAAACAGTTCTCAAAACCCTCACCTAGGGTTTGTCGACCGTTGGCTTATATGACTGTCCATGATTTATTTTGGAATTCTACTGTATATTCTCATACATTTCTTTTTGTAATTCGAAGAAAACTTTCAGGAAAGAATGTTGGTTTCGATTTACCTGAGTTTTAATTATATGATTAGGCCATCGTTCTTTCCAATCTAGATTCTACGCCTTCAAACTTCAATTGTTGTTTTATGGCTGTGCTTGTAACGCTTTTTCACGAACAGGAAATTCTGTGGTTGTTCTGATAATTTGTTTGGTGGTCGATTTCGAAGTTAAAGGTTATCGTATGGCCTGTAGGTGCTTTACTTGTCCTGGTACTTAGTTGTGTTCGCTCCTGTTTAATCAATGTTGTTTTCTTCTATGGAAATACAAACCCTTGTTCTGGCATTTGCATTTCTGTCTCGCTGTCTGGACTGTCTTCTCAGGAAAACAAAAAGAATTAAATGAAATGGTCTGTGAGCATTATATTGTCTATTCAGATGTTCAGTGAATTAGGAAGCACAATGAAAGTATAATAGAACACACAGATGGATTGAATTGTCTGCTCTGTTATTATTATTACTTGAATGCAAAGAAATGCTGAACCCTCTCCATGATTTTCCTTGTTACATTTATATGCTTTTGTCTACAGTTAATGAAACTGTGTAGTTACCTTCAGTTGTAGACCTTATAGTTACATAACTATTAAGTATTTGGTTCTGTCTTTATGGCAAGATTTTACATTTAGACACATTTGTCTTTTTCTCTTAAAATAACAGGACAATTATTAATCTACTGTTTATTAAAGACAGACAAGTAAATAACCCTAACCGACCAAACTACCTTTGACTAATACAGAGATTAAGATGAAAACAAAATCCTACCTCCTACTCTGACAAACTAAACATGTAAGACAAACAATATGTTAACTCAACTCTCCAACCTGGCAGAGACCAACACCCGGTCATGGTGCCTTAGATGGATGCTCCTGGGGCAAAAAGAAAATCATGACTTCGGTCCATGAGCTTCTCGACTGAAGAACCTGTTTGCTCAATCTGCTTGGTATCAAGCCACGAACTGTCCTCAATAGGACGATTCTTCCACTTGACTATGTATTGCAGATACTCCTTCTGCCGAGTTCGTTTAGCCACCTGAGTGTCAAGAATGCTCTCGATCTTGGGAGGCTAAACATAAGGCATCTGTCTCATCCAAGCTTCTCCTCCATCCTGGGTATTCTGTGTAGGCCGTGTAGTTCTATCTTCCTCTTCTAGGTCAACGGTGTAAGGGAACAGGTCTGCTACATTAAAGTTGGGTGGAATGCCTATCCCTGGTGGCAGCTGTATCTCATAGGCATTCGCTGAAAATTTCTAGAGAATTTTGCAGGGGCCTATCTTCTTATACTTCAGCTTATTGTATGCACCTCTGGGGAAGCGTTCCTTGTGCAAATGCATGAGGACTTCATCTCCTACATTGAACTGTACTTCCCTTCTCTTCAAATCTGCTTGTTGTTTATACTTTTGGCTGTTATCCTGCAATTTAATTTTCACCTGCTCATGCAAATCTCTCATCACGTTAGCGAAATCTTCTCCATCTGTGCTTCACCTTTCTTATAGTCCTAGATTTTGCAACTCGTGCACTCCGTGAGGATGCATGCCATACAGGATCTGAAATGGGCAGTAACCTGTGCTACGACTAGGCAAGTCATTATAAGCGAACTCTGCCTATGCAAGCACTCAATCCCACATCCATGAATTCTTGCCAATCAAGCTTCGTAGCAGGTTTCCCAGACTCCTGTTTACCACCTCTGTTTGTCTGTCAGTTTGCAGGTGATAAGCAGAGCTGTAACTCAGCTGTGTATCCATCTTCTTCCACATGGTATGCCAAAGGTGCCCTGTAAACTTCACATCCCTATCCAAAAGAATAGACTTAGGCAAACCATGTAGCCTGAAAATCTCCGTGAAAAATAAGTGGGCCACTTGAGTGGCATCACTATTTTTCCTGCAAGGGATAAAATGCTCCATCTTCGAGAATCTGTCCACTACTACCATCACTGAGTCATAACCTCGCTGTGTCCTAGGTAGACCCAAAACAAAATCCAAGCTGACTGAGTCCCATGGTCTGCCTGGAATAGATAACGGTGTGTACAATCCCGTGCTTTGACTGTGACCCTTCGCCAACTGACACACTTTACATCTGGTCACAAATCGTTGTACATCCCTTCGCATCTTTGGTGAAAAGTAGAAATGACTGAGCTGCTCGAGTTTCTTGTCTATGCCGAAATGTTCGGCCAGACCTTCACTGTGCTTCTCCCGAATAATGTTCTCCCTCATCGAGTAGTCAGGAATGCATAGCTGTCCTCCTTTAAACAACAGTTTCTCTTGCAAGTTGTAGTCCAACCATGGACTGTTATCTCTCACCAAGGGATTCTGACATGCCTCATAGGCCTCCTTAAAATCTGTGTCCGTCTGATATAAATCCTTCAAGTGCTCAAAACCCAGCACTTGTATAGTACTCTCTTGCAGAAGTAAAGCTCTCCTACTCAATGCATCTACCACTTTGTTGGCTTGCCCACTGATGTGTTCAACACGAAGGTGAAACTCTGCAAATATTCCACCCACTTGGCATGCTTGTGATTTAGCTTGTGCTGTTGCATTAAATACTGTAGCGCAGAATTATCAGAAAACAACACAAATTTGTTTCCCAGCAAATAATGCCTCCAGTGTTTTAATGCCTGTATAACAGCATAGAACTCATTATCATAAGACAAATATTTCTGTCTGCTTTCTTATAACTTCTCACTGAAAAATGCAACAGGTTTATCCTCCTGGCTGAGTACAACTCCAATAGCCATACCACTAGCATCACATCGAACCTGAAAAAGCTTCTTAAAGCCTAGCAATCTCAGATTGGCCTCTCTATGATCTTTTTCTTTAGTAGCTGAAAACTTCTTTCCACTGCATCAGTCCATCGAAAAGGCTGACTGGCCTTTTTAATGGTGTCCAACATAGGTGCACAAATTTCGCTAAAATTTCTTATGAATTTCCGGTAAAAACTCGCTAGTCCAT
This sequence comes from Pinus tabuliformis, assembly GCA_031772625.1. NCBI lineage: Eukaryota > Viridiplantae > Streptophyta > Pinopsida > Pinales > Pinaceae > Pinus > Pinus tabuliformis. Next base: position 1,440,913,479 of record CM062818.1, on the reverse strand, counting down.
GAAAGCTACGTACCTCAAATAAACTTTTCGGAGATGGCCAATTAACTATCGCCACAATCTTCTCTAGATCCATCTTCAGTTCATTTTCTGCTATTACAAAGCCCAAATAAATCAATTCCTTCTGTAGAAAAGTACACTTCTTTAGATTTATCAGCAGTTTATTCTGCTGTAATTTTTCCAGCACTTTTCGAACATGTCGAAGGTGCTCCTCCCTTGTCCTGCTGAAAATTAGTATGTCGTCCAGGTACACTATCACAAATTTTCCAATGTATTCTTTCAGCATTTCATTCATTAACCACATAAATGTACTGGGCGCATTGCTCAGTCTGAATGGCATAACTAGCCATTCATACAATCCCTCATTCGTCTTAAAGGTTGTCTTCCACTCATCCCCCTCTCGTATTCAGATCTGATGATACCCGCTCTTCAAGTCTATCTTAGAAAAATATGCTACCCCGCTTAAACAATCCATCATGTCATCCATCTGTGGCAGTGGAAACCTGTACCACATGGTGATTTTGTTGATGGCCCTCGAGTCTGTGCACATCCGCCACTCTCCTCCCTTCTTGGGAGCGAGAACTGTTGGAACTACGCAAGGGCTCAAACTCTCCCAATCAATCCTTTGTCTAGCAGTTCTTGCACCTGCTTCCTAATCTCTTCATTGTCCTTGGGGCTCATTCGGTATGCTGCCTTGTTCGGCAAACTGGCTCCAGGTATGAAGTCGATATGGTAACTTATGCTTCTTTTGGGGGCCAATTTGTCTGGAAAATCATCCACCACTATGTCTGTAAATTCCTGCAACATCTGCTGAATTTTTGGGGGTAAATCTGATGCCTCCATATGCAACAACATTATTTTTGCTCTTCTTACAACCGCATAGCCCGTCTTGCTGTCCTCAACTTGCTTCAGAAACTGTTTTCCACTAACCAACACTGCTCTTGGCTCACCTGTTCCTGCTGTCCCTTCCTCCTTGATGGGCACAAGCATATGCTTGATTCCATCCTTGACAAACTTATAACAGTGTGTTAATCCATCATGTACCACCTTCTTGTCGTACTGCCATGGCCCGCCTAGCAGTATGTGACATACATCCATCGGCATGATGTCACAAATGACTTTATCCTTATATCTGCCTAGTTGAAACTCCACCTCGCATTGTTCATCCACCAACTGATGGCCTTTTTGTAGCCATGAAACTTTGTAAGGGGTGGGATGTTTCAATCGCTTCAATTCCAACTTTTCCACCGTCTTTGTGGCCACTAAGTTATCTGTAATACCGCTGTCAATAATTAGCTTGCAGCACTTACCGTGTGACTTACAAACTGTTCTAAAAAAAGCCTTCCGCTGTGTTTGTTCGGTGGCTTCCTTGGCTGGTTTTAACAACACCTTGTTCAGCACCAGGGCTTCCCCTATTTCTGGAGCATTCTCTACTTCTTGGGGAGGTGCCTCTGCTTCCTCTAGTTGTGCAACATACGCACCTCTATGTCCAGCTTGGTCTGCCTCGGGACACTCAAATGATCTATGTCCCCATTTATGACACCTGTAACATTGGTAACCAGCTCCTTTACCCCGGCCATTACCCATGCCTCACTGATATGCCCTACCACCTCTCGCATTATCACCTTTGTCTGCTATTCTGGAAGCTCTGGCTACCTTCCTCATTACTACTAGCAGTCCGCCCTCTGCCATAGGACTGGCCTTTTCCCCTACAGGTTCCTCGTCCTCTCCAGGCATTTTGCTTTCTAGTAATTTTCTCTTCAGCTTTCATTACACTCTGATATGCTTCTTCAATGTTCTTTGGAGACAGAATACTAATTTCATCTAAAATTTCTAGTCTTAAACCATTTACGTACCTGGTTGTCTTTTCTGTGGTATCCTCTATATAACCGGCCCTTAGGTTCACTCGATAAAACTCCTTAGTGTACTCCCTCACCGTCATTCCTTTCTGTTTCAGATTCTGCACTTGTCTTTGTAGTGCAATCTAATAGTCTTTCAATAGAAATCTGCCCTTCAACTTGGCCACCATCCTTGACCAGGTTTTAATCGGCAACTTGTTCAATCTCCTTCTCTCTGTTTGGACACTATCCCACCACAGGGATGTGTGTCCCTTCAACTTCGTCATAGTGAACTTAACTCTGTAGCATCCACTGAACTCCTCACACTCGAAATACTTATCTAGCTCGCTTATCCAATCCAATAGAACCTCTATGGACAGGCTGCCGTCATAGTTTGGGAGTTCTGGTTTGGGTTTACTGCTTGCCACTAAGACAGATCTCAATAGTCTCATTTCTGGGCCCTCTCCGTCCGATCCATCTATTGTCGCTTCAGCTTCCTCTTCGCTGTCATCGCCTACCTCTGGGTCTCTTCTTCTCCCTGCCTCTACTGCCTCCAAAAGGGCAGTAAGAATCCTAATCTCCTCTCTCAGTCCTTCCTCCGCTACCCTTTGAACACCTCTTCCACGACCTCTCCTTCCTACCTCCATTTCTTCAGTCAATTTCACCTAGCCTGATACCACTATGATGGGACTAGCCCAACACTGTTTGGACTATCAATAATTAAATGAATGTAAAGTGTTTCAACTGTGGATTAATTTGTGATTACCAACGCCCTCGGATATTTCTGGAAAGTGATAGGTGGCATTTATTTTTGCAATCAATGTTATGTACTCACCTCAGGTCGCATTTCTCACTTCTTGTTTTGCCAAAACTCCTCCTCTATCGCTCATTTAGTCATTCTGCTTGTGTTCGCCGAGAATTTGTTCTGGTATGGTTCTGCTCCTTGTGTATGTAGCCGCGCTGCAACTTCTGGGTGCGCCTTCTAGTTTATTTGCTAGTCCGATAGTGTGACTCTCGTGCTTGGTTTTTTTATGCCTGTGTGGATAGTCTCTGGCCCTAGTTCGTTGGGCAACTGAGAATGACTCTGTCGCCGCCTGTGTAAGTAATGTTCTGTGCCTTTTCTGCTATTGTCTCAAGTGGTCTTTGTTCCTCGAGCTCATGGTCTGGTATGATGTTATCTTGTTTGCGAAACTCAGTGTTTGGCGTGCATTCAGGGCTCGAAACAATGGCATTCTCTGGTCTTCGGCTTCAATGCAGGTAGCCTCCTCTATCCTTGATTTAATTTGCCACTTTCATTCCTCCGTTTCTGACATGACTGCTCCTTTGTCTCAGCCGTTGGTTGGATTTCATGGGTTAAAGACTCGTTCTCTGGTCTCACTGCAAATCCTTCAGGTATGGTGAATGTATCCTCCGTGTATTTGCTTTCATGCACTGTGGTTTCGTTTTCCCCTGTCAATTTGCGCTAACAACTATGTGTTGGCTCCTCTGCAGGTGTTGGGGTTTGCGGTTGGTTATTCTTGGAACGAACACGTCAGTCTTTGCCTGGTAGGCTCTACCAACGTAATTAGTCTTCAGTCTTTTTCTTGTCTTTAGAACAGGCCTGTGGGTATGAGGGTTTGTCTCCCTCGATGCTAAGTCGATGTGGTTTTCAGTTGTAGCTAGTGTTTTGGTTATTTTGCTGTCTTCGGCTTTCTCGTTCTGGTGATTGTTAGCTGTAACTTTATATGTATGGAAATAGTTCTCAAAACCCTCACCTAGGGTTTGTCAACCGTTGGCTTATATGATTTTCTGTGATTTATTTTGGAATTCTACTGTATATTCTCATACATTTCTTTTCGTAATTCGAAGAAAACTTTTAGGAAAGAATGTTGGTTTCGATTTACCTGAGTTTTAATTATATGATTAGGTCGTTGTTCTTTCCAATCTGGATTCTACACCTTCGAACTTCAGTTGTTGTTTTACGGTTGTGCTTATAACGCTTTTCCACGAACAGGAAATTCTGTGGTTGTTCTGATAATTTGTTTGGTGGTCGATTTCGAAGTTAAAGGTTATCGTATGGCCTGTAGGTGCTTTACTTGTCCTGGTACTTATTTGTGTTCACTCCTGTTTAATCAATGCTATTTTCTTCTATGGAAATACAAACCCTTGTTCTGGCATTTGCATTTCTGTCTTGTTGTTTGGATTGTCTTCTCAGGAAAACAAAGAGAATTAAATGAAATGGTCTGTGAGCATTATATTGTCTTTTCAGATGTTCAGTGAATTAGGAAGCACAATGAAAGTATAATAGAACACACAGATGGATTGAATTGTCTGCTATGTTATTATTGTTACTTGAATGCAAAGAAATGTTGAACCCTCTCCATGATTTTCCTTGTTACATTTATATGCTTTTGTCTACAGTTAATGAAACTGTGTAGTTACCTTCAGTTGTAGACCTTATAGTATTCGGTTCTGTCTTTATGGCAAGATTTTAGATTTAGACACATTTGTCTTTTTCTCTTAAAATAACAGGACAATTATTAATCTACTGGTTATTAAAGACGGACAAGTAAATAACCCCAACCGACCAAACTACTTTTGACTAATACATAGATTAAGATGAAAAAAATCCTACCTCCTACTCTAACACACTAAACATGTAAGACAAAAAATATGTTAACTCAAATCTCCAACCTAGCAGAGACCAACACTCGGTCATGATGCCTTAGATAAATGCTCCTGCATCAAGTGTGTTTGCTTAAGTGGTTTTTCTCAATGTTGTCTTGGTTATATATACAAGCATTTCTAAAACACACATACATATATTTCCACACACACACACACACACACACACACACACACATATATTCTTCTATGTTTGTTGAAATATATGTATGTGTGTTTTGAAATTGCTTGTGTATGTGTGAATGTGACTTTGATTTTCATAATGTTTGTTTGTATTTTTGTATTGATTTGAAATTGTATGTGTTCTTTTCATTTACAATTCGATATGAGGTTTGTTTATTTGAATTATAAATGTGTGAAAGTGGCTTTCAAATTGTCAATTTATTTATTTGTTTATTGATTTGAATTTTTATAATGCTTGATTCATTTTTTACATTGAATACTTGTTTTTGTAAATTCATGTGAATGGTAGAGACATATTTTACTTGATTTTTTATCTTTGTATGTTAATTTGAAACACTATAATGTGTTTTAAAATTTGAATTTGTATTTATGTGACTACTTGTTTGAAATTTCATTTCAATGTGTGAATGCTTTCTTTTTGTTGACAATTTTTTTGTTTTTTCATTGATGTGAAATTATGCAATGTGTGTTGACACTTTTAAAATTGTAGTGTGTTTGCTTGAGTGGTTTTCTCAATGGTTGCTTGTTTATGTACGTCTTCTTCTAAGTTTGTAGAAATCAATATATGTATGTGTTCTTTGAAATTGCTTGTGTGTAAATGAATGTGATTGTGATTTTCATTTTGGATTGTTGTATTGATTTGAAATTGTATGTGTTCTTTTAATTGGCAATTGTACATGAGGTGTGTTTATTTGAATTACAAATATGTCAAAATTTCTTTCAAATTGACTCTTTATTAATTTGTATTTTCGATTTGAATTTTAATAATGCTTGATGTGTGTGAATGGTAGAGACAATTTTTACTTGGTTTTTTATGTTTGTATGTTGGTTTGAAATGCTATAATGTCTTTTTAAATGTGAATTTGTATTTATGTGGCTACTTGTTTGAAACTTCATTTGAAAGTGTGAATGGTTTTTTTGACAATTTCTTTGTCTATTTATTGATGTGAAAATGTGTAACATATATTGACACTTTCGGTATTGTAGTGTGTTTTTTTGAGTGATTTTTTTCAATGTTTTCTTATTTATATATGTCTTCTTCTATGTTTGTTGAAACCAATATATGTATGCGTGTTTTGAAATTATTTGTGTATTTATGAATGTGGTGTTGATTTTGATAAGGTTTTTTATTGTTGTATTGATTTGAAATTGTATATGTTATTTAAATTGGCAATTGCATATTAAGTGCGTTTATTTGAATTATAAATGTTTGAATGTGGTTTTGAAAATATGTATTTGTTGATTTATATATTAATTTGATATTCTATAATGTTTGATTGGCATTTTACATATTTGTTTTTATAAATATGTGTGAATGGTAGAGACAATTTTTAATTACTCTTTTTTATGTTTGTATGTTGGTTGGAAATACGATAAGGTGTTATTAAATTTGAATTGTATTTATGTGACTAAATGTTTGAAATTTCATTTGAATGTGTGAATGATTGTTTTTGACAATTTCTTTGTTTGTTTATTGATCTGAAATTGTGTAATGTGTGTTGACACTTTTGAAATTGTAGTGTGTTTTCTTGATTTATTTTTCCAATGTTTGCTTGAGTAGTTTTTTCCAATTATATATATATATATTCTATTTTTGATGAAATCAATATATGTTTGTGTATAATGTATGTGATTTTGATTTTAATCATGTTTGTTTTGTGTTGTTGCCTTGATTTGAAATTGTATGTGTTTTTTATTGGCAATTGTATCTTAGATATGTTTATTTCAATTATAAATGTGTGAAAATAGTTTTGAAAATATCTATTTATTAGTTTGTATATTTAGTTGAAATTCTATAATGCATGATTGGTTTTAAATACTATAATATGTTTTTAAATTTGAATGTGTATTTATTTGACTATTTGATTGAAATGCATTTAAATTTGTGAATTGTTTTTTTTCGACAATTTCTTTGTTTGTTTAATGATATGAAATTGTGTAATGTCAATTAACATTTTTGAAATTGTAGTGTTTTTTGTTGAGTTATTTTTTAAATATTTTCTTATTTATATATATCTTTTTCTATATTTGTTGCGTTGACTCTTATTTATGATCAAATTTGTATTTTTTTTAATTGTATGTCTTTGTTTAAATTATATTATAAATATTGTACTTATTATGTATTTGTATAACTTATATCATATTTATATATGTATTTTTATGTATGTTTCTTTTATATAAATTCATAATAATAGTAATTTTTTTTTTTTTTTTTTTTAATTTTAAAGGGTTTTGAATTTTTTTTAAATTTTTTCTCTTTAAAGTTTATTTTTATATTTTGAATATTATTTTTAAATTTTTTATTTTTTTTAAATGAGATATTTTTGATATCTTATTATGTGATTTAAATTCTAATAAAAAATTAAAATATTCTTATCAACCACTTTTTAAACTTTAAAAATATATTAATTAATGTATGTGTAATAAACATTTATATATAAATCAATATATCAAAAAAAACGTTAACATTTTTTTATTTCACAAATTAAATCAATGTATTTATTAATAAATGATAATAATAATAACTATAATAATTAATTCACATATTAAATTAATACAATAAAAATATTTTAAAAAATTGATTTCAACAATAAACAAGATTTTGTGGCAAATAAGCTTCCACCTTCCCCAATTAACTTTGTTAGTAAATATAATTATCATCTTGAAATTAAAAAAAGCTTTATTATTTTTAATATACATAATACAATAAATATTAAAAATAATTTTCATAATATTAATTATTAATAATCAATTAAATAAACAAATAATATTAATTAATACATAAGCAATGAATAAGTTTATTAATATACTTATTTAAATAAATTAAATTATTATTTATTATTATTTAAACATTTTAAAGTAATCCCCTTCACTAATCATATATAGCTGTTTAGTTGTTTTATAATATTATATTTATAATTTTCCCTACCGAGTCAAATATAGTTGTTTTCATGTTTTATAATATTATATTTATAATTTTTCCTCCCCAGTCAAATATAGATGTTTTCCTCTAATAGTTAGGTTGACCTATCTTCTTATTTAACCTTCCTTTAAGGTATGTCTCTTCATCTTGTCCTGAGGATGAAACTGTCGACCAAATATTCTCTATATGATTTTCTCTGAAAACTTTCATGAATTAAATAATTTTCTAAATTTCAATTTTCAATAAAACAAATGTAAACAAAAATATAAATTATATACCCTTAAATAAATTATATAACCTTAAATAAATTATATAAAAAAAAATACATATTCACCAATATAATAGAAATAATAAATGCCACATCCATACATACAAGTTGTATATATAAAAATTTACATATTTAATAAAAAATGATAATACGGTAGTAATATATATAATAATTATATATTTAAAAAAAAATTTAATTTATGTTTTAATTATGATTTTAAATAAAACATTTTTAAAATAATTATAAATTATATATTCAAAAATTATCATCATCTTTTTAATTTAAAAGATATTTGTAAAATTTTTAATATATGTGTGTTCGTGTTTTAAAAAATAATAATAACTTAGAAAACAAATAGCTAATGTATTATTACTATTTTTAAAAATTTTAAATCAACAAATTTTTGTTTTCGCTAACTTTTATAGTATTAGAAAGAAAATGAATTTGTTTTCGCTAACATTTATAGTGTTAGGAAACAAAATGAATGTGTATATTTAGAAACTCCAATTGATATAAAAAGGTTATAAACATTTTTTAGACCATAGAAAAATACACTTCTTGATATATAAAAATATTATAAGCATTCAATGTGATGTTTTAATTTTTTTTTTTTAATAAAACTATCACTTACTTTATAATTAATTTTTATATTTTATATGTTTATTTTTTTTATTAATTAAAAATATACATATTATAAAAAATATATATTTGAATTTATTTATAATTATTAATCAAGTTATATATAATAATAATAATTTCTGGTGCATTTTATTATTACAAACACTGAAACAATACATCATTTTATTTATTTTTTTATAAATTTATTCGCCTTATAATTTTTATTGGCTACTCGGAAACCATGTATTTTGACCATTTATTAATCGAGTAACAAGTCCAAAACTATAATAGTGGCACCATTTGCAGCCTAACTAAAGATTCTAAAGAAACATCAAAGTAGAGCACGTCAATCAACTAAGAGTGTGAAAATTTACTCCACTAGATTTTGGTGGTGCCAATGAAATAGCGATACATGGAATATATTGCTCGATTTGGACTAGTCTATTGTCCATCTATTACATGTGAAACCTCATATTACGTTGCTCCCAATTAACATTTGTTAAGTTAACAACAATGTTATCCTGGTCTTCTTGTCACTCCATAAGGATTCTACCCATCAAAGTCACATTTTCCAGTAAAGGAAAAGAGCTTAACAACAATGTTATACTAGTCTTCTTGTCACTCCATAAGGATTCTACCCATCAAAGTCTACATTTTCCAGTAAAGGAAAAGAACCAACAAATATTGTTATCACCAAAAATTAATCATCTAGCCATAACTTACTAAATGGATCGAAGTACACCATGTAGGGCCAATTTTACCATAGTAAAAAAAAATTCACTATAAGAAATTACTTAATAAACCACATTTGTTAAGTTATTTCTCATTAAACCCATGAGGAATAATTAAATAAATCATTATTTATGTAATCATCTTCTAGGAATAATTAATTAAATCACTGTTTAAGTAATATTCCTTGTCATATTTGACCCAATAATGAGAAATAATTAGCTAAATCATTATTTATCCTATTTTTCTATAGGAACAACTAATTAATCATTATTTAGTTATTATTCCTTGTCAAGTTTGATTAAATCCTCTATGAATACTTAAACAAATCATTATTTGTGTATTATTCCTTAACCACATTCCTTGTGATGATAAATAAATCATTTATTTATTTATTATTTATAAATAAAAATATTTAACTAATTCAAATACTTTTTCCCTCCAACCAAATCTAATAAAATATTCCAAATGGTTAATTTTAGATTTTGGTTAATAATATTATATTATTTTCCATTATTCGCAAATAACCCAATATTTTGTTATAAATTAGAGGGTTTTACATCCTTTCTTCACTTTGGATGATTTTCATTATGCACTCACTGTTGTAACTTTGATTATAATCACTGTTTCTTACCATTTTGTTTTTCCATTTGAGTTCCCATTGCGCTCAAACATTTTTGCTAGGTTTACACATTGTAGAGAAGAGAGACTTTGTAGAGTTGAAGACATTGAAGATAGCTAAGAACCCATCCCATAGAGGGGGATTGGTAACATCAGTTGTTCCCTTCATAGGTGTCATATAATAAAATATATTCTTTATTTCTGGTTTCCATTGAGTTATTAGAGTTATTTGCGCTTAATTCCTTATTACATCTTGTTGTTTAACTATTTTTGTTGCATAGATTAGGATTTTGGCAAGTTTTGTTTCTAACATTTGTTGTAGATCCACACATTTTTACATCCATTTTTACTGTTAAGATTGTTTGTCATCTGCAGTCTAAAGTGGTTTCTTTTTGTACACTCTCGATAAGAATACCATATAACAGATGGCAACTCCGCTCTGTTTTTAATTCTGATTCAGAAACCTGGGTGACCTTCAATTTTCAACTTAGGTTTTCCTTTTTTCAGTCTCTTAATGTTGTTTACTAGCTTTCTAACCCTAGATCAATCAAATTTCTAACTTCTGAAAGTTTTCTAGTTATTTCCACAAGTGACAGGAACAAGTTGCAACAGAGACAACAACTTTTCTCGTGACTTGCCACCTGAGAACTGAGGAGAAGAAATCACACTTTTCATCCCCAAACATGTGATCTAGAGGTCTAGAGCAGACTTCGTGGCCCAAAAAAGCGCAATCTCCCCTAAAACAGGCCAGTACTTGCGATTCTAGGGTTTTCCAAGATTTTTTTCTCATAATTTTCTCGTTTTTTCGAGAGCACTCAAGTGGGTTGGTTGACCATTGTCTTAGCCCACTTAGGCCTTGATATACTCTATTTTTCTCGTCGAAGTGAAATTTAGCCCCCTAGGGCTTCTAGTACACTTCCACCTTTGTAGGAGGAGTTCAGTTGAGTAAGAAGTCTGAGTTTTTGCAGAGCTTTCAGCCATACATTTTGGATCTATAACTTTCTTTTCCAGATCTTTAAAGATAGGTTTTTTCCATCCAAATTTCCCTCTTGAACCTTGTTTGGTAATTTTCCTTAGGGTGCCACTGTTTTCCCTAGGTTCCACACCCATCGCCCTACCTTTTGCAGTGATTTTCCTCACTGGTTTTTTGTTGTTGCTGCATTACTTTCCAGAAACATAATGTCATTTGATCCCAATCACACCGAAGTTTGGATCTCTGGGCCATTTTAGTGTGTTTTCAGTTGATTTCACCACCAAACAACACAGTGTTTGCAAACCAATTTTGGGTGGGGTTTAGTAGTTTTTTTTTTTAAATTTGATTCCTGGCATGACTTGCCTGCGGCTTTTGTTGTCACATCCTCCACATCAACATGGATTTAAACACCAATGTTTATTTAAATCTTATCTCGATCCTCTATTAGTTATGATCATCCATATCCTTAGCCTATCCTTAGCCTCTTACGCATGACCTTCTGTACGTTTTATCCGAAATCGCCAGCAATGCTATGATCAGTTATATCGGGGAGGGTGATGTTGAAAGGAATGATAGTTGTAATTTTGTTGCTCTTACGTGGTTTTCTCCCTAAAAATATACAAAAATAACATAAACCGGCATGTAACATAGTATTTGGGATTTCTCTCCCCCACTTATACTTTGATTTATATCTAAGCCGTCGATCTCTGCTAGATCTTCTTACGGCCTTGTCTGGCTTCGGAAAACACTGGTTCTCCATTGATGGAGACTCCACCTATCCAATACACATTTTATGCGCACTTGGAATGTATTTTTACACTTTTTCTTAAAAAAAAAATTAACCTAATTATTAATGACTGAAAAAAATATGGACACTAAAAGCCCCATGATACTTTGAAGTCACCATAATTTCTACTTCAATCCTCCTCTCTTCCAAACTCATTTAATGTAAAGCGGTATTAACAGATTGGGTAGTTACTGGGCCCATCCTTGACGATACATTCACGCCTTGGCATAACCCTTAATGAAATTTCTGATAATAACTTTCAACGTTTCCAAAACCTGCGAAAATGAAGACATTGGAAATTTTTTCTACAAAAGGTAGTAAAATTTCATTTTAAGATTACCTACCTTGGGAGAAAACTAACGTGCAAACTCCAGAATCTAATGAAATAAAATCATTTTTGTTTAGCCTTCTTCGTTTCCATCTCATCTTCCTTCCTGGTTTTCCGAATCATGGTGAATCAGGGTGAGGTTAAGGAGGCGGCCCTAACTCTCGATGAGTTTACCCAATTAGTAGGGCTTTTGACAAGGGTGCTCATATTCATTTCCTTCTATTTATGCATAGAACCCACCGGTCTTTATTTGATTTAATATCATCATAATATTTTATATGGAGTGGATTTGAATGTCAATGCTTCCACACTCCCATCATGCATAAGTCACTATGCACAATTATACCATAATTTAATCAATTTGAGATCCTTATTTTATAAGGACCGTATAATAACATGTTATATACACAGTGAATTTTATATATTTTAGGATTTGAATTCATTCACTAAGAATCAATATTTATTCACAAAGAATCCTAATTTCCCTTTATAAAATTTTTGGGTTATTTCTGTTATTAAAACCAGTCCACAAACATTTTGTAGAGGTGGATTGGTCCATAGGCCTCAGTGTTTGAACCTATGCTCTGATACCATTTGTAACGAACCTCTTTAGCCTACCCGGGAATTTCGCCCCTAGGCCCCTTTATTTTTGGATTTGGTCTCACTACAATTAAAATTTAACTACATTCATTAGTACATTAATCTGAATAAATTCATGATCACTATTATTTAGATCCATCATTAAGCACAATTTTATAAATTTGTAGAAAAAAACTAGTTCTGTCATGTAATCCCTAACATTCATTGATTCATTCCACCACCAATATTAATTAACTTAAGTCTAATACAGTTAGCCTAGCCATGCATCAGAATCATAATTCAACAGATTTACTCAACCCTTATACAATAGGTAGGATGGCTAAACCATCCTCCTTGAATAGACATGTAATAGTTAATCGAACTATCATAGACTATACCATGAAATGCATGCATCTATGTCTTGTACCCATTATCTGCCCAGAGACATAAGATAACATTAAATACAAACTATGTTCCTTTAACATAATGATGATTAGATTTAGATTCACTGGACATTTTACTCATCCACATGCATAAGATTGAAATCAATTACATGGACACAAATAGTATCATCAACATATATCTTACGCAATATGAGTAAAGAACTAGAACACCTCAATAGATCCAAAATCATTTATCATGTATAGTTATCATTGCACCCACAATGAAACATATATGCTAAAAGAATTGAAGTAATATTGAGGAAAAGAATTAACATACAATACATTCCATGCAACTGACACCAACTAAATCTCACTTGGAGGGAGGAGCACCACCACCCAGCCATGAATCACCTTTGATTCCCCCGAGCCAAAGATCTTGCCAAGGATCAACTATCCTCTGTTGATCGATGGACTAGGTATTTAATACCCTCTTTCATGATTTAGTTACCATTAGAGGCATCTTGCTTTATGGATATTTCCATTTGCCTAGGTCTTATCCAGAAAAGCTCCTCTTTATCTCCCACAATGCTTTTCCATATAAAATCTTGCATTTATATCCCACAAAGCTTTCATGTCCGATGGATCTTTATCTCCCATCCATCCGATGAATATCCAATCCCTCCAAGCTTATCTAGAATCACATCCAAAAGCTTCTCATGAAAGATTCATCTCTATCCCATTCCTCATGGGATTTGGAAAGCATCTCCTCTCTATTGGTGCTCCACCCTCAACTGATTTATTTTATTATATTATTCAATAATACATTTTCTTTTCATATTACATATCACCTAGCTTTCCTCATCTTAGGTGTAGAATAGTTTAACCCACAAAGGAGGGTATCAAACCTAGCTTTCCTCAACTTAGGTTTACAACATTTAATACACAAGGGAGGATATCACACCTAGCTTCAACTTAGCTTAGGTTTATAATAATGTAGTACACAAAGGAGGGGTATTACAGATTCAACATCATGTTGAGGCTAACACTATTCACCTATGCCATTTTTCCACAAATTAGTAGATTGTAGACATCTTCACCAAAGTTCTTGGAAGTGAAAAGTTTGAAAGATTTAGAATGATGTCTGAACTCAACAACATGCCTTCAAATTAAGGGGGAAATGTTGACACCTAATCTTTAGGAATTAGGAAAATATTGTAGATATTTTTAAATAAGAGAATAAAGAAGGTGGAGAGACATTGAGATATGAATTCCAAGGGTCTCCCTCTCCTTGTATATGTTATTTAGCTTTCTTAAAGAAAAATGTTAATTTTTGGAGTTACTAATGCCTAGCTTGACATACATGAATTTCATAACATGGAAGATTCAAAATTCACGCAGTTATCAAATTTTAACAGATGTCGAATCAACTAGTTAGGGGTGAGTAATTTTCCAGCCAATGATAAGCTTAGTTGCACCTTATTTATCTACAACTTTCCACACCACAAAGGGGAAATCTAAGTAACTCTCAACAATTGTGCATAATAGCCTTGACATGGAATAATTTCGCAAAGAAAACTGAGAATTTTTTACTCTCTTGCAAATTCCCTTCACTATGAGTATTTACTCTTTCTAGCACCTTCTTGTGTGCCCCACAGGGAAAACTCATCCTTTTTTACTCTTTAGAACTTGCAAATTCTCTTCGCTATGAGTAGTTCCTCTTTCTAGCACCTTCTTGTGTGCCCCACATGGCCCTAATTATATTGTCCCATGCTCTAGTGTTTGTACTTTAGCAAAATGGTTAAGATTATGAATAATTTCAAGGTCGATGAAACGATTGGATTAAAAAATAATGTTTCTTTCAAGTTATCAATTCATTAGTGTAATTGAAATAAAAAAACATGAATTAATAATTAGACTCATGGATGTTATAAATCCAAGGTGTACAATCTAAGCATTTGAAAAGATATTTAAACAAAGGGATTGAAACTTAAAATAATGGATGATGACCTTGTTGATTATTATTGGAGTTAATTTTAAATTTCCATTAACGGTACTCATGGTTTTGATTAATGCATCATGATGATTAGGTTCTCATGGTCTAGAATTTTATGGAGGAGTATAACAACAATGTAAGCATTTGCATTCAATCTTTAGGCATCCTATGGCATGTAGAATTCTCCGCACGGTGAGTAAGGTAATTCAAACAATAAAAAGATTTTAGTTGAGTAGTTTCCTTATGTGGGCTTTGTATATTATTATGAAAATAAGAATTAGTTAAGGTGCATTTACAACCAAGTGTAGACAAGATGTAAATTAATTTTGTTTCGTCTACAGCATGCTAAGGATAATATGTGTAATGTAACATTACAATAATAAATGAAAATTAAAATCATAAAAATAACAAATAATAAATATTTAAATAAAAATAACATAATAATATAATAAATGAACATAAATCCATATTAACCCAATTGATGAAGCCGCGATAAGGATGAGGATGATTATGTGCCTATATTTTTCTCTTGGTTGGGCTTAATAGGTCCAAACTTACATTGGTTAATACTAGTTTTTAAAATGTTCTTTGGGTGATCTCGATGTGAATTGTAACTTAGGTAACGAAAGTGAGAATTTCTTCTTTTGTAAAACAATAATATTGATCTTTTAGTACCGATAATCTTATGATTCAAGTTCACATATTTTTTTTTTTTTTCTATTTTCATTTAAATACTCCTATGGTTATTAACTAAAACTTAGCATGAAAATGTTTCCAAGTTCATATTGACTAAATTTTCACACAACTAGAGCATATTCATTTTTGTTGCCATTTTTGGAGTCTTCTTCACTATAGTGCTAAGATCTTGATTTATAGGAAATACTATAAGTTTTTCAGCCTTTTCTTTGAGAGAGGAGATTGTGAATTGTTAAATTTTAAAGGATCATGCTCTTATAGAAAACAAATGTTGAAAGTAAAACTTGTCTAGTCAATGAGGAGGAGTCCATGAAACTGGATGTTTTTGACTAAAATGTTAGATGAGTGAGTCTTCAAATACCAACCTTTAGAAACCTAGCAATATTTAATAATGTATATGGCCACTATGTAAATCTAATCAAAGGATGAAGGCAAATATTTGTTGAAGTGAGTTTTTAGATAGAGGTTGACCATCACAAATGAGAAAAGAAAAATCTTGTTCAAATTAGAGAATTCATTTTATTAGCATATCAAAGCTTAATGAATTATATGTAAAAATAAATATCATAAAGTACCTAGATCATTAAACCTTTATTACAAGGTGCTTTGACATCTCTAAATTTGTCGAAGTGCTCTACTATCAATCGAATTTCATTCTTTCAAGAAGTGGGGTCTTGATAAACCTAATATAGAAAAAAATGCTTTCTTGTTATAGAAAATAAGGGCACATTATGGATATTCAATCTCATTCATTACTATTGATGACAAGGTCATATGAAATTCTTGATACATAATGCTCCATTCATCACTAGTATCACGTATATGATGACATGATCGTCATCTACATTTATCTTCAATGTAATTGCAAATGTCATGTTCTACTACATCAATATTAGATTTTTCTTATTACAAATTGAAGCCAAAAATCCACCATCTGTTCATTCTTATTAATAAGAATGAATATAAGGATGTAGTAATATATATTTTTTATTTCAGAGGAACATATCTTTGTCACCATTAGTTTTCTATTTATTTGAACTGATGTATGCAATTGTGGTAGTGCACAACATAACATTTTATTATGCTTCCAATAGTGGGGTATGAGAGAAAAAATATAATGAGTTTTATATTCAATCAGATAGTGATGTTGGGCATAAATTAAAATCTTCTCATGTGAGAGATGATATATCTTTTAATAATAATTATGCCACAGTCATGTACCCATGTGCAAAATCCACAATTATTTACCCTCTCTTTTCCAGGGTGAATTCTCGCCTATGGGAATTCAAGTGTATCCCTGAGTCTCGTGAGTCATAGAATACTTGCTTGCAATGATTCCATTAAACATATTGATGCTCACAATCCAAAGGAGAAACTCGAGGCTCACAAATATATACATGGAATACTTCATTTCTAGATTATGGGATCCCTTTGGTGTCCACTAATCCATCATGCTCATTTTTTGTTTCTTTTGTTTTACTATTTTTCCCAGCATTATCAATGAAATTACAGATTTCCACATCCTTTAATTCTCTGTAAATAATATTTCCTCCTTTACCATCATATCTAATTTTCATAGTTAGGGAAACATTGGAACTCTGGTTTAATTTTGGAATTCATATGCAATAAACTTCTCCATAGATTTGGGTATTTTCTTTTGGAACAAGAAATTAAAGTGGGGTTGGTATCATTGCAAGGAAATCAAGTATTTAAGACTAGTAGAAAAATTTGGGGCCAATAATTATTAGATTATAAAATTGGATAACGCATGACTCCCTATAAGGTATGATCCCCCATCTTGACTTTGTTGCCTCTACTTGAAGCTTCCTAGTCAAGAAAAACTAGCTTCTCTTTCTGATAAAAGAAAAGTTTTACCCATAAATTTGTCCTTGCACCAAAAATTTTCTTTTCAAATGTAGATACTTCTCTTTTAATATCCTCTATGATTTTATTTCCCCTACCATTCAAAATATGAAATTGGAAAACCAAAACTGGTTTCTTTGGAGTTGATAATCTTGCATAAGTTTTTATATCCCAAACAAAGACAAGATATTATTGTTATCCTCCATTTATGAAGCATATTAATGTATCAAGATCAATTGGATAGATCCAAACTCATAGGTTTACATTAAATGTTGTTATTAAATAGAAAAACAATGATTATGTTGAGTTTGCAATCATATAAACCAAAATTTCCCCATATGTGAATCTCATTAAAATTGGAGAAAGTTATTTGTTGTAGACTATGGAAAATTTTAGGAGCTAATGTTCACCCAGTGGGCTAATTTTCCATGATTTCTCCATAAAAGAGATTCGCCAATTTCTAGTTTTAATAAAAGATGATTCACCCAAATTTTAGAATATAAAATTATTTTACTTTAAAAATCGTCAACATTATATAGAGACTATATATAAAATCATTATAAATTTGAATAATTTTACAAATATATCAATAAACATTTTATAGTTTGCATATTAGGGATTAATGAGATTCGCCAATATCTTCTCACTATGTTCAATATATCAAATGAAAGCTTATTTAGGCCCAATTGACTTGCAATATGTTTTTTATACTATTTAGTCATCATAAAAAAACATATAAAATAGTGTGATTGGGCTAATCACAGGGAAAATTTTAAGAACCCCCCCAAATTTACTTGTATAATAAATGGGCGAATCTCCATGGTATATAGGAAAATAGAAGGCGATTTTATCAATAATATGATATGTATATATAATTTTTTGGCGAATCTCTCACCAGGCATGGCGAATATTTTACTGAATTATAAAATCTTGTGTTTATTGAATACAGAAATGAAATCATTGCATTTCTTTAAAATACCTTTTGAAATCAAAATTACGGAAATTACATATCGATAACCTAGTGGGTGTAGGATAAAATTCACCCGTGCCATTCACAGAAAGCATGAGGAAAAACCGAATACTATATATAAAACCAAGAAAAATTCAAATTCATCACTTCTAGGGACCTCGTAACCACCCTGCCAACACACAAGTATGTTCCTATTTGCAATTAGAAAAATTACCCAAATTACAATCTGTTTACTCCAACATATGTTGGAAAGTTATAGAAGGATGACTAGTGCAATCAATCCATTCCTTTTAGCCCTAGATTTGTTTCAGTTTAAAACAGAAGTATACAAATATACTTGTCCAATGTCTATGCTTTAACCATTCACCTTAAGATGTTTTTACAATATAATTTCCTAAGTCTATTTAATATCTTCATTATCATAAAAACCAACCTATATCCATCTTAACTGAAATCTATTTATCCCTCCGAGCACTTGGTAGACCCAGAATTAAGATGGATCTAAGATGATAGAATTTCCCCTTTAAATAGTCTATGCTCACATGAATACCATGGTATTACCATGGGTCAATACCATGGGTTATCATAAACCTGGAGCTTAAAAATTACTATTAGTAATTTATAAAAATTAATAAAATTAATAGTTGATTTTTATTTTATTTTTTATTTTAACCAAGCTAAAATGTTTAACATACATTAAATTACATCATCCATTTTTACTCATGATCGGATCAAATATTTTTTCACTCTATGCTAGTTTGCATATCACGATATTTGATACCTCTCGGGGGTTAGTAGATCCAGAGTATAGATGGATCTATGCTAGTTTAATTCCCCCATTTAAATAGGCTACATTCCAGGTGGATAGCATGGATCAATACCATGTGCCATTTTTATTTTTATTAATACTACTATTAGTGTTAATAATGTTTTTTTTGCATGGTATTAATAACAATCTAGTTCATGGTATTTTGCCCATAGGTTCCACCTAAATATAATGCATTTTTTGAGTGTTCATAAATATAAGGTGACTTATGGAGTAAATATAAAAAAACGTTTTATTTGTTTACCATACCTCTCGTTTATTTATATTTTTATTAATTTACCATACCTCTTTTACAAATATGGTATTTGGCCCATAGGATTCACTTAAATAAAACCTCTTTCTTGAGCCTCTTTTACAAATATGGTATTTGGCCCATAGGATTCACTTAAATAAAACCTCTTTCTTGAGCCTCTTTTACAAATATGGTATTTGGCCCATAGGATTCACGTAAATAAAACCTCTTTCTTGAGCCTTCATAAATAGAACGAGGGTTATGGACTAAATATAAAAAGAGGTTTTATTCATTTACTATGCGTCTAGTTTATTTATATCTTTATTTATTTACCATACCTTTTGAGTAAGGATAAAAAGACGTTTTATTTATTTACCATACCTCCACTTTACTTATATTTTTATTTGTTTACACCCTTGAATGTATATAAGGTGACTTATGGAGTAAATATAAAAAAATGTTTTATTTATTTACGATACCTCTCATTTATTTATATTTTTATTAATTTACCACACCTCTTTTATAAATATGGTATTTGGGCCTTTGGCCCATAGGATTCACTTAAATAAAACCTATTCTTGAAAATGGGCAAATGGATTCATTTAAATAAAACCTATTCATGAAAATGGGCAAATGGAAGGTTGTAACTCCTAATTTCAAGGGCTAAATTTACATTTTTTACCCTCTCCCTTAAAATAAGGTGGGCTATTTGAGGTGATTTGTAAAAATGTACTATGATACAAAATATTGGCCCACTAAAAATTTAAAACCCCTTAATTTCGCCAAAGGGCGAACATTCGCCCCTAAAATTTTCTATGGCTAATCATAAGCGCACATTACTTGCAAATGTCTATACAAGTGACATTGATTGTCTAGACAAACTTTAAATTAAAATATATTATATAGTTGTTAGTTAGAGATTTATATAAATACTAAAATAAAAAGCTTGGATGATGGCACCAGCCCACAACACGTTGTACAAACCTTAATAATGTTCGTCCGGTGTTAATTAACGACAAATGTTTGGCTTACGATTAGTTGCTAATCACACTTTAATTAGGCAGTTGTTGATTACAATGATTTATGAGTAATGATATCACTAATCAGTGTTAGGGCGGATATTTAGGTTGGAACTTTATTGTTGTTTTTAATGTTTTGGTACGCTGAGAGGACAAGTGTCCAGACCTCGGGCTTTTGTTCCGCATTTGGCTAAACCCTTGGGGCTAGGTTCTCCCAGTCATTTTCCACTTGCGTTGTTGTTTTGTGAGCTCTGCAACTCAGTAAGGGTATGGTTCTGTTCGGCAACTATCTTTGTCTGCGTTAACTGTGGATTTCGTTGGTAAGTTTCAGTTGTACATTGATATTGCTTTTCCACTGGTTCATGCCCTTGCTGGCTCGATTCCGCTAATCTCTGGTCGAACTGTGTGAGGTTTTCTTATGTTTTTGGGTGCTCGTTATTACTGCCTCTTTAAAGTTGCCCTCTGGCCTTGACTTTACATTACAGTTCCATTTCCACTTGCTTGCTTGCATTATTTGTTAATGGGTATGCATTTGCTGGTGCTCAGGATGCGGCCTCACTTGGACCCTTCCATCCGCGACTGCTTCTTCTAGCAAGGTAAGTTATCTTTCTCTACTACAAGTTACGTTTTCAACTTTTCTTTGTGCTAATGGACTTGGCTCCTTGCTAGTAGGGTTCCGATTTAGTAATGGCCGCGTTCAATGGTAGCTTTTCTCGTTCAGTTATGCTGTTGAAAAGGTGAGTTCTTCTACAGGCCCAATTTCTTTTTATTAATTTCCACAGTTGTTGTTCAATTCTCAAACCCTGTACTAACACCTGGTCTTGTTTCTCTTGCAGGTTCTTGGTCTCTAGTGAGCATAACCCTTGGCCCGTTCTTCGGATAGACTTGGTAGGATCTTTCCTTATTGACTCTATCTGTCGAAGGAGTTTTGCTTGTGTTATTGTCTTTCTCGGCCTGTTCGTTTGCAATGTGTTTGATTTGTAAACAAATCTAGTTTCTTGGTCTGTTGGTTGTATAGTGTGGCTTCGGTTGTAGGCTGTATAGAATTTTGTTAAGGGTTTGAAACCCTAACTCTCGTCCTATGCTCTGTTTCTGAAGAGGGTTTCCACACCCTCGTAACTGTTGGCTGTAGACTTGTATTCACGGGTTTGATGCCATGATGTGGACTATAATAGTATTTTTGAAATATTAATGAAAAAAATTTGGTGTATTCATATACAGAGTTACCTCTTGTTTATCCTCGATGCTGGAACATTATTGTTGGTAATGCTTTACTATAGGTTCGCGGCTCTGTAGCTTCTTTAGCGTGCACAGGTCTATGTGCTTGTCTTCAATTCATATGTCTGTGTCTCGACTTTACTTATGCTTCTGCCTGACTCTGTATTTGGGAACACGCTTCTGTTCAGGAAGGAATTTGACAATCTGTCTATTTTTACATTGCATGAAAAATAATAGATTATAGGAGATAAATTATCAATTCAGATGGATTCAGGAAAAATAGAATGTGAAGAAAAAATGTCTCTTTTTTTATTATTGTTCTCTGTTTTCGAAAGAACGAACCCGTCCATGTTGTGTACAATTGTTTATAATTCCTTGCAATACAGTTACCAAATTGTTATGCAGTTATCAACTATCTTGCTATTTGATATTTTCGTTTTGTTACATACAATGACAATATTTTCTTTCCATTTATTTTGTTATTTTTTATCTAAAGTGTTCAACTAGAAAATTAAATTTCACAAAAGACCAGACAACCAAGTGTCTGCAACTATTTCTACCTAACTGTACTATCCCTAACTGTATTATCCTTAACTACTCTTTAACAGACAGAAACCAAAACATAAACAGACTCCTAATGCTGTTTTTAATTAACAAATGCAAAAGAAATTCTAATTTTGATGACCCCTCCTCCTCAGCTGAGACCAAAACCTGGTCATGGCACCCCTAGCTGGATGCTCCTGCATCAGGCTCCCGGGGTAAGAAAAATTCATGACTCTGGTCCATGAGCTTCTCGACCGAATGACCCGTCTTCTCTATCTGCCTGGCATAAAGCCATGAACTGTCCTCAATAGGATGGTTCTTCCACTTGACCAGGTATTGCAGATACTCCTTTCACCGAGTTCGCTTAGCCACCTGAGTGTCGAGGATCCTCTCAATCTCTGGAGGCTGAATGTAAGGCATTTGTCTCAACCAAGTCTCACTTCCATCTTGGGTGTCATGTGTAAACCATGTGGTATTGTCTTCCTCTGAACCAGCAGTGTATGGAAACAGGTTTGCTACATTAAAGATGGGTGAAATGCCTATCCCTGGTGAAAGTTGTATTTCGTAGGCCTTCGCTGAAAATTTCTGGAGAACTTTGCAGGGACCTATCTTCTTATACTTCAGCTTGTTGTATGCACCTATAGGAAAGCGTTCCTTGCACAGATGCATGAGGACTTCATCTCCCACTTTAAACTGCACTTCCCTCCGTTTCAAATCTACTTGCTGTTTATATTTTTGGCTACTGTCCTACAATTTAATTTTCACCTGCTCATGCAAATCTTTCATTGCATTAGCAAAATCTTCCCCATTTGCACTTCACCTCTCCTGCTATCCCAGATCTCGTAATTCATGCACTTCGCGAGGGTGCATGCCATACAAGATCTGAAAGGGACTGCAACCCATGCTGCGATTTGGCGAGTCGTTATAAGCAAAATTTACCTGGGCAACTACTCGATCCCACATCCGCGAATTCTCACCAATCAAGCTCCGTAGCAGGTTCCCCAGACTTCTGTTTACCACCTCTATTTGCCCGTCGATCTGCGGGTGATAAGCAGAGCTGTAACTCAACTACGTGTCCATCTTCTTCCATAGGGTGTGCCAAAAGTGCCCTGTGAACTTCATGTCCCTGTCAGAGAGAATAGACTTAGGCAAACCATGTAGCCTAACAATCTATGTAAAGAACAAGTGGGCCACGTGAGTGGCATTACTGGTTTTTCTGCAAGGGATGAAATGCGCCATCTTCAAGAACCGGTCCACTACTACCATCACCGAGTCATAACCCCACTGTGTCCTTGGTAGACCCAAGATGAAGTCCAAGCTGACTGAGTCCCATGGTCTACTTGGAATAGGCAATGGTGTATAAAGTCCCGTGTTTTGACTGTGACCTTTTGCTAACTGGCACACTTTACATCTAGTCACGAATCGTTATACATCCCTTCACATTTTTGGCCAAAATTAAAAATGGCTGAGCTACTTGAGCGTCTTGTTTATGCCGAAATGTCCGGCTAGACCTCCACTATGCTTCTCTCGAATAATATTCTCTCTCATCGAGTAGTCAGGAATGCATAGTTGTCCTCCTCTAAACAGCAGTTTCTCTTGCAAGTTATAGTCCAACCATGGACTATTATCTCTCACCAAAGGGTTTTGACATGCCTCGTAGGCCTCCTTAAAATCTGTGTCAGCCTGATATAAATCTTTCAAGTGCTCAAAACCCAACACTTGTATAGTACTCTCCTGTAATAGTAAGGCCCTCCTACTACATGCATCTACCACCTTAATGGCTTGCCTGCTGATGTGTTTCAACACAAAGGTGAAACTTTGCAAATATTCCACTAACTTAGCATGTTTATGATTCAGCTTGTGCTGTTGCATCACATACTAGAGTGCAGAATTATCCAAGAACAAAACAAATTCATTTCCCAGCAAATAGTGTCTCCAATGCTTAAGTGCTTGGATGACAGCATAGAACTCCTTGTCATACGATGAATACTTCTGCTTGCTTTCATTCAACTTCTCGCTAAAAAATGCAACAGGTTTATCCTCCTAGCTAAGTACAGATCCAATAGCCGTACTGGCATCACAACGAACCTAAATTTTTTTTTTAAAATCTGGCAATCTCAGGATCAGTCTCTCTATGATCTTCTTCTTTAGTAGCTGAAAACTCCTCTCTACTGCATCAATCCATCGGAAAGACTGACTAGCCTTTTTTATTGTGTCCAACATAGGTGCAGATATTTCACTAAAATTTTTTATAAATTTTCGGTAAAAACTCGCTAGCCCATGAAAAATACGTACCTCAAATAAGCTTTTCGAGGATGGCTAATTAACTATCACTGCAATCTTCTCCGGATCCATCTTCAACTCATTTTCTACTATTACGAAGCCCAAACAAATCAACTCTTTTTGCAGAAAAGTACACTTTTTTCAGATTTATCAGTAGTTTATTCTACTGCAATTTTTCCAACACTTTTCGAACATGTCAAAATTGTTCCTCGCTTGTCTTGTTGAAAATTAATATATCATCCAGGTACACTATCACAAACTTCCCGATGTATTCTTTCAACATTTCATTCATTAATCGCATAAGGGTATTGGGTGCATTGCTCAGTCTGAATGGCATAACCAGCCACTCATACAGTCCCTCGTTAGTCTTGAAGGCTGTCTTCCACTCATCCCCCTCTCGAATTTGAATCTGATGGTACCCACTTTTTAAATCGATCTTAGAAAAATACGCTGCCCCACTTAGGCAATCCATCATGTCGTCCATCCGTGGTAGTGGAAATCTATACCGAATGGTGATCTTGTTGATGGTCCTCGAGTTTGTGCATATCCACCATTCTCCTCCTTTCTTGGGAGCGAGAACCGTTGTAACTGCGCAAGGGCTCAAACTCTCCCTTATCAATCCTTTGTCTAGCAGTTCCTGCACCTACTTTCTAATATCCTCATTATCTTTGGGGCTCATCCAATATGCTGCCTTATTTGGCAAACTCTCTCTAGGTATAAAGTAAATATGATGACTTATGCTTCTTTTGGGGGGCAGTTTATCTGGCAAGTTATCCACCACTATATCGGTAAACTCCTGCAACATCTGTTGAATTTCTGTGGCAAAATCTGACACCTCTGTGTGTAGCAGCACCGTCTTCGCTCTTCTAACAACAACATAGCTCACCTCGTTGTCCTCAACTTGTTTCAGAAACTGTTTCCCACTCATTAACAATACTCTTGTCTCACTTGTCCCTGCTATTTCTTCCTCCTTGATGGGCACAAGCGTGTGCTTGATCCCATCCTTGACAAACTTGTAACAGTTTGTCTTTCCGTCATGTACCACCTTCCTGTCATACTGCCATGGCCTTCCTAGCAATATGTGACATACATCCATTGGAATTATGTCACAAATGACCTTATCCTTATATCTACTGATGTGAAATTCCACTTCGCATTGCTCATATACCAGCAACTGATGGCCTTTTTGTAGCCATGAAACTTTGTAATGCGTGGGGTGTTTCAACCGCTTCAGCCCTAACTTTTCCACCATCTCTGTGGCTGCCAAGTTATCTATACTTCCACTGCCAATAATTAGCTGACAACACTTACCTTGTGACTTACAAACCGTCTGAAACAAAGCTTTTTGCTGAGTTTGTTCAGCTGTTTCTTTAGCTGGTTTCAGTAACACCTTGTTCAAAACTAAGGCTTCCCCTGTTTCTGGAGCATTTTACGCTTTTTGGGAGGTGCCTCTGCTTCTTGTGGTTGTGGACATACACACCCCTTTGTCCAGCTTGTTCCGCCTCAGGGCATTCAAACGATTTGTGTCCCCACTTGTGACACCTGTAGCATTGATAACCAGCTCCTCTGCCTTGGCCATTTCCCTTGCCGCGCTGATATGGCCTACCACCTCTCGTGCTTTCACCTCTTTCTACTGTTCCGGAAGCTTTAGAACTGCTGCCTTCTTCATTACTGCTAGCAGTTCGCCCTCTGCCACAAGACTGTCCTCTTTCTCTGCCAGTTCCCTGTCCTCTCCTGGCATATTGTTTTCTAGAAATTTTCTCTTCTGCTTTCAAAGCACTCTGATATGCTTCTTCAATATTTTTCAGAGAAAGAATACTAATTTCATCTAAGATTTCTAACCTTAAACCATTTACATACCTAGTTGTTTTCTTTGGGGTGTCCTCTGTATAACCTGCCCTTAAGTTTATTTGGTAAAACTCTACAGTGTACTCCCTTACTGTCATCCCTTTCTGCTTCAGATTCTGCACTTGCCTGTGTAGTGCAATCTGGTAATCCTTAGGCAGAAATCTTCCTTTCAATTTGGCCACCATCTTGGACCACTTCTTGGTCGGTAACTTATTCAATCTCCTTCTCTCTGTTTGGACACTGTCCCACCATAGGGCTGCGTGTCCCTTCAACTTTGTGGCAGCAAACTTAACTCTATGGTCTTCACTGACCTCTTCACACTCCAAATACTTATGCAGCTCGCTGATCCAGTCTAATAGAACCCCTATGGACAAACTACTGTCATAATTTGGGAGTTCTGGTTTGAGTTTGCTGCTTGCCATTAAGACTAACTTCAACAGTCTCATTTCCGGTCCTTCTTCATCCAATCCATCTGTTGTTGCTACAACTTCCTCTTTGCTATCATCTCCTATCTCTGGATGACTTCTTCTCCCTGCTTCAACTGCCTCCAAACGGGCAGTAAGGATCCTGATCTCCTCTCTCATTCCATCCTCTACTATCCTTCGAACACCTCTTCCACGACCTCATCTTCCTACCGCCATTTCTCAAACCAATTCCAAAACCTGCTCTGATACCACTATGATGGGACTAGCCCACAACACGCTGTATAAACCTTAATAATATCCGTCCGGTGTTAATTAATGACAAATTTTTGGCTTACGATTAGTTGCTAATCACACTTTAATTAGGCAGCTGCTGATTACAATGATTTATGAGTAATGATATCACTAATCAGTGTTAGGGAAGATATTTAGGTTGGAACTTTATTGTTGTTTTTAATGTTTTGGTACGCCGAGAGGACAAGTGTCTAGACCTCGGGATTTTGTTCCACATTTAGCTAAACCCTTGGGCCTAGGTTCTCCCAGTCATTTTCCACTTGCGCTGTTGTTTTGTGAGTTCTGAAACTCAGTAAGGGTATGGTTCTATTCGGAAACTATCTCTGTCTGTGTTAAATGTGGATTTCGTTGGTAAGTTTCAACTGTACATTGATATTTCTTTTCCACTGGTTCATGCCCTTGCTGGCTTGATTCCGCTAATCTCTGGTCGAACTGTGTGAGTTTTTCTTATTTTTTTGGGTGCTCGTTTTTACTGCTTCTTTCTGGTTTCCCTCTGGCCCTTGACTTTACATTACAGTTCCATTGCCACTTACTTGCTTACATTATTTGTTAATGGGTATGCATTTGCTTGTGCTTAGGACGCGGCCTCAACGAGACCCTTCCATTCGCGACTGCTTCTTCTAGCAAGGTAAGTTATCTTTCTCTACTACAAGTTATGTTTTCAACTTTTCTTTGTGCTAACAGACTTGGCTCCTTGCTAGCAAGGTTCTGATTTAGTAATGACCGCGTTCAATGGTAGCTTTTCTCGTTTAGTTATGCTATTGAAAAGGTGAGTTCTTCTATAGGCCCATTTTCTTTTTATTAATTTCCACAGTTGTTGTTCGATTCTCAAACCTTGTACTAATGCTTGGTCTTGTTTCTCTTGCAGGTTCTTGGTCTCTAGTGAGCGTAACCCTTGGCTCGTTCTTTAGATAGACTTGGTAGGATCTTTCCTTATTGACTCTGTCTATAGAAGGGTTTCTGCTTGTGCTATTGTCTTTCTCGGCCTGTTCATTTGCAATGCGTTTGATTTGTAAACAAATCTAGTTTCTTGGTCTGTTGGTTGTATAGTGTGGCTTCGGCTATAGGCTATATATAAATTTGTTAGGGGTTTGAAACCCTAACCCTCATCCCATGCTCTGTTTCTGAAGAGGGTTTCCACACCCTCGTAACTGTTGGCTGTAGACTTGTATTCATGGGTTTGATGCCATGATGTGGACTGTAATAATATTTCTGAAATATTAATGAAAAAAATTTGGTGTATTTGTATACAGACTTACCTCTTGTTTATCCTCGATGCTGGAACATTATTGTTGGTAATTCTTTATTGTAGGTTCACGGCTTTGTAGCATCTTCAGTGTGCACAGGTCTATGTGCTTGTCTTCAATTCATATGTCTGTGTCTCAACTTTACTTATGCTTCTGCCTGCCTCTGTATTTGGGAACGCGCTTCTGTTCAGGAAGGAATTCTGTTTGTTTTTACATTGCATGAAAAATAATAGATTATAGGAGATAAAGTATCAATTCAGATGGATTCAGGAAAAATAGAATGTGAAGAGAAATGTCTCTGTTTCAGAAAGAACGAACCTCGTCCATGCTGTGTACAATTGTTTGTAATTCCTTGCAATACAGTTAGCAAACTATTATGCAGTTATTAACTATCTTGCTATTTGATTTTTTCATTCTGTTACATACAATGACAATATTTTCTTTCCGGTTATTTTGTTATTTTTTATCTAAAGTAAACAACTAGAAAATTAAATTTCACAAAAGACCAGACAACCAAGTGTCTGCAACTATTTCTACCTAACTGTACTGTCCCTAACTGTATTATCCTTAACTACTCTTTAACAGACAGAAACCAAAACATAAACAGACTCCTAATGTTGTCTTTAATTAACAAACACAAATGAAATTCTAATTGTTGATGACCTCTCCTCCTCGCCTGAGACCAACACCCGGTCATGGCACCCCTAGCTGGATGCTCCTACATCATTGGACCATTTAAATATTGGATAAAACAATAATGTTTCTTTGAAGTTATCAATTGATTAGTGTAGTGGAAATGAAGAAACACCAATAAAAAATTAATCTAATGGAAGTTATAAAGTGAAGGTGTTCAATCTAAGCATTTAAAAAGATATTTAAACAAGAAGAGTGAAACTTAAAATAATGGATAACGACCTTGTTTATTATTATTAGAATTAATTTGAAATTTTATTTTAACTTTCCATTAGTAATTCTCATGGTTTTGACATATGTATCATGATGATTAGATGCTCATGGTCTAGAATTTTTTGTTGGAGTACACCAACAATGTAAAAATTTGTATTCAATCTTTAGTTATCCTATGACATCTAGAAATCTCCCTCTGGTAAGTAAGGTAATTCAAAGAATAAGAAGATTTTAGTTCAATAGTAGTTTCTTTATGTGGAATATGTATATCATTATGAAAATAAAAATTAGTTAAGGTGGATCTACAACAAAGTGTGAATGAGATGTAAAGTAATTAATTTTTATCTTCAACGCTACTATGGATAAGATATGTAGTGTAACATAAGAATAATAAATAAAATTGGAAATCATAAAAATTAAAAGAAAAATATCAAATGCTTGAATAAAAAGAACATAATAGTATAATGAATGAATATAAATCCATATAAACCCCAATCCATGAAGAATGGATAAGGGTGAGGATGGGTTTGTGCCTCTATTTTTCTCTCTATCGGGACTTAGTAGATCCAATGTTACATTTACCAAAACTTGTTTTTAAAATGTTGCTTTTTGTGATCTCCATGTGACTTATAACCTCGATAGTGCAGGTGGTAATTTCTAATATTGCAAAATGGTAATATTTTGGTATATATAATATTATGATTAAAGTTTACATTTTTATCTTTTTTCCTTTGTCATTTAAATAATCCTATGTTTATTCACTAAAACATAAAATGAAAATGTTTCCATCATATTGCAAAATGGTAATATTGTTCTTTTGGTACTGATAATATTATGATTCAAGTTTACATTTTTGTCTTTTCTCCTTTGCCATTTAAATAATAACCTATGTTTATTCACTAAAACATAACATGAAATTTTTTCCAAATTCATATTCGCTAGATTTTCACAAAACTAAATCACATTAATTTTTGTTGCAAATTTTGGAGTCCTCTTCACTATAATGATAAAATATTTATTCTTAGGAAAGAATATAATTTTTTCAAACATTTTTTTGAAAGATTTGATTGTGAATTATTAAACTTTGAAGGTTGACCATCTTATAGTAAATGAATGTTGGATAGAAATTTTTGTCGAACCAATGAGGAGGTCTCCACAAAATCGGATGCTTTTGAATAAAATGTTTATGAGTGAATCTTCAATTCCCAACCTTTAGGACCTTACCAAGAGTTTACCATTTCTATGGTCACCATACAAAACCAGTCAAGGCTAAAGGCACATACTTATTAACGTGAGTTTTTCAAATAGAGTTTGACCATCACAAATAAGAAAAGAAAAATATTATTCAATTTAGAGAATTCATTTTATTAGCATATCAAGGCTTAGTGAAATATATGCAGAGAGAAATATGATAAAGGACCTAGATCTTTAAACATTTCTTACAAGGTGCTTTTACATCTCTAATATTGTCAAAGTGTTGTACTATATACCAATTTTCATTCTTTAAAGAAGTGGGG
The DNA here is from genome assembly GCA_031772625.1 of Pinus tabuliformis. Lineage (NCBI taxonomy): Eukaryota > Viridiplantae > Streptophyta > Pinopsida > Pinales > Pinaceae > Pinus > Pinus tabuliformis. The sequence continues at coordinate 1,440,882,711 of CM062818.1, read as the reverse complement.
GCTTGATATGTTAGCAAATTATATATTACGGAGCAATGGAACACATAAAATATTACAGAAATATAAACACAGAAAACGCATAAAACAAGAGAGACACAGATATACGTGGTTCACCCAGTTTGGGCTACATCCACCCCGAACAGCCAGACCTTCCTTTCTATTATCCAACAAAATGAAGAGACACAACCTATAGCAAATCTGCTGTAATATCCTCTGTTTACTCTCACAGTCTCACCTCTATGTTTCTCGCTTAGAGAATACACATCTATATCTGTTGGGTCCCTATAATACTAGTGATTACCCCATTACTATTGTAGTTATACCCCTTATTTATATTGTTGTGACCCCATTGCCCTCATATTGTTATTAATGTGCCCATAGAATCCCTCTATTGTTATTTTTGTGGCTTTATATTATTATTGTTAGGTTGGTTGGATTATATTGTGACTCCTTAGACTCCTATATATAGAAAGGAGGTTTTTTCATTTGTATCATCCAAGAATCGTTCATTTATGTAATGTAAAGGAGGTTGCCCCCTCGAAGAGGCTGAATTATAAGGCGTTGATCTATCTTTTCTATCTTTTCTTGAGCTGGTTTCATAACAATATCACAGCCTCAAATACAATGCCCTCATATAAAGAGAGGGGTTGTCTTCTAGGGCAAAAACCCCTAAACTAAACATAAGTTCTACCGTCAGATCATCCGCCTAATGAACGGCCCATATTGACTAGAAATTACAGTACTTTTACAAGATAATTTTACATCTATTTTTGGCTTCAGGGGCGCTACCCCCGAGCCCCTGCCCGGGGACCATTGGCCCCCGGACCCCCCAGCCGTGGGGGATTGGCCCCCCCAGACCCCCGCGGGGGGGACAAGTCCCCCTCGCACCCCCCCGCGTGGAGGGGTGTATAAACTTCCTAAGGTATACATCCGGCTGAAACAAAGACCTCTGAACAATCATGCTCCACACACAATAATCTCCCACTTGGAGAATGATTGTAGTAACTCCACCGCTGCTTCATTTGTTGGACAATGACTCCTCTTTGGACCTGGCTATTTCTCATCTTCATCGTCATCCTTGAAGACCAATTGAAACTGAGCATATTCTCAGTTTCTCCCTGGTTACAACTTTTTTTAGCATGTCTGCAGGATTCTGGCTAGTGTGTATCTTTTCCAGCTTCAACTCTCCATCTTCCAACACTAATCGTATGAAATGGTACTTGAGCTGTATGTGTTTAGTCCTGGAATGAAATGTTGAGTTCTTTTCAAGATGAATGGCACTTTGGCTATCACTGTATAACGTGCCCATATCATGCTCCTTACCCAATTCACCCATAAACCTTTGTAACCAAATCATTTCTTTACTAGCCTCTGTAGGAGCAACATACTCTGCTTCTGTTGTTGAAAGCGCAACAACACTTTGGATTTTTGAAACCCAACTGACAGTTGTTCCACCAATAGTAATACATATCTTGTAGTGCTCCTCCTGTTATCTCTATCACCTGCCATATCTGCATCAACATATCCCTGTAGAGAAACATTTGAACCACCAAAGCATAATGTTTGATTTGTGGTACCTTTCAAATATCTGAGAATCCATTTTACTGCCATCCAATGTTCCTTTCCTGGATTATTCATGTACCTGCTTACAACTCTCACTGCATGTGCAATATCAAGCCTTGTGCAGACCATTGCATACATTAAGCTTCCAATTGCTGATGCATATGGAACTCTAGACATATAATCCATGTCTTCTTGGGTCTTTGGGCACATTTCCTTACTAAGTTTGAAATGGCTAGCAAAAGGTGTACTAATTGGTTTTGCATTGTGCATATTAAATCTTCTCAACACCTTTTGTATGTACTCATTCTGAGACAATGTTAATTTGCGATTTTTCCTGTCTCTAGTTATTCTCATACCAAGGATTTGTTTTGCAGCTCCTAAATCCTTCATTGCAAATGAATTTGCCAATTTTCTTTTGAGCACATTTATTTCCTACATGTTAGACCCTGCAATAAGCATGTCATCTACATATAATAACAATATAATATAATTGCCATCATTTTGCTTTTTCAGATAAACACAATGATCAGAGTGACATCTAGTATAACCTTGTTCAGACATAAACTTGTCAAATTTTAGATACCACTACCTTGGAGCCTATTTTAAGCCATACAAGCTCTTCTTCAACTTGCACACTAGTTTCTCCTTCCCTTTCACCTCATATCCTTGTGGCTATTGCATATATATCTCTTCATCCAAATCCCCATGGAGAAAGGCTGTCTTTACGTCTAACTGCTCAAGATGCAAATATTCAGATGCTACTAGACTTAAAATAGTTTTGATTGAAGTCATTTTAACAATAGGAGAAAATATTTCATCAAAATCAATACCTTTCTTCTGTGCAAACCCCTTCACCACAAGTCTAGCTTTGTACCTCTGTTTTCCTCCATCTTCTTCCTTCAGCCTGTAAACCCATTTATTCTTCAATGTAGTTTTTCCTGCAGGAAACTTGACTAAGTCCCAAGTCTGGTTATGTATTAAGGAGTCCATCTCTTCTTCCATGGCTGCCTCCCACTTCTTCCTACTTTCAACCTGCATTGCTTCTTCATAACATTTGGGTTCACCAGAATCAGTCAACAATAAATAATATAATGAAGGAGAGTATCATTTAGGGGGTCTACTTATCCTTATAGATCTTCTAACACCACTTTCAGGTGTTTGGGGTGCCTGTTGCTGTTGTGGTGGTTGCTGTTGTTGTGGTTGTTGATTATTATTATTTTCAGGCACCTTTACTTTTTCAGTGATTTCATCAAGAACTGCATATTCCTTGTTTTCTTTTTCTTGCTTCTTTTCCTGCAATTGATTCTTATACAAGACCTTTTCATTGAATATTACATCTCTGCTCCTAATTATTTTTTGATTTTCATAATCATATAAGCGATAAACAAAATCATTAACACCATATCCAATAAAGGTACATTTCTTTGACTTTGCCTCAAGCTTTGTTCTATTTTCTTTATCAATATGGACAAAGGCCTCACAACCAAAAGGCTTTAAAAAGGAGTAGTTTACCTTTTTACCTATCCATGCTTCCTCTGGAACACCACCATCCAAGGAACTTGAAGGCCCTCTGTTTATTAGATAAACAACAGTATCTACAGCATCTGCCCAAAACTGTAAAGGCAAACCTGCATGCAATCTCATGCACCTTGCACGCTCCATGATTGTTTTGTTCATCCTTTCTGACGCACCATTTTCTTGTGGTGTTCGTGGAACTGTCTTCTCTCTGCAAATTCCATGTTCTGAACAGTACCTATCAAACTCTTTGTTTCAATATTCATCTCCATTGTCTGATCTAAGACACTTCAATTTCTTTCTTGTCTCAATCTCAACCAAAGCTTTCCATTTTTTGAAAGTATCAAATACATCAGATTTATTCTTAATACAATAAATCCAAGTTTTTCTAGTTGCATCATCAATAAAGGTAACATAATAATGAGAGCCACCGAGAGATGATACCTGAGCAGGTCCCCATACATCTGTATGCACAAGCTCTAATTTTTCGCTCTTCTTTTCTTTCCCAACTCTGAGAAATCTGACTCTCTTCTATTTTCCATAAATGCAATTCTCACAGAAGTCCAAATCAACATTCTTCAAACCCGGCAACAAATTCCTTGAGTGAAGAATCTTCATCCCCTTTTCACTCATGTGTCCGAGCCTATGATGCCATAATGCTGCATCTGCTCCTTTGGAAGTTAAAGCCTTAACATAGTTAGAAATGCCATTGCATAAATGCAATGTACCAACCTTTTCGCCTTTGCTATTACCAGGGCTCCTTTGGTGACCTTCCAAGCTTTATCTGTGAAAATTGTCACACAACATTCACCACCTAACTGCCCTGTTGAAATCAGATTTTTCTTTAGATCTGGAACATGCCTTACCTCCTTTAGTAACCATTGGTTTCCATTCTGTTGTTTTACAAGAACCTCACCCATTCCAACAATTTTACAGGGTTTATCATCACCCAAACTAACTTGTCCAAAATCTCCTTGAACATAGTCATGAAAGTATTTCTTATCAGGTGTGGCATGGAATGAGGCCCCTGAATCTACCACCCAGGAATCAGTAATATTTTCGAAAGAAAGAATCAAAGCATCTTGTAACACCTCACCTATCACATTTGCTTCATGATTGTTTTCTTGTTGTGCATCTCCTTCTTTTCCCTTCCGAGATCTACAGTCTTTCTTTAAGTGTCCTTTCTTTCCGCATTTCTAGCACACTATCCCTGATCTGGACTTGGATCTTCCTTTCCTTGATTTACTGCGATATCCTGAGCTCTTTCCTCTTTCCATTTTTCTTCCCCTAGACTCTGCACTCAAAGCATTACCCGATGTCTCACCAGAGCTTTTCTGTCGCATTTCCTCACTAAGGATAGCACCAACAACATCATCAAACTTTAAAGTACTAGATCCAGAGATAGAGTTACTAATGGCCATTACTAAACCATTCCAACTTTCTGGAAATGAGCACAAGAATAACAGAGCTCTAACTTCATCTTCAAAGTTTATCCCTATAGAACTTAACTAACTTGTAACTGTATTAAAATCATTTAAATGATCTACAACAAATCCACCTTCCGACATCTTCATATTAAATAACCGTTTCATAAGAAACACCTTGTTGGAGGCTGAGGGTTTTTCATATAGTTTCGACGATGCCCGAATCAAACCCTCTGTCGTTGTTTCCTTCGAAATGTTGAAGGTGATTGACACAACGAGGCACAACTGTATTGTTCCGAGTGCCTTCCTATCGAGAAGGTTCCATTCTTCATCTGTCATAGTCGTCGGCTTCTTTGTTTTTCCGCTCAATGGTAGGTACAGATCTTTCTGATACAGATAATCTTCCATCTACATCTTCCATAGCGAGAAGTTTTGGCCGTTAAATTTCTCGACCCTAAACTTACCATCTTCCGCCATTGCTCCCACTCGAACGAGGAACCCTTCTTTCGTGCGAGTTTATCAACCAAATAGACCTTCGGCTCTGATACCAGTTGTTAGAAAATTATATATTACGGAGCAATGGAACACATAAAATATTATAGAAATATAAACACAGAAAACGCATAAAACAAGAGAGACACAGATATACGTGGTTCACCCAGTTTGGGCTATATCCACCCCGAACAGCCAGTCCTTCCTTTCTATTATCCACCAAAATGAAGAGACACAACCTACAGCAAATCCGTTGTAATATCCTCTGCTTTCTCTCACAGTCTCACCTCTCTGTTTCTTGCTCAAAGAATACACATCTATATCACAGCCTCAAATACAATGCCCTCATACAAAGAGAGGGGTTGCCTTCTGGGCAAAAAACCCTAAACTAAACATAAGTTCTACTGTCAGATCATCTGCCTAATGAACGGCCCAGATTGACTAGAAATTACTATACTTTTACAAGGCAATCTTACATCTACTTTTGGCTTTGGGGATGCTGCCCTCGAGCCCCCACCGGGGGACCGCTGGCCCCCAGACCCCCCAGCGAGGGGGATCGACCCACCCGGACCCCCGCGGGGGGGACAAGTCCTCCCCCCCCGGACCCCCCCTCGTGGAGGGTTGTACAAACTTCCTGGGGTATACATTCGGTTGAAACAAAGACCTCTGAACAATCATGCTCCACACACAACAATCCTTGATAAACCTACGATAAAAAAACGAATTCTTTTTGTTATAGAAAATGAGGCCACATTATGGATAATTGAGCTCATTCATTACTACTGATGAGAAAAGGTCATATGAACTTCTTGATACATAATTCTCCCAATCATCTCTATTATGACTTATGTTATGGCATGTACATCATCTACATTCATCTTCACTGTAATTGCCAAAGCCATTATCTAGTGAGTTAATATTAGATATTTCTTGTTACAAATTGAAACTAAAATTCCAGCAAGTGCTCATTCCTATAGTTACAAATGAGGATAAGGATGTAGTTATATATGATTTTTATTCAGGAGGAAAATATATTCTTTTATGTTAATTTTCCATTTGATCTTGTTTGACTTCGTATGTAATCATGGTAGTGCACAACATAGCATCTGTTTATGCTTCAAATAGGGGGGTGTGGGAGAAAAATGATAATGAACTTGATAATCAATTATATACTAATGCTAAGCATAAAGTAGAGGGTTGTGATGTGGTAAGTGAGATATATTATAATAGTAAGTATTCCACACTGGTAAGTGAAAAATCCATAATTATTTGCCTTCTCTTTGCCAAGGTGCATTCTCACTTGTGGGAATTCTAGTGTACCCCAAAGACCCATGAGTTGTAAAATACTTTCTTGAAATGTTCTTTTGAAATCTAGATACTTCTCTCTTAATATCCACTTTGATCTTGTTTCCCCTACACTTCAAAATATGAAATTGGAAAACCAAAATTAATTTCTTTGGAGTTGATAGCCTTGCATCAACTTTTACATCTCAAACAAAGACAATCATCTCCTTATTATCCTCCATGGTTGAAGCATATTTAATATATTAAGATCAATTCGATATAACCAAACTTATAGGTTTATATTAAATATGGTTATTACATAGAGAAGCAAGGATCATTTGGAGTTTGAAATCATATTGTGGGCATTTGGAATGAAACCGCTTTCCATAATATGCAAATGCAATATGGTGAAACTTTTGGAATCTCACCATTGTGAAAGATCATGAATATGACAACATAGCTATAAAACAAGAACTTGAACTCAACAAAGCTATTAGTAAAGTAATGTTTAGGAAGCCAAAAAACAACTTGTGAGATCGGGTTCTTTTGTTTCATAAGCTATTTTAAGTCCCTTTTAAACGAGAAAAGAATACACCTAAAGGAGATGATGTTTTAACCAAGGCTAGTTGTTACCATTGTCAGTGGTTAATAGATTGGAGGTTAAGATGGATGTCTGGTAGATCACTAGATGCTTGGCCATACTCTTGAGAATCTAGATAAGAATACACTTAAAAAGAGATGATGTCTTAACCAAAGTTAGTTATTATTGTTGTGAGTGGTTAATAGATTCGAGATTAAAATGGATTTATGGTAAATCATATTCTTACTCTTAATAATCAAAATAGTGGTGTAGCTGCATTTGGTTTTTATTAAAATAAAACTTTACTAACCGCCGTTCGCAATTTATTCAACCTCTTCCTAATATATACTTTTAAATATATTTTATAGTAAGTATGAATATATATATATATATATATATATATTAAAAAAAAACTTGGACTACTTAAAATTATAACCAATGCTCTTAAAAAAAAAATGGATATCATCGACTCTATTAATTCTAACTTACAAATAATAATAAATAAACGGGGAAAGTTTTTAAAGGTACTGTACTATCAAGAACATATTTTTATAAAAGGTTGAACAAAAAAAGCGTTAGACTTACTGTGCACGACATTGAAAAAAAATGAGTGTTAGACTCGAGTTAAATTCTAAACGGAAAAAAAAATGAGAGTTAGACTCGGGTTAAATTCTAAACGAATAGAATATATTTGAAAAAACAAAGAAGTAGAGGGCGTGTATTTGAGAAAACAATGATTTCAAACTTAAAAGCTCTATTCGAAAAGACAATGATGTCAAACTTTAAAAGCTTTAATAAATTTGAGGATGGTTAGCTTCGTTAAATTGTAAAAGTTAAATATATTTGAAAAAGAAAACGAGTAAACGCTATATATTTGAAAAAATGATTTAAACTTTAAAAAGCTTCAATAACTTTTTATAGAACCGTGAGGAATGAGTTGAACAGGGGATTTCTTTGGAACGAATGGATGATTCTGGAAAGGGAGGTAGAAGCCCGTTGGAGGAGGTAGGTGAAAGAAGCGGTATATATATCTAATCCAACCCCTTTGCAACATTTATTTTCCTCCTCTGTCCATCATCTGCACTTATATGTGATTGCTTCTTTGTGTTTGTAATGTTTGTATGATCTGGGTGAGTCTGAGTCGGTGTCGGAGTCGGGATGTCTGTCTCAGAGTCTGGTCTGGATGAGTCTGAGTCAGTCCTGTCGATGTGCCATGGAGGAGGAGGAGGTGGTTGGAGTAGATTACAGGCAGCTCGATCATTTGTGCAGGGGAGGCTCCTGGATCATTCAATGGTTGAGCGGTTCAACGGTTGTTTCTTGGGTGAGCGAGTTCTCTTAATTTTATTGCCCACTGAGATGAATCATATCTTAGTATTAATATAAATTTTATAGCTCGTTTTAATCCTTGCATTTCTTTTAATCTCTCCTCAGCTGCGTGAAGTCATATGATTCATTGTCTTCTCTTCTTTCAGCATCCTAAAGTCTTCAGCAAAATTGTATTAAAGAAGGGAAGAAGTTGTGTGGATGCTATTGCTTTTCAGTGAAGAACGGAAGGACTCTCTTGTTGCTATCGTTGAAATCCAGGTATGTATTGTGGATTTGTCATCTCAGATTACTAAATTTATTTTTTCATTAATTGATTTAAACCTAAATCCCCCGTGTGTGTATGGATGGTTGTGGCTCCACTTTAACGTGTGTCTGGTGTGTTTTTCATTTAATCACTATAACCCAGGTTTACTCTGCCTTTACCGCTGGCCCTGGGTCTCTCACATTAGTTTACTTTAGCCGTGCAGGGTTTACTCTGCCTTTATCGCTGGCTCTCGGTGTCTCAGATTAGTTTAGTTTAGCCCTGAAGGGTTTAGTGTCTGGATTCAATATGTATGTGTTGTACTTTTCCTTTATCACTCTCACTCTATTTTACTCTGCCTTGTATTCACATCGACCTAGCTTTTCTCGGCCTTGTGTCGTTGGCTCTGCGTCTCTCACATTAATATATTGTAGTCGTGCATCGTATTGTTGGTGGATTGAATATGCATCTGATGTGACTGCCCATTAATCACTGTAACTCTGGTTATGGTTGGCTCTGGCTCTCTCACACTAACCCAGGTTTACTGGGCCTCGTATCGCTGGCTCTAAGTTGGTTTTTAGCCCTGCATGCGATAGCTGATGGATTCAATATGTATCTGTTGTGCTTTTCCTTTAATCACTGTATCCCTGGTTTACTCTGCCATTAACCTAGGTTTCCTCTGCCTCGGATCGCTGGTGGTTTACTCTACCTTGTATAGCTGACTAAGATTCAATAAGTAGATAGGCCAGGTTTTTTTTCACTGCATTGTTTAATTCACATCTTGTTTACTCTCCCTTGTATACCTAGTTGTGAATTCAATAAGTAGATTAGCCAGCTTTTTTCTCAGTGCATTATTTAATTCTCATCTATTATCTTTGTGTCCTTGGCTTAGTTCATTAGACTAAAACCACTTTAATGGGCCTTCCGAACATTAGAAAAATTTGGGCTAGAATTACCATCCTAACTGCTATTCCCAACATGGTGAAAATTTAGGCTAAAACCATACAATAAAATTAAACTTGCCTGCATATCATGGTCATGGTAAGAGGTGTTTTTTTTTGTTTAATTATAGATTGTGGGTTACGTAACGTCAGGGTTGAAATTATAGTAAAATATATGTTGCATGTGAAATTACGGTATCTCCGTTTCTTTGGATAACAGTAATTTCCTTATCAAAACCTGCATAAGTATAGATTGTAGTATCCCACATAAGTACAGATTGTAGTGTGCGCTACCGTGGCCCTAGTTAAAGCAACCTGTTGTTGAAAGTCATTAGTTGGATGAGCGCAGAGGTATCGTGCAAGCAGAAGAAAGAAAGAAGAGTTCTCAATAGGATCGGGATAACTCAACAATAGTAATTATGTTTTATTGCGTGGGCTGAATTGACTATTTCAATTCAGCGAATTGGGCCCAAGCCATCTGCCTACTCTCCCAGCGCTGGCTAAATTACCTTGATCTCAGATATCCCAACTGATAGCTATCTGGGATGGATCCTCCATCTAATTGATAGTTTATCTGGGGATGGATAGTTTATTAGATATATAGAATATTGTGATGTCTAACACCAAAAAAAATAAAATTCGTTGGTTTAATTCTCAAGACTTACCAACATCATATCATTAAATATTATTTAATTTTTATTGATATATTGTTTTTATATTAGCGCTCCTCTCCATATTAATTGAATTTTTTTTTTCACGTATTTTACTGTTTTTTAATTTTTTTTTTTTTTTTTAACCACAGTGAATTAGTAATTTTAACGATTAATTTAAGCTCCCCAGGGTAGGCGAGTTGGTAATTGCATGGCGGTGTAGTTCGTTTGTAAGGCGGACTCCGTATTTGAGGTCACGAATTCAAATCCCCCGAACTTACTTTGGTGACGCGTTATATAGTGAGTGGGCAGGCGCGAAGGTGACGCTTTATAGTGGGCAGGGGCGAAGCCCAGAGGTTATAGTGGTGGGTGGTGAATCGAACATAAAAAATAAATAAATAAAAAATAAATAAAAGATTAATTTAGGGATTGAGTAGTGAATTAGTAATTTTTAAGATTAATTTTGCCACTGAGCTTGTCTTTATTGTTGATTCCAAAATATTTGGCAATCAGAGAGCTATGAGAGCAGTCAAGTGAAGGTTCATGATATCCACTAAAGATTCAAGATGAACTCTAGTAGCTACTTTATAACACTAAAAGTATAGCTAGCAACCTGGAAGCCAGATATACCAGATCTTATGATTTAACAAAAACCTAAAAATAAAAAGTATGTACTCCAACCATATACTTAATAAAATTTGAGCAACCATTTGATTGGTTTACCTTGACCTCTAACGTTTTTCTGATCCCAGATCACTCTAAGATCTTCGTCACTCAACTCAAGTCTCTATCTCTAATTACCTATTTAGCTCCCTCTAATTCTTACTCATTGACGGTTTAACCCTCCCTCTAGTTCTTACTTCATGTCTCTATTTACGCTTAGTCTATGGGTACTTGGTAGAAATTCCAAATTCATCTGTTCAATTCTTAAACCTGCCCAACATAATATGTATTAATTAAATATATTATATATTTCTAAGTGGTATATTATCTCTATAATAACTCTCTTCTCCCAGATTTATTGATTTTTGTTTTTCACTCACTTATAATGTGGTCACTCCTAATTGGTAGCAATTGAAGCGAATAAATAGAAGAGCTATGCGTAGCGCAGTAGCTACCAATTGAAGGGAATAAATAGAAGTTATGCGTAGCGCAGTGGTAGGTCTAGGTACGCATGCCTGTGAGTCAATTTATCTTTTATAAACGTGCTTTGTCCAGAGCTTTATCTGCAAAAAGATCATTTTGTTATGCCCCATATATATATATTTTGTTTTTTAATGGTATATTATCTGTATATTAACTCTCCTCTCCCATATTTATTGAATTTTGTTTTTCACTCAATTTTATTGTGATTCCTCCATTTCCGGATCACTATAGGACCTTCTTTAAGTCTTTGTCTCTCGTTATTACGGGTTTAGCTCTCTTTCTATTTATTGTTAGTATGTTTTGTGTTGAAAGGAATAAATAGAATGTATATGGACCTTGAGCCTCGTAGTATATGTCACTCGTCTTATTTAGGCAAGTATATTATAAGATTGGCGATATACATTGTTCCGCTCATTAATAAAGATCTTAATATCCTAGCTTGCCATGTCACTAATTGTAATGTATTTGATTGTCCATTATATAAAATATTGGAAAATATATATATATATATATATATAATATTATTATTATTATTATTAGAAATATTGAAAAGAATATGAATTATTATTATATTTTATTAATTATATAAAATATATTTCTCGTAATATATTTAATTGTCTATTATATAAAATACTTGAAAAATAATAATAATAATAATAGAAAAAAATATGAATTATTATTATATTTTATTAATTATATAAAAATTGTGACGTCTAACGCAAGTAAATTCAAATTTCGCTGGTTTAATTCTAGAACTTTCTAATATCATCTCCTTAAATATTATTTTTATTATTAATATATTCTTTTTACATTAGCACTCATCTTTTTAGATTAATTAAATTTTTCTTTACACTTTTACTTAAAGTGTGATGCGAGGACCTTTGTGTCTATAGTTAGTATGCCTTGTGCTCTCGGTACTTCGTAGCATTTGAAGAGAATAAGTATAAGGGCTATGCGTAGTTCTGGGTGGCTACATACTTTATGTAGGTCCTTGGTGGATCTCTGTTGTAACACCCACGAACTGTAGGTGAGTTTGGGCGAAGGCGCATGATGAGGAAGTGCGGGCAAGCCAAACGAAACAGTTAGTGAACGTAGGAAACACGAGATGGTTAAGTGTTGGACGGTTGGTTTATAGTGTAAAGGCGGTCCCGGGTGGGGGCGCTCAGCGAACCAACCGACATGCAAAGTGTGAAGAGTTGGGGCGAGCCGACTTGTTTGAAAGTTGAAACGATGGGTCGGCCTGGTTATGAGACACAACGTTTCATATGATGGGCGAACCATATATATTTGGTGGCTCGGTGATGGAGCTAAGGCATTCAAGCAACGAAGCAGTTCAAGTGTTCGAGTGTGGAGAGTAGGAAGAAGTGCGAAGTTGGTCTGAAATAACGGGGGAAGGTGCAAGTGGTCATGGGCCGAAGCACCCGAGCCGAAATGAAGGGACAGTTGTTCGACGTCATCCGGGTGAACGATTGTTTGAGGGCATTCCTGTGAAGATTCGTTTGAGGTCGTCTGGGTGAATGGTCGTTCGAGGTCGTTTAAGGGCGTGACAGGGCGTTCGGGTGAACGGTCGTTCAGAAAATCGTTCAAGGTCGTTCGAGAGCGCGGTAGGGCATCCTGGTGAATGGTCGTTTGGGAAATCGTTCAAGGGCGTTCGTGCGAAGAGTCGTTCGAGGGCACGGGGGGGCATTCATTCGAGAAGTCGGGTGAGGGCACGGTAAGATGTTCGGCCGAACGATGGGTCGAACGGAATGTGCAATGGGCATTCGAGTGAACGGTGAACGAAGGGCGAGTTTGTGAAACGCGCCCGGGCCGAATGAAACAAAGAATTGTGCAACGGATTGAAGATGTTGGAAAACAGGGGAGCCGTGTACAAAGTGAACGAACAGAACGACAAGTTCAGGTGACTTTGCCCAAGGTTGGGCAAGGCTGCACAACAGGTGTAGGGAGTGAATTTTTGTAAGTGTAAAGATGTAATTTGCGGTTTCCCTTGGATGTAAACTTATATGTAATTCTGAAGAATAACAGTATTATTACAGGTACACTCATTACAAGAGTTGCCCCTCCCAGTGATACTGTTCTGCATTTCATGTTAATGTTGATTCATGGTAATGAAGTTAATATGATAAATGGTATAACGAAATATATGCTTAGCTGTTGAAAAATAAACTAAGTATCAGAACTAGGCGTAGTCCACAATTGCAAGTATTGGTGAAAAGAAAGTGGTCGATGGTGCCGCACCTCCTATAGTGCAGTTGGAAGAGTACTGCCAGTGTAGGGGCGTGACAGGTGGTATCGGAGCTGATGAACAATGGGAAGCTGATCCCATTGCACAAACGTGACAGGTGGTATCAGAGCTGATTGGGACAAGAAGTTGAATACTTGACAGTCATGACAGGTGATTCAGATTTTCAGAAGGGAAGTGTTATACTTCGCGATACGTTTAGCAGGGGTGAAGCTTCGTGCTTGGGCCAAGCTGAACGACAAAACATGGTAGGTTTGGAAGAATGTGAAGGGAAGCTCTTGCTGACCTTATATAGGTTGAAGCAGATGAAAGAAGAGAACCCACGAATTCGAGATAAACTTGAAGTCTTGGAAAGGAATGTTGAAGATGAACTTCTTCAACTTGAGGATGTTGCAAATATGACAACGATGGAAGATGAACTTGAAATTGATCAAGTTGGACCAGGATCGTGCAGTTTGCAGACATTGGTGGATGAGGATACTCACATGGAGGAGCCTCATGATGAAGTAAGTACTATTGATACTTGTGTTTCAGTGAGACTTTTGGAAGATGAACCATATGCAAGGAAGAGCAAAAGAAATTTGTCGATGCAAGGGAGGATCTTACCATGGATGTCTACGAAGAGACCATGTATGGAAAGACAAGAATCATTGACTGTTGTAGGACTTGTTGGGGTTGTTTATGACCTTATGGTAAAGGTGCAAAGGCCAGTGACAAGGGGGGAACATGATGATCATTGCAGAGGAATGGGTCGTGCTTTAGCCACATGGAGAAATTGGCTAAGTGCTCGACATGACTCATGGACAGATTGGAGAAGGGCACACACTTGAGTATGGTGATACTTGGGTGGAATTCTCATGGCCGAGATCAAGAGGATGTCTTGGTGCAACCTTTAGTGGGGGAGCCATGGTCGAAGAGACTCATGTGATGATGATATGGTTTGGGTGACCGAGTTCACTAGACCGATTTGCAGGCTTGGATGAGGATGACCAATTTTTGTGATGGGTCTACCTAGTTGGACAACATGGGCAACTTGAGTCATGGACATAGAGTTGGAGACATGGAGCATGGCAGTCTTATGCAGGGACATTATGCAGGAGCACTTGTAGAGGTGTCATTTATGGGCATCCAACGGGGAGTGCCAAGGAAAAGATGTTGATGTATGTTGATTTGTTGGTGTGACATGGAGATGTTTCATTTATGAGCCGATGGAAATGTTGTGCGCTCTTTTACAACAAGGCCATGGACTTGGTTGGAATTATGAACAGACTATGGAGCATTCCTACTACATGGAGAGCTAAGGCATCTTGCAAAGACCTTTGGGTCGAGACATGTGTGCTTGCTAGGGTGTTGGTTGGAGATGGCTCAAGGAGCTCATGATGACATGACGTTGTGACTTTTGAGGACTTCATATTATAGTGGACTTAGAGGATCTGATGCATTGAGGAGCTGGGGTCAAAGACTTTGATGCAGGATGGGGTGAATACTTTTGAGTACATGTATGAGTGTGCTTGAAAGAGTGACTTGATGTGGAGGATCGATATGAGACACTTTGGAGTGATAGAGTTGTGGCGATGATGATGCCTTGGTAGCAACACTTAGGCATGGGTTGAGTCGAGACTTGATCACTTATGATACATGAAGATGAGACAAGTGTATACTTGTTTCTGTGGTAGACTTAAGGGATGACACATTGCAGATATGATGGAGGTGACTTCATGAACCTGGATGTGGCACATCGAGAGTCGAGAGAAGATCTCTTCATTTTGAGGGGATGGATTTTATACATATGGATGATGATGTTGGATAGATGAGGCTGATTTCATGAAGCACATTGATACCAAACATCATGGACATCATGTTGAGAAGAGATGGAGTTTATTTCATGGACCTGGGCATAGCTTAATTAGATGGATATGGATTCTTGATCGAGTTGATGATGTGATAGGATGTTCTAAGAAAAGACTGATTATGGCATAAGGATGTGCATTCTTATGATTTGAGCGCGACAGTTGGATTGATCACCTGACTAGTTCGAATCATTGGGGCCAATAGTGTGTAAAGATGTGTTAGCATTGTGTTGGAGTATCATGGCAGTAGTTCGCACTATGACAATACATGATGGAGTTAACACGATACATGTTGCAGTGAGCATGTAGCTTGAGTTGGAGGGGCCAACCTTCCACGGTGGGGCAGCATGTGGAGATTGCGATGGAGGTGGTTGATGATCATGGATTGAGGAGACTTTTCGATTTATGGAGGACATACTAGGGGCATTGGTATGGGTATCTTGGTGACAGATAGTTGTTGGGATGAGTGATTGTCGAGGACGACAATGATTTTAAGTGAGGGAGAATGTAACATCCATGAGCTCTAGGTGAGTTTGGGTGAAGGTGCACGATGAGGAAGTGCGGGCGAGCCAAACGAAACAGTCAGGGAACAGAGGAAATGCGAAATGGTTAAGTGTTGGAACGGTTGGTTTATAGTGTAAAGGCGGTCCTGGGTGGGGGAATCCAGCCAACTGACTGACGTGCGAAGTGTGAAGAGTTGGGGCGAGTTGACTCGTTTGAAAGTTGAAACCATGGGTCTGCCTGGTTATGAGACACAACTTTTCATATGATGAGTGAACCATATATATTTGGTGGCTTGGCGATGGAGCTAAGGGATTCAAGCAACAAAACAGTTCAAGCGTTCAAGTGTGGAGCATAGGAAGAAGTGCGAAGTTTATCTGAAACAACAGGTGAAGGTGCAGGCAGACACAGGCCAAAGCACTCAAGCCTGAAAGAAGGGACAGTTGTTCGAGGTCATCCGGGTCAATGGTCATTCGAGGGCATTCGTGCAAAGAGTCCTTTGAGGTCATCTGAGTGAATGGTTGTTCGAGGTCATCCGAGGGCGTGACAGGGCGTCTGGGCAAAGAAGATGGTGAACACGCGCTGAAGCACCTGAGCTAAAACAAGGGGATGGTCGTTCGAGGTCATCTGGGTGAATGGTCATTCGAGGGCATTCATGCAAAGAGTCGTTCAAGGCCGTCTGGGTGAACGGTCGTTCGAGGTCATTTGGGTGAACGGTCGTCCGAGGTCATTCGAGGGCGCGGTAGGGCATCTGGGCGAATGATCATTCGGGAAATCAATTAAGGGCATGGCAGGGCATCCGGGCGAATGGTCGTTCGGGAAATTGTTCGAGAGCGTTCATGCGAAGAGTCGTTTGAGCGCATGGGAGGGCGTTCGTTCAAGTAATCAGGCAAGGGCAGAGTAGGGTGTCTAGTCAAATGGAACATGTGACGGGCATTTGGGTGAATGGTGAATAGTGAACGAAGGGCGAGTTGGTGAAATGTGCTCGGGTCGAACAAAACGAAGAATTATGCGAGGGATAGAAGGCATTGCCAAACGGGGGAGCCGTGCACGAATTGAACAAGCTGAATGACAAGTTCAGGCTACTTTGCCCAAGGGTGGGCAAGGCTGCACGACAAGTACAAGAAGTGAATTTGTATAAGTGTAAAGGTGAGATTTGAGGTTTCCCTTGGATGTAAACTTATATGAAATTCTGAACAATAATAGTATTATTATGGGTAGACTCATTACAGGGAGTTGCCCCTCCCAGTTATATTGTTGTGCATTTCATGTTAATGAAGCTAATATGATAAATGGTATAACAAAATATATGCTTAGCTGTTGAAAAATAAAGTAGGTGTAGTCCACGATCACAAGTATTGGTGAAAAGAAAGTGGTCAGTGGTGTCGCTCCTCATATAGTTGAAAGAGTACCGCCAGTGTAGGGGCGTGACACCTGTCATTCTAGGTACGCATGCTTGTCATGAAGCTAAGTCAACTTATCCTTTTTAAATGTGCTTTGAATGTGCTTTGCCCCTGAGATTTCATAAGATTATTTTATTTTTTCACATATAAATAATGTGATATGCTTGCATTCTTTTTATTTTTTAATTAATTGAATAAATTTATTTAAAAATAAAATAAAACTCATATGAAAACCACTAATTTCTAAATTAAAATTATATTATCATATTTGATATTTATTGATAAAATTTTTTATTGCCATAGATGTAATATTAAATTAATTTTTTATTGATTTTAAAAAATGTTCGAAAGAGAAAGAGAAATATATTATTTTAATAAAATAAAATGAAAGCTCGGTGTATTTTTTGTTATGAGGTTATTAACTCATATATTGGACAAATTGAAGATATAGTCCTATACTTAAAAAAAAATAGAAATAATTTTTTTATTATTATATTTAATTAGAAATATTTTAATATGTATTTTTTAATATAATTTGTATTTTGATATATTATTTTTCTTATATTTCTATGTGTTATTGCAGGTTTATCTGAAAAAATGATCTCGTGTTATATTTAAATGTGTTATTGTAAGTTTAATTTGAAGAATAGTCTTGGATTATATCTTAGTTACTAAAAAAATATGGATATATTTACGTTCAGTTTTTTCTTTTATTAAATCTTATGAAAAGATTATGTACATACAGTTATTAATATATATATATATTTTTTCCCTTCATGGAAAAGGTAAAGCGTCCTCCAAATGTTTTAAAGAGAATGCACCCATTATATATAAATGTATTATATATGACTTTTTATATGTATATTATAGGTAGCTTTGAGAATAATTATATTATGATTTGAAATTGAATAGTATGTTTGTATATTTCGATGATATAGTATTTGTTTATTTGAAGTTCTAAATATATGTTTTAGTGGTTGTGATAATGATATATTGGTTTGAAATTGTATGATTTTTATTTATTTATGTGATTTTGTATAAATGTATATGTTGGTTTAATTAGTTTTATATATTGACTTGAAATAGCGAGTGTTTATTCGTTTGAAATTGTATGTGTATAGGTAGTTTTTGACCGTGTTTAGATTTTAATTTGAAACAATATTATGTTTATTTATTTAGATTGTTTAAGTAGGTATGTTATTGGATATGATATTTACGTGTATTTGCATGTTGGTTTCAAATTGTATGTATGTTTTTTATTATTAAAAACGTTTATCTTGTGTTTAGATTTTAATTTGAAACAATATTATGTTTATTTATTTAGATTGTTTAGGTAGGTATGTTATTGGATATGATATTTACGTGTATTTGCATGTTGGTTTCAAATTGTATGTATTTTTTTTATTATTAAAAACGTTTATCTTGTGTTTTTTTGTTTGAAGCTGTGAAAACATGTGCATAGATGTTTTTTCTTTTTTTACAATATTTGTATTATAATCTAAACTGGTATACTGTGTTCTTTACTTAAAATCATTTGTGTAGGTATGTTAATTTTACATATATCTATTTAGAATTGTTTTATGTGCCTTGTGTTTTAATTGTTATTGATGGTGGTTTTGGCCATGTTTATATTTTAATTTAAATTTTTATTGTGTTTATTTATTTGAAATTGTAAAATGTGTGTAGTTTATTTGGATGGATGTATGTATGTATGTGCATGTGGGTATGATGTTTACTTGTGTATCATTGCATTTTTAATTAAAAATTGTTTCCTTTGTTGGCTTATTTGACACATATGTATGTGTATTTTGAAATTGTTTGTGTATATATGAATGTGATTATGATCTTGATAATGTTTGTTTGAAGCATTGTATTGATTTGACATTATATGTATTTTTCTAATTGGCAATCAGGTGTGTTTATTTGAATTATAAATGTGTCAAAGTGGTTTTGAAAATGTATATTTATTAATTTGTATATTGATTTGAATTTTATAATGCTTGATTGGATTTTTATATTGTATATTTGCTTTTGTAGATGTATGTGAATGGTAGAGATATTTTTTACTTATTTTTTATGTTTGTATGTTGGTTTGAAATACTATAATGTGTTTTTAAACTTGAATTTCTATTCTATTGATGTGCTTACTTGTTTGAAATTGCAGTTGAATGTGTGAATGTTTTTTTGACAATTTCTTTGTTTGTTTATCGATGCGAATGTTTGTAATGTGTGTTTACACTTTTGAAATTGCAATGTGTTTGTTTGAGTAGTTTTTTCATTGTTTGCTTGTTTATGTATGTCTTGTTCTATGTTTTTTGAAACAGATATATGTATATGTTTTGAAATTGCTTATGTATTGTGATTGTGATTTTGATAATGTTTGTTTCTATTGTTGTATTGATTTGAAATTCTATGTGTTTTTTTAATCGGAAATTGTATATATGGTGTATTTGTTTGAATTATAAATGTGTGAAAGTGGTTTTGAAAATGTCTATCTATTAATTTGTATATTGATTTGAAATTTTTAGTAATGTTTATTGAGTTTTTACATTGTATATTTGTTTTGTAAATGTGTGTGAGATTTTACATTGTATATTTGTTTTTGTAAATGTGTGTGAATGGTAGAGACAATTTTCACTTGATGTTTTATGTTTGTATATTGGTTTGAAATACCATAGTGTGTTTTAAATTTGAATTTGCATTTATGTGACTACTTCATTGAAATTGCATTTGAATGTGTGAATGGTTTTTTTGACAATTTCTTTGTTTGTTTACTGATGTGAAATTGTGTAATTTGTGTTCACACTTTTGAAATTGAAGTGTGTTTTCTTGAGTGGTTTTTCTCAATGTTTTCTTTTATATATATATATATATATATATATATATATATATATATATTCTTCTATGTTTCTTTATATCAATATATGTATGTGTGGTTTGAAATTGGTTCTGTGTCTGTGAATGTGACTAATATTCATAATGTTTGTTTGTATTGCTGTATTGATTTGAAATTGTATGTGTTCTGTTATTTGGCTATTGTATATAAAATGTTTTTATTTGAATTATAAATGTGTGAAAGTGGCTTTGAAATTGTCTATTTATTAATTTATATATTGATTTCAGTTTTCATAATGAATGATTGATTTTTTATATTGAATACATGCTTTTGGAAATGTGTCTGAATGGTAGAAACAACTTTTACTTTTTTTTTTTTTTTTATGTTTGTGTTAGTTTGAAATACTATAATGTGTTTTTAAATTTGAATGTGTTTATTTGAATACTTGTTTGAAATTGAATTTGAATGTGTGAATGGTTTTCTTTTCACAATTTCTTTGTTTGTTTATTGATGTGAAATTTTGTAATGTGTGTTGAAACTTTTAAAATTGCAGTGTGTTTGCTTGAGTGGTTTTTCAATGTTTGCTTGTTTATGTATCTCTTCTTCTATGTTTTTGTAAATCAATATATGTATTTATGCTTTTGAAATTGGATGTGTATGTGTGAATGTGATTGTGATTTTAATTTTTTATTGTATTGATTTGAAATTGTATGTATCCTTTTAATTGGCAATGGTATATGAGGTGTGTTTATTTGAATTATAAATATGTCAAAGTCATTTTAAAAATTTCTATTTATTAAGTTGTATATTGATTTGAATTTTCATAATGCAGAATTGACTTTTTATCTTTTTATATTGTATATTTTTTTTTGTAAAAGGTGTGAATGGTAGAGACAATTTTCACTTGATTTTTTATGTTTCTATGTTGGTTTGAATTACTATAGCATGTTTTTAAATTTGAATTTGTATTTATGTGACTACTTGCTTGAAATCACATTTGAATGTGTGAATGGTTTTTTTTTTTTACAATTTTAAATTGTAGTGTGTTTGTTTAAGTGGTTTTTCTCAATGTTGTCTCATATATATATATATATATATATATATATATATATATATATATATATATATTCTTCTATGTTTGTTGAAATATATGTATGTGTGTTTCGGAATTTCTTGTGTACCTGTGAATGTGACTTTGATTTTCATAATGTTTGTTTGTATTGTTGTATTGATTTGAAATTGGATGTGTTCTTTTCATTGAAAATTCTATATGAGATTTGTTTATTTGAATTATAAATGTGTGAAAGTGGCTTTCAAATTGTCTATTTATTAATTTGTTTATTCATTTGAATTTTTATAATGCTTGATTGCTTTTTTACATTGAATACTTGTTTTTGTAAATTCATGTGAATGGTAGAGACACATTTGACTTGATTTTTTTATCTTTCTATATTGGCTTGAAATGCTATAATGTGTTTTAAAATTTGAATTTGTATTTATGTGACTACTAGTTTGAAATTTCATTTGAATGTATGAATGGTTTTTTTTATTGACAATTTTTTTGTTTGTTTATTGATGTGAAATTATGCAATGTGCGTTAACACTTTTAAAATTGTAGTGTGTTTTCTTGAGTGTTTTTTTCAATGGTTGCTTGTTTATGTACGTCTTCTTCTATGTTTGTGGAAATCAATATATGTATGTGTGCTTTGAAATTGCTTGTGTATAAATGAATGTGATTGTGATTGTCAGTTTGTATTGTTGTATTGATTTGAAATTGTATGTGTTCTTTTAATTGGCAATTGTATATGAGGCGTGTTTATTTGAATTTCAAATATGTGGAAGTTTCTTTGAAATTGTCTCTTTATGAAATACTATAATGTGTTTTTAAATCTGAATTTGTATTTATGTGACTACATGTTTGAAACTGAATTTGAAAGTGTGAATGGTTTTTTTACAAATTCTTTGTTTGTTTATTGATATGAAATTGTGTAATATGTGTTACACTTTCAGAATTGTAGTGTGTTTTTTTGAGTGTTTTTTTCAATATTTGCTTAATTATATACGTGTTCTTCTATGTTTGTTGAAACCAATATATGTATGCGTGTTTTGAAATTATTTGTGTATCTATGAATGTGGTTTTGATTTTGATAAGACTTTTTATTGTTGTATTGATTTAAAATTGTATATGTTTTTTAAATTGGCAATTGAATATTAAGTG
This sequence comes from Pinus tabuliformis, assembly GCA_031772625.1. Taxonomy (NCBI): domain Eukaryota; kingdom Viridiplantae; phylum Streptophyta; class Pinopsida; order Pinales; family Pinaceae; genus Pinus; species Pinus tabuliformis. The sequence continues at coordinate 1,440,860,499 of CM062818.1, read as the reverse complement.
TGTTTATTTGAATTATAAATGTTTAAATGTGGTTTTGAAAATATCTATTTGTTGATTTATATATTAATTTGATATTCTATAATGTTTGATTGGTATTTTACATATTTGTTTTTGTAAATATGTGTGAATGGTAGAGACAATTTTTACTTATTTTTTTTTTTGTATGTTGGTTGGAAATACTATAAGCTGTTACTAAATTTAAATTTGTATTTATGTGACAAAATGTTTGAAATTTCATTAGAATGTGTGAATGATTGTTTTTAACAATTTCTTTGTTTGTTTATCGATGTGAAATTGTGTAATGTGTGTTGACACTTTTGAAATTGTAGTGTGTTTTCTTGATTTGTTTTTCCAATGCTTTCTTGAGTGGTTTTTTCCAATTATATATATATATATATATATATATATAATGTTTGTTGAGATCAATATATGTTTGTCTATAATGAATGTGATTTTGATTTTAATCATGTTTGTTTGTGTTGATGCCTTGATTTGAAATTGTATGTGTTTTTTTATTGGCAATTGTATATTATATATGTTTATTTCAATTATACATGTGCGAAAATAGTTTTGAAAATATCTATTTATTAGTTTATATATTTAGTTGAAATTCTATAGTGCATGATTGGTTTTAAATGTTTGTATGTTGGTTTCAAATACTATAATATGTTTTTAAATTTGAATGTGTATTTATGCGACTACTTGCTTGAAACTATATTTAAATTTGTGAATTGTTTTATTTTTTGACAATTTCTTTGTTTGTTTATTGATATGAAATTGTGTAATGCGAGTTAACATTTTTGAAATCGTAGTGTCTTTTCTTGAGTTATTTTTTCAATATTTTCTTGTTTATATATGTTTTTCTATGTTTATTGTGTTAATTCTTATTTTTTATCAAATTTTTATTTCATTTTATTTTATGTCTTTGTTTAAATTATACGATAAAATATTATACTTAATATGTATTTGTTTAACTTATATGATACTTATATATGTATTTTTATGTATGTTTATTTTATATAAATTCAAAATAATACTATTTTTTTCAAATTTTAAAGGTTTTGAAATTTTTTAAAATTTTCTCTCTAAAGTTTATTTCTATATTTTGAATATTATTATTATTATTATTATTTAATGAGATATTCTGATATCTTGTTATATGATTTAAATTGTAATAAAAAATTAAAATATTTTTATCAACCATTTTTTAAACTTTAAAAATATATTAATTAATGTATGTGTAATAAACATTTATATATAAATAAATATATAAAAAAAAATATTAACATTTTTTTATTTCCCAAATTAAATTAATGCATTTATTAGTAAATGATATTAATAATAACTCTAATAATCAATTCACATATTAAATTAATACAATAAAAATATTTTAAAAAATTCAAGATTTTGGGGCAAATAAGTTTCCACATTCCTCTAATTAACTTTGTTAGTAAAGATAATTATCATCTTGAAATTAAAAAAAAAAAAACAAAAAACAAAAAAACAAAAACAAAAACTTTATTAGTTTTAATATACATAATATAATAAATATTAAAAATAACTTTCATATAAATTTCAATTTTCAATAAAGGAAAAATTGTAAACAAAAACTATAAATTATATACCCTTAAATCAATTATATATACATAAATAAATTATATAAAAAAAAATACATGTTCACTAATAGAAATAATACATATATATAGATATATATTATAAAAATTTACATGTTTACACATATGATAGAAATTAATAACATAATAGTAATATATATAATAATTATATATTAAAAACATTTTTAACTTATGTTTTAATTATGATTTTAAATAAAATAATTAAAAATTATATATTAAAAAAAATAAAAACACAATTATCATTATATTTAAAATAAAAAAGATATATGTAAAATTTTTAATCTATGTGTATTAGTGTTTTAAAAAAGTAATAACAACTTAGAAAACAAATAGTTAATAGTTAATGCGCTACTACTATTTTAAAAATTTTAAATCAACGAATTTTTGTTTTCACTAACATTTACAGTATTAGAAAGAAAATGAATTTTTTTCACTAACATTTATAATGTTAGAAAATAAAATGAATGTGTATATTTAGTAACTCCAAGTGATATGAAAAGGTTATAAACATTTGTTAGACCATATAAAAACACGCTTCTTACATAATTACTTGATATATAAAAATATTATAAGCATTCAATGTTATGTTTCAATATATTTTTTTTAATAAAACTATCGCTTACTTTATAATTTATATATATATTTTATTAATTAAAAATACACATACTATAAAATTATATATATTTGAATTTATTTATAATTATTAATAAGTTTATATATAATAATAATAATGTGTGGTGCATTTTATTATTACAAAAACTGAAACAATACATTATTTTATCTATTTCTTCTATAAATTTGTTCACCTTATAATTTCTACCTCGGTAGTGGGAAACTAGGTATTTTGACCATTTATTAATCGAGTAAAAAGTCCAAAACTATAATAGTGGCACCATAGATTCTAAAGAAACATCAAATGAGAACATAATAGTAGAGCACATCAATCAACTAAGACTATGAAGAGTTAATTGGGATCAGGTCTCCTCCACTATATTTTGGTGGTGCTAATGACATAGCGATACATGGAATATATCGCTGGATTTGGACTAGTCTATTGTCCATCTATTACTTGTGAAACCTCATATTATGTTGCCCCCTATTAACATCTATTAAGTTAGCAACAAAACCTCATATTATGTTGCTCCCTATTAACATCTGTTAAGTTAGCAACAATGTTATACTGGTCTTCTTGTCACTCCATAAGAATTCTACCCATCAAAGTCTACATTTTCCAGTAAAGGAAAAGAGTTTGCAAATATTGTTATCAACAAAAATTAATCATCTAGCCATAACTTACTACATGGATTGAAGTACACCATGTAGGGCCAATTTTACCATAGTAAAATTTCTTTCACTATAAGAAATTACTTAATATACGACATTTGTTAAGTTATTTCTCATTAAATCCATGAGGAATAATTAAATAAATCATTATTTATTTAATCATTTTCTAGGAACAATTAATTAGATCACTGTTTAACTAATATTCCTTGTCATATTTGACCCAATAATCAGAAATAATTAGATAAATCATTATTTTTCTTATTTTTCTACAGGAACACCTAGTTAATCATTATTTAGTTATTATTCCTTGTCAAGTTTGATTAAATCCTCTATGAATACTTAAAAAAATCAATATTTTCTTATTATTCTTTAACGACATTTCTTGAGATGATAAATAAATAATTTATTTATTTATTATTTCTAAATAAAAATATTTAACTAATTTAAATACTTTTTCCCTCCAACCAAATCTAATAGAATATTTAATTTTAGATTTTGGTTAATAATATTATATTATTTTCCATTATTCACAAACAACCCAATATTTTGTTATAATTAGAGGGTTTTACATGCATTCTTCACTTTGGATCATTTTCATTGTTGCACTCACTATTGCAACTTTGATTATAATCATTGTTGCTTACCATTTTGTTTTTCCATTTGAGTTCCGAGTGCACTCAAATATTTTTTGCCAGGTTTAGACATTGTTGAGAAGAGAGACTCTATAGAGCTGAAGACATTGAAGATAGCCAAGAACCCATCCCACAGAGGGGAACTGGTAACATCATTTGTTCCCTTCATAGTTGTCATATAATAAAATCTATTCTTTATTTCTGGTTTCCATTGAGTTATTGGAGTTATTTGTGCTTAATTCCTTATTTCATCTTGTTGTTTAACTATTTCTGTTGCATAGATCAGGGCTTTGGCAATTTTTGTTTCTATCATTTGTTGTAGATCCACGCTTTTTTACATCCATTTTTATTGTTAAGGTTGTTTGTCACATGTAGTCTAAAGAGGTTTCTTTTCATACACTCTCGATAAGAATACCATATAACAGATGGCGACTTCACTCTGTTTTTAATTCTGATTCAGACACCTGGGTGACCTTTAGTTTTCAGCTTAGGCTTTTCTTTTTTCAGTCTCTTAATGTTGTTTACTAGCTTTATAACACTAAATCATTCAAATTTCTAACTTCTGAAAGTTTTCTGGTTATTTCCACAGGTGATAGGAACGAGTTGTAATAGAGGCAACAACTTTTTTCATGGCTCGCCGCGTGAGAACTAAGGAGAAGAAATCACACTTTTTAGACCCATATATACGATCTAGAGGTCTAGAGCAGACTTCGTGGCCCAAAAAAGTGTGATCTCCCCTAAAACAGGCCAGTACTTGTGATTTTAGGGTTTTCAAAGATTTTTTTTGATCATTTTCTCGGTTTTGTCAAGAGCACTCTAGTGGGTTGGTTGACCACTGTCTTAGCCCACTTAGGCCTTGATCTACTCTGTTTTTCTTGTTGAAGTGGAATTTAGCACCCTAGGGCTTCTAGTATGCTTCCACCTTTGTAGGAAGAGTTCAGCTGAGTAAGAAGTCTCAGTTTTTGTAGAGCTTTCAGCCATACATTTTGGATCTAAACCTTTCTTTTTCGAATCTTTAAAGATAGGTTTTTTCCATCCAAAGTTCCCTCTTGAGCCTTGTTTCGTCATTTTCCTTAGGCTGCCACTGTTTTCCCTATGTTCCATACCCATCGCCCTACGTTTTGGAGTGATTTTCCTCACTAGTTTTTTCTTGTTGTTGCACCACTTTCCAGAAACATAATGTCATTTGACCCCAATCACATCGATGTTTGGATATCTTGGCCATTTTAGTGTGTTTTCAGTTGATTCACCACTAACCAACATAGTGTTTGCAAACCTAGTTTGGGTGGGGTTTAGATAGTTGACTTGTTGTTTATTTTTTGTTTTGAGTTTCAGTTTATTTACAATATTTCGGAAATATTTTTCTTTTTATTTTTTCAAGCATGATCTCGGCTTAATTAATAAACACACATATTTTCACACACAAGCACACCTTAAGCGAAGGGTGCTTACTTAACACAGTCAAGCCAAGGCTTAACTTAATTAATTTATCTCCCCAGCAAAGATAGAAACATTATGTTTATCTCCCTTCACCATTTCTATGTCACTTGTGTCTTGCAACCATTGCGCCACCAAGTTATTTGTCGCAGAGGCTTGTAGGTCTTCATCCCCAGTTTCCACTTGGACATATTACTCCTCCCCGCACAGTTCAAGTCAGTCCTCCCTCAATTCCCCATACCGACTGTCCTTCTAGTTGATCTGATTCCTCATCTGATTTCGAGCATCCCTCACCTCATACTATCATCATGTCAGGACCCACTGCAGGTGTAAGAAACCATCCTGGTGGTGGCTTCGGTTCTAGCTTGATAGTCACATCTAGCAAAACCATTTCAAGAACTATCCTAGAAGCTCCTTTTCTACCTTTCATGGCTGGGTTAAGTTTCCCAGATTTTAGCCAGTTGATTAACGACCCCATACACCACGATGTTGGTTGGCTAGATATGTCGACTAAGCTTCCCTTAGACATTCCCAAGTTTGAGGGTAATTTTGGAGAGGATCCCACTAATCACATCCACTCCTTCCATATGCGGTGTTCATCTAATTCCATCACCGATGACTCCATTCATCTTCATTTGTTCCAACGCATGCTCACTAGAGATGTTGTGAAGTGGTACATTGACCCACCCTTCACTTCTCATTCCACTTTAGTGATGCTTGCCAAAGCGTTCCTTTCATATTTTCAGTTACATCTCCGATACTGCACCAATATAGAGCTCTTGCCCACATTTCTTCTATCCTCTACCACCCATCATTTCAACCATGTCTAGGAATGGCGTAGAAGGAGGAAGATGTATTTTTCTCCTTCCTTCGAAGACAATGTCTACCTAGATTGGTTTCTTAGGACTCTTTTAGTGCCCATTTCAAAATATGTTGCATCTCAATTTCCTGGGACAGAGGAAGAGGCTCTCTAGACTTCTCTGAGATATGACTTGATTTATGCTCAATCCAATTATTTCTATACCATTATAACAGACCTCCCTCATCCTAATGGTGCCAATGCACCAGTGACATCTCACACTGCTGATGGTATCATTGGAGTTATTTCACATCCTTCTTCGTATACTCAACAGAGTTATGGCTATCTACAGGGGGGCACCAGTTCCTCCAACACTTATCCCCCTCCTACCAACAATGTGTATTTAGGACAAATCACATCTTATACATTCACCCAACCACATCAGTGGATGTCAAGGCTAGCTAGTGCTCAACCTGTCTATAAAACCATTTACCCTTCACCATCATACGCCTATGCATCGTCTAGCACTCTAACCCCTCAGGAATTAGTGCGCTAGCTTCCCATGCATCCTCCACCCCAGTAGCCACCGACCCATCAGGGTCAATTGTATGCACATCAGAGTGCAACCAATCCCCAAAATTCATAGAAAAATAATATGGGGAAGGGTAACAAGGGTATCCAAGGTAATAAACCTAATCAACATTAAGGGAAGCAGCCTAACACCAATAACCAGCAATAGGGAAACCAACCCAAGTAAAACAAGGTTGTTCATGTGAACAAGCCTTGTGCATCTTGTGGTTTACATAGCCATTATACTCATGAGTGTCCCCTCTCACCTCAAATTCCCTAAATTTGGGAAGCCCAAGCAGATTTTATAGGTCAACCACCCATGCAGCAACTGCCTTAGAATCTTGCACCACCTCAACCAGTCGTGCTTACCAATCCTTTCCCTTGGCAAGGTTAAGCAGCCCACCCTCCCCAGCCTTCTTGTCCTGTTGAGTACCATATTCTCATGATGAATTTTGATGGGCTCAGTACCTCTGATGTTAACTTGCAAACTCAGTCGCGTCAATATGACAAGCCATCAACTTCGTCTATAATTGGGCCCAAAACCAAAGAATCTATTAAGTCTCTTACGAAACCAAACGGTCCTTTATAGATCCATCAACCCAAGGTTTACTCAATTCCCAAGATCCCCAAAGGGTCATTGTGTCGTAATGCAACTTCTAAGAAAGTTGCCTATATGAACAATATAGTAGAGGACTTAGCACAATCACCTATTTCCATGTCAATATTGGAGGTCCTCTAATCGTTCCCATCTCAAAAGAAAGATCTACTAACTACTTTAGGTGTAGTTTATCCTTTAGATGACCATTTTATTGTCTTTCCTATTGATGCGTTAGAACATCCTCCATCACCATCATCGGTGCTTTCAAAATACCAGTTCGAGTTTGTAATGCCATCATCTCCCGATGCATTATTGATGAAGGTGCATCCACCTGCATGATGTCCACTACTTTTTGGAAGTAGCTCAAGTCATCTGAGCTATCCCCATTCACCATCACTTTACATTCTTGGGGCGGTCACCCCTCCCAGCCTCTCGGCATGTATCACAATTTTCTAGTGACCCTTAAGGGCAAGATTGTTTCTATAGAGATTGAGGTTATCAATGCCCCTCTAGATTACAACATTCTATTGGGTCGTACTTACTCTTATGCCATGTCAGTCGTTTCATCTACATTTTTCCACAAGATGTGTTTCCCCCATGAAGGGAAGATCATCACTATTGATCAGTTGACGTACTATAAGTTGTTATCCTTGACCTCCCCTGAGTCCATTACCTCATCGATGTCCGACAAGAAATATTCCACCCCTCTCACTAGTGTTTTACTCAGAGTCTAAAAATATTCCACCATGTTGGGTGCTTACCCTAGTCCTCCCCCTCCCATCTCTGAGCCCAACTCATCGAGTGTTTGCATGTTGGATGTGTCATGGGATACTCAAAAGTAGTTTAGTACCTCTGGCCAATAGTCAGTTTTGTAGCACCCTGTTGTCGTGACTTCAACCAAGCCATCAGGATCTACCCCTCCAAGACCTCCTCATTTTATGGGTGCTCATCCTTTGTTCCCACCAGGAACCCTTCCTACAGGTCTTAACCATCAAGGAACCATTCCGTTGGGACACTATCCTGCAGGAGATATGGCTTTCTTGTTTCCTCCTCCTGGCATCTTTTTTTTCCTTGTCATGGCTTCATTGAGTCTCTCTAATATGACTTTGGGGATCCTAGTCTAGTACATTGATCCTCCAACAAGCACTCTAACTGGTCAACTAACACCATATCATGCTTTGACCCTGGTTGAATTGATACCTACGACCCCTGCTACTGCTCCAATTCAACTGCAACCTCAATAGGAACCCACTCCTATTGCGAAAGCATCTTGACAGGGGGACAAAGCCAAGAAGAACAAACCTAAGGACAAGGCTCCCCAAGTGCCTCCATCTCTCAAGCCTCCAAATTTGACACCTCTATGTGCTTTGTTTGATGTTGTTGGGCATGCCACCAATAACTGTCCTGAACTTCCTCGCCTCAAACCGTTGGTCAACAATACAATTCCTAAATCTAACGTATATGAGGTCCATGTTACCTTACATGATTCAACCAGGAAACTTAAAAAGTTGCGTACAAATCACCTATGTGCTTTGTGCGATCATTATGACCACTATTCCCATTGTTGCCCTCATCTTGGAGAATTTCGTGATTGCCTCCATGTGATTCATGACTTTGAAGCCACTTGTAGTGGATCATATACTCCTCTACCTGTGGATTCTGCTATCATTAGTACACTATAATAGGGGGACTCTAGTCCCACCATCATGATCCCTTCCCCCAATGTTAGGAAGAGGGACTCCATGGTTGATATCCTTTACCTGTCATCATCCTTGAGATCCTCACAAGAAAACCTCTCTGAGGTTCCTATGCGTGCTTCAGGTGAAGCTCCCTCACTAGGAACCCAAGTCTCAACATAGGTAGATCTTCCATTTACTAGCTCATCGTCTGCCATTTCAGATGATGTGTATGTGAACCTTCATTCTTAGGATGATGCACCAGGTACTGACGTCGCATCATGTAGTCAATCCTCCTCCTATCCTACCATCTTCCATTCTGATGAGCACATCACGAAAGCCATGAATACTCCTGATTACCCTTGGGAGGATATATACTAGCGTGTTTACTTCCTTTCATATTTCCAAACCCATAAGTTTTCCCCCCATCTTAATCATGATGATCGAAGACGTATTCGATACTAGAACCCTCACCATATTCTCATCGGCCATGACCTTTATCATCGTAGTGTTGATTGTATCCTTCCTCACTATCTCACTCATCATTATGGCTAGTACCTTACATCATTTGTAAGGAATTGGGTAAGGGAGCATATCTTCTAGAGGATTTCGAAGGCCATCTTCTCCCTCATCCTCGCAATGCACTCTACCTCAAGAAATTTTATCGATAGAATATCCCATTGAATTGCGTGTATTTATTTTTGTCATGCATTTAGGTAGGTTGCATCATCTCATTTGTTGTCTTTTTCACCTTTCACACGGATCCATCATCCACATTGTATATCGATATGGTGCATGTCACTTCTCCAGGAATCTAGCCTCGGCAGCATGGGCCATTTTCACCCCCTTTCATACATTAATCCATTCTAACGGAGTATGCATTGGATCTACCACCAATAACGATGTTGAATATGATGTAGTGATAGGTTTGTTATTTTATTCCCTTACTCATCACATCCTTCATCTTCATGTTTGTTTAGATTCCTTGCTGCTTGTCATGCAATTGAATGGTGTGTATCATGTTCATAACCAAGTCCTGTTTAGAAAATATATAATAGTAAAGATTTTGGTAGTTCAGTTTGAAACCATTACTTTCAGTCATGTTCCTACGCCCAAAATAACTACGTAGATACAATTGCAAAAAATATTATACATTGACATTTATCACATGTATACCACAGGAGACAACCATAACCAAAACAAATGGTGAACCACAATATTCATATAAAAGATCCATAACCATATTATGTATCGACATATAAAAATAAATGTGTTTCGAGTCTACCACTCTAAATACATCGAGTATGCCCAAGCATACTGGAAGACACATAAGCCCCTACATCTCCTTATCATCCTTTGGAGGATCTCGTATCAAGTTGGGTCGAGATGCTTGAATCCATTTTCCAAGCACTCATAACATAATGGCACTCCACAAACTCCTCCTACTACGGGGCATCATTCCCACCTTTGAATACCAGATCACTCCCCGTCATCACATATGCTTGTGGGCAGTGTTCCATGCTTGGGGGCATGATGGGGCCATCTTCTCAATTGATTAACATAAGTCTTAGCCTAGATCCTATTGGATCTAGGTATGGTTGATTATCCTCCCATTTCATGGATAGCTTTTCCTACCGGCCTCTCTGATGAGCCATATTCACATCGCATATTATAGTCGTTTGATACCATATCTTCAAATATTCTACTCTATGTCATACCACCTTTACTAGATAGTCCCCATGTTTGACTTAGTGGGTGAGGATGATTCTAGACCTCCTCTAGTGGTTCATTCTCATTTATCTCTTCCCTTAATTTTTTCATTAGGAACCATCATTCCAAGAAGCATTAAGGCCATCTTTAGACAAGTAAGGCTGCTTGCCTAAAAGTCGCAAATCCAGATTCCAATAGTCAGATTTTCCACTATGATCTTCACAAGATTTAGGGCCTTTTTCTCGTCTCCAAATTCACCAAAGCTTAATCTACAAATGAAGTAAATTGGAGGGAAAATGCCCTTTTATAGGAAAACCCCCAGTTTTTATGTCACCCATTGTGACCAAACCATAGCTCGGTTTGATGAACTGGTCACATGATCATAAATCTCTCATCGAGGACTATAATGGTTCTCTCTTTGTTTTTGATGATATGACACCTCACCAGGAAGCCATTTTTCCAAGAAGGATCACTTTGTCACCTCTCAAAATCAAATATCTTCATATGTGACACTTGTACTTTGGGGACCACCTTCCCTTGGCACTTTTCATCTCACTTGTCAATTTTAGTCATAAGAAACCATCATTTTCTCATGTTTTCATGGTCCCCATCTTTGTATCCATTGAGTTTATGGAATAAGGTAAGCTCTTAAATGGATTTTTCTTTTCCCCATCTCAATCTATGACAAAAAAAGTGGTTTCCCTATATGGAAAAGAAAACAAAGGCTTCTGAAGGGATTTGTCTTTTCCCCATATTAATTTTGCTTGCCATTTCCAGTTGTCATTATTATTGTGTACCTAGATTGTGACTTCTAGAAGGAAAACATATTTTCTTCTTCAAAACCTCGTGAACCTTATTTTGTACAGCATATGAAGCCCCCAAGTTTGTAAGAGTTAGAAAAAGTGTTGAAGATACCCCAACATATGATTATATTGATTATGGGTGCTTGTAACTAAGGACTAGGGAGAGAAGATTTCATAGTCAACTAGCAATATATTGGAAACTTGGCTTAAATAAAAATAGAGGATTCTAAACCCTACATATCAACATAGAAATAAACCTGGAGAACATATTGTATAGGGGAAGTGAGTTGTGTTGGGCACAAAAAAATTTGATGGTTAAAATTATAGCATGTGTGCTCCTATAAAGTAGTATATAGAGAGTATAGTGAGGTATCTAGAAAATGTACAAAGTGCATTTTGTGGGATACACACCAAGTATCTAGAGATGAATTAGTGCTAGTTCCTTTTATATGGAGACCTATGAATTTACTAGGCTAGCTCATTGGATTGGTAATTGATGGTGAAATGCCTTTTTCATTAGGTTCATGAGTGACTTTGTCCCTTTCCCATCTTAGTCAGCTATAGGGAATGATACTTCCCTGGCTCAAAAGAAAAATGTACAATTCACCCTTATCTATTGTGTTTCGCCTAACATGGTTACTTTTGAACTTTATGATTCATTTCTTGATACTGTTTTGCATTCCTTTGATAATTGTTTTGGGTTGCATTACACCTCTCATCCTCCTCTTTCCTAATAAATATACTTTTTCTAGGTTCCCTTGATACTCGTTAAGGGTTCTATTCAACCTTTTGTCCACCAATGTTTGGGTGAAGGACTAAGTGGATATTTTATCTACAATGAAGCTGGAAAAGGAGGGGCTCCCAGGTGAGGTGGTGGCCCTCTAACAAATAATCAAGGAAGGTACCTAAGTCCATATGGGCCTCGATTTGGATCTTAAACCATAAGGTGATCCATATTTCAAACAAGTAGAGATAGGGATGCCAACATGGGAATTGGATTTGGAACTAGGAAAGTTGGTTCTAGGACAAAATGGGGTCCCAGGTGAGGTAGTGGCTATTTAAGTGGCCTGCATACCACTTTTACTCCAATAAATCAAATGTTACATAAAGAAACATGATGGAGAAAGAGTCTTCAACAATGACACTCTTTCCTAGATGTAAATCACCATACAACATCCACAAATGGCCTTTAAGGAGGCTTGATCACCTTCCTTCTAGCCACATCAAATTTGAACTTGTTGTTAGAATGAAATTTGTTTCAGGGAAATATCTTTGAACCCTTCACTCCAATCCTATTTGAACTTAAAACAGTTATTGAATTTGTTGCATGAGGTTTATTATACTAGCTTAGGGTGAAACCAGAACTAGAAGATTGAGATTGGATCATGAATATGAAATTCCCAAGACAAATTCCCCCCTTCATCCAATTTTCTACAATTCCCCCCTTCTTTGGAACACCTAAGTTTGCTTCTTAATGCGGTATTAACTAAGAATGTTGCTTTATACAAAGGAAAGCATTATTTGTCTGACCTAACTAACTGAAAAGACCATGCCATTACACAATCATCTACACCAACCATTAGTGTATATGCATGAACAAAAACCTTTTCTTTTTCCATTTTTACGAGGTAATAGAAAGGAACTCATTGTTAATGTGAAAGGGAAAGAATAAATGGCCACTGTATCCCAATAAAATTTCACGATTAACACATAAATGGTATATGGTTTGGATTTGGCGATACAGTAGTTAAATTTTTCAATATACCCAATAGTGGTCAAATCAGAATTAAACCCCATGCCGGGTTTACAATTAAGTACAAGCGGAAAAATATTGGGTTTAGAGTTAGATACAAGCAGAAAAATATTGTGAACACGGAAAAGATTAAAATTTTTCATATGAGACATTAACCTCAATAACCATCCTAGTTATATTGGGTCATGATTTTAAATTTCCTTTTGGCCTAGATATTATAAACGCTTGAGTTTAGCTTCATTGCATTGTAAAAAGTTACTCTAGATGAAGATATAAGATCCTATTAAATTACAAAATAGATAAAATGCAACAAATTCCTAAACTATTTGGAGAAATTGTTGATTTCCATAATGGGGTTGCACTTTCCATCATTTAAAAGTGAATAAAACGAGAAACCTCCAAGGATAAAGTGGGTTGATACGCTTTAGAAACCATGGAATGTGTAACCAAACCAAATGTTAGCTCGTTAACACAACTGTCCTTTGTCCAATTATCCACATACTGGAATTAGAAAATCCTTTACACTTTTCCTACTTAAGAACTATAGGCAATTAGGATTACTTAATAATAATAAAGAAAAAAAAATTACTTCGGTATGCGTAAAAGCCTAAAATAATATTTATTATCCTTTTACTATGTTTTAACCTATAGTTTTTCATCATAATGGCTGAAATTTACATCGATGGAAGTCAAATTTTAGTTGATGCCCCTCTTGTAGTTTTCTTGACAATAATTTCCATTATGAGAGAGGAAAAGGGCATTCTAATATACTATCGTGTGTGGTTATTCGTGCATGGTTTGGGCACACCAATATTACCTTACCACTTCGATGCTTATATCGATAGCTCGTATTCAAAGCTACGAATTCCATTATTTCTAAAAGTAAAGTCTGCATTGGAATCCTAGGCTTATGATTTCCTTGTTCCATTCCCGTGCTATTCCACTTTTTCCTTTGTTTCACAAATGTAGTCACATTTTCATTATCATAGTGAAAAGGGTATGGGTTTAATGGTTTTACCTCATATTTTTGTTCTTGGCTAACCAACTTTGCATGACTTTGGCTCTAGACTGAGGATCCTAGGTTGATAGGTTTATGTTGTTAATGAGTCAACGGTATTATTGAAACGTATTTGATTATTGGTTGAGTAAAAGTAATCTAAATTCTCTAATAAATTATTAAAATTGTACTTATCTTGATTTTGTTTTTGATATTAGTGAATTTAAATATGTAGATTTTAATTTTGATATTTCATGTTGTGTTTATGTTAAAAAAAAGTTATGATACAAGGATTTAAAATTTGATTTCAACATACTTTTTCCAAATTGAGACCAATGTTTGGAACTAAAAAAATGGTTTTCTTAAATGTCATGTTTATATGTTGTTTACCAATGCTCTATTGCAATTTTCCTTTCTGTTTCAAATTAAAATACAATTTTCTTGTTCAAGTAACTTTTGAGTTGAAGGTTAATATGGTTTGGTTGAAAAATGTTTATGTATATCTCATGTTTTTTTAAATGATATATTATTTACATTAAGCTTTTGTTTGTGTTATTAGTCAACATCTCATATGCTTTATGTTTGGTTTTTCTCTAATATAGGGATATTTTAACTTCATATATTTGATCTATAAATAATATTAGTTGGTAAATATATATTTTCTAATTCTCCTATTTTTACTATGGAAATATTGGATACGAACATTGGACATGTTTATTTTTCTAGTGAAAATTTTATTTAGCACTTCATATTGTGTACAAAGTGACTTGTTGAACCTAATATTTATTGTTCATAGAACTTTATATATATATATATAGAGAGAGAGAGAGAGAGAGAGAGAGAGCATACATTTTCATTGGAATTTTCAACTTATAACAAATTATGAACATTGGACATGTTTATTTTTCTAGTGAAATTTGGTTTAGCAGTTCATATTGTGTACAAAGTGACTTGTTGAACCTAATATCTATTGTTCATAGCGCTTATCTCTCTCTCTCTCTCTCTCTCTCTCTCTCTCTCTCTCTCGCTATATATATATATATATATATATATATATATATATATATTCCTCAGAGTTAGGTTAGTTTTCCATAATTGTCACTTGTATATTGATCTAAATGATTTAGATTTTTTATGAATGAAGTGAATTCATAGGTGGAGATCCTGGGATTTGATCCCATGTCTTGGCTCATATCATAATATACGATGTCGTATACAATAACATATTAACATATGTGTACATCTACCCTTGGTGTAATGTATGTAGCCATGTCAAATTCGATGTGTCGATAGGAGCCAATCCATATTTCTAATGATAACATTATATATATATATTATGATGTTTCTATATATATATATATATATATATTTTCATAGGAATTTTCAACTTATAACAAATTACAAACGATGATGTATGTTTTTAATAGTTGATTTGTGGACTAAATTAATTTTATCCAGAAGATGCTTCTGTATGTTTTGTTCAATATAGTTTGCCACTTATTATTTCCATTAATTTCCATCATTCATGATAACATCACATATTTTTTGATTTGAAGTCTTTGTATAAAGTTAATATTAATTTATAATTAAGTGTTGTTCATTATAGTTTGCTACTTATTATTTCCATTAATTTCCATCATTAATGATAACATCACATATTTTTTGATTTGAAGTCTTTGTATAAAGTTAATATTAATTTATAATTAAGTGCTAATATAATTTAATTTTAATTTTAATTTATAACCTGAGAAAGGAGGTACTAAATAAAATAAATATACATGTCAACTTTTGTTCATGAATAAAGGTGTAATTTTAGAAATAGATAAAGTTATATTAAAAGACATGAGCTTCTTGATGAAAAAATTTCAAATCCTCAACATGCTTATGATCAACATTAACTCTTTCAAAAACCCTACATAGTAGAAAAAAGGCAACCCACAGCTATATATATATGATCCATAGAGTAAACACCACTAAGAACAATCATGAAGGAATCACAATTAAGAGTGATGAAGAAAGAATACCTAGAAATATATACTAAAACTTATGACATGGATTTATCTTATTTTTGTTTGAAATTTCGCATTAGGTGTTCAATTTCTAACGTAAAACAAAAAAAAATCCCAACATGACTATACAACAAGCACATTCAACATGAGTTTGATAAAACAAGTTGTAAGTATTTACAAATGGTCCATATATTTCTCCCTTCTCAAAGAAATAATAATATATATGTAAATTTACATCCCGCTGTTAGTTATGGTAAATTTTAAAACCAAATTAATTTTAGAACCAAATTTGATAGAATTTAAATGTTTTATATAGTCCAAATGATAAACATAACTAATGAACTTAACCTTAAATAGAAATGTTTTTTTTTGAAAAATACAAATAACATTTGGTTAGCTGGAAAACACTTTACGATGGTAGAGTCTAACAAACATGCACATGCAATATGAAATGCAACAATCACAATTGTACAATATTTATAAATTTGTATTATTTAAAAATTCATTGAATACCAAATGTAAGAATTATTTTTCAATTTATTTATTACAAATTATGATAAAATTAAGAAACCATTAAGAACACTGATATTATTTTATTATTTATAAATTATAATTAATAATATTATTAAAGATAAACAATATTAGTTAATTATGTGATAAATTTGAAAAAAAATCTTTAAATAACTTTATATACAAAAACTTCTCTTATTGGAATATATATATATATATATAATTTTCTATTAACACATTTTTCCATAAAATAAATATAATTTGTACTAAACTATTTTCCCATAAAACTTATTATGTAAAACACTATTTAAAAAAAACAAATAAATAACATTATTTTTTCCTTACATTGAATCAATTTTTATTCTTGGTGTCCACTATTATGTTTTTATATTAAATATACATGAAATACATATGAAAGTACTACCCATAAATTGAAGCAAGAAAGGAAAGAAATAAACATATGTAGGCAAAAAAAGAAATAAATATCAACAAGTAATTTGCGTGCCAAGAAAATCCATGATTAATAGAGATTGTTTATCAATCTGAATAACAAGAAAATGATGAATTGATTCCCATTAAAATGGTTTGTCCTCCATTAGAAACAAAATAATTCATTATAACCCATAAATTCATTGCAAACAAAAACTTCTACTTTTCCATTTAAAAAAAGAAAGTTATTAAAATTCTAAATTTTTCAATTTTCATAATAAAAATAATTAATTAATATCAAATAAAGAAACCAGAAAAATACTTTAAAAAATCAAATATTATGAAAAATATCTTTATTCTTTAATTACAAAAAGTATCTTTATTCTTTAATTGCAACAACTAAAAATAGATTAATTTTTATTTACATTAAAAATAATTTTATACCTTTTTATGAAATCTAACTACTACATTTTGAACCTTAAAAACATACGTATAAAAAATATACTATATTATAAAATATTAATTTATTTATATCTATGAATTAAAAGATTCATATAACTACTTATATTTTTGGGTTTTCATGGTTTAATATGTTTTTCTAACCAAAAAATTAATTTTTATTTACATTTTATACCTTTCTATGAAATCTAACTACTTCATTTTGATCCTTAAAAACATACTTATAAAAAATATTCTATATTATACAATATTAATTTATTTATATTTATCAATTAAAAAATTCAAATAACCACTTATATTTTGGGGTTTTCATAGTTTAATATGTTTTTCTAACACTAAAATAATTTTTATTTACATTAAAAATAATTTTATACCAAATCTAACTACTTCATTTTGAACCTTAAAAACATACTTATAAAAATAATTCTATATTATAAAATATTAACTTATTTATATCAAAAACATACTTATAAAAAATATTCTATATTATAAAATATTAACTTATTTATATCTATCAATTAAAAGATTCATATAACCACTTATATTTTTGGGTTTTCATAGTTTAATATGTTTTTATGATTAATTAAAGACGCATATAACCACTTAGATATTTTGGGCTTTCATATTTTAATAGGTGTTTCTATTTGTAAATAATATAAATGAAGTATAATTTTTGTATTTTTTTTTTTTACCTGTGTCACTGTAATAAATTCCGACCGGTCAGTCTCTACATCTAAGAAATTGGATATCAAATTTGTGAAAATTTTCAATCTACTAGATCCAATATCGCACTTACATGAAAAAATTGTGGTAATGCTTTGCTATAATCTCCGCTCTATTAAAGTATCCTGATTTTGAAGATAGGCTATGGATTTTGGATCTTTCATTTAAATTATTTGCATGTAACCGCAAAAACAACCATAAATTTTAAGAAAATATAAATGAAAGGCCGTAAAAAACATTTCATTTGGCAGCGAAGAATTACATGAAATTCTGGGTTTGATCTCTGTTATTCTAGAAACAAAATCTCTCATTGAGTGATCCCATTATATTGATAACTCTGTCTCAATGCATTCGCGACAACCCTATCCTACATATGCTTTATTCATCGTCGTTTTCTGGCATTTTGTTCAGCTGTCCACGTGAGGAAGTTAAGGTTTTTGAGAACTCAATAATTCCATCTCAAACAGGTTATCGTGGCAATTTTGCTATAATTGTTTTTCTGCGCAGGTTCAGACTTTGAAATTAAAATTCATTTGAACCGCAATTGTGGTGAAGCTCAGGCCCAAATTTGAGATCTTGGTTCGCTATATTTCCGGTGATATAGTCCACGACATTTAGGGTTTCGACAGCATCCTGAATTACCTCCTAAACAGGTGACCTTAGGAAAATCATCATACCTTTACATCTGAGCATTAGATTGAAATTTTGTAAGAAGTTATAGAGAGCGGATGGATTGTAGTTTTCTTTGTATCAGTTTTAGGTCCTAAGGTTGACACAGTGACACGTGGATCTTCGTACAAGTTCGCTCTACTGAACCAGTCTATAATCAAGTCATAATGGGAGATTTGACATAAATCTTCCTTGTTGAATCCAATCGTGATTAGAATTGTGGGATAAGAAAGAGGACTCAGAGGGCTACTGCAAAATGCAAATTTAGAACTTGGAGATCTAAAATTACATAGTTACAATTGTTTCAATATCAAGTTCCTAAAACCAAGAAAATACGATATGAGGAAGTTTGATGACAAGGATCTAGTAAATTGGATAATATAGATAGAGCAATATTTTGATCTACATGAGGTGCAACTATTACAAAAGGTACATATTGCATCTTCATATTTAGAACCAGATTAATTTTTATGGTATAAAGGGCTTTGTTCTTGTAAACCACTTGTTATGTGATCAATTTTCATGAAGGAAATGCTAGCACATTATGAGGATACAAAGAGAAACACCGTCTTTAGCCAATTGATAAATATCAAAAAATAGTTTTCAATGGTAGAGCACATTGAGGAATTTCAAAAATTGAATATAAGGGAAAAGGATGTTCCAGAGAATCAGAGGATTGATGTCTCCATAGGGACTTTAAAAGATAACATTCAACATGAGGTTCATCTTTGGGAGCCTGATTCATTGGAGAAGGCATTCAGGTTGGAAAGAAAAGTGGAAAGAAAAATTATGGAAGCAAGGAAGTCTACCTCTCACAACTATAAATATGGAAGTGTTGTTTCTCCTCACCTTCCACAACCTACAAGGTTGACACCACAACAATTGGAAGAAGAAAGAGAAAAAGGGATTTGTTACAATTGTGATAACAAATACACTAAAGGTCATAAGTGTTCTGAAAAGAAATTATTTTACATAGATTATGAAGAGGAGGAAGAAAAGGATCAAGAAACATAAAAAGAAGAGGATATACACCAAGAACCAACCCCAAAGAAAGAAGAAATGAATTTGACCATATCTTGTAAATCATTGGCAAGAATTACCACTTCTCAAACTTTCAAGTTAGAAGGACATATCAAGAAGAAAAAGGTTCAAGAAGTGAAAGATCACATCGAGAAATAAGAAATGAATCTGACCATGTCTTGTAATGCATTGGCTAGAATTACCACTCATCAAACTACCAATATAGAAGGACATAACAAGAAGAAAAATGTTCAAGAAGTGAAAGATCACATCGAGCATCAAGAAATGAATCCGACCATATATTGTAATGCATTGGAAAAAATTACCACTCCTCAAACTCTCAAGATAGAAGGACATATCAAGAAGAAAAATATTCAAGCAATGAAAGATCACATCAAGCATCAACAACAAGTTCTCCAACTTATAGAGGATAACGCCACTTTGGTGCAGAATCGAATGAAACAAAAAGCAAATCAACATTGTAGTGAAAGAAATTTTGATGTAGGTGATTGCGTTTTTTTATGGCTACATCTCAAGCAATCTATTTATGAGAAGGAAATGTTGGCGATACTACACGCACTTAAGAAATGGTGACCTTACCTAATGGGAAGACACTTTAAGGTAAAAATTGATCATGATAGTTTTAAATACCTTTTAGAACAAAGATTATCTTTAGAAGGACAAAAAAAATAGGTCACAAATATGTTGGGTTATGACTTTGAAATCATCTACAAAAAAGGGAAGCCAAATGTTGTTGCAGATGCACTCTCAAGAAAGGATGAGGATGTGGAAGCATTGTTTTGTGCTATTTCTATTATCCAACTAGATTGGATAAATGAAGCAAGGGATGAATGGAAGAAGGATGAAGAATTGTGGCCACTCATTCAAAATTTGCAGAAGATCCCAATTCAAAAAATATTGCTAGAACTTGACGAGGAAGGAAAAATCATATTCGAACCTAGAGCAGTCACATAAACAGAATTCCACATGGGAGGACAAGAATTTTATACAGAAGCATCAAGAACTACTCAAGCATTGACGACAACACTTTTTGAAGGAGAGGGGCATGTTAGGTCCCTATACTAATAGAACCCCTTATTGTTACTAGTACAACCCCCTTATTATATTGTTGTGTCCAGGTAGTCCCCATATTATTATTATTGTGCCCAATAGAAGCCCACTATTCCTATTATTGTGCCCTTACATTATTATTGTTATGTTGGCTCTGATTATATTATGACCCCTTAGACTCTTATATGTAGAAAGGAGGTCTTGTTATTTGTATCATCCAAGAATTGTTCATTTGTGTAATGTAAAGGAGGTTTCCCCCTCACAGAGGATTATTTTGAAGCCGTTTATCTATCTTTTCTATCTTTTTGTGAGCTGGTTTCATAAAATCATTGCCCTTTGATTTGATTGTTTCATGCTTGTGATTCATACACTTGATGGTATAGTGATGCAGTAGATTGTACTAGTGATTCCCGGGTGTGTGTGAGATGTTTCAGACCTCATGAGGGGGTGTCCCTTTAGGTAGCCCTCCACATGCCCAGCTGACTTCATATTATACTATACCCTGAAAATAAATTCTGTACATTTTATGGGTTTAGTTCCTGCCACTTGCAGTGCTCATAGCATGCATGTCTCCTTCAGATGATCCATTCAATTTTACAGAGCCCTTTCTTGTTTAGTAGGGCTTCTTTGGTTTTTATAACCTCTCTCCCACCCATTTTTTGAGGGAATGGCCATTATGTCTCATTTACTCAGATGCTATTTTATTCATTCCTATATCATGTTTTTCCCTGTGCATTATGTATATGGGATACATTCTATTATTTTTTGTCTCATTTATGCCAGCATGTCATGTACCATTTAGCATGTACTTTATTGCTCAGTTTCATTTTGTTGGGCATAACATTATTATTTGTACTTAGTTATCTTGAAGGGTATGGGTATACCTCCCCCACCTCATTTGATGTCAAGTACCACAACATAAATGGAGACTTACATCAGTCAGTTGGTCTCACCCCCTTAGTAACTATCACCTTTCGATTCAACTCCATTGGTCTCTCTCTCTCTCTCTGACTCTTCTTCAATGTATAGTGATTGTGTCCTTACAACGTACTTCAATCATACGTTTTGCTCCTAACACTAGTACGTTTGGGGAAAATTTTTTATCATGAAAAATGGATCATCTAGCCATAACTTACTAGATGGATCGATGTACACCATGTAGGACCAATTTTAACATAGTAAAATTGCTTTCACTATAAGAAATTAGTTAATAAACCACATTTGTTAAGTTATTTCTGGTTAAACCCATGAGGAATCATTAAACAAATAATTATGTATTTAATTATCATCTAGGAATAACTAATTAAACCACTATTTAACTAATATTCTTTGTCATATTTGACCCAATCATGATAAATAATTAGATAAATCATTATTTTTCTTATTTTTCTCTAGGAATAATTAATTAATCATTATTTAGTTATTATTCCTTGTCAAGTTTGACTAAATCCTCTAGGAATACTTAAACAAATCATTATTTGTTTATTATTCCTTAACCACATTCCTTGAAATGATAATATATATAATTTATTTATTTACTATTTCTAAATAAAAGTATTTAACCAATTTAAATACATTTTCCCTCCATCCAAAGATAATAAAATATTCCAAACGACAATTTTTAGATTTTGGTTAATAATATTATATTATTTTCCATTATTCAAGAATAACCCAATATTTTGTTATAAATTGGAGGGTTTTACATCAATTCTTCACTTTGGATCATTTTCATTGTTGCACTCACTATTGTAACTTTGATTATAATCACTGTCGCTTACCATTTTCTTTTTCCATTTGAGTTCCCATTGAGCTCAAACATGTTTTTTTGGGTTTGCACATTGTATAGAAGAGAGACTCTACAGAGCTGAAGACATTGAGGATAGCCAATAACCCATCCCACAGAAGAGGACTGGTAACATCATTTGTTCCCTTCACATGTGTCATATAATAAAATACATTCTTTATATATGGTTTCCATTGAGTTATTGGAGTTATTTGCATTTAATTTGTTATTTCAACTTGTTTTTTAACTATTTCTGTTGGATTGATCAGGACTTTGGCAGGTTTTGTTTCTATCATTTGCTACAAATTCACACCGTTTTACAGCCATTTTTACTATTAAGTTTGTTTGTCACCTGTAGTCTAAAGTGGTTTCTTTTCATACACTCTTGATAAGAATACCATATAACAAATATTACCTCCTACAACCCTTGGTATGACTAGGGTTTTAAAGGAAATCTCTAGATTTCTCCAAGAGCTCTTGTCTAACATAACATTGCAATCTTTGGCCACCAAATTCTCCAAGTTTTGTAGTTCACTTCTGACATCCATAGGGGTAGCCTCTTTAAATATGTATGTTGTGCCTTAGGCTTACGAGTGTTCCCAATTTCACCCCTAAGGGCCACATCCACTTCCCCCACCTCTTTGTCTTTGCATCCTCTGACACTGCATAAAAAAATATGTTTCTTACATAATTACTTGATAGAAAAATCTTTTAAGAATTCAATATGTGATGTTTTAATTTTTTTCTTAAAATAAAACCATCACTTACCTCATAATTTTTTTTATTAATTAAAAATATGCATAAAATGAAACTACATCATTTAAGAAAAAAACTATCTATTTATAATTATGTGACCATTTATCATATATCTAATTAAAATTAATATATTTAATTATAATATTTTAACTACAATAAAAACATAATCTCATCATGTGTGGTGCATTTCATTACCACAAAATTAGAAATAATACATCATTCTACCCATTTATTCCATAAGTTTGTTCACCTAATGATCTCAACTAGGATAGTGGGAAACTAGGTATTTTGACAATCTATTAATGGAGTAACAAGTCCAAAACTATAACAGTGGCACCATTTACCTCCTAACTAGATAGTTTAAAGAAACATTAAACCAGAAAAGAATATTAGAGCACATTAATCAATTAAGATTATGAAGAGTTAACTGGCATTAGGTCTCTTCCACTAGATTTTGGAGGGGCTAATGACATAAATACATGGTATATGGCACTCAATTTCAACTAATAAATTTTCCATCTGTTACATGTCAAACCTCATATTATGTTGCTCCATCTTAACATCTACTAAGTTAGCGAAAATGTTATATTGGTCTAGTTGTCATGCCATAAGTATTTTACCCATCAAATTCTTGATTTTATAGTAAAGGAAAAGGGGTTGGAAAAATTACTTCCTATTACCCTTGGTATGACTAGGGTTTGAAACCAGATCCCCAAATTCCACTAGGAGCTCTGATCTAGCATAACATGGCAATATCTCGCGACCAAATTCTCCAAGTTTTGGAGTTCACTTCTAACATCCATAAGGGTAGTCTCTTGAAAGGTTTTTGTTGCCTCTTGGGCTTATGAGTGGTCCATATTGCACCCCTGAGGGCCACATCTACCTCCCCCACATCTATGACTCTGCATCCTCTCACATTGCATTTCAATAGCCCTACGAAACCTAACCTAGATCTCGACAAGACACATACAGTAGGAGGGGGATTCTATTGCATAACCCTCTACAATTGTTTGAAAATTATAGGCCCAAATACATACACAATCTTTGATCTCCCGATGGGACAAATATCAATAACTCTAGAAAAAATTAGTTGCAAACCACAATTTTCTAGAACTTGATGGTATCCCACATTCCCAACATAGGTCATATGTTGACCAGAAACTGAAAAGCCAATGGTAAATCCCTAGGAATTAAAACCCCTCCCACAAAGAAATCTTGAAATTCACAACATGGAAAAACCAAATTTACATGATTCCTAGAAGAGATTGTAACCTTGAACAAAAGGGTCCCTTCCTCCTTGTTGACATGTAATCTTTGGGATTAGGAAAAATAATGTACATATTGTAAATAGAAAATAAATGACGTAGGAAGATGAAGAGACATTGGGATATGAATCTCAATAGTCTCGCTCTCCTTTTATATTTCCATGTTTTCTCTTAATTCAAAACAATTCATTCATGGAGTTACTCTCTTGTTCTGACATGGTATGAGAGTACAGGTCCCAAATTAGTGTTTTTGTGTTGTAACTCCTCTCTCCCTTGAAGAAAATCTCTCTTTGATTCCATCCCATTGTCTTTTTACTAGTCATTATTCTTTGGATACTTCTTTGTCTTTGAGAACATGTTTTCTTTGTCGTTTCATTAATTAAAAAAAACTCATCCTCCTCTTGTGTGCTGGAATTGAACCTTGAATGTTGGGAATTTTTTTAAAGTGTTGAATGGTCCAAACTTATGGTGCGGCTAATAAATTGATTAATTACTAATGTTTCTTTAACTAAATGTTGAAATATCTATGTGTTGTGTGTTGAAGTATGTTGGTTCTAAAATTTGTTGGTTGGTCCATTTGTGTTGAATTATTGTTCGTGGAATGATCCTTTCAATGGCGTGCGCACTCCTCCATGTGGGTATATATATCATATATTGGTTGTGTTGATGAATTTCATATGAACTATGGTTGAAATCCATGTTAATGGTTGTTGTGAATGGTATGCATATGCTGCATTAAGCTGCATTGAATAGCATTTTTATGTGTTGTTGTATATTGTTATATGCGTTGGATATTATTTAAGTATGTTGAGGTTTTTTTAAGGCCATGATGCATGATATATGATGGACATGGTATAATGGATTTTAAAAAAAGGGGTCGTGGCATATATATTTAATATAATTCCATATGATTATATATCCCATAAAGTGCGTTGAAGTCTTTATTAAATACTTTTAATGTGTGCACTGAAGTACTATTCGGGCTATGGTATTTTATATATATATATATATATATATATATATATATATATATATATATATATTATTTAGAGCATGGTGCATACATATTATAGAATTGTTGAGCCCTTTTTTTATGAAGGCCATGAGTGGTGTGTTAGAGTATATTGTTGGTAATAAAAACCATTTTTGATGGCCATATGATGTATGGAGATATATTTGAGAGCCTACGTCCTTAATTGATTATTTTTTTCTTGAAAGTATAGCCAATTAGTTTTATTGCAAAGGCATAAGGTCACTTTTTGTTACAAGTAATGAAATTATTTTGAGGCCAAATTAGATATATGATGCATTCACTCATATCCATAGTGGGAGTATTTCTCATTGGAAAAGAGAAATACCATGAGCGATCCAGCAAAATAAAGAACACTTTGATTTTCAATGAGTTGTGGAAAGGAGTTTGTGAAGGAGAAGGAGGTAATCCTCCTTAGAAGCCCACTTCTTAGAAGGAGTTCACCATTTGGGAAAATAAGAACAGTATAACCTATACCTTGATTGCAACGTCAGTACATGAAGAAGTGAGTCATCATATTTCTTTATTTTCAATTTATTTTTAAGCTTTAAATAAGTTCAAGTAATTATATTACTCACACTCCCATCTTGAATTTGTTCAAATGATGATCAATTTGTTGAATATTGAGTTGAAAAATGATGACCCTCTTTCCTTAACATCAGTAATAAGAGCCATAATGTATGATATTGAACCTACTAGAGTTAAAATGGATGTTCCTTTCATAACTTATTTCAAGACACTATATCCCACTTATTCACATTATCTTGAGTCATTACAAGAATTAAATAAGTATTTTGGGAAGATTTCCTTTGACTCCCTTGATAAGAAGTTTGTTGAAAGGTAGAATGATTTTTGGAAGAAGACAACTCCTGAGTCTTCTGAAGAAATTGTGTGCCTTTCCCAAAAAGAGAAGAATCATGCACATGATTCTTCTAGAGGAAAAGGTAGCAGAAGAGGACATGGAAAGAATAATTTTAGAGGTGGGGGGGAGACATTTCCATGGAGAAAGATCAAATATTCTATGCATATGGTGTAACAAAAATGTTCATGATGCTTCCACATGTAATCTCTCATGTGACAGAACTATACAGGAAAGAGAAGAAGAGAATGGAAAATCATCGAATAAAAGGAAATGTAAATCACCCAATTCTGCTCATTATGGTGTTTCACATTACGACATTGGAGTAATGGAATAATTATTTGATGCATCACTTGCTTCATGGAAATATGATTGGTTTCTTGATTTAGGAGTAACTTGCCATATGACACTTAGAAGATATTTCTTTGAATAATTCACTGACAGTTTTGTTGAGCGACAACTTGATCACTTGGATAGATTCATCCATGCAAATTATTTTCGAGAGTTTGATAATGAGATTCCACATATTTAAGGGGGGGTCCTTATATTGGATCAATTTCTAGAATCTCCTTCTGAAGCAATCTCTCCCTCACTTGAAGCTCCAAACATTGATCAAGATGACACTTTGACTGATGTGATTGAGAGAATTGGGAGCCTAAATCCTTATTCAGCCCCATCTCATTCAACTGAGCAACCTGGGCCATCTTAAAAATGTCCTGCAAAATGTCTCACAAATACGCTTGAAAGTGTTCATCCTAATGAGGTTGGAAAGACATGAACAAGAAGATCAACTAGATAGAATGGAGGTGATGTAGATGATCCTAATTCACCTATTAATACAAATGTTTTTTATGATTGTGAATTAAATTTGTCTACATATTTTGAGCCAACTTCTTTCAAATAATTTGATTTTGATGATGAATGGAAAGAAGTGATGCAAAAAGAATATGATACTTTAATAAATAATGGCACCTAGAAGTTGTTTTATCCTCCATTGGGAACCAAACCAATAGGCTGCAAGTGGGTCCTCAAGAATAAGCATAAAGCAGTTAGCTCACTTGACAAGTATAAATCTAGGCTTGTGGAAAAAAAGGTTCACAGAAGGAAGGGGTAGATTATGAGGAGACTTTTGAACCCACAAAAAAATGGGCTACCATCTAGACACTCTTTTTCTTGGTAGCTCAAAACAGTTGGAAAGTCCATCAAATGGATGTACGAATTTATTTTTTGAATAGATATCTGAAAGAGAATGTTTTTATATCCCAACTAGAAGGATTTGTTGTGAAGGGTCAGGAGAAAAAAGTATGAAAACTTTTCAAATCCTTGTATGGCCTCAAGCAAGCACCACAACCCTGGTACAATAAATTGACTGGGAATCTTCTGAAACTCAATTTGAAACATTATGGTCTCGATGATGTAAAAAAAAATCAAGTAGGTTGGCAAGACTGTTGTATATCTTGTGGTATATGTAGATGATATTTTGATGACAGGGGACAATGAGAATTTTATTGTATCCATAAAGAAAAAACTAAGGAAAGCTTTTGAAATTATATATTTGGGATATTTTCACTACTATCTTGGTATTTAAGTAACCCGACATCCGAAGTTTATAATCCTCTCTGATAAAAAGTACATTAGAGAACCATTGATCAGGTTTCGCATGGTTGAGTTCAATACTTCTACTCTAATGGAACAAAATTTAAAGCTCACATCCACTGAAGGAAAAGGATTTGAGGATGGAACGAAGTATAAACAACTCATAGGAAGTTTCAACTACCTTACTACTACCATAATAGACATTCCATTTGTTGTTGGAATCCTCTCTAGGTTTATGTAAAAACCTTGTGAGGGTCATTGTTCTGTTGTAAAAAGAGTTCTAAATTACTTGAAAGGACCTTAAGACTCTCGACTCAAGTATACACAGGTAGATGAATTTAGCTTGATTGCATAATTTGATTTAGATTTTGATGGAGATAATGAAATTGGAGTATCTGCTTCAGGTTATGTTATGAGTCATGGATCAATATTTTTATCCTGGAGGTAATGCAAATAGTTAGTTCAAGTAGATTCCACAACTAAGGTGGAATATGTGGCAGCAACTGAGCAACAAATGAAATTATGCGGATCAAGAAAATTGTCGAGGATTTGTAGGATAAACAAGCACATTCAACTCCTTTTTTGATTGATAGCACTTCTGCAATAATGTTGGTCAAGAACCCAAAGTTCCATGATCGAACCAAGCACATTAATATGAAGTATCATTTTATTCGACATCATATTGAGGCCAAGAAAATCCACCTACAACATTTCTCCACAAATGAGCATATTGTAAACATCTTCGCTAAAGCTCTTTGAAGACAAAAGTTTGAAAGATTTAGAATTGGACTCACCAACATCCCTTCAAATTAAGGGGGCGAATGTTAACACCAAAACTTTGGGATTATGAAGAATCATTTAAATATTGTAAATAGAAAAGAAAAGGATGTTGGAAGATGAAGAGACATTGGGAGATCAATCCCAGTAGTCTCCCCCTCCTTGTATATAATTATGTTTTCTCTTAATGCCAAAAAGAAAAAATCATTTGTGGAGTTACTCTCCTGGTATGAAACTCCTGGACTCCACTGACAGAAGACAAGGAACTTCCCCTAATTATAGTGAAAACATTTAATAAATACTAGGCACTTTAATAGTATCAGAAAGATCAAGTGATAAGATAGTTAAACATATCTTCACAAGAAATATGCATCCATATTATAGACTAGACATTAAACCACACAATAACAATAAAGAGAAGAGAATTAGGAAGTATAAGAGTTACCATGAGCTGAAGAAACGCCAAAATTTTCATGCAAAGGTTGTTGACTAGCCTTTTGTAAACTGACATGGAAAAGAAACCTATCTCTAGTGCTACTGCATGTGTTCTTGGCCCATACATTTCCCTCGTCCAGAAGCTACCACTCATGAGAAAACTGAACCAACTGGTGTGGAAGTACTTGATCGAAGAGTAGTTAATAGTCCCCTTTGGTCCTCACTTTTCACCAATAGTAAGGAATGCTAGTTCCCCCACATTAGGATGCCCATAAAACATTCTCCCTATTCATATGATGTCAATTAAGGTGTCTCATGTGGAGGAATGCATGGTGGGTGGCCTTTCTACCCCCTAAATTTAAGGACCATCATTTCCATCATATGCGGAATGGTGGGCATGAAGGCCCAGACTCCCACTTTCCTTGAGTCACACCCCCATTGGGGGATATATGTTATATATTAGAATGGAATACATTAATTTAATTTCTAATAACCTCGACATATTAATGTATGTTTACAAAATAATATTAAAATTAATTTAAACCAATCAATTTAAATACATAACTTACCGTATTGTTATTACACAAAACTTGATTTCAAAAACATACAATAAAATATAATATTTTATAATTTACAAAAAATATTATCATATTTTTTTTGTAGGCAAGCAAAGAACATTATAATAGCAATAAATTTTTACATAGAGTGCATCGAGAGAATATCTTCACAAGATAGTTAAACATATCTTCACAAGAAATATGCATCCATATTATAGACTAGACATTAAACCACACAATAACAATAAAGAGAAGAGAATTAGGAAGTATAAGAGTTACCATGAGCTGAAGAAACGCCAAAATTTTCATGCAAAGGTTGTTGACTAGCCTTTTGTAAACTGACATGGAAAGGAAACCTAGCTCTAGTGCTACTGCATGTGTTCTTGGCCCATACATTTCCCTCCTCCAGAAGCTACCACTCGTGAGAAAACTGAACCAACTGGTGTGGAAGTACTTGATCGAAGAGTAGTTAATAGTCCCCTTTGGTCCTCACTTTTCACCAATAGTAAGGAATGCTAGTTCCCCCACATTAGGATGCCCATAAAACATTCTCCCTATTCATATGATGTCAATTAAGGTGTCTCATGTGGAGGAATGCATGGTGGGTGGCCTTTCTACCCCCTAAATTTAAGGACCATCATTTCCATCATATGCGGAATGGTGGGCATGAAGGCCCAGACTCCCACTTTCCTTAAGTCGCACCCCCATTGGGGGATATACGTTATATATTAGAATGGAATACATTAATTTAATTTCTAATAACCTCGACATATTAATGTATGTTTACAAAATAATATTAAAATTAATTTAAACCAATCAATTTAAATACATAACTTACCGTATTGTTATTACACAAAACTTGATTTCAAAAACATACAATAAAATATAATATTTTATAATTTACAAAAAATATTATCATATTTTTTTTGTAGGCAAGCAAAGAACATTATAATAGCAATAAATTTTTACATAGAGTGCATCGAGAGAATCATTTAGGGTATAGAAAATTGAACATGCCATTCGCCCGTGAAGGGGAAACCAGATAGGCTATTAAGTAAAATAAAGTCAGATGTTGAGTCATGGTAGTTGCAAAAATAAAAAAAAATCAAACAATTTGCAACAATTTTTGTGAAGGATGACTTGTTTATGTTGGTCACTTTCCTTTGGGATCAGAAGAAGTTGGTTGAGTGTGAGTGAGGTTGGCTTTGTCACTTACCATGTTGTCTACCTGATCCATGTATGACATTTCATTCATGATGAAACATCCATAGGTGTTGTGAGTGTGGGGGGAGGGTTTCCTCTCAACAGGTTGAGCATCAATGATTGGAGGCCCCATAGAACTTCCTTCCCTTGCAACAAATTTATTGCTTCTATCTCTCTCATCTCATACCAAGATGATGGAGGGATAAGGAGATTGAATTTGATAGGAGAGAAAATATTTTTGATGTTTCCTTATAAACCTGTCTAGAGAGTTGAAAGAAGTGGAGGACAACACCTCGGGAGGAAAACTGATGTTGATGTTTCATGAGAGGTAGTGGAGTGAAATTTTATGTGCCTAACATAGGCATTATATTTGGACACTTGATGTTTAGTGCAAGTGTGAGAAAATTCTAGGTCCCAAATATGTTGTGCCAATAAATTGTGAATGGCCCAGAGCCCGTCACCAAGTATTCACCTCTCGGTTGCTTCTATGATGGTCAAATTGTGTCTATATGATCAGGCATATCACGATCAAAGAGAACCATATCAATATCACACCATGGAGAGTCAGGAGGGTGCCCTCTCCCCCTACCACCACACCATACACAACCACATTCCCTCACCATAATGGGATGTTGGAATACAAAATTATTGGGGATGTAGTCTTGGGTGACAATAGCATTGGAAGCTGGATAATATTGACTTCTCTGGGCTTCAAATTGTTGTGAGGAGGAATAAGGTAAGTTTTGGTTGAGTGATGTTGTTAACATGGATGTGTGCATTAAGTATCAAGTGAGTTTGGACATTAGAATTAACAATGAGAGGGTGCAGATGAGGTTGGCAGGATTGATCTTCTAAACATAGGAGTTGCTCGCATGATTGAAATCAAGTGATACAATGTAACATGGCTTCTATTTTTTTGTGGTAGGCATGTCAACATTAAAAGAGTTATGGGGTGTAGTTGCCAAGAGAGATCGGGATCTGAGTGAACATTATCATATTAAAATAAAACACAATAATTTTTTTTAATATCACATGTATTATAATTTACAAATTGATTTTAAAATCAATTATAATAATTTAATTTCAGTAAATGCTTACTCTAATAATATTAAAATAAAATATATGTATTAAACGATTTAATTTTAAAAAATCATTTGTGTAACATTCATATTTTATGGAAACCAAATTAATATTAAAAATATTAAAACGATTTTAAAGAATGTTTAAATCTCAAAGAATGATTATGAAGTCATAAGACAAAACTTGATCGAAGAAATGTACCATATTCAATAACTCAATGTCATATGGATTGTAATAATTCAATTTCAATCAGTCACTAACCATGAAAGGTCATGTTTAATGTTAAAAATATAAGTCATTAACCCAAATTGATGATGGAAAATGTAAATATTTCTTTTCCACTGGTCCATTTTGCAATATTTTTACCTTTACCCAAATCTCAAAGTGTATTTGTCATTGTCATTAACTAGAATCCATTATAGGAAAAGTATATTTTCCTTTCCTAGCATTCAATTTTGTAATCTTTGATCCTTTACTCAAAATGTCAAAAAACATGTGTCGAGGGTATTAACCAAATTAATCACATGAAATTTACTTTTTATTTTCCCAAGTAACAAATTAAAACTCCACATCATATAGATGACACAATTAATTAAGAAACATAATTCACGTCAAACAATATTTGGGTATACATGTTTTACACTTTAAAAGATAACATCAAAATTGCAAATTTGCGTTGTTATAATTTGCAATGAAAATGGATATATTACAGATATTGAAAAGATCCTTATATGAAAATGATATACTTAGCCAGAGAAAGAGATTCAAGGGGGATCAGTGGTTGAAATGAACATACTCATGGTGATTATTGGTTGAACAAACCCTTTCAACTAATTCCTTCCATGCTCTCTAAGGCCTCAAGGCCATTGAAGTAGAGAAATGATATGTTTAAGTTTTTAATGGAAATGACAACATGGAATGACTACAGTTTGAAATACATCACAATAGGTACTTAACTATAGTAATTAGCATGGGTAACATAGTTGTATCACCTAAAAATTGGATACTAATCTACAAAATCTCTCTTCAAGGCCTAATATGCTAAGGAAGATAGTGAGAATGTTTCGACCCTAAAATCCTCCTTCGACTTCAAACCAAGAAGAAATTGAAAGATAATTTTCATTCCATTGGATAATAATGTTACAAACTAAAACCCACTCTATCCAAGGAAAATAAACCACCCATATTGACCTAACTTCCATGAAATACTACTAAAGAGTAGAGGAGAAAGTAGATGAACTATTTACATCTTTGAATGATGGATAATATCCCCTTAGCCTTAGTTGGTCACCTTACAAATTTTACAATGATACCTGGTAGATTTTCATGTCAAATTTGTTGAATGTATATCATGAATCCCTTCACTAATGGTATTTAGACACATAAATTAATCAAATATTTTATCAAATTTATTGGTAATGATATGGGAGATAGCTTTGTTTATCAATTGGAGACTTGCCACTACCTAACACAACCTATAAATTTATCGACAATATCACAAAATTTGAATGTCTATTAATTTTCCTCTAATTAGCAAGAGAGGAAGAAGATGAGCCCAAGATCAAATCAAAGGTTGCTGATTTTTTTTATCTGCAAGTGTTTGATATATATTCATGTAGCTTCAAATAAAAGGATGAAGATGGGGCCCTAAATAGTGAAGGGAATATTTCTAGGGTATAACAAGGCTTCAAAGGCATATAGGGTGTACATTCCATCATGTGGGAACATTGTGGTGAGAAGGGATGTTAAAATTGAGGAGATTGAAACCTTTAGGAAGTTAGATGAACCCTTTCGAGAAGTGGCAGAGGATAAGGAGTAAGAGGCTCTGAATATTGAGAAGTGATTGATATCATCACCACTAGAAGCTCAATATTCAAATCAAGGGGATTTGGAACCTCCTTCAAGTTCTCTCAAGGGGAGGTAGAGATGGCTAGAGAAGACTCTACCAAATGCTCAAGTGCTTGTGTAGGCCCCTAGGACTACATTCAACAAGGTTAGGGCATCAAGATAGTTTCCTAGTTACATGGAACTCATGAGTGACATCATTGATTCTCAACCTGGTAGTTATGAGGAGGAGGTATACCAATAGGTTTAGATGGACACCATGTTGGATTATGCTTCCATCATGTAGAAGGATGTGTGGGAAATTGTGCTAAGTCTATAAGGGAAATCAATAGTGGCATCTAAATGGATCTTTAAGATCAAGCATGTCACAAATGGAGCATTGAAAAGTCTAAATTGAGGTTTGTAGAAAAAGGGTTATTCCAAAAGGAGGAAATGGAACATGAGGGGACATTTTTTCCATTCACTAGGTATAATTCATAAAGGTTGTTACATTTATTTCTTTAGATATGGGGTGGAAGATATATCATATGGATGTGAATACAATCTTCCTCAATATAATGACTGAGATGTACATAATGTAGCCCTAGGGCTTTGAGGTGCATGGGAGAGATACTCATGTATGCAAGTTGAAGAAAGCATTAGACAGACTCAAGGAGGAAGCAGAAGCATGGTAATCGAGGATTCATGGGTATATGTTACGGATGGGATTCACTAAGAGTGAGGCAGGTCCCTACCTGTATTACATGCTAGTTGGGGATGATCCTCTAATCTCTTGGTGCTTTATGTAGATGACCTATTTCTCATAAAGTCATAAACAATCCTAAAGATGTGTAGGCGAGGTTTAGGCATAGAGTTTGAAATGAAGGACATCCTCATGATGCACTACTTTCTAATATTATAGGTGTGACAACATATAGGTGATATTTTTTTGGGACAAGGAAAATATGTGGTTGATATCTTGAGGAGATTCAATATGGTGGATTGCAGACCTATGACTAAACCCATGATCAAAAACTTGAAGAAGATAAACACTTCTTAAGTCAAAATTAGTAAACCCAACTTTGTATACGAAGCTAATTTGTTTCTTGATAAATCTAGTCAAGCTTAATAGGCTAGATATATGCTTTTGATGTGAATAACTTGAGCCATTTTATGGTGTAGCTTAAGAGGGTTGATTGGGTTGTATAGTCAAGAATGTGCTCAAATACTTACAAAATACAATATGGGATGAAAAATTTTAATATTATAGGAGTGTAATTGTAAGGTTATACAGTTTTCATATTGGGTTATGAGTGTAGTGGATGGAAAACTACCTCATGATTCTTCTTCAACTTGGTATCATGTTGGGTCCTTTATTTTGGGGACAAATTTTTGACATGTTTTTACCATATTTGGACCAAATGTGACTAATGGAGAGTCACAAATAAGGAAACTGAGGAAGGAGAAGGAATATTCAAGGCTCTCATATTTGTGAAATGTCAACCAGGGAAATAGAGGCACATGCAGTCACAATTGAGCTGAAATGGCCATTGACAACAAAGTAAGTAGTCGTAGTTGAGAAAGAAAAGTAGTCAAGAAGGAAATGGCAGGGCATCTGAGGAAGAAACCAACATTCCAAGTGAGTCGAGTGCATAAAATCTAAAGGGAAATCCAAAATGAAAAGTGGGAAAGTGTGTGCACGAAAATTCCATTGCGGATCACATTGAGCTCGCATACTTTTGTGATCACCTGGTCATATGTTTGATTATGTTCCTAGTTCTTATTCTATTGAGAAGGCATCTTGAATGTAATGATGTAGTAATGTTTGAAACTAATGAAAGGGGGAGTTGCATGATTTTTCTGGATCTACTTATGTTGGTTTTATGTGACCCCTTTAAAAGAATTATTATGAATGCATGTGCATATTCTATGTTCCTTTGAATTCTTTAGTTTTTGTCTTCTACAATGGTTATATGTATGATGAAATGTTTCTAAGTTTAAGAGTACTAGTAGCCTTTGTGTGATTCCTCTCGATGTTTGGTTCCAATCCCTTAACTAAGTAAGATCGAGAGATGCCTTGGGTGAGATGCCTTATTATTCTTGAGTAAGGTAAAAATTTCGATGTTACGCTAGACTACAACAAACCGTTTTGTTAGCCCTTGTGCCTGAACCTAGGGTCTCTACTTGTCCATCATTGTTTTCCAACAAATGATTGCATTGCTAGGATCTAAAATTTTTCAAAAGGATTTGGAATATGGAATTGAGAATATTTAAGAAGGATATGAAAGATCGGTGGCATGAAAAATTAGAGTGGTTTTCCTCCCAACAAGTGCAGCTCCGTCACCAAAGTGTGAAGTGGCTGAAGGAAGAAATTTTGTACGTGGAGCCTAAAAGTGATCAATACGAGATATTTTGGTGCAAGTAACCAGAGGACCTCTACAATTGGTTGCGAAGGCTAAAGATAAAAGAAAGTATCAGTAGCTAGATCTCCTCTTATGGACACCCAGATTGATCTTGTTAAATTACATTCACTCAATATGGACCTAACTCAAGATGTCAACTTCTGGGTGCAAACTAATCTAGAGGGCCATATTATCGAGTTTACTGTGGAGGGCTAGTAGTCCTTCTCTAAGTCTGAGGCCATGTTCAGTTCCAAGCTGTGAGGAAGACTGTTGAAGTATATCCCATTGTGCATTAAATTTTTAATGGTAGAAGAGAACTTACTGGTGTTCTAGGGTGCACCCATGGCAGCTTAAAGCCTTGGTACTGGGGGAAAGACCTAAGGCGAGGAATTATACTTGGTTAGAAGCTACGAAAATATCAAAGAAATGGAAGCAGATGACTTTCGAAAGGCTAGAGATATGAGAGCACAAATGAGAGTGAATATAGTTGAAGAATGGCGAGATAAAGCTTTGTAGATCTATATATAGTAAAGGGACTTACACCAAGCAGGAGCATTGTTAAGTAATCTAGAAGTACGAGAAGGAGAAGGAAGTCAGCTAAAGTTGTGGAGCAATGGGGATGAAGCTATAGCGGAATCTACTTCAATAGGTAAGGTTGGGACCGCCATAGTTACAGAAATTGAGAGAAGCAATAGATATTTCTTTCCTCCGGTAGAGATGGGAACGTTAAATGGATCAGGCCTTGAGGAGGGACCAAATGATGAAATCCACTTCTCTATGAGAATATTGTTTCCCAAGAATGATGTGTCTCCATCAAGTAGTGATTCATTTCCAAGAATCTCATGTAGTACATCCCCCATCCTTCCCTTATTACTTTATCACAACCCTGGTTATTTTTTATCTAAGCTGGTTAAAGTTATAAAGGTCCACATAATACAAAATACCCACAAGGTTGGGACCTCTAGTGCTATAGATAGTAATGGAAGTTTGAGTCACCAAGGATCATCACAACTAGGTTTCCAAGGATTCATATGGGTTCCGCCAGTTCAATTGTGTATGGCTGGTAACATGGCGGGATCCTTTACTCAATATCTTGAATTCTTTGGAAAAGGGAATGAGGATGTCGAAAAAGATTGGTACATGTATGAGGCCATCTAGAAGGCT
This sequence comes from Pinus tabuliformis, assembly GCA_031772625.1. Lineage (NCBI taxonomy): Eukaryota > Viridiplantae > Streptophyta > Pinopsida > Pinales > Pinaceae > Pinus > Pinus tabuliformis. The sequence goes on along the minus strand of CM062818.1, from coordinate 1,440,822,985 downwards.
CACCAAACTAGAGATGCCATGAAGCTTATTGAATTCCATACCACTCTTTCAGACAGAGCACTGAAATGGTTCATCAATTGGTCTACATTACAGTAGAATATGACGATAGAAGAAGTCCAACGGGATTTTTCTCAAGAGTTTAAACTCCCTCATACTAACCATTAGGAGATATCTAAAATATTGGAAATAAACCAGTGAGAAGAAGAAAACACCTGGGAGATGATGCAAATATTTAAGGATGTTATTGACAAGCTGAGCTACCATATCGACCCCAATCGTTAGCTGGATTGGTTAATCAAAGCATTATTGCCACTTACTTGCATGCCGCTAACTCAATAGAAGATTGATACTCTATAAGAAACCCTATAATAGACAAATTGAGTTGAGGCCATGGCAGGATACCCACATGAACATTGAGGAGGAAAAATCTCCCACGATCCCACTCTTATAGCACTGCAACATCAAATCATTGATTTGACAGAGAAGTTGAGGGACATGTAGCCGATGCGACCTTTGTGACTAAACATGTGGTGTACCAACTTCCATATCGAGGAGCATCACACCATGGAGTACCCAAGACTAACATGCTCACGCACTCTCTTTGTACCAGCAAGGCCCTCTACATCTTTAACCACCATCTGAGTTGTGTAAGTTGGTACACAAGGCTTTTATACAGGGAACATGCAGTTCCACAATTTTCCTAATAAGTAGGGTGCAACTCCAGTTGAATATTATGAAATCTATAGGACTTATGGGCATCTCCCTTGCCTTTCTCCAATTTTATATAAGTATTCAAATGTTTCAAACAATGCTTTTTATTAGTTTTGTGGTTCACCTACTCACCAAATTGACGAGTATCCTTGAGGTGGATGAGGTGGAGAAGTAAGGGCAGCAAGAATAAGAGGTAGAGATTTGATATGTTGCTACAATTTAGATCAAGAGGGGAATGTTGCAAGTTATTGCTACCTATAAGACCTTGGTTCTCCCAATGTAGGGTCAACATGCATGTAACTGAAGATTTCCCAAAGATAATTTCAAGACGAGAAGAGGACAACTAAAAATGGGCAGAAAATTTAATTAATTCCAAACCAAGGGAACCCAATACAACTGCCCTTTAAAACATTAATATAGTCACCTAGGGAGGAAAGAATACTAGAGCTAAATTTGGAGCTGCTAAACAGACAGGAATCATGAATCTTGCCTCACCAAAGTGCTTGTACGATTCCAGCTAGAAAAAACAATACTACAAAGAGGTTGTGGATATTTTTAGCAAATTGACTCCAACTGTTGAGCCCCAAGGAGAACAACTAGAACATTCAAAGGCTATAATTCTAAAACTAATGCAACCTAATTCCCAACCTATAGTACAATGGTTAAGGTTGTTTCTACAAATTATGAATGACGAGCAAGTGCTCGGACAGTTGTGGGAAAATCTTAAAGTTATTTTCAAGGATGAGGAGCTTGTGGAAGGACTCGTTTCTTCCAATTTTCCTGAAAGACACTCTAGATGGGTGTGTACGAATAAGAAAAGGATAGGGAGGGAATTGCATGTTGATGCCCAAATTGTAGGATTCCAGATCAAGGATACAATCCTAGACTTGGGTTCAGATGTGGATATCCTACTAAGAAAAACCTAGGAAGCATTGGCAAGGCCTAAGTTAGAATTATCTTTGATTCAGTTACAAATGGAGAATCTATATTTTATCCTCCCAGTTGGATTTTTGGAAGATGTAGAAGTTAACATCGCAGGGGAAAGAATTATGTGGACTTCGAGGTAATAGATATTATGGGAGACAAAAACCCCTATCTTACATTGTTGGGAATAGACTGGGCCTTTGAAAACAATGTCGTAATTGATCTGAAGAGAGAAACCATCACCTTTGAAGTGGAGGGAGTTAGGGTTATCCAGCCCCTGGATGCTTATCAAGGGTTGAGGTTCACCAAGACAGAAGATGATAAAGAAGAAATTGAGCTATAGGACTAGTTAAACCAACTAACAATGTGAAAAATGGAAGACTGCATCAATACTACAATAGGGGGGTCCATCAACTAGAGAATTGTTCAGAGCTTTGCAATTGGATCTGGGGTTGTGTGGGTTTACTCACAGTAGGGTGGACATGAGATCAACACCAGGAAATGTGCCACGATCCACCATACCCACTGGGCTGGCATCGAGGTATGAGAATTTCCTATTTTTAATGGTATGTGTTCTATTACTAATTTCATCAATGAATTTTATTCAACCATCATGGAAATACACAAAGTGACGTTGTTGGATTCCGTCTTCCAAGTGAAATCGACAAGGTCATGGGGCTCTCATCGCAACTATCTTAGAGAATGGAGGGTGGTTAAGTATACATTAATAGCCATATTTGAGTATTGAGAAGAACATCCATCAAATTTCACTAAGTATTAAGGGTATACAGACCCTTAGAAAAATCTATAGGACCGTAAATCTAGATGGATCAGAAAAGGACTTCCAGAAAATTTGTGGGTGCATACCTTTGTCCACACTCTAGGGACATTTTTGCGTGCATGGTACCTAAAGAAGGAAATAAGGACGCGGACTGGTGAATGAAACCATATGACATATCATATTATTAGTGAATTTTCCTTCACTGGTGACGATGAGAGGATATTAGCTTCTATGCAATCCATTAAAAGAGTATTTCTCTTGGTAGCTAATCTTACCAAGAGCTAATTGGATCACAATTCCTTCAATCACATATATGAATTCAGATTCCATAAAGTTGTGGCTTGCAAAAAGATAAACCTGGAACCTAATGGGGATGATTTGAAGGAGCTAAGGAACTTGACATTTAAGGAATTCGAAAGGGAGCAGACCATCGAAGATGGGGCTATAACCACTAGCCTATAGCTACAACCTTTGAAGTTGCAAAAACACAACATGGGTCATGGATTAGCTTCAATTGTGGATTATTGGGATGAGTATACTACTAAGGAAATATTCAATCTCCTAAGAGAATATGAAGACCTTTTCCTTTCATATTTTATAGATATTAAAGGTATTAAGGGTGATCTAGGTTAGATGATGATTGTGATTAAGCCAGATGTGAGGCCAAGGAAACACCAACCATATAGATTGAATTTGAGGGTCCAAGAGAAGGTGAAGAGGGAAATTGACAAAATGTTGGTGGCAGGGCTTATCTTCCTAGTTGATGAAGCTAAGTAGGTTAGTCCAATTTTCATAAAGAACAAAAAAGACTCTGAAGAAATCTAGGTCTGTGTGGATTAAAAGAGTTTGGATAGTGCCTATGTTCATGACCTTTTTGCTACCCCATTCAATGATGAAGTCCTAGTTAATGGTGCAGGTAACAAATATTACTCTTTCACATATGAATTCTTTGGTTACCACCAAGTCCATATAATGAGGAGGATAAGAAGAAACCCACATTCATGACTGAATGGGCGTCCTATGCCTACCATCTCATGACCTTTAGACTCAAGAATGTGTCGGCAGTGTTTTCAAGGATCGTAATCATCTCCGTCCAAGGTTATGTTCATAGATTTATGGAGGTTTACATGGACGATTCGACAATCTACAATTATTGAAAGGACACTCTAGCTTTCTTTGAGTGATGTTTAACCACTGTACACTGTGACCGTCCGAAATTTAGTGTACATAAAGCACTGCTCAGAACCAAGGAACGCAGCAGCTCCACCTCAATTGTTTTTGAATTCGGCATTGGATTGGGTTGACTTGTTAATGAAGGCGTGCGGTACTGCGGAGCGTGCAGCTCGCTCACTTTTGAGTTCCTAGTTTCAATGTTTCACTTTTGTCTTTCATTTTTAACATGGTATCAGAGCTGGTGAGTCTTGACGGTTAGATTGAGAGACTTGGTGGCTGAAAATTGAAATTGGTGAAAGCCTTAGTGGCTGGTTGATTGGAGAGCCTTGGTGGCTGGCCAATTTATGAGTAGAAAATTAAAGAGCGTTGGTGGCTAGATTGAGAGGCTTGGTTGCTGGAATTGGTGAATCTGTGTTGAGCCTTGGTGGCTGGCCAATTCGTGAGTGGAAAAATTATAAAGCATCGGTGGCTGGCCAATTCGTGAGTGGAAAATTAAAGAGCCTTGGTGGCTGAAGTGTGAGTGCCTTGGTGGATGGAGAGAGGCATTGTGTGAGAGCCTGAGTGGCAAAGGCGTTGTTGCAAAACTCGTTTTTTTGCTGAGCATTTTGCCCTCGTTCACGCACCGGTCAACACTGGGACCATCACAACATTTTGGATTAATTCTCGTGCTGATGCCATCAACACGGGGATCATCCCGGCATTTTGGGCCAATTCTCGCGCCGATGCCCTTTTCCTTAGCGTAATCAAGATCAACGCTGGTCGTAAGCATGGACCCGATCTCCAAATTCCGCGCTGGTGCATTTTCTTGAGGTTTTTCGTGGCACGAGGCCAGAAGAAAGATGTGGTGGCTTTGCATTTTCTTTTGAGGTGAAGAATGGCTTACACTTCCGCTTTCTCCTCCTTACACTAATCTTCCTTCTTCTTCAGCCCTTGCATGAAGATGGTCAGAGACAGGCAGACAAAGTCATGGAGATTTAGAAATGACGGAATTGTACAAAAATAATTGTCAATAAAACTAGTCAATTCTCTAAACACGCAATCTCTAACCCTACTTGTTATGCTAAATCGTAAAATTGTTTTTTTAATATCCGCCAAAATGCGAGTGTCGATAAGTCGTAGAAAATCACATTTGCTCGAAGCAAAACCTGTATAGTTCGCTAATCTATTATTATATTATTATAATGGCACGTTTGAATTTGTTAGTTTATTTTAGCTTATTTATAAGCAACGGCTCTGTTTTATTTAGAAATATAAGTGATTACATTGGTTTTATTTATTTATTTAAATTTAAAATTAAAATTAAACAATTTCTTTATTAAGATAAAAAATATATATATATATATTATTTAATTTAATAATTTTTATATTTTATTTTACAAATTTATAAAAAATTCTAATTAAATAAGAAAATAAAATTTCTATTATCAGGTTATTAAATCTTTTATAATTATTAGATATGATTACATTATAACGTTTTATTTTGTTGTATATGCAGATTTTTAATATATAAAATTATATAATATTTTAAATTTAAACTAATTTTTAATATTTAAAAACTTTGCAATATATTTGGTTTTACCAATAACATTTCAATATATTAAAATTTTGTATAATATTTTATTTTAATGAAATTTAAAAGGACCATGTCAATATATAAACAATAGATCGTAATCAACGCTCACATATTAAATAAATAGAAATAATAATACTTAAAATCAAGCATGGTTTAAAATTTCTTTTATTGTGAAGATTGATCTTGAAATTCTCCATATATTAAGTTTCATATGAAGTTTCACTGTAAGATTTCTTTTGATGTCGAGATTGATTTCGACATACTAAAAAAACACCGTGGGTTGAAGTTCAGCGTATATGAAAGTTTCATAAAAATTTTAAGGTTGAGTTGGAGTTCCATTAAAGCATGGTAAGTGCCACTATAAAAGGTGGTCATCAAACAAACCTTAAAGATGCTACCAAATCCTAGTCTATCTCCGGTCGAGTGTCTCACTTCTTAATTCTAATTGACGAATTGATATTTTCATAAACTGTGATATGAGAAGCTTCATTCTTGGGGTTCCGTTACAAGGTTCCGTCAAATTATTCACAATTTGAACAAAAAATATTTTCGAGGGTTTTGCGGGACTTGTATGAGCACTGTCGCACGGGAAATATTAAGAGAACCGACATTTCCCGTGATGAAAACTGATGAAATATATGTCCCTTCATATGTGCAATTGCTTCTTGCTGTAGTATTTGGTTAATTTGTTGTTTTTTTAAAGGTTGGTGGACGTGCAGGATTTCGCCTCATTTTCGACCCGGTAATATATATACCCTGCAATTCCATTTTCGAATACAAGAAACCAGCCAATTCTCTAAACTACTATCTAGACATAGAAGCATTCTCCTGCCACATGATTCTTAAACTGGTGATGTAATGCTCAATAAACAGGGGTCAAGAATTGGTCCAGAAAAATAGGGAAACAATGGGTACACTCTTCACACTTGTCAAGAGTGAAGAGGCAAACTACCACTTCGGTACCTTATCGCCAAAGGAGGCACGTCTTCAGAGAAGCAGAGTCTTCATTGTTGGCTTTGTTACCACTCAAATTGTGCATTCTATTACCCCTTCCTTAACTAGCGGTACGTATGGTAAATCCTTTCGCTTGCATTAGATACGAACATGTAGCCTTACCCTTATTCAGGGAAACAAATCAAGTTCAATGGTAGCATTACATGATCAACATATTTACTTTTCTCTTATAAGGAGATAGGATCCGAATACCTTCATTATTGGTGTGTACGTCTTGATTAAATATTTTTATATTTAAAATACAAAGGAGACTGGGATTCGAATATCTTCATTCTTCGTGTGTACCTATTGATTAAATATTTTGAGATTTATAGCAACATCAGGTCATCGTTTCTTTACAACATTATAAAAATTGTTAAGGGAAGTATGACAAGGGTGCTTTATTGCCAAGAATCTCGAGCTAGTAATTGAGCATATTCGAGAATTATTAGAGCAGTAGTAGAAAAGTTTGAATTTGACAAAATTTACAAGTTGTTGCCCAGCCAACAACGTGATCTTCCTTCATCAAGTACAAATAGTGTTTTTGCAGAGCTTGTGGTCTTGATGAGTGAGGTGATATGTGATGTTTGTGATTGAAGAAATTCAACGTGGTTATTGGTACCAGGTTCTTTGTTTTGAAACTAGAAAGGAATTACAAAAAATTTGGATCCAGTGGATAATTAATACAAGGACATCCTAATTAGCCAATTCATTTGTGTCCATAATTCTAAATGCGAGGTTCTTCATTATGAAATAAAACATCAAAGTTCAGAATGGCACCAAGCCTTCACATAATTGACATGTTGGCAAGAACAACAACCATTTGAATTAGTTTAGGGTACTGAGAAAAAGAATTGAGTGGCTTTGCCATTGGTGTGGCTAGCATGAAAGCTATTAAACATGCCTTGCTTCATGTGGGTTGGAAATTAAGTTATGTGGAAGAAGGGAAGTCCTATTTTCCAAATGTACTACCCATAGCCAATCTTATGTATGAAGTAGACCTTATTGGTTCTCAGTAATCCAAGGAAGGTAAGGCAAGGTGATAATAGGACAATAGAGGACCAAATTGAAGCAATAGATAGGAGGCGGTATGAAGGTCATGGAGGAAAAATTAGCATAGGATTTGCAACAATATGAAATGGCACTACCATACAAACAGTAAAACATTAGCTTCCCTCTCCAAGAAATTTTCATTCAAAACAAAGGTATGTGCCAAAGCATGGGAGAAGGTCTTGGACGAATTGAACATGAGAGGTACCTGCCTCCGTCTCAAACACAAAGAAGAGTAAGAAGAACACTATAATGGGGTTGAGTGATGAACCCAACTGTCCTAGGGAAATGTATGAGGACATTTTGCAGAAAGGACAGTTTGAGAGAGAATACTTCCATGGACATGATCTGGTAGAGGCAACATGATGCATACCCGAGCCAAGTTGCGAGGAGATATTTTAGACCATGCTTACCTACAAGTTTATGCCAAGATATTTTTTCTTTAGATTTCACAAAACGCTAGATAGATCTTAGAATTTTTCTTGGTTCATATAATATGTTTCTTGACTATTCCTTCATATGGAGTTGAGAGAGTTGTGGAAGATGATAAATGGCCATACCAACTCTTTTTTTTTAATATAATTGTTATATCTTTATAGAATAGGACAGATTGTGTAGTTAGTGTCTTATCCAAATTATGGATTGTATTATTCTATGTATTAATTTATTTATGAGTGTGCTTGGGGAGACTTAGCTTTTTGAGTTTTCACAATAGTCATGTATTTGTTAGCTATTGATATGTTATTAGTGGTTTTCTTAATAAGAGAAAAAAGAAAAAATTGTAACCGATATTCTTTGTGCCTCCTAAGCTAGATAACTATAATTGTCCCCAATATATCACTTATGTGCTTTAAGTATTTTCTCAAGGGTTCGTCTCAGATTCTAGAGGGTTTTATGCAGCTAGAACAAAGACATTGCAGGAAAACCAACAGATTTGGATGATGAATTGACTTAAAGGAGACACAATTGTATATCTATTTTTACTTCAGCAGAGAGTTGAAGCATTGTTGTACCTGATCTATCAGAATCATCAGATGACCATAACTCAAATATTTGACACTATCATATTCCTTTTCTTGCTACAGACCAAGTATTTGCCTGACATTTTGAATCTCATCATTTTCCATGATCTGTTTATGGATATCTTCCATTACATTCAACAATTTTCCTCTGGGAGGGAACACACCATGGTGGTTTCGACCATCAACAACCAACCCTACCATCTGAACTACAAAGACAACCAAAACTTACAATCGAACTGGCAAAGGAAATGGAACCCTGTGACAATATTTAGTACTACCTCATTGCATATAATTCTTTCTTTAATAGAAGGTGAATGCACTTACACACATTAACATAGTTCTAGTCCATAAAAAATTTATGACAACGTGGGGTGGTCAATGTCAACAATCCTATTAGTGTTTCTTTGCACCTTTTGGGGCAATTGCTAATTATTTTTATAGTGTGACTGATATAAGCCAAAAACTTCATTTGTATGTACCATTCAGAAATATAGAATAATAGAAATGATATTACAAAAAAAAAAATCAATAAAAATATTACTATTATCAATATAACTAAAAATAATTATTAATTTATATTAATTATTATTTAATATTAAAGGTAATTTATTATTATCTAATTTTAAATTACGTAATAAAAATTAATAATTTAATAATAATATTTATTATCAAATAATAAATTATCAATAAAAAACAAATAATAATATTAATAAATTAATACTTCATATTAATTAATGATAATAAAAATTAATAATTAATAATTATTTAGAAATAAACATTATTATTATTATTTCAAAATAATTATTGTTATTACTAAATAATTATGATTATTATTACTAATTGGTATTACTATTATTATTTTTAATTCAAGGGATTGACATTATAAATCCAAAGGGATTTATTCAAAAACCGCAAGGTATTATAAAACCAATGGCATAATATTAAACCCAAGGAATTAATATTATATAACCAAAGTATATAAACCCTAAGATAAATATTATAAACCCAAAGAAATAATAAGCTCAAGGGATTAATACTCTAAACCCAAGGGAATAATACTAAACTCAAGAGAAAAATATTATAAAACCGAGGTGTATAAACCGTAAAATATTATAAACCTGAAGTATATAAAAATATTATAAACCTGAGTCATTTTTTATGGGTGTTTTAATGTTTTTGGTTTCCTTGATTGAATTTATTTCGCCTGTGTGTGAATCATTTCTATTTAATTGTGTTTGAATTACTGGGCGGGCCATTGTGGCACAAGAATATTAAGATAACCTACATTTTCCTTGATGAAAGCTGAGGAAATATATGTCCTTTCATGTATGTATGTAATTGCTTCTTGTTGTTGTATTTGGTTAATTTGTAGTTTTTTTGCGGGGTGGTGGACGTGCATGTATTCGCCTCATTTTTTACTAGGTAATATATATACCTTGCTTATTCCATTTTCAAATACAAGAAACCAGCCATTTCTTTAGATTATTATCTAGAAATATTGTTATTTATATTATTATTTACAAATCTTGTTTTTTTATATGGAAGTAATTTTCAAATACAAGAAACCAGCCAATTCTCTAGATTGTTATCTAGAAATCTTGTTATTTATATTATTATTTACAAATCTTGTTGTTTATATGGAAGTAATTGTAGCTTAATTTTAAGATTGAAATTCTGCCTTGCAGCCTCTAGATTGCCGACTGCCGGAGATATGTAATTACCAGACCAGCAGTTGGTCACGCCCTCTTCCTAAATTAACTGACCGGTCATTTCCCCTCTTTGTTTTTATTACTGGTTTACTAAGCTCGTAACATAAATTGGCGGATTTATATAGTCATAAATCGGGATAGAACCTTCATTCTTTGTGATCCCATTACAAGGTTATGTCAAATTATTCTCAATCTGAACCAATAATATTTTTGAGGGCTTTTCAGGACATGTATGAGCGCATTGGAAATATATGTCCTTTCATATATAGGTTTTCTTATTGCTGCGATATTTTGAAAAACAAGAAACCAACTAATTTTCTTAACTATCATTTAGAAATCTTATTGGTTATATTGAAATACTTGTAACTTAAGTTTGTGATGGTTTCAGAGGAGCGCAAAGCATAGGATCAGAGTATCAAGAATGCAACTTAGATCTTAATAAAGACTACATGCCCAATGGAGAAAAAAGATAGAGAAAAAAAATTAGGGGACAACTTAATACATTATCAATTGAAAATCGAATACATTATCAATGGAGAATGAAATCATACATCACATTATAGAAGAAGCCTTGGCACCTAAGAATAATGGAGAATTATGTAATATTGGAGAAATTATGCTTCACATTTGTGCGTGTGTCCTAGATTATGATTAGTTTCTATTTTCTAGGAGACAATTTTGATCTTCCTAAATTCATGTAAACCATATTGATTCTATGATTAATGAAGGTGTGCGGTACTGACCAAGTAGTATCCAGGTGAAACCTGCTCACCTTTGAGCTCCTAGTTTCAGTTTTTCAATTTTGTCTTCCATTTTTAACATCGTATCAAAATTGGTTAGCGTTGGTGGTAGATTGAGAGTCTTTGTGGCTAAAATTGGTGAATCTGTGTTGAGGGGATGGCAAAGGCGTTGTTGCAAAACTCGTTTTTATGCTGAGCATTACAAGAAAACCAATAGGTTTGGAAGATGAATTGACATGAAGGAGAGACAATTGTATCTCTATTGTACTTCAACAGAGTGTTGAAGCATTCTCGTACTTAATCTATCATAATCATCATATGGCTATAACTCAAATATTTGACACTTTCATATTCCTTTCCATGCTATACACCAAGGATTTGCTTGACATTTTGAATTGCATCAGTTTCCATGATGTGTTTATGGCGAGCTTCCATTACATTCAACAATTTTCCTTTGAGAGGGAACACACCATAGTGGTTTCAACCATCAATAACAAACCCTTCCATCTGAACCATAAAGACAACCAAAACTTACACTCGAACATGCAATGGAAATGAAACCCTGTGACAATATTTAGTACTACCTTATTGCATATCAGTCTTGCTTTAATAAAAGGTCAATGCACTTACACACACTAACATAGTTTTAGTCCATACAAAATTTATGACAACGCGAGGCAGTCAATGTCAACAATCCTATCTATGTTTCTTTGCACTTTTTGATCCAAATGCTAATTATTTTTATTACCAACACAACCACATTAAAAATATTAATGCAGTTGATATAAACCGAAGGCTTCCTTTGTATGTATCATTCATAAATATATAATAATAATAGAAATAATATTACAAACAAACTATTATAGTAAAAATATTACTATTATAAATATAACTTTTAATAATAATAATTAATTTATATTAATTATTATTTAATATTAGATGTAATTTATTATTATTTGATTTTAAATTATGTAATAAAAAATAATCTTTTAATTATAATATTTATTTGATAATAATAATAATAATAATAAATCATAATTAATGATAAAAATATTTTTTAATAATTAATATAAATTCATAATTAATAACTATTTATAAATAAATATTATTATTTATTATAAAAAATTATTATCATTAATTAATATTAATTATTATTTCCTATTATTATTATTATTATTTTAAAATAATTATTGTTATTACTAAATGATTATAATTATGATTATTAATCAATATTACTATTATTATTAAATAATATTATTATTTTTAACAAAAAAATTTATTCTAAAACCTCAAGGTATTATAAATCGAAGGGAATAATATTAAGTCCAAAGAATTAATATTATATAACCAAAGTATATAAACCCTAAGATAAATATTATAAACCCTAAGAAATAATAAACCCAAGGGATTAATAATAAAAACCCAAGAGATTATAAACCCAAGGTAATAATATTAAACTCAACGGATAAATATTATAAATCTCGGGTGTATAAACCTTAATATTGTTAAAAATAGAGGTACAGACATAAATGAATAATTTTATTATATTTCATAAATCACACAGATACCACACATATTTATGGCGCTTGTGAGATCCAACCAATTCCAAATATAAATAGGGAGGTTGAGATATTCTCTGAACATCCACCCAGAGATCTGCAACTAATTCTAAAGTATGCATGGAAGAATTATCTTCCAACACCCCCTTAATCCTTATATACCCAATTACAACAATAAAAATAATCTTTGTCTCACTAGTCTTCATCGGCAACTCTACCCACTTTGCAGTATTCTGGACTGTGCTCTTTCTTTCTCCATATCTTCTAGCTTACCTTTTGACTCATTTAAAGTACACCTGATTCTGACCATCAAGATGAACTTTGCAAGATCAATAATATTGACAACTCAGCTCATCAAGGCTTCCATAATAAGAGCTGACAAGGAATGAATCATCCTATCGACAAATCACCATATGTCATATATTTCTCTTTCAGCTATCTATCAGTTGTTAGGCAAATGCCCTAATGTTTTCAAAACCTGATCTAACAATCTGACCTGCTTCACACACATGGGTCTCATACTGTAACCTGTAGCCATTGTTCACGGGTTTCTGAGTCCCAAGAACAACAAACCATAACAGTATAAACATAATCTAACTAGTGATGTGTTCAAGGGTTTCTGAGTGCTAAGAACCACTAATTTGAATTATGCAACACTGTACAATAATTGGCTATGAACCAAATATAAGTTATAAATAAAATGCTTAACAAAGAAGACAACACAACCAGTTACACTCCATAACTACTCCCCTCTATTCCACCCTACACAATGTGAACAAATCTCTTAAAAATTGGTTCGTTGGTGAAGACTAATTGAAACAGATAGTCTGGATATTCAGCGACTTCCGCTTAATTTCCCTGTTAATGGGTTTCATCATAATTTACGATCCTTGTCAGATGTGAATTCACATGAGGCAAAACATATCCCTTCTTCTACAGAGACTCTAATTGTGAGACCTGCATGGCCAACTCGAGGGGTGGACAAAGTGCCTTGCATTTTTGGTTGTGACCATTCCATACTCTGCAAGTCAAGGACGTGAAGATCATTGAAACACATGGAATGAGAACCGCCATCAAAAATCAAAAGGTCCTGATTTTCTTTTACTGTAGCAGTGTGATCAGACCATGGTGATTGAGGCGTACCCACAACATTTACAACATCCAAAGTCATCGTTTCCCAGTCAAGAATATTTAGATCATTCATAAAACTCCTCATTGAGTCCTCACCACCAAAGTTCCAAACATAATTAAACAAACCATACGAGAGTGACAGATTGGCCTCCGCATTTAATCAGAGATTTTCCATATGACTTTAGTGCACACCATGTACAAGATTATGTGTCAAAGGATGAATCTTTCACGACGTCAGAAGGATAATTGGTATGTCCAACAACAACTAGAATCTTGTTGACCCATTGAATTAGGAAATAGATAACACAAGAAGATAAAAGTTATTGAGAAGAGTTAGATGCCATCTTTGTATCCACTTTGGACCATGTCAAAGATTTCAAATCGAGCACCTGAATATCATTTAGGTAGCATTTATTGTGGTTTCCAGCAAAGACATACATTTTCTCTTGCACTATTGTCGTTGCACATATCGATGATGGAGGAGACGACGCACTTCGACGACATCAGATCATACTCGTTTGCGATGAAGCATAATTTTCACCTTCCAAGTCCAATGTTGCAGTCGTTGGAGAAATAAAATGAACGTTGCGGTCACTGGAGAAATAAAATGAATTAACTTCGTTAGTTGACTGAGAACTGAGACTTAAATCGATGCGAGACTTCCCCATTGTTTCACACTGCTGAGATTCCCTTCTCAACTAATTGGATCCCCACAGCTATATATTCACACCAACATACTCCATACTCAATCAAACAAATCTCACCACAGGGATCTCAAGTGGGTATTACAATAAAATTCAAAGGAAAACAAAACTTACTGGAAAACAAATCTGATCTCACGTGCCTACATATTTACTGGAATCAATTATTGCTATCACATTTTTCTGGGCTCTTCCTTAAGCAAGTCGAGCCCAAACAGGCTCTGATACCATGTTAAAAATCGAGGTACACACAAAGGAACAATTTTATTATATTTCATAAATCACACAGACACGACACATATTTATGGTGCTTGTGAGATCCAACCAATTCCAAATATAAATAGAGAGGTTGAGATATTCTCTCAACATCCACACAGAAATCTGCGAGTAATTCTAAATTATACATGGAAGAATTATCTTCCAACAGATATAAATATTATAAATCCTATAATAAACACGGTTGAGTAGAGTTGACCTTGGTTAATTTTTATATTGAAACAAGACTTTTCACAATGGCAAGTTGGACTATGGTTGACCATATTTGATTTTCATATTGAGAGAACCTTTGTCACAATGCGACATGGCACAATGGTTGACCATAGTTGATTTTTCTAGTGAGACAATCTTTTTCATAATGCAACCTTGGACCATGGTTAACCATGGTTATTGACCATAGTTAACCATGGTTGACCATGATTTACCATGGTTAACCATAATTGATTCTCATATTGAGACAATCATTATCACACTCCTATATTGAAATATGGTTGACCATGGTTGATTTTAATATCCAAACAAAACAAAAATAACTACTTTATAACATTATTCATATTCTATTATAAAAATTAATTTATACTTTCAAAACTTAATAATTAAACTAAGGGGCACCAACTATGTGGGGTTATGGAGAATAATATTGATAATTTCATTAAAAATACAACACAAGATCATATTAACCACAAAATATAGTGTCCATTTACTCTTTCACATTGGTTTTTTTGATAATAAGGAATGTCCCAAAAAAATATTGTTACGACTATTACGAAGGTCAAATATCATGAAAGACTACGTCTTCCTTCATGGTAGGAAGTTTAATCTCACTCTCTATGTGTTGTTCTTATCGAATATTCCTATCAATCACGGCTCAAGTTTGAATTAAATCAACTTAAAATTATAATAAGTAGCATGCCTTGCTTGTAAATGTTTTATGTTCGAGTATTATTTAATGATAAATAGAAAATATGTGTATAATATATTTTGATTAAGTGTCATGTGATTTCAAATTTTCATGAGAATATTATATGATACCGGAACATAAATTTTCCTATAGAGTATAACACCCGTCTTAGAGCGAAGAAATTAAATGTTTTGAACGACTCAAATTTAAATTCCCGGACGTGTAAGCGTGACATTAATTGTTTTGTTCTATTAAATATTTCTTTATAATGTAACATAAACTTTCTGCAAGAAAAACAAAATCAAGTTCCATGGTTCATGGGCGCACCCATTTAATTTAAGAGAGATTTTGAAAAGGAAAAAGGCCAAAAGAGCGGCGTTAAAAAACTTGTAAAATAATTTAAATCTGAGAAAAGCTTGTGACCGTTGGAAATTGAGTGTACATAAAGCACTGCTCAGAACCAAGGAACACTCAATTGTTTTTGAATTCGGCATAGGATTGGGTTGGCTTGTTAATGTGGCGGTTTGTTTGTTTGTTCTGTAGCATGGCCATGTTGGTTGCATTTTTTTTTAATGGCGGTTTTAATGTTTTTGGTTGCTTTGGTTGAATTTATTTCTCCCCGTGTGCGAATCGTATCGTTTCTATTTAGTTGTGTGTGAATTGCTGGCGGGCCACCGCGGTACAGGAAATATTAAGAGAACCTACATTTTCCCCGATGAAAGCTGAGGACATATATGTCCCTTCATGTATGTAATTGCTTCTTTCTGCGGTATTTGGTTAATTTGTAGCTTTTTGGAGGGTTGGTGGACGTGCAGGTTTTCGCCTCTCTCATTTTTGACCACTTAATATATATACACCCTGCCAATTCCATTTTCAAATACAAGAAACCAGCCAATTCTTTAGAAATCTTGTTATTTATTTTATTATTTACAAATCTTCTTGTTTATATGGAAGTAATTTTTAAATACAAGAAACCAGTGAATTCTCTAGAAATCTTGTTATTTATATTATTATTTACAAATCTTGTTGTTTATATGGAAGTAATTTTCAAATACAAAAAACCAGCCAATTCTCTAGACTGCTATCTAGAAATCTTGTTATTTATATTATTATTTACATATCTTGTTGTTTATATGGAAATAATTGTAGCTCAAGTTTATGATTGAAATGCTGCCCGGCAGCCTCTAGATCGCTGACCGCCGTAGAAATGTAATTACCGGACCAGCAGTTGGGCAGGCCTCTTCCGAAATTAACTGGCCTGTCATTTCTCCTCTTTGTTTTTATTACTAGTTTACTAAGCTCGTAACTTAAATGAACGGATTTATATAGTCATAAATCGGGATAGAACCTTCAGCCTTTGTGGTCCCACTACAAGCTTATGTCAAATTAATCACAATCTGAACCAAGAATATTTTCGACGGCTTTACGGGACGTGTATGAGCGCATTGGTAACATTGAGAGAACCGACGTTTTCCCATATGAAATCTAACGAAATATATGTCCTTTCATATATAGGTTAGCTTGTTGCTGCGATATATTGAAAAACAAGAAACCAGTTAATTTTCTAAACTATCATTTAGAAATCTTATTAGTTAGGTGAAATAGGTGTAACTTAAGTTTGTGATGGTTTTAGAGGAGCGCAGAGCACATGATCAGAGTATCAAGAACACAACATAGATCTTAGTAAAGACTACAGGCTCAATGGAGAAAAGAAAACAAGACACAGAAAGAAATCAGGGACAACTCAATACATTATTAATAGAAAACAGAATACATTATCAACGAAGAATGAAATCGCACTTCACATTACAAGAAGGGCCTTGGCAGTTAAAAGTAATGGAGAATTATTTAATATTGGAGAAAGTCCACTTCGCATCGGTGCATGCGTTAAAAGTAATGGAGAATTATGTAATATTGGAGAAAGTCCGCTTCGCATCGGTGCATGCGTCTTAGATTTTAATTAGTTTCTATTTTCCGGGAGATAGTTTTGATCTTTCTAAATGATCTCTAATTTATTTTGATTTTATGATTAATGAAGGCATGTGGTATTGCTGAGGCAGTCTCCAAGTGTAATTTGCTCAGTATTGAGCTCCTAGTTTCAATGTTTCAATTTTGATTTCTTTTTTAACATACTATCAGAGCTGGTGAGCCTTGGTGGTTAAAATTGGTGAATCTGTGCTTTGCCAACCTTGGTGGCTGGTCAATTCTTGAGCCTTGGTGGGTGGAAAATTAAAGAATCTTGGTCGCTGAAGTGTGAGTCCCATGGTGGATGGAGAGAGGCGTTGTGCGAGAGCCTCAATGGCAAAGGCGTTGTTGCAAAACTCGTGCTTTTGCTGAGCAAAGCCGGACCAACCCGGCATTTTTCCCTTGTTCACGGGCCGGTGAAAACGGGGATCATCGCGACATTTTGGGTTAATTCTCGCGCTGATGCCCCTCGCTCACGCACTAGTCAACACGGAGATAGTCACGGCATTGTATTTTGGGTCAATTCTCGCGCCGATGCCCCTTGTATAAAGGTTCTGCATTGTATAAAGGTTCTGCAAGATTCCTTCTTCTTGGTCTTCATCATTTTCCACTTGTTATCCTTCCCGCTCTTGAATTCACCATCAATTTTCTTGCATTGGTGGGATGTTTTCCTACTGCTCTTCAAACCTGTCAATAACTTTCTTGACCTCCAACTCACCTATAGTCCTCTTAAATATTTATAACTCATTAAATATAACATCCTTGCTTCTAATAATTTTATGTTTGACTCGATCCCATAGACGATAACCAAATTCTTTATCCACATATCCAATTAAAATGCATTTAATAGATTTATCATCTAGCTTAGTTCTATTATCTTTGGGAATATCTACAAATGCTTCACATCCAAAGATTTTCAAGTGAGAATAATTCAACTTCTTACCATTCCAAAATTCTTTAGGGATATCATCATTAAAGGATGTAGCTGGAGATCGATTTATAAGGTAGCAAGTTGTCCTGACTATGTCTACCCAAAGATGCCTCTTCAAACCAGAATTGGACAACATATTTCTCACTTCTCCATAATGGTGTGATTCATCCTTTCAGCGACCCCATTATGTCGAGGAGTACCAGGCATAGTGTTCTCCTGCTTTATGCCAAATCTGTTATAATATTCCTTGAATGCATTTGAGCAATATTCCCCACCATTATCTGTTCTCATGCACTTGGGAAATTTGTTAGTCTTTCTTTCAACAACAACATGGGAATTTTGAAATATTTCAAACATTTCACTTTTACTTTTCATAGGGTATACCCAAACCTTTTTGGATGCATCATCTATAAATGTTACAAAGTATGATGCTTCTCCTAATGAATTGATGTTAACAAGACCAAACACATCTCAATGTATCAATTCTAACATATTTTTCTTTCTTTCATGGCCACCTCTAAGGAATGAAACCCTCATTTTTTACCATATATGCAATTTTCACAAAGATCAAGATTATAATATTTCAAACATGGCAGTAAATTTTTACCAACAAGGATTTTTAAGCCCTTCTCCCTCGTGTCACCCAAGCGCTTATGCCATAGATCTGTTGAATTCCTTCTCTTGTGACAACAACCAAATTTTATATTCCTATTATTGCCTTCAATGTGTATAATTTTCTGGTCTTGGGTCCTTTAGCCACAACCAATGCTCCTTTGCTAATTTTCTAGCCTCCTTTTCCAAAGCTTGTGGAATAGCCTTCATCATCCAGCCGTCCCATAAAGATCAAACTCATGCGCTGTTATGAAACCAGCTCACAAAAAGATAGAAAAGAGAGATCCACGCCTTAGAATTCAACCTCTTCGAGGGGGCAACCTCCTTTACATTACATAAATGAACAATTCTTGGATGATTCAAATAACAAAACCTCCTTTCTATATATAGGAGTCTATGGAGTCACAATATAATCCAGCCGACCTAACAATAATAATATAAAGCCACAAAAATAACAATAGAGGGATTCTATGGGCACATTAATAACAATATGGGGGTAATGGGGGCACAACATTATAAATAAGGGGTATAACTACAATAGTAATGGGGTAATCACTAGTATTATAGGGACCCAACATGCCCCTCTCCTTCAAAAAAGTGTTGTCCTCAACGCTTGAGTAGTTCTGGATACTTCTGCATAAAATTCTCATCCTCCCATGTGGAATTTCAGCGGATAAGTTCTTCCACTTGATAAGGTACTCTGAAATTGATCGATTTCGTAGCTGTCGAGTTCTTGTTTCTATAACTGCTTCCGGTTCCAATATAATTTTTCCTTCCTCGTCAAGTTCTGGCAATATTGTTTGAACTGGGAGCTTGTCGCCTATAACCTTCTTTAAGCATGAAACATGGAAAATGGGTGCAATCGAGAAGCTGCAGGAAGCTCCAATTTGTATGCCATAGTACCAATCTTTTGCAACACCTTGTACGGACCATAATACTTTGGTGATAATTTATTATCCTTCTTAGCTTGCTTGAGGGACATTTGCTTATATGGTTGTAGCCGTAGGAATACCCAATCACCTACATCAAAACTTCTTTCACTGCGATGTTGATCTGCCTGTTGTTTCATTCTATTCTGTGCCAACATGAGGTTATCCTTTAAGAGTTGGAGGACTTGTTGTTGATGTTCGATGTGATGTTCCACTGCCTGAACCTTAGAATTTTCTCTTAAATATGATGTGATGGATGGTGGTTGATACCCATAAAGTGCCATAAATGGGGTCATTTTTGTTGCTGTATGAAAGGAAGTGTTATACCACCATTCAGCCAGAGGCAACCATTTGACCCATTGTGTCTGTTTATCAGATACAAAGCAACGAAGATATCCTTCCAAACATTTGTTTACTATCTCAGTTTCCCATCAGATTGAGGATGATAAGATGAGCTATGAGCTAACTGAGTACCAAGACAAGAAAATAATTGTGTCCAAAAATTTCCAGTGAAAATGGGATCTCTGTCACTTACAATAATCTTTGGGTTTCCATGTAGCTTTTGAATTGTTTCCATAAATGCAGTAGAAACTGTACTGGCTTTAAATGGATGTGATAATGCACAAAAGTGTGCATACTTGGTAAGTCTGTCAACTACCACCATGATGACACTCTTTCCCTCAGACTTGGGTAAACCTGTGATAAAATCCATTGAAACCTCCTCCCAACGTTGGCTTGGAATGGATAAAGGTTGTAATAGACCCGGTGTTTTAATTGTTTCAACTTTATTTTGTTGGCAAACCAAACATTCTGCCACAAACTTTTGAATATCTGATTTAAGGCCATCCCAAAAAAATTCCTTCTTAACCTGTGGTAAGTTTTTAAAAATCCTGAGTGCCCTCCTAAGGGAGAAGTGTGCAATTCCATAAGAATCTTTTGTTTTAGCTGGGAATTCTTACAGAGGTATAAGCGATCTTTGTACCATAACGAATCATTTTTCCAGCTAAATGTATCAGACGTACTGGAATCTTGTTGTAGCTTTCGAATAAGTGCCCACACTTCTTCGTCATTCTTCCATTCCTCCCTTGCTTCATTTATCCAATCTGGTTGGATGATAATAGAAATGGCGCACAACAATGCTTCCACATCCTCATCCTTCCTTGAGAGTGCATCTGCCACCACATTTTGCTTCCCTTTTTTGTAGATGATTTCAAAGTCATAACCCAACATCTTTGTGACCCACTTTTGTTGCTCTTCAGAGGATAATCTTTGTTCTAAAAAGTATTTAAGGCTATCATGATCTGTTTTTACCTTGAAGTGTCTTCCCATTAGGTAGGGTCGCCATTTCTTAAGTGCATGGAGTATTGCCAACATTTCCTTCTCATAAATAGCTTTGCTTAAAAACTTTCCCTTGATTGGACGACTTTCAAAAGCAATGGGTCTTTCATCTTGCATTAGAACAGCACCAATTCCATTTCCTGAAGCATCACATTCCACAATAAAGGTTTTTGTGAAGTCCGGTGTAGCTAAGACCAATGCTTGGCACATTGCCTCTTTAAGATGTTCAAAGGCCTTTGTTGCTTCTGGAGTCCATGAAAATGCATCTTTCTTCAATAATGTTGTTAGAGGTGCTGCTATTCTCCCATAATTCTTAACAAACTTGCGATAATACCCTGTCAACCCAAGAAATCCGCGCAAATGCTTTATGGATGTGGGGATTTTCCATTCCTTAATGGCTTTAATTTTGCTAGGGTCTACCTTAACTCCTTCATGAGATACAATATGACCCAAATATTCCACCTCCTGGACTCCAAAGAAACATTTGGATCTTTTGGCATATAATTGTTTCTCCTCCAATAGTTGTAGCACCCTGTCAACATGTTCAACATGATCCTTCCAAGACTTGTTGTAGATAAGTATATCATCAAAAAATACTAACACAAATTTTCTAAGGAATGGTTTGAAAATTGAATTCATCAAACCTTGAAATGTTGAAGGTGCATTGGTAAGGCCAAAAGGCATGACCAAAAATTCATAATGACCCTCATGAGTTCTAAATGCCGTTTTCGGAATGTCTTCAATCTTCATTCTGATTTGATGATATCCTGAACGAAGATCCAACTTGGTGAAGTAAATTGATCCATGCAATTCATCCAGTAATTCATCAATGACAGGAATGGGGAACTTATCTTTAATAGTGAGCTTGTTGAGCTCCCTATAATCCGGACACATGCGCCATGATCCATCCTTCTTGTGCACCAATACTACTGGAGCAGAGAAAGAACTTTGACTCGGTTGAATTATACCAGCCTCTAGCATTTCTGCAACCATACGTTCAATTTCACTTTTTTGGACATAGGGATATCTGTACGGCCTGATGTTTGGAGGAACACTTCCTGGAATCAGATGAATAGCATGATCATGATCACGCATAGGTGGGAGACCTTTGGGAGTCTCAAATACCTTGGAATGATTGTCCAGAACTTTTTAGATCTGGAGAAATAGATGATTCTAATGTGGAAACATCTAGCGAACATAATTGTGCAATTACACCCCTTTGCTCCTTTTTTAGAAGCTTTGTCATACCATTAGAGCTGATTATCTTTCCTGGTTTCCCTGCAATACCCCTTAATTCAACTTCCTTTCCTTCCACAGAAAATTTGATGAAAAGTTCTTGAAAATTAAAAGCTATTGTACCCAAGGATTGTAGCCATTGGACTCCTAGTACAACATCAGCACCTCCCATTGGAATGGAAAGCATTGGGCTAGTCAATACATATTCTCCCATGGATAGCTTGATATTATGGCACTTTCCAGAGCAATTTATTGTTCCTCCATTTGCAATCATCACTTGACACTCTGGTGCTGGATATAGGAAGCAATTCAATTCTTTTGCTACCCTACAATGAATAAAATTGTGGGTGCTTCCTGAATCAATCAACACTATTCACCTTTTTCTTCTTGATTTGTCCTTCTATCTTGATGGTTTGAGGAGTGGTAATTCCCGCCAATGCATTACAAGATATGGTTGGATTTATTTGTTCTTCATCTAGGCTTTGTTCCTGGAGTATATCTTCTTCTTTTGACCTTTCTTGCTCCTTTTCTTCTTCCTCTTCACAATCTATGTAGAATAATTTCTTCTCAGCACACTTATGACCTTTAGTGTATTTGCTATCACAACTGTAACAAAGCCCTTTTGCTCTTTTTTCTTCCAATTGTTGTGGTGTCAACCTTATAGGTTGTGGAAGACTAGGGGCAACAACACTTCCGTCTTTATAGTTGTGAGTGGTATGCTTCCTGGTTGCCATAATTTTGCTTTCCATTTTTCTTGCTAACCTGAATGCCTTCTCTAATGAATCAGGTTCCCAAAGTCAAACATCATGTTGGATATTATCCTTTAAAGACCCTATGAACACATCAATCCTATGCTCCTCTGGAATATCTTTTACCCTTATGTTCAATTTTTGGAACTCCTCAATGTGCTCCATTATTGAACCATTTTGTTTGAGACTTATCAATTGGCTAAAAAAAGTGTTGCTTTTTGTATCCTCATAATGTGCTATCAATTCTTCCGTAAAAATTGCCCAAGTGATAAATTGTTTACGAGAGCAAAGCCATTGATACCATACAAATTGATTTGGTTCCAAATATAAAGTTGCCATACGTACCTTTTGTGTGTTTTGCACATTATTGAGATCGAAGAACTGCTCCATCTGTAATATCCATGTGGCGGGATCCTTGCCATCAAACTTCCTCATATCGATTTTTGGAATATGGTGGGTCTTCGATCCAACATTAGAATCTATGGAATCATGATTAGCATTACTTTTGTTCACATCATGAGTTTCCTTTACAACCTTTTCACCATTAGTAAGTATCTCTTGTAGAAAATTTGTCAAATCTGTCTTCAAATCTGCCATGTCTGTCTTCAAATCTGTCTTCAAATTTGCCATGTCTTTCTTCAAATCTGTCTTCAAATCTGTCTTCAAATCTATCTTCAAATCATCCATCTTAGCTTCCATGCCCTTTATCTTAGATTCCACGCCATTTATCTTAGCATCTGTTAGCTTTTGTGAGCGTGACATTTGTTGCACTTGTTCTTGTAATTTTGATATATCATGTAGCATTTCTTCCTCTTCTTCATGAGTCATGCTAGAGCTTTCAGGTTCCTTACTAGGTGTTTGCATTTTCTTTCCTCGGGGCATCAGTTACCGATAATAATGCTTTACTATGCCCTTTGAATTCCTTCAAACCAAGCTTATGCAAAAATAAAAAATAAAAACTACACACCTTTTTTTTACTTTGTAGAAGCCTGATATTGAATCTGATGTACCTCTGTAATTTCGAATCATCCAGTTCTGAAATTGTGACCTGTAGTAGCCTTCTGTGTCGTCTTTCCAATGCCACTAGTCTGAACCAAATTGGATTCTCCAATAAAGAGTTATGCACAATCTCCCGCAGTGACCTGATTATAGACTAGTTCAGTAGAGTGAACTTGTATGAAGTGCCATGTGTCACTGTTTCAACCTTTGACTCTGAAAATTATATAAAAGAAAACTACAGTCCGTCCTCTTTCTGTAGCTTACGAAATTTCAATCCGATGCTCAGAAAGAAAGTTATGACAATTTTCCCTAGGTCACCTATTTTGAGTGTAATTCAGGAGTCTGCAAAAAGACCAACTTCGTGAGATCATATCTCCGAAAATATTGCGCGAAAATCTCTGAAATTCGGACCCAAGGTTCAGCGTGATTTCTTCTCAATTGGGTTTTTTTTGCGACTTCTGAAACGTCACAGAAAAAGAGTTATAGCGAAAATGCCACGATGACATGTTTGGAGCAGCGAAACCCTAGAATCCAAAGCTTTGATACCAAATGTTATGAAACCAGCTCACAAAAAGATAGAAAAGAGAGATCCACGCCTTAGAATTCAGCCTCTTCGAGGGGACAACCTCCTTTACATTACATAAATGAACAATTCTTGGATGATTCAAATAACAAAACCTCCTTTCTATATATAGGAGTCTATGGAGTCACAATATAATCCAGCTGACCTAACAATAATAATATAAAGCCACAAAAATAACAATAGAGGGATTCTATGGGCACATTAATAACAATATGGGGGTAATGGGGGCACAACAATATAAATAAGGGGTATAACTACAATAGTAATGGGGTAATCACTAGTATTATAGGGACCCAACATGCGCATTTCTGGTACATTTCTGGCCTATTTCAAAAATATACCTTGTCCATCCGCCTATTTCAAAAATATATCTTGTCCATCCGCCTATTTCAAAAGTATACCTTGTCCATCCTTGATCTTGATTTAGACATCTCCCACTCCAACAATACTGCAAAAATGATTATTCCCCAAATGCACTTTACCATAATCACTAGGATTATATGCAACAAAATTCTTTGCATGGGGTTACATGGTGAGATTCCCCAAAGTCAAGGATCCAATCAAAGCTATTACTTGATTTATATAAACATGAATCTTCTACTGAAACAGTAAACAACACATCACCATCTTTGACTACAGCAGTGTATCACCTTCATTTGTGTTGGATGACTTGTCATTTGTATTGGTTGGTCTCTGATTCTCTTGTCCTTTCTTCTAAATTTGACATTATTTCTTCATGTGTCTAAGTTTTCCACAATGAAAGCACAAGATCCTACCCCTCCTTGATTTAGATCGGCCTCTCGATCTTGATATCCCTTATCGGCCTTGATCAATTATCCTACCACAATTAGCTAGACGTGGAGCTTATCCTCCCTCGTTTTCCGCAATTGAATTGTGTCACGACTCCTCATTCATTATATTATCGCTGACATCATCACACTTCAGGGTCCGTGCAAGTGTTGAAGTACTCATAGCTACAATTAAATTTTCCCATATGTCTAGCATATAACACATTAACAAAATGGCTCTAATTTCATCATCTAGTATGATTTTAACAGAGGCAAGCTAACTAGTAATAATATTGAATTCAATCAAGTGCTTGGCAACTGAAGCACTCTCTTTCATATTGAGACTGTAAAGCTTATTCATCAAAAACACTTTGTTTGATGTCATGTTCTTCTGATATAGATCATGGAGCTTCTTCCATAATCCTTTTGTCTTCTTTTCTCCAGACACATTAAAATACTCGTTCTTTGCTATATATCAATGGATTGTTGTAATCACTTTTCTATCTAGCTTATTCGACTCTTCATCCGTCATTGATGAGGATTTCTTTTGTGTGCGCTCAATCAACAAATATTGATCCTTTAAAATCAGTATATCTTCGATCTGTGATTTCCATACGGAAAAATTAGCCGCACTCAACTTCTCCATCTCCATTATCAGTAATATTGATGCCCAAAATAATGAAACTCGGCTTTCAAAATAAATATTTAATTATTACAGTGGCCAAAAATTAATCTCCTTTTAAAATAATATTATAATTACCTCTTCCCTTTTCTATTTTTTATTTTTTAACCATAAAAAAAGGTGTGCAAACTTAATTAAAATAACACAACTTAACATTTATAAAATACATATAATTATATATGTTTCACACATGACATATCCACTGCTCATTTTTAATTATATTACTATAATTTTCCCAAGTCCTTTGATTTCATGTGCCATGAAAAAAAAAAATACTAACGTGCTACCAACGGAATATAACTATAAATTGCCTTCATCGTGTACTACGAATGCAAACATCGTCATTCACATTCAACGCCAATGCTCTATACTCTTTTCTGCTACAAATCCCTGCAAAGTCTCAGCTCGAGGACTTGAAAAATGAAATTCCACCACAAGAACCTGATGATACTCTGCGGGAATGAAATATTCTCGGCTAGAAATTTCGCGGAGATTCAAACTTAATGAAAAAAAAAAATTGACTGACCGAACCTCAGCCAAGACTCGACACTGCAAGAACATATTTCAGGAGTCAAATTGCTGACGAATTCGCCAATGAGACCATGAGGGACGGGTATCCTCTCACCATCGATCAAAGTATTGAACTAATGTTGAAAAGGTCTCCTCTCATCATCGAGCAACTCTCCCTCGCCTCTCATACCAGTTGATGGGTTCAGAGGAGTGCAGAGCAGAAGATCAGAGTGTCAAGAAAACAAAAAAATCTTAATAAACACTACAGTCCAAATGGAGAACAGAAGACAAAAACAAAATTAGAGGCAATTTAACATATTATTAATGGAAAACATAATACATTATCAATAGAGAATAAAATCACACTTCACATTATAGGAAAGGCCTTGGCTTGGATTGCTCAGGGAAGATTAGAAATTTATACATGAAGAAGGAAGATCTAAAATTTTCATCATGCGATTCAGATGACTGCACAGTCAAGGGTGGTTGGTGTCGGTGGTAACTTTCGGTATGAGTGATGGAGAGAAGATTACTCAATTCGGATGACTGTGTCAGTGTCGACTGCGTCAGCTTCGGTTTCACACCTAATAGTTTGTGATTGAAATTCTCCCGTAAAGCCTCTAAATTAGTGGCCACCGGAGAAATGTAATCACGGGACTGTAGGCGGGGCACTCGCTCCTAAATTTAGGCGGTTTGGTTTTATGAAACTAGGTTTTGGATTCTGGACTTTTTTGAAACTATCGTGGTAAAAAATATTAAGAGAAAATGTGAAGTATAGATTGTTTTTTTCAATATTATGAAACAGTTAAATAAGATTATATTAGAGATATTAGTAATACATGATTATAGTGACACTGATCTAAATTAGATTAAGTGATACTGAGCTAGGACACTTGAATGGGCCATTTTTACACCAGGTAGTTGGAATTAGATTATCCAAAACACCACCTTAATTTTAACCACTAAATTTCTTAATTTATGTATTAACTAGGCTTACAATTCCAAGTGAATCCGAGGTGCATTGAAGCTCGAGATCGTCGGCGCAGTGTTCTGGTCTTCCTGTCGTTTTTTTAGGTCGACATTGCTTCGGGCGGAGATCCCTTGGCATCACATCGAGATTGCTTGGTATCTGTGGTGCCTCCAACCAGGTATCTATGGTTGGAAAACATTGATAAATCCAACCACCAACAAGGTATCTATGGTTGGAAAACATTGATAACCTAGCGTCTTCTAGAGAAGTCGGGGTTTTTTTGGAGAAGTCGGTGGAAATCTGAAGCGGTGGATAGCTTCCTAGAGAAGCCACCGCCTCACCGACTCCAGAAACTTCCTCTTTGTGTATAAAAATCAGTTCAGTGATTGAATGAAGATAAGTTACGAAGTTGCAAGTTTTAAGTGTTTCAAGTTTCTGTGTTATGTGTCTGAGTCTCTGATCTCTCTATTATGGTATCAGAGCAATATCTAATTTCTATTGCAAGTTTTAAGTGTTTCAAGTTTCTTTGTTATGTGTCTGAGTCTCTGATCTCTCTATTATGGTATCAGAGCAATATCTAATTTCTATTGCCCATAGTTACCCTTACAGCTTGTTTAACGGCATAAGTTTTTCCAGCGACATTTGAGTTCGATGCACATAACAACCAAATTTTCTTCTCAGAAAAAGAGATTCTACAGATTATACACCCATTGAGATTGTTGCAGACAACTATTTACAAGAAATGAAAGTGAACCATTAATGGAACAAATATTTGAGAATCCACATAAAAAGTCCTCATGGCAGCTACGCACCTGAGATTTAAAATCCCTTCAACAATAAGAGACACTAACTCTAGTCATGGCCACAAAAATGACGAAACCGACCACGAGAGGCTAGGTGTTTAACAGATGTTTTGGATGGTGATCGACTGCGTGACCATCAAAGTTATGCTTCAAATCACAACAAACTGGCAGTGAAGCATCAACCTTTAATCAACGCAGAGAAAAGACATTTTGACGTATTACCTTTAATCAAGCTTCCGTAGTCGAGATCAAACCTTGTGATTATCGCCTTTAGCTCTTCTATTTGCTCCTCTGAGAGGCTTTTCTCGCAGCCTGTGTGGACTTGGCCTTCGAAAATCGTATGCCATTAATGTGATCAATGCAACTCCTACTGTTCATCAAAACGAAAGAAGCAATGCCATGCTATGCATTTCGTACACATATGTATTTGAGTTTAAAACCAACAACCACTATAATCACCAATCAACATCTGTTAAATCTTACCGAAAGGAAGCATAGTCGCCGAGCAATTGCAGGTCTTCTGTGTAATCTTGTACACGTGTTGACATCCAAAACGGATTTCGAAGCCCTTCAGTGTATTAATGGCTCTCTGGCATTGGAAATATTGGTTGGGATGTGCGTTGATTTTTGGATATCGGCTATTTTGGCTGAATTATTAGCAATCGAGTAATAGAGATTTAGAAATGGCGGAATTGTACAAAAATAATTATCAAGTAAGAAAAATACTTGACCAGAAAAATACACAATCTCTAACCCTCCTTGTTACGCTAAATCATAAAATTGTTTTTTAAATATCGGCCAAAATGCGAGTGACTGAAATTTGGAATATAAGTCGTAGAAAATCACAAACGCTCGAAGAAAATACCGTGTATATTGCATAATGGCACATTTGAATTTGTTAGTTTATTTTAACATATTTATACGCAACGGCTCTATTCTATTTAGAAATATGAGTGATAAAGTTTGTTTTATTTAGAGCAACCAAATGACCACTGAGATGACCATGTCAATATATAAACAATAGATCGTAATCAACACTCACATATTAAATAATTAGAAACAATAATATGTAAAATCAAGCACGGTTTAAAATTTCTTTTATTGTGAAGATTGATCTTGAAATTCTGCATATATTAAGTTTCACATGGATTTTCACTGTAAGATTTCTTTTGATGTCGAGATTGATTTCGACATACTAAAAAACAGTGTGTGTTGAAGTTCCATTAAACCATGGTAAGTGCCACTATAAAAGATGCGCATCAAACAAATCTTAAAGATGCTACCAAACCCTATTCTATCTTCGACTCGGTGTCTCACTTGTTAATTCTAATTGACGAATGGATATTTTCATAAACTGTGAGAGAAGCTTGATACTTTGGGATCCCATTACAAGGTTCCATCAAATTATTCACAATATGAACAAATAATATTTTCGAGGGTTTTGCCGGACTTGTATGAGCACCGTCGCACAGGAAATATTAAGAGATCTAACATTTCCCGCGATGAAAGCTGAGGAAATATATGTCCCTTCATATATGTAATTGCTTCTTTCTGCCGTACTTGGTTAATTTGTAAGTTTTCTTTAGGGTTGGTGGACATGTAGGTTTTCGCCTCATTTCTCACCAGGTAATATATATGCCCTGCAATTCCATTTCAAAACACAAGAAACCAACCAATTCTCTAAACTAGTGTCTAGAAATACAAGTACTCTCCTGCCAAATGATTCTTAAACTGGTGATGTAATGCTTAATAAACAAGGGTCAAGAATTGGCCCAGAAAAATAGGAAAACAATGGGTACACTCTTCTCACACTTGTAGAGTTTATGCAATGGTACCTTATCACCAAAGGAGGCACATCTTCAGAGAAGCAGAGTATTCATTGTTGGCTTTGGTACTACTCAAGTTGTGCATTCTATTACGCCTGCTTTAACTAGGGGTACGTATGGTGAATATTTTCACTTGCATTTGGTGAACAAGGCTAGATACGAACATGTAGCCTTACCCTTACTCAGGGAAACAAATCATGTTCAATTGTAGCATTACATGATCAACATATTTACTTGTCTCTTATAAGGAGATCAGGATCCGAATATCTTCATTATTGGTATGTACGTCTTGATTAAATATTTTTATATTTAAAGTACAAAGCACACTAGGATCTGAATATCTTCATTCTTACCGTGTACCTCTTGATTAAATATTTTGAGATTTATAGCGGGAACATGAGGTCATCATTTTTTTACAACATTATACAAATTGTTAAGGGAAGTATGAAAAGGGTGATTTATGCAACTCATGTGGTTGTTATTTCCAAGAATCTCGGACTAGTAATTGAGTACATTCCAGAATTATTTGAGCAATAGTAGAAAAAGTTTGAATTTGACAAAATTTGCAGGTTGTTGGCCAGCCAACAATGTGATCTTCCTTCATCAAGTACAAATAGTGTTTTTGCATAGCTTGTGGTCTTGATGGGTGAGCTAATATGTGATGTTTGTGATTGAAGAAATTCAAAGTGGTTGTTGGTACCAAGTTCTTTGTTTGGAAACTAGAGAGGAATGACCAAAAATTTGGATCCAGATGACAATTAATACAAGGACATCCTAATTAGCCAATTCATTTGTGTCCATAATTCTAAATGGGAGGTTCTTCATTATGAAATAAAACATCAAGGTTGAGAATGGCACCAAGCCGTCACAGAATTGACATGTTGGCAAGAATAACAACCATTTGAATTAGTTTTGGGTAGTGAGAAAAAGAATTGAGTGGCTTTGCCATTTGTGTGGCTAGCATGAAAGCTACTAAACATGCCTTGTTTCATGTGGGTTGGAAATTAAGTTATGTGGAAGAAGGGAATTCCTTTTTTCCAAATGTACTACCCATAGGCAATATTATATATGAAGCAGACCTTATTGGTTCTCAGTAATCCAAGGAAGGTAAGGCAAGGTGATAATAGGACAATAGAGGAGAAAATTGAAGCAACAAATAGGAGGTGGTAGGAAGGTAATGGAGGAAAAAATAGCATAGGCTTTGCAACAATATGAAATGGCCCTAGCATACAAACAAACAAACAAACAAATTTTTCCCTCTCCAAGAAATTTTCATTCAAAATAGAGCTATGTGCCAAAGCATGGGAGAAGGTCTTGGACGAATGGAACATGAGAGGTACATGCTTCCCTCTCAACCACAAAGAAGAGTAAGAAGAAGATTGTAGTGAGGTTGAGGGATGAACCCAACTGTCTTAGGGAAATGTATGAGGACATTTTGCAGAAAGGAAAGATTGACAAAGAGGATTTCCATGGACATGATTTGGTAGAGGCTGCGTGATGCATGCTTGAGCCAAGTTGCGAGGAGATATTTCATACCATGCTTAGCTGCAAGTTTATGCCAATATATTTTTTCTTTAGATTTCACGGTAGGCTAGATATGTCTTAGACTTTTGCTTGGTTCATATAATATGTTTCTTGACTATTCCTCCATAGGAAGTTGACAGAGTTTTGGAAGATGATAGATGACTATAACAACTCTGCTTTTCTAAAGATAATTGTTATATCTTTGTAGAATATGACATATTGTGTAGTTGGTGTATTACCCAAATTATGGATTGTATTGTTCTATGTATATTGATTTATTTATAAGTGTGCTTCGGGAGACATAGATTTTTGAGTTTTCACAGTAGTCACTTATTTGTTAGCCATTGATCTTTTATTTGTTGTTTTCTTAATAAGAGAAAAAAAGCAAGTTTTGTAACTGATATTCTTTGTGCTTCCTAACCTAGATAACTATAATTGTCCCAATATATCACTTGTGTGCTCTAAGAATTTTCTAAAGGGCTAGATTCAAATTTTAAAGGGTTTTGTGCAACTAGAACAAGGGCATTACAAGAAAACAAACAGATTTTGATGGTGAATTGACTGGAAGGAGAGACAAGTGCATCTCTATTCTTACTTCAGTAGAGAGTTGAAGCATTGTCTCACCTGATCTTTCATAATCATCAGACGACCCTATCCCAGAGATTTGACACTGTCATATTTCTTTCAATGCTACAGACCAAGGATTTTCTTGACATTTTGAATCTCATCATTTTCTATGATCTGTTTATTGGTAGATTTCATTACATTCAACAACTTGCCTCTGACTGGGAACACACAATTGTGGTTTCAACCAACAACATCCAACCCTGCCATATGAACCATTAAGACAACCAAAACTTACACTCGAAATGAAAATGAAACTCTGTGACAATATTTAGAACTACCTCATTGCATGTTAGTCTTGCTTTAACATAAGGTGAATGCACTTACACACATTAACATAGTTCTAGTCCATATAAAATTTATGACATCACAGAGGGGTCAATGACAACAATCCTACTAGGGATTTTTTGCACCTTTTGGGGCAATTACTAATTATTTTTATTACTAACACAACCACATTAAAAATATTATGTGATTGATATAAGCCAAAGGCTTCATTTGTAAAATTGATAAATATAGACTGATCATTCAAAGCTCTCGGTCTGCAACGCTCACTCCTGCAACTAAAACCCTAGACGCAACACTCCATGGACACCCTCCGGGGGGGGATCGACCCCCCAGCCTTCGGCCCTTCGTATTCAACAACCTCCCTCCTGAGCCTGCCTTCACCTCATCAGCCTCCCGATCCAGGGACAGAGGCAAAGCTCCAGTGGCAAACTATACCTCGAAAGCCAATGGATCTACGACTGAGAGAAGCGTCCCTAGCCAAAGCGGAACAACAGGATCATCCGCCTGCAAACCGATATGGAAGGAAACACCCTGATTAATCATCGAAGACCCATGGATCGAAGAATACAGAGATCACATGTGCAAACATGCCCTAATCTCTCGCTTCATAGGAGTGAGACTCAATGAAAAAGCTCTCTGCTGGTTGATAAACCTGAAATGGAAGCCCAAAGGGAACTATGAACTACAGTTAG
Source organism: Pinus tabuliformis (assembly GCA_031772625.1). Lineage (NCBI taxonomy): Eukaryota > Viridiplantae > Streptophyta > Pinopsida > Pinales > Pinaceae > Pinus > Pinus tabuliformis. The sequence goes on along the minus strand of CM062818.1, from coordinate 1,440,789,692 downwards.
GAGCAAGGAATTTTTTCACGGTCATCTTCACCCACAGGGAAGACAGAGATCACACTTTCGAAGGAGGCCCATACTTCTACAACTCGAAAGGACTCTACATAACGTACTGGAAGCCCAACTTTGTTCCAAAGCAGGAAGATTTCACAAAAGTTCCAGATTGGCTCAGACTCTACTCCTTGTCGGTGGATTACTGGAATAACCAGATCCTGGAAGCCATCGAGAACAAGCTGGGCGTCTTCATCAAAACTTCAGATCTCACATCTCAAGGTAAATACACTACCTATGCCAGAATCTGTGTTTATATGGATGTCTCGGGACCTCTCCCAGGTCATATTTCTCTAATCCACAAAGGAATTCATCGAAAGTAGTCTATTGACTATGAAAATATCCCTTTTAGATGCAGGAAATGCCGACAACATGGACATCTTAGTCATGGGTGCCCCCTAAATCAACCCCCAACTCAACCCCAAGTAGACAAGGCTAACAACCTATCCCCAGATTACATCCCTCTTGCCAAGGAAAGCGAAAACCAGAGAGGGAAAAATCCTCTGAAACACCCCTCCAACCCAATCCCCACCTAACAAAATAGCTTTGAAGTTCTATGCAATCTTGATCCATTCGAAAACCCTCTGGAATCCCACGCCCCCCCTGACTCAAGATCCACCCAGGCAGTCTCAACCATCTAACCCTTTAATCATCTCCATCCCAAGCACGGACCATCCCCAAACCGAGAAACAACCTCAAATCCCATAGCCCAACTCCGACCACAGTGATACAAGCCTCGATCCTCTGCATACCCCTCCCTGCACAGAAACTCATCCAAATCGGATGCCCTCAACTGCTCCTATCAATCCCCTGGAAGAAATCCTGGGTGACCTGGATCTCCAGGAGGTCACCGAGCAATGGTCCAAACAGGGAGTGAATGCCATTCCCCAGGAACACTTGGAGAAAATCGAAATGGCATACTTGCAGTTAGAATATCTTAATCAGAATGCATCCAAAAAGCAATGGGGAGATAGCAGCCAAATAGGCATCCAAGCCAACCTAGACCTAGACCAATACAAGCCGAAAGGTCAAGGAAGAAAATGGGGGAGAAAATCGACAAAGAAACAAATACAAGAACTCGGCAGGCACCTAATCAATGAAGGAAAAATGAGGGCTCTAGTCCTATCCACATCGAAGATTTCTCAATGAAGATAACAACATGGAATATCAGAGGGCTAAATGGCACCTCCAAAAGATGAATCCTCAAAAATCGTCTTTTCACGCAATCTCCAGACCTTGTCTTACTACAAGAATCCAAATGCTCAGCCAACGACATAGAAACGCTCAAGAAACTATTTGCAAAAGGCTTTCAATGCACAAGCACATAAGCCATTGGGCAAGCAGGAGGGCTCCTAATGTTTTGGAACAAAAACAAGCTTTCTATGCAGAATGCTCTGTCCACTAAGCATTTGCTATCAGTCATCTTCAACATGCCAGACTCACAACAAATGATATGCATCACAAATGTGTATGGACCTCAACAAATTCAGGAGAAGTTCAAGATGATGGAAGACTTGAACGAAATCAGACAACACCATGGTGCCAACCACTAGATCCTAGGTGGTGATTTCAACATCATAACCAACCTAGCGGAGAAGAAAGGAGGCCTAAGAAGATTGGATAAAGATGCGGAAGCTTTCAGTACCTCCATAGCAACATCTAAACTCATTGATGTTCCCACAGTCAATGGTCTACACACATGGAATAATAAGCAAGGGGGAAATAGATAGGTTGCATCAAGGCTTGACAGGTTCCTCATATCGGAATCCATCATGCTCCAGAATCTAGACATGGAAGCCAAAATTCTGCCCATTGGGGGATCAGATCACTGGAAAGTACAACTGCACTTCACCAATATGATCAAGCCCCAAAATCGGCCTTTCAGGTTCGAAAGCTTCTGGATAGATCACCCAACCTTCATGCAAAATATACAAAGTTGGTGGACCCAAACCTCTGTAAAGAGCAACAACATTATGTACATATTTCAACAAAAGCTCAAGATCATTAAGACCAAGCTCAAATTATTGAACAAGAACACATTTGGTAACAATTTTCAAGCCAAAAAAGAGCTTGAGGAAAAAATGGTGGCCCTCCAACAATCAATGATCAAGGACAGGCCTAACGAGGATAGGTTAGCTCAGGAATCAAACCTCCAAAAGTAATGGGAAGACGGGCTAAGACAAGAAGAGTTGTTATGGAAACAAAAATAAGGGTGCAGTGGCTAAAGCATGGGGAACGAAACAAAAGCTTCTTCCATAAATCAACCATTCAGCACAGAGCCAACAACCGTATTCTATCCCTCAAAAAAGATGATGGTGCTAAGGCCTCAACTAGAGAGCAAATAGGATCCGAACTAAATTCATACTTTAGGTCATTGCTCTCTGAGCCCAATCAAGATAGAACACAAGCTATCAACAAAATCATTAGTGTTATTCCCCCTTAGTAACGGAGGAGCAAAGCTCCCTTCTCTTAAGAGAGTTCACTGAGCAGGAGATTGAAGAAGTCGTCTTCACCATGGCCTCTGACAAAGCCCCTGGACCAGACGGCTTTACAATTGAATTCTTCAAAGCTTGCTGGCACATCATCAAAGCAAACCTTTTCAATCTAATAAAGAACTTCCACAGAACCAAGAGAGTGCTGTCGGCCATCAATGCTACCTTCCTCACCCTCATCCCCAAATCTGATCATGCTGACTCCCCCGACAAATTCAGACCTATAGCCCTTTGCAACGTCATCTATAAAATCCTCTCAAAATTGATGGCCAACAGACTTAAACCCATCCTTCCCTCAATCATTTCTCATGAACAATCTGGATATGTTGAGGGAAGATAGATAACTGACAACATCATTCTTAAGTAGGAGGTGCTGCATTCTATCAAAACTCAAAAGATCCCGGGCATGCTCATTCAACTTGACCTCTCCAAGGCCTTTGACAAAATCAGCTGGACATACATCAGAGAAATCCTCCAGGCTTTCGGCTTCAGTCAGATTTGGATAAAATGGATAATGGAAATGGTCTCAAGAGCATTCTTCTCAATCATGCTGAACGGAGGCCCCTTACAACCATTCCTCCCATCCAGAGGCATACGGCAAGGAGATCCTTTGTCACCTTTTCTCTTTGTCATCATGGCAGAGGGCCTCGGAAGATCTCTATCCCAAGCGGTCCAAACGAATCAGCTCAAAGGCATCAAAGTTGTGCATCAAGGACCCACAGTAACGCATCAGCAATTTGTCGATGACACAATGCTTATGGGAACCCCCACAGTAAAGGAAGCTCGAACCTTCAACAAGGTGCTAAGTACTTTCACGAAAGCCTCAGGTATGGAGATCAATCTAACAAAATCCAAATTATTTTTCTTCAACACTTCTATTCCTGTGCAGAGAAATCTCAGCAAAATTCTCAAGATTCAGAGGAACTCCCTTCCAACCAAATATCTCGGCATCCCACTTTCCGAATACCCCCCCAAAGCTGCAAATTAGGAAGATCTCATCAACAAAATGAAGGCCAGATTAAGTAGTTGGACTCATCGAGCCCTAAACATGGCCAGCAGACTGGTACTGGTCAAATCAGTTCTTCAAACAATGCCGACCTACATGCTCTCAGCCCTTGCGGCACCCAAATCAGTCTACAAATCCATTTAGAACATCCATCAGTCCTTCCTCTGGAATGGAGATTCAAAGAAGCGCAAATGGGCCCTCCTCAAGTGGACAGACATATGCAAACCAAAGCTAGAAGGAGGACTAGGCCTAAGAGATCCTGAAACCCTAAGCAAGGCTATTGCAGCAAAAATCTGGTGGAGATGGGTGGAGAATCCTAATTCCCTATGGGGCACCTTGTGGAAAGAAAAGTACACAAATCAAATACAGGACAAAGACCTCAGTAGGCTCACTGGCAGCACTCAAGGCTCTCCCCTCTGGAACAAAGTATGGGAGAACCGACACATTGTTCAGCAGCACTGCATCTGGGAAGTGCACCAAGGAAACACTGCCCTCTTTTGGGAGGATGCTTGGCAGCAACTCCCTCCTCTGGACCACCTAGATTGGACTACACTCAAAAATGAAATGCAAGAGGTAGGGCTAAAAAAGGTAGCAGATTATTGGCAACCCCAAACAGTGACCACCACTTGGAAAAAATGGCTAACCAAAGATCAATGGCCAACTCAAGACCACAATGGAAATATAGAACAACTCTTACAACAACTAGAACAGCGCAGGATCCTCACCTCAACCAGAGAAGACATCCTGCGATGGGGAAACAATTCTAAAGGAACTTTCAATCTAAAAGAAGCCTACAGAATCATCGCTACTTCACCTGACTGGCAACCGGACCCCAGATGGAACACCCTCTGGACCAGAGGCACTTGGCCCAAAATAACCCTATTCTCTTGGCTGGTCATGCACAACAGAGTGCTTACTTGGAACAATCTACAGCGACGAGGTTTCATCAGACCCTCTCAATGCGCCCTCTGTGAGAATGATAATGAAATGCTCAACCACATCTTCAACACATGCCCCACTGCCTGCGCGCTATGGGATGATATAGCTTTTGTCTTCAAGAAAACTGACAGAAACAGAGACACGATTTGCCTTACCTTGAGCAATTGGCGATCCTCCATGTCCACCAATAATCTGATCAACAGGGCATGGAACCTCATTCCGGGAGTCGTGGTATGGATTCTCTGGAAAGAGCGCAATGCTCAAATCTTTAAGAACTCTGTGATGTCAGTGGATAGGTTAATGGAAAAAACGAGGCAGCTAATAACAGAAACGATCCACGCCATGGACATAATGCCGCAAGAGGGGAACCTGTCACCAAAGGATCAAAGGATTGTCCAAATCCTCAATCTCAAAGCCCGGACCACTCCTACAGGCAGGAACCAGACCACAGAAGCGATGAAGCAGGACAAATGGGGAACACTGCCACTTCTAGTGTTCAAACTAAACTTCGACGGCATGTTAAAGCAAAACCTGGGAAAAGCCGGGTATAGGGGAGCAATCAGGGACCACACATGGAATATCCAGCTTATCTACCATGGAAATCTGGGAAACAACACCAACAACGCTGCAGAACTGATTGCTCTCATCAAAGGCATCACCCTGGCTGACCACTACAAATTTCTACCCCTGGTAGTGGAAGGAGACTCGGAGATTGTCATCAAGATGATGAGAAAACTTCAAAATGGCACTCAAGTGGACAAGATCACACCCAGTTGGAGGCTCTCGGCAATCCTGAAGGATCTGCAAGCCCATCTCGGCAACATTCAAGGCATTACCTTTCAAGCAGTCAGAAGAACTGCAAATAAGCTGGCCGACACCATAGCCAATGCTGGCGTTCAGTCCAATAGTGAAGACTATCACATCCTCTGGCAAGACTTGGAGGAGGGGGAACTCAGAGAGAAATGCCACACCATAAACAAGGTAGACCAGCAAGCATAGCGAATGCCAGGCTCCTTTGATTCTTCCATATCTGCATCTACTGACAATTATACAAGCTGTAAGCGACCCACTCGAAGAAAAAAAAAAGAGAGAGAGTGAGAGCAGAGACTAGACCAGCTCAGTTGTACAAAGGCAGACACAGGGAGGTCCCATCGACTCCCACTCTGCATCATGTATTTTACTGTATTCTATTAATATAAAGTCTCGCTGAACCTTACAAAAAAAACCTTGATAAATATAGAATAATAAAAATATTAGAAAAAAAAAAACAATTACAATAAAAATATTATTATTATTATTATAACTAAAAATAAATATTAATTGTTATTTAATATTAAATGTAATTTATTATTATTAATTTTAAATTATTAATAAAAATTAATAATTTAATAATACTAAATTTTTATAATAAATAATAATTTTTATTATCACATTATAAATAATTATGATAATAATTATAAATAATAATAAAAATTAATGCTAAATATTAATTAAGGATAATAATATTTAATACTTAATAATAATTAATAATTATTTATAAATAAATATTATTATTTATTATAAAAATATTATTATTATTATTTTAAAATAATTTTTGTTATTACTAAATAATTATGATTATTATTACTAATTAATATTACTATTATTGTTAAATAATATTATTATTTTTAATCCAAGGGATTGATATCATAAATTTAAAGGGATTTATTCTAAAACCCCAAGATATTATAAAACTAAAGGAATGATATTAAACCCAAGGAATTAATATTATATAACTAAGATATATAAATCATAAGATAAATATTATAAACCCAAGGGAATAATATTAAACTAAAAGGATAAGTATTGTAAACCCAAGGTATATAAACCCTAAGAAAAATATTATAAATCCTAAAATGGTTAACCAAAATTGACCATTATAAACCCAAAGAAATAATAAGCCCAACGGATTAAGACTAAAAACCTAAGGGATTATAAATCCAAGGGATAAATATTATAAACCCGAGGTATATAAACCCTAAGATAAATATTATAAATCCTAAAATGGTTGACCAAAGTTGACCATGATTGATTTTCATGTTGACACAATCTTTTTCACAATGCGAAGCTTGACTATGGTTGACCATGTATGATTTTATATTGAGAGAACCTTTGTCACAATGCGACATGGGACAATGGTTGAGCATGGTTGATTTTCCTAGTGATACAACCTTTGTCATAATGCGATGTTGGACCAGGGTTAACCATGGATGACGATGGTTGTTCCAATGTGACGTTGGACCAAGAAAGAATCTTTGTCACAATGTGACCATGATTATTGACCATAGTTGATTTTTATATTGAGACAAACTTTGTCACAATGTCATAATTAACCATAATTAATTTTAATGTCAAAACAAAATGAAAATAACTACTTTATAACCTTGTTCAAATATCATGACCATAATTAATTTTAATATCGAAACCGAACAAAACAAAAATAACTACTTTATAGCTTTGTTCAAATGTAGAAATTAGTTCCAATCTTTCGAAACTCAACTTAATAATTAAATAACTTAATAACTTAAGAAGCTCAAATATCATGAAGGACTACGTCTTCCTCCATGGTAGGAAATTTAATCACACTCTCTATGTGTTATTCGTATGGAATATTCCTATCATCACGGCTCAGGTTTGAATTAAATCAACTTAAAATTATAATAAGTACCATGCCTTGCTCGTAAATGTTTTACGTTCGAGTAGTACTTAATCATAAATATCAAATATGCCTATAATATCTTTTGATTAAGTGTCATGTGATTTTAAATTGTCACGAATGCAAGAAAAAGAAAAATAAAATCGAGTTCCACGGTTCATCAGGGGCATCCTAATTTTAAAAATATTTTGAAAAGGGAAAAGGCCCAAAAAAGCTTTAAAAAACTTCTAAAATAATCTAAATATGAAAAAGCTGGAGAGCGTTGGAAATTGAGTGTACATAAAGCACTGCTCAGAACCAAGGAACACAGCAGCTCCATCTCAATTGTTTTTGAGTTCGGCATTGGATTGGGTTGGCTTGTTAATGTTGTGGTTTGTTTGTCTGTTCTGCATTTTTTTATGAGTGCTTTAATGTTTTTGGTTTCTACTGTTTGCGAATCGTTTCCATTCTATTTAGTAGTGTGTGAATTGCTGGGCGGGCCACCTCCGCACAGGAAATATTAAGAGAACCTACATTTTCCCCGGTGAAAGCTGAGGAAATATATGTACTTGGTTAATTTGTAGTTTTTTTTGAGGTTTGGTGGACGTGCAGGTTTTCGCCTCATTTTTGACCTGGTAATAAATATACCCTACCAATTCCATTTTCAAATACAAGAACTCTAAACTGTTATCTAGAAATCTTGTTGTTTATATGGAAGTAATTGTGATTTAATTTTATGATTGAAATGTTAGCCTGGAGCCTCTAGATAGATTGCTGACTAATAAAGACTACAGTCCAAATGGAGAACACAAGACAGAGAAAAAAAATCAGGGACAACTCAATACAGTATTAATAGAAAACAGAATACGTTGTCAATGGAGAAAGAAATCACTCTTCACATTACAGGAAAGGCTTTTCCAGTTGAAAATAATGGAGAATTATGTAATATTGAAGAAAGTTTGTTTCACATTTGTACGCGTGTCTTAGATTATCATTAATTTCTATTTTCTAGGAGACAATTTTGATCTCCCTAAATTTATGTAAACCATTTCGATTATATGATTAATGAAGGTGTGTGGTTGCCCAAGCAGTTTCTAGGCGCAGCTTGCTCACACGTGAGCTCCTAGTTTCAGTGTTTCAATTTTGCCTTCCATTTTTAACATGGTATGAGAGTTGGTGAGCTTTGATGGCTAGATTGAGAGCCTGAGTGGCAGATTGAGAGCCTTGGTGGCTGAGAGCCCTCTGGCTGAAATTGGTGAATCTATGTTGAGCATTAGTGGCTGGAAAGTTAAAGAGCCTTGGTGGATGAAGTGTGAGTGCCTTGGTGGTTGGAGAGAGGCATTGTGTGAGAACCTCAATGGCAAAGGCATTGCTGCAAAACTTGTGTTTTTGCTGAGTAAAGCCAAACCAACACAACGGTTTTCCCTTGCTCACGCACTGGTCAACACGATGATCATTGCGCCATTTTGGGTTAATTCTCACATTGATGCCCCTTTCCTTAGTGCAATCAGGATCAACATGGGTCGTAAGTGTGAACCCATTCTCAAAATTCCGCGCGGAAGAAAGCTGTGTTGGCTTTGTATTTTCTTTTGAGGTTGAGATTGTTCCGTTTGAAGTTGATGTTTCTCCATGTGAAACCGAGGCGTATTGAAGCTCAAGATCACTGCTGAGATCGTTGGCGCAGTGTTCTAGTCTTCCTATAAAAAAAAATTGGGGTGACATTGCTTCGATCCGAAATCCCTTGGCATCACATTGAGATTGCTTGGTATCTGTGGTGCCTCCACACTGGAGGTTGAGATCGCATGGTTTGTGCTACAGTGGTGCTTTGATGCTGGATGCTCTCTTGATGGCTTGGTAGATTGCCGAAGTGGTCACATTTTTTATTAATGCTTTGAGGCGAAGATCATTTCAATAAGATTCGAGATCGTTTGGTATGATAAGGCCAAGTCTTGATTATTGATCAGAGATCGCGGTTTTCATGACTAAGATCGCGAGTGTTGCTTTGGTGGATGAGATTGTTGGTGTAGTGTTGGTATTTCTTAAGATCAAGAGCATCTCTGATTGGTGCTAAATCCGGATCTAGAGCTGTTGGAAGAGTTTGAAGAATTCGAGTGACTGGAGGAAAATCTGTGTTGAATTTAAAAATCAATTGCTAGATACTGAGGATCTTGTGTTGGATCATCAAAAGTCGGTTGCGTCTGGAATACGAGTTGGAGGCCTATAAAATTTGAATAATACAATCATGCCACATCAAGATTTAACTTCAACAGCTATGACAACAGAGAATATGTGGCATCAATGATTTGGACACATCAATCTTCATGACTTATTGTTGCGACAGAAACAAGGTATGGTTAATGGACTTCTTGTTTTAATAAATGCACATGTTGATTGTGAAGGATGTGCACTTGGAAAAATGAGTAGGGATGATTTCCCTCAAATTTAAAGAGAGATATACTCGAACTTTTGCACACTGATATATGTGGACTAATGTAGAAAAGGTCCTTAGGAGGAGCTTATTATTATTTTTTATTTGTTGATGATTGCACAAGATATACATCGGTGTATTTTCACAAAAATAAAAGTCATGCTTTTGAATACTTTAAAGAATTAAGAGGTATGGTTGAAAAGTAGACAGGGAAGGTCATCAAAATTCTCCACTCAGATGATAGGGGAGAATACAAGCTTGGAAACTTCATCAAACATTGCAGGGATCATGGAATAATTCAACAGTTTACAGTACCCCACACTCCACAACAGAATGGGGTTGCAGAAAGAAAGAAAAGAACTCTAATGGAGTGTGCACACAACATGTTGAAAGGTAAGAACATATCTAATGGCTTTTGGAAAGAAGCTATTAATACTGCAGTCTATTTAAAGAATAGAATTCCAACTAAGATTCTTGATCTCAAGACTCCATTCGAGGCTTTATATGGTTTTAAGCTTGTAGTCAGTCATTTAAGAGTATTTGGTTCGAAATCTTTTGCACATATTCCTAAGGAGGATAGGAAGAAATTGGATGCTAAAGCCATAAAATGCATATTTGTAGGGTATTATTATGAGTTCAAAGCATATAAATTGTTTAATCCATCTACTCACAAGGTATTTGCGAGTAGAGATGTTATCTTCCATGAATAGGTTGATGAAGGGAACAAAGACAAAAGCTATGAGGAGTGGCACATGCCTTTACTAATTGATCATAGCAATCATGAAGCCAAAGACATCCATGTGCAACAATAGCAACAAAAAGAATAATCTAGTGATGAGGGTACATTCAGAAATCCAAGTCCATTCAGGGGTGAGCAAGACAGATTTGAGTCATGTTCACTACCAAGGAGATCAGGTAGGCAGACTCACTTACCAACAAGGTATAAGGACTATGTTATTATGACTAGTATTCTAAATGTTATTGAGACCATGAATTATAATGAAGAAAATCAGTATGATGAATGGAGGTCAACTATGAAAGGATAATATGAGTTAATAATTAAAAACAAAACCTCTAGGTGCCCATGCAGTAACCAAGTGCAACTTGCTCACTTGTGAGCTGCTAGTTTTAGTGTTTCAGTTTTGTCTTCCATTTTTAACATTGGTTTGGCTTGGATTGCTCAGGAAAGATGATAAATTTATAGATGACGAAGGAAGACCTATAATTTGCTCCATGTGATTCAGATGATTGCACAGTCAAGGGTGCTTGGCGTTGGTCGTATCTTTTGGCATGGGTGATAGAGAGAAGATGGTTGGGGTCGACAGACTGTGTAAGTTTCGATAGCGTTGACTTCAATTGGTTTAACACCTAACATTCTTCCACTTGAAGCCAAATGAAGAATAATGAATCAAGTCACATCGAGTCCTACCAAGCCTCTACATAACTCAAGTTTATTTCTTGGTAGAATCTTAGTAAGCACATCAACATGATTCTTATATGTATGGATATTTTCCAAGGATAATTGTGCTTCCTTCAACACCTGTCAGATGCAATGGTACCTTAAGTAAATGTATTTGGTGTTTTAGTGAAATGTTGGGTTTTTTGCCATGTGAATGGCACTCTGACTATCAAAATATAGCACATACTTCCCCTGATTTATTCTTATCTCTCATAGGAAGTGTTACATCCACAATATCTCTTTACAAGCTTTTGTTGCAGTTATGTACTCTGCCTTTGTTGTAGAAAGAGATACTATTCTTTATAGCCTTGACACCCAAGATATTGTTGCACCTATAAATGTATATAAATAACATGTAGTGGAATTTTTGGTGCCCATATCTCCATCCATATCTACATATGTATATCCTTCAAGCATAATCTCATTATGAACAAAACATAAACAATAATTACTAGTACCTTTGAGATACCTCAACATTCATTTACTGCTTGCCAATGTTTTTTTCTTGGATTGGCAAGGAACCTGCTGACTACTCCCACTAAATATGAAATGTCTAGTCATGTGCATACCATGACATACATCAAGCTGCCAACTACTAAAGCATAAGGAATATTACTCATTTCTTCCTTCTCCTTATCATCACTAGGACATAACTCAATACTCAGCTTGAAGTGAGCTGCAAGGGGTGTACCAACTAACTTGAAATCCTTCATATTAAACATTTCAAGTGCCTCCTTGATATATTTTTCTTGTGACAACCAAAAACTTTTTTTGGTTAGGTCCCTATACTACTAGTGTAACCCTTTATTGTTATTAGTAAAACCCCCTTATTATATTGTTGTGCCCATGTAGTCCCCATGTTGTTATTATTGTGCCCCATAGAATCTCACTATTGTTATTATTGTTCCCTTACATTATTATTATTATGTCGTCTCTGATTATATTATGACCCCTTAGACTCCTATAAATAAAAAGGAGGTCTTTTCATTTGTATCATCCAAGAATTTTTCATTTGAGTAATGTAAAGGAGGTTTCCCCCTTGAAAAGGCTTGTTTCTAAGGTGTTTACCTATCTTTTCTATCTTTTGATAATTTGGTTTCATAATATTTGGTATCACAGCTTTGGATTCTAGGGTTTCACCACTCCAAACAGGTCTTCATGGAATTTTTACTATAATTTTGTTTCTGCGAAGTTTCAGAAGATAAACAAAAAACCCACTTGAGATGAAATGGTTCTGAACATTGGGTCCAAATTTTATATCTTTTCTCACTATATTTTCATATATTTGATTTGAGGAAGTTAGGTTTTTTGCAAGATACAACAGTCAATCGCAAATAGGTCATCGTGGAATTTTCGCTATAATATTTTTCCTATGAAGGTTCAAACTTTGACATTAAAACCTATTTGAGAGAAATCGTGGGGAAGCTTGGGCCCGAATTTCAGATGTTGTTTCTCTATATATTCAGAGATATAGTGCAAGACATTTAGGGTTTCTGCAGGCTCCCAAATTACATCCCAAACAGGTGACCCCGTGAAAATCGTCATAACTGTCTCTATGAGCATCAGATTCAAATTTCATGAGAAGTTACAGAAAGAGGATGGACTATAGTTTTCTGTGTTTTATTTTCATATCCGAAGGTCGAAACAGTGAGACGTGGCACTTCATACAACTTCACTCTTTTAAAAAGGTATATAATCAGGTCATCTTGGGAGATCATGCATAACTCTTTCTTGGAGAATCCAATTTCAATCATACTGGTGGAATTCGAAAGAGGACGCAGTGGGATACCACAGTTTGCAATTTCAGAACTGCGAGATCTGAAATTACACAGTTACAATAATTTCAAGATCGAGCTCCTAAAATCAAGAAAAGGCGATATGAGCAAGTTTGATGGCAAGGATCCGGTAAATTAGATACTACAGATGGAGCAATATTTTGATCTACATGAGGTGCAACTGTTACAAAAGGTACATATTGCATCTTTATATTTAGAACTGAATCAATTTTTATGGTATGCAGGGCTTTGTTCTCGTAAACAACTTGTCACGTGGTCAATTTTCATGGAGGAAATGATAGCACATTATGAGGATACAAAGAGAAACACCTTTAGACAATTGATAAATCTTAAACAAAAGGGTTCAATGGCAGAGCAGATTGAGGACTTTCAAAAATAGAATATAAGGGTAAATGATATTCCAGAGAAAAGGATTGATGCCTTCATAGGAACTTTAAAAGATAACATTCAACATGAAGTTTGTCTTTGGAAACCTAATTCATTAGAGAAGACATTTAGGTTGAAAAAAAAATTGAAAGAGAAATTATGAAAACAAGGAATCCCACCACTCATGAATATAATTACAGAAGTGTTTTTTCTCCTATCCTTCCACAACCTACAATGTTTAAACCACAACAATTGCAAGAAGAAAGACAAAAAGGGTTTTCTTACAATTGTGATAGCAAATACACTAAAGGTCATAAGTGCGCTGAGAAGAAATTATTTTACATAGATTATGAAGAGGAGGAAGAAAAGGATTAAGAAACATCAAAATAAGAGGATATACATCAGGAAACAACCCCAGAGAAAAAGAAATGAATCCGACCATATCATGTAAAGCATTGGAAAGAATTACCACTCCTCAAACTCTCAAGATAAAAGGAAATATCAAGAAGAAAAAGTTTCAAGAAGTGAAATATCACATCGAGAAAGAAGAAATGAATCAAACCATATCTTGTAATGCATTGGCCAGAATTACCACTCCTCAAACTATCAATATAGAAGGACATGTCAAGAAGAAAAATATTCAAGAAGTGAAAGATCACATCAAGCATCAAGAAATGAATCCGACCATATCTTGTAATGCATTGGAAGAAATTGTCACTCCTCAAACTCTCAAGATAGAAGTACATATCAAGAAGAAAAAGGTTCAAGCAATGACATATCACATCAAGCATCAACAACAAGTTATCCAACTTTTTAAAGGATAACACCACTTTGGTGCAGAATTGAATGAAACAATAGGGAGATCAACATCGTAGTGAAAGAATTTTTTATGTAGACAATTGGGTATTTTTACGGCTACATCTCAAGCAAGCTATTTATGAGAAGGAAATGTTGGCAATACTACATGAACTTAAGAAATGACGACCTTACCTAATGAGAAGAAACTTCAAGGTAAAAATGGATCATAATAGTCTTAAATACTTTTTAGAACAAAGATTATCTTTAGAAAAACAGAAAAAATGGGTCACAAATATGTTGGGTTATGACTTTGAAATAATCTAAAAAAAGGGAAGCAAAAATATTGTTGCAGATGCACTCTCAGGGAGGGATGACGATGTGGAAGCATTGTTTTGTGTTATTTCTATTACCAACCAGATTGGATAAATGAAGCAAGTGATGAACGGAAGAAGGACGAAGAAGTGTGGCCACTCATTCAAAAGTTGCAGAAGATTCCAGTTCAAACAATATTGTCAGAACTTGACGAGGAGGGAAAAATCATATTGGAACCTGGAGTAGTCACAGAAACAAAAATCCAAAGGCTATCAAATCGATCAATTTCAGAGTATCTCATCAAGTTTAAGAACTTACCCGCTGAAGATTCCACATGGGAGGACAATAATTTTATACATAAGCATCAAGAACTACTCAAACATTGACGACAACAATTTTTGAAGGAGAGGGGCATGTTAGGTCCCTATACTAATAGTGTAACCCCTTATTGTTATTAGTACAATCCCCTTATTATATTATTGTGCCCATGTAGTCCCCATATTGTTATTATTGTGCCCCATATAATCCCACTATTGTTATTATTATGCCCTTACATTATTATTGTTATGTCGGTTCTAATTATATTATCACCCCTTAGACTCTTATATATAGAAAGGAGGTCTTTTCATTTGTATCATCCAAGAATTGTTCATTTTAGTAATTTAAAGGACGATTCCCCCTCAAAGAGGCTTGTTTCTAAGGCGTTTATCTATCTTTTCTATCTTTTGATGAGTTTTTATAACATTTTTCCTGTCACAGATGATCCTCATGCCCAATATCTATTTTGATGGACCAAAATCCCTCATTGCAAATTTGTTGCCTAAATCTTTCTTCAACCTATTGATCATATTCTTATCATGCCCAACAATAAACATGTCATCCACATATAGAAATAATATGATATAATTTCCTTTATCATACCTCTTAATATAAACACAATGGTCAGCTTCCAACCTATGAAAACCATGTTCCAACATGAATGAATCATATCTCTTCTACCATTGTCGAAGTGTTTCAACCAATAAAGACTCTTCTTCAACTTGCAAACTAGGTCTTATTTTGTCTTTTTTAATGAATCCTTCTGGATGCTCCATATAAATTTCTTCCTCCAATTCACCATGAAGGAAATTTTTTTTTTCGTCTAACTACTCACATTCTAATCCTAAAGCAGCAACAAGGCCTAGAATGCTTCTGATGGATGACATTTTGACAACGGGTGAGAAAATATCAATGAAATCAATACCTTCTTTTTGCGAAAATCCTTTCACCACCAGCTTTCCTTTATAGCTCTCCTTCTTTTTGTCACCTTCATGCTTAATTTTGTAAACCCATTTGTTTTATATAGCCTTTCTACCTTTTGGGAGATTTACCGACTCCCAAGTTTTATTTTCTAGCAAAGAGTGCATTTCTTCCTCCATTGCTTTCTTCCATTCTTTACTGTGCTCAACTTTACAAGCTTCTTGAAAACAATTAGGCTCACATTCATTAGTCAATAGTATATAGTTTGAAAGAGGATACTTTTGTGAAGCCTTATGAGGCCTAGAAGATCTACGAACCAACTGTGGTGTTGAATTATCAAGTTGAATATCCTGTAAAGGTTCCGCAAGATTCCTTCTTCTTGGTCTTCATCATTTTCCACTTGTTGTCCTTCCTGCTCCTAAATTCACCATCAATTTTCTTGCATTGGTGGGATGTTTTCCTACTGCTCTTCAAACCTGTCAATAACTTTCTTGACCTCGAAATCACCTATAGTCCTCTTAAATATTTCTAACTCATTAAATATAATATCCTTGCTTCTAATAATTTTATGTTTGACTCGATCCCATAGACAATAACCAAATTATTTATCCACATATCCAATTAAAATGCATTTAATAGATTTATCATCTAGCTTAGTTCTATTTTCTTTGGGAATATGTACAAATGCTTCACATTCAAAGATTTTCAAGTGAGAATAATTCAACTTCTTACCATTCCAAACTTCTTTAGGGATATCATCATCAAAGGATGTAGTTGGAGATCGATTTATAAGGTAGCAAGTTGTCTTGACTACGTCTACCCAAAAATGCTTCTTCAAACCAAAATTGGACAACATATTTCTCACTTTCTCCATAATGGTGTGATTCATCCTTTCCATGACACCATTATGTCGAGGAGTACCAGGCACAGTGTTCTCATACTTTATGCCAAATCTATTATAGTATTCCTTGAATGCATTTGAGCAATATTCCCCACCATTATCTATTCTCAAGCACTTGAGAAATTTTTTAGTCTCTCTTTCAACAACAACATGGAAATTTTGAAATATTTCAAACACTTCACTTTTACTTTTCATAAGGTATACCCAAACCTTCTTGGATGCATCATCTATAAATGTTACAAAGAATGATGCTCCTCCTAATGAATTGATGTTAACAGGCCCAAACACATCTCAATGTATCAATTCTAATATATTTTTATTTATTTCATGGCCACATCTAAGGAATGAAACCCTCAATTTTTACCATATATGCAATTTTCACAAAGATCAAGATTGTCATATTTCAAACATGGCAGTAAATTTTTACCAACAAGGATTTTTAAGCCCTTCTCCCTCATGTGACCCAAGTGCTTATGCCATAGATCTGTTGGATTCCTTCTTTTGTGACAACAACCAAATCTTATATTCCTATCATTTGCCTTCAATGCGTATAATTTTCTTGTTTTAGATCCTTTCGTCACAACCAATACTCCTTTGCTAATTTTCCAGCCTCCCTTTCCAAAGCTTGTGGAATATCCTTCATCATCTAGTCATCCCATAAAGATCAAACTCATCTGCATTTATGGTACATGTCTAGCATTTTTCAAAAATATACTTTGTCCATCCTTGATCTTGATTTGGACCTCTCCCACTCCAAAAATACTACAAAAATGATTATTCCCCAAATGCACTTTACGATCATCACTAGGATTATATGTAACAAAATTATTTGCATGGGGTTACATGGTGAGATTCCCCAGAGTCAAGGATCCAATCAAAGCTATTGTTAGATTTATATAAACATGAATCTTCTATTGAAATAGTAAACAACACATCACCATCTGTGACTACAGCAGTGTATCACCTTCATTTGTGTTGGATGACTTGTGATTTGTGTTGGTTGGTCTCTAATCCTATTGTCCTTTCTTCTAGACTTGACATTATTTCTTCATGTGTCCGAGTTTTCCACAATGAAAGCACAAGAGTCTGCCCCTCCTTGATTTTGATCGGCCTCTCGATCTTGACCTCCCTTATCAGCCTTGATCAATTATCCTACCACGATCAGCTAGAGGTGGAGCTTGTCCTCCCTTGTTTTGCGCAATTTAATTGTGTCACAACTCCTCATTCATTATATTATTACTTCAGGGTCCCTACAAGTGCTGAAGTACTCATAGATACAATTAAATTTTCCCATATGTCTGGCGTATAACACATTAACAAAATGGCTCTAATTTCATACTCTAGTATGATTTTAACAGAGGCAAGCTAACTAGTAATAATATTGAATTCATTCATGTGCTTGGCAACTGAAGCACCCTCCTTCATATTGGGATTGTAAAGCTTATCCATCAAGAACACTTTGTTTGATGTCATTTTCTTCTCATATAGATCATGGAGCTTCTTCCATAATCCTTTTGTCTTCTTTTCTCCAAACACATTAAAATACTTACTATTTGCTAGATATCAATAGATTGTTGTAATCACTTTTCTATCTAGCTTATTCCACTCTTCATCCGTCATCGATGGGGGTTTCTTTTTTGTGCACTCAATCAACAAATATTGATCCTTTAAAATCAATATATCCTCCATCTGTGATTTCCATAGGGAAAAATTAGCCCCGCTCAACTTCTCCATATGAGTAACTATTGTTTCCATTTTCAATAAGATTAATGTCCAAAAAAATCAAACTCCCGTTTCAAAATAAATCTTTAATTATTGCACCAGCCAAAAATTAATCTCATTTTAAAATAATATTATAATCACCTCTTCCCTTTTCTATTTTTTATTTTTTAACAATCAAAAAAGGTGTGCAAACTTAATTAAAGAACACAACTTAACATTTATAAAATACATATAATTATATATGTTTCACCACATTTAAACTTATAGGTGACATATCCACTACTCCTTTTTAATTATATGACTATAATTTTCCCATGTCCTTTAATTTCATATGCCATGAAAAAAATACTAACGTGCTACCAACAGAATATAACTATAAATTGCCTTCGTCGTGTACTAAGAATGCAAACATCATCATTCACATTCAACGCCAATGCTCTATACTCTTTTCTGCTACGAATCCTTGCAAGGTCTCACCTTGATGACTTGAAAAATGGAATGCCACCACAAAAACCTGATGATACTCTGCGGGAATGAAATATTCTCGGCTAGAAATTTGGTGGAGATTCAATCTCAATGAAAAAAAAGATTGATGGAGCTAAACTTAGCCAAGACTCGACACTACAAGAACATCTTTCGGGAGTCAAATTGCTGACGAATTGGCCAATGAGACCATGAGGCACAGGTATCCTCTCACCATCGATCAAAGTATTGAACTAATGATGAAAAGGTCTCCTCTCATCGTCGAGCAACTCTCCCTCGCCTCCGATACCAGTTGATGGCTTCACAGGAGTGCAGAGCAGAAGATCAGAGTATCAAGAAAACAAAAAATATCTTAATAAAGACTACCGTCCAAATGGACAACAGAAGACGGAAAAAAAATAATTAGAGACAACTCAACATATTATCAATGGAAAACATAATACATTATCAATGGAGAATAAAATCACACTTCACATTATAGGAAAGGCCTTGGCTTGCAATGGAAAACCTAATACATTATCAATGGAGAATAAAATCACACTTCACATTACAAGAAACGCCTTGGCTTGGCTTGGATTGCTCAGGGAAGATTACAAATCTATACATGAAAAAGGAAGATCTAAAATTTGCTTCATGTGATTCAGATGACTGCACAGTCGAGGGTGGTTGGTAGGCATGAGTAACGGAGAGAAGATTACTCAGTTTAGGTGAAGGTGTCAGTGTTGACTGCGTCAGCTTCAATTGTTTTCACACCTAATAGTTTGTGATTGGAATTCTCCCCTAAAGCCTCTAAATTAGTGGCCGCCAGAGAAATGTAATTACGGGACTGTAGGTGGGGCACTCCCTCCTAAATTTAGTAACTGGCTTGTCTTTTCTTCGGTTTGGTTTTATTTTGTATTCTTGACTCTTTTGAAACTATCGAGGTATGATTTGAAGAAAAAATGTGGAGTAGAGATTTTCCTTTTCAATATCATGAAATAGTTAAATAAAATTACATCGAAGACATTAATAATTAAATAAAATTACATCGAAGACATTAATAATAAGGTATGACTGATCTAAATTGGACTAAGTGACATTGAGCTAGGACACAGTTAAATAAAATTACATCGAAGACATTAATAATACATGAATAATAGTTAAATAAAATTACATCGAAGACATTAATAATAAGGTAGGACTGATCTAAATTGGACTAAGTGACATTGAGCTAGGACACAGTTAAATAAAATTACATCGAAGACATTAATAATACATGAATAATAGTTAAATAAAATTACATGGAAGACATTAATAATAAGGTATGACTGATCTAAATTGGACTCAGTGACATTGAGCTAGGACACTTGGATGGACGATTTTGACACATAGTAAATGGCTGGAATTAGATTCTCTAAAACACCCTCTTAATTTCAACCACTAATTTTTTTTAACTAAATACTTTTTTTAACTAAAATATCTGCTAATTTATGTCAAATTGAAATCAACCCAATGTTTTTTTTTCCTTTTCTTCTCGACAATGTAGCCCCAAAATTTTCGAAATATCTCAAACACGGGGATCATCACGACATTTTAGGTTAAATCACTATCAGCGTGGGTTGTAAGCGCGGACCTGATCTCCAAATTCCTCGCTGGCGCATTTTCTTGAGTTTTTTCGTGGCACGAGGCCAGAAGAAAGCTGATATTGCTCCACGTGAATCTGAGGTGCATTGAAGCTCGAGTTCGACGCTGAGATCGTTGGCGTGTTTTGGTCTTCCTGTCATTTTTTTTGAGGTCGATATTGCTTCGGGCTGAGATCCCTTGGCATCACATCGAGATTGCTTGGTATCTGTGGTGCCTCCAACCAGGTATCTATTGCCCATAGTTACCCTTATAGCTTATTTAACGTTATAAGTTTTTCCAGCGACATTTGAGTTCGATCACAGCAACACCTTAAATCTCCTCATCTCCTATAGCACAAACATCCAAATTTTCTTCTCAGAAAAAGAGATTCTACAGATTATACACCCATTGAGATTGTTGCAGACAGCTACTTACTATTTACAAGAAATGAAAGTGAACCATTAATGGAGGAAATGTTTGAGGGTCCGCATAAAAAGTCCCCGGGGCAGCTACGCACCTGAGATTTAAAATCCCTTCAACAATAAGAGGCATTAACTCTAGTCATGGCCACAAAAAGGACAAAACCGACCACGAGAGGCTGGGTGTTTAACAGATGTTTGGGATGGAGATCGACTGCGTGACCATCAAAGTTATGTTTCAAATCACAATCAAACTAGCAGTGAAGCATCGACCTTTAATCAACGCAGAGAAAAAACATTTTTTTTATTTTATAAATTTATTAAAAAATCAAATTAAATAAGAAAATAAATTTTTTATTATTAAGTTATTAAATTTTTTATAATTATTAAATATGATTACATTATAACTTTTTATTTTGTTGTATATGCAGATTTTTAATATATAAAATTATATAATATTCTAAATTTAAACTAATTTTTAATATTTAAAAACTTTGCAATATATTTTGTTTACTATTAACATTTTAATATATTAAAATTTTGTATAATATTTTATTTTAATGAAATTTAAAATTTAATTAATTTAGAGCAACCAAATGCCAACTAAGATGACCATGTCAATATATAAACAATAGATCCTAATCAACGCTCACATATTAAATAAATAGAAATAATAATACTTAAAATCAAGCACGGTTTAAATTTCTTTTATTGTCAAGATTGATCTTGAAATTTTGCATATATTAAGTTTCATTGTAATATTTCTGTTGATGTCAAGATTGATTTCGACATACTAAAAAAAATTGTGTGTTGAAGTTAAGCATATATG
Source organism: Pinus tabuliformis (assembly GCA_031772625.1). Lineage (NCBI taxonomy): Eukaryota > Viridiplantae > Streptophyta > Pinopsida > Pinales > Pinaceae > Pinus > Pinus tabuliformis. Next base: position 1,440,768,182 of record CM062818.1, on the reverse strand, counting down.
AAGGTTTCATATAATTTTTGAGGTTGAGTTGGAGTTCCATTAAAGCAAGGTAAGTGCCACTATAAAATATGCTCATCAAACAAACCTTAAAGATGCTACCAAACCCTAGTCTATCTCCGAGTGGGTGTCTCATTTAATTCTAATTGATGAATTGGTATTTTCATAAACTGTGAGAGAAGTTTGATTCTTGGGGTCCCATTACAAGGTTCCATCAAATTATTCACAATATGAACAAATAATATTTTCGAGGGTTTTGCGGGACTTGTATGAGCATCGTCGCACGGGAAATATTAAGAGATCCAACATTTCCCGCGATGTAAGCTGAGGAAATACATGTCCCTTCATATATGTAATTGCTTCTTGCTGCAGTATTTGGTTAATTTTTAGGTTTATTAGGGTTGGTGGACGTGGACGTGGACGTGGACGTGCAAGTTTTCGCCTCATTTTTTACCAGGTAACATATATACCCTGCAATTCCATTTTCAAATAGAAGAAACGAGCCAATTCTCTAAACTAGTATCTAGAAATACAAGCACGATCTTGCCAAATGATTCTTAAATTGGTGATGTAATGCTTAATAAACAAGGGTCAAGAATTGGCCCAAAAAAATAGGGAAACAATGGGTACACTCTTCTCACACTTGTAGATTTTATGAAATGGTCTCATATCGTCAAACTACTATTTCGGTACCTTATCACCAAAGGAGGCACATCTTCAAAGAAGTAGAGTACACATTGTTGGCTGTGTTACTACTCAAATTATGCATTCTATTACCCCTTCTTTAAATAGGGGTACTATTTCGGTACCTTATCACCAAAGGAGGCACATCTTCAAAGAAGTAGAGTACACATTGTTGGCTGTGTTACTACTCAAATTATGCATTCTATTACCCCTTCTTTAACTAGGGGTACGTATGGTAAATATTTTCAATTGCATTTGGTGAACAAGGATAGACATGAACATGTAGCCTTAACCTTACTCAGGGAAACAAATCAAGTTTAATTATAGCATTACATGATTTGCTGGGTTGTGTTATATTATTTCCACGACTAGCCCATGTAGTTAACCGGGGGGTTAGAGGGGGGATGGAGCCCCCCTTCGTTGTGCCGATTACATAGCGGGAGAATCACAGGGGGTTTGAGGCGTACCCGTAACCCAACTTTATAGGGTTTGGGGTAGCGCCCCGGAAATTTTTGGTTTTTTGACCCTATGTTAGGTTGGGCGGACCCACTTATTGTTTTGTGCATGATTTTCGCACATGTTTTTTGGACGCGATGGTTTTCGGTCCATGGTATTGGATGCTTCGGCATGTATAAATATGTATTTAACATTGAGAGGAATATAATGAAAAATCAAGCTGGTAGTCCGAGTTTTGGGATCCAGGGGAAATCTCTATGTATATGTGTTTTATGTGTTATGCTCTCGCATTGTTTATTTTTTGTGTTTTAGAATTCATATGCAGGTAATTTCTATATAGGGTTAAAACCTACATTTGGTATCAAAGCTGTTTTGGTTTCAAGGGGACGCCTTTGTCGCTGAGAGGTTTCGCTCGGGCCTGTGATAGACCCTGTTCAGTAGGAGATCTACGAGATCGATTCTAGTGGTGAAAGAAGATGGCGAGTAGTGGAAAGATAGAGATCGAGAAATTTAATGGTCGGAGTTTTGAGTTGTGGAAACTGAAGATGGAAGATCTGTTGGTGGATAAAGATCAATGGATCATGGTAAATCCAGCTACTAAACCAACGGGAGTGTCCGATGAAGAATGGAAGAAGTTGGATTCAAACTCAAAGAGCACAATACGTTTGCGTGTCTCAGATTCAGTATTATTGAATGTATCAGGGAAAGCTACATCGAAGGCTTTGTGGGACAAGTTAGGAACTTTGTACCAATCTAAGTCTCTAGTGAATAAATTGTTCTTGCAAAAAAAGTTGTATAACATGAGGATGAAAGATGGAAACTCAGTGACAGAGCATCTAAACGCATTTAATACTGTGGTAAGTCTGTTAGCATCTGTTGATATTAAAATTTCAGATGAAGATAAGTGCATCAGTTTGTTGTGTTCTCTACCAGATTCGTGGGATAGTCTGGTTATTGCAATAAGTAGCAATTCAACTGCCTTGCAGTTTGATGAAATAGTCTCATCCTCGCTGACGCAGGAGATGAGACGGAAAAATATGGAGAGACAGAATGGTGATGCCTTGTCTATACGAGGACGGTCCCAGAACAAAAACAAAAATAAGTCATTGAGTGGGAGATCTAAATCTAGAGGGAGATCTAAATCTCTAGGAAAACCTGTAAAGGTGGTGTGGTAGAAATGCGGAAAGGAAGGGCACTACAAAAGGGACTGTAAATCTAAAGCTCCTGATAAAGGAAAGGGATCTGATGATGCTCCTTCTGCAGAGGCGAAAACCACCTCAGATGAAGGTGGGGATGTGTACTTGGCTTCTTCAGGTACACATGTAAATCATGAGGCATGGTTGATTGACTCAGGTGCATCCTTTCACTTCACTCCCCATATAGAGTGGTTCTGTGAGTATGAGAAATACGATGGTGGTGAAGTCTTCTTAGGGGATGATAGGAAGGCTAGAATCATTGGTCGCGGAAAAGTAAAGTTGAATTTGCAAGGGGGAAGGGTTAGAACACTTCCGGGTGTTCTACATATTCCTGCATTGGCTAGAAATCTGGTTTCTGTAAGAAAGCTAGATGACGCAGGTGTAAAAATAGTGTTCAAGAATGATACCTGCAAAATGGTTCGGGAGCACTAGTATTGATGCAGGAAGTTCAAATTGGAACTCTGTACAAGCTACAAGGTAGCACTATTATTGATGGGTGCAACAGTTCTGTGGTACCTGAAAGTGGAGTAGAAAATCTAGTGGTCTCTGGAGAGAATCCCATGTTGTGGCATCAAAGGCTTGGACATATTTGAGAGAAAGGCCTTCGAATACTTCATGGTAAAGGTATGGTAGAAGGTATGAGTAATAACTCTCTGAATTTTGATTTCTATGAAAATTGTGTATATGGAAAGGAGAATCAGGTGAGTTTCCCCTTTGGTAGTAAGAGCGCGAAACAAATATTAGAACTTGTGCACAGTGATGTGTTTGGACTTGTGAAGGTTCCATCACTAGGTAAGTCTGTGTACTATGTATCATTTATAAATGACTTCTCAAGGAATACATGGATATATTTCCTTAAGAAGAAATCTAAAGCCTTTGACAGGTTTAAAGAATTTAAGGCTCTCATGGAAAATCAAACAGAGAAGAAGATAAAGGTGTTGAGGACAGATAATGGTGGAGAGTTTTGCAACAAGGAATTTGAAGAATTCTGTAAGAAGTGTGGTATAGCACGACAGAAGACTACTCCATATACACCTCAGCAAAATGGAGTTTCAAAAAGAATGAATAAGACGTTGATGGAAAGGGCAAGAAGCATGCACAGTGGTGCCGGGTTAGGACAGGAATTCTGGGCAGAGGTGGTGGAGACAGCATGTTACCTATTCAACAGATCATCTTCATCAACATTGGAGGATAAAACTGCACAAGAGGTATGGACTGGTATGAAACCCTCTCTTTCACATTTAAGGGTATTTGTATGTGATGGATATGTACACGTTCCAAAGGAGAAAAGAACCAAGTTGGATAGTAAATCTGAAAAGTGCATCTTTATTGGATATAAGGATGGTTTAAAGAGTTATAAGCTTTGAAACCTAGTAACAAGGAATGTTGTGTACAACCGAGATGTGGTGTTCAGAGAGGTGAAAGATGTTATTAAACATGAAGTCCAACCAAAGGAACATGAAAAAATAGAGTTTGAGCTAAAGGAGGAGAATCAGACTCTACAGGAGAGGAGGAATCAAAATATGAAAAGCCACAAACTCCGGGTGTGAGAAGATCAGTTCAAGAAAGAAGGCAACCAAAAATGTATAGTCCATCTGCTTTCTGTTAAATTTTTGCTTTGTCTATTACTGATGATCATCCCAGAATTGTGAAAGAAGCAGTGGATTTAGAGGATGGAAAACTATAGAAAGAGGCCATGGTTGATGAAATGGCATCTTTGCACAAAAATGAGGCTTGGGATCTAGTGGAGTTGCCGGCTGGAAGGAAACCCATTGGCAGAAAATGGGTGTTCAAGAAAAAGACAAATGCAAAAGAAAAGGTGGAGAAATACAAAGCTCGTTTGGTAGCAAAAGGTTACTCACAGGTGCCGGGAATTGATTTTGGTGATATTGTTTCTCCTGTTGCCAGGGTAACTTCTATTATATTACTTTTATCTGTTGTTGTTGCTTTTTATTTTGAGGTAGAACAAATGGATGTGAAGATAGCATTCCTTCACGGGGATCTGGAAGAGGAAATCTATATGAAGCAACCTGAAGGCTTTGCGGTGAAGGGTAAGAAAGAACTGGTATGCAAGTTCAAGAAGGCTCTGTATGGGTTAAAACAGTCACCAAGGATGTGGTATCAAAAATTTGATACATTTATACAAGGACTTAACTTCACCAGAAGCAAAGCGGATCACTGTGTGTATTTTAAATTAATTGGTGACTGTGTTATTTATCTGGTCTTGTATGTGGATGATATGCTGCTGGTTGGAAATGACAAGGAAATTATCCAGGATTTAAAAACCCAATTGTCCTCCAAATTCGACATGAAAGATCTTGGTGCTGCAAACTATATTTTGGGCATGTAAATTAAAAGAGATTGGGAAAAGAGGAAGCTCTGGTTAAACTAGAGGAAGTATGTCGAGACAATACTACAGAGGTTTAACATGCAGGATAGTAAATCGGTGAAGGTTCCTATTCTTGTAGGTGTGAGGTTATCTACTGAACAGTGTCCCAAGACACAAAAAGAGGAAGAGGACATGCCCCATGTTCCATATCAAGTGCAGTCGGTAGCCTAATGTATGCAATGGTCTGTACTAGACCGGACATTGAACATGCAGTGGGAGTATTGAGCAGGTTTATGTCAAAACCAGGGAAGGAGCACTGGACAGAAGTGAAGCGGGTTTTCAGGTATTTGCGTGGCACTAGTGATTATGGTTTGTGCTACCAAGGAAGATCAGGATTGGACAGAATGTTGGATATTCATGGCTTTGTTGATGCAGACTGGGCTAGAGATCTGGATCAAAGAAGATCTACAAGTGGGTATGTGTTTAACCTATTTGGAGGTGCAGTCAAGTGGATGACTAAGAAACAATATGTAGGGGCACTATCAACTATAGAGGCAGAATACATGGCAGCCACTCATGCAAGAAAGGACGTAGTTTGGTTGTGTTAAATTGGCAACTAGGGCCAAACTCCATGTGGGTCAGTGTATTTATGACAGCTGATATTTTTATTGGATCCCTCTCGTCGAGAGGTGTAGGATTGATCTAAAGATCATCCTATTCCAATAAGTATTTATGGAGATATGAATTTATTTTGATTATGTAATTATTATCAAGCCGACCAGCTCTTACGTAGGCTCAAGAAGCCCAAACATCGTGTCTATTCATCATCTACATGTTAGTATAAATAGATGAGGATTTGATGTCATTTGGACACACATTATTGAGTGATCTCCTCCTCTCCACGTCTTGGCTTTTGGAGAAGGAGTGAGACACCAAGAGTAATATGTTGGCCTTATGGTGATGCCCTAGCCGCAAGTCGATCTATGCAACAAACAGAGACACCTATACATTGTCAAATGGAGATATCTCATACGCTGGAATGGAAGACCTTATACGGTGGAATGGGAGATATTCAATGCAATCAATGAAGACTCATCTAACGCAGTCATGAACTATTCATGGTTACACTGTTCATAATGGATATGCTATGGATATTATACACTGGTTTTCAACGCAGTTAATGAAGTTATTAACGCAGTCAAGGGAACGTTGTCCAGAAACAACCTGCACATTGTTCATGCCGATATTAACATGCAGATCATAGAAGTATTAACACCCTGTTCATGCAAATATTAACACGCTGATCATAGAAGTATTAGCACGCTGTTTGTGGAGATATTAACACACTGTTCATAGAGATATTTACAGCTGTCCATGGAGATAATTACACGCAGATCATGGAAATAATTATACGCTGTTCAAATTGATGCACAGGTCAATCCGCAGTAAAAGGAGCCATGTTTACACAGTCAAAGAAGATAAGAAGAACTTGCATTCCTCTCTGAAATTGCACATGAATGTTAGGTGTAGGTGTATTCTATACACGAGGGTTACTACCTCGCATAAAGAGAGGAACATATCTCAGGTTCTTATCTCTGAGTATTTCATAAAGTATAGGTGCAGGGATCCACAAGGAAGGAACAGACTTTACATCTTGGAAGGAACAGACCTTACATCTTCTCTCTGGAATTCTTGCATATGTAAAAGAAATGGATTCGTAATTGTATTAGGGCACCTTGGGGTCTAAAGGCATCGAGTGCACCTTGAATGATTATTAGGTGTAGTCAACCTTTATCTCATGTAGATGGAATTGAAAGAACCCTGGATGGATGGACAACCATGGCATAAAAGATGTCTCTATTCTTTAGCATCCTACAATCTTAGTCTCGGTTTGATGGTGATCTTGATTGATGCATCCCTGTAGCAGCCCAAACACAATGAACAGCTGTGGAAGATCTATTCTCTCGGCTCAACAAAGATTATGTTAGAAGTCCTGTCATAACTCTGATATCGAAACAGGTTTTGATGATGGTCAAGAGATCCTTGGCAGACTAGTGAAAGGACACAGTCTCAACAACATGAGTTATGAGCATGATGGGCAACATAGGTGCATGATGACATGGAGCATGGACAGCAGCATGATCAATGAACATGAAGGGCAGCATGATGATAATCATGGTTAGTGCAGCATATGCAGTGGTGCAGCAAGTGGACCAAGATGCAACACTACGATAGGTGAAGCCGTCACCTTGAGAATCAATTGAAGCAGAATATCTTGAACTGATCTCATCGTTATATGAAATGATTTAGATAAGTCATTGTTGTAAATGTACTCTCTCTCTCTCTCTCCTTCTTTGCTGAACTTTGAAAAACATAAAAGAAGAATTGATCAAGGGTTTCTCCACACATTGTGGGGTTTGTCCCTGGCTTACGCTAAATCTTGTGTCCTCTTGTCTTGGCTTGTCTTCTGCGATTTATATTTATGTTCTATCTGCAGTTTATCTTAACGCTGATGTGATTGCTAACTGTGAAAATTTAAATAAATTTCTCTAGCATAGAACATACCAAAAATTAACAGGTTCCAGAGATTGTGTTCAAGTATGGGGTTAGTACAGGGAGCTATAAGGATAGACTGTGACAGCCAAAGTGTAATTTTCTTGGCAAAGAACCCTGCATATCATTCAAAGACAAAGCACATTGCTGTTCAGTATCACTTTGTGAGGGATATTATAGAAGACAAAAAGGTGTTGTTGGTAAAGGTGGACACTTTGAAGAATACTGCAGACGCATTGACAAAATCTGTGAGCTCTGAGAAGTTTTCTTAGTGTAGAGAGACAATGGGCATTTCAGGGCTAGAAAAATGTCTAAGCTTTCTTGTGGCCCCCTGTGGAAAGGAAAAAACAAGTGGGAGAATGTTGGGTTGTATTATATTCTTTCCATGACTAGCCCACGTAGTTAACTGGGGGGTTAGTGGGGGGCGGAACCCCCCTTCGTTGCACCGATTGTGTAGCGTGGGGGGGGGGGTCAGAGGGGGTTTGATGCATACCCGTAACCCCAGTTTCGAAAAATTTTGGTTTTTTGACCCAATGTTAGGTTGGGAAGATCCACTTATGGTTTTGTGCAAAGCAGACTAGGATCTCAATATCTTCATTCTTCGTGTGTACCTCTAAATTAAATATTTTGATATTTATAGTGGGAACATCATGTCATCGTTTTTTTAGAACATTATACGAATTGTTAAGGGAAGTATGAAAAGGGTGATTGATTCAGCCCATTTGGTTGTTATTTCCAAAATCACGAGCTAGTAATTGAGGAGATTCGAGAATTATTATAGCACAAGTAAAAAATGTTTGAATTTGACAAAATTTACAGGTTGTTGGCCAACCAACAATGCGATCTTCCTTCATCAAGTACAAATAGTGTTTTTTTAGAGCTTGTGGTCTTGATGAGTGAGCTAATATGTGATGTTTGTGATTCAAGAAATCAACGTGGTTGTTGGTACCAAGTTCTTTGTTTTGAAACTACAAAGGAATTATCAAAAATTTGGATCCAGTGGACAATTAATACAAGGACATCCTAATTAGCCAATTCATTTGTGTCCATAATTCTAAATGGGAGGTTCTTCATTATGAAATAAAACATCAAGGTTGAGAATGGCACCAAGCCTTTATAGAATTGACATGTTAGCAAGAACAACAACCATTTGAATTAGTTTTGGGTGGTGAGAAAAAGAATTGAGTCGCTTTGCCATTGGTGTGGCTAGCATGAAAGCTACTAAACATGCCTTGCTTCGTGTGGGTTGAAAACTAAGTTATGTGAAAGAAGGGAATTCCTATTTTTCAAATTTACTACCTGTTTGGTCAATTTAGTGTTCTAAATTGCTCTACGTAAATTATCAATCCGGGTATCATAAACTGATGAAGTGTAGTGCACTGTTTGTGCTAGATGACCCTTCTTCATTTTTTTTTATATTTTATGTTGTTTTTTTGGGGGTTTTGGGTCCTTTAATCCCTAATGATGCACAATGTAACTATCAAAAATCTTAAATCTAACTTCTGCAAGCACTGCTAAAAATCTAAAAATGAAAAACAAAAGAGCTTAAGGAAGACTTGAGAGAAAAGTTTAAGCAAGAAATGAAAACAAAGTTTCTATTCCTATTTTATCATTATTCCCAAATCATGAACTTAAAAACTGAAAGTGAAATTGCAACTAGTGTCTAATCTATCATAGAAACAAAGCTAAATGAAATACTTAATTGCCCTGCCTCTCAATTTTGGGAGAAAATCTCCTTGTGATGACATTTGAGGATTTATGTACTTCATTATTCTAAGAGAAAATAAATGCAGGAATGCAGAAAAGACTCATTGCATGAATGAAGTATTCAACCACTTAGTTTAAGATGAGATATCAACTAGAAGGTCTTTTCAAAAACATTCATTAACACCATGAGTCAATAAACTAGCAATAAAATGACAAGAACAGTAATGGCACTGATAATTCTATTTGAAAATTGAAAGACTAGTAAAGCAGTTAAATGAAATAAACTAAATTATACTAGTGACTTTTAACTTCTAACCACTGATAAAAACTATAAAGAAATGAAGCAAGAAGAAACTATTCTACACTAAAATAAGCTATTCTGCATTAGTTAGAAAATGATAAAAGTTTCATTATAAACAAGGTTAGTACCAAAATGATTATGAACACTGTAATGAATTTACAAGTTAACTAGAAAAGACAAAACAAAATGAAATAAAACCTCATTCAGCGCAGGGGCCCTCTGCAAGTGATCAGGTTATGCGTGCTTAATCAATCTCCAAGAAACTCTTTCAAATATCCATAAAACACATGGTCTTCATATTAAAAAAGGGAAATAATTTTCAAAATTACAAAGTAGTAAGTCTGTGCTTAATACATGAGGAAATTAGAACTCCTTCCGAGAACTTTACAACTAATATTTAAAGAAAAATCCTAACTGTCCTTTGAGAGAATTTAGCTATAGGTGGTCCACGTATTACAACAGTTCTGTGTGAATGGATTGATCAGCTACAGTTGACTTTAAATCAATGAGGTAGTTGCATGAAATAGTTATCACGGGTGCCTTGTTCAAGTAAATGCTACAACATAAGCTGTCAGATTTATTAAATAGCCACGAAGAATGGACACAGAGTCCTATTGCTCTCGAGTTTCTTCATTTGACTCCACCTTTGACTGTGGTCTTGAGCTGGTTTCTTCGTCGATTTGGTTTGGTTAACTAGGATATGATCCATGTCGTGACCATGCCAGAGATGTCCATGTGGCTGCTTCCCTTGTTTGACACCTGTAACCTGTTGAAGCATGAAGATAGCTGCGAAACAACCGATTAGCTGCAGAATAGGCTGTGTTCCGTAGCTAAAAGAAAAAAATTTATTCAAACAAAAAAACATAAAAGTATAACATGTAAATCACTAAATGTCATCCTTAAGGCAATATATACTAGTCATTGATGATTAGAATTTATTTTCTTCATGGAAAAACAAAGGAAAGGGATGATAAGAGTTGCTAGGGAAAGAATAGTTTTGAGGCTCAACATACCCCCACTGCAAAACTGTTGCATGTCCCCATGCAATAAAAAATGTGAACTTCTCCCTCCTATTGCATTTGTTCTAACACTTCTGCCAGCACATCCAACTTCCTCTTCTTACTTCTCTTTGCACTGACTGCCATCCTTGGCTTCCTCATAAGAAGTCTGTATTTGAGGTTAATAAGTGCTCTGCTCAGCTTCTTATTTTTCTTTTTCAGCTTCCTGTTTTTCTTGTACCATAATCCCAAGTGTAGCATTGTGTTGTCATGAATAGCTCTATCCAGCTTGTTCTGTTCCCTCAAGGTTTCATTTTCTTTTTGGATGTGCCTGTTCAAAATTTCTAGCTCAAAGATTTCTTGTTTGAGAGAGCTAGTTAAAGTTTCTTGTGGGGTGATAGGCTGCTCTGGATTAGCTGAAGTTCCTGGATCTATCGAGGTATTCTTTTTCTCTAATGACTCTATGTAGTCATAGATTTGTTGTTGTACTAGATCTATGCTAGGAGAAGCTCTACTTGGGCTGCCTTCAAAATTCTGTGGGGGAGAGTTCTATGGACTGTGTTCAAATGGAATACTATCAAGAGATTGAGTTGAGGTTTCTTCTTCTAATTTTACGATCTGGGCTTCTTTCGATGTCACCCTCTTAAGCTTACCTCGGAGTCTAGAGCTCCTCCTCAAGTTTTGAAAGTTTATGGTTTCTTCCTTTGTGTCCTTCTTCTTTCCTTTCTTCTTATTTTTCTTGATTTTCTCCTTGATCTTGGTCAGTCTATCAGAGAGTAGTTGTTCATCTTCTTGAGGTGATGAAGGTTTAGGAATGTCCTCATTGATTTCTTCAACCCTCTCTTTCATTTTTCAATTCTGTTTGGTTTGCTTCCTAACCTCTTGTTTAGGAGCTATCTCTGCATCATCTTTTTGTGAGGAGCTTTGAATATGAATTATGGTCTTTCTCCTTCTACTTCTCTTAACATGACTTCCTTCAGGTGAATTTGGAGCATCCTGGAAGAAATTTATTACCAAGAAATCTTCCCATGTATCCCCTATACTTCTTAAATGGAATTCAACTAGAATCTTCACTAATCCATGCTGATACAGAGTTGTTTCTATTGATTCAATTTTCTTTTGAACATCTGTTTCCATCCTTCTCAAACTATTCAGAAGGAAAAAGGGAAGATTGATGGTTCCATTCTCTATAAAATTCATTAAAAGGCATATATGGTAAACATACATAGACTCAAATCTTCCTTCACATGTAATGAATTTTTGCAATATGAACAACATGTTACTCCATTTATTCTTGGGATTTGAAATAGGAATCCCCTTTGTAAATACTATAACATCCATACTTGAGTTTTTAAAGATCACCTTCCAAAATTCATCATGAAATTCCTTGTTTTTAAACCATCTTTCTCCTAGTCTTGGGAGCTCTGTTGCTTCTACTATGAAGGATTATGTGACTGCAAACTTGATATCCCCTATCTCCACTTCTGTGCCATCAAATGATCTTGCAAAAGATTTAGTAATTTCCTTGTGGTAGCTGTCAAATTTTTCAATAAAACATAACCATCCGGCCTTCTCTAGCATCCCTTTAAGCTGTGGATAGCCCTCCATATATTTTACTCCTACGGGCTCTGTTTTGACAATAAGCCCCATATCCTCTGTTTTCGGTTACCCTTCAAAATTACTCTCACTGTCTAAGAAATGAAATGACTGTGTATATGGAAATAAGAAGACTGTGTATACGAAGATAGGAAGACTTTGTATATGGAAATAGGAAGACTGTGTGTGTGGAATGACTGCATGAATATGAGAGAAAACTTAAGAGTTTGCATGCAATAAATAGACAATAAGGGTTTAGAGAGTCATAAATAGGTAGGTTACATCGTTTTCTTGACTGTTAACAGGTGTAGTTATGGAGGACCGTTTGAGTATAGGTTATGGAGTTTGAAGCAGAGATTTATTATGAAAAATCATTGACATTGTTTGTCGTTAAAGATGGAAGATATGGTGGAGACATTGTGGAAGTCAAATCAAATGATGATTGGTTAAGGAGACATGTGATCATACATACTATACAAACTTATGTTTTCAAATTGCTTTTTGAAATAAATTTTTGCATTTGCCTTTGGAACCTTTACCTTCCGCTTGCTAATATTTTGATGTTGATCCATAGGTACCTTGATCTTGATTTCTTCAGAAATTTGATTTTTCTTAAATCTCCTGCATACACGGTTTTATTATGAACTATACACTTATGCCTGAACTGATAAGCAAATTGTAGTTGAAAAATTAGATTAGCTGCAGAACAGAATCAACTACAGAACGTGAAATAGAAAGTAAAATATGGCTTATGAATGAATGAAATGGAAATGGCCGTGTTAGTGAAAATAAAATGAGATGTAAGACAAGATAATAAATGAAAATGGAGATGGAAGAAATACTGGAAAAGGAAAATTTATTGGTGAAATATGGAAATGGAATGAAGTGAAACTGTAAAAATAAGACAGAGTGAAGTGAGATGAGATAATGAATTTTTTAGAATACAGAGTGACTGTGGCTTTTTGTCACCACTTATTATAGAAAGGAAATGGAAAATATAGGGTGTCAGAAACCTTTGATTTTCACCCTGTATTTTTTGTATAAGCCTACCAATCGACGATTGGTTTTCAACCTTATACAATTTATATATATTAGATAGAAAAAATAAAGACTAAGTTGGTGGAGAAGAAGGATTCTTCTTCACTAACTTCATTTCAGAATTGTCTTGGAAGATCTTGATCAACTCCTCTTTTGAAATTGGTTTTTGATATATTTTTAATTTGTGACCATTTGCAAGAAGAGGAGTTTGACTTTCATCTATTGTTCTTATCCTCACTGCTCTATTACTAAATACTTTTTCAATCTCCTATGGCCCAAGCCAATGAGTTTGAAACTTTCCTTGAAAATCTTTAAACTTTGAATCAAATAACAGCGCCCAATCTCCCTCTTGAAACCTCTTGTCCTTGAGATATTTGTCATGCCATTTAGCCCTTTGTTGTTGGACTATACCAGTCCTTTGAATTGCCTCTTGCGTAATTTCATCATGTTCATTTAATTTCTCCAGTCTATTCTTTTGTGCTTCTGATAAATCCAACCCCAATTGGACTACCATCTTGAAAGTTCTGATTTGGAACTCTATAGGGAATAGGACTTGTTTCCCATAAAAAAGTTCATAGGGTGTATGTTCTGTTGTGTTCCTCCATGTAGTTCTATAGGCCCATAAGGCTTCAGGAATCCTTTCTGCCCAATCTCTTCTATGTAGATGCACAGTCTTGGTGATGATTCCTTCAATCACTTTATTTGTAGACTCCACTTAACCATTTGCTTGTGGATGATAGGGAGTAGATTTCCTATGCTTGATCTTGTATTCCTCCACAAGCCTTTCCACCATGTTGGATGTGAATTCGGGTCCCTGATCTGTCACAATTTCTCTTGGAACACCAAAACGAGTAAAGATGTCCTCAAAAATAAAATTAACTACAGATTTTTCATTAACAAAATGTAATGCTTTGGCTTCTACCCATTTAGTGACATAATCAATGCATACCAATATATACTTTTTTTGCTTAGAAGGAGGATTAATTGGTCCAATAAAGTCTAAAGCCCAATTTTCAAAAGGTTTGATAAGTACCTGAGTTTGTAATGGCATTTCATTTGAGGGATCAAGTTTCACTACCCTTTCGCAGCTGTCACATCTTCTCACATATTCTTTAGCATCCTTAAAGATGCATGGCCAATAATATCCTAAGGAAAGGATTTTATGGGTTGTCCACTTGTCAGCAAAGTGTCCACCACACGGCTCATCATGACATGCTTCGAGAATCTCAAGAATTTCATCTTCCCTAACACACCCTCTAATCATAAGATCTAGCCATGTTTTATATAATTCGTTACTGATCCATGAATATCTTGCACTTTCCTAAATAATTTTTCTTTTCTCTCTAGGAAACAAATGTGAAGGTAAATTTCTTGTGACCAAGTAATTAGCAACATCTGCAAACCAAGGAGTTTGAGTAGTTACTGCAAAAAGATATTCATCAAGAAACTTATCTTCAACCGGAGAATCTTCTTTGATATTCTAAACTCTGGACAAGAAATCAGCAGTTGTGTTTCGTTTTCCAGGTCTATCTAGCACAATAATCTTGAATTCTTGCAAAAGTAAAAGCCATCTTGTAACTCTGCCATTAGTAATAGGTTTATTCATCAAATATCTGATTGCAGAGTGATCTGTATGAACAAAGGTTTCATAACCTGTTATATAGTGTCTGAACTTGTTAATTTCATGAACAACAACTAAAAATTCCTTTTCAGTCACAGTATAATTCAACTCAGTGGGAGTCAAATTCTTACTTGTATAGTAAATGGCATAAGAAATCAAATATTTTTGTCCCAATATAGCTCCCAGAGCTGAATCTGAAGCATCTGTGGAAATATGGAAACAAAGTTTCCAATTTGGACCTCTTAATATAGGTGCTTCAGAATTTTTGCTTTCAAGGTTTCAAATGCTAATTGGCAATTAGGATTCCAACTAAATTCACAATCTTTCGTAAGCAATTTGAAGAGTGGAGATGCTATTCTAGTGAAGTTTTCTATAAATCTTCTATAATATCTTGTAAATCCTAGAAAAACTCTAACATCCTTTTGGAAATTTGGAATCAATAACTTAGATATGACTTCAACTTTAGATTTGTCAGCTTTAATCCCATCTCCTGAAGTGTGATGTCCTAAAACAATACCTTCTGTAAACATCATAAAACAATTTTCATGGTTTAGTGGAAGGTTCGTCATTTTACATCTTTTAAGAACTTTTTCCAAAATTTCCAAAGCTTCTTCAAATGTGTTTCCATAGACTATAAAATCATCCATATATGCCTCTACAGAATCATGTACTAGATCAGAAAAAATTCCTAATACTTCTCTTTGGAATGTTGCAGGTGCATTACATAATCCAAAAGGAAGTACTCGGTAGGAAAAAGTTCCCCATGAACAAGTAAATGTGGTTTTATCCTGATCCTCAGATGCTACCTAAATTTGATTATAACCACTAAAACCATCCAAGAATGAGAAATACTTCTTACCTGCTAATGTATCTAATACTTAATCTATAAATGGCAAAGGAAAATGATCTTTAAGGGTTGCTTTATTCACTTCTCGGTAATCAATGCACACCCTCCATTTACCATTCTTTTTAGGCACAATTACCAAAGGAGAAACCCATTGGCTATCTGAAATTGGTTAAATGATGTTTACATTCAGCAATTTTTGGAGCTCTTCTTTTACAATCTCCCTAAGATTTGCATTCATCCTTCCCTAAGGTTGTCTGGTAGGTCTATTGTTTTCATCAATATAGATATGATGGATACAAGTCTTAGGATCAATGCCTTTCATGTTGTTGTATTCCCATGCAAATGCAGCAAAATGTTTTTGTATTGTTTTGGTTAGATCTTTTTGTTGTAGTTTCTCCAAGTTTTTGTTTATGTTCACTGTCCTACCTGGAAAAATTTCAATTGTAGAGCTACCAAACTCTTCCATAGAATAGAGAGAAATATGCCTAAATGACAAGTATTTCACATTATATTTTTCTTGAAATTGTGCATGATCATATTCTGAAGATGTTTCAAAATTTTCCAATGTATTCAAAATTTGACTATCTTCACTAATTTCTGAAATAGTAAAGAAAGGCTTAATATCATCTTCATCATCAATCCATTCCTTGTCATCTATTTCAGTGATTACTTTTGCTGGAGGATACAGAGTAAATTTCTTTGTTGAATTACCATCATAAATATACATGTCATGAGATCTACAGCTAATAAAAGCATCAATTGTGGCTAGCCAAGATCTTCCCAATATGAGTGGGTGTCCTCCTAGATTATTCTTGGGAGTTATGATCATGAAATCAACAGGATATTCCCAAGAATCTAAAGATACTGAAATATCTTCTAATACACAATCTGGTTTGATTACTGATCTATCTGTGAGTTGCAGTAAGGTAGGTGTGTAAAGCAGAATAGGAAGTTTAAGCTGCTCCATAGTTTGTCTACTCATGATATTTATTGTTGCTCCTAAGTCAATCAATGTATTTGGAATTTCAATTCCATTTATATGTGTCTTGACAATTGGACTTCCCAGATCCACATATTTTTGTAAGGAAATTTTTCCCATCATTATGTCTGTTATTTTTCCTACCAAGTGAATTCTTTTTGTTTCTTTTTCTTTTCTTCCTGGCCTTTTTATGCTCAACTCCTTTATTGTTTTAGCTAGAAAAGGAATTTCTCTAATGGCTTGTATCAAAGGACTTTTGATACAGACATTCTTCAATTCATCTAGAAAATCATAGTTGGGCAACAAGATTCATTTTTCTACCCCTCTATCAATTTGTAGTATTTTAGGAAAAGGAGGTGTAGAAGTAGATGCTGGTTGCTCAATGATAGGAGTTGTGTTCACTGGTTCTTTTTGTTTTCCTTTTTCAATGTTTTGGTTTTGGAGAGATGTTCCCTCAAAAATTTTATTGACTTTTAGAGAATCCTCCTCAGAAATATCTTGTTCTTGAATAACTACAAAAGGTATTTCCTTTTCTAATATCCTTCCAGATCTTAGTTGCACATCATTAAGATCTAGAGGAGTAATCATGTAAGTTGGAAATTTTTGTCCTTCTACCATGTAAGAATTCTGAGGGTTTTTATTGTTGGGGTTTGGTAATGGTTGGGCAGGTAGCTGATTTGGTTTCTGCTGAAATGGTAGTAAGAGTTGGGGATTTTTGTTTTGTTGTGGAGGTTGTTGTGGAAATGGCAATGAAAGTTGAGGGTTCTGATTTTGAAGTTGTGGCTGTTGATTTTGTTGCTGATTATGTGGGGGAGGAAAATTTCGATAGGATGAAGGATATTGATAATATTGAGCAAATCTCCCATAAGGATTTTGTATTCCTTATGTCCACTATTGAGATTAAGGTTGAGGCCAAGGTTGCTGCCAAGAATTCTAGTTTTGTGGGGCTTAAAGATACATTTGATTGTTAAATCCCTGAGTTTGTGTCCCCAACCAAGGTCTTGTTGTAACAAAACAAAGAGATTCTGCAGAATTTGGGACTGTTTCCTCTTGAAAGACAACCTTAAGACTTGGGATTGAAGGACAACCCTTGGTCTTATGGCTTTCCGAAAAAATCATACAAGTTTCTACAAAATATTACATCTAAAGGACATTCCCTTAGAGCATGTTTTTTTCTGCATTTTGGACAAAAAATGGCTAAAGCATCAGCCTCTATTTTCTGCTTGTTTTGAATTTTAAGGGTGTTTAGTTGCTCACTAAGGCTCCCTAGAATGTCAGTTTTAAACTCAACAAGCATGTTGCCAATTTCTGCCCTACTTACAGATCCAATTGCAGATTTGTTTGCTCTAACAAGAGAAGGATCTCTTGGCCCTTTCCCTGTTTTAGATTTCCCTCTTGAGAGATGAACACATAGTTCTCCTATATCACTCAATGGAAGTTGAGAGATATCTCCCTTCCCCGTCATGTTAAGGATATCTATCCACTCATCTCTAATGGCTTTTAGTAAAAGAGATTTCAAAGTTTCTTCATATAAATTGTTCATCTTTGCTCTTTTCAAATTATAGTTGAATCTCTCAATCAAATCTTCTAAGTTTTCATCCTCTCTTTGCATCATTTTGAACACCTCATCTTTATGATTGGTAGGCATGCAATAATCCAAGTACCTATCCAAAAATGCATTTTTCATGTCATTCCATGTTCTAATGGATTGAGTGACTAACCCCATGAACCATTTCAAAGTAGCTCCTTTTAGTGTTGAAGGAAACAATTTAAGTTTTTGAGAGTCTTCTAGATAGTCATAAGTTCTGCACAAGACTTCAAACTCAAACAAAAATGTTTCAGGGTCCTCACTTCTCAACCCATAGAAGTTTGGGAGGACAAAAGGTGAAATATTTTTCATTGTGGAATGTGTTTCCTCATCCACTGTAGGGAATCCGAAAGAGTTATCTATCTCCCTATTTCCTTTGCCTCCTCCATTATTACCTCTACCTCCTCCATTATTTCCTCTACCTCTCCCTCTACCCTCTCCTCCAAACAGTGAGAATTCTCCATCTTGTTCCTCTTCTGCCATTATAGTTTCTTCAGAGTCAGTATAGGGTTCAACTTGTAAGGTTATTCCCTCCTCCTCTGGTTCTTCTATTAATGGACTATGGGAGAGAGGTTCTACTTCTTCTTCTCCACCAGGTACTCCTAATTCTTCAACTATAATGGGCTCTCCTGTGGAGGTAAGAAAAACTATCCCTGCTATTGGAGATTCGAAATTTTTCTCCCCTAAGACTATCTTGGTAGATGAAGTAGGAGATTCTTCTAATTGGATTTCTGCCATTGTAATTTCAGGAGTTCTATGGCTGCGAGTATGAGTTTTGGATGGAGGTGTGTCTTTTCTTGCTCTCGATGGAGTGCATGGTGTTGTAGGAATCGAACTTCTACCCCTAGCTATAAATCTACCCCTAGAGTCTCTTTCTCTATGCATGTCATTTTTTTTTTAATGTAAGAGATGAGGCTACCTAGTTAGACTTCCCTAGCAATGGCGCCAAAATGTTTGGTCAATTTAGTATCCTAAATTGCTCTACATAAATTATCAATCCAGGTATCATAAATTGATGAAGTGTAGTGCATTGTTTGTGCTAGATGACCCTTCTTACTTCATTGTTTTTATATTTTATGTTGTTTTTTTTTGGCTTTTGCGTCCTTTAATCCCTAATGATGCACAATGTAACTATCAAAAATCTTAAATCTAACTTCTGTAAAGATTGATAAAAATCTAAAAATGAGAAACAAAAGAGCTAAAGGAAGACTTGAGAGAAAAGTTTAAACAAGAAATGAAAACAGAGTTTCTATTCCTGTTTTAT
The DNA here is from genome assembly GCA_031772625.1 of Pinus tabuliformis. Taxonomy (NCBI): domain Eukaryota; kingdom Viridiplantae; phylum Streptophyta; class Pinopsida; order Pinales; family Pinaceae; genus Pinus; species Pinus tabuliformis. The sequence continues at coordinate 1,440,749,028 of CM062818.1, read as the reverse complement.
CATTATTCCCAAATCATGAACTTTAAAATTGAAAGTGAAATTGCAACTAGTGTCTAATCTATCATAGAAACAAAGCTAAATGAAATACTTAATTTCCCCGCCTCTCAATTTTGGGAGAAAATCTCCTTGTGATGACATTTGAGGATTTCTATACTTCATTATTCTAAGAGAAAAATAAATGCAGGAATGCAGAAAAGACTCATTACATGAATGAAGTTTTCAACCATTAGTTTAAGATGAGATATCAACTAGGAGGGCTCTTCAGAAACATTCATTAACACCATGAGTCAATAAACTAGCAATAAAATGACAAGAACAATGATGGCATTGATCAGTCTATTTGAAAATTGAAAGACTAGTAAAGCAGTTAAATGAAATAAACTAAATTATACTACTCACTTTTAACTTCTAACTGCTGATAAAAAAAATAAAGAAATGAAGCAAGAAGAAACTATTCTGCACTAAAATAAGTTATTATGCATTAGTGAGAAAATGATAAAAGTTGCATTATAAACAAGGTTAGTATCAAAATGATTATGAACATTGTAATGAATTTACAAGTTAACTAGGAAAGACAAAACAAAATGAAATAAAAACTCATTTAGCACAGGGGCCCTCTGTAACTAATCAGGTTATGCATTCTTAATCAATCTCCAAGAAACTCTTTCAGATATCCATAAAACACACAGTCTTCATATTAAAAACAGGGAAATAAGTTTCAAAATTACAAAGTGGTAAGTCTGTGCTTAATACATGAGGAAATTCAAACTCCTTCTGAGTCCTTTACAACTGATATTTAAAGAAAAATCCTAACTGTCCTTTGAGAGAATTTAGCTACAGGTGGTCCACGTATTACAACAGTTCTGCTTGAATGGATTGATCAACTACAGGTTACTTTAAGTCAGCAAGGTAGTTGAGTGAAACAGTTATCACCGATGCTTGGTTCAAGTAAATGCTGCAATAGAAGATGTCAGACTTATTAAATAGCCACAAAGAATGGACACAGAGTCCTATTGCTCCCGAGTTTCTTAATTTGACTCCACCTTTGACTGTGGTCTTGAGCTGGTTTCTTTGTCGATTTGGGCTAGTTGACTAGGATAGGATCCATGTCATGATCATTCCAGAGATGCCCATGTGGCCAGTTCCCTCATTTGACACCTGTAACCTGTTGAAGGATGAAGATAGCTGTGGAACAGCCGATTAGCTGTAAAATAGGCTATGTTCCATAGCTAAAACACAAAAAAATTATTCAAATAGCAAAAATAAAAGTATAACATGTAAATCACTAAATTTCATCCTTAAGGCAATATATACTGATCATTGATGATGAGAATGTATTTTCTTCATGGAAAAATAAAGGAAAGGGATGAGAAGAGTTGCTAGGGAAAGAGTAGTTTTGAGGCTCAACACTACCAATAGCCAATATTATATATGAAGGAGACCTTATTGGTTCTCATTAAGCCAAGGAAGGTAAGGGAAGGTGATAATAGGATAATAGAGGACCAAATTAAAGCAATAGATAGGAGGTGGTAGGAAGGTAATGCTGAAAAAAATAGCATAAGATTTGCAGCAATATGAAATGGCCCTAGCATACAAACAGTAAAACATTAGTTTCCCTCTCCAAGAAATTTTCATTCAAAACAAAGCTATGTGCCAAAGCATGGGAGAAGGTCTTGGACGAATGGAACATGAGAGGCACTTGCCTCCATCTCAAACACAAAGAAGAGTAAGAAGAACACTGTAGTGACCTTGGGGGATGAACCGAACTGTCTTAGAGAAATGTATGAGGACATTTTGCAGAAAGGACAGTCTGAGAGAGAATATTTCCATGGACATGATCTGGTAGAGGTACCATGAAGCATACCCGAGCCAAGTTGTGAGGAGAAATTTTAGACCATGCTTACCTGCAAGTTTATGCCAATATATTTTTTCTTTAGATTTCACGGTAGGCTAGATAGATCTTAGACTTTTGCTTGGTTCATATAATATGTTTCTTGACTATTCCTCCATATGGAGTTGAGAGAGTTGTGGAAGATGATATATCGCCGTACCAACTCTGTTTTTTAGAAGATAATTGTTATATCTTTATAGAATAGGACGGATTGTGTAGTTAGTGTCTTATCCAAATTATGGATTGTATTATTCTATGTATTAATTTATTTTTGAGTGTGCTATGGGAGACTTATCTTTTTGAGTTTTCACAGTAGTCACATATTTGTTAGCCATTGATATGTTATTAGTGGTTTTCTTAATAAGAGAAAAAAAGAAAAAAATATAATCGATATTCTTTGTGCTTCCTAAACTAGATAACTATAATTGTCCCCAATATATCACTTGTGTGCTCTAAGTATTTTCTAAAGGGTTCGACTCATATTCTAGAGGGTTTTATGCAGCTAGAACAAAGACATTGGCGAGAAACCAATAGATTTGGATAATGAATTGACTCAAAGGAGACACAATTGTATATCTATTTTTACTTCAGCAGAGAGTTCAAGCATTGTTGTACCTGATCTATCATAATCGTCAGATGTCCATAACTCAAATATTTGACACTGTCATATTCCTTTTCTTGATACAAACCAAGTATTTGCTTGACATTTTGAATCTCATCATTTTCCATGATCTTCTTATGGATATCTTCCGTTACATTCAACAATTTTCCTCTGGGAGGGAACACACCATGGTGGTTTCGACCATCAACAACCAACCCTGCCATCTAAGCCATAAAGACGACAAAAAATTACACTCGAACTAGCAAAGGAAATGGAACCCTATGACAATATTTAGTACTACCTCATTGCATATAATTCTTGCTTTAATAGAAGGTGAATGCACTTACACACATTAACATAGTTCTAATCCATAAAAAAATTATGACAACGTGGGGTGGTCAATGTCAACAATCCTATCAATGTTGCTAATTACTTTTATAGCGTGGCTAATATAAGTTGAAAGTTTCATTTGTATGTACCATTGATAAATATAGAATAATAAAAATGTTATTACAAAAGAAAATTTTCAAAAAAAAATATTACTATTATCAATATAACTAAAAATAATTATTAGTTTATATTAATTATTATTTAATATTAAATGTAATTTATTGTTATTGAATTTTGAATTAGGTAATAATAATTAATAATTTGATAATAATATATATTATCAAATAAAAATAAAAAATAAAAAACAAATAATAATAATAATAACTTATACTTAATATTAATTAATGATAATAATAATTAATAATTAATAAAAGTTAATAATTAATAATTATTTATAAATAAACATTATTATTTATTATCAAAAAACAATATTATCGTTAATTAATATTAATTATTATTTCAAATAATTATTATTATTATTTCAAAATAATTATTGTTATTACTAAATAATTATGATTATTATTACTAATTAGTACTACTATTATTATTTTTAATCTAAAGGATTGACATTATAAATCCAAAGGGATTTATTCTAAAACCGCAAGGTATTATAAAACCAAGGGAATAATATTAAACCCAAGGAATTAATATTATATAACCAAGTATATAAACACTAAGATAAATATTTTTTTTTTTTTAACCACATGGTGAATCGGTAACTATCAAGTTTAATCCACGGGAGACCCAGGATCAAACCTCATCCCTGCCACTATAACACCAAGAGCATAACCAACCACCTGCAAGTCGGGTATACTAAAATCCTATGGTTTTAGCAAGAGCACACCCACGGTCACTAAGATAAATATTTTAAACCCAAAGAAATAATAAACCCAAGAGACTAATACTAAAAACCCAAGGGAATAATACTAAACTCAAGGGAAAAATATTATAAACCTGAGGTATATAAAAATATTATAAACCCGAGGCATTTTTTTTAATTTTGCCTGTGTGCGAATCATTTTTATTTAATTGTGTGTGAATTGCTGGGTGGGCCCCCGTGGCACAGGAAATATTAAGATAACCTACATTTTCCCTGATGACAGCTGAGGAAATATATGTCCCTTCATGTATGTATGTAATTGCTTCTTGTTGTGGTATTTGGTTAATTTGTAGTTTTTTCGCGGCTTGGAGGACGTGCAAGTATTCGTCTCATTTTTTTCCAAGTAATATATATACCCTGCTAATTCCATTTTCAAATACAAGAAACCAGCCAGTTCTCTAGATTGTTATCTAGAAATCTTGTTATTTATATTATTGTTTACAAATCTTGTTGTTTATATGGAAATAGTTTTCAAATACAAGAAACCAGCCAATTCTCTAGATTATTATCTAGAATTGTTATTTATATTATTCTTTACAAATCTTGTTGTTTATATGGAAGTAATTGTAGCTTAAGTTTAAGATTGAAATGTTGCCCTGCAACCTCTAGATTGCTGACCGCTAGAGAAATGTAATTACCAGACCAGCAGTTGGGCACACCCTCTTCCTAAATTAACTGGCCTGTCATTCCCCTCTTTGTTTTTATTACTAGTTTACTAAGATTGTAACTTAAATTGACGGATTTATATAGTCATAAATTGGGATAGAACCTTCATTCTTTGTGGTCCCATTACAAGGTTATGTCAAATTATTAGCAATCTGAAACAAGAATATTTTTTAGGGCTTTTTGAGATGTGTATGAGTGCACTGGAAACATTGAGAGAGCCAACGTTTTCCCCTATTAAATCTAAGGAAATATAAGTCCTTTCATATATAGGTTTTCTTGTTGCTGCAATATTTTTAAAAACAAGAAACCAGCTAATTTTCTAAACTATCATTTAGAAATCTTATTGGTTACATTGAAATACTTCTAGCTTAAGTTTGTGATGGTTTCAAAGGAGCCCAAAGCATAGGATAAGAGTATCAAGAACGCAACATAGATCTTAATAAAGACTATAGGCCCAATGTAGAAAAAGAGAGAGAGAAAAAAAACCAGGGGACAACTCAATACATTACCAATATAAAACATAATACATTATCAATGGAGAATGAAATCACACATCACATTACAGGAGAAGCCTTGGCACCTAAAAATAATGGAGAATTATGTAATATTGGATAGATTATGCTTCACATTTGTGCACATGTCCTAGATTATGATTAGTTTCTATTTTCTAGGAGAAAATTTTGATCTTCCTAAATTCATGTAAACCTTTTTGATTCTATGATTAATGAAGGTGTGTGGTACTACCCAAGTAGTATCCAGGTGAAACTTGCTCACCTTTGAGCTCCTAGTTTCAGTGTTTCAGTTTTGTCTTTCATTTTTAACATCGTATCAGAATTGGTTAGCCTTGGTGGAAGATTAAGAGCCTTTGTGGTTGAAACTGGTGAATCTGTGTTGAGCCTTGGTGGCTGGTTGATTCGAGAGCCTTGGTGGCTCGTCAATTTATGAGCCTTGGTGGGTGGAAAATTAAAGAGCCTTAATGGCTAAAGTGTGAGTGCCTTGATGACTGGAGAGAGGCGTTGTGTGAGAGTCTTAGTGGCAAAGGCATTTCTGCCAAACTCGTTTTTTTTGTTGAGCAAAGCCCTAACAACTTGACATTTTTCCCTCATTCACGCACTGGTCTCATTTCCAAATTTTACTCTTGTAGAAGAAAGTCAAACTTCTCTAATCAGGATATCAGTTAAAAGAAAAAAGTTGAGGGATCCCTAAGATTACTAAAATAAGAATACTCAATTTAGATAATAATCCCATCCCTTAATTGAATGGAATGTTCTAGGAATAAATACATTCTAGGGCCAAGACCCTCGAGGGAAATTCGTTGCTTAGCATTAAATATCTTGAGTGTGTTGTTTCATGTCTCTAAACATATTTAACCAATCAGTTCAAGCTGGCTTGGAAGGTGGGAGATGAATATGAACATTGTGAGCATACCAGAAATGGGGGAAGTTGTTACAATGCCCAAGGATAATCAACTTAAGCACTAGTTAATGGTACCTCATGGGTAAGCTAGGATAAATTTTGTGTGAGTAATTTGGAGATTCTTGTGTCTTATATCAGTAATGGAGTTTTTGTTAGTTAATGGAATTTATTTCAATCAATTGTATTATTCTGTTAGTTAATGGAAATCTTGTATTTATTCAAGTAAAGTACAAACTTTAAAAGAGCCAAAGTGGAATATTACATATAAATATAATTCTATGTGTTAAGAGAAGGGGTGACCTCATGATAGGGGTGATGTGGTCTATCCAAGTTCAACATTAGACATTTTAATACATTGTGAATGAAATAATCCAAAACTTTCATGAACTCATCATTTGTTATAAAAATACATATGTACATATTATGTGAAATACATTAAGAAGAGAAATTTATAGATGCTTCCTTTTCGAAAAGATTAGCTTGTGGGAATGTAACATATTGAAGGGTTCAATTAAACCCCTTTGTGCAAGAATATACTACAACTACATAAAATTTCATTATGTTTTTTTATGGTATCAACAATAGGATATTATCAAGTGAAGTTCATCATTAGGATTGATAACTTGGATGGATGTCATATAGACAAATGTAGAACCCTACAACTATATAAAAATGTCAATCATTAGAAGGCATATTAATAGAGTAGCATGGGCTTGAGATTGGTATTTAGTTACCATAACAACGATTATAAATGGTTTCCATTTTTCACGCCTCCAACTAAGGCCCATCAAATTCATTCTTCTTAATTTGTTGTCTTTCATTGCATATCACCAAATTGTTTAACAATAGAAATATTTTCTTGAGTTTGAAATGATCATGTGCCTATTGAGTCAGGAGATTTATCATTAAATAAAAGAGACCATATATGCACTTCAGAGTATCCATACAACTAGCTTGAACTATTATAAATACATTGGAGTATGGTTGGATATGAAAAAGATATCAATATGTGTCGATGGCCCAATGGTCTCCAAGAAACTTAGCATAATTTCTATAACAACATGCGACCTTAAGCTTTCAAGAATTTTATGTTGCAAGTATCACCACAATGATGGTTGCAAGAAGATAATAAAATATGGGTGATCTAATTCCCCAAATGATGACCTCAATCCCAATAGTATAGTGTTGTTCATGTAACATAATATTGTGATTTTTGTAGTTGCATTCAATTTAGTGTTGCACTAGTTTGCGGATGTTTTCAAGCATCCAAGGTCCTATACCTTTTCTTGCAATTGTCTTATAATGATCTCCTTAATGCAACTTTGAACATGAAGTTAAATTACCATCTTAGGTGATAAGATGTCACTACCAAATAAACAAGAGAATCAAGGTGTTGTTCTCCTTAATCGATGATAAAATCAATCCATAACTGTTAAGATATTATAATTGACTATGAATAGTATAATTCTGCACCCCATGAACTAACACATGTTTGAATTTTGTGCTGACATTTTGTGGATAATACTAATAAAAACCATGTCCTATAATTACACCTTTCTTTCATATTTTTCACAGGGATCAAACAACTTGTGTGCCTTCTTAGTTGTGCACTCCTCTACCTTATTCATTCATAAGAACTATTTCCCCAAAATAATAATGAAATCATTATGGAATGAGGTCCAATGGGCATATTATCTCATTTGATTAGTAAAAGAAGAAAATCTATTTTTTTCTTTTTCTTATTCATTGAATGGAAACATTGAATAAAAACAACTTTCCTTATCTCATCCATGAAAGGAAACATATCACTTTTCACTAGCATTGCTCATGAAAACATTTAGTAAAAGCTCCCAATCTCTTCTTGAAGTAATTTAACCCCTTTTTATGTGATAAAATAAATTAATTAGGATTTAATAAATCAATCTCATTAGAACTTTTGACTTTATAGTCACAATCCATGAGAATTTACTTGGATACATGAGTCAAATCCATGCCAAGTGTCAACTTGATACATAAACCAATAACAAAATGCTACTCCTTAACTCCTCACTTTTCCATCGAAAGGAAACTTAGACGATGCCTCATTTTATCATTATAGACCATGACTGGTACTTTCACATCCCAAATAGATAAGTCATAATTATAGACATGCCTAAAAATGCATTCTTCCAAACAAACAAAAAAGCACAAAAGTACAAGTTTTAGCCAAATGACATACTTACCCATATTTATAAAATACTTAGACCCAATGGCCTCTATCACAAATGGAATAAAAGACCAAAGAATTAACCCCAAAACTTTTCGAATGTAGCTAGTGCTGTACTATAAACTTATATGAGTAATAGGTTCAAAGCCTAAACCTTGGAGAGGTGTGGAGCTTTAACTTCTGAGTATTATTAATAAATATGCATATGATTAATTATAACCTTTATTTTGAAATTGGATGTGGATCGCAAGGATTCTTTCGTCGCGATAAAAATTTATTAAAACTTACCACTGCATTTGTCAAGTTATGGATTAGCAGAACTACCTGTGATATTTTTCACATCACTTTGGCAATGTATTAGTACTATTAAAAAAGTGGTGTATCTTTACACACTTGGAACATGAAACACCTATGTCTCTCATGTTGTATATTCATCTCCTGATTGTACGAACATGTTTATGCATCTGTTTGTGTTTGCATGTCAGGGATCCTATTATTGGTAAGATTATAGGTGCATTTTTTGTGAAAGTAGTTATTGAAAAAATTTGCTAGTAGGTATTGGTTATAGCAGTATGGTCATGGATGGTATGAAAACTATGTATAGGCGAAAGTAAATACTGATAACGTATGATGACTATTTTGTACTGACTTGATATTGGCTGCAGGTCTTTTGGAGCATTCTCTTTATGAATTTGAAAGTTTTGTGATGCATTTTCCTTTTATGAATGCGAAATATTAAAAACGTGATGTGTACTAATTGATTTGATTCTATGAGGTTGTAGGTGCTATAGTAAGAAGGTCAAATCTTGCTAAGTGTTCAAATTACCAGTTTCAAATAGTGATTTTGACAAAGAAGTTAATAATTATTAACTTGTTAACATGGATCAAACATTTGCAAATGGAGAGTAATACTTATGACCAATGTGCATATTTGTTCCTGAAATTGAAAGAAAACTTACATAGATGTTATCTTTGGTTTTCAATATACATGTGTGTGTGTGTGTGTCTATTAATTAGGAATGAGAAGTTCTTCATTATGAAATAAAAAATCAAAGCTGAGAATGGGACTAAGCCTTCACACAATTGACATGCTGGAAAGAACAACAACCATTTGAATTAATTTTGGGTAGTGAGAAAAATAATTGGGTGGCTTTGCCATTGGCGTGGCTAGCATGAAAGTTGTCGAACATGCGTTGCTTCATGTGGGTTGGAAATTAAGTTATGTGGAAGAAGGGAATTCTGCTTTTCCAAATGTACCACCCATAGTCAATCTTATATATGAAGCATAGCTTATTGGTTCTGAGTAAGCACAGGAAGGTAAGGCAGGTAATGATAAGACAATAGAGAAAATTAAAGGAACAAATAGGAGGTGGTAGGAAGGTAATCGAGGAAAAATTAGCATATGCTTTGCAACAATATGAAATGGCCATAGAATTCAAACATGAAAACTTTATATTCCCTCTCTAGGAAAATTTCATTCAAAATAGATCTATGTGCCAAAGCATGGGAGAAGGTCTTGGACGAATGGAACATGATAGGTAGTTTCCTCCCTCTCAACCAAAAATACAAGTAAGAAGAACATTGTAGTGAGGTTGATGGATGAACCCAACTATCTTAGGGAAATGCATGAGGAAATTTTGCAGAAAGTAGAGCCTGATAGAGAGGATTTCCATGGATATCATCTGATTGAGGTAGCGTGATGCATACACGAGCCAAGTTGTGAGGAGATATTTTACACCATTCTTAGCTACAAATTTATGCCAAAATAATTTTTCATTAGATTTCACAGTAGGCTAGATATGTTTTAGAATTTTTCTTGGTTCATATAATATGTTTCTTGATTATTCCTCCATAGGTAGTTGAGAGAGTTGTGGAAGATGATAGATGATGATACCAACTTTGTTTTTCAAAATATAGTTGTTATACCTTTGTAGAATAAGAAAAATTGTCTAGTTGGTGCCTTATCCAAATTATGGATTATATTGTTCTATATATCTTAATTTATTTATGAGTGTGCTTGGGGAGACTTAGATTTTTGATTTTGCACTGTAGTCACTTATCTGTTAGTAACTAATATTCTTTGTGCTTCCTAACCTGCATAACTACAATTGTCCCCAATATATCACTTATGTGCTCTAAGTATTTTCTAAAGGGTTAGATTCACATTCTAGAGGGTTTTATGCAGCTAGAACAAAGGCATTACAAGAAAACCGACAGATTTGGATGATGAATTGACTTGAAGGAGAGACAATTGTATCTCTATTTTTACCTCAGTAGAGTGTTGAAGCATTGTCGTACCTAATCTATCATAATCATCAAATGGCCACAACTCAAATATTTGACACTTTCATATTCCTTTCCATGCTATATACCAAGGATTTTCTTGACATTTTGAATTGCATCAGTTTCCATGATGTGTTTATGGCTAGCTTCCATTACATTCAACAATTTGCCTCTGAGAGGGAACACACCATAGTGGTTTCGACCATCAATAGCAAACCCTTCCATCTGAACGATAAATACAACCAAAACTTACACTCAAACCTGCAATGGAAATGAAACCCTGTGACAATATTTAGTACTACCTTATTGCATATTTGCTTTAATATAAGGTGAACACACTTACATTAGTTTTAGTCCATACAAAATTTAGGACAATGTGGGGCAGTCAATGTCAACAATCTTATCTGTGTTTCTTTGCACCTTTTGATCCAAATGTTAATTATTTTTATTGCCAACACAACCACATTAAAAATATTAATGTGGTTGATATATACTGAGAGCTTCATTTGTATGTACCATTGATAAATATATAATAATAATAGAAATAATATTACAAAAGAACTATTACAATAAAATATTATTATTATCAATATAACTATTAATATTGATAATAATTAATTTATATTAATTATTATTTAATATTAGATGTAATTTATTATTATTTAATTTTAAATTATGTAATAAAAATTAATAATTTAATTATAATAATTATTTGATAATAAATAATAATATTTATTACCAAATAATAAATAAAAAAATTAATAATAATAATAATAATAATAATAATTAATCATAATAATATTTTTTAATAATTAATATAAATTCATAATTAATAATTATTTATAAATAAATATTATTATTTATTATAAAAAAATTAGAGTCATTAATTATTATTAATTAGTATTTCCAATTATTATTATTATTATTTTAAAATAATTATAGTTATTACTAAATGATTATGATTATGATTATTAATTAATATTACTATTATTATTAAATAGTATTATTGTTTTTAACCAAGGTATTTATTCTAAAACCTCAAGGTATTATAAATTTTAAGCCCAAAAAATTAATATTATATATCCAAAATATATAAACCCTAAAATAAATATTCTAAACCCAAAGAAATAACAAAACCAAGGGATTAATAATAAAACCCCAAGAGATTATAAACTCAAGGGAATAATATTAAACTCAATGGATAAATATTATAAACCTAAGGTGTATAAACCCTAATATTGTTACAAATAGAGGTACAAACATAAATGAATAATTTTATTATATTTCAAAAATCACATGGATACATCACATATTTATGGTACTTGTGAGATCCAACCAATTCCAAATATAAATAGGGAGGTTGAGATATTCTCTCAACATCCACCGATAAATCTGCAACTAATTCTAAATTATGCATGGAAGAATTATCTTCCAACACCCCCTTAACTCTTACATACACAATTACAACAATAAAAATAATCTTTGTCTCACTAGTGTTCATCGGCAACTCTACCCACTTTGTAGTCTTCTGGACTCCGCTCTTTCTTTCTCCATATCTTCGAGCTTACCATTCGACTCATTTAAAGTACACCCGATTCTGACCATCAAAGATGAACTTTGCAAGATCAACAATATTGACAACTCTACTCATCGGGGGTTCCACGATAAGCGCTGACAAGGAATGAATCATCCTATCGACCAATCACCATATGTCAAATATTTTTCTTTCGGCTATCCATCAGTGGTTAGGCAAATGCCTTGAATACTGAATGTTTTCAAAAGCTGATCTAACAACCTGACCTATTTCACACACATGGATCTCATACTGTAACCTGCAGCCGTTGTTCACGGGTTTTTGAGTGTCAAGAACAACAAACTATAACAGTATAAACATAATCTAACTAGGGATGTATTCAAAGGTTTCAAGCACTAAGAACCACTAATTTAAATTATGCAACGCTATACCATAATTAGTTATGAACCAAATATAACTTATAAATAAAATGTTTAACAAAGAAGACAACACAACCAGTTACACTCCATAACTACTCCCCTCTATTCCACCTTGCACAATGTCAACAAATCTCTTCAAAATTGGTTCGTTGGTGAATATTAATTGAAACAGATAGTCTGGATCGTCAGCGACTTTCGCTTAATTTCCCTGTTAATGGGTTTCATCAGAATCTACGATCCTTGTCCAATGTGAATTGACAATCTTCGCATAAGGCAGAACATATCCGTTCTTCTACAGAGACTCCAATTGTGACACGTGCATGTTCAACTCTAGCGGTGGGCAAAGTGCCTTGCATTTTTGGTTCTGACCATTCCATACTCTGCAAGTCAAGGACATGAAGATCATTGAAACATGTGGAATGAGAACCACCACCAAAATTCAAAAGGTCATGATTTTTTTTTATTGTACCAGTGTGATCATACCATGGTGATGAGACGTACCCACAACATTTACAACATCCCAAGTCATCGTTTCCAAGTCAAGAATATTTAGATCATTCATAAGACTCCTCATTGAGTCCTCACCATCAAACATAATTAAACTAACCCTACGAGAGTGACAGATTGACCTCCGCATTTAATCAGAGCTTTTCCATATGACTTTAGTACACACCATGTACAAGATTATGTGTCAAAGGATGAAACTTTCACAATGTCAAAAGGATACTTGGTATGTCCAACAACAACTAGAATCTTGTTGCCCCATTGATTCAGGAAATGGATAGCACAAGAAGATAAAAGTTCTTGAGAAGAGTTAGATGCCATCTTTGTATCCACTTTGGACCATGTCAAAGATTTCAAATCGAGCACCTGAATATCATTTAGGTAGCGTATATTGTGGTTTCCAGCAAAGACATAAATTTTCTCTTGCACTATTGTCGCTGCACATATCGATGATGGAGGAGACGACATCAGATCATACTCGTGTGCAACGAAGCATAATTTTCACCTTCTAAGTCCAATGTTGGAGAAATAAAATGAACCTTGCTGTCACTGGAGAAATAAAATGAATTAGCTCAGTTAGTTGACTGAGAACTAAGACTTAAATCGATGCGAGACTTTCCCATTGTTTCGCATTACTGAGATTCCCTTCTCGACTAATTGGATACGCGCATCTATATATTCACACCAACATACTCCATACTCAATCAAACAAATCTCACCATAGGGATCTCAAGTGGGTATTACAATAAAATTCACAAGAAAACAAAACTTACTGAAAAACAAATCTGATCTCACACACCTATATATTTATAGGAATCAACTATTACTGCTCTCACATCTTTCTGGGCTCTTCCTTAAGCAAGTCCAATTCAAACAGGCTTTGATACTATGTTAAAAATAGAAATACACATACAAAGGAACAATTTTATTATATTTCATAAATCACATAGGCACAACACATATTTATGGTGCTTGCGAGACCCAACCAATTCCAAATATAAATAGGGAGGTTGAGATATTCTCTCAACATCCACCCAGAAATCTACAATTAATTCTAAATTATACATGGAAGAATTATCTTCCAGCAGAGATAAATATTATAAATCATATAATAAACATGGTTGACCAAAGTTGAACATGGTTGATTTTCATATTGAAACAAGATTTTTCACAATGCGAAGTTGGACTATGGTTGACCATGTTTGATTTTCATATTGAGAGAACCTTTGTCACAATACGACATGGGATAATGGATGACCATAGTTGATTTTTCTAGTGAGACAATCTTTGTCATAATGTGACGTTGGACCATGGTTGACCAAGATTTACCATGGTTAACCATGATTGATTTTCATATTGAGGCAATCATTATCACACTCCCATATTGAAATATGGTTGACTATGGTTGATTTTAATGTCGAGACAAAGAAAAAATAACAACTTTATAGCATTATTCGTAGAAATTAATTTATACTTTCGAAACTTAATAATTAAACTTAAACAAAGGGGCACTAACCATGCGGGGTTATGGAGAATAATATCATGAAAAATTGTTACGACTATTACGAAGGTCAAATATCATGAAAGACTACGTCTTCCTACGTCTTCCTCCATGGCAGGAATTTTAATCTCACTCTCTATGTGTTATTCTTATCGAATATTCCTATCAATCACGGGTCAAGTTTGAATTAAATCAACTTAGAATTATAATAAGTACCATGCCTTGCTTGTAAATGTTTTATGTTCGAGTATTATTTAATGATAAATAGAAAATATGTATATAATATATTTTGATTAAGTGTCATGTGATTTCAAATTTTCAAAAGAATATTATATGATACCTGAACATAAATTTTCCTATAGAGTATAACACCCGTCTTGTAGCGAAGAAATTAAATGTTTTGAGCGACTCAAATTTAGATTCCCAGACATGTAAGCGTGACACTAATTGTCTTGTTTTATTAAATATTTCTTTATAATGTAACATAAAATTTCCTTAGCATCGGGCACAGTTTCAAATTTGAACACATCATAGTGTTTCCGAAGCCCTCTAGCAAGTCAGAGAAGTGCTCAGCGAAATTTACGAGTCAAAAAAAAATTAAATTTTGACTTTTACAAGTTTTTTTTAAATTGAAATAATATTATAAAATGCCCTATGAAGGGTTGCCTGTCCGTAGGACATTTCAGAAAATTCCAGTTCTCGGATTGATGTAACACTCTAAAGTCCACACAAGGTTCTGACAACACTAAAGAAAGTGAAATGGGACGTAATGGAGATTGTTCATGCATTCCCAGACCATTAGTCATAATGGCGACACTGATAGAGTTGGCAGTCGTGATCTGAGGTTTATGTTCACGTTCATTGATAATATAGGTTTCTTTTCGCATTCATTAATAGCA
Organism: Pinus tabuliformis; assembly: GCA_031772625.1. NCBI lineage: Eukaryota > Viridiplantae > Streptophyta > Pinopsida > Pinales > Pinaceae > Pinus > Pinus tabuliformis. The sequence goes on along the minus strand of CM062818.1, from coordinate 1,440,733,838 downwards.
GAGGAGAAGTAGCTATCTATTTGTATATGTGAACGAGGGGCATCTTTTGAAGGTATCGGAGATTCATAAGAAACAAATGAAAAAACACAAAATTCACGATGACTGAGGTAGATTATTTTGAGCCTGTGAATCTTGCCTACATTGATCTTTCCAATCCCAACCTATCAGCGAGCGCAACACAAGCTTGCAAGGTATTTTTAACTCTCATTTTTAATTTTCAACTTTCATTTCCCTGGCTTTTCATTTAGTTCATTGATTTAGGGAGAACCAATTAAAATTATTATCTCTGGTGATCTATATATAGTCATGTGTGGACTCTAGATTTTTTTATATCGTCCATCATGGCATCAATGAAGATTTTTTGGACTAAGTCTTTGAGCAAAGTCGGTGGCTTTTTTCCCTTCCAGAGGGGGAAACGATGAAATTGTTGCGGAATGAGAACCATTGAGGTTACACTCTGTATCAAGCAGAATCTCTTAACACTTCCATTCAACCCAAAGGTTTGATGTGGATTTGTGTCTCCTTATATTTACTTCTGCTTGTACTTACATCTGGCTCTGCTCAACTCTCAAAAATCAATCCATTGAAGTATTTCACTTCGTAATTTTTCATATATTCGTTTTTCCAAGGGATTGGAAGGGGAGTTATGAAGCTTCTGAAGCTAGTGTCGATAAAGGAAAGTGATTTCATGGTCCCAATCAATGGCCTTCAACAGGTATGCAGTTCATCATTTGAAACGATATTTTTCATACTTGTCCAGTGCTTAAAAATAGATTAAAGTGACAGTATTGACATTTTTACATCATAACCACATACATTTTTTGTGGTATCTCCATTTTCCTTCCTTAATTTGTAAAATTTTATTCTTTCTTGTCAACCCACCATTAACACAATATTGTTCAATTATGATATTACCCCATTAGATAGTGATAACTACGCTTAGTGATTCACAAACCTTTTTTTTCATCTTGTAAATAACTACTACCATCTACTTGATACATTAGGCATGGTGAGAGGCATCGGGTACTTGCACAAGCAATGTCTGCATTGGGTTCTTCACTATGACATAAAACCTAAACATCCTCTTGGACAAAAATATCATTCCTAAAGTACCAAACTTTAGGCTGGACAAGCTGTGGATAGAGAACGTACCTTCTGCTTCTCCCTAATCAGAGGGCCTAGAGGGTATCTAACGCCATAGTGGATGAGAAATCTTCCCATTAGAAGATGTCTACAACTTCACCATCATTTTTCTAGAGATTGTGAGTGGGATAAATATTGTATTTTTAAGGCACCATATGATCATGGAGGGTGTTGGAAAACATGTGGGCTATCAGTTCCCAGTGCCTGCAGCGAAGCAAATGAAGATGGGGATTAGATTGAGAGATATGTTGGAACTAAGGCTCGAAGAGGATGTGGATTTAACGATAGATTGGGAGGAAGCAAAGGGAGTGGTAAAGACTACATTGTGGCACATATAGTATGATATGGAATTGAGGTCCTCAATGGGGAGAGTTGTTGAGATGCTTCAAGGCACAATTCAATGCACAACTTAAATACCCAACATCTTCGAGGATGTCAAATATCTTCGAGTACTAATCATCCTACCGCTATGAAAACATATTCCATACTACCTTTATGAGGACATATTCATGACATTTGATGTTCGACATAAATATCTTGAGATAGTATAAGAAGGCCGATAGGGTTACCTACATTTTCCATGAGGACATCATTACTTTGAAAGTTTGATGTTTGACATGGAAATCTTGAGATAGTATACTAAGGTCGATAGGGTTCTTTCTTTAGGGTTTCTTTTTAGCGAACAAAGGTATATAGACAAACTAATCTCTTTATTAATTTAAATTCTTATTTTATAGTAATAAATGAATAAATTTTTATTTTATAGTAATAAATGAAATAGATTAGTTAAAGATGTAATTTTATCGAGCTTAAAAATAGATTAAAGTGATAGTATTGACATTTTTACATCATAACCATAGACATTTTCTGTTATATCTTCATTTTCTTTCCTAATTTGCAAAATTTTCTTTCTTTCTTGTCAACCAACCATTTAGACAAGATTGTTCAATTATGAAATTACCCCATTAGATGGTGGTAACTATGCTTAGTGATTCACAAATGTTTTTTATACTCTCGTAAATAACTACTACCATCTCTTTTCTATTTTTAGATGATTCCATGACTCACAACCAGAATGCTTACAAAATCCTAGCATTGCTGCCATTTGAACTTACTGTAATCAAGCTTACTATTAAACGTAGCATTTATAAAATCAAGATTTATTTAAAACCCCGTATTTCTTCTCTTATCTTAAAAGCATTTTTCTTTATTAACTCTCTAGTTTTTGAAAACATAGAAATTAATACTATAAAAAAATTTTGAGAAATAATAAGTGTGCTTCCCATAAAATTATGTAGAGTTTTGAACTAGGGAGAACTCTCAAGTGTTAAAATGAAACTTCAGGACTCTATTAATAACCATACAACCGAATATTGGTTTGCTTATAGGATTACAACTTAATTTTCTTTTTCTTCTGTTGGTCTTCCCAAAAGATATAGAATGCCAGTAGATATAGATACAACTACTATTGTGTCTCCCACTTCATTCTCTTCATTCAGCATCTAGGAAATAAGGAGTGCGTGTGGTTGTCCATGTGGCTCTTGCTATGAAGGGTCTTTAAGGAGATGTTGAAATCATAGAAAAATAAGCGACATTGATAACGAAAAGAAACCACATTATTAGAAAAAGACATCAACAAAAAGAAACTGCATTATCAGAAAAAGACATCAATCAAGATTGAATTCATTGTAAGAACCAAATTCGAAAACCATTTTCAAAGAAGAAAAAAACGACCAACCAAGCCATACAACAACAACATTGTAGATGTGTATTACATATTACAATATTTCCCTATTAGATATAGAAAACTTTCCTATTAATTACATAAATTTTTGAATCTATAGAGCTTGGAGTTTTTAATGGAGATGAAAGTCTATTGATAGTGTTCTTTGAATGAGCAATGTTAAGAGAAAAGTTGAATTCCCTTGGTTGTTGAAGGTATATATTTGTTTCTTTGGTTTGCTTTAAACTAATTCAAGCTTAAGAAAACATATAGTATTAATTAGAGACAAATGAAAACTAAAAAAACCTTTTCCATTATGCAAATAGATTTCTATTTTCAATGATGTAAATTCAAATACTTTTGAAGATCATCTAATGAATAGAAGAAACATATGTTTACCTTTTTTTAATAGAATTTGAGAAAAAGAATTTCCTATTTACTAAGTTCTATTGAGATTTTATAGTGTTTTAATGTAGCAACTTTTTAAATTTTAAAGATTTAGGACACCATTTCATTTTGGCATTTTTTTATAAAAAATTTATTTAATATACACTTGTTAATAGAAGTACAATTTTTTTTATAACTTTTTATCTTAGAAGGGTTAGATAAATATATGCCTTTCCAAATAAAATTAAGACCAACCCATAAATTCAATCACTAATCAGGGGCACCGAATGATTTTGAAAAAGGAAAAGGCCAAAATATATATACGCTGCTAATTCTCTAGACTGTTATCTAGAAATCTGGTTGTTTATATGGAAGTAATTGTAACTTTAAGTTTATGATTGAAATGTTGTCCTGGAGCCTCTAGATTGTTGACTGCCAGAGAAATGTCGAACCAGCTGGGCACGCCATTTCTCCTCTTTGTTTTTATTAGTGGTTTACTATGCTCGTAACATATACTCATACAAGGTTCTATCAAATTAGTAAACCAGTAGTTGGGCACGCCCTCTTCCTAAATTAAATTAACTGGCCTGTCATTTCTCCTCTTTGGTTTACTATGCTAGTACAAGGTTCTATAAGATTAGTTACAATATCAACCAAAACTATTTTCGAGGGATTTTTGGGACGTGTTTAAGTGCATAGGAAACATTAAGAGAACCGACGTTTTCGTCTATGAAATCTAAGGAAATATATGTCCTTTCATATATAGGATTGCCTGTTGCTGCGATATTTGGTTGATTTGTAGTTTGTTGAGTCCATTATTTTTATGGAGTTGGTGGATGTGCAGGCTTTCGCCTAATTTTTGACCAGGTAATATATATACTGGCAATTCATTTTGAAAAACAAGAAACCAGCTAATTTTTTAAACTATCATTTAGAAATCTTACTAGTTATATCGAAATATTAGTAACTTAAGTTTGTGATGGTTTTAGAGGAAAGCAAAGCACAGGATCACAGTATCAAGAACACAACATAGATCTTAATGGAGAAACAGAGACAAGTCAATACATTATCAATAGATAATGAAATAACACTTCACATTACACGAGAGGCCTTGGCTGCTAAAAATAATGGAGAATTATGTATTATTGGAAAAATTCTGCTTCACATTTGTGCGCGTGTCCTAAATTATGATTAATTTCTATTTTCCAGCAGACAATTTAATCCCCTAAATTCATGTAAACCATTTTGATTTTATGATTAATTGGTGAATCTGTGTTGAGCCTTTGTGGTTGGTTGATTTGAGAGCCTCGGTGGCCGGTCAATTCATTAGCCTTGTTGGGTGGAAAATCAAAGAACCACGAAAATCAAAGAACCTTGGTGGCTAAAGTGTGAGTGCCTTGGTGGCTTGAGAGGGGTTGTGTGAGAGCCTCAGTGGCAAAAGCGTGGCTGCAAAACTCCTTTTTTTGGTGAACAAAGACGCACCAACGTGAAATTTTGCCCTCGTTCACGCACTTGTCAACACGAAGATCATCACGACATTTTAGGCTAATTCTCGCGCTGATGCCCCTTTCCTTAACTCAATCAGTATCAGCGTGGACCCGATCTCCGAGATTGCTTGGTATCTGTGGTGCCTCCACGCAGGTCTCTGTTGCCCATAGTTACAGAGGTATGAGTTTAACGGCATAAGTTTTTCCAACGAGGTATGAGTTCGATTCAAGCAACACGTTAAATCTCCTCATCTCCTATAGCACAAACATCCAAATGTTCTTCTCAGAAAAAGAGATTCTACGCCCATTGAGATTGTTGCAGACAACTATTTACATTTATTTTATCAATGTCGCCTGGGATTTCTCGCATGTAGATCACAATCAAAAGAAATGAAAGTGAACCATCAATGGAACAAATATTTTGGGAGTCCATAAAAAGACCTCAGAGCAGCTACGCACCAGAGCTTTAAATCCCTTGACCAATAAAAGGCACTAGCTCTTGCAGGTTTGACACAGTCGAGAGGCAGTCATGGCCACAGAAAAGAAGAAACCGACGACGAGACGCTGGGTGTTTAACATATGTTTGAGATGGAGATCGACTGCGTGACCATCTTAATCAAGCATCGACCTTTAATCAACGCAGAGAAGCATCCACCTTTAATCAACGCGGAGAAAAGGCATTTTCACCTTTAGCTCTTCTATTCGCTCCTCTGAGAGGCTTTTCTCGCAGCCCGTGTGGACTTGGCCTTCGAAAATCGTATGCCATTAATGTGATCAGTGCAACTCCTACTGTTCATCACAGCGAAAGAAGCAATGCCATGCTATCCATTTCGTACACATATGTATTTGAGTTTAAAACCAGCCACCACTATGACCACCAATCAACATCTGTTAATTCTTACCGAAAGGAAGCACAGTCGCCCAGCAATTGCAGATCTTCTGCGTAATACAGCCAAAGCGGATGTCGGAGTCCTTCAGTGTATTAATGGCTCTGGCATTGGACATGTTGGTTGTGATGTGCTTATAATTATAAATTTTAAAACTTACTTTTAGATATCTGCCATTTCAAATTGATTTTTGGATATGGGCTATTTTGGCTGAAGCATTAGCAATCGAGTCATAAAGATTTAGAAATGGCGGAATTGTACAAAAATAATTGTCAAATAAAACTGGTGGAGTGACGGAAATTTGGAAGATAAGAGTAGAAAATCACAAATTCTAGAAGAAAAAGCCGTGAAGCTAGCTACTGTGTTATTATATTATTAGTGGTGTATATGGCATAATAGCACGCTTGAATTTGTTAGTTTATTTTAACCTATTTATAATCAACGGTTCTATTCTGTTTAGAAATATGAGTGATTAAGTATGTTTTTTCATTTTTTTTAAATTTAAAATTAAAATTAAAAAAAAAAAAATTATTAGAAAAAAAACTATATTATTAAATTTAATAATGCTTATATTTTATTTTATAAATTTATAAAAAATTCAAATCAAATAAGAAAACAAAATTTGTATTATTAGGTTATTAAATTTTTTGTAATTATTATATATGATTACCTTATAAATTTTTATTTTGTTGTATATGCAGATTTTTAATTTATAAAACCATATAATATTTTAAATTAAAACTAATTTTTAATATTTAAAAGCTTTCCCATATTTTTTGTTTTACCCGTTACATTTTAATATATTAAAATTTTGTAGTTATTTTAATTACATTTAAAATCTAATTAATTTAGAGCTACCAATTGCCCACTGAGATGACCATGTCAATATATAAACAATACATTGTAATCAACATTCACATACTAAATAAATAGAAATATTAATACTTAAAATCAGGCACGGCTTTAAATTTCTTTTATTGTGAAGTTTGATCTTCAAATTCTGCATATAGTAAGTTTCATATGAAGTTTTACTATAAGATTTCTTTTGATCTCGAGATTGACTTCGACATACTAAAAAAACCGTGTGATGAAGTTCAGGGCATATGAAAGTTTCATATAATTTTTAAGGTTGAGTTGGAGTTCCATTAAAGCATGGTAAGTGCCACTATAAAATATGCAATTCTACCAAACCTTAAAGATACTACCAAACGCTAGTCTATCTCCGATCGAGTGTCTCACTTCTTAATTTTAATTGACGAATTGATATTTTCATAAACTCTGAGAGAAGCTTGATTCTTGGGGGTCCCATTACAAGGTTTCGTCAAATTATTCACAATCTGAACAAATAATATTTTCGAGGGTTTTGCGGGACTTGAATGAGCATCGTCGCACAGGAAATATTAAGATAACAGACATTTCCCGCGATGAAAGCTGAGGAAATATATGTCCCTTCATATATGTAGTTGCCTCTTGTTGCGGTATTTGGTTAATTTGTTTTTTTTTAAGGCTTGGTGGACGTGTATGTTTTCGTCTCATTTTCGACCCGGTAACATATATGCCCTGCTATTCCATTTTCAAATACAAAAAACCATACCATTTGGTGAACGAGGCTGGATACGAACATGTAGCCTTACCCTTACTCACGGAAACAAATCCAGTTTGATTTTAGGATTACATGATCAACATATTTACTTCTCTCTTATAAGCCGACTAGATCCAAATATCTTCATTATTTTTTTTAAATCTAGGATAATCAGTAACTCGTGAACAGACCCAGGATCAAATTTAATTGGCTGCCACTATAAACCTAGGCTACGTGCAACCGCCTGCAAGCCGCACAATAGCAAGAAACTTATGCCTCAACAAGAGCCGAGACGTCCACTATGAGGTCGCCTACTCTTCTAGCCAAGACACAACAGGTCATATATATACTCAATGAGATTTGAACCCTCATCTCGTGGGTTTCACCCAGCGAAACCTACCGTTAAACCCCATATCATTGTATCAAATATCTTCATTATTGGCATGCACGTCTTGATTAAATATTTTTATATTTAAAGTACCAAGAAGATTAGGATCCGAATATCTTCATTGTTGGTGTGTACCTCTTGATTAAATATTTTGAGATTTATAGCGGAAACATCAAGTCATCGTTCTTTTACAGCATTATGCAAATTGTTAAGGGAAGTATGACAAGGGTGATTTATGCAGCCCATGTGTTTGTTATTGCCGAGAATCAGATAAAATGTGAATAGAATTGAAAAGAAGGAGATGTAGCTCACAGGTGTGGCCTGCACCTGGAGACTACACTCACAAAACAGAGAGATCACTCTCGTACACTCTATTATCGTCAATGAAAAGATTACATCATTAAATACAACTCTGGAAATCAGGAAGTTGCAACCACACTCCTAAACTTTAGGATCAAATCCTAAACTAAGGAGATGCGTTACAACTATGTAACCATTTCTCCATTAATACAAAATAATATTAATTATTTTTAACTCCCCCCCTTAATGGAGAAAGGGTTCTCCTGAACTCCTAACATCCCTCTAAACAATTCAAATTTCACTCATGCAAGAGGCTTTGTAAAAATATCAACCACACTGTCACAAGTTTTACAATATTCAATAACAATTTCTTTTGACTGTACTTTCTCTCTGATAGAATGGAGCTGAGTGTCTATATGTTTGGTGTTTTTATGGAACAATGAATTGTGTGCCAATTTAATGGTGCTCTGGTTGTCGCTTTTGATGGAAGTAGAATTCTTCTGTTCTTTTCCTGCATCATTAAGAAGCCTTCTCAACCAGATCGCTTCACACGTTGCTGCACACAATGCTTGATACACAGCGTCACACGATGACAAGGCTACAGTACTTTGCTTCTTACTGCTCCATGCTATGACCCCGGATCCTATGTTGAATGCGTAACCTGTGATGGACCTCCGATCATCCAAGTTACCTACCCAGTCTGAGTCTGAAAAACCTGCTAGAGTAACATCAAATGCGTCAGTGTATAAAATACCATAATTAACAGTACCACAAAGATACCTCAACACGCTTTTTGCTGCTACCCAGTGACTTTCAAGCGGTTTCGGCATGAATTGGCTCAACACACTAACAGAGTATGCCAAGTCAGGTTTGGTTGTTGTAAGATATATCAAGCTGCCAACCAGCTATCTGTACATTGTAGCATCAACCTCCTTAGTGCCATCGTCACTCCTCAACTTCAGATTTTGCTGCAAAGGTGTCGCTGCTGATCTACACTGATCCATACCAAACTTTTCCAACAGGTTTCTGGCATACTTCCCTTGGGTAAGAAAAGTTTTCCCAGTATCTCTACATACTTCTAATCCCAGACAATAATAAAGGCTTCCGAGATCTTTCATCTCAAAAACTTGTGCCATAAGCCTTTTGTTTCCTTTGATTAAATCATCTGCATCTCTTGTTATAATCATGTCATCCACATACGAAGAAATCAAAATAATCTGCCCCTGATTATTGTACTTGGTATACAAATTTGGGTCATTTAAACTTCTATGAAAGCCATGCTCTAAAAAGAAAGAATCAACCTTTTCGTACCAAGACCTGGGTGCTTTCTTTAAACCATATAAAGCCTTTTTCAATCTGCAAACAAGATGTTCCTGCCCCTGCTTTACAAATCCTTCTGGCTATACTAAGTAAATTTCCTCTTTCAAAACACCATTTAAAAATGCAGATTTAACATCAAGCTGGTGTAATTCCCAATTACATTTAGTAGCTAAAGCAATAAGCATTCTGATTGTATTTAACTTTGCTACAGGTGCAAAAGTATCATCAAAATCTATACCTTCTTGCTGTGAATATCCTTTTGCAACCAGCCTAGCTTTTAATTTCTCTATACTTCCGTCTGCATTCATTTTTTGTTTAAACAACCATTTACATCCTATGGGTGTTTTATTCTTAGGCAGCTCAACTAAATCCCAAGTATCATTTCTGAGAATGGATTCCATCTCTTCATTCATTGCAGCCCTCCACTCCTTAAATTGACTAGCTTCTTTGTAATTAGTGGGCTCTACGATGTTCAAAACCTTTGACATCAAAGCATAGTCTCTCAATTTCAATGGTTTTTGAGTCTTCCTACCTGATCTCCTTGGTAGGGGACTTACCTCAAATTTGTTTTCTTCTGCTATAACTGGGCTTGCATTATCACCTTCTTGTTGTTCTTCTTTTTGCTCTTCTTTTTGCTCCTGCTCTCTTTCATCCTCGCTACTTTCCTCCAACAACAATGGAATGTGCCAATCATCACCAACGTCATCTTTCCCTTCCTGTACCTGTTCATGAAATACTACATCCCTTCTTGCAAATGTCTTACGAGACTCAGGATTGAATAATTTATATGCTTTAAATTCTATGCCATAACCAACAAATATGCATCTAATTGCTTTATGGTCTAATTTCTTCCTATCAGCTTTGGGTATATGGGCAAATGCTTTTGACCCAAATACTCTTAGATGGTTTACTGCTAGTTTAAATCCATATAGAGCTTCAAAAGGGGTTTTGAAGCCAAGATACCTAGTAGGACTTCTGTTCTTCAAATATACAGCAGTGTTAATAGCCTTTGCCCAAAAACTATTAGATAGACCCTTACCTTGTAACATGCTCCTTGCGCACTCCACCAAGGTTCTGTTTTTGCGCTCTGCAACTCCATTCTGCTGTGGTGTGTGTGGCGCTGTATACTGTTTAACAATCCCGTGAGATTTGCAGAATTTCATGAATTCCCTTAGCTTGTATTCTCCCCCTTGATCAGATCGGAGAATTTTTATACTCTTACCAAACTGTTTTTCCACCAAGGTTTTAAATTCTATAAAGCACTAGAAAGTCTAACTTTTCTTGTTCAAAAAATAAACCCATGAATATCTAGTGCAGTCATCAGTAAATAAAAGAAAATAATATGCTCCTCCTAGCGACCTTGTCTGCATAGGTCCGCATACATCAGTGTGCAATAGTTCTAAAATATTTGTTTCCTTCCTCCTATCATGCACAGGAAACTGTTCTCTATGCATTTTTCCTTAGGCACAACCATCACAATTTAACTGAATATTACGAAAGATAGGGAGCCCCTCAACCATACCTTTCTTCTGCAATAACATGAGGTCCTGCAAATTCAAGTGACCAAACCTTTGATGCCAGAGTTGTTCGGCTGTCAATCCTCCTGCAACCATGGCTTGCTTTGGTATACTTTTTGCATCCAGTCTGTATAGGCTTCCAATTCGCATGCCTGTTGCAACTATTTCATTCCTGCAATCCTTTATCACACAATGAATCTTGAAGAACTCGACTTGCATATCTTGATCAGCCATCATGGATACAGATATCAGATTTTTCTTAATTCTAGGTACATATAAAACATTTTTAAGGTGACTAATTTTTCCATTTGGTAACTTGACTGAAATCACCCCATAACCTTTAATCTCGTATCCACTATCATCTCCTAGGTAGATTTTTGATCCATTTATACTTTCTTCAAGACTATAAAAAAAATTCTTTTTACTTGTCATGTGAGAGGATACTCTAGAATCGACATACCAAATATCGTCCTCATTAGATGCTGAAAGGGAACAGTTGACTGTGAACAGTCGAAATTCATGACTGAAGTCTTTATATTCTTCTTCAACAAAGTATCCTCTGTGCTTTGCATTTGCCTGCTTCCTCTTTGCATCATCATCCTGCTTCTTATAACATTCACTCTGTATATGACCCTTCTTTCCACAATAATAACATTTCTTTTCAGAATTATTTGCAAGCATACCTTTATGTGAATGTGAATTCTTATGTGATGTTCCTCCTTTCTGCTTTGATTGCTGTTGTGACTGCTTTCCTCTGAATGATTGTCGTTTCGCCATCAGCGCAAGATCATCATTCTGGGGGTTCAGGTTCTGCCGCCGCTTCTCCTCTTACAGCAAGATCCCTGTCAGATCTTCAAATGTGGGTGCTTTCTCCCTCACCGCCAATCCAGTAACAAACATTTGAAATTCATCATGCATCCCGCTCAATGTGATTGAGACAATATCAGAGTCAGACACTATCTCTCCGATGGCCCCCAATCCATCTTTCACATATTTAATTCGCGCAACAAATGCCCTAGCAGTCTCCCTTTCGTGCATCCTCATTGAAAATAGCTTGCTTTTAAGCGCCATAATTCGACTGGTGTTCTGGGTCTGATACAAGCTTTTGATGGTCGTCCAGATCTCCACGGACGTTTTACAGTCTCTGATGTGGGGGATAACACTATCCTTCGTGGAAATCTTCAACAAGACTTTGGCCTTGTTCTCTCATTTTTCCCAATCTTGCTCCTGTGGACCTGCGTTTGGCTTCTGCTCATCGTCTATAACTATGGACCAAGCATTCGCACCCTCAACCAAGGTCTGGATCTTAAACTTCCAATTCATGAAGTTAGATCCATCAAGTTTACCAGACTCGTGAAGGTAAGATTCCATCGTATTACTCATTCTGATCAGATCTACAAAATGAATCTACCCAACAACAAAAAACGATACCTATCAGATCGATCTGTCACCTCTGCCACTGATCTACAGTGTCTGGCTATCTTGTTCCGATGAGCAAATTCGGCGTTTTCAATACAGCTGAAGAATTGATCTGATCAAAATTGATCCAATCTGCCTCTCCCGGATAGATCTGCAATTTCGCCGATCTGCACCCCTCGCAAATCGCCAAACAAAGATGAGGCTTCCCGCAGATCCCTTTGAAGGTGAGTTGGTGCTCTCCCAAGCAAAAATCCCACGCCTTGGCGCTCTCGCGAGTGAAAATCTCGCGCCAAGATAAAATCGGTACGAGTTAAAATGTCTGGCGCGATTTCCCCCTTAAATTCCGCTCCAATCCAGTATTCTGGCGTGGTGGCACGCTTAATAACCGAACAGACATGCCAATCTAGAATTCTGGCATGCTCCCAAGCCAGAAACCCGCGCCAACCCCCTTCTACTCCGGAAAAAAAATAAAAAAAAATAAAAAAATTCCGAGTTCGAGCTAGGTGTTCTGCAGTCCACCTGCTCAATTGAGCACAAAGCTCTTGTGTACACGCAGCCACAGAGGCACTTCAAGCCACACAGGCAATTCTACCACACAGGCAAGCTAGCTACAAAGGCACTTCAGCCACAAAGGTGATAAAAGATCAGGCTCACCCAATCTGAGCTCTGATACCAAGATAAAATGTGAACATAATTGAAAAGAAGGAGATGTAGCTCACAGGTGTGGCGTCCACCTCACTACAACAAAATAGGCAATTTACTTCAGATTTAGCACCAGATTTTAGTGTATTTTTCTCTCCATTGGGATGAACATCCTGGCGCTAAATCTGGCTCTATTGTACAATTTTTAAAGCGTCTTTTTTGTGCCAAATTTTGCATCTTTTTTTAACGCCAAATTTTGCATCATTTTTTGCAGCATATTTTGCACCAAGATTTGCACTTGGTTTTACAATAGGTTTTGCTTCTAGTTTTGTGCCATTTTTTGCATCTATTTTTACATCATTTTTTGCTTCCTGTTTTGTGCCATTCTTTGCTTCTATTTTTGTGTCATAATTTGCATCGAGTTTTACACCATCTTTTGCATCTGATTTAGTTCCTTTTTTGCATCAAGTTTGTGCCATTTTTTGCATCTAGTCTTACACCATTTTTTGCTTCTAATTTTGTACTGATTTTTAGATCTATTTTTGCACCAATTTTTTTGCCTTTTTTAACACCATTTTTTGCATCTAATTTTGCACCATATGTTGAATCTGATTTAGTGCCAAATTTTTCATCCATTTTTGCACCATTTTTTTCATCCACTTTTTCGTTTCATTTGTCTCCCTTTTTTGCATCCTATTTTGCACCTAATTTTGCATCATTTGTTGCATCCAATTTAGCATCATTTTTGACAACAATTCGTGCATCCAATTTTTCATCCTTTTGAGCATCTAAATTTTCACCCTATGTTGGACCATGTGTTGCATCCACCTTTGAATCTCATTTTGTGTCTAATGTTACATTCAATTTCAAGCCTTTTTTTTTGTCTACTTTTGCATTTGTTTTTTCACCAAGTTTTGAATCATTTTTTGCACCTCATTTTGCATCCAATGTTGCATCCAAATTTGAGCCATTTTTATGCCAATTTTCGCACCATTTTTTTGGTCCAATTTTGCATCATTTTTGGTGTCTAATTTTCCATCCTTTTTGGCATCCAAATTTGCATCTTTTTTTTGTCACATTTTGTGTCCACATTTGCATCTCATTTTGCACCTAGATTTCATTTTGAATTTTCATCTAATTATGCATCATTTTTGACATCCTTAGTTTCACCCTTTTTTAGTCCCATTTTGCTTCTTGTTTTGTGTCTTTTCTTACATCCTTTCTGCACCCAATTTTTCATCCTAATTTTACACCATTCTTTGCATTCTCATTTTGGTCTCCATTTTTGCATGCTTGTTTGCACCCAATTTGGTATCTTTTTGTATGCCCTATTTTGTTCCCTTGTTTGTGTCTAGTTTTTCACCCTTTTTTAATTCTACTTTAAAACCCTTTTCGTCTCATTGTTTGCATCTTGTTTTGATGGCTAGTTTAACATTCAATTCTACTCCCAATTTTGCATCGATGGTTATATTCACTTTTGGCTTCTTGTTTAGAGTTTTACTTTTACTTCCATTTTATTACATAGTGAAATATATTACAGTTTCTAAATATCATTTTGTTGTAGGATTTAATGCATAGTTATATGAACATAAAACCCTCTCAGTTTATCCCAGAAACCTAAGATAGACCGATTAAGAGAAAGGTTGTTCTAAGGCTCAGGATTCTTAGTAGATCAAGATGTAGAGTATAGATTAAGAAAAGAAGAATGAATTCATGTGAGTCCTTGCATGCATGTCTTGTTGGAGTTTTTAGTGTAGCTGGGAAGCGCTGCTAGATAGCTCCAAATCTTGGTCCTACACACAAGACAGAGAATAAAGAAAACTTCACAACATAATATCTTGATAATTGAAACTATCATAAACATATAAATATTACTGAATAAATAAATATAAACCAAAATCCCATACATTCATTAGTTAAATAGGATAAGTAAAGAATGAATAGTAGCATATGGAGGGAAGAACAACTAATCTCTATTAATAATGGAGTTGGAGGAAAGTTACAACCATGAGATACAGTTGCAACAACACCTCCCCCAACTTATAGCTCCAAAACTCTACCTCTCAAGATAGATCTCACAATACATGCATTCCCATCATTTCCTCAATGGCCAAGCCTCCAATATATAGGAAAGTGAAGGCTATGAAGATTTCCCATATTCCTCATTAGTTCAATTTTGGCAAAATCTTTTGAGTGAATAATGTTTCCTCATATAAAAATGGCATTTCCACTTTTTAGATGCTTTTGCAGTTAGAAAAAAGCTTCCCCATGCTTTATGGCTCTTTTCCACTTTTGTATGCTTTTATTTTTTAGGAAAAATCTAAAGATGAGGATAAAGAGATCACATTCCACCATATGAGTTTCCTAAAGTGAACAAGAGTGTCAAATTCTAGTTAACTCGAGCTTTTTGAGTAATCATCACAATAAAATGTTAACATTGAATTTCCATGCCATAATGTGTAAGCCAAGCAAATTCCTTTAAAATTTAAAAGACATACAAGTGTGACTAGGCAGTGGATTTTTTTTTAATAATATAACTTACCTAATTTAACTGTGAATGGTGCCTAAGTGACCCAAAACTATATTAAATATTAAAAATAAAATTAATATCTTAATCTATAAAAGTTAGAATATCGAGATGATTTTTAATGAAGGGTAAATCATGGTGTGTTAAATAAATAAATTTAAATATAAAATCCTAAATCCTAAATTTAATTTAAATTTTAAATTTACTTTTTTAATTTAAATTTTATTAAATCTTGTATTGATAAATTAATTTAAATATAAAATATAAATATATGGTTATTTTGATAAAAGTGCATTTATTTGAGTAACTTAAATTTATATTTTAAATTTAAATTTTCTTAAGTCTTGTGTTAATAAATTAATTTCAATATAAAATACATGTAGATGGTTATTTTTTATAAAAGTGACGTTTATTTGGGTAATTTAAATTTAAATTTAAATTTCCTTTAAATTTTGAATTTCCTTTTTTAATTTAAATTTTATTAAATCTTGTGCTAATATATTAATTTAAATATAAAAATATATATACAATTATTTTGATAAATGTGACATTTATTTGGGTAATTTTGGTAAAAGAATAATAAAAATGATATATTAAAAAAATGTTTACATGGCATTATTTTATTAGTTTCTTAATTTTTTCTTAGGTAGTTATTTTTTGAGTTGAAAATTCCTCTAATGTGAGAATTTTGGTAACAAAAATTAGATGAAGGGGACAAATTGTTATAGACTAGGATACCGTGGTCCTCATTTCAACCAACATCATAGTATTCTCCTCCAAGATGATGAGGAGGTACTTTCATGTATAACACATTTAAGAATATATCACAATTAAAATTCATAACTTAGTATCTGTAAACAAATTTAAGGGCAATTGACAACATTCATAAAAAATATAGCAGCATACTCATATATAACAATTCTCCATCAAAAAAACATTGACAATTTTCAATATACATATATTACTACTAAATCAACATATATCATAGATATCATTATTCCAAGGTAAATTCACAACATTTTATCCAAAATAGTAATATCATCATACATAATCATTCTCCATAAAAACGAATTGACAGGTTTCAGCACATATATAAAGTAACAAGATAATACTAATAATATCCTCATTATCTTTAATAAAATCAACTAAGATTGAAATGCGTGATTATCATATCAAAATATTTCATGAACGTCATTATTCTAAGGTAAATTCAAAACATCCATAAAAAGATAGTAATATCATCATACATAATAATTCTCCATGAAAATAATGCTGATAATTTTCAATATATACATAAAATAACAAGATAAAAATGATAATATCATCATCATATTTAATCAAATCAACGAAAAGTCAATGTAATATTACCAAATAAAAATCTTTCATAGATATCATTATGCTAAGGTAAATTCACAACATCCATAAAAAGATAGGAATCTCATCATACACAATAATTCTTCATAAAAAAATTGTAAACAATTTTCAACATATTCATAAGGTAACAAGATAGTACTGATAGTATCATCATTATTATTCAAATAAACTAAAATTCAAATGTATGATTACCATATTAAGACATCCAACTAAATATAAAAAATAACGCATGGCTAGCTAGCACCACGAAAATCATAGTCAAGCTCATCCTCATGATCATTTCCATGATCATCATCCCGACCATCCTGATAATATCATCCACATAATCATCACCAATGCCATCGCCATCCTCATCATGATCATCTCTGATATATGATGTAATATAAACATAGTCTATATCATCATCTTCGTGGTCATTACCTATAGCGTTCTGGAAAAAAAATCAATATTACATGTTAGTACTATTTCTATAGCAAAATGCATATTTTTATTACAATGCTAACAATAAAATGAGGTAGGACATAATAACATTTAATAGTACTAAAAATAAAATGAAAATGTGGCTTAAGATATATTGGAGATCCAACTAAGATTACACTTGTAATTCACATTAAGTAGTAGAAGCATTTTTTAATCCATATGAAGTAGGTACCCATTTGTTCTTCATATTATATTGTGAATGTTTCTTATGATTTCCATGCAGAATTGGTAAATTAATATTTACTGGAAGCTTTATTTCAAATTACAATTGTAATTCAGATTAGAAATAGAGGAAATATAACAAAAAAATAATGTCACATGAAAAAGTAAATTGTTTTTAATGAAAAATAAGTCGCATACAATATGAATGTCACATGAAATATTGAGCTATTTTTAATGCATGTAATTTTCTCTATAATAAAATGGATCCTAATGTTCATTCAAGAAAAAATGCTCACAAATAATTACTTCATTTTATCCATTATCACACTTAATCCATTATACCTAGTGACGACAATGATTCCATTCAAATTGCTTTGAACTCCCTAAATATAATGTAAAAGAGAAAACTCCACGACCACGACCATGACCGCAACCCCCTCCCTTGCCTCGCCCACCATCAGAGATAATGAACTTGGAGTTATGACCATGATAGCAACCCCTCCCTTGCCTTGTGTCCACCATTAGAGGCATTGAACTTGGAATTAAGAGTACTCATGTTTTCTTTGCTCTAATTAATCTCCAAGGAATCAAAACTTGATCAATATATCAAGGACTCCATCAAGGAATATATATATCATAAGAGAAGCTCAACAGGCTTTTCCAAAAGAGTGTGAAATAACACTTATCTCTATTTTATGAAATAACTCGAGTGAGTGGAATGAATGGTGGGAAACACTTACCAAGGAAAGGAATATTTTTGGTCCGTCCTTATTTCTATTATTATTTTTGCTTCTTAGAATGGAGGGAAGTGTTTAAAAAAATTCTAAAAAATATTTTAAATAAAAAAATAAAAATTATTTGCTTAAGTTTATTTTTTTTAATATATATTCAGTTTAGTATTTTTTTATTTTCTAAAAAAATATATTTAGTTTATGGTTTTTTTTTACAACAAAAATTATATTCTTTTTATAAAAATGGATTTTA
The DNA here is from genome assembly GCA_031772625.1 of Pinus tabuliformis. NCBI lineage: Eukaryota > Viridiplantae > Streptophyta > Pinopsida > Pinales > Pinaceae > Pinus > Pinus tabuliformis. Next base: position 1,440,715,516 of record CM062818.1, on the reverse strand, counting down.
AACATCCATTCATGCTAAATTTGTGATTTTATGATATATGTTTAAATTATATATATAAAAGTAACTTAATGCCATGCGTTGTGTCACTGGGATGGGTATTATACATCTCTTCCTTGCTAAGTTATAGAATGTGCTTGGGTTTTCTTAATGCAATAAAATTAATTCTTCTCTTCATTATATCTTGAAATGTTCAACTTCCACTTAATAAAACAATAAAGTTAAAATAGGTTTGCCTTTGTCCTTTATAGATTTCTTTCCCCATTAATCCTTGTCTTAATAGATTAATTGTCTTATGGTGGCCTTGAGTGGTCACTCCCATTAGTTGCATGCTTTTTAGTTTTATGTTAGTGACATTTCTTATGATTGATAACATGTTATTTAATTTATGAAAATGTGTTATTTTCCATATTATTGTTAAATATTAATATTAAATATGTTGGTTTTGAACATGGTTTAGCAAAAAGTTCCCAAAAGGTTTATAGATTGTGATTTATAATGTAATGCTTCATTGCTTGATGAAATTGTTTTGGATATTTTTTTTAAAGATTCATTGATTGATGAAATTTTTATGGATATTTTTTTAGTATATTAACTTGTATGTGATAAAGTCAAAAGTCACCTCTTTTTGAGATTTTCATTTCTTAATTTCCCTTAAAGCTATCAAGTTCACCATTCAGTCCCAGGTTAAGGAAATATAGGAGTCATGAAGTGGCATTGTCCAATAACTTAAATCTTGGAACATGTTTTTTTAGTCAGATTATACTTCCTTTTTGTGTAAATTCTCCATGAAAATAGTCTCATGGAACATGAGGGACCTCAATAGTAAAGGAAAACAAATACTCCTAAAAGAAAAATGGTACGCAAAGCACCCATCAATAATGTTGATATAAGAAATAAAAATATTAAGTGAGGTTCTACCTCATATAATTAGAAAATGGGGGAGGAATTTCCAAGTAGTAGTGATTGATGATTAGATATACTTGGGTGGAATGGCTATTATTTGGAATGATTAGGACATCAAGGTTACCAATATGTTTACCTCTTTTCTCATTATGACAATATAATTTTAGTTAATTGACATCGAGGACTACTACTATGTATCCAATGTCTATGACTCCAATATCGCAAATGGAAAACCTCTATTTATCAATTCTATTAAGAAATAAAAATATTAAGTGAGGTTCTACCTCATATAATTAGAAAATGGGAGTGACTTCAATATTATCAAGTGTCTCGAGGAAAAGAAAGGATGAATCACAATGTTTACCAAGAGATTTTGTAAGATATACCATCAAGGCCCTAAAGTAGTATACATTAAAGTTCTCAAGCAATGAGTTTCCAACCCACACATGTGGATCAATGACATGTAATACATGTGTGTGTGGTGACTAACTTAATACACTGTTCTAATAACTCCACAAACTTAAGTATTTCACTCTGTCACATGATTGACCGTAGTGTGACATAAGTAAACCAAGAGTAGACATGAAACCCTTAGGCAAGAAAAATTCCCTAGATCCTCAAATAGGTGCTTAAATGATGAAGTGAAAATGAAAGGGGAAAAGAGGACTTCATGATTAAACCATCACAAACATGTGATCAAGTGTGGCTAGGAGTGTATATATTCATATGTTTTCCAAAGAGGGTGTCAATACATGAGTTACCATTCATTGGGCCTCATTTTTCTTTCTTTTGATTTTTCTTATATATAGGACTTAGGGAATAAGGTTTTCATAAGTTTTGAACAACTCATAGATATAATATTTACATAAATTTTCGCTTTAACCTTAGAGTTTAGACTTAGATAAATCATTATAGTGTACCTTTAATGATTTTGGCTTTCACTTTTTTATTTTCTTTCATCACAAATGACAAAAGGGGAAATATTTTGCCACAAATCTATGAATGCTTAATCATAAAGGTGTCATGCGATGAAAACAAATTAATGATGTTATTCCCTATGAAAATGATGGGTATTCTTGAGAAACGCTTATGCTTGTGGATGTCTCCTCCTTGGTTGAGAGGGAGTGAGCACTGACACCATATTATCCATTTGTCATGTACTATGGCTGAGACTAATAGTCATAAGCCTACTAAAGACACCAGTAGGGAGAATGGTGGATTAGATAAACATCTGGGACCAATATTCTTTGAGAATTTGTGCTTTGACTAGGACTAACCGCCATAAGTCAAGTACATTAATCCAAGATAAGAATAGTCATGAGGATCAACATTTCCTGGTGTCAAATATTATGACAGTGGATTAGGAAATGATCATGCGAGGACATGCCTGATGAACATCCTAGTGCAGTAAGTGCCTAAAGAGGGAGTGGTGTCCAAATTTATGCCTCCCAACATTGTGCTATGATCTAATGGAGAGATATAACTTGTTAGTCAAGGCCTTTCTATTTTGACAATGTTGGCTATGATGATGTAAATCATCATTGATGCTTATCAATCTAGATCCCTTCTTATATGAATATTTCAACTTGAGAGTACTTTTTTATCTCATTATGAGTATCTCCCTAGTTTAGAGGGAGTGTCATCATCATCACCACCATCAATCTCATCATTGTAGTATCGTCATAATCACCATTCATGTGGTCATCATCATCATCATTATGGACATTGTCATCAATTGTTCATAATTATAGGTGTCGTAAGAAATATCATCAAACCAAAAAATATTACGAGTGCTCAAAAAGGGTTGTTAGGACACTTGATATATGCAAGAGAAATGACAACTTTATTTTTTAGAGATGATCGATGATCATCATCATCACTACCATTATCATCGTCATTATAATTTTCATCATCCCCATCATCATAATTAATGTAATTTCTATCATCATTGTTGTCAACTTCGTCATGAACATCATAATCATCATTCATGCCATTATTGTTGTTGATGATGACCAAGATCAAAATAACGATAATGATGATCAAATGATGATGAGTTGGAAGATGACTCTAAAGATAATGATTATGATTATAACCATGACAACATTTAAAAATTGGGAAGATTGTCTAAGGTCATTATCATATCCATCATCATTGTCATTATAACCCCCATCATCTTTATCATCATTTTGATTATCATAATAATCACAATTCATGTCATCATCATCATCTTCATTATCATCATCGTCATAATTATTGACATTGTCATCAGTTGTTCATAATTGTTAATTTCATAAGAAATATCATCAACGTAAAAAATATATGAGTGTTAGAAAATGGATGCAAAAGTAAAAAAAAAAATGGGGGCAACAATAGACGTAAAATTGGATGATGAGTGGACACAACATAAGTAGATGCAAAACAAGATAGAAAAATTGACACAAAAGTGGATAAAAAAGTATATGCAATAGTTGATGCAAACTTGGACACAAAATAGGATGCAAACATGGATGAAAAAGTGGAAGAAAACATGGGTGTAATAGTAGGCATAAAACTTAACATGAATTGTTGTGAAATAAATGTGGATACAACAATGAAAAAAAAAAAAAACAAACAAACAAAAAAAAAAAAAAACAAAAAAAAAACAAAACAAAAACAAAACAAAAAAACAAAACAAAACAAAAAAAAACAAAAACAAAACAAAACAAAACAAAAAAAACAAAAACAAAAAAACTTGGATGCAAAAAGAAGACAAAATTGGATTTAAAAATGGATGTAAACATGGAACAAACATGGGTGCAATAGTGGACACAAAATTAGATTCAAAATTGGACGCATCAGAAGTGGATGTAAAAGTAGATGCAAAAAACATCAAAATTATTTGATGCAAACTTGGACACAAAAGAGGATGCAAATGTGGATGCAAAATTGGAAGAAAATGTGGGCTTCAATGATAGGCACAAGATATGGCACAACAAAAGTGGATGTAATAAAAAAAACAAAAAAAGATGCAAACTTGGATGCAAGACAAGATGCAATAAGGGATGTAAAAGTGGATGCAAACATGGGTGCAATAGCAGAAACAAAATTGGATGAAAAATATGGATGCAATGGAAGTAGATGCAAAAGAAGACACAAAATGAGATGCAAAACCCAACACAAAAGTGGATGCAAAAATAGATGCAATATTTTGATGCAAAAGTGGATGCGAAGATGGATGCAAAATTGGAAGCAAACGTGGGTACAACAGTAAGTACAAAACATGGTACAAATAGTGTCACAACAAAAGTGGATGTAATGATAGATGCAAAAAAAGAAGCAAATGAAGATGGAAAATAAGATGCAAAAAGGGATGCAAAAGTGGATGTAAACATGGGTGTAACAATGGATGAAAAATATGATGCAAAAGTTGATGCAACAAAATTCGATGCAAAAGTAGATGCAATATGAGACACAAAACCTGATGCAAATCTTGACACAAAGGGGATGCAAAAAATGATGTAAAAATGGATGCAAAAAATGATTTAAAAAATGATGCAAAAGAGGATGCAAGAGATGATTGAAAAGTTCATGCAAGTGTAGGCGCAAAAAGTGGATGCAATAAATGATACAAAAGTTGGTGAAACAAAATTAGGTGCCAAACTTGATGCAAAACATGGTGCAAAGGATGGCACAAAACTTGGCATAAAACCTGGCGTAAAACCTAGTGTAAAACTTGATGCAAAACCTATTACAATACCTGGTGCAAAACTTGGTGTAAGACTTGGTGAAAAACTCGGTGCAAACTTTGCATCAATTTTTGCACCATATTTTATCAATGGACACAAATAGCACCAAAAATGGGCTCTAGATGCAAAAAAGGAAGAAAAACGGGATGCTAATCACAGGGTTTTGTTGTAGTGCCTGGAGACTACACTCACAAAACAGAGAGATCACTCTCGTACACTCTATTATCATCAATGAAAAGATTACATCATTAAATACAACTCTGGAAATCAGGAAGTTGCAACCACACTCCTAAACTGTAGGATCAAATCCTAAACTAAGGAGATACGTTACAACTATGTAACCATTTCTCCATTAATACAAAATAATATTAATTATTTTTAACTGAATCTCAGGCTAATAATCGAGCACGTTCATGAATTATTATTGAAGGTGTAGAAAAAGTTTGAATTTGACAAAACTTACAGGTTGTTGGTCAATGTGATCTTCCTTCTTCAAGTACAAATAGTATTTCTACAGAGCTTGTGGCATTGATGAGTGAGCTAATATGTGATGATTTGTATTGAATAAAGTCAATGTGGTTGTTGGTACCAAGTTTTTTGTTTTGAAACTAGAAGGGAATTACCAAAAATTTGGATGCAGTGGCTAATTAATACAAGGACATCCTAATTAGCGAATTCATTTGTGTCTATAATTATGAACGGGACTTTCTTCATTATGAAATAAAACATCAAGGGTGAGAATGGCACCAAACCTTCACAGAATTGATATGTTGGCAAGAACAACAACCATTTGAATTATTTTTGGGTAGTGAGAAAAATAACTGAGTGGCTTCGCCCTTAGTAATCCAAAATGGATCTTGGATAGATTTCCAAGTCTAAAGTGTTCCTTATAGAGGAAAATGAAAGTCTAAGGATGCTGTTGGAAATAGTCCCATTGCGTAGATTTTTTCATTTTGAATCTACTGCAATTTGAATGGGCTAAAATGGACTTCGGGTGAAGAAATTATTGCAGAAAGAAGGTTGTTTTTGTCCTTTGAAAAAGGAGACAAATTCCTCCAAAATGGGCTAAAGGCCTTATAAAGGAAAATCGTATCGAAAGGGTTAAGAGGAGGACTTAACACAAAGGTGGAAGGACCCCTGATCAACGATCTCTGATATATCGGGTTGGAGGTAGGTTGTAGGCGATATCACGACCCAGGCGGGGCCGATTGTGATATGCCGATGCAATATCAACAATTGGCATCAGTGATGTACAGACCCCCAGGGCCGTTGCGACAGAAATATGCAATATGCCGATAGCGATGTACGATCTCAATCGTCGGATCAGGAAAAGGGATCAATGGTCAGGATTTAATCGGTGGTCGGGAGATCGGTGATCCCTAATACAAAGGGTCGATGTGATAGCGACATGCGATGCGATACCAACCGTCCGATCAAGGAGCAAATAAACGATCTATATTTAATCAGTGATCGATGATCAGTGATCCCCGATGCTCAGGCCAATGTGATTGCGATAGCGATATGTCGATAAGGGTTGGACCCGATGGGTTTATAAACCTGATTTCATAAATTTTGAGATCCGGGAATTCGGGATTTCTGTGTATTTCCTGTGTAGTGGTCTTTTGGCCAATCCGCCTATGCGATGTGGCATGCCAATGAAAGGTGGACCCGACAGGGTTTATAGGGGTGATTTCATGGAATTTGAAGTCCGAATTTCACGCCCGATAGTGTATTTCCAGTAAATCTCTTTGTAATGGAATTTTATCCCATTTTCAAGTTTTCGCCTGAAGAAAGGCCCTAATTCCTTTGTAACTGCCTATGATCATTATGCCATGCTGCAAATGGGTGTTTTGTGAACAATGATGTGTTTGTAACGCACAAAGCTATAGAGCCAGAAGCTAGAGGGCCAACTAAAAAGACAGAGTTATGATGACATGCAAAGAAACAGACAGGAAGCCGCAGAGCAAGGAGAATACCTCAAAGAAGCCAGAGAGCATGATTGAGGAGCAGCACTTGACAGAGAGCTCAATTGACAGCAGTGAGTTGTTGCTAAAGGTCGCTGGAAGGTTGCTAAGGGGCATTTGGAGGTCAAGCAAACCATTGATGCACATAGAGGCTGAGAGAAACTCGTGAGAGCCAGAGCCAGAGCCAGAGCCAAGAGCGAGAGCACCAGAGCAGCAAAGCCAGAGTTCTCGATAGAGGCATATCCACCAGAGGTTGGAAGCAAAGCCTCAAAGCCATAGAGCTCAAAGCAGACTTCCAAGAGTCGTGATTCCGTAGTGACGCTGCAGAGCAACAAAGGGTCGAAATGATCAAGCTGTTGCTGGTGTCTAGAGTGGGATGAAGACAGAAGAAGGCATTCCAGAGATAGTTAAGAGAATTCTAGGGGAGTTGGTGCAAGCTAGAGCAAGATCGCTCAGAGTGCTAAGTGAAGAAATCAAGTCCAGAAAATCCTAGATCTGTCTGCAAAGTGAGGACAGCCAGCGTGATAAGATGGCATTCTAAACCCATAGATTCATGTTTGTAAATCTATGGATTTGAGCGTGGAGCTTGTAAAAAAATTCCAGCCATAATCCCAGAGAGCCTAGTCGAGTTGATTATAGTTCAAGGAGACTTAGCCCAAGATTTTTGGGTGAACTCCATATTATATTGTTGTTCTCCGTGTTTGTGTTATTGTTGCATTATTTACTGTTATATGTATTTACATATCAGCATAAAAAACAGAACTTAAGGCATTTGTTCAGTTAAAAGTAAACATAAGCATACACCTATTTTCAAGCATTATTAATTCCGCAATTGGTTAATCACTAGATCTTGGGAACGTTTAAGCTTTAGAAGCGGGAGAGGTTCTTGTAAGATTGACAAGAAGCCTTTAGTGCCCCAATTTCAGATCAGGTGCTATCAGAGCTTGAGATTGATTAACCCCACCTTCAAAGAAGGTTATATCAGAATGCTTGATTGACAAAGCAAAGATTGCTTGTCTGAAAGGTGTTTAAATAGTCAAAGGTTGATTGTATGCTTGTTTGCGGACTGACTATTGTTTGAGTTTACAGAGGTGAAGGGAAAGCTATTGATAGCTCAGTCCAGGAAGGACAAGAAGGAAGAAGGGCTGAAGGCATTCTTCTCATCCCAAAGGACCTCAAGGTAATCCTGGAAGCACAAGAGGTTTGTTGCAAAATTTTTCTTGAATAAGCTCTTTGTTAGTCTTGTTTGAACTTCTTTTGTTCATTTGCATAATGACAACTTCTACAAGTGTATCCTCAAATTCCCCCTTCATCACAAGATTCTTTGATAGATACATGAAGCAAGACTTGTTCACCATGATGGAAAAGGTGAGGGAAATGTATGAGGATGGAAGGAAGAGCAACATACTTAGAGAGCAGTTGAATTCCGTGGAGGAAGAGAAGCAGTTGCTTTCTGACAAATTGTAGGAAATGGAGAGGAAACTTCATATTGCAAATATGAACCTGAAAAAGATGCATGAGTTGGAGCCACAACTCTTTGTTGCCAAAGAAGCCTTTGTCAAGTATTAGCTTGAAGAAGAGGTAAACCATTTCAGTTTGTCTTCAAATTCTTCTAAGAATGCTTATATTTGTTATTTTGGAAAGCATACCAGAGGCATAGGTTCCAAGCCAATGTCTAAGATGGGCTATGAAGGAAAAGGCTTGGGTAAACATGCACAAGGTATTGTTGAGCCAATAATGGTTGAGGAAAGGCCTAATTATTTGGGTCTTGGCTATGGACAGTCTTATGGAAAAAGTTCCAAAGCTGCAATGAAGACCATTGAAACAGTTCCAAGAAGGAGTTTCATTGCAGGTCCTCTACCTCAAGAGTGTAAAGGTTGCATTTAGGAGGAATGCAATTGTTTGAAACATCATTTGCAGGATGTAGGTGTTCAGAAGCACACACTTGACCCAGAGAGTTGTGGAAACTCTGAAAGCCTTGAAGAGGTTGATGGTGTTCCAAAGGAAGCCACTTCTTCATTTGCTTCACCTCCTCATGAAGGAAATAAAGGTGAAAAAGAAAGGTATAAATCTGGTTTTAATCATCTTCCTTTTGATTTTGCAAAGCATGATAAATTTCCAAATAGATATGGAGAAAGAATTGCATGTTCCTTTTGTGCTTTGGATAACCATAATGTTTCTAGATGTTGGAAGAGGATAGCCACGTGCAGGAAACTTTTGAAGGAAAGGAAGCAAGAAGCCAAAGGTCCATTGGACAAGGAAAATCATGTTGTCAAGAGGATGCACATGTGTTGCACTTACTACCATAAGCAAGGGCATCTTGTTGAAAAGTGTTGGACTCTGAATACAGCAATGCTTCCATGAAACTTGAAGAAAGTGGAAAGAGAAGATGGAAAAAATGGAAAGGAAGATTCTAAGATTGATGTGTTTCAAGATGATTCACATGTTGATGTTGATGTGCAGACAAAGGAAATACCTTTGAAATGGATTGGTAAGAAATGGTTAGAGTTCTTATCCAATTAAGATTGCATGTCTATTGATATAAGGTATCTGTTTGCATTTCTTTGTTGATGGAATGCAAGTTGCAAGTTTTTACCAAGATGGTGAATGGAAAAAGGTTGAGTATGATGTTGGCATTATGATTCAAGTGTTGTCCTTGATGGCAACTCACTCAGAGGTTCGTACAGGTGCTCAGAGGTTGGTACAGGTGATGGCAACTTAATCAGAGGACAGATCTTAGTACAGCATGCCAAGAAAGTTCATACACGCAGGTTCGTTAAGCCCAAGTCGCGTATACAAGCAGGTTCACTATATACCAAGTTGCGTATGGGTAAAAGCATGTTAATGTGTCTCATTATATGGCAAAAGCAAAAAAGTATTCAAAGTAAAAACAAATGAATACAAAATTATCAATTATTTTTCCAAATAAATATAAAATTATCAATTATTTTTCCGAAGCAAAAAAATACGAAATAAAAATTAGGTTTGGGACTTAGTCGGGAAATAACTTCGGCCCAAAGAGCGGAGCATTCATATTTTCCGTATTTTCGGCTGACAAACGGACATTATTATTGTAGTTTAGCTTAGTACTAAGTTACCGGTCATATATATTTTAAATTATGGCCTACAAGGAGACTCTTACGCATACATTTAATTTTATATAAACGTTTCAAATGATTTTTGAAATAGTTATGTTCGGCTGACAAATGGACATTATTATTGTAGTTTAGCTTAGTATTAAGTTACCGGTTATATATATTTTAAATTATGGTCCACAAGGAGACTCTTATGCATACATTTAATTTTATATAACGTTTCAAATGATTTTTGAAATAGTTGAACGAAATTTTATGTAAATTTGATTTTATATAAGAGGTTTCACATAAATTTTTGATATAGTTGAATGAAATTTTATGTAAATTTGATTTTATATAAGAGGTTTCACATAAATTTTTGATATAGTTGAACGAAATTTTATATAAATTTAATTTTATATAACAAGTTAGCGTAATATTAAAGTTAATTGTGAAGTAAAATTAAAATTTATATAAATTTTATTTTACATAAAATCAGATTTCAATATAAATTTGAAAAAATTTAAATTTTCAAATTATATTGAATAGAAATATTTAAATTAATATTACATAAGAATAATATGTTTATATGACGTATAGTTTTAAGAAAATATAAATTATATTATAAATTATTTAAAATGTAATTTTATGTAAATCTTGAAAATTCTCTGTATGTTTATGTTTAAACTATCATTAGAAAGTATTCTAGGTACAGAGTTGTGTATGTTAAAAGCTTTATTAAATGAGTTGAGTTTCATACTTGTTAATTATAAAAAATAAATGCTAAATTTGTAACGAAGCTAGCTCACAATAAAGTTAGGTAAAAGCTATAGTAAATCTATTTAATGGGTTCAGAAAATATAAATAATGTTATAAAAAGTAAATACTAAATTTGTAAATAAGTCAACTGATAGTAAACATTGGTAAAAACTATGATTAATCACTCACAAAATATAAATAATTTTTTCAAATATGTAAAGTTAAATAAAATGTTAAAATTCTTTATATATATATAATTAGAATTTTGGAAACAAACAATTTATATATTTTTTTCCAATTTAAATGCATCTTGTCCTCCTCCTATAAGTTAGTTTTCTTTCTTCTATAATTTCATAGAACTAGTTTCCATAAATAATGTTATAAAAAGTAAATACTAAATTTGTAAATACATCAACTGATAGTAAATATTGGTAAAAACTATGGTTAATCACTAATAAAATATAAATAATTTTTTAAAATATGCAGGTTTAAATATGTAAAGTTAAATAAAATGCTAAAACTCTTTAAAAATATATATAAAAATAGAATTAGAATTTTAGAAACAAACAATTGATATATTTTTTTCCTTTTTAAATGCATCTTTGTCCTCTTGCTATAACTTATTTTTCTTTTTTCCATAATATGATAAAACCAGTTTCCCTCTGGTTTCTCACCACTATACATTTGGAAGTTAAGCTAAGGATTACATCATTTTTTTCCCTTCATATTTTTTAATAGCACCAAAAATAAAATGTAGATTTAATGTTTATGTGATATGACATTTCAATGAGTTGAGATGCTGGTTTCAACATTTATCTGTCATTGATGTTGAAAATGTTTCAATATTGCACTTAGTCATATATTTATGAAAATTACATTAAATCGCAAAATCTCTACAATGATCTGAGAAAAGTAGCCTGGTGTTCACCGACATCCATGCAATGACCTGAGAGTACCCACCCAAATTCAAAACTGTCACAAACCTTTTTCTATCTTCCACAGCATTTCAACATTCTTCTCATTAAAAGTAAGTTAGCAAAGATCAAGATTTTTTTGTCACTGCTCTAAAATATAAGCATGTTCTTTGATTGATTTTTTAAAAATTAATTACATAATTTTTATTTTTATTATACATAATGAATTTATAAAAATTTCCTGTTCGTGCACTTCAGACTTCAAATTTCATATATTATAAATCGTTTTTCATTTTTAATGATGTCATTACTTAACTTTATTGATTGAAGTATGCCTTATTCTGCTATCTGTTTCTCCCAACGTCTTCCTTTCACCAATCCTTGCATTTTCTAGTAATTAATGGGCATTGATGGGCTAGTTGGAATTCCACCAGGGCTCAGTATCAACTGCTATCTCCGTTTAAAGTTCCACCCGTTCCTTTCCCAGATAACTCATGTTCAGAATACAGGTTGAAACTTCCAACTATTTCTTTTCCCAGATCACTCATGTTCCAAATACAGTTACGTGTGCAGGTAATCTTCATTCTTTCTCTGCTATTTGGCTTTATTCATTGAAGTATGCCTCGTTAGTTTGTCCATGGAGTCAGTAGAAAGAGATAAGCCACACAATCCGCACATTGTTAAAAAATAATGTTTAATAAACTCATAACTGAAAATAATGAAATTTTATTTAAAACTATATTTTTCATTATTTTATCTAAAATTATAGTTATACAATTAGTGTGAGATTTTACAACAAACTCAAATTTTAACATGGTATATAGTTTTCAAAAAATAGTAAAAATTCTCAATAAAAATTACAATTGAAATATTCTAATATTTAGAAAATTTGAATTTCTATTTTATTTAAATATTACATATCAATTCAATAACAAGTTGAGATGGAAAGTTGAAATTCAAATCTCTAACCATACATGTGATTTTCATATATCAGGATCAACTCTTAATGCAAGGACCTCTAGTAACCTCTCATGATCATTTATACCAAGCCGCCATCTTTGATGTCGTTTTCCATGTCGTTTCATTAATGACAATGGAAAATGAGTAGCAATAACATGATGACTATATTGCATAACTACTTTATGTGGTTCATATTCTTCAAATATATATCCGGTCTTATTTTTTTCAACTTTCTTAAAGTACATTCCCTTCAGAATAATAGATCCTCTTTCAAAGTCTTGACCATCACTATCAACTTGGCTTTCCAGCAATTTGCACTTGATTGTAGTACATCTCAATAGATAGTAGTCAACCCCTTCCACATTGTTAGGAGGTGCTATAACAACAAATACATCACCTGTATGGGATTTAATATATATTTGAAACATTAAAAACATGTTTAATTTAACTAATATTTACTCAAAATATAATATTCAAATATAATTAAAATTGATAATTTAATATTTAAAATTATAAAGGTATAAGAATTTGCATACCTTCTTGTACTAATCCAGAAATAACATCATAGTCTGAAGAGAATTGTGGGTCTTCGTCTCTTTCTTCAATTGGAATGTGCACTTGAGTAGGACCAACACGATCTAAAGGTTCCAAGATAGTTTGTTTCCATTCTTCAACAAATCCTTGTTGTAAATTTATACATGATTCTTGGAATTCATTTCCTACACAATATCCACAATAACAAGCATGCTCCCTGACATGCAAAATCCAATCAGTGTGATCTGTGCTTCTAACAGAGTGAAAAGACCTTGTACCTGGTACAGTTTTACATGTATAAGCATGTTCACGATCAACATTCGTTATATGCCAAAAGAATCTACATATAAACTTATCAATTTGACCATCACTTTTTTGACACAAATTTTGATTACACCAATCAACAACACTTTTTGCATCTTGCATTATATTAGCATCAAACTTCATTTGGTATCTCCTAAGAGCTCGTTTAATGCAAGCTCCAGCTCCATCATGCTCTCCTTTTCCATGACCACTTTCAAAGAAGCTCCATGTATGTTTAATTTTGATTGTACGATGAAGACGACACAACCAATAAAATGACCTTGCTGATTTGAATTGCCCTGCACAACCATCTGACCAAACCCAATGTTCTCTAAAAGTGACACTTCTATCCTTTATAAGAGAATCAAAAAATTTGTTGAAAGAATGTTGCACAAAAAGAGTATCATGCTCTGAATCATCACTAACATAAAAGTGAACCTCTTTGATCACTATTCTTTTTTCTGGTGTACTTTGTCTTCCATCAATATGCTCCTCTGCATGCCTATAAGACACATGGACCAAAATTGTAACTTGTTCTGAATGGTAATATTGGCTTTGTATCTCTTTTTGTGGTGAAAATGTATAGTTTTCTGCAAAGTCAACAACAGATAATACAACACCAAATGGAAAAGAATCTCGGCTAGTTCGAAATTGCATGTCTTGCCATCTTGTTGTATGACTATGTTGAACATACTGATAAATCTGGTTAGTCTTAAATGCACCAATAAATTCTTTGATGGTAACTTCATCTTCAACCAAATTAATCCTTCTCGATTCACCACCATGAGATAAAGAAAATGTTACATACTTGAAAAATTTTCTTGTAATCATATCATATTGATGACCCAGGGCTCTCCCAGGCCACAACTACCAGGGTCTCTGACCACATCCATGCATACAAATCATGCATTCAACACACGCCAGTGTACACTTAAAGATAATTTATAAAAACCATTATCCAATTCATAACTCACTCATTAGTTCCATAAACAATTCGCTGGATTCAATCAAGAAGTGCGCCTTTTTGTTCGCCTTTAATCAGAGTTCAAATATCAATAAAAAAACATAATCTTACTGTGGACGCAGGCATATATATGCATGTTAAATCCAGATTTCAATTGGCAAATAACACAATGTAAATTACCGTGCATATAACAGCTGGTTTCAAGGCATTGTAATCTCCATGATTTATGAAAGCCTATGCTTGGAATTAAATACACAGTGCCATCATCAGCATGCCTGGTTAATGCACGTCCACTTTATGACTTCCTTTTTAAAGAACCATAAGAATTGTGGACTTACGCACACAATATACATGTGCCTTCATGTTGTATACGCACAACATGTTATCTACGCTATATCAGCTACCTCCAATCCACGCAGATAAAATTCAGATATAATAGAACCGACACGAGTAGAAGCCGCCTTATGGTTATCGAGATCCTCCGCTCTGCTACAAAAAATGATAGCGGACAACTCCGCCAAACCCAGGATCCTCAAATAACCATGCTTCAAAGAATGCATACTCAGCAAATTCCCAAACTTCAAACATCAGTCACTGGAAAATTCATCTCTTTTCTTATTTCAACATGCAGAAGGGCCGAAAGACTCTCAAGGCTTTGGTAGCAATTGTTATTATGTTCTCTAAGGAATTTTAGAAGGCAAAATTGCAACTGTCAAGAAATTCAGATGGCATTGGATCGAATTCCAATCATCATGTGCTATAAGATATTTTACAATGCGAAATTGCAATGGTCGAAACTTATATATATTTCCAAGAGACATTAGAATTCTCTGGTGTGCATGTACGGCAGTCGTTTCTAATGAAACTATTGGTATACATGACTTAGCGATCAAACTGGCATTTTACATGCAAAGTAAACACGAAGAATGAAGAGTATTTGATTATGGGTTGTTGTGGTTCTGCGTGTAGATGTAATCAGTATGTGCAGCTAAACTTCGCCGATTCAAACACTCCTCTTCATCTTCACTTTTCTGGCACGCTTCTTCACTGTCTATTATCTGAACTTTATTTAAAGCATCATCGATCGGCAATACTTCTTTGAAAAATAACTCTGAGTCTACAATGGAATTTCTCGGTCTCCCTTTATCAAGTGAAATTAAGAGATCACAGCAACATTTATTCCCCAACTTCAGAGAATTAACTGTTACAGTCGACTAGTAGATACTGTGTGCGGATTTTGTGGATGCAAATATATGAATTTATAGAGCCAAGGGCTCCATACAGAGCGAACCAAAGTCATTACGTCTCCAATGCCATCCATACGTATTAATTCTTCAAAAAATCTGGAATTCACATCTTTAAAAAAAATCTGGAATTCTATTTTTTTATAACCAGCGTATCAACAGTTAATAATTACCATTAATTGCGTGTTGAAAAAGACACGAGATCCGTCATATAAAAGAATTACCATCTAAACCCTGTCCGCCACAGAGTTGACATATATGTCAAAGGAAATTCCATAACAAAGGCGCATCGAGAAAATTAGAACCACTGCATAACTGTAACTCAAAGCAGTTTACCACTATACAAGGGCAGTGGATTTCATTATGAACACACATCAGTTCTGCCTTGAATAAGGCTACTCATTAAATCAATAATATATATATACCTCTGAAACATTATTTATATAAAATAAAAGGACACTACTTACAACTTATCTTTGGCCAGATATTCGATACTGATGGCCTTTTACAACTGCCTCAAGGCTCCAAGGAGAACCTCACACTCACTCCTTCACGCTCTCTGTTTTTCTCTCCAAAAAACCCATTCCTATTTACACACTGAACTAATTAAATGCTCAATCCCCTTAATATCTCCACACCACTAGAATATCTCAACAACCCTATTATCTAGAATCTTATCCCTTCATATCCTTAACCAATTCTCTCATATCCTCTTAATTAATAAAAGGATATTTACAAAATCCTCACTTCTATTTTATTAAAAATATCAAATTAATTAATAAAATATTAAAAATTGTCACACCCCCTCTAATCACATATTTACAAATGGAAAAATGGTCTTGATGCTCCTGCATCAGACTCCCAACGTTAAACTAAACATGATCGCCTGATCATGTGTTCGGATCTGTGTATGCCTGGATCCCATATCTTGTGTTGTAACTTTCCACTTGCTGCACTTTCACAATCTGTCTCTATTTTCATTTTGCTGCTGCTTCTGCTACTTCTCTTCCTTGCTACTGCTGGTTTCTTCCAGGATTCTTTTGTCATCAGTCTTCTGATACTTTCAATCTCACGGTCTAATAAATCTCCCAGCTGTTGATTTGCTTGCTGAGCTAAGACGGCTTGCTCAGTTTTCATTGTCACTCGCTGACTTCTTGCTTCTATGCTTGTTTCTGTTCTGACTTGTTCAGTCTTCACTGCCTCCCAATCCATGCCCTCTTGTTTTCTAGAATAGAAAACTTCTCCTTCCTTCATTTGACTTCTCAATTGAGTCAAATGTTCTGCAACAATACCTGCATTCACAAAACACTTGTTAGAATAAAAATCAGAAGGCATCAGTGCCTTGTCCTCCTTTGCCAGCACTTCAGTATGTTGTTCTGAATTCTCCTCCACTATCAACACATCAGTATGCTGATTCCCTTTGCCCAAAGAATCCTCTGAAGAATTCTCAAGACTATCAACCAGTCTTTCTCCCACATCATCTGCTTCCATGATATCTTTCTGCACTCGTTCACTGTACTGAACTCTTTCTTCTGCCATTTCCCTGTCATACTCCGAATTTTCCAACAAATATTCTATCAATGCAACTTCTTTGTAACATTGCTGAAGCATAGTATCACCATCACTTACAGTCCCTGCATGCATACACAACTTGTCAGTTTGAAAACTACAAGTCTCAACAGCTTTAATCTTCGGTTCATATACCAGCTCTTCCAGCTGATCATCTTCTTCATTCACATGAACTTCCTCTTCAACAAAACTTGTAATCACATCACAACTGTCAGCTATTAAAACACAAGAATTCACATTATCCAGCTGATCTGGATCTGCCCAATAGTTCAAGAAATCATCAATGATCTCCTCCTCTGTTTCATCAATGGAAACCTCCTCTTCCAACTCAGCTGCTCTGAGTTCTTCACGTCTCAATTGTACATCCATTATCTGCTCGAGCTTTCTCAGCTCTTCTGTCAACTGCATATTTATCTGTCGATCTCTTTTCTGTTGTAGCCTCTGCCACTTCACTTTCTTTCCCTTTAGTGGAAAGATCCATCCTCTATTCTGGTTTTCCTGCTCTTGCAGCCATTCCTCTAGTACCTGCAATTGCACTTTCATTACTGCAATCTCTCTTTCTCTGACTTCTGCAGTCATCTCATCACCGTGGCATTCCTCTGAACCTCTTCTTTGATCCTCCATGATCACTTTCTCCATGAGTTGTTCACTCACTATGAGTTGTACTAGCCTCTATGACAACAATCTCTTCTGCTGCCACTTACCTCACCAAGCCCTCCTCACTCGATCTTTTGGTAAGCACTGGTTCACTGCCTCTGGAACCTCTTTGAGCATTCTCCTCTGCTCACTCTCTAGGCTGTCTCTTCAACTCACGTTCTTCTTCAGGACACTGCAATTGTCCTCCTTATCCAGCCTTTAGCTGAATGCCAGGTTCAATGCCATCTTCTCTGCAACCATAAACTCTCATCACAATTTCAAATCAGAAAAAAAAATCATTTCACCTTCAAGATCCTATTGATCTCGCTTCATCTCCCACCTGCACGGCATCTCTGTGCTGCAATCATTCATCAGTCTCAAAATCTGATCTTATCACATGCAATTAATAAAAAAAAACTTCATCCTTCAAACAGAGATAATCCAGCTCTAATACCAAAAATGATGACCCAGGCCTCTCCCAGGCCACAACTACCAGGATCTCTGACCACATCCATGCATACAAATCATGCATTCAACACATGCCAGTGTACACTTAAAGATAATTTATAAAAACCATTATCCAATTCATAACTCACTCATTAGTTCCATAAACAATTCGCTGGATTCAATCAAGAAGTGCGCCTTTTTGTTCGCCTTTAATCAGAGTTCAAATATCAATCAACAAAACATAATCTTACTGTGGACGCAGGCATATATATGCATGTTAAATCCAGATTTCAATTGGCAAATAACACAATGTAAATTACCGTGCATATAACAGCTGGTTTCAAGGCGTTGTAATCTCCATGATTTATGAAAGCCTATGCTTGGAATTAAATACACAGTGCCATCATCAGCATGCCTGGTTAATGCACGTCCACTTTATGACTTCCTTTTTAAAGAACCATAAGAATTGTGGACTTACGCACACAATATAAATGTGCCTTCATGTTGTATACGCACAACATGTTATCTACGCTATATCAGCTACCTCCAATCCACGCAGATAAAATTCAGATATAATAGAACCGACACAAGTAGAAGCCGCCTTATGGTTATCGAGATCCTCCGCTCTGCTACAAAAAATGATAGCGGACAACTCCGCCAAACCCAGGATCCTCAAATAACCATGCTTGAAAGAATGCATACTCAGCAAATTCCCAAACTTCAAACATCAATCACTGGCAAATTCATCTCTTTTCTTATTTCAACATGCAGAAGGGCCGAAAGACTCTCAAGGCTTTGGTAGCAATTGTTATTATGTTCTCTAAGGAATTTTAGAAGGCAAAATTGCAACTGTCAAGAAATTCAGATGGCGTTGGATCGAATTCCAATCATCATGTGCTATAAGATATTTTACAATGCGAAATTGCAATGGTCGAAACTTATATATATTTCCAAGAGACATTAGAATTCTCTGGTGTGCATGTACGGCAGTCGTTTCTAATGAAACTATTGGTATACATGACTTAGCGATCAAACTGGCATTTTACATGCAAAGTAAACACGAAGAATGAAGAGTATTTGATTATGGGTTTTTGTGGTTCTGCGTGAAGATGTAATCAGTATGTGCAGCTAAACTTCGCTGATTCAAACACTCCTCTTCATCTTCACTTTTCTGGCACGCTTCTTCACTGTCTATTATCTGAACTTTATTTAAAGCATCATCGATCGGCAATACTTCTTTGACAATTAACTCTGAGTCTACAATGGAATTTCTCGGTCTCCCTTTATCAAGTGAAATTAAGAGATCACCGCAACATTTATTCCCCAACTTCAGAGAATTAACTGTTACAGTCGACTAGTAGATACTGTGTGCGGATTTTGTGGATGAAAATATATGAATTTATAGAGCCAAGGGCTCCATACAGAGCGAACCAAAGTCATTACGTCTCCAATGCCATCCATACATATTAATTCTTCAAAAAATCTGGAATTCACATCTTTAAAAAAAATCTGGAATTCTATTTTTTTATAACCAGCGTATCAACAGTTAACAATTACCATTAATTGCGTGTTGAAAAAGACACGAGATCCGTCATATAAAAGAATTACCATCTAAGCCCTGTCCGCCACAGAGTTGACATATATGTCAAAGGAAATTCCATAACAAAGGTGCATCGAGAAAATTAGAACCACTGCATAACTGTAACTCAAAGCAGTTTACCACTATACAAGGGTAGCGGATTTCATTATGAACACACATCAGTTCTGCCTTGAATAAGGCTACTCATTAAATCAATAATATATATATACCTCTGAAACATTATTTATATAAAACAAAAGGACACTACTTACAACTTATCTTTGGCCAGATATTCGATACTGATGGCCTTTTACAACTGCCTGAAGGCTCCAAGGAGAACCTCACACTCACTCCTTCACGCTCTATGTTTTTCTCTCCAAAAAACCCATTCCTATTTACACACTGAACTAATTAAATGCTCAATCCCCTTAATATCTCCACACCACTAGAATATCTCAACAACCCTATTATCTAGAATCTTATCCCTTCATATCCTTAACCAATTCTCTCATATCCTCTTAATTAATAAAAGGATATTTACAAAATCCTCACTTCCTCCTATTTTATTAAAAATAACTAATTAATTAATAAAATATTAAAAATTGTCACACCCCCTCTAATCACATATTTACAAATGGAAAAATGGTCTTGATGCTCCTGCATCACATATGAATAATCATGTGCAATATCTTTCCATCATTTTAAATTAAAACAATTATCACATTTATTTTTAACACACTTCATATTGTAAAAGTGCTCACCTTCTCCCTTTTCACAAAGTAAAGTCTTTATGAATTCAGTGATATGTAATGGAGGTGCTTCATTTGAAGGTTGGAATTGTAACCTATAGTTACGAAATGCTTCATAATAATAATTGAATTCTACATGGTACCTGCAACAACATGTGTCACGAACTTTGTTGGGTCGTATATACCAAGGCTTCATTGCCTCAAAAGTTTGTTGCCCAATTGTAATATTAGGATGTGCATCTTGAAACTTGTGGAATAGCTCTATTTGTGAAATGTCTAGAAATTGCTTTTGATGCTCCTCCCTAACACCACGTGAGATTCTATGTGTCAAGATATCTCTTCTATTAGAAGAAACTCTAGAATTTTCATTCCAAAATTCAATTATTATGCCACGCCATTCATCTGAAACCTTGTCATTTCTAGGAGCCCTACACACTATTTCCCAATTTTGGTGAGGATTCATGATTTCCAACTGTTCTCTTGTAGCAATCCTTCTTGTCAATGTTCTTCTACTAATATTAAGTGCCTTTGAAGTTGCAGTGACCAACCTTTCATTTGATGTCCTTTTACTAATAATTGCATTCATAATAGCTCTTCGAGCAGCTCTATGGTCTTTTGTGCATGTTTTGCTACCAATCAAGTCATATGATGACTTAATGTTAGTAAGCATTGTATCTGAAACTTTATTTTTATCTTCTTGATTAATTCCAAGCAAACACAATATAGGTTTCAACTCCTTTCGTCGCAATAAGCATGCCAAAAGTTGTGCTTGAGAAATTAAAGATTTAGGTGAAAAATATTCCTCATACATCTTACTTGTATGGTATCGGATGGTGCGATCAGACATCTTCTCTCCTGCATCAATCTGACTCTGAATAGATGACGGAATACTTGTTGGTATGTGTTTTGGTAAACTTGTTCTGCTACTCGATGCTCCTTTCTGACCCAAAATATCACATCTTCTATCTTGCATTTGTGTATCCTGGTTTTGGAATTGTTGATTTTGACTTGATGAACTAATATGTTGGTTGAATAAATTATTTGAACCTTCATTAGATGTTCCCTCTCCACCCAAAACATCCAAGTTTTGGACATCATCTTGCATAGGAGTACTGCAATGAGAATGCAAAATTTGACTTAATATGTTCGATCTTTGATGTTGAGTTCCTTCTATAGTAGTAATAATGATGTTTTGCTGGTTTTCATGACTTTCTTGTTGTTGGATATTATACCCAATTCTTCTTTTTTCATTCCTTTCTTCCTCAACAAAACGAGGATGTTTACGAGCTGATTTCTTCTTTCTCCTAGACTGACTCCCCATATTTGCACAATATTTAACTATATATTCTGCATTCACATTATACAAAACACACACTTAAAATTATATAAAATTTTGAATATATATATAACAAAATAAAAAAACATATTTTCAAATGAATCTAGTAGTTAATAAAACAAAAAATTACAATGTTCATACAAAAGGTGTATGATTTGCAGGAAATGCTCTCCCAAAGATGTAATGATTTAGCACATCCAATGCAAAAAGATCGAAATGTTGTGAATGACCTTTTTTTATTAATGTTGTTCTTACAAACAAAAATAGAAAAAAAATAATATTTCCCCAATCTTGTATTGAGTTAAGGAAATTTTTCTAGACATTTCTAATGACACAAGTTTATTTATAAAAATAAGTAATTACATGCTATATTCAAAACACCTTATTTACCATACTTTTTCTTTTATCGCTTATGACATATTAGATTTGATGAAAAGGCAAAAAAAACTTTTCTATGCTTTCCAAAATTTGCTCTTCACAAATACTTTTTCTTTTATCACTTATGACATATTAGATTTGATAAAAAAACAAAAGAAACTTTTCTATGCTTTCCAAAATTTGCTCTTCACAAAATTAACCATTGCCAAAAACAATTTTTGTATTTGTCATAATTTGTTCACAAATCTAATTGTTACCAAAAACATTTTCTATAAATTTTTTCTTGACAAAATTAACAACTAACGAAAATATTTGATGTACTTATCACAATTTGCTCTCACAATATTAACGATTACCATTCTTATTACTAAAATCATGTTTCCTATATTTGAGTAATTTTTCATTTTCTTCTTGCAAAATATTAAATTTGACATTTAAAAATATAAATAATTATTATTCTATTAACCATTTCTAATTTTTATTATAAATACTCTTCTTACATCTAAAAAGTTTCCCTTGATAATAACTTATTTATATTAACATTTATAAATTTCTATATATAACAAAGTAAATATAAGTTTTTATAACAGAAAATTATGATTGAAGTGTTAATTCAACAATTTCTTATTTATAATATTACTATTCAATTTTTTAAAAGTGACTTTAATTTTAGATAGAAAAATATTCTTAATTAATTTAACAATATTAATTTAGTAATATGTAATTCAATTGTTTTATAAAAAATAAAATAAATTTAGTTAAAAAAAAAATTTATCTTTAAATTTTATTAAATTATTTATATAATAACGATTCATCGTTAAAGAATATATATATATATATATATATATATATATATATATATATATATATCATAAAATGATTAATTAAACAATAATTTTTAATAAATGAAATTCATGGTTTATTTATATTTATAAGATGTAATTTTAATTTTTGAAAACAACATTATTTAAAAAAAAAAAAATTATTTTATGCCATAATGATTTATTATGAAAATAATGTTCGAAGGAAATACTGTTATCCAGTAAGATTATTATTTCAGAAATTTCTCATTGATAATCCTAATATTTGCCCCAAAAAAAATTAAATTTCAATAAATAAAAAAAAATGGTTTAAATTTCAATAAATTACATTATTTTCAAAGAATAGAATGCAGTTTAAATTTTCATAAATATAATTACACTGAATGTAAATTTTAAATAGTAGATTAATTATAGTAATATATGTAACTCCTTTGGAGCGAACATTCTATATGAAACATGTTAATACGTTCCGTCGAACGCTCTTTCGAACGAATGCAAATTACTAATTTTGAACTTAAGTTTTAGGAACCTAGCTTTCAGGTTTGGCTGCTATGGTATTAGGTTCGGTATTGTATTTTTCTTAATAAAACAAATTTTAATTAGATTTGGTATTGTATTTTTCTTAATAAAACCGATTTTAATGAAGATTTTCATTTTTATGGCCTTAAAAATATATCAATAATTTATATATTTTGTTAAAAATTTTCAACAACATAAATATTAATGTGGTGATTGTGAGTATATAATTTTTTAATTTTGTAATTTTTGTTTTTTTAATATTATTTTTATATATTATATTTTGAATAATATAAAATATGTTATTATAATTATATTTAAATATTTTATTATAAAAAATTGAAAATACATTTTAAAAAATTTGGAAAATTAATTTTAACATTTTGTTATATGTTATTTTCAAATTTCTATTAAAAAAATTTGATTCTATAAACTTGAAAGGATAGTTTTTTGGGTCGCGGTTTTATATATACAAAAAATTATCAATTTTACTAGTATTTTAATAATAATTAAAAAATATGTTTTTTTTTTTTTTAATTTTTAAATTTGTTTAGCAATCTTCAAAATGTCTACAACACATCTCTTAAAGAAATTGGAATTAAAAAACATAAATCAATAGAGAAATGGGGGGTCGCCGTTTTGTCACTACTTAAAAGTTATGTAAAATATTAATGCATATCTTTTAAAGAAAATGAATAAATTAGATAAAAAATATATATTAAATTTTAGAAAAAATATGACATGAAAGTGAATTTAAATTGACATGTTTTGTCTTCTTTGACCACCACCTAATTCTTGATGATTTTTTAAAACTAAGAGTAAACATTCCAACTCCATTCATTTTTCTAAAACTTCTTTGCCACAAAGAAGGAAAAAGTGATACACATTAAAATGCTTTTACCTGTATACGCAGGTTCTCTATATATCAAGTCGCGTGTACACGCTGGTTGGCTTCAGTAAAGGCGCGTGTATGTGGAAAACTTATCTTTGGTCCACGGCGGTTATTCCTTGGAAGTTGTGCCTATGGTTTTGGACCTTAATGTCTCGACGAACGTGTTGATCCCTAGTTTTGAAGCTGATGGTATTGGGTTACTATGGTTTTGGACCGTGGTATTGTAAAGGGCCTAAGGCTATATAAGGAGAAGATCATTAGGCAAGTGAATGCAAGCATTGGGTGTCTGACGAAGTGAGAATATCTGGTATCACTGTTTATCTGTTCGGGATGCTTGGCAAGGGTTAGATCTGACAGCGAAGGCATAAGTAATTATTTCTAGATCTGCACGCGGGTTGCCTTTGGAGAAAGCGCGTATACACGCGGTTTTGGTACAGTGAAGTAGCGTATGCATAATAAGATTTGATATTTCAGGTTGCTGTTGATTCTGGTGGTTGTTGCAGAGTTCTGGGCTCTGGTTTGGGTTCTGTGTTGTTGATGACAGGGTTTCAGTGATTCAGTATTGGGTTGTTTAATGAATTATGATGCAAGTATAAGTTGATGATTGTATTGCAGTAATGTTTGTTTTGTACTCTTGGATCCAGTCTGAAAATTGATGAAACGTGGTCCCTGAAGGAAAGAAGGTGGTAGGGTCAGCACCTACGTACTAGTAAATGGATCGGCTAGTACAAGAGCTGAGGGGGTTGTAGCTCCCTTCCAGAAGTAGTTGGAAAACGAGAGAGGGTTGTAGCCCTCTGCAGGTTGTGGCCTGCGTATTGGTAAAGGACTGCACCAGTACATTGTAAAAAAAGTTTCTTATTAAAGAAGAAAGAGACGATTTGCAGCAGGTGGTTTTCACCCACATTGGGTTTCCACCTTATATCATGGTGTTCATGTGTGTGGCTCTTGTGTGATGTTCTGTTCTGTTATACTGCACCTGTTTACTGTTAAATATGCTTAATAATGTTCTTATGCATTTACTGAAGATTAAGCTAACTGAATCATAAGATCTTTGGATATACGCTAGTTGCATTAGACACAGTAGCGTGTACACGCAGGTTCACTTAATTAAAGTAGCGTATATGTTTCTGAGTATGAAATTGGAAAGGTTTTACTAATCTGATAATACTGATTCACCCCCCCCCCCCCTCTCAGTATTATTTCCAACAATTGGTATCAGAGCAGGTCCTTCAGAGGAAGCTTGATCGCTTGAAGGAAAAGATCCATCAGAATGGCTAATCCAGAAAGAGAGGCACACATCAGGCCACCAGTCTTTGACGGGAACAATTTTACTCACTGGAAGATAAGAACCACTGCATATCTACAATCACTTGGAGCAGAAATTTGGGGAATCGTAGAAGGAGGATACAAATTCCCATCAGCAACTCCTACAGATCCAGCAGAGAAAAAGCAATATGAGCTCAATGCCAAAGTTGTTACTGTCCTATTGAGTAGTTTGACACAATCAAAATTTATGAAGATCATGCATTTCAAATCAGCTAAGGAAATATGGGACAAAATCGTCACAAGCTACGAAGGAGATGATCAGGTAAAAAGAGCAAAGCTTCAAACTCTCAGAATTCGGTATGAAACTCTTAAGATGCATAGTAATGAAAGCATAGCTAATTATTTCCTGCGTATGGATGAGATTGTGAATTGTATGAGGGATCTGGGTGAAGAATTTGAGGAAGTTGTCTTAGTTGAAAAGGTTTTGAGATCTCTGTCTGCTAAATTTGATTCTAAAGTATCTGCCATAGAAGAAAAGGAGAATGTGCAGAAAATCACCATGTCACAGCTTCACGGGATCTTAACTGCTTTTGAAATACGACAAGAGGTACCACCAGAAGCCGCATTCGAAGTGTCAGAGGAAGAAGATGAGGTAAATTTTGTCAAGAATCTTGAACGGGGAACTGGACGGTTCAAAGGTAAGCTACCTTTCAAATGTTTTCTATGTGGTAGAGTTGGTCACTATGCTGCTAGATGCCCTCATAACAAAGGAAAGATATCTGAAGAAGATGGTAGAAGCTATTATACCCATATTACAAGTCCATTAAATGATAGTGAAGATATTAGAAGTCTCATGGCACATGAAAAGAAGAATGCTTCATCCAATAATAGTAAAGATATTAAAAGTCTCATGGCACATGAAAAGAAGAATGCAGAAACTGAAGAAGTTACCAAATTAAATGAACAATTGGAGACAGTAACCAGGGTAAGGGAGAAATTGCAGGATGTAGTAAAGGATCAGAGCATAACTATTCAAAGGCTTGAATCAAAGATCCTCTCTATAAAAGAAGATCTTAAAAAATCAAGAGAACAGAACAAAGAAGCTCTTGAAGATCAAGAACATGAAGTGATCAAACTAAAGCGACAAGTGGAAGAAGGAAGAAAATCTGAAGAAGATCTAAGGAATCAGTATCTGATAAAGGAAGAACAACATCAAGTTGAGGTAAATATCTTGAAAGGTAAACTAGAAGAAAAGGATAAGCTTTTACGATTTCAAGATAGTACTAAAGTCTTGGATGATATTCTTAATAGCCAAAGGTCTCCTGCTATCAAAACTGGTCTTGGTTTTCATGAATATGTTGAAGGTGAATCTAGTTCACAAGGTGAGGCAAGAAACTCTAATGAGAAATCTGAAATGCTCAACAAGGAACAACCAAGGAAAGAAATTCCTCAAGGAAGATCCTTTACTCCTAACTATGGACGTGATAGATGATTATTTCCTCCACTGAATAATGTTGAATGTTATGTATGTCATAATCTTGGACATGTTGCAGCCAGATGTAGAAGTAGAATGGTTCAAGAAAGATCATCGCATCCCAGGTATTTCAAAGGATATTGCTTTGCCTGCAATGCATATGGACACAAAGCAATTGTTTGTGATAGAAGGAACATGAAAAATGTAAGGTGTTAAACATGCAACAACTATGGGCATAAAGCAAGGGAATGCAGGAGTAGATTTCAAAATTCAAAACAAGAGGACCATACATCATCACAGTTCCAGGAACTGAAGAAGACAGAGACAGAAAGGTGTGGCATAATTCAGACAGCTGACATAACACACACAGGGGAATCTGAAAGTGATGAAATTCAGTATTCCATCCTGCATACGCTGATATAATGAAGACAAGTCGCGTATATATGCGAGTTACAGGCTGCAAAGTCGCGTATATGAAGAAAGGGCAGCAGAACAGACCCAGGTTCAGTCATGGTTGGCTCAGGCTCAGGGGGAGCAGAAAAGACTTAGGAAATGGTTCAGTCATGGTTGGCTCACACTCAGGGGGAGCATATACTTCAAATCATTCATTGTTGGCATTATGGTTAGAAGATGCTGATGAAACTAAATGATACATCTTGTTGTTTGATCAAAGGAATAGTATTGCAGGCTGATGCTTATGGTACAGATCTGAATGGCTGGTCTTAGAACCTGCATCTGCTCAGGGGGAGCATGGATGGATTGATACAACTTGGCATATACAAAGGGGGAGCCAAATCAGAAACTTCAGTATGTACTCAGCGGGAGTATGGACAGCAGTATGGAAAGTAAAAGGTATACCAAAGAAGAGAATATCTTGGTCCGCCCTTTTCCCTTGTTGTCAAAGGGGGAGAGTGACTTGGTGTGGTGGTTGCCATCAAGTCCAAAGGGGGAGATTGTTGGCATTATGATTCAAGTGTTGTCCTTGATGGAAACTCACTCAGAGGTTGGTACAGGTGCTCAGAGGTTGGTATAGGTGATGGCAACTTAATCAGAGGACAGATCTTAGTACAGCATGCCAAGAAAGTTCATACACGCAGGTTCGTTAAGCCCAAGTCGCGTATACAAGCAGGTTCACTATATACCAAGTCGCGTATACGCAGGTTCTCTATATATCAAGTCGCGTGTACACGCCGGTTGGCTTCGGTAAAAGCGCGTGTATGTGGAAAACTTATCTTTGGTCCACGGCGGTTATTCCTTGGAAGTTGTGCCTATGGTTTTGGACCTTAATGTCTCGACGAACGTGTTGATCCCTAGTTTTGAAGCTCATGGTATTGGGTTACTATGGTTTTGGACCGTGGTATTGTAAAGGGCCTAAGGCTATATAAGGAGAAGATCACTAGGCAAGTGAATGAAAGCATTGGGTGTCTGACGAAGTGAGAATATCTGGTATCACTGTTTATCTGTTCGGGACGCTTGGCAAGGGTTGGATCTGACAGCGAAGGCATAAGTAATTATTTCTAGATCTGCACGCGGGTTGCCTTTGGAGAAAGCGCGTATACACGCGGTTTTGGTACAGTGAAGTAGCGTATGCATAATAAGATTTGATATTTCAGGTTGCTGTTGATTCTGGTGGTTTTTGCAGAGTTCTGGGCTCTGGTTTGGGTTCTGTGTTGTTGATGACAGGGTTTCAGTGATTCAGTATTGGGTTGTTTAATGAATTATGATGCAAGTATAAGTTGATGATTGTATTGCAGTAATGTTTGTTTTGTACTCTTGGATCCAGTCTGAAAATTGATGAAACGTGGTCCCTGAAGGAAAGAAGGTGGTAGGGTCAGCACCTACATACTAGTAAATGGATCGGCTAGTACAAGAGCTGAGGGGGTTGTATCTCCCTTCCAAAAGTAGTTGGAAAATGAGAGAGGGTTGTAGCCCTCTGCAGGTTGTAGCCTGCGTACTGGTAAAGGACTGCACCAATACATTGTAAAAGAAATTTCTTATTAAAGAAGAAAGAGACGATTTGCAGCAGGTGGTTTTCACCCACATTGGGTTTCCACCTTATATCATGGTGTTCATGTGTGTGGCTCTTGTGTGATGTTCTGTTCTGTTATACTGCACCTGTTTACTGTTAAATATGCTTAATAATGTTCTGATGCATTTACTGAAGATTAAGCTAACTGAATCATAAGATCTCTGGATATACGCTAGTTGCATTAGACACAGTAGCGTGTACACGCGGGTTCACTTAATTAAAGTAGCGTATATGTTTCTGAGTATGAAATTGGAAAGGTTTTACTGATCTAATAATACTGATTCACCCCCCCCTCTCAGTATTATTTCCAACAATTGGTATCAGAGCAGGTCCTTCAGAGGAAGCTTGATCGCTTGAAGGAAAAGATCCATCAGAATGGCTAATCCAGAAAGAGAGGCACACATCAGGCCACCAGTCTTTGACGGGAACAATTTTACTCACCGGAAGATAAGAACCACTGCATATCTACAATCACTTGGAGCAGAAATTTGGGGAATCGTAGAAGGAGGATACAAATTCCCATCAGCAACTCCTACAGATCCAGCAGAGAAAAAGCAATATGAGCTCAATGCCAAAGCCGTTACTGTCCTATTGAGTAGTTTGACACAATCAGAATTTATGAAGATCATGCATTTCAAATCAGCTAAGGAAATATGGGACAAAATCGTCACAAGCTACGAAGGAGATGATCAGGTAAAAAGAGCAAAGCTTCAAACTCTCAGAATCCGGTATGAAACTCTTAAGATGCATAGTAATGAAAGCATAGCTAATTATTTCCTGCGTATGGATGAGATTGTGAATTTTATGAGGGATCTGGGTGAAGAATTTGAGGAAGTTGTCTTAGTTGAAAAGGTTTTGAGATCTCTGTCTGCTAAATTTGATTCTAAAGTATCTGCCATAGAAGAAAAGGAGAATGTGCAGAAAATCACCATGTCACAGCTTCACGGGATCTTAACTGCTTTTGAAATGCGACAAGAGGTACCACCAGAAGCCGCATTCGAAGTGTCAGTGGAAGAAGATGAGGTAAATTTTGTCAAGAATCTTGAACGGGGAACTGGACGGTTCAAAGGTAAGCTACCTTTCAAATGTTTTCTATGTGGTAGAGTTGGTCACTATGCTGCTAGATGCCCTCATAACAAAGGAAAGATATCTGAAGAAGATGGTAGAAGCTATTATACCCATATTACAAGTCCATTAAATGATATTGAAGATATTAGAAGTCTCATGGCACATGAAAAGAAGAATGCTTCATCCAATAATAGTAAAGATATTAAAAGTCTCATGGCACATGAAAAGAAGAATGCAGAAACTGAAGAAGTTACCAAATTAAATGAACAATTGGAGACAGTAACCAGGGTAAGGGAGAAATTGCAGGATGTAGTAAAGGATCAGAGCATAACTATTCAAAGGCTTGAATCAAAGATCCTCTCTCTAAAAGAAGATCTTAAAAAATCAAGAGAACAGAACAAAGAAGCTCTTGAAGATCAAGAACATGAAGTGATCAAACTAAAGCGACAAGTGGAAGAAGGAAGAAAAGCTGAAGAAGATCTAAGGAATCAGTATCTGATAAAGGAAGAACAACATCAAGTTGAGGTAAATATCTTGAAAGGTAAACTAGAAGAAAAGGATAAGCTTTTACGATTTCAAGATAGTACTAAAGTCTTGGATGATATTCTTAATAGCCAAAGGTCTCCTGCTATCAAAACTGGTCTTGGTTTTCATGAATATGTTGAAGGTGAATCTAGTTCACAAGGTGAGGCAAGAAACTCTAATGAGAAATCTGAAATGCTCAACAAGGAACAACCAAGGAAAGAAATTCCTCAAGGATTTCCTCCACTAAATAATGTTGAATGTTATGTATGTCATAATCTTGGACATGTTGCAGCCAGATGTAGAAGTAGAATGGTTCAAGAAAGATCATCGCATCCCAGGTATTTCAGAGGATATTGCTTTGCCTGAAATGCATATGGACACAAAGCAATTGATTGTGATAGAAGGAACATGAAAAATGTAAGGTGTTATACATGCAACAACTATGGGCATAAAGCAAGGGAATGCAGGAGTAGATTTCAAAATTCAAAACAAGAGGACCATACATCATCACAGTTCCAGGAACAGAAGAAGACAGAGACAGAAAGGTGTGGCATAATTCAGACAGCTGACATAACAGACACAGGGGAATCTGAAAGTGATGAAATTCAGTATTCCATCCTGCATACGCTGATATAATGAAGACAAGTCGCGTATATACGCGAGTTACAGGCTGCAAAGTCGCGTATATGAAGAAAGGGCAGCAAAACAGACCCAGGTTCAGTCATGGTTGGCTGAGGCTCAGGGGGAGCAGAACAGACTTAGGAAATGGTTCAGTCATGGTTGGCTCACACTCAGGGGGAGCATATACTTCAAATCATTCATTGTTGGCATTATGGTTAGAAGTTGCTGATGAAACTAAATGATACATCTTGTTGTTTGATCAAAGGAATAGTATTGCAGGCCGATGCTTATGGTACAGATCTGAATGGCTGGTCTTAGAACCTGCATCTGCTCAGGGGGAGCATGGATGGATTGATACAACTTGGCATATACAAAGGGGGAGCCAAATCAGAAACTTCAGCATGTACTCAGCGGGAGTATGGAAAGCAGTATGGACAGTAAAAGGTATACCAAAGAAGAGAATATCTTGGTCCGCCCTTTGCCCTTGATGTCAAAGGGGGAGAGTGACTTGGTGTGGTGGTTGCCATCAAGTCCAAAGGGGGAGATTGTTGGCATTATGATTCAAGTGTTGTCCTTGATGGCAACTCACTCAGAGGTTGGTACAGGTGCTCAGAGGTTGGTACAGGTGATGGCAACTTAATCAGAGGAAATATCTTAGTACAGCATGCCACGAAAGTTCATACACGCAGGTTCGTTAAGCCCAAGTCGCGTATATAAGCAGGTTCACTATATACCAAGTCGCGTATACGCAGGTTCTCTATATATCAAGTCGCGTGTACACGCTGGTTGGCTTCATTAAAAGAGCGTGTATGTGGAAAACTTATCTTTGGTCCACGGCGGTTATTCCTTGGAAGTTGTGCATATGGTTTTGGACCTTAATGTCTCGACGAACGTGTTGATCCCTAGTTTTGAAGCTGATGGTATTGGGTTACTATGGTTTTGGACCGTGGTATTGTAAAGGGCCTAAGGCTATATAAGGAGAAGATCATTAGGCAAGTGAATGAGAGCATTGGGTGTCTGACGAAGTGAGAATATCTGGTATCACTGTTTATCTATTTGGGACGCTTGGCAAGGGTTGGATCTGACAGCGAAGGCATAAGAAATTATTTCTAGATCTGCACGCGGGTTGCCTTTGGAGAAAGCGCGTATACACGCGGTTTTGGTATAGTGAAGTAGCGTATGCATAATAAGATTTTATATTTCAGGTTGCTGTTGATTCTGGTGGTTGTTGCAGAGTTCTGGGCTCTGGTTTGGGTTCTGTGTTGTTGATGACAGGGTTTCAGTGATTCAGTATTGGGTGGTTTAATGAATTATGATGCAAGTATAAGTTGATGATTGTATTGTAGTAATGTTTGTTTTGTACTCTTGGATCCAGTCTGAAAATTGATGAAACGTGATCCCTGAAGGAAAGAAGGTGGTAGCGTCAGCACCTACGTACTAGTAAATGGATCGGCTAGTACAAGAGCTGAGGGGGTTGTAGCTCCCTTCCAGAAGTAGTTGGAAAACGAGAGAGGGTTGTAGCCTGCGTACTGGTAAAGGACTGCACCAGTACATTGTAAAAGAAGTTTCTTATTAAAGAAGAAAGAGACGATTTGCAGCAGGTGGTTTTCACCCACATTGGGTTTCCACCTTATATCATGGTGTTCATGTGTGTGGCTCTTGTGTGATGTTCTGTTCTGTTATACTGCACCTGTTTACTGTTAAATATGCTTAATAATGTTCTGATGCATTTACTGAAGATTAAGCTAACTGAATCATAAGATCTCTGGATATACGCTAGTTGCATTAGACACAGTAGCGTGTACACGCGGGTTCACTTAATTAAAGTAGCGTATATGTTTCTGAGTATGAAATTGGAAAGGTTTTACTGATCTGATAATACTGATTCACCCCCCCCCCCCCCTCTCAGTATTATTTCCAACATATGAGACTCACTTTGTTGTTGCAACATTATATTTCATTTCAACTTCGAAAGTACAGTGTGCTTAAGCAAAAGTTGAAGGATGAAATGCATGCATAAGCTTGATGTGCATGAACACAGGGATGCTGATGATTTCCTTGTATTTGAACATGTGTGTGTAATTAACTTGCAGGGTTGATTGCTTTGACATGCATGTGATACAATGTTGACTTGGGAGAAGTTAACTTGGTCTCCAAGATGGAGATAATGATGAAGTGTTTCATCTTTTGAGAAAGAATCCTAATGGTCTTTTTCTACATGCTTGACTTGAAGGGTCAGTTGTTTTAAAGGCATGTTTTGTGGGCTTGTTATCTAGTCCATCATTTGTATGCAAATGTAAGACATGGAGGTGTTCACAAGATGTGAAATCTATTTATTTTGTTGAAGTAGGAGTTTAGGCCATCCAGTTGTTGTCTGTATTTTTTTTGTTGTTAATAGTTGTTGTTTACAGCTTGTCAAACAGGTACAAGTGAAAATTTTGTGAAGCAGATGTAACTTCACATTTGTTTAAGCCACCTTGGATCAATGATCAAGGCGGAGAAGTTCAAACTACCTTCTGTAAACTTCTTAGCAGGAGTTCTGCAGGAAGTCAAGGGGGAAAAAAGTTCTTCCCAAGAGGACCATCACATCCAAGAGGGAAAGTGGTCAAAGACTTTGGTTCAGAGACACTATGCAAGGCAAGCGTATGGAGGCTTAAAGAAGAGGGTGTTGTTACTCATTTACTGTTCAGATTAGTATATCAGTCTTTTGGAGACCAAAAGTTTATTTAGTGGGAAGGCGTGATCCAAAATGGATCCTAGATAGACTTCTAAGTCTAAAGTGTTCCTCATAGAGGAAAATGAAATTCCAAGGATGCTCCTAGAAATAGTTCCATTGCATAGATTTTTTCATTCTAAATCTACTGCAATTTGAATGGGCTAAAATGGACTTCGGGTGAAGAAGTTATCGCAAAAAGAAGGTTGCCTTTGTCATTTGAAAAAGGAGGAAAATTCTTCCAAAAATGGGCTAAAGGCCTCATAAAAGAAAATGACATTGGAAGGGTTAAGAGGAGGACATAATGTAAGGGCGGAAGGACCCTCGATCAACGATCTCCGATATATCGGGTCAAAGGTAGGTTGCAGGTGATATCAGGACCCAGGCGGGCCCGATTGCGATATGCCGATGTGATATGTGACATGGGATATCGGCGATTGGCGAATCGGTGGATCGGAAATCAACATCGGCGATGTACAGACCCCCAGGGCCATTGCGTCAACGATATGTGATATATCGATAGCGACATGTGAACTCAGCCGTCGGATCGAGAAAAGGGATCAACAATCAAGATTTAATCAATGGTCGGGAGACCGGTGACTCCTGATATAAAGGGCTGATGCGATAGCGACATGCGAAGTGATATCAACCGTCCGATCAAGGAGTAGATCGACGGTCCAGATTTAATTGGCGATCAGCGATCCCTAATGCCGGGGCCAATGAGATTGCGATAGCGATATGTCGATAAGGGCCAGACCCGATGGGTTTATAAACCCGATTTCATAAATTTTGAGATTTGGGAATTCGGGATTTCTGTGTATTTCCCGTGTATTCGTGCTTTGGCCAATGTGGCTATGCAATGCGACATGCCGATGAAAGGTGGACCCAATAGGGTTTATAGGGGAAATTTCATGGAATTTGAAGTCTGGATTTCATGCTCGATAGTGTATTTCCGATAAATCTCTGTGTAATGGAATTTTATCCCATTTTCGGGTTTTTGCCTGAAGAAAGGTCCTGATTCCTTTGTAACTGTCCCTGATCATTGTGCCATGCTGCAAGCGGGGGTTTTGTGAACAATGATGCATTTGTAATGCGCAGAGCCACAGATCCAGAAGCCAAAGGGCCAGCTGAAGAGACAGAGGAATGATTACACACAGAGAAACGAACAAGAAGCCGCAGAACTGGGAGAATACCTCAAAGAAGCCGGAGAGCACGATTGAGGGGTAGCGCTTGATAGAGAGCTCAATTGACAGCATCAAGTTGTTGCTAAAGGTTGCTGGAAGGTTGCTAAGGGGTGCAACCTCTTGGAGGTCAAGTGAACCATTGATGCACGCAGAGGCCGAGGGAAGCTCGTGAGAGCCAGAGCCAGAGCTAAGAGCCAGAGCCAGAGCCAGAGCCGAGAGAAAGAGCACCAGAGCCACAGAGCCAGAGTGCTTGACAGAGGCATAGCCACCAGAGGTTGGAGGCAGAGCCTCAGAGCCACAGAGCTCAAAGTAGACTTCCAAGAGTTGTGATGCTGTAGTGAAGCTGCAGAACAACAAAGGGTCGAAATGATCAAGCTGTTGCTGGTGTCTAGAGTGGGCTGAAGATAGAAGAAGGCATTCCAGAGATAGTTAAGAGAATTCTGAGGGAGTTGGTGCAAGCTAGAGTAAGATCGCTCAGAGCGCTAATTGAAGGAGTCAGAACCAGAGAAGCCTAGATCTGTCTGTAGAGTGAGGACAACCAATGGGATAAGATGGCATTCTAAACCCATAGAGTCATGTTTGTAAATCTATGGATTTGAGTGTGGAGGTTGTAAAAGGATTTCAACCATAATCCCAGAGATCCTAGTCAAGTTGACTAGGGCTCAAGGAGACATAGCCCAAGACTTTTGGGTGAACATATTATAATGTTGTTCTATGTGTTTGTGCTATTGCTGCATTATTTATTGTTATATGTATTTACATATCAGCATAAGCAACAGAACTTAGGGCATTTGGTCAGTTAAAATAAACATAACCATACACCTATTTTCAAGCATTATTAATTCCGCAATTGGTTAATCACTAGATCTTGGGAACATTTAAGCTTTGGAAGTGGGAGAGGTTCTTGTCAGCTTGACAAGAAGCCTTTAGTGCCCCATTTTCAGATCAATTGGTGTTGCTAGCATGAAAGCTACTAAACATGCCTTGCTTCATGTGGGATGGAAATTAAGTTATGTGGAAGAAGGGAATTCCTATTTTCCATATGTACCGCCCATAGCCAATCTTATATATGAAGAAGAACTTATTGGTTTTGAGTAAGCCAAGGAAGGTAAGGCAAGGTGATAATAAGACAATAGAGGAGAAAATTGAAGCAATAGATAGGAGGTGATAGGAAGGTATGGAGGAAAAATTAGCATAGGCTTTGCAAAAACATGAAATGGCCCTAGCATAAAAACAGTAAAACATTAGTTTCCCTCTCCAATAAATTTTCATTCAAATCAGGGCTATGTGCCAAAGCATGGGAGAAGGTCTTGGACGAATGGAACATGAGAGGTACTTGCCTCCCTCTCAACCACAAAGAAGAGTAAGAAGAACACTTTAGTGAGGTTGAGGGATGAACCCAACTGTCTTAGGGAAATATATGAGGACATTTTGCATATACGAAAGTCTGAGGGATTCGAGGATTTCCATGGACATGATTTGGTAGGGGCACCGTGATGCATACACGATCCAAGTTGCGAGGAGATATTTTAGCCCATGCTTACCTGCAAGTTTATGCCAAAATATTTTTTCTTTAGATTTCACAGTAGGCTAGATATGTCTTAGAATTTTTCTTGGTTCATATAATAAGTTTCTTGACTATTCCTCGGAAGGTAGTTGAGAGAGTTGTGGAAGGTGATAGATGGCTATACCAACTATGAGTTTCAAAAGATAATTGTCATATCCTTATAGAATAGGACAGACTATGTAGTTGGTGTCTTATACAAAGTATGAATTGTATTGTTCTATGTATATTAATATATTTATGAGTGTGCCTGGGGAGACTTAGCTTTTTGAGTTTTCACAGTAGTCACTTATTTGTTAGCCATTGATATGTTATTAGTGGTTTTCTTGATAAGAGATAAAAAGAAAAATTTGTAATTAACATTCTTTGTGCTTCCTAATCTAGATAACTATAATTGTCCCCAGTATATCACTTGTGTGCTCGGAGTATTTTCTAAAGGGTGTGATTCACATTCTAGAGGGTTTTATGCAGGTAGAACATAGGCATTGCAGGAAAACCGACAAATTTGGATGATGAATTGACTCAAAGGAGAGACAGTTGTATCTCTATTTTTACTTTAGCAGAGAGTTGAAGAATTGTTGTACTTACTTGATCTGTTAGAAACATCAGATGGCCATAACTCAAATATTTGACTCTGTCATATTCCTTTCTTTGCTGCGGGCCAGGTATTTGCTTGACATTTTGAATCTCATAATTTTCCATGATGTGTTTATGGCTAGCTTCTGTTACATTCGACAATTTTCCTCTGGGAGGGAACACACCACAGTGGTTTCGGCCATCAACAACCAACCCTGCTATCTGAACCATAACGACGACCAAAACTTACACTCGAATAGGCAAAAGAAATGAAACCCTGTGACAATATTTAGTACTGCCTCATTGCATATAAGTCTTGTTTTAATAGAAGGTGGATGCACTTACACACATTAACATAGTTCTAGTCCATATAAAATTTATGACAATGTGGGGTGGTCAATGTCAACAATTCGATCAGTGTTTTTTTGCACCTTTTGGGGCAGTTGCTAATTATTTTTATCACTAGCACAACCACATTAAAAGTATTAGTGTGGCTGATATGAACCAAAAGCTTCATTTGTACGTACCATCCATAAATATAGAATAATAGAAATATTATTACAAAAGAACAATTACAATAAAAATATTACTACTATCAATATAACTTAAAAATAATTATTAGTTTATATTAATTATTATTTAATGTTAAATGTAATTTATTATTATTTAATTTTAAATTAGGTAATAAAAAAATAATAATTTAATAATAATAATAATTAATAATAATGATAACAAAAATTAATACTTAATATTAATTAATGATAATAATATTTAATAATTAATAAAAATTAACAATTAAAAATTATTTATAAATAAACATTATTAAATATTATCAAAAAAATATTATTATCATTAATTATCATTAATTAATATTAATTATTATTTCCAATAATTATTATAATTATTTTAAATTAATTATTGTTATTACTAAATAATTATGATTATTGTTACTCTGTAATACTACTATTATTGTTAAATAATATTATTATTTTTAATCCAAGGGATTGATATTATAAGGCCAAAGGGATTTATTTTAAAACCCCAAGGTATCATAAAACCAAAAGAATGATATTAAACCCTGGGAATTAATATTATGTAACCAAAGTATCTAAATCCTAAGATAAATATTATAAATGTAAAGAAATAATAAAGAAAAGGATTAGTACTGAAAATCCAAGGGAGTAATATTAATCTCAAGGAGAAAATATTATAAACCCGAGGTATATAAACCCTAAGATAAATATCATAAATCCTAAAATAAACATGGTTGACGAAAGTTGTCCTTGGTTGATTTTCATATTGGCACAAGCTTTTTCACAATGCGAAGTTTGACTATGGTTGACCATGTTTGATTTTCATATTGAGAGAACCTTTGTCACAATGCGACATGGGACAATGGTCGATGATGGTTGATTTTCCTAGTGAGACAATCTTTGTCATAATGCGACGTTGGACCATAGTTGTTACAATATGACGTTGGACCAAAATGGAATCATTGTCACAATATGACCATCGTTATTGACAATGATTTACCATAATTGATTTTCATATTGAGACAATCTTTATCACAATGCCATATTAAATCATGGTTGATAGTGATTAATTTTAATGTCGAGACAAAGAAAAAATAACTACCTTATAACCTTGTTTAAATGTAGAAATTAGTTTATATGTTTGGAAACTTAATAATTAAACTGAGAGGCACGAGTTGGAGTTGTTATGGGGAGTAATAATCATAATATTGATAATTTCATTAAAAATACAACACACATCATATTAACTTCAAAATATCGTGTCCATCTACTTTTTCACATTGGTTTTTTTATAATAAGGAATGTCCCACAAAGAAATTGTTACGACTATTACGAAGCTCAAATATCATGAAGCACTACGTCTTCCTCCGTGGCAGGAAATTTAATCACTCTCTGTGTTATTCTTATCGAATACTCCTATCAATCACGGCTCAGGTTTGAATTAATCAAATTATAATTATAATAAGTACCATGCCTTGCTTGCAAATATTTTATGTTCGAGTATTACTTAATAATAAATAGCAAACATGCATATAATATCTTTTGATTAAGTGTCACGTGATTTTAAATTTTCATGAGAATATTGTGTGATACCTAAACATAAATTTTTCATAGAGTATAACAGCCTTCCTAGAGGAAAGAAATTAAATGCTTTGGACGACTCAAATTTAAATTTCCAGACGCGTGACATTAATGGCTTTGTTTTATTAAATATTTATTTATAATGTAACATAAACTTTCTTTAGAATGCAAGAAAAACAAAATCAAGTTCCATGGTTCATGGGCGCACCCATTTAATTTAAGAATGATTTTGAGAAGGAAAAAGGCCAAAAGAGGGGCGGTTAAAAGACTTGTAAAATAATTTAAATCTGAGAAAAGCTTGTGACCGTCCGAAATTGAGTGTACGTAAAGCACTGCTCAGAACCAAGGAACGCAGCAGCTCCACCTCAATTGCTTTTGAATTCGGCATTGGATTGGGTTGGCTTGTTAATGAAGGCGTGCGGTACTGCGGGGCGTGCAGCTTGCTCACTTTTTAGCTCCTAGTTTCAATGTTTTAGTTTTGCTTTTCATTTTTAACATGGTATAGAGCTGGTGAGTCTTGGTGGTTAGATTGAGAAGCTTGGTGGCTGAAATTGGTGAAAGGCCTAGTGGGCGGTCGATTGGACACCCTTGGTGGCTGGCCAATTTATGAGTGGGAAATTAAAGAGCGTTGGTGAGTAGATTGAGAGGCTTGGTGGCTGAAATTGGTGAATCTGTGTTGAGCCTTGGTGGCTGGTTGATTCGAGAGCCTTGGTCGCTGGCCAATTGGTGGCATTTTGCCCTTGTTCACGCACCGGTCAAAACTGGGACCATCACATCACGACATTTTCGATCATTGTAGATTAATTCTCGCGCTGATACCGTCAACACGGGGATCATCGCGGCATTTTGGGTCAATTCTCTCGCCGATGCCCTTTTCCTTAGCGTAATCAAGATCAACGCGGGTCGTAAGTATGGACCCCATCTCCAAATTCCGCGCTGGTGCATTTTCTTCAGGTTTTTCGTGGCACGAGGCCAGAAGAAAGATGTGGTGGCTTTGCAATTTCTTTTGAGGTGAAGATTGTTCCATTTGAAGCCGATATTGCTCCATTTTAATCCGAGGTGCATTGACGTTCCAGATCGACACTGATATCCCTTGGCATCACATCGAGATTGCTTGGTATCTGTGGTGCCTCCACGCAGGTCTCTGTTGCCCATAGTTATTACCCTTATGTCTTATTTAACGACATATGTTTTTCCAGCGAGGTTTGAGTTCGATGCTAGCAACACGTTAAATCTCCACATCTCGTATAGCACAAACATCCAAATTTTTTTCCCAGAAAAAGAGATTCTACAGATTCTACACCCGTTGAGATTGTTGCAGACTATTTATATTTATTTTATCAAAGTTGGCTAGGATTTCTTGCATGTCAAAAGAAATGCAAGTGAACCATTAATGGAACAAATCTTTGAGAGCCCATAAAAATACCTCACGGCATCTATGCACCTGAGATTTAGAATCCCTTCACCAATAAAAGGCACTGACAATGGCACGTTTGACACGGTCTGAGAGGCAGTCATGGCCACAGAAAGGACGAAACCGACCACGAGACGCTGGGTGTTTAACAGATGTTTAGGATGGAGATGGCTACGTGACCATCAAAGTTATGTTTCAAAGCCCAATCAAACTAGCAGTGAAGCATCGACCTTTAATCAACGCACAGAAAAGACATTTTGACATATTACTAATGCAAATATGATCTCAAGCTTCCGTAGCCGAGATCAAACCTTGTGATGATCATCTTTAGCTCTTCTATTAGCTCTGAGAGGCTTTTCTCGCAGCCCGTGTGGACTTGGCCTTCGAAAATCGTATGCCATTAATGTGATCAGCATAACTCCTACTGTTCATCAAAACGAAAGAAGCAATGCCATGCTATGCATTTCGTACACATGTATTTGACTTTAAAACCAGCCACCACTATGACCACGAATCAACATCTGTTAATTTTTACCTAAAGGAAACATAGTCGCCCAGCAATTGCAGGTCTTCTGCGTAATCTCGGACACGTGTTGACAGCGAAAGCGGATGTCGGAGTCCTTCAGTGTATTAATGGCTGTCACGCATTGGAAATTTTGGTTGTGACATGCTTGTAATTATAAATTTTAAATTGATTTTTGGATATGGGCTATCATTAGCCAGAGTTGTAAGAGATTTTTTTGGGTTAAATAAGAGTTTATTAACCGCATGAAAAAACACGTATGTTACATGGTTTTACCAGGGCTGTCCCTATGAAGGATAGCCAACAACACAACCCGAAATAAACCCTAAACCTTCAACCTGAGGTTTAGAAAATAAGTCTCCATCCATGATCTCATGAGATCCCACGCCCACGCAACTATTGTCTGGGCAACATGCGCCCTTTTTATTCGGTTCACAGATTGGATAAGGAATGTGAGCCAATTTTTATGAATGTTCGGTTCCGGTTTGAAACTTAAGCTTCGATCACTTTTAAACCCTGAAAACCATGCGAAATCGCCTCTGTTGATCTGATGGTCCTCTGAGATATTGGAGCAGAAACCTTCACAGACTTTACTCTCATTTTCGGACCGATGAGGATTGTAAACAGCTTATCTAAAAAGCATCAGGTCCCCTTTGGTGGTTAACCTTCGATTACTTTTCCACCCGATGCCCATTCGATTACATAGTCTATCAGGATCCGTGGCCGATGACCTACTAAGAGGCCTGGTGTTTACCAAGTGCCTCTCCCTTGTGGAAAGCTTCTTTTTAAGCATTTTTTCTTCTCCTTTTTTCCATTTTTTTTAAATTAATTTTTTTGAATATCAACAATTAAGAATGCCTTACACTTCTGCTTTCTCGTTCTTCCACTAATCTTCCTTCTTATTCAGCCCTTGCGTGAAGATTGTTAAAGACAGGCAGAAAAAATCATAGAGATATAGATATTTAAAAATGACAGAATTGTACAAAAATAATTGTCAAATAAAACTAGTCAATTCGCTAAATACGCGATCTCTAACCCCACTTGTTATGCTGAATCGTAAAATTGTTTTTTTAATATCCGCCAAAATGCGAGAGTCCTAAATTTGGTAGATAAGTCGTAGAAAATCACAAATGCTCGGAGCAAAACCCGTATGGTTCGGTAATCTATTATTATATTATTATGGGTGTATATGGCATAATGGCACGTTTGAATTTGTTAGTTTATTTTAGCTTATTTATACGCAACGGCTCTATTCTATTTCGAAATATGAGTGATTAAGTTTGTTTTATTTATTTATTTAAACTTAAAATTAAAATTAAACAACTTTTTTATTAAGATAAAAAAATTATATTATTTAATTTAATATTTTTTATATTTTATTTTATAAGTTTAAAAAAAATTCTAATTAAATAAGAAAATAAAATTTTTATTTTCAGGTTATTAAATTTTTTGTAATTATTAGATATGATTACATTATAACTTTTTATTGTGTTGTATATGCAGATTTTTAATATATAAAATGATATAATATTTTAAATTTAAACTAATTTTCAATGTTTAAAAACTTTGCAATATATTTTGTTTTACCAATAACATTTTAATATATTAAAATTTTGTATAATATTTTATTTTAATGAAATTTAAAATTTAATTAATTTAGAGCAACCAAATGCCCACTGAGATGACCATGTCAATATATAAACAATAGATCGTAATCAACGCTCACATATTAAATAAATAGAGATAATAATACTTAAAATCAAGCATGGTTTAGAATTTCTTTTATTGTGAAGATTGATCTTGAAATTCTCCATATATTAAGTTTCATATGAAGTTTCACTGTAAGATTTCTTTTGATGTCAAGATTGATTTTGACATCCTAAAAAAACATCGTGTGTTGAAGTTTCAGCGTATATGAAAGTTTCATAAAAATTTTAAGGTTGAGTTGGAGTTCCATTAAAGCATGGTAAGTGCCACTATAAAAGATGCTCATCAAACAAACCTTAAACATGCTACCAAATCCTAGTCTATTCTAGACATGTGATGATCTATGTTCATTACGTGGATAGGGTAAACTATGATTTTTCTTAAGTTGACATGTACTACATAGTGTAAGAGAGGGCAATAAAGATGTAAGATAAAGATGTCTCGTTTTATTTAAATAAGAAATAATAGAGTGATTTACATGTCCCAGGCGAGCATGCCATAAATTATAGGAAGCATGTAAATTCTTATTTTTAAGGACAGAAATAAGAGTAGAGTTGCCACGCTTTAGCACGTATAAGCCACCATCACGCTTACCGTTGCCACCACCCTTCCCGTTTGACGGTTCTGAATAGAGAAAAGGTTATTAGTAAATGTAACGGATAAAGGAAAATCAAATGTTAATTTACTAATTGAAAGGAGATTTTTGGTGAGATGGGGAACAACTAAAACATCCAATAAATGAATATTTGGGATAGGAGAGACTGTACCGTTATGAGTAATGCGTAAAGAGGCACCATTGCCACAATTACAGAATCCTTACCAGTGCATGAAGTGGGCTGATCCAAAACAGATGGTTCTGTAGACATGTGGGTCGAAGCTCCAGTGTCCAAGAACCAATCAGGGCCTGTTGAGTCGTTGAGAGAATAGGAGCTTGCAAAAGCTTCAACAAGATGGGCGCTATTCTTAGTTCGGGCATACCAATGGTTGCACCGATTGGCATAGTGACCATCTAGACGGCATATCTGGCAGCAAGGAGGACGACGACCTGAACTAGAGGAGGGGTGGCCACAAGTTGCAGAGGAGGTGCGGCCATGGCCAGTGCGACGACCCTCAGAGTTGCAGCCACGAGTTGTCGAGAATCGGCTAGAAGCTCGATTTGCGGTAGTGAAGGCTACAGTGGGAGGGGCAGTGGGTTCAGGAGATTTCTAAAAGAGTTCAAAACTCTCAGCCTTGGAAACTAGATCGACAAAGCAAGAAAGAGGGGTGAGCGCCATCTACGCAGTGGAGAAACCCGAGAAATCGGTGCTAAGACCACGGAGAAACCAGTGGATTTTGTTGGTGTCATCCATAGGCCAACCAATCACATGGAGTTGGTCACAGAGAGCCTTGGAAGAGTGGGTGTATTCAACAACAGGTT
Organism: Pinus tabuliformis; assembly: GCA_031772625.1. Lineage (NCBI taxonomy): Eukaryota > Viridiplantae > Streptophyta > Pinopsida > Pinales > Pinaceae > Pinus > Pinus tabuliformis. The sequence continues at coordinate 1,440,671,054 of CM062818.1, read as the reverse complement.
TGGTATCACGTTTCATCAATTGAAGTTCATCTTTGAGATGAATTTCTCGAGCCTTCAATTGATGATTGAAGGTATTCTCCAAGGTAAGCCAAACCTCTTGTACTGTGGTAAGCCCAAGAACCTATGCCATGGCTTCTTTGGTGAGAGAGGAACGAAGGAGGCAGAGGATTTTCTGATCAACAGCTTTCCATGCCAAGTGTTTGTCACTGGGTGTTTGAGGAGTGGCAGAATCAAATTGAGGGGGAGGGATGATGGTGCCATCGACATGACCAAGCATATTTTGACTCTCAAGAAGGGGAAGCAATTGACTCTTCCAGAGGAGATAGTTGGTGGAGGAAAGCTTGATTATGATCATGTGGATTAAGGTATTGAAAGGAAGAAGATTGGAAGAGGGTTTGGTGGCCATAGGATCGAGGATTGGAGGAGGTTTCGGTGGCCATGGGTGTCTCACAGGATCGAGGAGAGGATGATTAATCTGATGGGATGCTCTGATACCATGAGAAGGTTGTATCCAAAACCACCGAAGTTTCTAGACAACCAACCCAGTCAGCATCAGAGTAAGCAACCATAGCATCAGGAGTAGCAGAGGCGCAAAAGGAAAGACCAAAATGGAGGGTGCCCTTGACATAGCGAAGAATACGCTTAACAGCAATAAAATGATCCTCAGTTGGAGCATGCAAAAATTGACTAACAGAGTTGACAGCATGAGCAATGTTTGGGCGTGTGATGGTCAAGTATTTAAGTGCACCAATAAGAGATCGGTAAAGAGTAGGATCCGAAAAAAGAGGGCCATCAGTAAAAAAATGTTGAGAGACAATCATGGGAGTATGGACAGGTTTGCTGTCAAGTATCTCAGCACGAGTAAGAATATCCCGTGCATATTTCAGCTGACTGAGAAAGAAACCATCTGTAGTTGGCGATGCTTCAAGACCAACAAAGTAGTTGAGAGAGCCCAAATCTTTAGTGGCAAACTCAGAATTGAGTTTAAGAGTAAAGCTGTCAAGAAGAGATGAGTTGTTTCCAGTAACAATAATGTCATCAACATAAAGAAGAAAATAGATAACATTCGAGTGCACATGAAAGACAAATAGAGAAGTGTCAGCGTGGCTGCAAGAGAATCCAAGTCGAAGGAGAAAGCATTGAAGTGCTGGAACCAGGCACGAGGAGCTTGCTTGAGACCATAGAGAGCTTTCTTTAACAGGCATACATGATTAGGGAAGCGAGGATCAATGTATCCAGGAGGCTGTTCCATATAAAAAATTTCAATGAGAGTGCCATTGAGGAATGCATTCTTGACGTCAAATTGACAAAGAGGCCATTTGTTGGTAACATCAAGAGAAAGAACCACATGAACGGTAGTGACCTTGATAAAAGGACTGGAGGTGTTGGTGTAATCAAGACTAGGAACCTGGGTATATCCTTTGGCAACAAGGCGAGCTTTGAGATGCTCAACGTATCCATCAGGAAGATATTTGGTCCGAAACACCCATTTTGAGCGCACAATGTTGGTGTTTGTTGGCTGAGGGACCAAAATCCAAGTGCGAATGTTTTGTAGAGCTTGAACTTCTTCATCCATGGCGGCAAGCCAGGTAAGATTCTTAGCAGCCGATTTGAATCCTTTAGGTTCAGTGGAGACAAGAAGAGCAGAAAGAAGCCCAGAGGAGCCCAAGACCCCAAGATTCACTGGATGGTGAGTCTTGAAAATACCAGCTTTAGCTCGTGTGACCATAGGGTGAGAGCCGAGCGAAATTGCAGGAGCAGGAATGGGAGGAGAGGTCTGTGCCTCAATGAGAGGCAAGCTCGGAGGCAATGAAGAGGGACCTGCAAAAGAATCAGTAGCCTGCAAGGACTCATCCATTGGATCAGTACAGATAACACATGGATCAGATTGAGTAATATGTGGAGAAGATGGTGCAGGGGATGGGGAAGGAGGGTCAGTATGTAACTGACCGGGTTCCAGAAAATTGGAAAAGGTTAGAGAAGAAAGGGGTTGAGCCTGAGAGGAATCGAAAAAAGGGAAATGGTTTTCATCAAACTGAGCATGTCAGGTGATGTAGAGGTGAGACGTGATGGGGTCAAAGCAATGGAACCGTTTATAAGAGGGACAGTAACCTAGAAAAATGTAGGGAATACTGCATGGAGAAAGATTGTTAAGCATATAATTACACAAAAAAGGATAAACACGACAGCCAAAGGGATGAAAATTTTCATAATTTGGAGAAGAACCATATAAAATCTCAAAAGGTGACTTACCTCTAAGAACTGGTGTGGGCAAACGGTTGATGATGTAAGCTGCAGTGCTGAAAGCCTCAACCCAAAAACGAGGAGGAAGGTGAGAATGAAAAAGAATAACAATGCCAGTTTCAGTCACATGATGGTGTTTGCGTTCAGCGCGACCATTCTAGGCAGGTGTATAGGGGCAGGAAAGTTGATGGTGAATGCCGGAAGTACGAAGATGAGCTTGAAAGCAAGTGCTAGTGAATTCACCTCCGCCATCACTTTGAAAAATCTTTATACAAGCAGAATATTGATTTTCCACAAATTTTTGAAAAGTAGTGAAAACATCATAAAAATCAGATTTAAATTTTAAAGGATAAAGCCAAGTGAATCGTGAGTAATCATCAATGAAGATAACATAGTAGGTAAATCCTGAATTTTACTTGACCAGGGAAGGACCCCATATATCGCAATGAATAAGATCTAAGACATGTGATGATCTATGTTCATTACGTGAATAAGGTAAACGATGATTTTTCGCAAGTTGACATGTACTACACAGTGTAGGAGAGGGCAATAAAGATGTAAGATAAAGATGTCCCGTTTTATTTAAATAAGAAATAACATGTGATTTACATGTCCAAGGCGAGCATGCCATAAATCATAGGAAGCATGTAAATTCTTATTTTTAATAACAGAAGTAAGAGCATAGTTTCCACGCTTCAGCACATATAAGCCGCCATCACGCTTATTGGTTGCCACCACCCTTCCCGTTTGACGGTTCTGAATAGAGAAAAGGTTATTAGTAAATGTAACGGATAAAGGAAAATCAAATGTTAATTTACTAATTGAAAGGAGATTTTTGGTGAGATGGGGAACAACTAAAACATCCAATAAATGAATATTTGGGGTAGGAGAGACTATACCAGTATGAGTAATGGGTAAAGAGGCACCATTGCCCACAATTACAGAATCCTTACCAGTGTACTGACATGTGGGTCAAAGCCCTAGTGTCCAAGAACCAATCAGGGTCTGCTGAGTCGTTGAGAGAACAGGAGCTTGCAAAAGCTTCAGCAAGATGGGTGCTATTCTCAGTTCGAGCATACCTCTGCTTGCACCGATCAACATCGTGACCATCTAGACGACATATCTGGTAGCGAGGATGATGGCGACCTGAACCAGAGGAGGGGCGACCACGAGCTACAAAGGAGGTGCGGCCATGGCCAGTGCGACGACCCTCGGAGTTGCGGCCATGAGTTGCAGAGAATCGGCCAGAACCTCAATTTGCGGCAGTGAAGGCTGCAGCGGGAGGGGTAGTGGGTTCAAGATATTTCTAAAAGAGTTCAAAACTCTCAGCCTTGGAAACTATATCGACAAAGCAAGGAAGAGGGGTGAGCACCATTTGCGCAGTGGAGAAACCCAAGAAATCGGTGCCAAGACCATGGAGAAACCAGTGGATTTTGTCGGTGTCATCCACAGGAGAACCAATCGCACGGATTTGGTCACAGAGAGCCTTGAAAGAGCGGGCGTATTCAGCAACAGGTCTGGTATCACGTTTCATCAATTGAAGTTCATATTTGAGATGAATTTCGCAAGCCTTCAATTGGTGATTGAAGGTATTCTCCAGGTTAAGCCAGACCTCTCATTCTATGGTAAGCCCAACAACCTCTGCCATGGCTTCTTCGATGAGAGAGAAACAAAGGAGGTAGAGGATTTTCTGATCAGCAGCTTTCCACGCCAATTGTTTGTCACTGGGTGTCTAAGGAGTGGCATAATCAAATTGAGGGGGAGGGATGATGGTGCCATCGACATGACCAAGAAGATTTTGACTCTCAAGAAGGGGAAGCAATTGAATCTTCCAAAGGAGATAGTTGGTGAAGGAAAGCTTGATTGTGATCATGTGGATTAAGGTATTGAAAAGAAGAAGATTGGAGGAGGGTTCGGTGGCCATGAGTGTCTCACAGGATCGAGCATTGGAGGAGGTTTCGGTGGCCATGGGTGTCTCACAGGATTGAGGAGAGGATGATTAATCTGATGGGATGCTCTGATACCATGAGAAGGTTGTATCCAAAAACACCGGGGATTCAATCGTGGTGAGTGCTTATTATTTATAATATCAAATGACAGAATCATTACAAATCAATATGAGAATTAGAAGGACACTTTATATAAATATTCCTGGAATCAAGGGTCAGCTAATCTCCTAGAATCAAGCCTTAGGTGTAGGCAAAATATCCTCAACTGTATCCTTAACAGTCGAGTGTCTCACTTCTTAATTCTAATTAATGAATTGATATTTTCATAAACTATGATATGAGAAGCTTCATTCTTTGGGTCCCATTACAAGGTTCTGTCAAATTATTCACAATTTGAACAAAAAATATTTTCGAGGGTTTTGCGGGACTTGTATGAGCACTGTCGCACAGGAAATATTAAGAGAACCAACATTTCCCGCGATGAAAACTAAGGAAAGATATGTCCCTTCATATATGTAATTGCTTCTTCCTGTGGTATTTGGTTAATTTGTTGTTTTTTTTTAAGGTTGGTGGACGTGCAGGTTTTTGCCTCATTTTCAACTCGGTAATATATATACCCTGCAATTCCATTTTCAAATACAAGAAACCAGCCAATTCTCTAAACTAGTATCTAGACATACAAGCATTCTCCTACCAGAGGATTCTTAAACTGGTGATGTAATGCTCAATAAACAAGGCTCAAGAATTGGTCCAGAAAAATAGGGAAACAATGGCTACACTCTTCTCACACTTGTAGAGTTTTTGCAATGATCTCAACTCATCAAACTGCCACTTCAATACCTTATCACCAAAGGAGGCATGTCTTCAAAGAAGCAAAATCTTCATTGTTGGCTTTGTTACGACTCAAATTTTGCATTCTATTACCCCTTCCTTAACTAGGGGTACATATGGTAAATCGTTTCACTTGCATTTGGTGAACAAGGCTAGATACGAACATGTAGCCTTACCCTTACTAAGGGAAACAAATCAAGTTCAATTGTAGCATTACATGATCAACATGTATACTTCTCTCTTATAAGAAGATAGATCTGAATATCTTCATTATTGGTGTGTACGTCTTGATTAAATATTTTTATATTCAAAATACAAAGGAGACTAGGATCTCAATATCTTCATTCTTCGTGTGTACCTATTTATTAAATATTTTGAGATTTATAGCGGGAACATCAGGGCATTGTTTTTTTACAACATTATATAAATTGTTAAGGGAAGTATGACAAGGGTGATTTATGCAGCCCATGTGGTTGTTATTGCCAAGAATCTCGGGCTAGTAATTGAGCACATTCGAGAATTATTAGAGCAGTAGTAGAAAAAGTTTGAATTTGACAAAATTTACAGGTTGTTGGCCAGCCAACAATGTGATCTTCATTCATCAAGTACAAATAGTGTTTTTGCAGAGCTTGTGGCCTTGATGAATGAGGTAATATGTGATGTTTTTGACTGAAGAAATTCAACGTGGTTATTGGTACCAAGTTCTTTGTTTTGAAACTAGAAAGGAATTACAAAAAATTTGGATCCAATGGACAATTAATATAAGGACATCCTAATTGGCCAATTCATTTGTGTCCATAATTCTAAATGCGAGGTTCTTCATTATGAAATAAAACTTCAAAGTTCAGAATGGCACCAAGCCTTCACAGAATTGACATGTTGGCAAGAACAACAACCATTTGCATTAGTTTTGGGTAGTGAGAAAAAGAATTGAGTGGCTTTGCATTGGTGTGGCTAGCATGAAAGCTACTAAACATGCCTTGCTTCATGTGGGTTGGAAATTAAGTTATGTGGAAGAAGGGAATTCCTATTTTCCAAATGTACTACCCATAGCCAATCTTATATATGAAGTAGACCTTATTGGTTCTCAATAATCCAAGGAAGGTAAGGCAAGGTGATAATAGGACAATAGAGGACCAAATTGAAGCAATAGATTGGAGGTGGTAGGAAGGTAATGGAGGAAAAATTAGCATAGGATTTGCAACAATATGAAATGGCACTAGCATACAAAAAATAAAACATTAGCTTCCCTCTCTAAGAAATTTTCATTCAAAACAGAGCTATGTGCCAAAGCATGGGAGAAGGTCTTGGACGAATGGAACATGAGAGGTACCTGCCTCCGTCTCAAACACAAAGAAGAATAAGAAGATCACTATAATGAGGTTGAGTGATGAACCCAACTGTCCTAGGGAAATGTATGAGGACATTTTGCAGAAAGGACAGTCTCAGAGAGAATATTTCCATGGACATCATCTGGTAGAGGCACCATGATGCATAACCAAGCCAAGTTGCGAGGAGATATTTTAGACCATGCTTACCTACAAGTTTATGCCAAGATATTTTTTCTTTAGTTTTTAGAGTAGGCTAGATAGATCTTAGACTTTTTCTTGGTTCATATAATATGTTTCTTGACTATTCCTCCATATGGATTTGAGAGAGTTGTGGAAGATGATAAATGGCCATACCAACTCTCTTTTTTTAAAATATAATTGTTAAATCTTTATAGAATAGGAAAAATTGTGTAGTTAGTGTCTTATCCAAATTATGGATTGTATTATTCTATGTATTAATTTATTTATGAGTGTGCTTGGGGAGACTTAGCTTTTTGAGTTTTCACAGTAGTCAAGTATTTGTTAGCCATTGATATGTTATTAGTGGTTTTCTTAATAAGAGAAAAAATGAAAAAATTGTAACCGATATTCTTTGTGCCTCCTAACCTAGATAACCATAATTGTCCCCAATATATCACTTATGTGCTCTAAGTATTTTCTCAAGGGTTTGACTCAGATTCTAGAGGGTTTTATGCAGCTAGAACAAAGACATTGCAGGAAAACCAACAGATTTGAATGATGAATTGACTTAAAGGAGACACAATTGCATATCTATTTTTACTTCAGTAGAGAGTTGAAGCATTGTTGTACCTGATCTATCAGAATAATCAAATGACCATAACTCTAATATTTGACATTGTCATATTCCTTTTCTTGCTATAGACCAAGTATTTGCTTGACATTTTGAATCTCATCATTTTCCATTATCTGTTTATGGATATCTTCCATTACATTCAACAATTTTCCTCTGGGAGGGAACACACCATGGTGGTTTCAACCATCAAAAACCAACCCTGCCATCTGAACCATAAATACAACCAAAAATTACACTCAAATTGGCAAAGGAAATGGAACCCTGTGACAATATTTAGTACTACCTCATTGCATATAATTCTTGCTTTAATAGAAGGTGAATGCACTTACACACATTAACATAGTTCTAGTCCATAAAAAAATTATGACAATGTGGGGTGGTCAATGTCAACAATCCTATCAGTGTTTCTTTGCACCTTTTGGGGCAATTGCTAATTATTTTTATAGTGTGGCTGATATAAGCCAAAAGCTTCATTTGTATGTACCATTCAGAAATATAGAATAATAGAAATAATATTACAAAAGAAAATTTTCAATAAAAATATTACTATTATCAATATAACTGAAAATAATTATTAATTATTATTTAATATTAAATGTAATTTATTATTATCTAATTTTAAATTACGTAATAAAAATTAATAATTTAATAATAATATTTATTATCAAATAATAAATGATAAATAAAAAACAAACAATAATAATTATAAATAATAATTAATTAATAATAATAATAAATTAATACTTAATATTAATTAATGATAATAATAATTGATAATTATTTATAAATAAACATTATTATTATTATTATTTCAAAATAATTATTGTTATTACTAAATAATTATGATTATTATTACTAATTGGTATTACTATTATTATTTTTAATCCAAGGGATTGACATTATAAATCCAAAGGGATTTATTCTAAAACCGCAAGGTATTATAAAACCAACGGAATAATACTAAACCCAAGGAATTAATATTATATAACTAAAGTATATAAACCCTAAGATAAATATTACAAACCCAAAGAAATAATAAACCCAATGGAGTAATACTATAAACGCAAGAGAATAATACTAAACTCGAGGGAAAAATATTATAAACACGAGGTGTATAAACCGTAAGATATTATAAACCCGAGTCATTTTTTTATGGGTGTTTTAATGTTTTTGGTTTCCTTGATTGAATTTATTTCACCTGTGTGTGAATCATTTCTATTTAATTGTGTTTGAATTGTTGGGCGGGCCACTATGGCACAAGAAATATTAAGATAACCTACATTTTCCTCGATGAAATCTGAGGAAATATATGTCCCTTCATGTATGTATGTAATTGCTTCTTGTTGTGGTATTTGGTTAATTTGTAGTTTTTTCATGGGTTGGTGGATGTGTAGGTATTCGCCTCATTTTTTACTAGGTAATATATATACCGTGCTAATTCCATTTTCAAATATAGGAAACCAACCATTTCTCTAGACTATTATCTATAAATCTTGTTATTTATATTATTATTTACAAATCTTGTTGTTTATATGGAAGTAATTTTCAAATACAAGAAACTAGCCAATTCTCTAGATTGTTATCTAGAAATCTTGTTATTTATATTATTATTTACAAATCTTGTTGTTTATATGGAAGTAATTGTAGCTTAAATTTAAGATTGAAATGTTGCCTTGCAGCCTCTAGATTGCCGTCTGCCAGAGAAATGTAATCATTGAACCAACAGTTGGTCACGCCCTCTTCCTAAATTAACTGACCGGTCATTTCCCCTCTTTGTTTTTATTACTGGTTTACTAAGCTCATAACATAAATTGACGGAAGCCCACGGGGTTTTGGATTAACGGTGAATGGGTGCACTATTAAGGTACTCCTTGCGATAGGTCACTGGTTCAAATCCCCCGTGGGTGCTTAGGTAGTATTATAAAAAAACAAAAAAAACAAAAAAACAAAAAAACAAAACAAAACAAAAACAAAAACAAGAAAAACAAAAATTGACAGATTTATATAGTCATAAATCGGGATAGAACCTTCATTCTTTGTGGTCCCATTACAAGGTTATGACAAATTATTCGCAATGTGAACCAATAATATTTTTGAGTGCTTTTCGGGACATGTATGAGCGCATTGGAAATATATGTCCTTTCATATATAGGTTTTCTTGTTGCTGCGATATTTGAAAAACAAGAAACCAACTAATTTTCTAAACTATCATTTAGAAATCTTATTGGTTATATTGCAATACTTGTAACTTAAGTTTGTGATGGTTTCAGAGGAGCGAAAAGCATAGGATCAAAGTATCAAGAATGCAACTTAGATCTTAATAAAGACTAGAGGCCCAATGGAGAAAATAAGATAGAGAAAAAAAAATTAGGGGACAACTCAATACATTATCAATTGAAAATCGAATACATTATCAATGGAGAATGAAATCACACATCATATTACAGGAGAAGCCTTGGCACCTAAAAATAATGGAGAATTATGTAATATTGGAGAAATTATGCTTCACATTTGTGCACGTGTCCTAGATTATGATTAATTTCTATTTTCTAGGAGACAATTTTGATCTTCCTAAATTCATGTAAACCATATTGATTCTATGATTAATGAAGTTGTGCGGTAATGCCCAAGCAGTATCCAGGTGAAACTTGTTCACCTTTGAGCTCCTAGTTTTAGTTTTTCAATTTTGTCTTCCATTTTTAACATCGTATCAGAATTGGTTAGCGTTGGTGATAGATTGAGAGACTTTGTGGCTGAAATTGGTGAATCTGTGTTGAGCCTTGGTGGCTGGTTGATTCGAGAGCCTTGGTGGCTCGTCAATTCATGAGCCTTGGTGGGTGGAAAATTAAAGAGCCTTGATGGCTGAAGTGTGAGTGCCTTGGTGCCTGGAGAGAGGCGCCATGTGAGAGCCTTAGTGATAAAGGCATTGCTGCAAATCTCATTTTTTTTGTTGAGCAAAACCCTACCAACATGACATTTTTCCCTTGTTCATGCACTGGTCTCATTTGCAAATTTTACTCTTGTAAAAGAAAGTCAAACATCTGTAATTAGGATATCAGTTAAAATAAAAAAGTTGAGGGATCCCTAAGATTACTAAAATAAGAATACTCAGTTTAGATAATAAGCCCATCCCTTAATTGCATGGAATTTTCTAGGAAGAAATACATTGTCAGGCCAAGACCCTGAGGGGAAATCCATTGCTTGGCATTAAATATCTTGAGTGTGTTTTTTCTTGTCTCTAAACATATTTAATCAGTTAGTTCAAGCTAGTCTGGAAGGTGGGAGATGAATATGAACATTGTGAGCATACCAAAAATGGGGGAAGTTGTTACAATGCCCAAGGATAATCAACTTAAGCACTAGTTAATGGTACCTCATGGGTAAGCTAGGATAGATTTTGTGTGAGTAATTTGGAGATTGTTGTGTCGTATATCAGTAATGGAGGTTTTGTTAGTTAATGGAATTTATTTCAATAAATTGTATTATTCTGTTAGTTAATGGAAATCTTGTATTTATTCATGTAAAGTGCAAACTTTAAAAGAGCCAAAGTGGAATATTACATATAAATATAATTCTACGTGTTAAGAGAAAGGGTGACCTCATGATAGGGGTCATGTGGTCTATCCAATTTCAACATTAGACTTTTTAATACATCAGGAATGAAATAATCCAAAACTTTCATGAACTCATCATTTGTTATAAAAATACATATGCACATATTATGTGAAATACATTAAGAAGATAAATTTAGATATGCTTCCTTTTCAAAAGGATTAGCTTGCAGCAATATAACATATTCAAGGGTTCAATTAAACACATTTGTGCAAGAATATACTACAACTATATAAAAATTCATTGTGCTTTTCTTGGTATCAACAATGGAAGATTATCAAGTGAAGTTCATTATTAGGATTGATAACTTGGATGGATGTCATATAGACAAATGTAGAACACTACAACTATATACAAATGTCAATCGTTAGAAGACATATTGATAGAGTAGCATGGGCTTGAGACTGGTATTTAGTTAATATAACAATGAGTATAATTGGTTTCCATTCTTCACACCCCTAACTAAGGCACATCAAATAAATTCTTCTTAATTTGTTGTCTTTCATTGCATATCACCAAATTGTTTAACAATAGAAATATTTTCTTGAGTTTGAAATGATCATGTGCCTATTGAGTCAGGAGATTTATCATTAAATAAAAAATACCATATATGCACTTCAGAGTACCCATACAACTAACTTGAACTATTATAAATACCTTAGAGTATGGTTGGATATGAAAAAAATGTCAATATGTGTCGATGGCCCAATGATCTCCAAGAATATTAGCATAATTTCTATAACTGCAGATGACATTAAGATTTCAAGAATTTTATGTTGCAAGTATCACCCAATGATGGTTGCAAGAAGATAATAAAATGTGGGTGATCTAATTCCACAAATGATGACCTCAATCTGAGTAGTATAGTGTTTTTCGCGCAACATAATATGGTGATTTTTGTAGTTGCATTCAATTTAGTGTTGCACTGGTTTGCGAATGTTTCCAAGCATCCAAGGTCCTATATCTTTTCTTGCAATTGTCTTATAACAATCTCCATAATGTAGCTATGAACATGAAGTTAAGTTACCATCTTAGGTGATACAGTGTCACTACCAAATAAAACAAGAGAATCAAGGTGTTGTTCTCCTTAGTCGATGATAAAATCAATCCATAACTGTTAAGAGATTATATTTGACTATGAATAGTAGAATTCTACACCCCATGAACTAACACATGTTTGAATTTTGTGCTGACATTTTGTGGATAATATAGATTAGAACCATGTCCTATAATTACACCCCGCTTTCATATTTTTTACATGGATCAAACAAATTGTATGCCTTCTTAGTTGTGCACTCCTCTACCTTATTCGTTTATAAGAATTATTTCTCTAAAAGAATAATGAAATCATTATGGAATGAGGTCCAATGGGCATATTATCTCATTTGATTAGTAAAAATAGAAAATGTATTTTTAGAATATATATATATATATATATATATATATATATATATATATATATATATATATATATATATATATATATATATATATATATATATATATATATATATATATATATATATATATATATATATATATATATATATATTCTTATTCATTAAAAGGAAACATTGAATAAAAACCAAATTTCTTATCTCATCCATGAAAGAAAACATATCACTTTTCACTAGCATTACTCATGAAAACATTTAGTAAAAGCTCCCAATCTCTTCTTGAAGTATTTTAACCCCTTTTTGTGTGATAAAATAAATTAATAAGGATTTAATAAATCAATCTCATTAGAACTTGTGACTTTATAGTCACAATCAATGAGAATTTACTTGGATACATGAGTCAAATCCATGCCAAGTGTCAACTTGAGACATAAAACAATAACAAAATTCTACTCCTTAACTCCTCACTTTTCCATTGAAAGGAAACTTAGACCATGCCTCAGTTTATCATTATGAGCTAGATTGCTAAAGGCCTCTTGAACATGAAAATCATTTCGCAGAGTTTATAAAAACACAACTCTATGTAGTTGTTTGCAAGGGATGACGAACACTCGGATATTTATATCTCGGATGGATATAAAAAGGGGTTTAAGACTGTTAAGGAGGCCATGATTGCTTAGGTACAGAAGGTGTACTTTGCGTTAGCCTAGGCTGCTTTCTATCCAATTTTATACTAGGAATTATTTGGCTTGTGAACACCTTAGATTCTAGATTCTAGTAATGACTCTTGATTAAGTTCAACAGAGCATGACTGTTAATTTACTAGATCTTCATTGAATAATTGAAAACTTTTTCCTTTAGGCCCATAAAGTATAAAAATATAACATGCAGAAATACAGAACCCACCTTGTTTCTGAAAACTAAAAAACCTAAAAATAAATAAAGAAATGTCGTTGAGGCTAGAGAACATGCCTCTCAATTACCCCTCAGTAAATAGAATGTGACAATGGCCATCAACTGTTTGGCTTCTTTGTGGTCTGCTATTTATTCTTTACAAATAATAAATTAGTAAACACAGAGAAAAAACCCTCTAATATTATGAGCAGACAATTATGATGCTAAGTAGGAATTGTCGTTATGCATGCGTCAATTTAATCATAAAACAAATAGTTTGGTTTTAAAACTAAGTGGGAAAATCCTCTAAGGCGATAAGGCCAAATTCCATAAGAACGTCGACAAACTTATTGCAGAGCCAAGAAAAGAACTATTGAGTACATACAGAACATGATATAGAGAAGGCAATGTTGTAGAAAACTCCTTTTAAAAACATGTCGAAACAATAGTGAACGTTGTATTAAAAAAAATCAAAGGAGTTGCCATATACATATAAACTTGACAGTCAATATAGAAGTAAAATGGTCGAAAAACCTCTTGGATAATAAGTATACATGTCAACTGTCTAGATATTCAATTATACACTGAGAATAATAGAGGTTTTGCATAACTAAGTGTAACGAAACCCCTTCGAGACGCAATCCAATACTATTAATCGACTTGAAGCGTCATAGGTCCTGACATAAAACAACAATAAGATATCATGGAAATTTGCAAGTCTGAACAACCCTCGAATAAGTTATTAAACTCTAAATTGCTGGGACTACTGAAAACAGGTCGAAAGTAGCACCTGGAGGAAACAAGCACTTTGTATAAGCATGAGAGGCCCTCGAGAAGATTAGAAAACTCACCCAAGAACCAGTCAGGAAATTTACCTGTAGAAAAATATTCACCACACTGGTGGAATCAATTAGTTTGTTCTAGGCATGCAACTAAAAAAAACATTTGCTAGAGTTAATTTTGTAAACAAAAAGCCCCACTTACTTATGTCGGACCTCCCGTCGCTGTGTTGGTCTACATGTAGCAAAGGGTGTCAGTGTACTGCAGTCACCGTCAACACAACCACCGAAGACTTTAACTGAAAAGAAGGTAGTGTGTCCGCTCATGGAGAGGCAAAGACCATACCTGGAATTAACAACAGAACTTGAGGGAGTTTGACTGTAAGATTCCCCAGAAAGCCTGTGCGGTTGATGGACCTGCAGTCACTGCCTTAAATTTCGTTAAATGTCCAAGCAATAAACATGGAAGAACTGAAGGGTTGAACAAATTTCGGAATAGAAAAACTCACCGTGGTGTAGCGACTAAATGGCAACTTGTAGTGTTGAAATCATAGTGAAGGAAAGTGTTTGAATACAAAACCTTAACGCAAGTTGCAGAGCTAACCTTCCATGTCGGCAATTGCACAATGATGCCAAGAGTAGCATCAAGAGGGTAGTTTCTCTAACCACCCTCTCTTGTCAGTCATTGATTTCAGCATGACGCATAGGATCCCTTTATCGGGCATCATACTACTTACAAGGAGCTTGACAATTGTACGCACAAAGAGTATAAAAATATAACATGCAGAAATAAAGAACCCACCTTGTTTTTGAAAACTAAAAAACATAAAAATAAATAAAGAAATATCGTTGAGGCTAGAGAACATGCCTCTCAATTACCCCTCAGTAAATAGATTGTGACAATGGCCATCAACTATTTGGCTTCTTTGTGGTGTGCTATTTATTCTTTACAAATAATAAATTAGTGATTTTGCAGCAGGTGCAACAATTTAGACATAACAAATTACCCTTTTAGGCTGATTTAAGATCTTACCCAGTTAGTTGAAAGCTTTGGTTGCAGGTAACTATGCGTGGAGTACGCGTTTAGTGAAAATAGAAAAAGCAACGCGTGTTTAGTGAAAATAGAAAAGGAAACCACGTGTTCATCAAACTCTAAAAATATAACCACGCGTTTAGTGAAAAATAGAAAAAGAAACCATGCGTTTAGTGAAAAATAGAAAAAAACCACGTGTTTATTTAGTGATCTACCATACTATAGAGCAATTAAGCGCTCTGACCGAGTCAAGGCCAGATCACTGATAGTATGCGTGCATTCATCTTTCGAATGGAAAAGCCATAATCCGCACACCCTATTTGGTTGAATCATAAGGTCACACCCTGCCCGTAGCAATAAGGTTACACCCTTGCCGCATAAGGTCACACCCGCCTGATCAGCTGCAAGAATTGCTCTGTCCAGTCCACGTTCGAGTTTCCAGCTGGTGACAAATTTCTGTGAAAATCCTTGATAATTTTGGCCTTTTCGACCTCCAAATTTGCAGATAATTTCTCTTCAGAGCCAAAGTTCGTCGTGGCAAGAAATCTCACAGGTTTTCCTTGCTCAAATGAGTCCAATACGAAACTTTTATCGTTCGAGTAAATGGAAGAAGAATTTGAATTCACGGAAGAATTCAAATCCGCTACAGCCTCGAGAATAGAACAAGCTTTAGACACTGAAGCCGGAATAGTGAAAGCTGTCATTTCCGTAGAATTCAGGGAGGGATTCGCAGCCTCAAAGAGTGCCTGGCTGTCTAGCACAAATTGTTCCCCCGACCTCCTTTGAGACCGCGACCGCGGAAACTGCGTTGAGATCCCTTCAGACTTCACATTAACATCTCCACTACTTTGATCACTCTGCTTCTCAACGTGCTCCTCAATGGTGACCCGTATGTCTTCGCTTTCTCTGCTCTTGGTTTCCATTTCATTCGACGGCTTCCTTCTTTGGTTTCTTGATTTCATTGCCTCTGCCTCTGAAATTTCATTAGAAGCAAAAGATTTCTTCAAAGTCGGCGTCGCTCTGCAAGAAAGCAACTGATCGCATATTGTATTGTTGCAATTTCCGCTGATGTCCTTCAAATTCGATCTCTTCTCCTTCTTCACTGTCTCAATTCCATCCGAGATCTGCAAGGAAAGAATACATAATACCAGACATTCAGCTCCAAATATTTCTCGTTCCCTGTTTTTCCCTTCATACTGTTTATTTTCCTTTAAAAAACACACGAATCCCCGAATCCCCCTTATTTTCTACAAAAAGATGAAGCATTCTAACGAAATAAGAGGATTCTCAGTGTCAGTATGCATAAAAACGGGATCATTTTGCACCTGTACAGGGGAAATATTCTTCTCGGCACTCTGCGATTTTGAACTCTCAACTTGCAAAGCCTCATTTCTGGTCTCCACGTCGCTGGGTTCGTTAGGCGTTTCATTGTTCAGAGGCCTCCGAAACGGCGACTGCTCAGCTTTTATGGAGGAGCTTCGGCTCAAGGTCTGTGGCAAACCGGGTTCGCTTGAAATCCGTGGTGCGGCAGATCAATGTTGAACTACTCTCCCAAGCTTCTGGTAGCTACCTTCTGTGGAGAATTGATAGCCCGAGCGAGAGACATCTGGCACTGGCTGCATGCAAGGCGCTCATGCAGGACACGGAGAAGAACATGCAGGAAAGGAAAATAGGCACCCTGAACATAAAACTTACGATAAAATATTTTGTCCCTGCTGAAATAACATCGGGGCACGTGAAGCGTGTAATAAGACCTTCAATTCAGAACTTTGGTTATAAATTTCTTACACTGAAATTTGCAGAGATAAACTTTGGTTAAACTTTTATAGTGCACAATTTTTTTTGGTCAAAGGACCGGTTAATGTATGGTCAACGATCAATCGATCGCTATTAGTCCTTGCGAATTGATAGCCCAAGCGAGAGACATCTGGCACTGGCTGCATGCAAGGCGCTCATGCAGGACACGGAGAAGAACATGCAGGAAAGGAAAATAGGCACCCCGAACATAAAACTTATGGTAAAGTATTTTTTCCCCACTGAAATAACATCGGGGCACATGAAGCATGTAATAAGACCTTCAATTCGGAACTTTGGTTATAAATTTCTTACACCGAAATTTGCAGAGATAAACTTTGGTTAAACTTTGATAGTGCACAAATTTTTTTGGTCAAAGGACCAGTTAATGTATGGTCAATGATCGATCGATCACTATTAGTCCCAGGCAGGTACTAATAATTATAGACATGCCTAAAAATGCATTCTTCCAAACAAACAAAAAGGCACAAAAGTACAAGTTTTAACCAAATGACATACTTACCCATATTTATAAAAGACTCGGACCTAATGGCCTCTATCACAAATGGAATAAAAGACTAAAGGATTAACCCCAAAATTTTTGGAATGTAGCTAGTGCCGTACTATAAACTTATATGAGTAATAGGTTCAAAGCCTATACCTTGGAGAGGTGTGGAGCTTTAACTTCTGAGTATTATTAATAAATATGAATATGATTAATTATAGCCTTTATTTCGAAATTGGATGTGGATCGCAAGGATTCTTTCGTCACGATAAAAATTAATTAAAACTTACCACTACATTTGTCAAGTTAGGGATTAAGAGAACTACCTGTGATATTTTTCACACCACTTTGTCAATCTATTAGTACTATTAAAAAAGTGGTGTATATTTACACCCTTGGAACAGGAAACACCTATGTCTCTCATGTTGTATGTTCATCTCTTGATTGTACTAACATGTTTATGCATCTATGTATGTTTGCATGTCAGGGATCCTATTATTGGTAAGATTATAGGTGCATTTTTTGTGAAAGTAGTTATTGACAAATATTTGTTGGTAGGTATTGGTTATAGCAATATGGTCATGGATGGTATAAAAACTATGTATAGGCGAAAGTAAATACTGATAACACCCCCTTAATTCTTATTTACACAATTACAACAATAAAATAATCTTTGTCTCACTAGTCTTCATCGGCAACTCTACCCACTTTGCAGTCTTCTGGCCTCTGCTCTTTCTTTCTCCATATCTTCGAGCTTACCTTTTGACTCATTTAAAGTACACCCAATTCTGACCATCAAAGATGAACTTTGCAAGATCAACAATATTGACAACTCGGCTCATCAGGGCTTCCACGATAAGAGCTGACAAGGAATGAATCATCTTATCGACCAATCACCATATGTCATATATTTCTCTTTCAGCTATCCATCAGTTGTTAGGCAAATGCCCTTAATACTGAATGTTTTCAAAACCTGATCTAACAACCTGAACTGCTTCACACATGTGGATCTCATACTGTAACCTGTAGCCATTGTTTACGGGTTTCTGAATGCCAAGAACAACAAACCATAACAGTATAAACATAATCTAACTAGTGATGTGTTCAAGGGTTTCCGAGTACCTAGAACCACTAATTTGAATTATGCAGCACTGTACAATAATTGGCTATGAACCAAATATAACTTATAAATAAAATGCTTAACAAAGAAGACAACACAACCAGTTACACTCCATAACTACTCCCCTCTATTCCACCCTACACAATGCGAACAAATTTATTAAAAATTGGTTCGTTGGTGAAGACTAATTGAAACAGATAGTCTGGATATTCACTGACTTCCACTTAATTTCCATGTTAATGGGTTTCATTAGAATTTACAATCCTTGTCAGATGTGAATTCACATGAGGCAGAACATATCCCTTCTTCTACAGAGACTCCAGTTGTGACACTTGCATGGCCAACTCGAGGGGTGGACAAAGTGCCTTGCATTTTTGGTTGTGACCATTCCATACTCTGCAAGTCAAGGACATGAAAGACCATTGAAACACATGAAATGAGAACCGCCACCAAAAATCAAAAGGTCCTGATTTTCTTCTCTTGTAGCAGTGTGATCAGACCATGGTGATTGAGGCGTACCCACAACATTTACAACATCCAAAGTCATCGTTTCCAAGTCAAGAATATTTAGATCATTCATAAGATTCCTCATTGAGTCCTCACCACCAAACATAATTAAACTAACCATACGAGAGTGACAGATTGACCTCCGCATTTAATCAGAGATTTTCCATATGACTTTAGTACATACCATGTACAAGATTATGTGTCAAAGGATGAAACTTTCACAACGTCAGAAGCATAATTGCAATGTCCAACAACAACTAGAATCTTGTTGACCCATTGAATCAGGAAATATATAACACAAGAAGATAAAAGTTCTTGGGAAGAGTTAGATGCCATCTTTGTATCCACTTTATACCATGTCAAAGATTTCAAATTGAGCACCTGAATATCATCTAGGTAGCGTATATTGTGGTTTCCAGCAAAGACATACATTTTCTCTTGCACTATAGTCGTTGCACATATCAATGATGGAGGAGACCACACACTTTGACGACATCCGATCATACTCGTTTGCGATGAAGCGTAATTTTCACCTTCCAAGTCCAATAAAATGAACGTTGCGGTCACTGGAGAAATAAAATGAATTAAATTCGTTAGTTGACTGAGAACTAAGACTTAAATTGATGCGAGACTTCCCCATTGTTTCGCACTGCTGAGATTCCCTTCTCGACTAATTGCATCCCCACAGCTATATGTTCACACCAACATACTCCATACTCAATCAAACAAATCTCACCATAGGGATCTCAAGTGGGTATTACAATAAAATTCATAGGAAAACAAAACTCACTGAAAAACAAATTTGATCTCACACGCCTACATATTTACTAGAATCAATTATTACTACTCTCACATCTTTCTGGGCTCTTCCTTCAGCAAGTCGAGCCCAAACAAGCTCTGATACCATGTTAAAAATTGAGGTACACACACAAAAGAACAATTTTATTATATTACATAAATCACACAGACACAACACATATTTATGGTGCTTTTGACATCTAACCAATTCCAAATATAAATAGGGAGGTTGATATTTTCTCTCAACATCCAAACAGAAATCTGCAACTAATTCTAAATTATATAGGGAAGAATTATCTTCCAACATATATAAATATTATAAATCCAATAATAAACATGATTGACTAGAGTTGACCATGGTTAATTTTCATATGGAAACAAGATTTTTCACAATGCGAAGTTGGGCTATGGTTGACCATGTTTGATGAGAGAACCTTTGTCACAATGCGACATGGGACAATGGTTGACCATAGTTGATTTTTCTAGTGAGACAATCTTTGTCATAATGCGACGTTGGGCCATGGTTAACCATGGTTATTGATCATAGTTAACCATGATTGCTTTTCATATTGAGACAATCATTATCACACTCCCGTATTGAAATATGATTGACCATGGTTGATTTTAATGTCGAGACAAAACAAAAATAACTGCTTTATAACATTGTTCACATTTTATTATAGAAATTAATTTATACTTTCAAAACTAATAATTAAACTAAGGGGCACCAACTATGCGGGGTCATGGAGAATAATATTGATAATTTCATTAAAAATACAACACAATATCATATTAACCACAAAATATAGTGTCCATTTACTCTTTCACATTGGTTTTTTGGTAATAAGGAATGTCCCAGAAAAAAATTGTTACAACTATTACAAAGGTCAAATATCAGGAAAGACTACGTCTTCCTCCACTATGTTACCAGAAATGAGAAACGGGAAACGGAACGGGAAACGAGAATGGTACGAGAAACGAAGTTTGGAGGTTTCGCATATAAGAAACGAGGAGAGAGAAAAACACCATATTAAAGGTGAACAATATAAACAAAGCATTAATCATAAACCTGCAATGTTTTTGCTCATGAAATTGTAAAAAACAATTGTAAATACTAATTTAGTTTTAAGAAAGAAGTAATAATTTTGTAGATCCAAAAATTTAGCCATCATTAATTCCAAGAAAATAGCAAACATTGATAAGAATAAGAGATTTGAAATATAAATAATTAAATTTGTTCTTTTGAATATATATGTATCTCTAAAGTCACTTTCAACAATTCATATCAAAATGCAAGTAAACCTAATAATCTAGATTTTGAAGCTCATTTTCTGGAATAGTTGTTGAGCTTGAGCCAATTCCAAAAGAATTATTTTGGTCAATAGACTTCATGGTATCATCAAGCATGTCTTCAGCATTGTCTTGTAGCACCTCAAGTGGAAGCTCATCAATTTCGTCATCTTGTGAACCACCATAATCCCACATTCTCGTGGGTCCAGTTTTGTATTCTAGTTGTTGTCGAGATAACAAACGTAGATTTGAATGTACAAACACCAAATCTTGTGCCATTTTTGTGCCTAGGCGATTCCTCTTTGTTGAATGGATGAAAGCATATTCACTCCAATTTCTTTCACATGCAGAGGAACTAGTCACTTATAAAATAAAATGAAAATTATGTTAGTCATAGTCAATCAATAAATCTTATAAGATAAATAATCTAAAATGAGCTTTAGAATTAATTGTTTAAACAATAAATCAATACATTAAAGGTATTTGTTGTTAAGAATACCTGTGAAAGTAAACGGATATCCAAACGATGAAGCAAGGGGGTCCCTGTACCATATTGTATCCAGAAGTCGATGGGTCCAAGTTGTTGTCTGTTGTATGGACAATCTTCATTTGCAAAGTGGTCTTTTGATCTCAAATACTTTCTTAACTCAAACCGTAAAGCAGTGCGATCCTGACGATTGTAACACCTACTTATAAAAGTGTTCCAGTTTTGCATAACCTCTACATCTGATGATGGTTTCTTATGAAACCATTTAGGATTGAGTAAAAATGCAATTGAATGAAGAGGGCTATGAAGCATTTTCCACCTTGTCAAACTAAGTTCCCACACTTCATTTCTGGTGTCTTTGTCAATCCTAGAATTTTCATCTTCCATTATGTCATGAATCGTCTCTCTCATTTGATCCATGCTCTCAAAGACATCCCCTAAGCATGGTTGATCACTATCAAATATGCGAAGGGTGGAAACAATAGGTGTAATAAGGGTAACAATATCCTCCACTCTCCTCCAAAAATTCTCTGAAGAAAGACCAATAATAATGTCCTCAACTTTTAGGCCATCCCCAGTATGAGAACCCTTCCACCTTTGCCAATCCATTGATACCACCATCTCTCTCAAAGATTGATGCATTTTAATAAGGCATTGAAGCATAATGAAAGCAGATGCAAATCTAGTTTCGACACATCGAAGAAGCTGAAGTTTTGCATATTTCCTATAAATTGCTATGGATGTTGCATGATTAATAATAAAGTGTTGTAGCATCTTTTCTTCAGTTATAGTTTTATCAACCCGTGCAATGTTATTAATATCTTTCAGGAGAAAATTCAAGCAATGGACAGAGCAAGGAGTCCAAAAAATTGTTGGATATTCATCCTCAATCAACCCACCAGCAAGGATATTGTTTGAGGCACTATCTGTAACAATTTGGACCACGTTTTCTCTACCAACCTCCTCTATTGCCTCTTTGAGGAGACCTGTTAGATATGGACCATCTTTTTTCTTTCCTGTAGTATCATAGGATTTTAAAAACATAACTCCTTTTGGACTAGAAACCAAAATATTGATAAGGGGATGATGGTTAACATCTGTCCAACCATCTGAGACAATGGAGACTCCAGATTCCTTCCAACTATCTTTAATGTCTTGAAGTCTAGCTTCAACCCGAGCCCTCTCTTCAGATAACACGGTTGTCCTCATCTTTTCATAACTAGGAGGCTTGTAACCTTTAGGAGCATTGTTAACTAGATCTCTTACCATTTCTTTCCAATAAGGAGACCTACAAACATTAAAAGATATGCCATTTGCGAAAAAAAATCGTCCAATGGATGCATCGAGATTTCCCCTTCCTTTTACATCCCATAAGTTTTGAAGGTGAGAAACAGAAACTTGATGTTGAGAACAAGAGTGTGGACCACCAATTGTCAGTCCACTAGGATTGTTGTTAGCTTGAACTAAACCTTCAACAATATGTCTAAGCTTTTCAAGTTCATTAAATTTCTTAATTAGAGAAGCTTTTTTTGTTTTAGGTACACTATCACATAAAGCTGATTGTTATTTTTTCCCCATTCCAAGTAAATGCCATCGAACTCTTCCTACATTCCCCGATTTTTGTTTTTTACAATAAGGGCACAACCAAACCTTTGAACCAGATGATCCACTTGATCCTCCGCTGTAAGATTGAGTGCATTTCACAGCTGCCCATAACCTTGCCTCAAAGGCTTTTTTTGCTTCTTGATATTCTTTGTTTTGGATTTTTTTGGATGCCTCTATGGAAGATTTTTGTTGGGAAAGGGGTGGTCTACTTTGTGACATTGATGAACTTTCTTCCATTGCAATGAGAAATGAGTGGAATAAGAAATAAATGATTCTCCTCTGCAACCAATTTTAATCTGCACAATTTATATTTGAAAATTAGTTACAGAAAATAAAATAAAAAATTGACACTTAATTAGAAAAATATAATTAACTAAAAATTTGAAGAGAAAATCAAAGAAAATTTTGGAAAACTTAAACAAAATAAAATTATTTATCTTTTTTCAAATTTTCAAACATCTAAATCACCTTACTTCGAGCATAGGAGGGACTAGCTCCAAAGAAAGGGGTCATTGGCCCATCCAATTACCTCCTAGATCCATAGATGCTAGTCCCTTGCTCTGGCAACCCCTCTAGGATCATATAGCTGGACCAACCGCTTGTTCAAGGGAACTTCGATAGTCAGCCAGTGCCTAGTTCACCTCTAGAGGGACCCATTTTAGACAATTCGAGGAAATTAGAAAGGTGCATCTAGAATTAGGATTGCTTCCTCATATCTCCGGATGTCCCTTTCAGAAGGTTCAAATTTGGCAACGAAACTCAAGCTCAAGCTCTATACCCTGCATTTGATACTTTAATAATATATTTTTGCAGTGTTTTCATTTTACCACATACAACTTTGTCAAACTCTATTGGTTGAGAGTCAAATCTGTGTAGAGATTCATTCGGACACCCAAAACTAGGAATCACTTTGTTTATGGATCACATTCAATATCAGAGCACATTACAAAACCATAAATGAAGTCTTGTGGGACATATTGATGGTCTGGACAAGAAGCCACCATTATGTTTGCTGGAAAAAAAATCCCATTATACCAGAGTTGCCAGGTGGTAGGAGAATGGAAGGGGACAATGAAGCAAAAGGTAACTGACATATACAATTCAGATAACTGACATATACAATCTCCCCTCAGGGAATTCCTATGAAAAATCACCCGTTACTCCAAAATTTTAATCCCTTCATGGGAACAGTATTGCAACATGTTCATTTAAGATAATCTTACAAGAACACAGTACTAGTCCGAAATTCAAAACATAATTGAATCAGGCTGAAGAAACCATACAAAGAAAGGCAGAGCATTTACAGACAAATGATGGTGGCTTGTTGCATTATAATACGGTGGAGGTAAGCAACATTCCTCAGTTGCTCTCACATACTAAGACCTTGCCTGTTCACAGATTGTTATGAGTGGAATAATATTTTCCTTAACACTGCGTTGTTATAAGACCAAACTCTCTAAATCTAAATATAACCAGAGTTATAATTTGTACAGCTATGAATAGATGAGGAATAGCTTTGTATCAAAATTGACAAGAAGTACCTAGTCTTGGCAACTGGCCAAAATTCTTTGCTTTACAATCTACAAAAGCATTGGGTAGCAACTGTTGAAAGCACTCCAAGAAAACGTTCCACTCTTCCTCACTCATTTGAGACAATTCAAAACCAACTGGATTCTCACTGCTGTCTCAAGAATTCCTTGTCAACTCAGGGGAGCTAACTCCTCTCATGCCTGCCACACTTCTTGCTTCAACAACACTGTTATTCCACCTAGTACCACTACCGCTGCAGCTGGTATTTCTTTTGCAACCGTTGGTTCTTATTGTTTTCAGATCAAAGGCACGAGTCTCTTTGTTTGTGGAATTTGATACATCTTCCTCTAAATCAATGACCTCATATAAAATATCTGGGCTTCCAATAGATTCTGATATCGGGTAGTGATCGTTAAAACTGTGGGCTGGGATTTCTCCATTAAAACACATTGAAGATGCATCATAAATTCCAACTCTAGGTCTAATGGAAGACCTAGGAAGAGAAGGAGATACTTGTTTTTGACCGCTTGGCAATGCAAGTTTCAGGTTCAAGCACTCCTCTTGATCCATATGGAACTGAACAGAGGACTGCTCATCATCTGCAGATTGATTTATACTCATAGTACTTACAATAGGGGAATGATAAGACCGTATAGCAGAGAGTTCAAAATCCGCATACAACTTGGCAAGCATACAAGCATATGTAAAAACTGATATTGTATTGAATTATTTTTTATTTTCTAATAACTTGGATACTTTCTAATAGTAATTGAAGAACTACATCAGCTATCTACTGTTGCTAAGAAGTTATTATGCAAACTTATTCTTGAATCTTTATGATCATAACAAGGTCATGTTGTCATCCTTACAGAAACTCTGGAATAGTTATAATGTTGCTACATACTAATACTGTTTAGACTTTTAACTGGAAAATTTATCAGCAAAGGTTACCTTGAAAATGAATTTAAACTGGCCGATATTTACAACTTCATAACAATCTAACTCATTGAAATCTAAATCATATAAAAGGAGAGAAGTTAGAACCTAAAGTTATTATGTAAAGTAACGAGTCGTAGATTTCATAAGAAGCACTATAATTGTTTCCCCTTGGTTATGACACAGGCATTTGCCTTCCCGTGCGGCGTGTATCGAGTCAGCAACAACTGGCTTACTGATTTACCACCGTTATAGAACCAAACTTACAACGAGTATTTAACTGTATATTTTTTCGAAAGTTTTGTTCCAGATTGTCATGATAGTACTAGTGCTTTCCCTTGGTTACAAACCAAATTCTCGATGATGAAAATGCCACTAATCTTTGCTATGGAAGGTACGATAGAAGTGTTCCTGATCTTTGCTATGGAAGCCTGAAGGTACGATTAAAATATCACTGAAGTGGTATGAGTTACAGAAAATTTCACCGCAGTCAGAATCATTTTAACGGAGTACATATACATGCATTGATATATCATATGGACGATAGAACAGAGGTTTCATTAAATTAGGCTAAAAGAGGATATTACAGGACTGAACACAGGGATAGCACATTATGATATGAACAGTTGATCCCAGCGAACCTTACCTACCCAAATCTTGAGAGAATTATGTGGTCTAGAACGAGCATTCATAAAAGAAAACCAGAGATTGAAGTGTGTAGGTAGTACCTTTTGACAATAGAATTGACAATGCTGTTGAAGATAACTCGATGGGGGCGTGAAGCTGCTTGGCTCTGATCTGTGCCTGGCTTGCATCTGAGTAGTGATGGGTTTGCTCTCTTCTTCTGCTTAAATCCTTGAAAAAACATGAGCAACTGGAGTCTAGAACTAAAATTTAATGGCAACTGGTGTTTTTCTTTGGCAACGCTCTCACAATACCCTGCGTTCTCAGCTAGTTCTTTCTTCAGCTGCTCGCTCACAATACCCTGGACTCTGGAGTGCTTATGTTTAATTTCCAGAAACTAACAGTCCAGCGCAGAAACTAACAGTCCAGCGCAGCAGACTAACAGTCAACTGCGAATTAAACTCTCTGTATGTGTAATCAATTGCTAATTAAACTTGATTTAACCCACGGTTTGAAAAAATTAAATTTAATCTGAGTCTGAAAAAATAAATTTAACTGCAAGTCTATCCGGAAACGGCCAGAAGAAACTGCAAGTCTATCCGGAAACGGCCAGAAGAAACTGTTTCGTTTCGCGGGAAACCGTTTCTTGCCAGTGAAAACGAAAACGGCCGTTGCAGATGGCGTTTCTAGTATGGTCGGGTTTCTCCGAAGGTTTCTGCCAGAAACGGGGGACATCGTCCCGTTTCTGGTAACTAGGTTCCTCCATGGCAGGAAGTTTAATCTCACTCTCTGTGTGTTGTTCTTATCGAATATTCCTATCAATCACGGCTCAAAGTTTGAATTAAATCAACTTAAAATTATAATAAGTACCATGCCTTGCTTGTAAATGTTTTATGTTCGAGTATTATTTAATGATAAATAGAAAATATGTGTATGATATATTTTGATGAAGTGTCATGTAATTTCAAATTTTCATGAGAATATTATATGATACCCGAACATAAATTTTCCTATAGAGTATAACACCCATCTTAGAGCGAAGAAATTAAATGTTTTGAACGACTCAAATTTAAATTAATTGCTTTGTTTTATTAAATATTTCTTTATAATTTAACATAAACTTTCTGCAAGAAAAACAAAATCAAATTCCATGGTTCATGGGCGCACCCATTTAATTTAAGACAGATTTTGAAAAGGAAAAAGGCCAAAAGAGCGGGCGTTAAAAAGCATGTAAAATAATTTAAATCTGAGAAAAGCTTGTGACCGTTGGAAATTGAGTGTACATAAAGCACTTCTCAGAACCAAGGAACACTCAATTGTTTTTGAATTCGGCATTGGATTGGGTTGGCTTGTTAATGTGGCGGTTTGTTTGTTTGTCCTGTAGCATGGCCGCGTTGGTTGCATTTTTTTTAATGGGCGTTTTAATGTTTTTGGTTTCTTTGGTTGAATTTATTTCTACCCGTGTGCGAATCGTATCGTTTCTATTTAGTTGGTGTGTGAATTGCTGGGCGGGCCACCGCGGTACAGAAAATATTAAGAGAACCTTCATTTTCCCCGATGAAAGCTGAGGACATATATGTCCTTTCATGTATGTAATTGCTTCTTGCCGCGGTATTTGGTTAATTTGTAGCTTTTTTGAGGGTTGGTGGACGTGCAGGTTTTCGCTTCTCTCATTTTTGAATGGGTAATATATATATACCCTGCCAATTCCATTTTCAAATACAAGAAAGCAGCCAATTCTTTAGAAATCTTGTTATTTATTTTATTATTTACAAATCTTGTTGTTTATATGGAAGTAATTTTTAAATACAAGAAACCAGTGAATTCTCTGGTAATCTTGTTATTTATATTATTATTTACAAATCTTGTTGTTTATATGGAAGTAATTGCAGCTCAAGTTTATGGTTGAAATGCTGCCCGACAGCCTCTAGATCGCTGACCGCTGTAGAAATGTAATTACCGGACCAGCAGTTGGGCAGGTCTCTTCCTAAATTAACTGGCCTGTCATTTCTCCTCTTTGTTTTTATTACTGGTTTACTAAGCTCGTAACTTAAATGGATGGATTTATATAGTCATAAATCGGGATAGAACCTTCAGCCTTTGTGGTCCCACTACAAGCTTATGTCAAATTATTCACAATCTGAACCAAGAATATTTTCGACGGCTTTTCAGGACGTGTATGAGCGCATTGGAAACATTGAGAGAGCCGACATTTTCCCCTATGAAATCTAACGAAATATATGTCCTTTCATATATAGGTTTAGGTTTGCTTGTTGCCGCGATATTTTGAAAAACAAGAAACCAGTTAATTTTCTAAACTATCATTTATAAATCTTATTAGTTAGGTGAAATACGTGTAACTTAAGTGTGTGATGGTTTTAGAGGAGCGCAGAGCACATGATCAGAGTATCAGAACACAACATAGATCTTAGTAAAGACTACAGGTTCAATGGAGAAAAGAAAACAAGACAGAGAAAAAAATCAGGGACAACTCAATACATAAACCATAGAAAACAGAATACATTATCAATGCAGAATGAAATCGCACTTCACATTACAAGAAGGGCCTTGGCAGTTAAAAATAATGGAGAATTATGTAATATTGGAGAAAGTCCGCTTCACATTTGTGTGTAATATTGAAAAAAGTTTGTTTCACATTTGTGCATGTGTCCTAGATTATGATTATTTTCTATTTTCTGGGAGACAACTTTGATCTCCCTAAATTCATGTAAATCATTTTAATTTTAGGATTAATGAAGGCTTGTGGTACTGCTGAGGCAGCTTGCCCACCTTTGGGTTCCTAGTTTCAATGTTTTCGTTGTCTTTCAATTTTAACATGGTATCAGAATTGGTGAGCCTTGGTGGCTAGATTGACAGACTCGGTGGATGAGAGCTTTTGTCGCTGAAATTGGTGAATCTGTGTTGAGCCTCGCTGGCTGGTTGATTCAAGAGCCTTGGTGGGTGGAAAATTAAAGAGAGAGCCTTAGTGGGTGGAAAATTAAAGAGCCTTGGTAGCTGAATTGTGAGTGCCTTGGTGGACGGAGAGAGGCGTTGTGCGAAAGCCTCAGTGACAAAGGCGTTGCCGCAAAACCCGGTTTTTGCTGAGCAAAGCGGGACCAACGCGGCATTTTGCCCTGGTTCACGCACTGGTCAACATGGGGATCATCGCGACATTTCTGTCAATTCTCGCCCGGATGCCACTTTCCCGGATCAGCGCGGGTTGTAAGCGCGGACCCGATCATTAAATTCTACACTGGCGCATTTTCTTCAGGTTTTTCGTGCCACAAGGTGAGAAGAAAGTTGGGTACACCCTATCCCTACGAGATTGCTTGGTATCTGTGGTACGAGATTGCTTGGTATCTTTGGTGCCTCCACGCAGGTCTCTGTTGCCCATAGTTACAGAGGTATGAGTGTAACAGCATAAGTTTTTCGAAGGAGGTATGAGTTCGATGCAAGCAACACGTTAAATCTCTTCATCTGCTATAGCACAAATATCCAAATGTTCTTCTCAGAAAAAGAGATTCTACGCCCATTGAGATTGTTGCAGACAACTATTTACATTTATTTTAGCAACGTCGCCTGGGATTTCTCGCATGTAGATCACAGTCAAAAGAAATGAAAGTGAACCATCAATGGAACAAATATTTTGGGAGTCCATAAAAAGACCTCAGAGCAGCTACGCACCAGAGCTTTAAAATCCCTTGAACAATAAGAGGCACTAGCTCTTGCATGTTTGACACAGTCGAGAGGCAGTCATGGCCACAGAAAAGAAGAAACCGACCACGAGACGCTTGGTCTTTAACATATGTTTGAGATGGAGATCGACTGCGTGACCATCTTAATCAAGCATCGACCTTTCATCAACGCAGAGAAGCATCCACCTTTAATCAACACGGAGAAAAGGCATTTTCACCTTTAGCTCTTCTATTCGCTCCTCTGAGAGGCTTTTCTCGCAGCCCGTGTGGACTTGGCCTTCGAAAATCGTATGCCATTAACGTGATCAGCGCAACTCCTACTGTTCATCAAAGCGAAAGAAGCAATGCCATGCTATGCATTTCGTACACATATGTATTTGAGTTTAAAACCAGCCACCATTATGACCACCAATCAACATCTGTTAATTCTTACCGAAAGGAAGCACAGTCGCCCAGCAATTGCAGGTCTTCTGCGTAATACAGCCAAAGCGGATGTCGGAGTCCGTCAGTGTATTAATGGCTCTGGCATTGGACATGTTGGTTGTGATGTGCTTATAATTATAAATTTTAAAACTTACTTTTAGATATCTGCCATTTCAAATTGATTTTTGGATAGGGTTATTTGGGATGAAGCATTAGCAATCGAGTCATAAAGATTTAGAAATGGCGGAATTATACAAAAAAAATTGTCAAATAAAACTGGTGGAGTGACGAAAATTTGGAGGATAAGAGTAGAAAATCACAAATGCTAGAAGAAAAAGCCGTGAAGCTTGCCACTGTGTTATTAGTCCCTGCCGGGGACTATAAGCGATCGATAGATCGCTGACTTTGGGTTGACCGCGGCGATATTTGGAAATATTTGGCGTTTTTCCTAAGTCGAATTAAGGTTTACGGGGCGGAAAGGGTTGGGGGTCTTATTACGCGCTTCGCATGGTTCGAGGCGAATGGCACGTGGCACGCGTGAGGGGTGTTGGAAATAATACTGAGAGGGGGGGTGAATCAGTATTATCAGATCAATCAAACCTTTTCAATGCTCAGAAACATATACGCTACTTCAGTTAAGTAAAACAGCGTGTACACGCTACTGTGACTAAATAAAACAGCGTATAAGCAGAAAACTCATAACTTAGTTAGCTTATTCTTCAGTTAAGTTCATCAGGACATTATTCAGCACATTAACAGTAAGCAGATGCAGTATAACAGAACGGATCAAAAGTCACACACATGAACACCAAGATATAAGGTGGAAACCCAATGTGGGTGAAAACCACCTGCTGCAAGTTATCTCTATCTTTCTTTAAGAAACTTCAGTTTACAATCTTTTGTACTGGTGCAGCCTTATACCAGTACGCAGGCTACAACCTGCAGAAGGCTACAACCTTCTCTCGTTCTCCAAACTTCCTTGGAAGGGAGCTCCAACCCCCTTTGTTCTTGTACTAGCCAAGATACTAGTACGTAGGTGCTGACCTACAATCTTCTTTTCTTCAGGTATCACCTTTCATACATTTTCAGACTTGAATATTCCTGAAGCACAACATTACAATCTGAAGACCACAATTCATTCAATTTCCACAACAGATCATTGAAGCATAAAACAACCAAACTCTGAATCACTGAACCACTGAACCCTGTCAATCACCAGTTATCAGAACACAGAGCAGACTACAGAACTCTTCAATAACTGTCAGACCCCACTGTAAACCCAAAAACAAGCTTCAAAAGATATACGCTACTTCAAGGAGCCAAACCCGCGTATACACGCTCTTTTACCGAAGCCAACCTGCGTACAGATCTAAAAATAAACTTTCTCAATTTGCAGCTGTACCAGACATTAGTTAGACCCAGAACATAGCATTGCGACAATATGCAGATCTAGAAATAAGCATAATCAACCATATCATGATAGTGCATTTCAAACCATTAGATCCCGATCTATCCTTAGATCTAGTCTTCCATCAACCAATGTGATCTCTCCTTGGCTTAGATCAAGCAACCCAGCACCTGCAAATCAGATCTCTTTCACTCTTAGATATTCAAGCCCTTGTCGAAAGATGATTTTGCCTAATGATCTTCTTCTCCTTATATAGTCTTAGGCCTAGCTCAATACCAAGAGCCAAAACCATAGTAACACAATACCATCAACTTCAAAACTAGGGATCGACACGCCCGTCGAGACACAATGGTCCGAAATCATAGGCACAACTTCCAAGGACTAACCACCATGGACCAAAGGAACCTTTCCACATACACGCGCTTTTTATGAATCGAACTAGCGTGTACACGCGACTTGGGCTTAACGAAACGGCGTGTATGAGCTTCCTTGGCATGCTGTACTGAGATCTGTCTTCTGATTAAGATGCCATCACTTGTACCAACCTCTGAGCACTTGTACCATCCTCTGAGTGAGTTGCCATCAAGGACAACACTTGAATCATAATGCCAACAATCTCCCCCTTTGGACTTGATGGCAACCACCACACCAAGTCACTCTCCCCCTTTGACATCAAGAGCAAAGGGCTGTGCTCCCCCTGAGGACATGCTGATACCTCTGCTTGGCTGTGCTGACTCGTGCTCCCCCTGACAGTAGGCCAGATCTGAAAAAGATGTTCTTCAACAAGAGCCAAGATTTATACACCATAAGGGACCTTCCTATCACCAAAAGACTCAATACATACATCCATACTCCCTACCAAGAGGGGACATATCAGAAACAACCAATTATATTACAGCATTCATCCCAGGCATAGTGGGGAAACCAACATAGGCCGTTACATGACCTTGACACCATAAAAGAGATATGACAAGAGAGATACATGACATAGAGACAACAGATCTAGACCAAGACTTAGGAAAGACACCAGCAACATCTGATAAACATCTTGTTAGATCAGCAACCAGAATTTCTTTCTGAGCTCCTTCTCCTGAAACCAACAACCAAAACATCTGAATGCCAACAATGCTTTATGAGACTTTTGAGCTGCTCCCCCTGAACCTGTGCCTGTTGCACTCCCTGAAACTGTGCCTGAAGAATTCTGACATTCCTATTGCTTTTCAGAACTTCAGAGTTTTCCCTTGCTGTTCAGAACTTCATATACGCGTTTTATCCTATATAAAAAAGCGTATGTACGCGGATATTCTTTCTGCAACAAGCGTCCAGCATACACGCGACTTACCCACCATAAATCCGCGTGTATACGCTCATATCCCTTCCGTAACCTGCGTATACCAACTTTTCAACAACAGGATGAAGCATCAACTACTCCCAGCTTTTGTCTGAGATATTCAAAAGTTTCCCTGGGCAGTGGTTTTGTGAGAATATCAGCAACTTGCTCCTTAGAAGGAACATACTCCAACTTGACCTTCTGCTCAAGCACTTGTTCCCGAAGAAAATGGTACTTGATTGGTATGTGCTTGGTCTTTGAGTGCATGACAGGATTCTTTGAAATGCTGATTGCACTTGTATTATCACATAAGATAGAGACAGGTGGAGTGCAAGTGATTTGAAAGTCCTGCAAGGTCTGCATCATCCAAAGAAGTTGTGTGCAACAAGATGCTGCAGCCACATATTCTGCTTCAGCTGTAGATAAGGCAATCGAACTTTGTTTCTTGCTGAACCAAGATACTAATCTAGAACCCATGAAGAAAGCACCTCCACTTGTGCTTTTCCTATCATCCACACTTCCAGCCCAATCTGCATCTGTGTAAGCATGAAGAGTGAGATCAGTATTTCTAGGATACCATAAGCCATAGTTTTGGGTCCCTTGAAGATATTTGAAGATTCTTTTGACTGCCTGAAGATGAGTTTCCTTTGGGTTGGCTTGAAATCTTCCAACCATTCCTACTGCATGTGTAATATCTGGTCGAGTACCTGTCAAATAAAGCAAACTCCCAATCATGGATCTATAAGTGGGTTGGTGAACTGCTGCTGATTCATCATTTGCACTGAGGCTGCATCCTGTAACCATGGGTGTACATACTGGTTTTGACTCTTCCATGCCATACTTCTTCAAGATCTGCTTGAGGTATTTGGTTTGAGACAAGAAGATACCTCCTTCATTTTGTTGGATTTGCAATCCAAGAAAATATGTCAATTCTCCAAGAAGTGACATTTCGAATTCTTTCTGCATAACCAAGGCAAAGTTTTGACTCATGGTCTCTTCATTGCTGCCAAAAATAATATCATCTACATAAACAACAAGGATTAGCAATTTGTTATTTTCAACTTTTATATAGAGATTGCTATCTGCTGATCCTTTTGAAAAGCCTTGTTGGTGAAGATATTTGTCCAAGCGATAGTACCAAGCCCTTGGAGCTTGTTTGAGCCCATAGAGTGCCTTTTTCAATCTGCATACAAGGTTTGGATCATTTCCAAGAATGAACCCATCTGGCTGCTCAATATATACTTCTTCTTCTAAGTCTCCATTTAGGAAGGCTGATTTCACGTCCATTTGAAATACCTTGAAGTTTTGAAAGCTTGAGAGAGCAAGGAACATTCGGATGGCCTCTAGTCTTGCCACAGGAGCAAAGGTCTCTTCAAAATCTATTCCTTCTTGCTGTGCATACCCTTTACAAACAAGTCTGGCCTTGTTTCTAATTACTTCTCCATTTTCATTTAACTTATTCTTGAAGACCCATTTTGTTCCTATTACATTCTTATCTTTTGGTCTAGGAACTAATTCCCAAGTGTTGTTCCTTTCGATTTGCTCAAGTTCTTCATCCATTGCTTTGACCCAACATTCATCTTTGCATGCTTCTTTCACATTTTGTGGTTCAATGGAGGAGAGTAGAGCCAAGTAGCTTGAAGCTTCTGCAAGTGTCCTTCTTGTTTGTACTCCTGCTTCTTTCTGCCCCACAATCTGAGTTTCTGGATGATTCTTTTGGACATATCTGGATGGAGTCTTCTCTTCTATTCTTGTCTGCTCCTCTGGTTCTTCTTGAGATTCTTCTTCTTCATCATTTCGCCTTTGAGAGTAACCTTCATCTTCTTCAATGTCTTCATGATGAACTTGCCTAGGAATATATCCCTTCTCATCAACCACTATATCAATACTGTCAACAATTCTGCCAAGTCTTTTATTGTAGCACTTGTATGCTTTGCTATGTGGAGAATAACCAAGAAGAATGCCCTCATCTGCTCTAGGTTCAAGTTTGCCAAGTTGCTCATCAGTATTCTTAATATAACATTTGCTCCCAAAGATTTTGAAATGCTTCACGGAAGGAGTTTTACCACTCCAAAGCTCATGAGGTGTTTGAGTGCTGTTTACTCGGACATTTGTTTTGTTAAGAATGATAACAGCAGCATGTGCAGCTTCACCCCAGAAGGTTGCAGGAGTACCTGATTCATCGAGCATAGCACGAGCCATTTGTTGGATAGTTCTGTTCATTCTTTCCACAACCCCATTTTGCTGAGGAGTTCTAGCTGTAGAGAATTCTCTTCTTATCCCATGTTCATCGCAGAAATCGAAAAATTCATTTGATGTGAACTCCCCACCTCTGTCAGATCTGAGGCACTTAATTTTGTGTCCTGATTCATTTTCAGCCAATGCTTTGAAGGATTTGAATTTTTCGAATGCTTCATCTTTGTGCTTCATAAGCCCTAACCAAACAAACCTTGAGAAATCATCAATGAATAATATCAGATATTCTTCTCCTCGAGGTGTCCTTTTCCTAAATGGACCACATACATCTGTATGGACTAGCTCAAGAGGCAAGCTAGCTGATCCTTCCTTTTCTGGAAAGTTAGTTCTGGTTTGCTTTCCAAACTGACAAGATTTGCATATAGTGTTGTCTGGAATTTTGATATCTGGAAGATCGCGAACTGCCTGATATTTGCATTTGTGAGAAGCTTAGATGTCCCAACCTTCGATGCCATAGCCAGTGCTCTTCATCCTTGCTAAGATAGCATTGTTGTTGTCCTTCTTCAAATATGTACAGATTATTTGGAGTTCTTTTGCCTTTGAGAACTGTTTTACCTGTATCAAGATCACGAACAAGACATCCATTCGATCTGAAAATAACCTCGGTTTTTTGATCACACATCTGACTGACACTTAGAAGATTATGCTTCAATCCATCAACATACAAAACATTTCCAGCCTTGACC
Source organism: Pinus tabuliformis (assembly GCA_031772625.1). Classification (NCBI taxonomy): domain Eukaryota; kingdom Viridiplantae; phylum Streptophyta; class Pinopsida; order Pinales; family Pinaceae; genus Pinus; species Pinus tabuliformis. The sequence goes on along the minus strand of CM062818.1, from coordinate 1,440,635,176 downwards.
TTTTCTTTCAAAGGAGCAATACCTTTTCCTTTTATAGTTGCAGGAGTATCATTTCCAAAAGAAACTTTCTTTCCCTTTTCTAAAGTAGAATAAGATTCAAGTTTTTCTTTATCACCTGTCATATGTTTCGAACATCCACTGTCAATGTACCATAGATTTTCCTGTCCTTCTGCATAAAACGCTATCCCACATCTTTCTGTCTGAGGTTCTTTTATTTTCCATTTTTTGGTGCTCGTGGCTTGTTCCTTTTTCTCCTGAAACCTGCTCCTGCATTCAGATTCTTTATGACCAAAATTATTGCAAATAGAACATTCAACTTCATTTTCAAGAACCGAAAAGTTGTTATAGGTCCTCTTTGTAATCCCTGTCATACTTCTTTGTTTTTGAGCTTCCCTAGTCATGATTGTTTTATATGCAACACATTGAGCTGCTTTGTGACCAAAGTTATGGCAAGAAAAGCATTGTCCATTGAAGAAGCTTCTGCGGTTATTGAATCTACCAGCCAACTGATTGTAATTTCTATTTTCATCTATTCTTGTGCCAAACTGAGAAGATTTTACCTGTGGTTGGTTGTAGCTTTTGTTCACCCTTAAGAAGGATTGTCCCTGATAGTTTCTGTTTGTAATTCGTCCCTGCTTTACCTGATTATCTTCATTGTTCTTCTGCTCATTTCTTCTTGCTGCATCAAGATAATTCTTTGAGGTGGATGCTTTAGAGGTTTCTCCATTATAGCCCAAACCTGTCTTGTTTAGAGGAGACCGCTGCACATTGATAATCTCATCCAAAGTTTCAGATCCTTTGACAAACTTAAGATTAATAGCTTTTGTTTTCTCAATTTCTTTTCTGAGACCAACAATTTCACCTTCTAGTTTTTCAAGATGTTTTTCCTTTTCATCAATTTGAAATTGCAAAGTATCAATGATCACACTCTTTTCTTCTATGCATCTCTTGAGTCTAGTAATTTCATTATAGAGATTATCCACATCTACAGCATCCTCATAATCATCATCTTCAAATGCCATTAATAGCTTATATTTATTACCTTGTTCATCTTCATCACTGTTTGATAAGCCATCACTATCTTCATGGGTGTAGTAGCTTTTCTTATTTGCACTTTGTTTCTTATTCCATCTAGCAGGTTCTTTTCCTTTATCTTTATTAGGACATTTTGCAGCATAATGACCTACTCTTCCACAAGCAAAGCATTTGAAAGGTAGCTTACCTCTGAACCTTCCAGCACCCCTTTGAAGATTTCTAACAAAATTTGATTCTTCTTCCTCTTCTTCTGGAACATGGCTTGCCTCATAGTAATCTTCTTTTCCTGATGCCTTAAAAGCAGCTTCCCTTCTGTCTGATGGACCTCCCTTTCTCATTTCATAAGCAGTTAGAATTCCATGTAACTGAGACATAGTGAGAACTTTGAGATTTTCCTTTTCTTCTATTGCAGATACTTTAGATTCAAACTTGGAGGATAATGATCTTAGAATCTTTGAAACTACTATAGTCTCTTTTATTTCTTCACCCAAATTTTTCATACAATTAACAATCTCGTCTACCCGAAGAAAATAATTTGCCACACTTTCATCATTATACATCTTGAGAGTCTCATATTGAATCCTGAGAGTTTGAAGTTTAGCTTCCTTTACCTGTTCATCTCCTTCATAGCTAGTGATCATTTTGTCCCATATCTCTTTTGCTGATTTGAAGTGCATGACCTTCATGAATTCTGTTTGGGATATACTTCCTAATAGAGTACTGACTGCTTTTGCATTTGTTTCATATGTCTTTTTCTCAGCTGGATCTGTAGGAGTAACTGAAGGAAAAGCATAGCCTGTTTCTACAATGTTCCAAACTTCTGTACCAAGAGATTGAAGATATGCAGTAACTCTTACCTTCCAATAATTGAAATTTGTTCCATCAAAAACCGGTGGCCTGATTGATGCTTCTTTCTCGTAGTTGCTCATGATGAATGATCTACCTTCAAGCGATCAAGCTTCCCTGAAGGACCTGCTCTGATACCAATTGTTGGAAATAATACTGAGAGGGGGGGTGAATCAGTATTATCAGATCAATCAAACCTTTTCAATGCTCAGAAACATATACGCTACTTCAGTTAAGTAAAACAGCGTGTACACGCTACTGTGACTAAATAAAACAGCGTATAAGCAGAAAACTCATAACTTAGTTAGCTTATTCTTCAGTTAAGTTCATCAGGACATTATTCAGCACATTAACAGTAAGCAGATGCAGTATAACAGAACGGATCAAAAGTCACACACATGAACACCAAGATATAAGGTGGAAACCCAATGTGGGTGAAAACCACCTGCTGCAAGTTATCTCTATCTTTCTTTAAGAAACTTCAGTTTACAATCTTTTGTACTGGTGCAGCCTTATACCAGTACGCAGGCTACAACCTGCAGAAGGCTACAACCTTCTCTCGTTCTCCAAACTTCCTTGGAAGGGAGCTCCAACCCCCTTTGTTCTTGTACTAGCCAAGATACTAGTACGTAGGTGCTGACCTACAATCTTCTTTTCTTCAGGTATCACCTTTCATACATTTTCAGACTTGAATATTCCTGAAGCACAACATTACAATCTGAAGACCACAATTCATTCAATTTCCACAACAGATCATTGAAGCATAAAACAACCAAACTCTGAATCACTGAACCACTGAACCCTGTCAATCACCAGTTATCAGAACACAGAGCAGACTACAGAACTCTTCAATAACTGTCAGACCCCACTGTAAACCCAAAAACAAGCTTCAAAAGATATACGCTACTTCAAGGAGCCAAACCCGCGTATACACGCTCTTTTACCGAAGCCAACCTGCGTACAGATCTAAAAATAAACTTTCTCAATTTGCAGCTGTACCAGACATTAGTTAGACCCAGAACATAGCATTGCGACAATATGCAGATCTAGAAATAAGCATAATCAACCATATCATGATAGTGCATTTCAAACCATTAGATCCCGATCTATCCTTAGATCTAGTCTTCCATCAACCAATGTGATCTCTCCTTGGCTTAGATCAAGCAACCCAGCACCTGCAAATCAGATCTCTTTCACTCTTAGATATTCAAGCCCTTGTCGAAAGATGATTTTGCCTAATGATCTTCTTCTCCTTATATAGTCTTAGGCCTAGCTCAATACCAAGAGCCAAAACCATAGTAACACAATACCATCAACTTCAAAACTAGGGATCGACACGCCCGTCGAGACACAATGGTCCGAAATCATAGGCACAACTTCCAAGGACTAACCACCATGGACCAAAGGAACCTTTCCACATACACGCGCTTTTTATGAATCGAACTAGCGTGTACACGCGACTTGGGCTTAACGAAACGGCGTGTATGAGCTTCCTTGGCATGCTGTACTGAGATCTGTCTTCTGATTAAGATGCCATCACTTGTACCAACCTCTGAGCACTTGTACCATCCTCTGAGTGAGTTGCCATCAAGGACAACACTTGAATCATAATGCCAACAATGTGAGGGGCACGTGGTTGCATGCGGTCTGGTGGTGTGATCGGCGGCCAGGTGTCCGTCCTCGAGATGCTGGAACGTTCGGGGTGTGTTTTACTGTCTTCGCGGCATTTGGGTTGGTATTGTTACTTGCTTGTGTAGCTCTGCAGTCTGTGTGATGTTTGGTCTGCGGTAGAGTTCATGCCTGCCCGGGTATTGTTGCTTGCAGTCTGTGCGATTTTTCGTCTGCGGTGGAGTTCCTGCCTGCTCGGTGTGGCTTTGGTGAGTTCGGCTACTGTGTGGCCTGCATGCGAGAGTCGATGGCATTCTGGTTGAATACTGAGGGTTTGTCTTTTGGTTAGATACTGAGGGTTTCTCTTACGTGCATGCAAGAGTCCATGGTTAGTTGAACATTATAAGTTAATGGCATTCTGGTTGAATACTGAGGGTTTGTCTTAGCTGTGGTCGGCATGCGCTATGGTGGTCTGATCGGCGGTCAGCTGTTCCTGCTCGACATGCTGGAAAGTTCGGCTTGGGTTTTACTGTCTTCGCAGCCTTTGGGTTTTACTGTCTTCGCGGCCTTTGGGTTGGTATTGTTACTTGCTTGTTTAGCTCTGCTGTCTGTGCGATTTTTCGTCTGCGGTGAAGTTCCTGCCTGCTCGGGTATTGTTAGTTGCTTGTTTAGCTCTGCAGTCTGTGCGATTTTTCGTCTGCGGTGGGGTTCCTGTCTGCTTGGTGTGACTTTGGTAAGTTCGGCTACTGTATGGCATTCTGGTTAAATACTCAGGGTTTTTGTTACCTGCATGCAAGAGTCCATTGCTATTTGGGTTTTACCCTGTTCGCGGCCTTTGGGTTATTATGATTACTTGGTTGTTTAGCTGCGCGGTCTGTGTGATTTTTCCTTTCTATTTGTTCTATTGTCTGCGGTGAAAACACAATGCGGTTCCTTCCTGTTGTGTTAGCTGCATGCAAGAGTCCATGGTTATTTGAGCATTATAAGTTAATGGAATTCTGGTTGAATACTGAGGGTTTGTCTTAGCTGCATCGGTTTTATGCAAATTTGGGTAAATGTCTGCGTGAAGCTATGATTCTTAGTTGTATTGTTTAGAGGTTAAGTTCGGCTACTGCATTATAAGTTAATGGCATTTGGATTATTATTGTGAATACTGAGGGTTTGTCTTCTGGTTGAATACTGAGGTTTTGTCTTACGTGCATGCAAGTGTCCATGGTTATTTGAGCATTATAAGTTAATGGCATTCTGGTTGAATACTGAGGGTTTGTCTTAGCTGTGGTCGGCATGTGCTGTGGTGGTCTCGTCGGCGGCCAGCTGTTGCTCCTCGACATGCTGGAAAGTTCGGCTTAGGTTTTAGTGTCTTCGCAGCCTTTGGGTTTTACTGTCTTCGCGGCCTTTGGATTGGTATTGTTAGTTGCTTGTTTAGCTTTGCACTCTGTGTGATTTTTCATCTGCGGTGGAGTTGCTGCCTGCTCGGGTATTGTTCCTTGGTTGTTTAGCTCTGCAGTCTGTGCGATTTTTCGTCTGCGCTCGGGTTCCTGCCTGCTGGGTGTGGCTTTCGTAAGTTCGGCTACTGTATGGCATTTTGGTTAAATACTGAGGATTTCTGTTACGTGCATGCAAGAGTTCATGGTTATTTGGCTTTTACCCTGTTCGCGGCCTTTGGGTTGTTATTGTTACTTGGTTCTTTAGCTCTGCGGTCTGTGCGATTTTTGTTTTCTATTTGTTGTATTGTCTGCGCTGAAAAGACAATGCGGTTCCTGCCTGCTCTGAGGATTGTTGTTACCTGCATGCAAGAGTCCATGGTTATTTGAGCATTATAAGTTAATGGCATTCTGGTTGAATACCGAGGGCTTGTCTTAGCTGCATGGGTTTTATGGAAATTTCGGTAAATGTCTGCGTGAAGCTGTGATTCTTAGTTGTATTGTTTACAGGTTAAGTTCGGCTACTGCATTATAAGTTAATGGCATTTGGATTATTATTGTTGCTTGGTTGTTTAGCTCTGCGGTCTCTGCGATTTTTCGTTTGTATTTGTTGTATTGTCTGCGGTGAAAACACAATGCAGTTCCTGGCTGCTCGGTTAACTCTATCGCAAACGTTTGGTTGTGGTTGTGTTGTTCCAGGTGCAGCTTCTATCGCTCGACTGTGTTGTCGCTTTGGTAAGTTCAGCTACTGCATTATAAGTTAATGGCATTCTGGTTAAATACTGAGGGTTTCTGTTACTTGGATGCAAGAGTCCATGGTTATTTCAGCATTATAAGTTAGTGGCATTCTGGTTGAATACTGAGGGTTTGTCTTAGTTGCATGGGTTTTATGGAAATTTGGCTAGATGTCTGCGTGAAGCTGTGATTCTTGGTTGTATTGTTTAGAGGTTAAGTTGGGCTACTGCATTATAAGTTAATGGCATTCTGGTTAAATACTGAGGGTTTCTGTTACCTGCATGCAACAGTCCATGGTTATTTCAGCATTATAAGTTAATGGCATTCTGGTTGAATACTTAGGGTTTTGTGTGCAGACTTCGTTAACCAATTTCGTCATTTGCACATTTTCTCATGGTACTGGCATAGGCTGCGTTGTGCATGCATATGGTCTAGACGAGAAGGAATTCGAACGCTCGGCTTTGTTGCAGGTACGATGTTATTCTACTAATTGCTTTTTGTCAATTTGTTAGTGTTTTAATTTTTGCATTGTCTAGGTTTATGGTCCAGTTACTCTAGGTTTATAGTCCAGTTACTCCGTGATCCCTGCTGGGGACTATATGCGATTGATAGATCGCTGACTTTGGGTTGACCGATGCGGTTGCTGGCTGCCGTGATACTCTGGGTTTCTGTTAGCTGCATAGGTTTTATGGAAAATTCTGTAAATGTGGGTTTCAGCCACGATGTGACTTCGTTATCATTTGAGCCGAGTGGACCTGGGCGAAGCTATGGTTCTTGGTACAGATTGAGTCGCAGTCTTTTGTAGTTTGAACTGTTTTTGCACATGAAGATCTAAATAAATTGGGGATTTTGAACTGTTTGAAATGTTAAAATATTGAAGATTGTGGTCTGTTTTGTAACTGCATGGTTTCCTATCTTAGGCATGTATTCAACGTTTTTCGCTCGTATAATTTATGTATATGTTTACTTTGGTCCATAATGTTTGTTCAAGTTTGTAATTCTGTTATGGATGTATGAATATTCGACTCTGATATTACTCCTAGAACGGAAGGTTGCTTTGTTAACAACTTTGTTAAGTTCATTTAGTTAGTGTTAAGTTCATTTGCTTTGTTAAGAAGTGCTGAATTGAAGGTTTGCTATATTGGTACTAGATGTTGTTCATTTGCTGTTGCTTATATATTGGATGAAATGTTTCGTTTGCGAAAATTATAAGCTTTTCTGTGATACTGAGGGTTTCTCTTACCTGCATGGGTTTTATGGAAATTCCCATAAATGTCAGCTTCGAGCACCATGTGACTTCCTTGTCATTTGGGCCGAGATGGCCTAGGTGAAGCTGTGGTTCTTGGTACAGGCTCTGTTGTGCATGAATATGGTCTAGACGAGAAGCAATTTGAATAGTCGGCTTTGTTCCAGGTACGCTGTTATTCGACTAATTGCTTTTTGTCAATTTTTCTATTAATTTCTTTTTGTAAATTTGTTAGGCTTTTAATTTTTGCATTGTGTAGGTTTATGGTTCAGTTACTCTAGATTTATAGTCGAGTTACTCTGTGATTGTTTTAAAAAACATAGATATTTAAGCTGTATTCAGTCATTTATATCTTTTCTGTCATTCAATTATATTGGAATTCAAATCTGAAATTGTCATTGTTTATTCTGTGTTTACTTTAATATTAATATTAATATTATCAATTGTTATAATCATAACAACAATATTATTTGAGATGATCCCAACAAGTAGAAGTTGAATAATGCATGCAACTAGCTCCGTATAATGATGAATCAAGACATTTTGTCTATTTAAACCTTAGATTAAAATGTCATGTTAGCTAGTTATAACCAGATTGGTTCTCATATGATGTTCAACTACCTTATTCTGCTCAGACAGAAAAAAATATTTTATTATGAAAACAAAATTACATTTATTATATATGTTCCTGCATTTCACAGATATGCTTAAGCATAGGAAGTGATAAAAGTATTGCTGGGAACATATCTTGTTTCATAAACAGTTTCCAAAAATGTCAATATTACAGCCCTATCATAGTCATTCTAACATATATCAGAGCTTTGAAGCGAGTTTTATCTCATAAGAAATTAGCTGCTAGATATGTCCATAAACAGTCCCATAAAAAAATATAGATATAGAGATATGCTTAAGCATAGGAAGTGATAAAAGTATGGCTGAGAAGATATGTTGCTTCATAACCAGTTTTCAAAAATGTCAATATGATAGCCCTGTCATGGTCATTCTGACATACATCAGAGATTTGAAACCAGTTTTGTCTCATGAAGAATCAGGTCCTAGATATGTTCATAAACAGTGGCATAAAAAATTATACATAGATATTGGCATTTAAAAGACATTCCATCAGCTCTCCTTCCACTCTCTGTTGAATGAGCCAAGCTCATGCTACCAAGTGTAATCTTGCTTTTGACAGTCCATTAGTTTCCATGTTCATGTCTTTGTAAACATGTTCAAACATAATGTGTTAAATACTCTGTTTAATGAAGTCGAATCTCCTGAAATATAGGTTGAAGTTTATAATTATCCAATCAATTTGTTCCATTCATCGAATTCACCACAATTTGTGAATCATCAAAGATCTGTAATTTTTGGGCATCTTCTTTCACATGTGACAATTGCCAATAGTCTTAGGACAATTTTCTTAGGCAGAATGTTGCTGTGTTTGCCAAACCTGCCCTTTGAATATATTACATGTTCATCATTTATATGGATCATACCTGCAGTGTCCCATAATGATAGATCTTCTTGAGAAGCGTTATGGAATTATGCTTATGCACTACTCGTATCTGGTTCTCAATGCCTTGTTTGGGTTCCTTGATCCTTGAATTCTGTTTAGATCCATATAGTATAACCATATCCAAATGCCATTAACTTATAATGCAGTAGCCGAACTTAACCTCTAAACAATACAACTAAGAATCATAGCTTCACGCAGACATTTACCATAGGAACTCTACCGCAGACCAAACATCGCACAGACTGCAGAGCTAAATAAGCAAGTAACAATACCAACCCAAATGCTGCGAAGACAGTAAAACACAAGCTGAACATTCCAGCATCTCGAGGACAGACACCTGGCCGCCGATCAGACCACCAGACCGCATGCAACCACGTGCCCCTCACGTGCGCCACGTGCCATTCGCCTCGAACCATGCAAAGCGCGTAATAAGACCCCCAACCCTTTCTGCCCCGTAAACCTTAGTTCGACTTAAATGAAGACTTCAAAAATTTCAATTGCATCTCAAGTTGCATTAAGCATGAAGTAATGATATTGATAAAGGAAAATATCATTATCCTTGAACATACCCATTTTGAAGACTGCTTTGTAGAAGCATTGTTTGCAAAAATAAAAGTTGACACATTAGAAATTGCAATACTCAATATATATGCATTGCCACATGCAAACCTAAACAATATCCTCAACGTCATTGCAAAATCCTTATACCAGTTAGATCTAAACAATATCATAGTTATACTAGGGGACTTGAATATTGATATGGTGCATTGCAATCAAAAAACAAAGCAACTAGAAACCTACATGCAAAACTACAATCTTCATTTCCTAGTTGACAAAACTAATAGCATGCACAAATCATTGATTGACCATGTTTGGGCAAATGTAGGCAATATAAACTATAGAATATTCGTATTGGATGCATATTGGTCTAACCATGATATAATATCTCTTGTCCTTGACCTATGATATACACATGAAACAGTTTAAAAAATTCCAAATTTTGACAATTTTGCAATATCTCATTGCTTTTACCATGTCTATTTTACTAAAGCATACTACAATATCTTTTTGTGGTAAACGAAGTGATAACAACATACATACTATGCATTCTATTCTACATTTACATATATGGCGTTCTGTATTGATCAATGCAACTTATGCCAGAGACAACTTTTTCAATTAATCAACAGAACTATCCTATCATAAATTTGCAGATATGACCCCATCTATTTATGCATGCAGATTCTGCTAGTAAAACCCTTTTCAATTGAACAGAACAACCAAGAAAAAAGAACAACAACATGCAACATAAACAAACACAGTGTATTCTTTTTGCCTTTCCTTTTCTATGGATCTTGTCTTCTTGTTCAAGTTTTACTTTCATATGTTCTTTTGACTTGTACTAAATATGTCTTGGTATTCTATAACATAGCATAAAACTTGAAAAAGGAAATGAAACAATTGAAGAAATAGAATGCATAAGCCAATTAGAAAGTGCAAACAAACCACTTGTTTTGCAAAGGTATGTCTATGAGAACTACACAAAAATGGTAATTTGTATTTAGAATATTAATGTCTACTATATATGCATTCTATTTTTATTTTTACATATGTATGGTTCTATGGTTTTAATGTTCTTGTTCAGTTTTTACTTCTAGTTTGCACTAAATATATGTTACTATTCTATAACATAGCCTAAATCTTCAGAGACGAAACGAAACAATTGAAGAAATAGAATCCATAATGCAATTAGAAAGGGCAAGCCAACCACTTGTTTTGCAAAGGTATGTCTATGACAACTATACAAATATGCTGATTTGTATTTAGAATAATAATGTTCAGCAAGGTATGTCTATGACAACTATACAAATATGCCAATTTGTATTTAGAATGTTAATGTTTAGTATATATCCATTCTATCTTTACATATGTATGGTTCTATGGTTTTAATGTTCCTTGTTAACTGTTTACTTCTATATGCTCTTTGAAATTGAACTAAATATATGTTCCTATTCTATAACATAGCATAAATCCTGAAAAAGGAAAACAAATAACTGAAGAAATAGACCACATAACTCAATTAGGAAAGGCAAACCAACCACTTGCTTTGAAAAGGTATGTATGGCAACTATACAAATATGCTATTTGCTATTTAAAATATTAATGTTTACTATATATATCTCCTCTTTTTACATATCTATATTTAAATGTATATATGTCAGATCAGGCCACCAAACCCCCCTGAAGATTCTCAACGCCAAAGTCTTTCCCAAAGAACAATCTCCCTTTTTCAACGAAACTGCGAATGTTTGCATTGGTAGTTTTGTTGAAAAAGGGACATCGTTCTTTGGGAAACACTTTGGCGTTGAGAAGCTTCAGGGGGGTTTGGTGGCCTATCGATGACAGTCATGTTAAGTTTTTGCTAACTTCATTAATATTTTTTGCAAAGTTGTACAAGACAATTGCAAAAGCCAACTCTGGTAAGAAATTGCAAATAATGGAAGAAATAATAGATGTTGACAATTACAAATTCAGATTGCAATGCATTTTGCCTGAGAACATTGATATTGTATTAAAAAGAAATGGTCTTTTTAGACTAAATGCATTTTCATATACTGTAGGAGATTGCCTATTTGACTCGTTCGAAATGCTTCTACATTTTCGTTATACTTCAAATGAATTGCGAAATGCGTTAATAGACCACTTTCTTTTTTGCTTAAAGAACAATGATGTTGAAGCAATACAGTCATATCAATATGAACTAGCACCTGAGTTCCTATACGAGTTACATCGTGTTAATGATATTGGTACATATCATCATAAAATGCATTATTCTACATCTACAAATATAAAGGAGTCTGAACGAGGTTTATGGGGTGATACCTTTTGCATACGTTGGTTAGCTAAATGGCTAGATATATCAATTTCATTAATGTTGGAAACCACTTTTATATCAGTTTGAATCTTCTGCTGCATTGTTGACGTTCTGTTTTACTTGGTGGTGCATCAGAAGAAAAACAGCTTCAATCAGGGTAAAAGGAGGCTCAAGTTAGCGTGAATCTGAAGTTTGATTGTAGATACAATTCTGTAACCGGCAATAGCATTGCATACGATTAAACACCTTTCAGCAGCTTGATCTTATATTGAAATTCTGTTCTTCCCTGCTCACATAAGGCAAGTGCAATCTGCAACTATTTGATGCTTCTTTCTGTTTGCAAGTATTTCAGGTTTTTTTGCAAATACCTTATCCAGACATCTTTGTTTTATTTATGGCTCAACATATTATTATATGCAAAATTGAGTTGAGATGTTTTAGGTTACACTTCCATGTTATTTCAGTCTTGCATAATTTGACTACTGTTTTGACTCAACTAGTTTATTTGCATGAGCAAGTGCACCTGATGATACAAAGTGCAACTCGTCATAGAGCATCATGATGATGTTACATGTCTTTATTCTTTCCCAAATATTTCTGTTAGCTTACCTAAGTTGTCAAATTTTTCCATCGCATGGAGCACCGCATCAAATTCTGTTGGATTCAGATATAGATAGAAATGACTTTTTTGCAATTCTTTATCTTCTAAAACAGAACCGCTCAGAGTTCAACGTGAAAGTACGTTTATTTTCTACTTCACTTGCTTTTACATATATGTCTCTAAAACTTTGCTACGTGTTAGTCTGGATTCTGTGTGCATTCTGTTTTAGTTTAATTGCATTCATTTGACTCGAGAATAAAAAAACAAAGATCATGACACATAGTTATTAGTCCCTACCGGGGACTATAAGCGATCGATAGATCGCTGACTTTGGGTTGACCGTGGCGATATTTGGAAATATTTGGCGTTTTTCCTAAGTCGAATTAAGGTTTACGGGGCGGAGAATAAGGTTTATTTGGCGTTTTAAAATAAGCATGATAAAGAATGTCCAAGCAGTAAGTTTACCTCAACCCATTTCATTTTCTATATCATTTGAAGTGCACTTCACACACAGTGTTGTGTATGCAGAAGCTACCTTTAGAGTACTTTGGCAAGGGGACTTAAAACTTTTTATGAAACCCGTGCCTAAAATTTCTAGTCGGTTCTTTGCATTTAATTGCCTACATCCTCAGCATTGTGCAATATTTTCAGCCAATGTTTCTATTAGACCTCATTGAAAAGCACATGCTACAGGCCTTGTTCCAAAAGTTTATGGCTTTGTAGCCTCACACTTTTGATCTCTCCTTCTGCATTCTCATGTTTAGCTAGTTAGCGTGAATCTGAAGTTTGATCGCAGATACAGTTCTGTAACCAGTAATAGGATTGCATATGATAAAGTACGTTTCAGAAACTTGATCTTATTTTGAAATTGTGTTGTCTAATTGGCAGGGGTGCTGTACTGACTTCTGATATGAGGCACACAACAGCTGCCAATATTAGAATATTACAAAGAGAACAACTTCCTCGGTGTGCTTTCGAAACTGATCAATTGGTTGAGGTATGTACAATACTCACTTTCTAATAAATTGTTTTTGCAAATCAAAACAGATCTCGTCAACATTGCAAAGTTGCAACAAGCCATCTTAGGCATGTGTTTTAGTCTTATACAGCTTTAGTCAACAAAGAAACCTTCCGTTCTAGGAGTAATATCAAAGTCGAATATCCATAGATCCATAACAGAATTACAAACTTAAAAAAACATTATGCACCAAAGTAAACATACACATAAATTATACAACTGAAAAACCTTGAATACACTCCATAGCTTGACTCAGGTCGTCTCGTTGCAAATGTCGGTCGAAACGGACATTTACAGAAATTTCCATAAAACCCATGTAGCTAAGACAAGTCCACAGCATCACGGCCGACAGAAACCGCATTGTGTTTTCACCGCAGACAATACAACAAATACAAACGAAAAATCGCAGAGATTGCAGAGCTAAACAACCAAGTAACAATAATAACCCAAAGGGCGCGAACACGGTCCGATTCATACCAATGTTACACAACGGCTTGGGAGTCACCGGACCACATGCCCTTCACCTCCAACGATGCGAGGCCCCCAATAACACCCCAAAACCTTTCCACCCCCAAAACCAACCTTTCCAACCTCCAAAACCTTGGTTCGACTTAGCTTATATCGCTCATAAAAGCCATGCAGGTAAGAGAAACCCTCAGTATTTAACCAGAATGCCATTAACTTATAATGCTCAAATAGCCATGGACTCTTGAGGGAAACGAAGAGACAATACTGCTGGACCTACGAAGCAGGCAAGACTGCACAGTTAAACAACCAAGTAACAATAATAACCCAAAGGGCGCGAACACGGTAAAACCCAAGTCGAGTAACTTTCCAGGATCTCGACGAGGGACAGTTGTCCGCCCACAAGACCACCACAGACGAAAAATCGCACAGACTGCAGAGCTGAATAAGCAACTAACAATATCCGAGCAACCAGGAACTCCACCACAAACGAAAAATCACACAGACTGTAGAGCTAAATAAGCAAGTAAAAATACCAACCCAAAGGCCGCGAAGACAGTAAAACCCAAAGGCCACGAAGACAGTAAAACCCAAGCCGAACTTTCCAGCATCTCGAGGAGGAACAACTGGCCGCCAATCAGACCACCACAGCGCATGCCGACCACAGCTAAGACAAACCCTCAGTATTCAACCACAATGCCATTAACTTATAATGCTCAAATAACCATGGACTCTTGCATGCTCAAATAACAAGCTCAATTGTTGATGCCTTGCTATGAACACACTTTATTTACTGATCATGTTTTCTTTGTATGGTCAGATTTCTCATGCCAAAGTTAATCTTCTTGAAGTTAGACCAGGAAAATCTGAATCACTGATTGAAATTTCAGGCAATCCACAGCAAACAAGTGCACCAATTTTGTATGCAGTTCTTGATCTCCCTCCGACATTTTCCAACGTTTGCCAACAATTCGTCTACTGTCCCTCTGTTGCTACTTTTTGATTTTGATTTCTTAGAACAAAAGCAGATTCCTTGATTCAATTAAATTTCTATTTAAGATAATTAACCATAAATCTGTCTGCAAACACGAACCCCTGGAGTACTAACTATATGCTTTGCTTCAAAATTCAGTCAAATCGCAATATAAACAGTATTGGCAATTTCTCTGAGTTTGAGGACCCAATTCTTTGTCAACAGACTTCTGCCAGATTTGAAAGGTACACAACATTTGCAAAATTTTGTCAATTGCTACTATCATAGTGCTTTTGCTGATCAGTATTTCTGTGCTAATGTCCTTGGCATTGTATATCACCTTTGGCAGTGTGACAGCAGCTGGTCAGCTTATCACAAAAACTACAGTTGAAGTTGTAACATCTGAACGCATAGTTGCAGCCATTCTAGGAAAGTATGGAAATGATCTTGTTAAAATTCAGCAGTTAAGCTAGTATAAAGAAGCATAAATTTCTGCAAATTCCATGGGATCCCCTTCAACTGAAATTTTTGAAACATGCAGACTTGGAATGAAGTGCTGTCATTGCTAGCAAAATGACATTGTATTGACAGAAAGGAAAAATGTTACAGCACAAATCCTATGTTCTTAAATGATCATCTTGTATGTGAACATTCATCTAGTGGAATGTTGCATTAATTATTAGTTAATAAAAATTGGCATTGGCAGTTTTTATTTTGTCTCTATGGCTCTTGATTCATTATGCTAATGTTTAATGCATTAATTATTAGTTAATAAAAATTGCATTGGCAGTTTTTATTTTGTCTCTATGGCTCTTGATTCATTATGCTAATGTTTAATTAAATTTCAATATCTCTGGTCCAATATGTTTTCATTATGCCAATGTTTAATGCATTAATTATTAGTTAATAAAAATTGCATTGGCAGTTTTTATTTTGTCTCTATGGCTCTTGATTCATTATGCTAATGTTTAATTAAATTTCAATATCTCTGATCTAATATAAAAATATTATTATTATTTATTTTTATTTAATTGTAATATCACACTCTATCTTGCATTGTTTAAATAAATAATGCATTTTATGATTTCAATTACCCATATAATATTAAATACTGCTTATCCATTCATATTTAATTATAACTATTAAATTATTTATAGTTTTAACTAAGTATAAATTTCCTATAATATTTTTATTATTCAGTATTCATAATGGAAAGACTACACTTCCAATCACAAAGAAATAAAATTCCTTGAATAAAAAGATTCGCACATTGAAATGAACTGTTATCTATTTTTTATTTAAAACAGTATTAATTGAATATGACTTTCATAATTTATAACATGTAATATCATTTCTCCCAGTTGTATTAACCTGCAATAATTAGCTTATGGCAAGGCAAGCCTTTCTTGTCACCAGGTATAAAGTTTAATAACATAATAACTTTTAAAAAATCAAGCTATCAAAACATTATTTCTAACTAATAAAGAGTAGTTTGAAGTGTCAAAACATTATTTCTAACTAATAAATAAAGTAATTTGAAGTGTCAAAACATTATTTCTAACTAATAAATAGAGTAATTTGAACTGGTATAGTCAATCTCCATTCTTTTATTATTTTCAATTATCCCAAATTTCGTCATTCTATATGTCATCATATCTCCTATGCTTATGTTATGTCAAATAAATGAATTATATTAAACTATACTCCCTAATTAAGATAATCACAAAATAGAAAAACAACTATGTTTAATGGCATCTGTTTATCTGTGATGTAAGTGCCTTCATTATACTTTGAAAAAATTTCAACAAGAGAACTAACTTGCTTAAATGGAACACAGATATTGCAAAAAGCAAGAGTATACAACACCAAAAGATAATGAATTTTTTCTTGCAGGTCATGATCAATTTACATTTCAACTCGTAGAGTTTAAATGTTTTTTTAATTGTAATCTGTTTATTTTAGTTTTTAATTTATAAAATAAACTTATCAAAATTGCTTTGCTATTGTACTTAGATACTATATTTACTAACCCAAAACTATAAAAAAGACCAAAAGTCATGTCCTTTTGCATCACAACAAATTACTAATTAAATGCAACAAATTACTAATTAGAAAGTAGATGCAGGGTTTATTTTCTTTGCTAATTAGTAATTGGACAAATTTAAAGTTCACACTAAAGTTATGATAAACAATATTTTTAAATAAATATATCTTTTGTTCTTTTGACCATGGAATAATTCGCCAATGATTGACATTAACCCCAATGGAATCACTTATGTCCAAACATGTTACTAGATATCTAATCTTTCAATTATGGGTTCAAGACTCCATAATTTTTAAATGCTTAAGTTCTTCTTTGACTTTCGACAATCATTTATCTAAATATTGAACACTCTCCACCACGGATTTAATTAACAAATTTATATTCATAATAATGTTTATTTGCTCATTATCATTTTATGAATATTTCCATAATATTCAAATGTAAAAAAATAACAAAATTCTATCTTTTATGCACCATGAATTCATTATTATGCATTTAAATATATTTTATACCCCATGCTTATTAAAATACATTACTTACTTTAACACTCTCTAATTCTTCATACATTATAATGCATTATTATTACCTTTTATAGTCTTTCCCCGTCAAGGTTTCCATGATTCGCTCTTAAATTTCATTACATTTTAATTATTAATCTAAACACTTTCTAAATCATGACACATTGGAAAATTATGTCTAAAACTATTCTTACATTTATCACAATTCTTACTTAACAAACACAAAGTTCATTATATTTCACTCTTTGCATAAAGTCAAAAAGTCCATACAACAATTCGCTATCCAATTCACTAAATCTTAATACAAATAAGCATGCCTACAACACACTAGTAATGCAAATCAGCTCTGATGATAATGCAAATTAAACACCTATTAAATCTCATCATAATAACTCACCAAACCCTTCTATTAACCGGCAGGGACTAGCGCCACAACAGTGGCTCCTTGTTATATTATTAGGGGTGTATATGGCATCATGTCACGTTTGAATTTGTTAGTTTATTTTAACCTATTTATAAGCAACCGTTCTATTCTGTTTAGAAATATGAGTGATTAAGTATGTTTTTTCATTTCTTTAAATTTAAAATTAAAATTAAACAATTTTTTTTATTAGGATAAAAAACTATATTATTAAATTTAATAATGCTTATATTTATTTTATAAATTTATAAAAAATTCAAATTAAATAAGAAAACAAAATTTGTATTATTAGGTTATTAAATTTTTTATAATTATTATATATGATTACCTTATAAATTTTTATTTTGTCGTATATGCAGATTTTTAATTTATAAAACCATATAATATTTTAAATTAAAACTAATTTTTAGTATTTAAAAGCTTTGCCATATTTTTTGTTTTACCCGTTACATTTTAATATATTAAAATTTTGTATAATATTTTAGTTTAATTACATTTAAAATTTAATTAATTTAGAGCAACCAATTGCCCACTGAGATGACCATGTCAATATATAAACAATACATCGTAATCAACGCTCACATACTAAATAAATAGAAATAATAATACTTAAAATCAGGCACAGTTTAAAATTTCTTTTATTGTGAAGTTTGATCTTCAAATTCTGCATATATTAAGTTTCATATGAAGTCTTACTTAAGATTCCTTTTGATCTCGAGATTGACTTCGACATACTAAAAAAACCGTGTGATGAAGTTCAGCGCAATGAAAGTTTCATATAATTTTTAAGGTTGAGTCGGAGTTCCATTAAAGCATGGTAAGTGCCACTATAAAATATGCGATTCTCCCAAACCTTAAAGAGTCTACCCAACCCTAGTCCATCTCCGACCGAGTGTCTCAATTCTTAATTTTAATTGACGAATTGATATTTTCATAAACTCTGAGAGAAGCTTCATTCTTGGGGTCCCATTACAAGGTTCCGTCAAATTATTCACAATCTGAACAAATAATATTTTCGAGGGTTTTGCGGGACTTGAATGACCATCGTCGCACAGGAAATATTAAGAGAACCGACATTTCCCGCGATGAAAGCTGCGGAAATATACGTCCCTTCATATATGTAATTGCTTCTTGCTGCGGTATTTGGTTAATTTGTTTTTTTTTAAGGCTTGGTGGACGTGTATGTTCCCCGGTAATATATATGCCCTACAATTCCATTTTCAAATATATGAAACCATCCAATTCTCTAAACTAGTATCTAGAAATACAAGCATTCTCCTGCCAAATGATTCTTAAATTGGTGATGTAATGCCCAGTAAACAAGGTTCAAGAATTGGTCTAGAAAAATAGGGAAACAATGGGTACACCCTTCTCGCACTCGTAGAGCTTATGCAATGGTCTCAACTCATCAAGCTACCACTTCGGCACCTTATCACCAAAGGAGGCACGTTTCCAAGGAAGCAGAGTCTTCATTGTTGGCTTTGTTACCACTCAAACTATGCATTCTATTACCCCTACTTTAACTAGGGGTACGTATGGTAAATATTTTCACTTGCATTTGGTGAACGACGCTGGATACGAACATGTAGCGTTACCCTTACTCAGGGAAACAAATCAGGTTTAATTTTAGCATTACATGATCAACATATTTACTTCTCTCTTATAGGCCGACTAGGATCCGAATATCTTCATTATTGGCGTGCACGTCTTGATTAAATATTTTTATATTTAAAGTACCAAGCAGATTAGGATCCGAATATCTTTATTGTTGGTGTGTACCTCTTGATTAAATATTCTGAGATTTAGAGCGGCAACATCAAGTCATCGTTCTTTTACAGCATTATACAATTATAGAGTTCAGGCTTCTGTGATCCATATCCAGTTTGTGAGAGATTTTTCGGCGTAAATCACATGAAAAACCATTTGTCGACGCGTTTCAAACCAACAGTGTTATACAAATTGTTAAGGGAAGTATGACAAGGGTGATTTATGCAGCCCATGTGTTTGTTATTGCCGAGAAGCTCGGGCTAATAATCGAGCACGTTCATGAATTATTATTGAAGTTGTAGAAAAAGTTTGAATTTGACAAAACTTACAAGTTGTTGGTCAGTGTGATCTTCCTTCTTCAAGTACAAATAGTGTTTCTGTAGAACTTGTGCTCTTCATGAGTGAGCTAATATGTGATGATTGTGATTGAAGAAATTCAATGTGGTTGTTGGAACCAAGTTTTTTGTTTTGAAACTAGAAGGTAATTACCAAAAATTTGGATGAAGTGGCCAATTAGTACAAGGACATCTTAAGTAGCCAATTCATTTGCGTCTATAATTTTGAACGGGAGTTTCTTCATTATGAAATAAAACATCAAGGGTGAGAACGGCACCAAGCCTTCACAGAATTGACATGTTGGCAAGAACAACAACCATTTGAATTATTTTTGGGTAGTGAGAAAAAGAACTGAGTGGCTTTACCATTGGTGATCCAAAATGGACCTTGGATAGACTTCTAAGTCTAAAGTGTTCCTCACAGAGGAAAATAAAAGTCCAAGAATGCTCCTGGAAATAGTCTCATTGCGTAGATCTTTTCATTTTGAATCTACTGCAATTTGAATGGGCTAAAATGGACTTCGGGTGAAGAAGTTATCGCAGAAAGAAGGTTACCTTTGTCTTTTGAAAAATGAGGAAAATTCTTCCAAAAATGGGCTAAAGGCCTTATAAAGGAAAATCACATCAGAAGGGTTAAAAGGAGAACTTAATGCAAGGGCGGAAGGACCCACGATCAGCGATCTCCGATATATCGGGTCGAAGGTAGGCTGCATGCGATATCGGGACCCAGGCGTGGTCAGTTGTGATATGCCAATGTGATATATGACGTGTGATATCGGCGATTGGCAGATCGACAGATCGGAGATCAACATCGGCGATGTACAGACCCCCGAGGCCATTGCGACAGGGATATGCGGTATGCCAATAGTGACGTGTGATCTTAACCATCGGATCGGGAAAAAGGATCAACGGTCAGGATTTAATCAACAGTCGGGAGATCAGTGATACCCGATACAAAGGGCCGATGCGATAGCGATATGCGATGCGATATCAACCATTCGATCAAGGAGCAGATCAACGGTCCAGATTTAGTTGGCGATCCCCGATGCCAAGGCCAATGCGATTGCGATAGCGATATGCCGATAAGGGCCAGACCCGATGCATTTATAAACCCGATTTCATAAATTTTGAGATTTGAGAATTCAGGATTTCTGTGTATTTCCCGTGTATTGGTGTTTTGGCCAATCCGCCTATGCGATGCCACATGCCGATCAAAGCTAGATTAGATAGGGTTTATAGGGGCAATTTCATGGAATTTGAAGTCCAGATTTCACGCCCGATAGTGTATTTCCGGTAAATCTTTGTGTAATGGAATTATATCCCATTTTCGGGTTTTCGCCTGAAGAAAGGCCCTGATTCCTTTGTAACTGCCCCTGATCATTATGCCACGATGAAAGCCAGCATTTTATGAACAATGATGTGTTTGTAACGCACAGAGCCATAGAGCCAGAAGGCCACCTAAATAGATAGAGCAATGATTACATGTAGAGAAACGAATAGGAAGCTGCAGCGTGGGGAGAATACCTCAAAGAAGCCAGAGAGCACGATTGAAGGGCAGCGCTTGACAGAGAGCTCAATTGATAGCAGTGGGTTGTTGTTGAAGGTCACTGGAAGGTTGCTAAGGGGCGCTTGGAGGTCGAGCGAACCATTGATGCACGCAAAGGCCGAGAGAAGCTCGTGAGAGCCAGAGCTAGAGCCAAGAGCCAGAGCCAGAGCCGAGAGCGAGAGCACCAGAGCCATAGAGCCAGAGTTCTTGATAGAGGCATAGCCACTAGAGGTTGGAGGCAAAGCCTTAGAGCCACATAGCTCAAAGCAGACTTCCAAGAGCCGTGATGCTGTAGTGAAGTTGCAGAACAGTAAAGGGTCGAAATGATCAAGCTTTTGTTGGTGTCCAGAGTGGACTGAACACAGAAGAAGGCATTCTAGAGATAGTTAAGAGAATTATGAGGGAGTTGGTGCAAGCTAGAGCAAGATCGCTCAGAGCGCTAATTGAAGGAGTCAAGTCTAGAGAAGCCTAGATCTATCTGCAGAGTGAGGATAGCCAGTGGGATAAGATGGCATTCTAAACCCATAGAGTCATGTTTTTAAATCTATGGAGTTGAGTGTAGATCTTGTAGAAAGAGTTCAGCCATAATCCCAGAGAGCCTAGTCGAGTTGACTAGAGCTCAAGGAGACGTAGCCCAAGAGTTTTGAGTGAACTCCATATTATATTGTTGTTCTGTGTGTTTGTGTTATTGCCGCATTATTTACTGTTATATGTATTTACATATCAGCATAAGCAACAGAACTTAAAGCATTTGGTCGGTTAAAAATAAACATAAGCATACACCTATTGTCAAGCATTATTAATTCCGCAATTGGTTAATCACTAGATCTTGGGGACATTTAAGCTTTCGAAGTGGGAGAGGCTCTTCTAAGCTTGAAAAGAAGCGTTTAGTGCCCCATTTTCAAATCAGGTAGTATAAGAGCTTGAGATTGATTAACCCCAGCTTCAAAAAAAGCTATATCAGAATGCTTGATTGACAGAGCAAAGATTGCTTGTATGAAAGGTGTTTAAACAATCAGAGGTTGATTGTATGCTTGTTTGCAAACTGACTATTGTTTGAGTTTGCAGAGGTGAAGGGAAAGCTATTGATAGCTCATTCCAGGAAGGACAATAAGGAAGAAGGGTTGAAGGCATTCTTCTCATTCCAAAGGACCTCAAGGCAATCCTGGAAGCACAAGAGGTTTGTTGCAAAAGTTTTCTTGAATAAGCTCTTTGTTAGTCTTGTTTGAAGTTCTTTTGTTCATTTGCATTATGACAACTTCTACAAGTGTATCTTCAAATTCGTCCTTCATCACAAGATTCTTTAATGGAGACATGAAGTAAGACTTGTTCACCATGATGGACAAGGTGAGGGAAACGTATGAAGATGGAAGGAAGAGTAGGATACTTAGAGAGCAGTTGAATTCCATGGAGGAAGAGAAGCAGTTGCTTTCTGACAAATCGCAGGAAATGGAGAGGTAACTTCATATTGCAAATATGAACCTGAAAAGGATGCATGAGTTGGAGTCACAACTCTTTGTTGCTAAAGAAGCCTTAGTCAAGTATCATCTTGAAGAAGAGGTAAACCATTCTAGTTTGTCTTCAAATTCTTCTAAGAATGCTTATAATGGTTCTTTTGAAAATCATACCAGAGGCATAGGTTCCAAGCTAATGTCCAAGATGGGCTATGAGGGAAAAGGGTTGGGTAAACATGCACAAGGTATTGGTGAGCCAATAACGATTGAGGAAATGCATAAGCATTTGGGTCTTGGCTGTGGACAGTCTTATGGAGAAAGTTCCAAAGCTGCCATGAAGGCCATTGAAACAATTCCAAGAAGAAGTTTCATTGCAGGTCCTCTACCTCAAGAGTGTAAAGGTTGCATTCAGGAGGAATGCAATAGCTTGAAACATCATTTGCAGGATGCAGGTGTTCAGAAGCACACACTTGAACCAGAGAGTTGTGGAAACTCTGAAAGCCTTGCAGAGGTTGATGGTGTTCCAAAGGGAGCCACTTCTTCATTTGCTTCACCTCCTCATGAAGGTAATAAAGGTGAAAAAGAAAGGTATAAATCTGGTTCTAATCATATTCCTTTTGATTTTGCAAAGAATGATAAATTTCCACATAGATATGAGAAAGGAATTGCATGTTCCTTTTGTGCTTTGGATAACCATAATGTTTCTAGATGTTGGAAGAGGATAGCCACATGCGGGAAACTTTTGAAGGAAAGGAAGCAAGAAGCAAAATGTCCATTGGACAAGGCAAATCATGCTGTCAAGGGGATGCACATGTGTTGCAGTTACTACCATAAGCAAGGGCATCTTGCTGAAAAGTGTTGGACTCTGAATCCAGCAATGCTTCCACAAAACTTGAAGAAGGTGGAAAGAGAAGTTGGCAGATTCACATGATGTGTTTCAAGATGATTCACATGTTGATGCTGATGTGTAGACAAAGGAAAGACCTTTGAAATGGATTGGTAAGAAATGGTTAGAGTTCTTATCCAATTAAGATTGCATGTCTATTGATATAAGGCATATGTTTGCATTTCTTTGTTGATGGAATGCAAGTTGCAGGTTTTTACCAAGATGGTGAAAGGAAAAAGGTTGAGAAGGAGACTCACTTTGTTGTTGAAACATTATATTCATTTGAGCTTCGAAAGTACAGTGTGCTTAAGCGAAAGTTGAAGGATGAAATGCATGCATAAGCTTGATGTGCATGAACACAAGGATGCTGATGATTTCCTTATATTTGAACATGTATGTGTAATTAACTTGCAGGGTTGATGTTTTGACATGCATGTGATGCAATGTTGACTTGGGAGAATTTAACTTGGTCTCCAAGATGGAGATAATGATGAAGTGTTTCATCTTTTGAAAAAAAGTCCTAATGGTGTTTTTCTACATGCTTGACTTGAAGTGTCATTTGTTTTAAAGGCATGTTTTGTGGGCTTGTTATCTAGTCCATCATTTGTATGCATATGTAAGACATGGAGGTGTTCACAAGATGTGAAATCTATTTCTTTTGTTGAACTAGGATTTTAGGCCATCCAGTTGTTGTCTGTATTTCTATTGTTGTTAACAGTTGTTGTTGACGGCTGGTCAAACAGGTACAGATGAAAATTTTGTGAAGCAGATGTAACTTCACATTTGTTTGAGCCACCTTGGATCAATGATCAAGACAGAGAAGTTAAAACTACCTTCTGTAAACTCTTTAGCAAGAGTTCTGCAGGAAGTCAAGGAGGAAATCAGTTCTTCCCAAGAGGACCAGCACATCCAGGAAGGAAAGTGGTTAGGGGCTTTGATTCAAAAGCACTATGCAAGGAAAGTGTATGGAGGCTAAAAGAAGGGGGTGTTGTTACTCTCATTTACTGTTCAGATTAGTATATCAGTCTTCTGGAGACCAAAAGTTCTTTTAGTGGGAAGGTGTGATCCAAAATGGATCTTGGATAGATTTCTAAGTCTAAAGTGTTCCTCCTAAAGGAAAATGGAAGTCCAAGGATGCTACTGGAAATATCCCACTGCGTAGATCTTTTCATTCTGAATCTACTGCAATTTGAATGGGCTAAAATGGACTTTGGGTGAAGAAGTTATCACATAAAGAAGGTTTCCTTTGTCCTTTGAAAAAGGAGGCAAATTCTTCCAAAAATGGGCTAAAGGCTTGTTGAGCCCTGAACTTGCATCTTTCCTATACACCTTCCTAGACTTTTTCCATTCACCTGGACCTCCTAAGCTATCAACATTATTGCATATTAATCATAAAAGAACACTTAAAGTGGTTTTTAACTATGTTTTGTGTCTGCTGTTTGAATTAGATTTTTTCTCATTAAGCTGCGGAATCCTGTCACTTTCCGCAGCTGCTTCAACTTTCCGCAGCTGTTTTTGTTAAAGTCTACATTGAAGGTGTCATCAGGCAAATCGAGCCACATGGGAAAGTTGGAAATGACTTGGACATGGACTGAGTCCTATTGGCTCAGTTAGATTCATTAGATGAGGCCGTGGTCAACGGTGGTCAAGTGGTAGTCAAACAGAAGAGTCCTACGGCAACATGACTCCGTTTCCCAGCACGTGAAAGATTTTCGTGGTCGTTTCTAGATTTTTGGAGGCACGCTGACACCTTTAGGTTGCCCACGATGCGAATCCAACAAGCCGTTTTCAATAGATTGCATAATCTCGGCAGCATGACACTAAATCCATGGACGTTGTAGTTTACGTGTCCTCTGTCATTACAGTTTATAAGAAAATAGTTATGTAATCTTTTGTTATAAATAATGTGTTTCTATACGCATAGAAGTTAGTCTTTTGAATATAATTTTGCTGTTAAAAATCCCACTGTGCCGTGACACTAGTTTCAGTATTGTGACTGCATTCTGAAATATATTAGAAGACTCTGTTTCCGAGCATAATTCTTGATTGATCGTTGTTGCCCGAGGTTGTGCAGAGGGCCCCTGCACACACCGAGGTTTTGTTTCTTATTGTTGTACAGTTTCATGCTGTGTTTCTTTATGTTTATTATGCCATAGTTATTCACTTATGTATATTTCATTTACTATGGTACTAACGTTTCATTCTTGTTCATGATTTTACATGCTTTACATTGCTGTTAACGCTGATCAGTGTCTATGTTCCAGATTACAGTAGGCAGCCTGGGCATTTGCATATAATTTCACAATGACTAATGACATAGAATCAGTCTTTCTGCTGACTTACTTTTCTTAGCTTTTAATTCTAGTTTTGTTTTGTTTATTTCAGTTTTGTTCATTTGCTTTATTAGTTAGCTTAGATATTAAATTGCTCAAGTTGTTGATGATTACCTCCGAAAGCCATAGCGAGACTAACTGGCGAGGGGTCAAATTATGAATTGATGTGATTTGATTTTAAGTTTACTTTTCTGCAATTAGATGTCAGATTGCTCAAGTTGTTGATGATTACCTCCGAAAGCCATAGCGAGACTAAGTGGCGAGGGGTCAAACTATGAATTGCTGTGATTTGATTAAGGTTTACTTTTCTGCAATTAGATATCAGATTGCTCAAGTTGTTGATGATTACCTCTGAAAGACATAGTGAGACTAACTAGCGAGGGGTCAGAATATGAATTGATGTAATTTGATTTTAGCTTTACTTTACTTGCAATTTTTTGGATTTCTTTGAGTACAGTAGCATAATTTTTTTCTTCTGTATTTAGACAGCAGCAAGGATAATGGTTTCATGATCAATAGTTCACTGTTTGTTTGATTAGAATAGTGGCACGTTTTCATTTTCTTTTAAGAATTTATTTCATCATTAGTATGTTCTAAGACCCTCTAAAGTTTGAAGTTTTGGAAATCATTATAAAGGACATAATTGCCTTGAAAATTTATATCCATACTTGTCTTTTAGAATTTCCATTTCACATTAGGAGATAAATGAAGATAAAAACCCCCAAAACAAAATCAAAAATAAAAAACGACAAAAAGTAAGAAATAGGTTATCTTGCACATATAGTGCGCCACACTTCAACAGTTTACGACTCCCAGATTGACAATTAATATACCAATTTAGGACACTCTAAATTGACCAAACAAGGCCTTATAAAGGAAAATCGCATCGAAAGGGTTAAGAGGAGGACTTAACGCAAGGGCGAAAGGACCCCTGATCAGCGATCTCTGATATATCGGGTCGGAGGTAGGCTACAAGCGATATCATGACCCAGGCGAGGCTGATTACGATATGTCGATGTGATATGCGACGTGCAATATCAGTGGTTGGCAGATCGGAGATCAGCATCAATGATGGACAGACCCCCAAGGCCATTGTGACAACGATATGCGATATGTCGATAGTGACGTGCGATCTCAGCTATCGGATTGGGAAAAGGGATCAATGGTAAGGATTTAATTGGTGGTCAGGAGACCGGTGATCCCTAATACAAAGGGCCGATGCGATAGCGACATGCGATGCGATATCAACCGTCTAATCAATGAGAAAATCAACGATCTATATTTAATTGGAAATCCCTGATGCGAGGGCCAATGTGATTGTGATAGCGATATGTCGATAATGGCTAGACTCGATGGGTTTATAAACCCTATTTCATAAATTTTGAGATTTGGGAATTCGGGATTTTTGTCTATTTCGTGTGTATTGGTGTTTTTGCCAATCCACCTATGCGATGTGACATGCCGATGAAAGGCGGACTCGATAGGGTTTATAGAGGCGATTTCATGGAATTTGAAGTCATGATTTCACGCCCGATAGTCTATTTCTGGTAAATCTCTGTGTAATGGAATTTTATCCCATTTTTGGGCTTTCACCTGAAGATAGGTCCCGATTCCTTTGTAACTTCCCCTGATCATTGTGCCATGCTACAAGCTGGAATTTTGTGAACAATGATGCATTTGTAACACGCAGAGCCACAGATCCAGAAGCTAGAGTGCCAGCTGAAGAGACAGAGGAATGATTACACGCAGAGAAACAGAAAGGAAGCCGCAAAGCTGGGAGAATACATCAAAGAAGCTAGAGAGCATGATTGAGGGGAAGCGCTTGACAGAGAGCTCAATTGACAACAGCGATTTGTTGCTGAAGGTCGCTGGAAGGTTGCTAAGGGGTGCTTGGAGGTCGAGCGAACCATTGATGCAAGCAGAGGCCAAGAGAAGTTCGTGAGAGCTAGAGCCAGAGCCAAAGCCGAGAGCAAGAGAACCAGAGCCACAGAGCCAGAGTGCTTGACAGAGGCATAGCCACCAGAGGTTGGAGGCAGAGCCTCAGAGCCATAGAGCTCAAAGTAGACTTCCAAGAGCCATGATGCTATAGTGAAGCTGCAGAACAACAAAGGGTCGAAATGATTAAGCTTTTTTTGGTGTCCAAAGTGGGTTGAATATAGAAGAAGGGATTCCAGAGATAGTTAAGAGAGTTCTGAGGGAGTTGGTGCAAGCTAGAGCAAGATCGCTCAAAGCGCTAATTGAAGGAGTCAAGTCCAAAGAAGCCTAGATCTGTCTGCAGAGTGAGGACAACCAGCAGGATAAGATGGCATTCTAAACCCATAAAGTCATGTTTGTAAATCTATGGAGTTGAGCGTGGAGCTTGTAAAAAGATTTCAGCCATAATCCTAGAGAGCCTAGTCGAGTTGACTAGAGCTCAAGGAGACATACCCCAATAGTTTTGTGTGAACTCCATATTATATTGTTGTTCTGTGTGTTTGTTTATTGCTGCATTATTTACTGTTATATGTATTTACATATCATCATAAGCAACATAACTCAAGGCATTGTGTCAGTTAAAAATAAACATAAGCATACACCTATTTTCAAGCATTAATATTTCCGCAATTGGTTAATCACTAGATCTTGGGAACATTTAAGCTTTGGAAGTGGGAGAGGTTCTTGTAAGCTTGACAAGAAGCTTTTAGTGCCCCATTTTCAGATCAGTTGGTGTCGCTAGCATGAAAGCTACTAAAAATGCCTTGCTTCGTGTGGGATGGAAATAAAGTTATGTAGAAGAAGGGAATTCCTATTTTCCAGATGTATCGCTCATAGCCAATCTTATATATCAAGAAAAAATTATTGGTTTTGAGTAAGCCAAGGAAGGTAAGGCAAGGTGATAATAGGACAATAGAGGAGAAAATTGAAGCAATAGATAGGAGGTGGTAGGAAGGTAATGGAGGAAAAATTAGCATAGGCTTTAAAACAATACGAAATGGCCCTAGCATAGAAACAATAAAACATTAGTTTCCCTCTCCAATAACTTTTCATTCAAAATAGGGCTATGTGCCAAAGCATGGGAGAAGGTCTTGGACGAATGGAACATCATAGGTACTTGCCTCCCTCTCAGCCACAAAGAAGAGTAAGAAGAACATTGTAGTGAGGTTGACGGATGAACCCAACTGTCTTAGGGAAATGTATGAGGAAATTTTGCATATAGGAAAGTCTGAGGGACTTGAGGATTTCTATGGACATGATTTGGTAGGGGCACCATGATGCATACCCAATCCAAGTTGCGAGGAGATATTTTAGACCATGCTTACCTACAAGTTTATGCCAAAATATTTTTTCTTTAGATTTCACAATAGGCTAGATATGTCTTAGAATTTTTCTTGGTTCATATAATATGTTTCTTGACTATTCCTCGGAAGGTAGTTGAGAGAGTTGTGGAAGGTGATAGATGGCTATACTAACTATGTTTTTCAAAAGATAATTGTCATATCCTTATAGAATAGGACAGACTATGTAGTTGGTGTCTTATCCAAATTATGGATTGTATTGTTCTATGCATATTAATATATTTATGAGTGTTCCTGGGGAGAATTAGGTTTTTGAGTTTCCACAGTAGTCACTTATTTGTTAGCCATTGATATGTTATTAGTGGTTTTCTTGATAAGAGAAAAAAGAAAAATTTGTAACTGATATACTGTGCTTCCTAATCTAGATAACTATAATTGTCCCCAGTATTTTCTAAAGGGTGTGATTCACATTCCAGAGGGTTTTATGCAGGTAGAATAGAGGCATTGCAGGAAAACCGACAGATTTGGATGATGAATTGACTCAAAGGAGAGACAATTGTATCTCTATTTTTACTTCAGCAGAGAGTTGAAGAATTGTTGTACCTACTTGATCTGTCAAAAACATTAGATGGCCATAACTCAAATATTTGACTCTGTCATATTCCTTTCTTTGCTGCAGGCCAAGTATTTGCTTGACATTTTGAATCTCATCATTTTCCATAATCTTTTTATGGCTAGCTTATGTTACATTCGACAATTTTCCTCTGGGAGTGGTTTCGACCATCAACAACCAACCTTTCTATCTGAACCATAACGACGACCAAAACTTACACTCGAACTGGCAAAGGAAATGTAACGCTGTGACAATATTTAGTACTTCCTCATTGCATATAAGTCTTGTTTTAATAGAAGGTGGATGCACTTACACACATTAACATAGTTTTAGTCCATACAAAATTTATGACAATGTGGGGTGGTCAATGTCGACAATCTGATAAGTGTTTTTTTGCACCTTTTGGGGCAATTGCTAATTATTTTTATTACTAGCACAACCACATTAAAAGTATTAGTGCGGCTGATATAAGCTGAAAGCTTCATTTGTACGTACCATCCATAAATATAGAATAATAGAAATATTTTTACAAAAGAACAATTACAATAAAAATATTACAATTATCTTCTTTTTTTCTTGCTAATGCAAGAGCCGGACCTTCCAATTCATTAATCAAAAAACAAAGTACATAGAATGTATCAAAACTCTCAAGGTCGGTGATTGGGGAGAAACACTATCAAGACTATTCCCTACTCCCTATCTCTAGCCTTTACATTTCTCAAAAGATAAATTCACATGGACTCGGACCCAAAATAACAAATGGTTGATTGCCTATAAAGGCAAAAAATCCACCCCATTTCTTAAACTTTGGTACAGTTGTCCACATGGTAAACCCTTTTTTCCCCCGGGAAGCTCCTTTCCCACCAAACCTAGCCTTCCTCTTTAATCTTGACCGTTGAACCTTTTCGATTGATCTAACGGCTGTAGACAACATTGCCGTGATAAGCTGCTCACCATTTACTGCCAGGATTCACCAACCTGCATGAACGATCTGTACTGTTGGATCGCTTTGAGAGATCCGGCAGTGGAGATAAATATCGCAACCACCAACCTTCATGGAAGTTAGCATGTGATAAGGGTGGTTTTCCTCCCGACCCCACCGCCATGTGGAGCTCACTGAGTGGGATCGCTCCCGAAAGGGAGAAAACCACTTCCTGCTTGTGTTGGCCCTGATCACCTGAAAACCACTCAGGTCAAAGTAAGAAGGGCAAAAAAAAAGAAATCTCTGGTTTCGTGGTCTTCATGTATCATCTGCTCCCGATTGTCCACATCGTCAAGCTTCTTTGACCTAATGCGTGAAGTATACGACGCTTGCCTTCTTGCAACCCCTAAAGCCCTTTTTTTCTCATCAGTACATCTGGATTCTTTATTGAACAAATTAATCTAAGAATCACCGGTTAACCTCTCCAGACTGCTTTCAAAAGGCTCCATTGTGAGCATGCCTTTGTACGAACACCTGCTGGTTAACTAGACCCGCCTCCATGGCTCTCTTAAGGAACACTGTATAGTCTTCATTTGCTTGGTTTTGACACTCCGTCTTTAGTCTGTTTGTAGGGAACTCTCACCAATTCCTCACTGCCCTATTAGCCATGCAGATCACTCCTTGATTGGCTAGCAAATCTACTAGTTTATTGGCCTTTCTTCGCACATGTGCAAAATTGACTGTTCTCAGTCTTTGAAGATGACTTTGAATCCATTGGAAGACTTGAATTAGCCTCCAGTTTGTAGATGCTTTTTTCGGTTTTGTTCCCCAGCTGATTCTTTTGATTGAGTTAATGACTAGCTCGGAGTCAGCTTCAGTGATCGTATTTTGGCGATCTTCCTGGACCAGGAACTCAAGACATTATTCCATGTCCATTAATTCTGCCATATTGTTGGTAGCCTTTCCTAAGTGGCCATGGAATATAAACAGAATATCTCCCCTGTCATCCCTTAACACCCCTCCATGGCTTGCCTTGCCCGGATTACCTTTGGAAGCCCCATCAATGTTGAATTTTAGAAAGCCCTTAGGGGGAGGATGCTAGGAGTCTAGTTCAGGATCTACAGTAGAAAATTTCCTGACTAAGCCTTGAGGAACGAGACTCTACAACTCTAGTCTATAGAGAATCCTCCAGTCTGTAGCAGAAGGGGGATTCGAGGGAAGATTTCGAATGGTAGTGCTAACCGTTTCCTTAATCTATTTTAGGATCAGATCATAAATACACTAGGGCGATTTCCTAACATTCTTGAAGATTCTATTATTCCTTTCTTTCCAAACATTCCAAAGAATGAAGCTTGATATAAGGGCCCATGCTGAACCAAGAACTTCATTTTTCGAAAAGTTTTTTCTCCATTTAGTGATAGTATTGAAAAGATTTCCAATATCTCTGTCAGATTGTTGGAAGATCGCTGCAAAGGAATCCCATAATCTGGTGCTGAAAATGCAATTGTTGAGAAGGTGTTCCATGGTATCCTCTTGAGCCTCACAGAGTTGGCATCTAGAAGGCCCTAGGAAAGCCCTTTTCCTGATATTATCCTAGGTGAGGATTTTCCTGTGTAGAACCAGCCACAAAAAAAGTTTAGTTTTCATCCAACCCTGATACTTCCAAAGGTTTTGCCAAATCTTGTCAGGAGCATGGGAATCAAGTTCAAGGAGTATGAGTTTAGCTTCTTTGAGATTAAAGTTCCCCTCATTGTTGTTGCCCCATCTCAGCTGGTCATGCCCTCTAGAAACTACAATTTTCTTTTGCTCTAACATTTTCATTAGTCTTTCCGCCTTGGCTTGTAGAGGACTATCATTTCGAAGATCAAGTTTCCTCCATTTTCTCCATTTCCCTGAACTATGAGTTTGATCCCAAAAATCGTTTACCTGGGTGAGCTCCTTGGTGTCTGTCTCTGCTTTGAGGTTCTCAAAGTCCTCCTGTAACAAAATAGGTTCTTGTTGCCATCTATCCTCCCAGAATAAGGCTAAGTCTCCCTCTCTAATTTCCCAGAAGCTATGGTCTTGAATTAAGCTTTTGTTATCCTAGGCTTTGTTCCAAATATGTGAACCTCTTATATTCCCATCCATCCTTATGTGGTCATTCTCTAGCCAAGAACTTGCATATTTTTCTTTCCAAGTGATGGCCCATTGTGCTTTTGGTTCCTTTATCCATCGCCACCAAAGTTTTGCCCCTAGAACCTTACAAAGAATCTCAGGATCATCCAATCCAAGACCCCCATGGTTCTTGGGTTTGCACATTTTATCCCATGCAACTAAGGCCCAT
This sequence comes from Pinus tabuliformis, assembly GCA_031772625.1. Classification (NCBI taxonomy): domain Eukaryota; kingdom Viridiplantae; phylum Streptophyta; class Pinopsida; order Pinales; family Pinaceae; genus Pinus; species Pinus tabuliformis. Next base: position 1,440,602,397 of record CM062818.1, on the reverse strand, counting down.
TTTTTCTTTTCTTCCCCCTTGCCCCAAAGAAAGTCTCTTTGAATGTTTCTCATTTGATGCAGAATTCCTTTAGGGGCAGGGATAGCTGAAAGCATAAAGATTGGGATTGATTGAAGCACAACCTTTGTGAGGACCAGCCTACTAGCCAAGTTTAATGATCTAATTGTCCATTTCCTGGTCTTGTCTTGCAGCTTACTAATCATCGGCTCCCAAATACTCTTGTGTAATGGTTTTGCAGTTAATGGAACCCCCAGGTATTTCGAGGGAAGAGAGTCTCTTTGGAAGCCCAGAATTCTAGATATGTTCCTCTGAATAGCAATGTTAGTATTAAAGAAAAAAATCTTAGATTTGGAAAGATTGACTTCCAAACCAGAGGCCATGGCAAAGTCATTGAGGATTTGTTTGTAAGCAAGAGCTTCTTTGACTGTGGGTATTCCCTGCAACATGGTGTCATCCACAAATTGTTGATGAGTTAAGGCTTGTCCATTGTCGGAGAGTTGTATCCCCTTGATGTTACCAACTACTTTTGCATGCTTGATAGCCCTGCCCAGTCCTTCCATCATGAGGACGAAGAGAAAGGGAGATAGAGGGTCACCCTGCCTAAGGCCCCTGGAAGGGGTAAAAGTTTCCGAAGGAGAACCATTGACTAGAATTAAAAAACTAGAAGAAGTGATCAAAGCCAGGATCCATCTTACCCAATTGTGGTCAAACCCGAAAGCAATAAGAACATTCCCGATATAGTTCCAATTAATTTTATCATAAGCTTTGGCTATGTCCAGTTGCATGATCATTCCAGCTTTTCTCTTACTAGTAAGAGAGTGCACCACTTCATGAGCTTGGATGATTTTATTAAGAATTTGTCTTCCTTCCACATAACCATATTGTTCCCCCGAAACTAGTGAAGGCAAGAGGAGTTTGAGTCTGTTTGCAACCACCTTTGATATTATCTTGTAAATCACATTGAATAAAACTATAGATCTGAATCTATCAGGGGTTTGAGCCAGCTCCTGTTTAGGGACCAGGGCTATAAAATAGGAATTCAGAGCTTTCAAAATGGTTTTGTGCCTCCTGGAATCTTCCACCACCTACAGAATATCCTGTTTGACAATATTCCAGCAAGCTTTGAAGAAATCAACATTGAAACCATCCAAGCCTCGCGCCTTACCATTCTGCATTTCTTTAAGAACCTCACTTACCTCCTCTTCGGTCACTGGCCTAAAAAGGTTAACATTATCTTCTCTAGAAACTAACCTTGGTATGTGCTTAGTGAAGTCCCGGATGTAGTGATCTCTTTCATAACAGGTTTCCTGTGCTATGTTTCTAAAGTGTTGGACTAGAACTGCTTCTATTTCTTCATGAGATTTGAGATTATTTCCTCTTTTATCCTTAATCAAAGAAATTCTATTATGTGCTCTGTTTGCCATGGTGGATTTGTGAAAAAATCTGGTATTCCTCTCACCTTCTTTTAGCCATTGGACTCTAGATTTTTGTCTCCAAAATATTTCCTCTTTTTTGCATATATTCTCCCATTGTTGCTGATATTTGGTGGCTTGATCACTTCGAAATTTGTCATAGCCCTCTTTGATAAGGGTTTGGTTAAGTTCCTACAGTGTGCCTTCAATCATTTTTTTCTCTTCAAAGATATTACCAAATTCATTTTTGTTCCAATCTTTAAGCCAGAGCTTGATGTGTTTCAATGTTTTTTGTATGAGGAACATTCTAGTTCCTTGAATGTTTAAATCCTCTGCCCACCATTTGGTTAAGTTGTTGATGAAATCTGGGTGGGAAAGCTAGATATTCTCAAATCTAAAAGGTTTTTTCCTGGGGTTTCCAATGCTCTGAACCTCCAGATGTACCAGACAGTGATCTGAACCTCCAAAGGGTAGCACTCTTGCTACCATTTCCTTTTCATTGAGCATAAGATCCTCTGAGATTATGAATCTGTCTAATTTGGAAGCTACTTGAGACTCTCCTCCTCTTTTATTGTTCCAGGTGAAGATTCCATTATTCATTTCAATATCCACCAGCTTCATCTTATCAGTAAAGGTTTGAAAATCCAAAGAGTCTTTGCCCAGAACTCTGGTTCCCCCTTTTTTTTTGTGAGTGATTTAATCATGTTGAAATCACCTCCTAAGATCTAGGGTATTCCTACATGTCTATTTCTAAGAGTCTCCAGAGAGTCTAGAAGCCTAAGTTTTTCATCCATTCTTTGTGGGCCATAAACATTTGTGACCAGGTAGGTTTCCTTTTCTCCTATTGGTTGAATTAATACAGATAAGTAATCCTAGATGCCTATGCATCTATTAAGTCGATCTTTTGAGGATTCCAAAGAGTGAGAATACCTCTTGCTATATTCTCTACTTTGACTTCCAAAAACTCAAATCTATTGAGCCATTCACTGTGTATATCTCTTATCTTCTGAATGGAACGCTTAGTTTCTTAAATGAAAATCACATCCGGAGATGCTTGTTTCATTCTGTTACTCAGTAACCTTTGTTTATTTTTACTTCCTAGACCCCTGATATTCCAAGAAGTGAATTTCATAATTAAATATTAGTAAAGGAGTAACTGTATAGGTCTTTCATATTACCTGAATCTATCATTAGCTTCCCGCATTCCATCAATAACTCGTTTTGTTTTTTTCTGCCCCTCTTCTTTCCCGGGATTCTGGGTGCTAGCCCTGCTATATTTTTCATCGTTCTCACTCCTTCGTTGCCTTGTCTATCTTTGTGTTTTAGTCTATCCAACCCTGTATTTTGGGTCTTCCATAAAAACAATTATTGAACCCTATTGAACTCCTATGTAGGTAACGAGTCTAACCCTTCTTTAGTTCCTTGATTCAAGAAACCTTCTAAATCTAGGTTCTCTTTTTCAAGAATTTCATGGAGTTCATGGTCCTCCATATCCATCTCACTTTAGGTCGTTTCAAGATCCATTGCATGTTCTATAGTACTTAGCATCAATTCTTTTTGTTTTTCATTTTCTTGTATTTGTTCACTTTCTTCTTCTTTCTCCTCCTCCACTGGGCTTCCTTCCTTTGCTTTAGCAGTATCTATTGGACCTTTGTCTACTTCGAGGACTTGGAACATGTTCTAGTTAACTTGCTACCCTGCAGCTTTGCGTGTTCTTCGTCCTCTTTTGCCCCCTTTTCCTTTGTGTTCCACCTTGAAGAAACTTTCTAGATCCTTCATTATATTAGCTTTACTTTTGTTCTCTATCTTAGTAAGAGGGAAGTCTCTAAACAAATGTCCATGCTCGTGACATTTGCGACATCTAAAAGGAACATGTTCATAATCTATCGTTTGAATCCATTCCTCATCAAAAACTTCCAAAATAATCTCATCTGGTAAAGCTCCATAGAGATCCATCTCCACACATATTATTGCGAAGGAAGTATACTTTTCCCTTCTAGTTGCCTCAAAAACTTTGACAAAACGCCCTAACTTATTTCCTATGGCTGATAGAGATTTCGTTTGCTAGTAATCTAGAGGTAAAGAATAGAGCCTTACCCAGACTGGTACTGAAGTGAAAGTTTCGCGTTCCAGAACAAATTTCATCATCCAAGGTCGCATATAGAGGCCTGCTGCAACATAAAAGTATGGCCCTCCTTCAAATATTTTGTCCTTATCTTCAATATTTACAAATACCACAGTGAAAAATCCCTTGGACCCCAGATGTAGGTCAATGTTGCCTTTTGGTTTCCAGTGGTATTTAATCCACGTTTGTAATGCTTTTTCAGTGGGCCACAATCCCATGAATTTACAAATGATTGCATATATTTGCATATGATCCTTGGGCACTTGCAACAATGGATCATTTAAAATGACTCTTGGAGTTACCGCTGCCTTGGGTTTGCATGGTCCCATGTGTGCTTTGTCTTTAGTGCTTTGTTCCTTGATTTCTTCCTCATTTTCCAATGCAGCATTGTGCTTCCTTGACTTAGTTCCCTCCTGCTCTTCTTCATTGCTTATGTCCTTTCCTTCTGAAGGCTCTCTGTCATTTTCCATTGGTTTTTTCCCCTGCTAGCCACAGCCTGCTTGTAGGAGGGAGTGGAGCTCCCTCCTGTGCATCCTTTCATGGAGGACTGCCTCTGTGACAATTCGAAACCCTGGTTGTTTTACTCAAGCCCAAAATCTCGATCCTCATTCCTTCTTTGTTCTAAGATAAAGTCAAATATTACTACTATCAATATAACTAAAAAAATAATTATTAGTTTATATTAATTATTATTTAATGTTAAATGTAATTTATTATTATTTAATTTTAAATTAGGTAATAAAAATTAATAATTTAATAATAATATTTATTATTATTATTATTATTATAAATAATAATTAATTAATAAGAATGATAATAATACATTAATACTCAATATTAATTAATGATAATAATATTTAATAATTAATAAAAATTAAAAATTATTTATAAATAAACATTATTAAATATTATCAAAAAAATATTATTATCATTAATTAATATTAATTATTATTTCCAATAATTATTATCATTATTTTAAATTAGTTATTGTTATTACTAAATAATTATCATTATTATTACTCATTAATATTACTATTATTGTTAAATAATATTATTATTTTTAAACCAAGGGATTGATATTATAAGGTCAAAGAGATTTATTCTAAAACCCCAAGGTATTATAAAACTAAGGGAATAATATTAAACACCGGGAATTAATATTATATAACCAAAGTATATAAATCCTAAGATAAATATTATAAAGTGAAAGAAATAATAAAGAGAGGGATTAGTACTAAAAACCCAAGGGAATAATATTAAATTCAAGGGGAAAATATTATAAACCCGAGGTATATAAACCCTAAGATAAATATCATAAATCCTAAAATAAGCATGGTTGACCAAAGTTGTCCTTATTTTCATATTGACACAAGCTTTTTGACAATGCGAAGTTTGAATATGGTTGACCATGTTTGATTTTCATATTGAGAGAACCTTTGTGACAGTGCGACATGGAACAATCGTTGACAATGGTCGATTTTCGTAGTGAGACAATCTTTGTCATAATGCGACATTGGACCATGGTTGTTACAATGTGACATTGGACCAAGATAGAATCATTGTCACAATGTGACCATGGTTATGGAGCATGATTTACCATAGTTGATTTTCATATTGAGACAATCTTTATCACAATGCCACATTAAATCATGGTTAACAATGATTAATTTTAATGTCAAGACAAAGCAAAAATAACTACTTTTATAACCTTGTTTAAATGTAGAAATTAGTTTATATCTTTCGAAAAGTAATGATTAAACTGAGAGGCACCAGCTCTGCGGAGTTGGAGTTGGGGTTGTTATGGGGAGTGATAATCATAATATTGATAATTTCATTAAAAATACAACACACGTCATATTAACTTCAAAATATCGTGTCCATCTACTCTTTCACATTGGTTTTTTATAATAAGGAATGTCCCACAGAGAAACCGTTACGACTATTACGAAGCTCAAATATCATGAAGCACTACGTCTTCCTCCATGGTAGGAAATTTAATCACTCTCGGTGTTATTCTTATCGAATACTCCTATCAATCACGGCTCAGATTTGAATTAATCAAATTAAAATTATAATAAGTACCATGCCTGCCTTGCAAATATTTTATGTTCGAGTATCACATAATAATAAATAGGTAACATGCATATAATATCTTTTGATTAAGTGTCACGTGATTTTAAATTTTCATGAGAATATTATGTGATACCTAAACATAAATTTTTTCATAGAGTATAACAGCCGTCCTAGAGCGAAGAAATTAAATGCTTTGAACGACTCAAATTTAAATTTCCAGACGCGTGACATTAATTGCTTTGTTTTATTAAATATTTCTTTATAATGTAACATAAACTTTCTTTAGAATGCAAGAAAAACAAAATAAAGTTCCATGGTTCATAGGGGCACCCATTTAATTTAAGAATGATTTTGAAAACGAAAAAGGCCAAAAGAGCGGGGGTTAAAAAACTTGTAAAATAATTTAAATCTGAGAAAAGCTTGTTACCGTCCGAAATTGAGTGTACATAAAGCACTGCGCAGAACCAAGGAACGCAGCAGCTCCACCTCCATTGTTTTAGAATTCGGCGTTGGGTTGGGTTGGCTTGTTAATGAAGCCGTGTGGTACTGCGGAGGGTGCAGCTTGCTCACTATTGAGCTCCTAGTTTTTTGTTTTTCACTTTTAACATGGTATTAGAGTTGGTGATTTTTGGTGGCTAGATTGTTGTTTTTCATTTTTAACATGGTATCAGAGCTGGTGATTCTTGGTGGCTAGATTGAGAAACTTGGTGGCTGAAATTGGTGAAAGCACTGGTCCCTGGTTGATTCGAAAGCCTTGGTGGCTGGCCAATTCATGACTGGAAAATTAAAAAGTCATGACTGGAAAATTAAAGAGTGTTGGTGGCTAGATTGAGAGGCTTGGTGGCTGAAATTGGTGATATCTGTGTTGAGCCTTGGTGGTTGGGTGATTCGAGAGCCTTGGTGGCTGGGCAATTCGTGACTGAAAAATTAAAGAGCCTTGGTGGATGGAGAGAGGTGTTGTGTAAGAGCTTCAGTGGCAAAGGCGTTGCTGCAAAGCTCGTTTTTTTGCTGAGCATTTTGCCCTCGTTCACACACCGGTCAACACTGAGACCATCACGACATTTTGGATTAATTCTCGCGCTAATGCCATTAACACGGGGATCATCGCGGCATTTTGGGTCAATTATTGCACTGATGCCCTTTTCCTTAGCATAATCAAGATCAACACGGGTAGTAAGCACGGACCCGATTGCCAAATTCCGCGCTGGTGCATTTTCTTGAGGTTTTTCGTGGCACAAGGCAAGAAGAAAGATGCGGTGGCTTTGCATTTTCTTTTAAGGTGAAGATGGTACCATTTGAAGTCGATATTGCTCCATGTGAATGTTGAAATATTAATTTCCAACTGCCCGCATTAACTTCAGCAAAACCACCGGTAATTTTATCGCACCACTTTTCCCACAAAGAGGTTTCTGTCAGAAGGCCTCCGACACAATCAGCTGTTGCCACGCGTCTACTGTACGAACCCAATACTGCCCTTCTCCCGGACGTTAAAAGTCGTTTGATTTGTGTGAATTTGGTGTGCGAAATGCGTCCGATCAGGTCAACGCATATGGATTCGATCCAACCTGCCAGAACATTAATTTTACTTTTACCGTCGGCTTTATTTAATGCAATTAATGAAAGTGTCATAGTTTTAGGTAAAACATTAAATTTTTCATACGACATGTATTAACACATAAAATCGTATGCAATATAGTTTTGTTGTATGCGTTGACTTTGTATTGTTGTTGCACACGGGAGGAGAAGAACTAGGGTTCGCCGCAGTGAAAAAAACAAACAGAGGAGCGAATAAAAATAGGGGAGCACTGCAGTGCTAACAAATTGAAACCAGAGAAAACTTGCCGCAGCAAATGAACATTTAAAATTCCTTTTTACAGGTACTTGCAGTTTGTTGAAACGAATGGGAATGGAAAAGTTTTTTTTATATGTAATGTGAAAACCCAGAATTTTGAATGTAAAGAGAAATTTCACACGGGAGTGAATGTGAAAGTTTCTTTTATTTTATAGCAGTAAACCCATGTAAGAAAATTGCTTTTACATCAGTAAATCAATGTAAGAATTTTTATTCTACAGGAGTAAATGTAAAAACCCTTTTTACAGTAGTAAATGTGAATGAAGATTTTACACAGCAGTGTAAAAATCATTTGTAAAAGAGAGACAGAGTATTTAGTTTTTGGTGAAAGTTTTTGGTGAATCGCTCTGAGAAAGAGGAAGAAAATTGTATTAGGCATTTAATAAATTAATACAAGTTTATTTTGGCTGAGAAACTCTGCTTTGCTCAGAAATATTATTTCGACTTCCCTGTGCAAAAGATCCTGTGGCAGAAACAGAGTATTTCCTCTGTTCAATATTTGTTTGAAATTACCAGAAATTTCCAACATGGTATCAGAGCAGATCCAGGCTCTTTGAATGTGATAAAGACGCTGAAGGAAGGTTCCTTTTGTTGCAGCAGTAAATCCTCTCCAGCAAAGTGAAGTCTCAGGCAAAAGAATCTAGGTATTCCTCAAAGTTTTTTTTGTTACTGCTGAAGAAATAATCAGTATTTTAAATACACAGTCCAATATTTGAAGCATAGCTGAGAATGCAAGGAATGGCCAGCACCAGCACTAGTATGGGTATTTTTAATACTCAACTCCCACAGTTTAATGGGAAAAACTATGACTATTGGGCAATAACCATGAGAGCCCTGTTTGTCTCACAAGATCTATGGGAAATTTTTGAATATGGGTTTGAAGAACCAGCAGATGAAAATCAATTTAACAGATTAACTCAGGCAGAGAAGGATCTGTTGAAGAGCAATATGAAGAAGGATTCAAAAGCCCGTGTGTTTTTGTATTAAGCAGTGGACCAGAGTGTGTTTCCAAGGATAGCAGCAGCTAAGACATCCAAAGAAGCATGGAAAACCCTCAAGACATCCTATCAAGGCATGGAGAAAGTGAAGACATCAAAACTACAGTTGCTGAGGAAAGATTTTGAGAATATGTGCATGAAGGAGTCAGACAATATTGACTCATTCTTCACACATGTGATTGTTCTGGTCACACAGATAAGGACTCATGGAGAAACTCTTGAAGAAAGGAGGATTGTGGAGAAAATATTGAGGGTCCTACCCTCAAAGTTTGATGTGATTGTCACCACCATAGAAGAGACAAAGGATCTCTCAAACTTTTCAGTTGATGAACTTCATGCATCATTGATAACACATGAGCAGAGGTTGAGCAGAAATGAAAACTCATCTCTAGAGCAAGCCTTCAAGACCCAGGTGTCCTTTGGAAGAGGAAGAGGTCAAGGCAGAGGAAGCAAGAGAGAAAGAGGCAGAAGCCAGAATAGAGGTGGAAGGAACAACCCAACAAATGCTCAAGGAAGGGGCAGCAATCCAAATCAGAACCAAGGCCAAGGCAGCAGCCAAAAAAGAGGACAACATCATGCTCAAGGACAAAGGTATGAAAAATCCAATGTCCAATGTTATTATTGTAAAAAATATGGACATTATGCAAATGAATGTAGGAAGAAGCAGCATGATATGAGTAATAGACCAAATGAAAATGTCACTAGAGAAAACATCAGTCAAGATAATGTGTTGTTAGTTTGTAACATGGCTGAAACAAACAGTGAAGACATATGGTTTTTAGACTCAGGTTGCAACAACCATATGACAGGAAACTAAGCCCTGTTTTCTGCCCTAGATCAAAATGTGAAATCAGAAGTCACACTTGGGACTGATAGCAAAATTTCTGTTATGAGAAAAGGAGAAGTCAAAATATTTACAAAGAAGGGTGAAAGGAAAACCATAGCAGATGTTTACTATGTCCCTGGAATGAGGTGTAACCTCTTGAGTATTGGACAGCTTGTCCATAAGGGGTAGAATGTTTTCTTTGAGAATGATGTATGTACCATCATGGACAGAGCACCCAACAAACGATGTATTGCTGAAGTGAAGATGACAAGGAATAGGATGTTCCCTCTCAGAATAAGGGCAGATTTGAAAAACAAAGAGGTAATTGCAGCAGTTACCCAAGAGGCTTTCCAAAGCGTGCCAAAGGATGAAAATTGGTTGTGGCACTTGAGATTTGGACATCTCAAGTTTGGAGGTCTTAACTTGTTGAGCAGAAAAGGGATGGTAAGAGGATTACCATTGATAGAGAAACCAGACAGCCTTTGTGAAGGTTGCATATTGGGGAAACAACATAGAGAAAGTTTTCCATCAGGGAAAAGCATAAGGGCAAAGGCACCCTTAAAGATTATCCACTCATATTTATGTGGACCAATGCAAACCCCATCACTAGGAGGCAGCCAATATTTTCTAACATTCATTGATGATTTCACCAGAAAGACTTGGGCTTATTTCCTTAAGAACAAAAGTGAAGTGTTTGAAAAATTTCGAAATTTCAAGGCACTTGTGGAAAACCAAAGTGGACTGCATATTAAAGTTTTGAGCACAGATAGAGGAGGTGAGTATATCTCCAAGGAATTCCTACGGTTTTGTAGAGAAAATGGAATTCACAAACAATTTACAGCTAGGTACACCCCACAGCAAAATGGAGTTGCTGAAAGGAAGAACATGACCATCATGGATATGGCGAGGAGCATGTTGAAGGCAAAGCATTTGCCAAATGATTATTGGACTGAAGCTGTACATTGTGCAGTTTATATTTTGAATAGGTGTCCAACAAAAGCAGTGATGAACAAAGTGCCGGAAGAAGCATGGAGTGGGAGAAAGCAAGGAGTCACCCACATGAAAGTTTTTGGATGTGTGGCTTATGCACACATTCCGGATCAGCTAAGGAGGAAGTTGGACAGCGAATGGGAGAAATGTATTTTCATTGGATATAGTGAAGAATCCAAAGCATACAGGTTGTATATCCCATCCACCAAGAAGCTTTTTGTCAGCAGAGATGTTCAGTTCGTTGAGGAGGAAGCTTGGGATGGAAGCATAGAGAAAACAGTAAATGCTAAAAATTGTTTGTCTCATGATGAAGATGATGAGGAGGTGGTCGAAATACATCCCCAAACAGCAGCGCCAACACAAGGACAACAAGGAACACCCTTGAGGATAAATGAAAGTGCTTCTCCAAGCACACCACAAGGAGGAAATTCAAGTGCTTCTTCAAGCACTTATACACCAAATGAAAAAGGTAAGAAACTTAGAAATTTAAGTGACATTTATGATGAAGGTATGAATTCCCTGTTTGATTTGTATTGTCATGTTGATGACCCTATTCATTTTGAAGATGCAATTAAGGATAAGAAATGGATAGAAGCTATGGATGAGGAGATCAATGCCATAGAGAGAAACAAGACATGGGATTTGGTTGAGCTACCAAAAAGTAAAGAAGTCATTGGAGTCAAATGGGTCTACAAGACCAAGTGCAATGCTGAAGGCAAGATAGAAAGGCACAAGGCAAGGCTGGTTGTCAAGGGATACAAGCAGCAATATGAGAGAGATTATGAGGAGACTTTCGCACCGGTTGCAAGAATGGAAACCGTGAGAGCAGTGCTATCCATAGCAGCACAAAACAAGTGGAAAGTTTATCAAATGGATGTGAAGTCAGCATTCCTAAATGGAGTGTTAATAGAAGAGGTTTACATTGAACAGCCTCTAGGCTATGAAAAGAAAGGTGAAGAGCACAAAGTGTGCAAATTGAAGAAAGCTCTTTATGGGCTGAAGCAAGCTCCAAGATCATGGTACAGTAGGATAGATTCCTATCTATTGGAGAATGGATTTGACAAATGTGAGGGAGAACCCACTGTCTACGTCAAAGAAAAGGACGGTAAATTGCTAATTGTTGTCTTATATGTTGATGATGTGATTTTTACAAGCAATGATGTTTATCTTATTGAAAACTTCAAAACAGTCATGAAAGAGGAATTTGAAATGACTGACATGGGTTTGCTGAGATACTTCTTAGGAATAGAAGTAGATCAAAATGAAAATGGAATTTTTATCTCATAGATAAAATATGTAAATGAAGTGTTGGAAAGATTCCATATGCAAGAGTGCAAGGCAACAATCACTCCGACAGTAATGGGATTAAAACTCAGCAAAGAGGACAACAGCAAGGACTTTGATCCTAGTTTGTACAAGAGCATAGTTGCCAGCCTTATGTATTTGACTGCAACTAGGCCTGACATAATGTTTTCTATTAGTTTAATTTCCAAATTCATGGAGAGGCCATCGGAAGCACATTGGCAGGCAGTAAAAAGAATTCTGAGGTATGTTAAAGGTACTAAAAGTTTTGGCATCTTATATAATGTCTCAGAACATTCTGATTTAGTTGGATACACTAATAGTGATTGGGCTGGAAGTGTAGATGATCGGAAAAGTACTTCCGGTTATGATTTTCACATGGGTTCAGGAGCCATTTCATGGGCGTCTAAGAAGCAGTCCATTGTAGCATTGTCTACAGCAGAGGCTGAATATGTGGCAGCTACAGCAGTAGCAGGTCAAGCAGTTTGGATGAGAAGGATGTTGAGGAGCTTAGGCCAAGAGCAAGCAAAAGCAACAGTGATTTTTTGTGACAATAGCTTAGCTATTGCATTATCCAAGAATTCGGTGTTTCATAAGAGAACAAAACACATCGACACAAGGTTTCACTACATCAGAGAATTGGTGAACAATGGAGAAATTGTTTTACAACATTGCAGGACTCAGGAACAGGTTGTAGACATTTTGACAAAGCCATTGGACCAGAAAAGCTTTGAATTTTTGAAGAAATGTTTGGGTGTGACTGATAGCCCAACAGTTGAAATTAAAGGGGAATGTTGAAATATTAATTTCCAACTGCCCGCATTAACTTCAGCAAAACCACCGGTAATTTTATCGCACCACTTTTCGCACAAAGAGGTTTCTGTCAGAAGGCCTCTGACACAATCAGCTGCTGCTACGCGTCTGCTGTACGAACCCAATACTGCCCTTCTCCCGGACGTTAAAAGTTGTTTGATTTGTGTGAATTTGGTGTGCGAAATGCGTCCAATCAAGTCAACGCATATGGATTCGATCCAACCTGCCAGAACGTTATTTTTACTTTTACCGCCGGCTTTTATTTAATGCAATTAATGAAAGTGTCATAGTTTTAGGTAAAACATTAAATTTTTCATACGGCATGTATTAACACATAAAATCGTATGCAATATAGTTTTGTTGTATGCGTTGACTTTGTATTGTTGTTGCACACGGGAGGAGAAGAACTAGGGTTCGCCGCAGCGAAAAAAACAAACAGAGGAGCGAATAAAAACAGGGGAGCACTGCAGTGCTAACAAATTGAAACCAGAGAAAACTTGCCGCAACAAATGAACATTTAAAATTCCTTTTTACAGGTACTTGCAGTTTGTTGAAACGAATGGGAATGGAAAAGTTTTTTTTATATGTAATGTGAAAACCCAGAATTTTGAATGTAAAGAGAAATTTCACAAGGGAGTGAATGTGAAAGTTTTTTTTATTTTACAGCAGTAAACCCATGTAAGAAAATTGCTTTTACATTAGTAAATCAATGTAAGAATTTTTATTCTACAGGAGTAAATGTAAAAACCCTTTTTACAGCAGTAAATGTGAATGAAGATTTTACACAACAGTGTAAAAATCATTTGTAAAAGAGAGACAGAGTATTTAGTTTTTGGTGAAAGTTTTTGGTGAATCCCTCTCAGAAAGAGGAAGAAATTTGTATCAGGCATTTTATAAATTAATACAAGTTTGTTTTGGCCGAGAAACTCTGCTTTGCTCAGAAATATTATTTGGACTTCCCTGTGCAAAAGATCCTGTGGCAGAAACAGAGTATTTCCTCTGTTCAATATTTGTTTGAAATTACCAAAAATTTCCAATAGTGAATCTGAGGTGCATTGACGCTCGAGATCAACGCTGAGATCCCTTGGCATCACATCGAGATTGCTTGGTATCTGTGGTGCCTCCACGCAAGTCTCTATTGCCCATAGTTATTACTTTTATATCTTATTTAACGACATATGTTTTTCCAACGAGGATTGAGTTCGATGCTAGCAACACGTTAAATCTCCACATCTCGTATAGCACAAACATCCAAATTTTCTTCCCAGAAAAAGAGATTCTACACCCGTTGAGATTGTTGCAGACAACTATTTATATTTATTTTATCAAAGTTGGCTAGGATTTCTTGCATGTAGATCACAGTCAAAAGAAATGAAAGTGAACCATTAATGGAACAAATATTTGAGAGCCCATAAAAAGACCCGAGGGCATCTATGCACCTGAGATAACCCTTCACCAATAAGAGGCATTGACAATGGCACGTTTGACACGGTCGAGAGGCAGGGATGGCCACAGAAAGGACGAAACCGACCACGAGAGGCTGGGTGTTTAGTAGATATTTAGGATGGAGATCGGCTGCATGACCATCAAAGTTATGTTTCAAAGCCCAATCAAACTAGCAGTGAAGCATCGACCTTTAATCAACGTAGAGAAAAGACATTTTGACATGTTACTAGTGCACATATGATCTCAAGCTTCCATAGTCGAGATCAAACCTTGTGATGATCGCCTTAAGCTCTTCTATTCTCCTCTGAGAGGCTTTTCTCGCAGCCCGTGTGGTCTTGGCCTTCGAAAATCGTATGCCATTAATGTGATCACCATAACTCCTAATGTTCATCAAAACGAAAGAAGCAATGCCATGCTATGCATTTCATACACATGTATTTGAGTTTAAAACCAGCCACCACTATGACCACGAATCAACATCTGTTAATTTTTACTGAAAGGAAGCACAGTCGCCCAGCAATTGCAAGTTTTCTGCGTAATATAGCCAAAGCGGATGTCGGAGTCCTTCAGTGTATTAATGGTTGTCAGGCATTGGAAATTTTGGTTGTGACATGCTTGTAATTATAAATTTTAAATTGATTTTTGGATATGGGCTATTTTCGCTGAATCATTAGCCAGAGTTATAGAGAATTTTTTTTTGGTTAAATAAGAGTGGAGCCTTTTATTAACCGCATGAAAAAATACATATGTTACATGGCTTTATCAGGGCTGTCTCTATGAAGGGTAGCCAACTACTCAACCTGAAATAGTCTCGAAACCTTCAGCCTGAGGCTTAGAAAATAAGTCTCCATCCATGATCTCGTGAGATGCGACGGCCAGGTAACTATCGTCTTGGCAACATGCGCCCCTTTTACCCAGTTCACGGACTGGATAAGGAATGTGAGCCAATTTTTATGAATTTTGGGTCCGGTTTGAAACTTAAGCTTAGATCACTTTTAAAACCCGAAAACCATGCGAAATCGCCTCTGTTGATCTAATGGTCCTCCGAGATATTGGAGCGGAAAACTTCACGGACTTTATTCTCATTTTCGGACCCGATGAGGATTGTAAACCGCTTATCTAAAAAGCATCAAGTCCGCTTTGGTGGTTAACCTTCGATTACTTTTCCACCCAATGCCCATTCGATTACACATGCTATCAAAATCCGTGGCCGACTACCTACTAAAAGGCCTGTTGTTTACCAAGTGCCTCTCCCTCGTGGAAAGCTTCGTTTTAAGCATTTTTCTTCTTCTTTTTTTCATTTTTTTTTTAAATTATTTTTTTTGAAAATCAACGATTAAGAGTGGATTACACTTCCGCTTTCTCCTCCTTCCACTAATCTTCCTTTTTGTTCAGTCCCTGCGTGAGACAGCGAGACAAAGTCATAGAGATTTAGAAATGACAGAATTGTACAAAAATAATTGTCAAATAAAACTAGTCAATTCGCTAAATACGCAATCTCTAACCCTACTTGTTATGCTAAATCGTAAATTTGTTTTTTTAACATCCGCCAAAATGCAACTGTCCTAAATTTGGAAGATAAGTCGTAGAAAATCACAAATGCTCGGAGCAAAACCCGTATAGTTCGCTAATCTATTATTATATTATTATGGGTGTATATGGCATAATGGCACGTTTGAATTTGTTAGTTTATTTTAGCTTATTTATACGCAACGGCTCTATTCTATTTAGAAATATAAGTGATTAAGTTTGTTTTATTTATTTATTTAAATTTAAAATTAAAATTAAACAATTTTTTTATTAAGATAAAAAAATATATTATTTAATTTAATATTTTTCATATTTTATTTATAAATTAAATAAAAAATTATAATTAAATAAGAAAATAAAAATTTTATTATCAGTTATTAATTTTTTTATAATTATTAGATATGATTACATTATAATTTTTTATTTTGTTGTATATGCAGATTTTTAATATATAAAATTATATAAATTTTAAATTTAAACTAATTTTTAATATTTAAAAACTTTGCCATATATTTTGTTTTACCAATAACACTTTTAACATATTAAAATTTTGTATAATATTTTATTTTAATGAAATTTAAAATTTAATTAATTTAGAGCAACCAAATGCCAACTGAGATGACCATGTCAATATATAAACAATAGATCGTAATCAACGCTCACATATTAAATAAATAGAAATAATAATACTTAAAATCAAGCATGGTTTAAAATTTCTTTATTGTGAAGATTGATCTTGAAATTCTCCATATATTAAGTTTCATATGAAGTTTCACTATAAGATTTCTTTTGATGTCGAGATTGATTTCGACCTACTAAAAAAACACCGTGTGTTGAAGTTCAGCGTATATGAAAGTTTCATAAAAATTTTAAGGTTGAGTTGGAGTTCCATTAAAGCATGGTAATTGCCACTATAAAAGATGCTCATCAAACAAACCTTAAAGATGCTATCAAATCCTGGTCTATTCTAGACATGTGATGATCTATGTTCATTACGTGAATAGGGTAAACGATGATTTTTCTCAAGTTGACATGTACTACACAGTGTAAGAGACGGCAATAAAGATTTAAGATAAAGATGTCCTGTTTTATTTAAATAAGAAATAACAGAGTGACTTACATGTCCAAGGCAAGCATGCCATAAATCATAGGAAGCATGTAAATTCTTATTTTTAAGGACAGAAATAAGAGCAGAGTTGCCACGCTTCAGCACGTATAAGCCGCCATCACGCTTACCGGTTGCCACCACCCTTCCCGTTTGATGGTTCTGAATAGAGAAAAGGTTATTAGTAAATGTAACGGATAAAGGAAAATCAGACGTTAATTTACTAATTGAAAGGAGATTTTTGGTGAGATGGGGAACAACTAAAACATCCATTAAATGAATATTTGGGGTAGGAGAGACTGTACTGGTATGAGTAATGGGTAAAGAGGTACCATTGCCCACAATTACAGAATCCTTACCAGTGCAATGAGTGGGCTGATCCAAAATAAATGGTTCTGTAGACATGTGGGCCGAAGCTCCAATGTCGAAGAACCAATCTGGGCTTGTTGAGTCGTTGAGAGAACAGGAGTTTGCAAAAGATTCAGCAAGTTGGGCACTATTCTCAGTTCAGGCATACCTCTGGTTGCACTGATTGGGATAGTGACCATCTAGACGGCATATCTGGCAGCAAGGAGGATGGCGACCTGAACCAAAGGAGGGGCGGCCACGAATTGTAGAGGAGGTGCGTCCATGGCCAGTGTGATGACCCTCGGAGTTGCGGCCACGAGTTGCAAAGAATTGGCCAGAACCTCGATTTGCGGCAGTGAAGGCTGCAACGGGAGGGGCAGTGGGTTCAGGAGATTTCTGAAATAGTTCAAAACTCTTGGCCTTGGAAACCAGATCGAAAAAGCAAGGAAGAGGGGTAAGCGCCATCTGCGCAGTGGAGAAACCCAAGAAATCGGTGCCAAGACCACAGAGAAACCAGTGGATTTTGTCGATGTCATCCAGAGGCTGACCAATCACATGGAGTTGGTAACAGAGAGCCTTGAAAGAGCAGGCATATTTAGCAACAGGTCTGGTATTGCATTTCATCAATTGAAGTTCATCTTTGAGATGAATTTCTCGAGCAATCGATCGGTGATTGAAGGTATTCTCCAAGGTAAGCCAGACCTCTCGTGCTGTGGTAAGCCCAACAACCTCTGCCATGGCTTCTTCAGTGAGAGAGGAATGAAGGAGGCAGAGGATTTTCTGATCAACAGCTTTCCACGCCATTTGTTTGTCACTGGGTGTCTGAGGAGTGGCAGAATCAAATTGAGGGGCAGGGATGATGGTGCCATCGACATGACCAAGCAGATTTTGACTCTCAAGAAGGGGAAGCAATTGAATATTCTAGAGGAGAGAGTTGGTGGAGGAAAGCTTGATTGTGATCATGTGGATTAAGGTATTGAAAGGAGGAAGAATGGAAGAGGGTTCGGTAGCCATGGGTGTCCATAGGATCGAGGATTGGAGGAGGTTTCGGTGGCCATGGGTGTCTCATAGGATCGAGGAGAGGATGATTAATCCGATGGGATGCTCTGATACCATGAGAAGGTTGTATCTAAAACCACCGGAGTGTCTAGACAACCGGCCCAGTCAGCATCACAGTAAGCAACTAGAGCATCATGAGTAGCAGAGGGGCGAAAGGAAAGACAAAAATGGAGGTTGCCCTTGACATAGCGAAGAATATGTTTAACAACAATAAAATGATCCTCCGTTGGAGCATGTAGAAATTGACTAATAGAGTTGACAGCATGAGCAATGTTTGGGCGTGTGATTGTCAAGTATTGAAGTGCACCAACAAGAGACCGGTAAAGAGTAGGATCTGAAAAAAGAGGGCCATCCGTAGACAAGTGTTGAGAGACAATCATGGGAGTATGGACAGGTTTTCTATCAAGTATCTCAGTGCGAGTAAGCATATCCCGTGCATATTTCAGGTGACTGAGAAAGAGACCATCTACAGTTGGCGATGCTTCAAGACCAAGAAAGTAGCTGAGAGAGCCCAAATCTTTAGTTGCAAACTCAGAATTGAGTTTAAGAGTAAAGCTGTCAAGAAGAGATGAGTTTGCCAGTAACAATAATGTCATCAACATAAAGAAGCAAATAGATAACATCAAAGTGCTCACGAAAGAAAAATAGAGAAGTGTCAGCACGGCTGCAAGAGAAACCAAGTCGAAGGAGAAAAGCTCTAAAGCGCTGGAACCAGGCACGAGGAGCTTGCTTGAGACCATAGAGAGCTTTCTTTAATAGGTATACATGATTAGGGAAGTGAGGATCAATGTACCTAGGTGGTTGTTCCATATAAACATTTTCAGTGAGAGTGCCATTGAGGAATGCATTCTTGACGTCAAGTTGACGAAGAGGCCATTTGTTGGTAACAACAAGAGAAAGAACAACACAGATGGTAGTGGCCTTGATAACAGGACTGAAGGTGTCGGTGTAATCAAGACCGGGAACCTGGGTATATCCTTTGGGAACAAGGTGAGCTTTGAAATTCTCAACGGATCCATCAGGAAGATATTTGGTCTGAAACACCCATTTTGAGCCCACAATGTTGGTGTTTGCTGGCCGAGGGATCAAAATCCAAGTGAAATTGTTTTGCAGAGCCTGAACTTCTTCATCCATGACGACAAGCCAGGCAGGATTCTTAGCAGCCGATTTGAATCCTTTAGGCTTAGTGGAGACAATAAGAGCAGAAAGAAACCCATAGGAGCCCAAGACACAAAGATTCACTAGATGGTGGGTCTTGAAAATACTAGCTTTAGCTCGCGTGACCATAGGGTAAGAGCCGAGCGAAATTGTAGGAGCAAGAATAGGAGGAGAGGTCTATGCCTCAATGAGCAGCGAGCTCGAACGCAATGAAGAGGGACCTAAAAAAGAATTAGTAGCCTGCAAGGACTCATCCACTGGATCAGTACAGATAGCACATGGATCAGATTGAGTAATATGTGGAGAATATGGTGCACGAGATGTGGAAGGAGGGTTGCTATGTAACGGACCGGGTTCCAGAAAATTGGAAAAGGTTAGAGAAGAAAGGGGTTGAGCCTGAGAGGAATCGAGAAAAGGGAAATGGTTTTCATCAAATTGAGCATGTCAGGTGATGTAGAGGTGAGAGGTGATGGGGTCAAAGCAACGGAACCCTTTATAAGAGGGACTGTAACCCAGAAAAATGCAGGGAATACTGCATGGAGAAAGGTTGTTAGGCATATAATTACGCAAACAAGGATAAATACGATAGCCAAAGGGATGAAAATTTTCATAATTTGGAGAAGAACCATATAAAAGCTCAAAAGGTGACTTACCTCTAAGAAGTGGTGTGGGCAAAGGTTGATGATGTAAGCTGTAGTGCTGAAAGCGTCAACCCAAAAACGAGGACGAAGGTGAGAATGAAAAAGAAGATCAAGGCCAGTTTCAGTCACATGATGGTGTTTGCGTTTAGCGCGACCATTCTAGGCAGGTGTATAGGGGCAGGAAAGTTGATGGTGAATGCTGGAAGTACGAAGATGAGCTTGAAAGCAAGTGCTAGTGAATTCACCTCCGCCATCACTTTGAAAAATCTTTATACAAGCATAATATTGATTTTCCACAAATTTTTGAAAAGTACTGAAAACACCATAAAAATCAGATTTAAAGTTCAAAGGATAAAGCCAAGTGAATCGTGAGTAATCATTAATGAAGATAACATAGTAGGTAAATCCTGGATTTTATTTGACAGGGGAAGGACCCCATATATCGCAATGAATAAGATCTAAGACATGTGATGATCTATGTTCATTACGTGAATAGGGTAAACGATGATTTTTCGCAAGTTAACACGTACTACACAGTGTAGGAGAGGGCAATAAAGATGTCCTATTTTATTTAAATAAGAAATAACATGTGATTTACATGTCCAAGGCGAGCATGCCATAAATCATAGGAAGCATGTAAATTCTTATTTTTAAGGACAGAAATAAGAGCAGCGTTGCCACGCTTCAGCACGTATAAGCCGCCATCACGCTTATCGGTTTCCACCACCCTTCCCGTTTGACGGTTCTGAAAAGAGAAAAGGTTATTAGTAAATGTAACGAATAAAGGAAAATCATACATTAATTTTCTAATTGAAAGGAGATTTTTGGTGAGATGGGGAACAACTAAAACATCCAATAAATGAATATTTGGGGTAGGAGAGACTGTACTGGTATGAGTAATGGGTAAAGAGGCACCATTGCCCATAATTACAGAATCCTTACCAGTGTACTGAGTGCGCTGATCCAAAATAGATGGTTCTGTAGACATGTGGGTTGAAGCTCCAGTGTCCAAGAACCAATCAGGGCCTGTTGAGTTGTTGAGAGAACAGGTGTTTGAAAAAGCTTCAGCAAGATGGGCGCTATTCTCAGTTCGGGCATACCTCTTGTTGCACCAATCGACATCATGACCATCTAGACGACATATCTGGAAGCAAGGAGGATGGCGACCTGAACTAGAGGAGGGGTGGCCACGAGTTGCAGAGGAGGGGTGGCCACGAGTTGCAGAGGAGGTGCGGCCATGGCCAGTGCGACAGCCCTCAGAGTTGCGGCCACGAGTTGCAAAGAATCATCCAGAACCTCAATTTGCGGTAGTGAAGGCTGCAGCGGGAGGGGCAGTGGGTACAAGAAATTTCTGAAAGAGTTCAAAACTCTCTGCCTTGGAAACCAGATCGACAAAGCAAGGAAGAGGGGTGAGCGCCATCTGCGCAGTGGAGAAACCCAAGAAATCGATGCCAAGACCACGGAGAAACCAATGGATTTTGTCGGTGTCATCCACAGGCCAGCCAATCACATGGAGTTGGTCACAGAGAGCCTTGAAAGAGAGGGAGTATTCAACAACAGGTTTGGTATCACATTTCATCAATTGAAGTTCATCTTTGAGATGAATTGCTCGAGCCTTCGATCGATGATTGAAGGTATTCTCCAAGGTAATCCAGACCTCTCGTGCTGTGGTAAGCCCAACAACCTCTGCCATGGCTTCTTCGATGAGAGAGAAACAAAGGAGGCAGATGATTTTCTGATCAACAGCTTTCCACGCCAAGTGTTTGTCACTAGGTGTCTGAGGAGTGGCAGAATCAAATTGAGGGGGAGGGATGATGGTGCCATCGACATGACCAAGAAGATTTTGACTCTCAAGAAGGGGAAGCAATTGACTCTTCCAGATGAGATAGTTTGTGGAGGAAAGCTTGATTGTGATCATATGGATTAAGGTATTGAAAGGGAGAAGATTGGAGGAGGGTTCGGTGGCCATGGGTGTCTCACGGGATCGAGGATTGGAGGAGGTTTTTGTAGAAATTTTGAATAATATAACACTTATTCACAGAGATTATCCTGATTATACACTATTGCGGAATGCATGCATAATACATAACCTCCTCTACGTTGATCATCAATTTTGAGGAATTAAAAACAATGAAACATCAATCGCATGCGCACATTAACATAGTATGTAACCGGGGAAAGCATACAGCTGAAAACCCCCAACTATCTGTATATTATAATGATAGAGAACATGTAACAATACATAGTACAATACTCCTCACAAGTACTCAGTACTATCTCCACCTGCTACACACAAACTAGCTCAGATCTGAATCAAGTCACAGGTTCAAATCTCCTCTGTTGTTTGCCTACCTCTACTGCGCAATCCAAAGCAAGAATAGGAATGATCCAAGCTCATTTTCCTTGGCTTGTACTGTGCAATCCTCATTGGCAATCTCCATCAATGCATGTGCAAATCTCATGCACATCTATAGTCACAACTGATAGCAGTCTCACTCTTTCACCCACCTCTAACACTTGTCTCCACTGAACTGTCCATGCACTGAGTTAACTGATGTATTATTTAGCTTCTTTATGAGTCAATAATTAGTGAATTAATTAATAATTAATTCACATCACTCATCACTAGTGTATTCTGTAGTTAGACTAAATACAACTATTTCAACTAAGTCAAACTGAACACAACTCCATCAACTCCTCAATCAACTCCACCAAACTCAATCACTTGAGTTCTAACTGAAGTCCATCATGCAATAGCTCAACTGACCCATAAGAAAAGTGTATTTCCTTTTGGCAGCTTCATGTGCCACATCTGTAGCTCGAACTGAGGTGCTCCAAGAGGATAAGATAATGTTTATAGTCCAAATATTATTAAGAGCTAATAATATTCGATTGTTCTATTTTTAGCCTAGCAGTCTAAAAATAGACTCCGCCCATAGGTCTAAAACTAGAAGTCCATCTATTTTTACCAACATGACCAATCATCCATAAATATCATCCTGCAACTCATAGACCATGATCCATATGTCTAAAAATAGACATAGTCTAAAAATAGACTTTGCGCCAAAAATAGCCTGCGGGCCCACTTAGTGAAGGCGACTTCTTTCCACTAAGCTCCATCATCTTGTTGCATTTTCAACACTCCCTCTCAACAAGATATGGATTATCTATAACCCCTATCCTGCCTCAGTGGTATTCGACTTTGCTCCTGGTGAGCGCCTTCGTCAAGATATCAACATCCTAATCCTCCGTTGGAATGTATGAAAGTAACATGATTCTCCGCTGCACACAATCTCTGATATGATGGTACCTGATGTCGATGTTCTTAGATCTATCATGAAATACTGGATTAGCCAAGAATTTAATGCAACTTTGGTTATCACAATAAATCACAGTAGGCTCTAAGTGTGACCCGAACAACCCGGCCGGGATCTTCCTCATCCATATAGCCTCGCATGCAGCCAAACTTGCTGCCATATAGTCGGTCTCTGATGAACTGAGTGCCACGGATCTCTGCTTCCTGCTGTACCAAGAAACTGTTGTCGACTCGATACTGAAAATCCCTCCAGACGTGCTCTTTCTGTTCGTTGGGCTCCCTGCCCAATCTGCATCTGTGAAGCCACATAGCTTCACCTCATCCTCTTGTATGTACCACAATCCATATCCCGATGTGCCTCTGAGATAACGCAATACATGCTTCCTGCCTTCCAGAAGAGCTTGGTTGGCTTAACCGTAGCTTGTGAAAGCTGGTTAATAGCATAGCATATATCGAGTCGTGTATTGACCAGATACATAAGCGACCCCACCAACTGTCGATAAACAGTGGCATCCACTACCTCCGCTGACGTAGCATCTTCCTTCCTCCAACCTCCAGGAAGAGGAGTATCAATAGTCTTGCAGCCATGCATGTTGAACTTCTCGAGTATCTCCCGAGCATACTTACCCTGAGAAACAAATAGTCCATCACTGTGTTGCCAAATTTCCAATCCCAGGAAATAATGAAGGAGGTCCAAGTCCTTCATCTCAAACTCCCTAGCAAGATCATCCTTGCATGAAAGTATCAACAGCTCATCACCTGTCAAAATCAAATCATCTACATAAAGTATAATGATAAGCAACTTACCCTCCACCACAATCTAGTCTAGGTTAGGATCTGCCTCACTCTTGGAGAATCCAAGTCAGGTGAAATAACTATCTATTCGTGTGTACCAAGCACGTGGTGATTGTTTCAACCCATACAGCGTTCTCTTGAGCCTGCACACATGCGACTCACTGTTGAAGATCTCAAAACCTTCGGGCTGCTCTATGTACACCTCCTCCTCAATGACTCCATTGAGGAACGCAGTCTTCACAGCCATCTGATGAATGTGTCACCCCATCTGCGCTGAGAGAGCAAGAATCGTTCGTATGGAAGAATACCTTGCGACAGGTGCAAAGGTCTCCTCATAATCGATCCCCTCTATCTGTGAGAAGCCTCGAGCAACAAATCTTGCCTTGTACTTCTTCACACTCCCGTCAGCTGCCTACTTCACTTTGTAGATCCATCTCGAACCCACCACTGATTTCCCTTCCAGTCTTGGGACAATCTCCCATGCACTATTTCTGACAATCGAATCATACTCTTCCACCATGGCATCTACCCATGCGGGGTCCTCCACAGCTTCCTCGAAAGAGGATGGCTCAGTCACGATGCATTTGCTCACAAAAGCCATGTATCCAGTGTACCGATCAGGTGACTGTCTCTGTCTGCGTTGAGCTGTAGGTGGTCCTACAACCTTATCTGCATCTTGAGCCAGTCGCTCAGCTTCTGTAATGCACTTTTGCCCTCTGATGGTTGGCGCTGCATGAGTGGTCTCTTCCACTCCATGAAATTTGTCCAGTGGCTGATCCACGTCCTGAAGCTCATCCTTAGGAACTAATAGCTCCTCATCTGCATGCAAGTGTGGCTCCCTCTCAAGCGAACACTTCATGGCTTTCTCCTCCTGAAATTTGATATCTCGTCGCACAACAGTCTTGCGACTATCTGACAAATACACACGATAGTTGTGGGGCGTATCAGTGTACCCCACAAATATCCCAACCTCTGCGGTCGGTTCCAACTTCTTCCTGGCATCTTTCGTCACATGCATGTAAACATTAGAACCAAAAATCCTCAAATGGGAAATATCAGGCCTCTTACCAGAATAAGCCTCCTCGGGTGTACTCATGCCAAGTATCCTGTGAGGACAACGGTTCTACACATATACTGCAGTATTGCATGCCTTCGCCCACAAGTGAAGGGGTAGGCCCTGATCATGCAACATCGCCTGTGCAGCACCCACGATCATTCTATTCTTCCACTAAGCAACCCCGTTCTGCTGTGGGTTATGGGGAGCTATGAGCTCTCCTCGAATCCCTTCTGCATTGCAGAAGTCCTTGAACTCACCAGAGATGAATTCACCACCATTGTCGCTCCTAAGAGCCTTCACCTTCTTCCCCGATTCCTTCTCGACCAGTGCTTTAAACTCACAGAACTTTGAGTATGTCTCGCTCTTCTTCTGCATGAAGAAGATCCAGCACTTTCGAGAGAAATCATCAATAAAGATCACATAGTACCTGTGCTTTACTATCGAAGCTACTGAGAAAGGTCCACACACGTCTGTGTGAATTCTCTCAAGGATCGTTGTGGCGCGACTATCCTTCTCGTGAAAGGTGGCTTTCAAAATTTTTCCCAAAGTACACCCCTTGCACTGATCTGACTGCGCAAGAGTGCCTTTAGGAAGCCCAGTAGTAATCTACTGCAGTATCTTCAAGGCTCCATGGTGAAGGTGGCCCAATCTCCTGTGCCACAGCTCACCATCATCCCGGCTCACCAATCCTTCTGCCTTGCATGCCATTGCTGTGCAGCCATCTACAGGCAACTGATAAAGGTTCCTGATTCGAACCCCAATCTTCCGAGTTTCTCCAATTGTCTTACTGTGCAGAAAAGCCTTTTCCTCGCTGAAAACAACATCATATCCCTTCTCTTCTAACATCGCCACAGAGATAAGATTCTTCTTCAATCCTGGAACATGCATCACTTCCTTCAATACGAAGGGTTTACCAGACTCCCTCTCAAAGGAAATGGTACCGATATTGGTCGCACTGTATCTACCATCATCACCCATCTCGATGTGCACTCCAAGATCTTTCTCCTCCAGATCAGAAAACCAATCTCGATCTCCTGTCATGTGAAAAGACACACCACTGTCCAAGAACCATGCCGATCCCATCACACTTGATACCAAGCATGCGATCAATGAAAAATCCAGCTCAAACTGCGAGGCTAAGGCCTCTCCTGCTGCAGATCCAACAACTTGCTTATTTTTCTTCTTCTGCGGACAATTTGTGGCATAATGTCTGTGCTGGTGAGAGTGAAAGAACTTCACCTTGGACATGTCTTGCTTCTTGTCTTTCACACTGGAATGAGAAGCTTTCTTGTTCTTCCCCTTCTTTTCTTTGGCAGCTAAAGCGCAATTTTCTTCATCAGGTGCCTTTGATGAAGATCCGTCCCTGGTATTCCGCCTGATCTCCTCCTGCACAAGATCTGACCAAAGTCTCTCCCATCCTGGAAATTTCTCCCGACCATTGACAGAGTCCTGATAGGAATTCCAACTCCTCAGAAGACCAAGGAGAGCCAAGCTCACCAGGTCCTCATCATCGACAGTCACCCCCACACTTCCCAGCTCATCCCTTCACTGGGTGAACTTTGTGAGATACTTGGGCATACTGTCTCCTTTCTCACACTTAATGTTTCTGAGTTTATCCTTGAGCGCTAACTTCCTCTGGTCGCTCTTGCTTTGGAATAAATCTGTCAACGCTTTCCACATCAAGTATGGAGAAGCCTTTCCATGCAGGCTAGATACAATGTGATCCTTCACGCCCTCCAACAGAATCCTTCGACACTTTGCTGTCTTATTTTTCCAAACATCAATGTGAGCAGCATCAGTAGGCTTTGGGACCTCAGCCTCTATGAACTCCTTCAGCCCATTGTCATCTAACACCGCATCCATCCTGTCTTTCGATGCAATATAATTCGAGCTGCCTTCAAGGGCATACTCCAATCGCAATCCGTCGAAAGACATTTCAACTTTGACACCAAGAAAACACTGCTGCAAATTCGAATTCCACCAGCTCAAAACTCAACCGCTTCTGATCTAAAATTCGTGAGAACAAAGTATTTCTCATACAGAGATTGATTGTATGGGCTTTTACCGGATATCCCACCTTCCAAAAGAAGGATGAATCCAGAGGCTACCTGGCCAGATTACAGACTTTGCCTGAAGAAATAAAATGTAAACACTTTCTGAATAGTAGATCTGATGATCAACTCTTCTCCGATACCATGTAGAAATTTTGAATAATATAACACTTATTCACAGATATTATCCTGATTATACACTATTGCGGAATGCATGCATAATACATAACCTCCTCTACGTTGATCATCAATTTTGCGGAATTAAAAACAATGAAACATAAATCGCATGCGCACATTAACACAGTATGTAACCGGGGAAAGAATACAGCTGAAAACCCCCAACTATCTATATATTATAATGATAGAGAACATGTAACAATACATAGTACAATACTCCTCACAAGTACTCAGTACTATCTCCACCTGCTACACACAAACTAGCTCAGATCTGAATCAAGTCACAGGTTCAAATCTCCTCCGCTGTCTGCCTGCCTCTACTGCGCAATCCAAAGCAAGAATAGGAATGATCCAAGCTCGTTTTCCTTGGCTTGTACTGTGCAATCCTCATTGGCAATCTCCATCAATGCATGTGCAAATCTCATGCACATCTATAGTCACAACTGATAGCAGTCTCACTCTTTCACCCACCTCTAACACTTGTCTCCATTGAACTGTCCATGCATTGAGTTAACTGATATATTCTTTAGTTTCTTTATGAGTTAATAATTAGTGAATTAATTAATAATTAATTCACATCACTCATCACTAGTGTATGCAGTTAGACTAGATACAACTAGTTCAACTAAGTCAAACTGAACACAACTCCATCAACTCCTCAATCAACTCCACCAAACTCAATCACTTGAGTTCTAACTGAAGTCCATCATGCAATAGCTCAACTGACCCATAAGAAAAGCGTATTTCCTTCTGGCAGCTGCATGTGCCACATCCGTAGCTCGAACTGAAGTGCTCCAAGAGGATATGATAATGTTTATAGTCCAAATATTATTAAGAGCTAATAATATTCGACTGTTCTATTTTTAGCCTGGCAGTCTAAAAATAGACTCCGCCCATATGTCTAAAAATAGAAGTCCATCTATTTTTACCAACATGAGCAATCATCCACAAATAGCATCCTGCAACTCATAGACCATGATCCATACGTCTAAAAATAGACTTTGCGCCAAAAATAGCCTGCGGGCCCACTTAGTGAAGGCGACTTCTTTCCACTAAGCTCCATCATCTTGTTGCATTTTCAACAGTTTCGGTGGCCATGGGTGTCTCACAGGATCGACAAGAGGATGATTAATCCAATGGGATGCTCTGATACCATGAGAAGGTTGTATCCAAAACCACTGCGGATTTAATCGTGGTGAGTGTTTATTATTTATAATATCAAATGACAGAATAATTACAAATCAATATGAGAATTAGAAGGAAACTTTATATAAATATTCCTAGAATCAAGGGTCAACTAATCTCCTACAATCAAGCCTTAGGCGTAGGCAAAATATCCTCAACCGTTCCTTAATAGTCGAGTGTCTCACTTCTTAATTCTAATTTACGAATTGATATTTTCATAAACTGTGATATGAGAAGCTTCATTCTTGGGGTCCCATTACAAGGTTCTGTCAAATTATTCACAATTTGAACAAAAAATATTTTCGAGGATTTTGTGGGACTTGTATGAGCACCGTCGCATAGGAAATATTAAGAGAACCAACATTTCCCGCGATGAAAACTGAGGAAATATATGTCCCTTCATATATGTAATTGCTTCTTGCTATGGTATTTGGTTAATTTGTTGTTTTTTTTAAAGTTTGGTGGACGTGCAGGTTTTTGCATCATTTTCAACCCGATAATATATATACCCTGCAATTCCATTTTCAAATACAAGAAACCACCCAATTATATAAACTAGTATCTAGACATACAAGCATTCTCCTCCCACATGATTCTTAAACTCGTGATGTAATGCTCAATAAACAAGGGTCAAGAATTGGTCCAGAAAAATAGGGAAACAATGGGTACACTCTTCTCACACTTGTAGAGTTTATGCAATGGCCTCAACTCGTCAAACTACCACTTTGGTACCTTATCGCCAAAGGAGGGATGTCTTCATAGAAGCAGAGTCTTCACTGTTGGTTTTGTTACAACTCAAATTGTGCTTTCTATTACCCCTTCCTTAACTAGGGGTATGTATGGTAAATCTTTTCACTTGCATTTGGTGAACAAGGTTGGATACGAACATGTAGCCTTACCCTTACTGAGGGAAACAAATCAAGTTCAATTGTAGCATTACATGATCAACATATTTACTTCTCTCTTATAAGGATATAGATCTGAATATCTTCATTATTGGTGTGTACATCTTGATTAAATATTTTTATATTTAAAATACAAAGGAGACTAGAATCCGAATATCTTCATTCTTTGTGTGTACCTATTGATTAAATATTTTGAGATTTATAGTGGGAACATCAGGTCATCGTTTTTTTACAACATTATACAAATTGTTAAGGGAAGTATGACAAGGGTGATTTATGCAGCCCATGTGGTTGTTATTGCCAAGAATCTCGAGCTAGTAATTGAGCACATTCGAGAATTATTAGAGCAGTAGTAGAAAAAGTTTGAATTTGACAAAATTTATAGGTTGTTGGCCAGCCAACAATGTGATCTTCCTTCATCTAGTACAAATAGTGTTTTTGCAGAGCTTGTGGTCTTGATGAGTGAGGTAATATGTGATGTTTGTGATTGAAGAAATTCAACGTGGTTATTGGTACCAAGTTCTTTGTTTTGAAACTAGAAAGGAATTGCAAAAAATTTGGATCTAGTGGACAATTAATATTAGGACATCTTAATTAGCCAATTCATTTGTGTCCATAATTCTAAATGCGAGGTTATTCATTATGAAATAAAACTTCAAAGTTCAGAATGGCACCAAGCCTTCACAGAATTGACATGTTGGCAAGAACAACAACCATTTGAATTAGTTTTGGGTAGTGACAAAAAGAATTGAGTGGCTTTGCCATTGGTGTGGCTAGCATGAAAGTTACTAAACATTCCTTGCTTCATGTGGGTTGGAACTTAAGTTATGTGGAAGAAGGGATTTCCTATTTTCCAAATGTGCTACCCATAGCCAATCTTATATATGAAGTAGACCTTATTGGTTCTCAGTAATCCAAGGAAGTTAAGGCAAGGTGATAATAGGACAATAGAGGACCAAATTGAAGCAATAGATAGGAGGTGGTAGGAAGGTAATGGAGGAAAAATTAGCATAGGATTTGCAACAATATGAAATGGAACTAGCATACAAACAGTAAAACATTGGCTTCCCTCTCTAATAAATTTTCATTCAAAACAGAGCTATGTGCCAAAGCATGGGAGAAGGTCTTGGATGAATGGAACATGAGAGGTACCTGCCTCCGTCTCAAACACAAAGAAGAGTAAGAAGAACACTATAATGAGGTTGAGTGATGAACCCAGCTATCCTAGGGAAATGTATGAGGACATTTTGTAGAAAGGACAATCTGAGAGAGAATATTTCCATGGACATCATCTGGTAGAGGCACCATGATGCATACCCGAGCCAAGTTGCGGGGAGATATTTTCGACCATGCTTACCTACAAGTTTATGCCAAGATATTTTTTCTTTAGTTTTCACAGTAGGCTAGATAGATCTTAGACTTTTCTTGGTTCATATAATATGTTTCTTGACTATTCCTCCATATGGAGTTGAGAGAGTTGTGAAAGATGATAAATGGCCATACCAACTCTTTTTTTTAAATATAATTGTTATATCTTTATAGAATAGGACAGATTGTGTAGTTAGTGTCTTATCCAAATTATGGATTATATTATTCTATGTATTAATTTATTTATGAGTGTGCTTGGGGAGACTTATCTTTTTGAGTTTTCATAGTAGTCAAGTATTTCTTAGCCATTGATATGTTATTAGTGGTTTTCTTAATAAGAGAAAAAAAGAAAAAATTGTAATCGATATTATTTGTGCCTCCTAACCTAGATAACCATAATTGTCCCCAATATATCACTTATGTGCTCTAAGTATTTTCTCAAGGGTTCCACTCATATTCTAGAGGGTTTTATACAGCTAAAACAAAGACATTGCAGGAAAACCAACAGATTTGGATGATGAATTGACTTAAAGGAGACACAATTGCATATCTATTTTTACTTCAGCAGAGAGTTGAAGCATTGTTGTACCTGATCTATCATAATCATCAGATGACCATAACTCAAATATTTGACACTATCATATTCCTTTTCTTGCTACAGACCAAGTATTTGCTTGACATTTTGAATCTCATCATTTTCCATGATCTGTTTATGGATATCTTCCATTACATTCAACAATTTTCCTTTGGGAGGGAACACACCATGGTGGTTTTGACCATCAATAACCAACCCTGCCATCTGAACCATAAAGACAACCAAAACTTACACTCGAACTGGCAAAGGAAATGGAACCCTGTGACAATATTTAGTACTACCTCATTGCATATAATTCTTGCTTTAATAGAAGGTGAATGCACTTACACACATTAACATAGTTCTAGTCCATAAAAAATTTATGACAACGTGGGGTGGTCAATGTCAATAATCCTATCAGTGTTTCTTTGCACCTTTTGGGCAATTGCTAATTATTTTTATATTGTGGCTATTATAAGCCAAAAGCTTCATTTGTATGTACCATTCAGAAATATAGAATAATAGAAATAATATTACAAAAGAAAAGTTTCAATAAAAATATTGCCATTATCAATATAACTAAAAATAATTATTAATTATATTAATTATTATTTAATATTAAATGTAATTTAATATTATCTAATTTTAAATTACGTAATAAAAATTAATAATTTAATAATAATATTTATTATCAAATAATAAATGATAAATAAAAAACAAATAATAATAATAATTATAAATAATTAATAATTAATAATAATAATAATAATAAATTAATACTTAATATTAATTAATGATAATAATAATTAATAATTATTTGTAAATAAACATTATTATTTATTATCAAAAAAATATTATTATCATTAATTATTATTATTATTTCAAAATAAGTATTGTTATTACTAAATAATTATGATTATTAATACTAATTGGTACTACTATTATTATTTTTAATTCAAGGGATTGATATTATAAATCCAAAAGGATTTATTCTAAAACAGCAAGGTATTATAAAACCAACGGAATAATATTAAACCCAAGGAATTAATATTATATAACCAAAGTATATAAACCCTAAGATAAATATTATAAACCCAAAGAAATAATCAACCCAAGGGAATAATACTAAACTCAAAGGAAAAATATTATAAAGCCAAGGTATATAAACTGTAAGATATTATAGACCCGAGTCATTTTTTTAGGGGTGTTTTAATGTTTTTGGTTTCCTTGGTTGAATTTGTTTTGCATGTGTGTGAATAATTTCTATTTAATTGTCTTTGAATTGCTGGGTGGGCCACTGTGGCAGAGGAAATATTAAGATAACCTACATTTTCCTCGATGAAAGCTGAGGAAATATATGTCCCTTCATGTATGGATGTAATTGCTTCTTGTTGCGGTATTTGGTTAATTTGTAGTTTCGCTGAGGAAATATATGTCCCTTCATGTATGGATGTAATTGCTTCTTGTTGCGGTATTTAGATAATTTGTAGTTTTTTTGCGATTTGGTGGACGTGTAGGTATTCGCCTCATTTTTTCCTAGGTACTATATATACCCTGCTAATTCCATTTTCAAATACAAGAAACCAGCCATTTCTCTAGACTATTATCTAGAAATCTTGTTATTTATGTTATTATTTACAAATCTTGTTGTTTATATGGAAATAATTTTCAAATACAAGAAACCAGCCAATTCTCTAGACTGTTATCTAGAAATTTTGTTATTTATATTATTATTTACAAAACTTGTTGTTTAAATGGAAGTAATTGTAGCTTAATTTTAAGATTGAAATGCTACCTTGCAACCTCTATATTGCCGACTGCCGGAGAAATTTAATTACCAGACCAGCAGTTGGGCACGCCCTCTTCCTAAATTAACTGACTGGTCATTTCCCCTCTTTGTTTTTATTATTGGTTTACTAAGCTCATAACATAAATTGACAGATTTATATAAGTCATAAATCGGGATAGAACCTTCATTCTTTGTGGTCCCATTACAAGGTTATGTCAAATTATTCGCAATCTGAACCAATAATATTTTTGAGGGCTTTTCGGGACATGTATAAGCGCATTGGAAATATATGTCCTTTCATATATAGGTTTTCTTGTTGCTGCCATATTTTGAAAAACAAGAAACCAACTAATTTTCTAAACTATCATTTAGAAATCTTATTGGTTATATTGAAATACTTGTAACTTAAGTTTGTGATGGTTTTAGAGGAGCGCAAAGCATAGGATCAGAGTATCAAGAATGCAACTTAGATCTTAATAAAGACTACAGGCCCAATGGAGAAAAAAAGATGAGAAAAAAAATTAGGGGACAACTCAATACATTATCAATAGAAAATAGAAGACATTATCAATGGAGAATGAAATCACACATCACATTATAGGAGAAGCCTTGGCACCTAAAAAAAATGGAGAATTATGTAATATTGGAGAAATTATGTTTCACATTTGTGCACATGTCCTAGATTATGATTAGTTTCTATTTTCTAGGAGACAATTTTGATCTTCCTAAATTCACGTAAACCATATTGATTCTATGATTAATGAAGGTGTGCGGTACTGCGCAACCAGTATCCAGGTGAAACTTGCTCACCTTTGAGCTCCTAGTTTCAGTTTTTCAATTTTGTCTTCCGTTTTTAACATCGTATTTGAATTGGTTAGCGTTGGTGCCAGAATGAGAGCCTTTGTGGCTGAAATTGGTGAATCTGTGTTGAGCCTTAGTAGCTGGTTGATTCGAGAGCCTTGGTGGCTCGTTAATTTGTGAGCCTTGGTGGGTGGAAAATTAAAGAACCTTGATGGCTAAAGTGTGAGTTCCTTGGTGACTGGAGAGAGGCGCTATGTGAGAGCCTTAGTGGCAAAGGCATTGCTGCAAAACTCTTTTTTTTTGCTGAGAAAAACCCTACCAACGCAGAATTTTCCCTCATTCACGCACTGGTCTCATTTGCAAATTTTACTCTTGTAGAAGAAAGTCAAACTTCTGTAATCAGGATATCAGTTAAAAGAAAAAAGTTGAGGGATCCCTAAGATTACTAAAATAAGAATACTCAGTTTAGAGAATAAGCCCATCCCTTAATTGCATGGAATGTTCTAGGAAGAAATACATTGTTAGGCCAAGACCCTGGGGGGAAATCTGTTGCTTGCCATTAA
This sequence comes from Pinus tabuliformis, assembly GCA_031772625.1. Taxonomy (NCBI): domain Eukaryota; kingdom Viridiplantae; phylum Streptophyta; class Pinopsida; order Pinales; family Pinaceae; genus Pinus; species Pinus tabuliformis. The sequence goes on along the minus strand of CM062818.1, from coordinate 1,440,568,138 downwards.
ATATCTTGAGTGTGTTTTTTCTTGTCTCTAAACATATTTAATCAGTCAGTTCAAGCTAGTCTAGAAGGTGGGAGATGAATATGAACATTGTGAGCGTACCAAAAATGGGGGAAGTTGTTACAATGCCCAAGTTGTGTCTTATATCAGTAATGGAGGTTTTGTTAGTTATTGGAATTTATTTCAATCAATTGTGTTATTCTGTTAGTTAATGGAAATCTTGTATTTATTCATGTAAAGTGCAAACTTTAAAAGAGCCAAAGTGGAATATTACATATAAATATAATTTTACATTTTAAGAGAAAGGGTGACCTCATGATAGGGGTCATGTGGTCTATTCAAGTTCAACATTAGACTTTTTAATACATCATGAATGAAATAATCCAAAACTTTCATGAACTCATCATGTGTTATAAAAATACATATGCACATATTATGTGAAATACATTAAGAAGAGAAATTTAGATATGCTTCCTTTTCAAAAAGATTAGCTTGCAGGAATATAACATATTCAAGGGTTCAATTAAACGCATTTGTGCAAGAATATACTACAACTATATAGACAAATGTAGAACCCTACAACTATATACAAATGTCAATCGTTAGAAGGCATATTGATAGAGTAGCATGGGCTTGCGATTGGTATTTAGTTACTATAACAACGAGTATAATTGGTTTCCATTCTTCACACCCCCAAGTAAGGCCCATCAAATTAATTCTTCTTAATTTGTTGTATTTCATTGCATATCACCAAATTGTTTAACAATAGAAATATTTTCTTGAGTTTGAAATGATCATGTGCCTATTGAGTCACGAGATTTATTGTTAAATAAAAAAGAAAATATATGCACTTTAGAGTACCCATACAACTAGCTTGAACTATTATAAATACCTTAGAGTATGGTTGGATATGAAAAAGATGTAAATATGTGTCAATGGCCCAATGGTCTCCAAGAATATTAGCATAATTTCTATAATAAGAGGTGACATTAAGATTTCAAGAATTTTATGTTGCAAGTATCACCACAATGATGGTTGCAAGAAGATAATAAAATGTGGGTGATCTAATTCCACAAATGATGACCTAAATCCCAATAGTATAGTGTTTTTCGTGCAACATAATATGGTGATTTTTGTAGTTGCATTCAATTTAGTGTTGCACTGGTTTGCAAATGTTTTCAAGCATCCAAAGTCCTATATCTTTTCTTGCAATTGTCTTATAATGATCTCCATAATGCAGCTTTGAACATGAAGTTAAGTTACCATCTTAGGTGATATGGTGTCACTACCAAATAAAGAAGAGAATCAAGGTGTTGTTCTCCTTAATCAATGATAAAAGCAATCCATAATTGTTAAGAGATTATATTTGACTATGAATAGTAGAATTATGCACCCCATGAACTAACACATGTTTGAATTTGGTGTTGACATTTTGTGGATAATACAGATTAAAACCATGTCCTATAATTGCACCCTACTTTCATATTTCTTACATGGATCAAACAAATTGTATACATTCTTTGTTGTGCACTCCTCTGCCTTATTCGTTCATAAGAATTATTTCTCCAAAATAATAATGAAATCATTATGGAATGAGGTCCAATGGGCATATTATCTCATTTGATTAGTAAAACAAGAAAATCTATTTTTTTATTTTTCTTATTCAATGAAAAGAAACATTGAATAAAAACCATTTTTCTTATCTCATCCATGAAAGAAAACATATCACTTTTCACTAGCATTACTCATGAAAACATTTAGTAAAAGCTCCCAATCTCTTCTTGAAGTAATTTAACCCCTTTTTGTGTGATAAAATAAATTAATTAGGATTTAATAAACCAATCTCATTAGAACTTGTGACTTTATAGTCACAATCAATGAGAATTTACTTGGATACATGAGTCAAATCCACGCCAAGGGTCAACTTGAGACATAAACCAATAACAAAATTCTTCTCCTTAACTCCTCACTTTTCCATTGAAAGGAAACTTAGACCATGCCTCAGTTTATCATTACGAACCATGATTGGTACTTGCACATCCCAAATAGATAAGTAATAATTATAGACATGCCTAAAAATGCATTCTACCAAACAAACAAAAAAGCACAAAAGTACAAGTTTTAGCCAAATGACATACTTACCCATATTTATAAAAGACTTGGACCTAATGGCCTCTATCACAAATGGAATAAAAGACTAAAGGATTAACCCCAAAAATTTTGGAATGCAGCTAGTGCCATATTATAAACTTAGATGAGTAATAGGTTCAAAGCCTATACCTTGGAGAGGTGTGGAGCTATAAATTCTGATTATTATTAATAAATATGAATATGATTAATTATAGCCTTTATTTCGAAATTGGATGTGGATCGCAAGGATTCTTTCGTCACGATAAATATTAATTAAAACTTACCACTGCATTTGTCAAGTTAGGGATTAGGAGAACTACCTGGGATATTTTTCACACCACTTTGTTAATGTATTAGTACTATTAAAAAAGTGGTGTATCTTTACACCCTTGGAACAGGAAACACCTATGTCTCTCATGTTGTATATTCGTCTCTTGATTGTACAAACATGTTTATGCATCTGTGTGTGTTTGCATGTCAAGGATCCTATTATTGGTAAGATTATAGGTGCATTTTTTGTGAAAGTAGTTATTGACAAATATTTGTTGGTAGGTATTGGTTATAGCAGTATGGTCATGGATCGTATGAAAACTATGTATAGGTGAAAGTAAAAACTGATAACGTATGATGACTATTTTGTACTGACTTGAGATTGGCTACAGGTCTTGTGGTGCATTCTCTTTATGAATGTGAAAGTTTTGTGATGCATTCTCCTTTTATGAATGCGAAATATTAAAAATGTGATGTGTACTAATTGATTCTATGAGGCTGTAGGTGCTATAGTAAGAAGGTCAAATCTTGCTAAGTGTTCAAACTACCTGTTTTAAATAGCGATTTTGACAAAGAGGTTAATTATGATTAACTTGTTAGCATGGATCAAACATTTGCAAATGGAGAGTAATATGTATGACCAATGTGCATATTTTTTCCTAAAATTGAAATAAAACTTACATAGATGTTATCTTTGGTTTTCAATATACATGTGTGTGTGTGTGTGTCTATTAATTAGGAACGAGAAGTTCTTCATTATGAAATAAAACATCAAACTGAGAATGGGACCAAGCCTTCACACAGTTGACATGCTGGAAAGAACAACAATCATTTGAATTAATTTTGGGTAGTGAGAAAAATAATTGAGTGTCTTCGCCATTGGTGTGGCTAGCATGAAAGTTGTTGAACATGTGTTCCTTCATGTGGGTTGGAAATTAAGTTATTTGGAAGAAAGGAATTCCTCTTTTCCAAATGTACCACCCATAGACAATCTTATATATGAAGCATAGCTTATTGGTTTTGAGTAAGCCAAGGAAGGTAAGGTAGGTAATGATAAGACAATAGAGCAAATTAAAGCAACAAATAGGAGGTGGTAGGAAGGTAGTGGATGAAAAATTAGCATATGCTTTGCAACAATATGAAATGGCCCTAAAATTCAAACATGAAAATTTCATTCAAAATAGATCTATGTGCCAAACCATGGGAGAAGGTCTTGGACGAATGGAACATGAGAGGTACTTTCCTCCCTCTCAACCAAAAGTAAGAGTAAGAAGAACAGTGTAGTGAGATTGACGGATGGAATCAACTATCTTAGGGAAATGCATTAGGACATTTTGTAGAAAGTAGAGTCTGATAGAGAGTATTTCCATGGATATCATCTGGTTGAGGCAGCATGATGCATACACGAACCAAGTTCTGAGGAGATATTTTAGACCATTCTTAGCTACAAGTTTATGCCAAAATATTTTTCGTTAGATTTCATAGTAGGCTAGATATGGTTTAGAATTTTGCTTGGTTCATATAATATGGTTCTTGACTATTCCTCCATAGGTAGTTGAGAGAGTTGTGGAAGATCATAGATGACGTTACCAACTTTGTTTTTCAAAATATAGCTGTTATATCTTTGTAGAATAGGAAAAATTGTGTAGTTGGTTTATTATCCAAATTATGGATTATATTGTTCTATGCATCTTAATTTATTTATGAGTGTGCTTGGGGAGACTTAGATTTTTGAGCTTGCACAGTAGTCACTTATCTGTTAGTAACTGATATTCTTTGTGCTTCCTAACCTGCATAACTATAATTGTCCCCAATATATCACTTATGTGCTCTAAGTATTTTCTAAAGGGTTAGATTCACATTCTAGAGGGTTTTATGGAACTAGAACAAAGGCATTACAAGAAAACCAACAAGTTTGGATGATGAATTGGCCTGAGGGACAAACAATTGTATCTCTATTTTTACTTCAACAGAGTGTTGAAGCGTTGTCGTACTTAATCTATCATAATCATCATATGGCCATAACTCAAATATTTGACACTGTCATATTCCTTTCCATGCTATACACCAAGGATTTGCTTGACATTTTGAATTGCATCGATTTCCATGATGTGTTTATGGCTAGCTTCCATTACATTCAATAATTTTCCTCTGAGATGGAACACACCATAGTGGTTTCAACCATCAATAACAAACCCTTCCATCTGAACCATAAAGACAACCAAAACTTACACTCGAACCTGCAATGGAAATGAAACCCTGTGACAATATTTAGTACTACGTTATTGCATATTAGTCTTTCTTAAATAAAAGGTGAATGCACTTACACACACTAACATAGTTTTAGTCCATACAAAATTTATGACAACGCGGGGTAGTCAATGTCAACAATCCTATTTATGTTTCTTTGCAACTTTTGATCCAAATGCTAATTATTTTTATTAGCAGCACAACCACATTAAAATTATTAATGCGGTTGATATAAACCGAAAGCTTCATCTGTATGTACCATTGATAAATATATAATAATAATAGAAATAATATTACAAACGAACTATTACAATAAATATATTATTATTTTCAATATAACTATTAATAATTAATTTATATTAATTATTATTTAATATTAGATATAATTTATTATTATTTAATTTTAAATTATGTAATAAAAAATAATAATTTAATTATAATATTTATATGATAATAAATAATAATTATTATTATCAAATAATAAATAATAATACTTAATAATAAAAATATTTTTTAATAATTAATATAGATTCATAATTAATAGTTATTTATAAATAAATATTATTATTTACTAAAAAAAATATTATCATTAATTAATATTAATTATTATTTCCAATTATTATTATTATTATAAAAAAATTAATAAGGAATTTAGACTTCTGTGATCCATAACTTGTTTAGATAATCTTCGGCAAAATCACATAATCAATCGTTTGTCGACGCGTTTCGAACCAACCAGTGTGGTTCATCGTCAGGACAAGTTGAAGAACTGATCTGGTTTAGCTTGATTAAATAGAGTGTGCAGAGACTCCAACGGCTATATTGTAACGGCTAATTTTGACCTGAGGATCAAAGTCAAACCTCAGATTTTACTAAAAATAGAAGCATATAATATTATTATTTAATTGAATAATAAATATTTTTATTGTCATAATGGTCATTATATCTTCATCTTTATTGCCTAACCTATATTTATTATCCCTAAATTATTTAAATACAAATAAATAGTATTAAAATATTATTATTCTTAGAATTTAGTTACAATAGGTAACTATGTATTCATTTAATAATAATTGTTTAATCAAAAGGTCCAATGGTAAATTAGATAAATGGTCATTAATAAATTATTGTTATTACTAAATGATGATGATTATGATTATTAATTTATATTATTATTATTTTTAACCAAGGGATTCATTCTAAAACCTCAAGGTATTATAAATCCAAGGGAATAATATTAAGCCCAAAGAATTAATATTATATAACCAAAGTATATAAACCCTAAGATAAATATTATAAACCCAAAGAAATAATAAACCCAAGGGATTAATACTAAAAACCCAAGAGATTATAAACCCAAGGGAATAATATTAAACTCAAGGGATAAATATTATAAACCGGGGTGTATAAACCTTAATATTGTTAAAAATAGAGGTACAGACATAAATGAATAATTTTATTATATTTCATAAATCACAAGGATACAACACATATTTATGGTGCTTGTGCGATCCAACCAATTCCAAATACAAATAGGGAGGTTGACATATTCTCTCAACATCCACCCAGAAATCTGCAACTAATTCTAAATTATGCATGGAAGAATTATCTTCCAACACCCCCTTAATTCTTACATATACAATTACAACAATAAAAATAAGCTTTGTCTCACTAGTCTTCATCGACAACTCTACCCACTTTGCAATCTTTTGGACTCCGCTCTTTCTTTCTCCATGTCTTCAAACTTACCTTTTGACTCATTTAAAGTACACCTGATGCTGACCATCAAAGATGAACTTTGCAAGATCAACAGTATTGACAACTCAGCTCATTGGGGCTTCCACGATAAGAGCTGACAAGGAATGAATCATCCTATCGACCAATCACCATATGTCAGATATTTCTCTTTCAGTTATCCAGCAGTTGTTAGGCAAATGTCGTGAAATACTGAATGTTTTCAAGATCTGATCTAACAACCTGACTTGCTTCACACACATGGATCTCATATTGTAACCTGTAGCCATTGACACACATGGATCTCATATTGTAACCTGTAGCCATTGTTCACAGGTTTATGAGTGCCAAGAACAACAAACCATAATAGTATAAACATAATCTAACTAGTGATGTGTTCAAGGGTTTCTTAGAGTTAAGAACCACTAATTTGAATTATGCAACACTGTACAATAATTAGCTATGAACCAAATATAACTTATAAATAAAATACTTAACAAAGAAGACAACACAACTAGTTACACTTCATAACTACTCCCCTCTATTCCACCCTGCACAATGTGATCAAATCTCTTCAAAATTGGTTCGTTGGTGAAGATTAATTGAAACAGATAGTCTGGATATTCAGCGTCTTCCGCTTAATTTCCCTGTTAATGGGTTTCATCAAAATTTACGATCCTTGTCAGATGTGAATTCACATGAGGCAGAACATATCCCTTCTTCTACAGAGACTCCAATTGTGACACCTGCATGGCCAACTCGAGGGGTGAACAAAGTACCTTGTATTTTTGGTTGTGACCATTCCATACTCTGCAAGTCAAGGAATCTAGACTCTTATCTAGAAATCTTGTCATTTATTTTATTATTTACAAATCTTGTTGTTTATATGGAAGTAATTTTTAAATACAAGAAACCAGCCCATTCTCTAGAAATCTTGTTATTTATATTATTATTTACAAATCTTGTTGTTTATATGGAAGTAATTTTCAAATACAAGAAACAAACCAATTCTCTAGAGTGTTATCTAGAAATCTTGTTATTTATATTATTATTTACAAATCGTGTTGTTTATATGGAAGTAATTGTAACTTGAGTTTATGATTGAAAAGCTACCCTACAGCCTTTAGATTGCTGACCGCCAGAAGTTGGGTACGCCCTTCCTACATTAGCTGGCGTGTCATTTCTCCTCTTGTTTTTATCACTCGTTTACTAAGCTCATAACTAAAATTGACGGATCTATATAGTCATAAATCGAGATAGAACCTTCATTCTTTGTGGTCCCACTACAAGGTTATGTCAAATTATTCACCATCTGAACAAAGAATATTTTCGAGGGCTTTTCGGGACGTGTATGAGCGCATTGGAAACATTGAGAGAACCGGCGTTTTCCCGTATGAAATCTAAGGCAATATATGTCCTTTCATGTATAGGTTTGCTTGTTGCTGAGATATTTTGAAAAGCAAGAAACCAGCTAATTTTCTAAACTATCATTTAGAAATCTTATTAATTATATGAAATACGTGTAACTCAAGTTTGTGATGGTTTCAGAGGATCGCAGAGCACAGGATCTGAGTATCAAGAACACAACATAGATCTTAATAAAGACTACAGGCCCAACGGATAAAAGAAAACAAGACAGCAAAAAAATCACGGATAACTCAATACATTATCAATAGAAAACAGAATACATTATCAATGGAGAATGAAATCGCACTTCACACCACAGGAAAGGCCTTGGCAGTTAAAAATAATGTTGAATTATGTAATATTGGAGAAATTCCGTTTTGCATCGGTGCGTGTATCCTAGATTATGATTAGTTGGTATTTTCAGGGACACAGTTTTGATCTCTCTAAATTCATGTAAACCATTTTGATTCTATGATTAATGAAGATGTGTTGTACTGCTGAGGCAGTCTCAAAGTGTAGCTTGCTCACCATTGAGCTCTTAATTTCAATATGATTAATGAAGATGTGCAGTACTGCTGAGGCAGTCTCAAAGTGTAGCTTGCTCACCGTTGAGCTCTCAATTTCAATGTTTCAGTTTTGACTTCCATTTTTAACATGGTACCAGAGCTGGTGAGCCTTGGTGGCTGAGAGACTTTGTGGCTGAAAATGGTGAGTCTGTGTTGAGCCTTGGTGGCTGGTCAATTCCTGAGCCTTGGTGGGTGGAAAATTAAAGAGCCTTGGTGGGTGGAAAATCAAAGAGCCTTGTTGGATGGAGAGAGGCATTGTGTGACAGTCTCAGTGACAAAGGCGTTGCTGCAGAACTCGTTTTTTCGCTGAGCAAAGCGGGACCAACCCAGCATTTTTCCATTCACTCGCCGGTCAACATGGGGATCATCGCAACATTTTGGGTTAATTCTTGCGCTGATGCCCCTCGCTCACACACTGGTCAACACGGGGATCATCGTGGCATTTTGGGTCAATTCTCGCGCCGATCCCCCTTTACTTAGAGCAATCAGGATCAGCGCGGGTCGTAAGCGAGGACCCGATTTCCAAATTCCGCGCTGGCGCATTTTCTTGAGGTTTTCATGGCACGAGGCCAAAAGAAAGCTGTGGTGGCTTTGCATTTTCTTTTGAGGTCAATATTGTTCCATTTGTGACTGATATTGCTCCATGCGAATCTGAGGTGCATTGAAGCTCGAGATTGCCGCTAAGATTATTGGCGCAATGTTCTGGTCTTCTTGTAATTTTTTTTAGGTCGACATTGCTTCGGGCCGTGATCCCTTGGCATCACATCGAGATTGCTTGGTCTCTGTGGTGCCTCCACGAAGATCTCTATTTCCCATAGTTATTACCCTAATACCTTATTTAACGACATATGTTTTTCCAACGAGGTTTGAGTTCGATGCAAGCAACACGTTAAATCTCAACATCTCCTATAACACAAACATCTAAATTTTCTTCTCATAAAAAGATATTCTACAGATTCTACACCCATTGAGATTGTTGCAGACAACTATTTACATTCATTTTATCAAAGTTGGCTGGGATTTCTCGCATGTAGATCACAGTCAAAAGAAATGAAAGCGAACCATTAATGGAACAAATATTTGAGAGTCCATAAAAAGACCTCAGGGCAGCCATGCACCCGAGATTTAAAACCCCTTCACCAATAAGAGGCACTAACTCTGGCACATTTGACACGGTCGAGAGGCAGTGATGACTACAGAAAGGAAGAAACCGACCATGAGAGGCTGGGTGTTTTATAGATGCTTGGGATGTAGATCGATTGCGTGACCATCAAAGTCATATTTCAAAGCCCAATCAAACTAGCAGTGAAGCATCGATCTTTATTCAACGTGGAGAAAAGACATTTTGACGTATTACTAGTGCACATATAATCTCAAGCTTTCGTAGTTGAGATCAAACCCGTGATGATCACCTTTATCTCTTCTATTCACTCCTCTAAGAGGCTTTTCTTGCAGCTCGTGTGGGCTTGGCCTTCGAAAATCGTATGCCATTAATGTGATCAGCGCAACTCCTGATGTTCATCAAAACGAAAGAAGCAATGCCATGCTATGCATTTCGTAAAAATATGTATTTGAGTTTAAAACCAACCACCAATATGATCACCAATCAATGTATGTTAATACTTACCGAAAGTAAGCATAGTCGCCCAACTATCGCAGGTCTTCTCCGTAATCTCGTGCGCGTGTTGATAGCCAAAGCGGATGTCGGAGTCCTTCAGTGTATTAATGGTTCTCTGGCGTTGGGAATATTGGCTTTGAGATATCTTCTATTTGAATTTGATTTCTGGATATGGGGTATTTTGGCTGAATCATTAGCAATCGAGTCATAAAGATTTAGAACTAGCAGAATCGTACAAAAATAATTGTCAAATAAAACTGGTAATAACCCGTAAAATTTTCCATGGTAATAACCCCTAGCCAACTGCCAAGTTCAGTGTGGAAATAATTTTCATTGATATAAAACAACAACATGCACATACAGAAAGTACCTAAAGAGACATGCATCGACAGGGGGTAACAGTGACTATAAGAGATAGAAAACCAAGTTAAAAGTAAATATTGGTCCAATAAGGGAATTTGCAATCGTTAATATTGGTCCAATAAGGGAATTTGTAATCGTGAAATAGGATTCGTCATAACAACCATCTTATTGTACCAGTGACCAAAAGTGAGGTTGTTAAAATCTTTGTTCATAGTGTCTTTAGTGCTTCGCCAGTATGCATATATATAAGAATGAGGCTCGTCTTTAGTAATTGCAGCAAGGTCATGAACCTCGGGAGGACACCATTTGGACATAGCAAGCAAAATGGGCAGGTATTCAAAAAAAGATAAGTAGACCGAGCATAGATATCATTAGCAGCCTCAAAAAATTCTTGAAGAAGATAACTGGACCAATTTTGTTGATCTTCATGAACACAAGATTCAACAACAGAAATAGAATTCAACGTAAACTCCCCTCTAGTTTTGTGGTGCATAAGTAGCAGCAATGCAGAGTGACATGTTGTTGATCATATCTAGAACTTCTCCTCGGCCTTTCCGAGCAATATCATACTTTTCGTACAAATTGTTCTCATACATTTTCTTTCTGTGCTTGGGATTTTATGAAATGCCGACTTAACATCCACACCATAAGCAAAGAGCCTAGTGATATTATGAATATCAATTGCATGTATGGGTATTCCTAGTCCAACCAAAGGGAACCCCCCGAAGCTGGCTGCCCGAAAACATTGTACATCGCATGATTTCACCACTGGTGCGAAACACAGGTAAGGCCCGCAGAAGGAGAAGGTTGGACTTCTTCAATTGGCAGAAACATTTCTGACCTTCATGGTGGAATGGCATCGGGATGGGTATTTGGATCCATGAAAATATTAGTCCAAAGTGCAAGGAACAGGGTGGAATCAGACAGGTCAATATCAACCAGGTGAGCTCTATCGTACTTTCCGAATAAATCATATTGAAAATCGATGTGAGAATTAATAAGATATAGGCTAAGAGAAGGTTTAAGAGAACGAATCATATCCATAGGGTGACAACTGTACACAAATCGGACAAGAGGACAAGTAGACAAAGAAGGCTAAGGGGAGGGTGATAGCGGAGCCAGAGCAGAAACTGAGAATGCATGATGAGAAAAGATGAGGATGAAGACAAGAAGTGGGAAGATATAAGACAATTGACAGATACTTAGCCATTAGTCATGGGAAATGTTACTTAACTTTCGAATTAGTGACAAGCGATCCAGACACATACCGAGGGATGTGGTGATGTAACAAAAAAATCTAATGACATAATAAAATCTTATTAGGAATTGAAATATAGATTCGATAACTAACTCTGACATGATTAGAAGCACTAATAGACAATACAAGTAAAAAATGACTCTCACAAGACAAGATACAACAAAATATCCCTGACCAAAATTGGTTGCATCAGGTCGCAAATAAAAAATGGAAGACTCTTGCGGAAAATACAAAATATACAAACTACCATACAGACAAAAGAATATTATTGGCATGATTATCCTAAATCCTACCTACAAATATCACAGGGAGATATCACTTTAATTGGAAGTTTATAGAAAAGTAGGGTTTGAGACGAGCTCCATTCACCCATCGAGAAAACAAAGTACCATCGAGATGAGCAAGCTGGACACAACTAGAATATTTAATATCAAAAACATAGAAAGGACAGAGCCAATGCATTTGGAGCTTACCAGGGTGTTTGTGGTACTTATTAGCGTAGAGTAAGACTTGGTCATGTATAGAGAAGGATTTATTCTTGATGTGACGATCATGCCAAGATTTTGACGCTCTTTTTCAACTTTCTGATGAAAATATGCAAGGAATTGGGATTCATACAATTGTAGCAACTCATTTATTCGATCACGAACATATTCGTCCTCCAACTTTATAGTTGTGTAACAAATGAAGAGATTCATAACAATAAATTTTGCAAGAACAACAAATTCTGTTCCATAAACTAGTTTGAATGGGCTATACCTATTCAGTATCTTGACAACAATTTATAGGCCCATAAGGTAGTGGGAACCCGTTCATCCCAATCATTGTGAATTTCATAACATACATTAGTGAGCCCTTTCTCCATAATTTTGTTAAATGCTTCAATAGTTCCCTTGGCTTGCAGATGATATGGGGATCTCTTGTGATGTTGTACCCTAAAGTTATGTAACAAAGTTTGAATTGTTTCATTAATGAAGTGAGAACCCAATCACTCATTAGGCTGCAAGGGAAACGAACCCTAGTAATAATGTTTTGAAAGATAAATCTAGCATTTGTGTCGAGAGTACAATCTCTAACTGGAGCATCTTCTACCAAACGGGTGAGATAGTATGTTGCCATAATAATATATTGGACATGAGAATGATGAACAAGATGATGGATAGGTCCAATAAGATCAATAGCCCACTTTGCAATCACAGTAGGTTCTTGTACCAGATTCGGGGCAATTTCATTACATCGCGATGGTCGAACAACCCGTTCAAAAACATCAGAAGTTTGGCATACTCCTTCACATCCTTAAAAATAGTTGGCCACCAAAGGCCATGTTGTAAGACCGTTCGAGTAGTAGCCTTACACACAATGTGTCCTCCAGTGACTCCAACATGGTACTCCCACAATATTCCTTCCCGTTCATGATCAAGGACATAGCGCGTATAATTTGATCAAGGCCCATCTTATATAACTTTCAAAAAATCAAATTGATAGTATGCTTATCTAACAACTAAATTCTTCTTCTGCACTGTAGTGTAACCAGATGGGCACTGACCTATAGCAAGAAAGCTAGAAATCTCTTCTAAATAGTCAGGGACAAATTCAATATGGAACATATGAGCATCTGGCAATTCATCATCAGTCGACCCTCCCAACTCTCCTGACTCCAATTTGGATAGATAATTCGACCTCACATTTGACCTTCCAGGCTTGATAATGACCTTGAATGTGAACCCTTGAAACAACAAGAACCATCGAAAAATTCTTCCTTCAAGCACATGCTTGTTAACTAATTACTCCAATGGTGAATGGTCTGTGAAAAGCTTAAATGGGCCTCCTATCAATTAATGGTAGAACTTATGAAGAGAGTATACAATCGCTAAGGCTTCTCATTCTCTGGTGGTACAATTCCTCTCTGCATTAGAAAGTTTTTAACTTGCGAAATAAATAGGGTGATCTAAGTTTCCTTCACCCAGTTGCATCAAAATAATGCCCAAAGCAATCCCAGAAGCGTCAAAATGGTCATGTAACTGTTTGTTCTAGTAAGGATAGACCAAAATTAGTGTAATCACAGGCCTCTCTTTCAGTATATCAAATACAATGTTACATTTTGTATACCACACAAAATGCTCAAATTCCTTGAGAAGCTTCTCCAACGGGGCTGTAATAGAAGCACAATTCTGAATAAATCTTCGATAGTAACCAGTGTGTCCCAGAGCGGAACACAACTAAAGAATATAAGTGGGTGGAAACATATTCAATATCACCACAACTTTAGCAGGATCCACACAAACTCCCTCCCAAAAAATATGCCCCAAAAGAGTTCCAAAAGGTACAACAAAGATGCATTTTTATAGGTCCAAGGATATCTGAAGTTGCCTACACCTATCAAACATAATCATTAACAGACTCGGGTGATTCTTTAGTAAATTGTAAATTGTCCAATCATCGATGTAAAATTCCAGGAACTTGTGTATATACTCACATAAAGCAATAATGGAAATGAGAGAAAATAAATGGAGCATTCTTCAACCCAAAAGCATAACATTATACGCATACGACCCCCATTCAGTGGTGAATGTGGCTTTCTTCTTGTCCTTCTTAGCAATATGAACTTGATGATAACCCAAGAATCCATCAATAAAGGAATATGCTTCATTCCCCCAACATTGTCCAAGACTTCATCACTGAACGAGGTGGGAAATGGATCATGCACACACGCAATGTTGAGACTTTGATAGTCAACACATACCCGTCTTTCATTCAAATCCTTCTTATCCTAAATGACAATGGCTCTTATCCATTCAACTTCATCCACCGGGAATATGAGACCAACAACTAACATCTTATCAATCTCCTTCTTGACCTTCTCCTTTACTCGTGTATTCAATTTGTAGGGTCGATGCTTAACAGGCTTCGCATATGGCTTTAGTGCCATTTTCATTTCTCCCAGATTATCTTTAATTCCCTTCAACTCTAAGACGAAACAGGGGAAGGAATCTTCATATTCATTGAGTAGGTCGAATATGTCCCTTGTGGTTTGTTCATCTTAGTAGTTCCCAATAGAAGCAAGCTTTGATTTCTCTTTCGTCTCAATATTCATCTTCTTCAACTTAAGTGTTTGAAAGTGTAGGGAATCACATTGAGGATCCTCCTTAATTTTCCTCTCCCCTTCAGACTCTTTGAAAGTTAGGTGCCTTAATTCCTCTATATCATCATCTTCATCTTTGTTGACTTTACCACAAACAATATCCTCATGAAATCATGAATCATACTGGTGCGCAAAGTCTCCATACCTATCGCATTTTGCTAGTGCATGCTCTCACAAAAAAAATATGCCTCTAATAGCTTTAAGAACTAGCACTATCTTCTCATCGGAAACAGGAAAAAAGAAATCTTTACAAAACTAAGTTGTTAACACATCCCAAATTGTAGTCTGGTGTTTTAGCTCCTCCTGTAAATACTAGGTTTGCGAAATATTTCCCAAACAATGAATAAATAGATGAGGCCACATATCAGCTGCTAAGCCATCAGCCCTCCATACAAAAGAATAATATACAACATTGTCTTGTGGTGAAGTACGGTCATTATCAATAGGAATATTGATCAACAGCTCATTTGGAAAAGAGAACTGATACAACAAAAAAACCTTAATAGTGCTCAATTCTTGTAGTTGATTTCATTGTATTTCCCACCACCTTGCAGGAGTACCTTGCAAAGAAACACCCATTATAGGGATCTTTCGACGTTCTTCTATGCAAGAATCAATCTCCTTAATAAAAATTTCAACATAATTAGTACCATTAAAAGTAGGATACTCACATACCTCAGTACCAATCCAACGAATAAAACGAACAATGGCACAATGTCGGGAGTGGATTTCATGGGCACCCTATTACGAATCTTCAATTGCATATTGAGAACCAACTTCAATGTTATGTATACTCCTCCAACTAATAGAGCTAGCTTCCTTGGGGTTAATGTAATCTTCTCACTTTCCAGTATTCAATTGATACAACTGGTCCACTAAACTAGATTATTCCACATCATCCAAATGTTTAGTAATGCTTGGACCTTGATATGGATCAAGAGGTTGTATAACATGCATATCATCCAATTCAAAATTCATGGTATCCCATTTTAAATTGATGATTTCATAATTCTCGAAAGCCCAATCAATTCCCAATAGAGTCGAATACGGGTCTTTGTCCCTAATAATATTGGTAACCCATAAATTGGCATAAGTCTTAACACCATCTATATCAACCTCAACATCTTTCATATCAATAGGAAGAATGCAGTATTGGTTTTCCATTTGTAACTGAAGATTGGAATAAACCAACTTCGGTTTTCCAAGAGCTTCCAAAGTATTTCTCAGAAAAATATTAACATATGATCTCAAATCCAACATGGATTCCTTAATCTGGAACCCTGGAAACTAGGAATCTACCCGAAACTCCCTTCTAGTTCTCTTCCTATCCCTCCACACCTATCTAGAATGGCTCTCAGGTAGATTTTCAGAAATTGGTTCCTCAGAGAACACATCATCCTTAACTATAGTCTTCAATCTCTTCCGCAACTAACCAGTGAGCTACTCATCATTCATAATATGTAAAAATAACATAAACCAATTAATTATAGGTTGGGAAGATTCTGTAAAATGTTTCTCATGATGCCCCTTCACCTACTCCTGTAACTCAGTGGAAGGTCCAAGTGAGGACATTAACTAAAGGAAAAGCTTAGTCGCATCCCTGTAATACTCCTTTTGCTAGTTTGGGTCATATGATTTCTTTGGAGATGCAGGATTTATAATAGTTGGATGGTGAGGGACTCCAATATTAGTTCGCATCCTCTTTCCCCATCATGTAACAACGTTGATATAAGGTTGCATTGAAGGACTAAGATCCCGAGGTTCTACGCAGAATAAATTAGCTAGCTTTTCCCAATTTCGCTCTTCCCATCGAGCAATAAGTTCAGGAAATATTATGCTTCATGAATATTTACTCGACAATATGAACACCATGGTCTTCATGAAAAAGGACATTCTCTCACCACATGGCCTTCTTGGTCACAATTATAGAATATAATCAGGCCTCTTCCACTTGTCCTCCCCCCCCCAAAGGAACTCCTCCTCCCTGCCCTCAAGGAGTCTCATTAACACAAAAAGCAGAACAATCAATATGGTTTGCTAAAGAATCCAAGGGCTGACATTGATATTTATGATTATTAGGAGATCCATAAAATTCATAAAATAGGTTGTTTAGAACATTTGAATACTTCTGTAAAATATGACACCAGCGAGGTTGATGCCTAAATCTTCAACATATTTCATAGTAATCATTTGCAGACATACCTGACAGACTGAGAAATGACTGGACCTGAGTATGACCTTTATAGGGAAACACGGATGAGATTTGTGAAACTCCTCGAATCAGCGGTGATTACAGTCCCATGGTCGCACTACATGGTCCTAATCCTCAGAGTCATCGACACTCGATAGCATGGTACCATTCAACCTGATAGGAGGTACACCAAAATTGAGGTACCCCTACACGTGCAGGCACTAAATATTTTAGCCTTTTTGTCAATGTGGCAATTTGATTTTGGAGGCCTACAATAGTATGATTTGTCAAAGGTTCCCCAACTTTGTGATCTTGTGGATAACCCACCATAACGTCTATTTAAATTTCTTTCTCTGGGGCATCTTGCAGCATGCTGACCTTCTGCTGAGATATCAAAATCCGGGTCATTGGTAATAAGGATTTGATAAAATAGTCTCTCTAGTGATGGGGTTCAATAGGGTAAGATAATTTACTAATAGCATCCTTGAATTACTGCATCCATTTCCAAGGTGATTCCCCCTCCCTTTGTCGAATTTCCAGCAGTTTTTCCAATCCATGTTGATTTGATTTTGATAACTTAAACTCATGAATCAATCCTTCTTAACCTGGTCGATACCATAATTAGTGTTAGTATCAATCCAATTTATGAACCACCTCAAAGCTGTATCTCGCAATGTAGTCTGAAACTCGATGACCTTTGTAGCATTAAGGGTCTGACGAGCCCTCCAAACAACTGCACATAAATACCAATGTTTCTCAACATCTCCCCCCCACCCATTTCCTGCAAACTCAGGGTATCTTTTAAATGATCCAGATGCAACTCTAGCCATGGTTGGTTGCATTGTAGAAACAAGTATGAACGCTCGTGAATGTGGTTGAGAATAAGTAAATGAACTTCCCTCACTAACACCTCTAGAGCTACTTTTACCTGATAGTAATGATTGAACTTTAAAAAACTTGTGTACCTTTGAAAAGAGGAAAACCAAGCATTGATATAGTACTAGGGGAATGTTAGGGGGAGGGTGAATAGTCGTGTCGTTATGCTATGGGATTCTGTGTTCTAGTGTTCACTCATCTTCAAAGAAAAGTCACCTCATTATGAAATGTAAATCATCATCGACTGATGTATCATCTTCAGGTGTCCTGGTCAGTCGGGTATCCTCATGCATCAGAGTAACCACTCCTAATCCCTTCACTCCACTTCCGCTTATGTTCTCATTGGCCACTCCCATCATGCTAGAAAAATACATCTCTCCCTCGCTTCCTTTCCTTAAATCTTGAGTCTCCATTTCCCTTTTGCGCTCTAGTGAAGTCCTCACAATGTCACCTATGCACTTTAGTTCTCTCTACCTAGCTCTAAGTTCCTGCAACTTATTCCGGCACCACTCTTCAACATTCTCGTCCTTCACAACGCCCTAAGGTCCCTTTCCTTTTGCAACTGTTCTTAATTCATTATAGGAATACCTTCATCCTCCCGCAACAACACGACCTTCCTTTCCCATAATCCATTCCCCAAATACGAGTAACTTAAGTTGCCATTTCAGTTTGTTGAAACTCCAACAGTCTTTCTTCAACTGAGAGTATCTTAATCCAAGGTGGGATTTCTTTCATCAGTCGCCCTCACAATCCAAATTCGTACATATGCAAATATTTTGTACATGCACAAACATATATTCACATATAAGGAAGTTTTGCATATACAAATATTGGACATATAAAAAGTGGTTGAAGTTGCACATAAATAAAGTATATGCACATCTTCCATATATGCATAGTTTTTATATATGTGCATATACAAAAGATACACATGTACAAAATTTTGTGCACTACTTCAACCTTTGTATATGAACAACTTTCAAATATGCGCATATCTTCTATAGATGTGCAACTTCCATATATGCACATATATGAAAGTTGTGCATATACGAAAGATATATGCATATATGAAAGCTATGCATATACAGAAGCTATGCATATATAGAAGTTGTGCAACTTTTGTATATGCACATATCTTTTGTTTATGTGCTTCTTCAGAAGCTGGGAGTAAATGATGCATCATCTTGCTGTTGACACTTATCTGTTTTAGAGAAAAGTGGGTGTGCGCGAGTTTCATGAAGCGTATCTGCGTACATACACCGGTTCTTGTGGATACAGTCTCGTATATGTTGGTTTGAAGAGTATCAATGGGACAAACTCAGGATGAAAAGAGTTTGATGTGGGTTTGATCACCTGCCACAGGGTCATGGGGAGCATATACTTCTAATACTGCAATGTTGGCATTACCTTAGAAGATCTTGATACAACTTCACAGTTGTTTTTGATTCAGGTGGAACAGGTACAAAGGTAGATCATCGTTGATGGTCTGGATGGTGATTGACAAATGTTGTGGATGATAGTTGCTGATACTGTCTTAGATATTTGGTCTCTATGTCATGTATTTCTTTTAGTATCAAGGTCATGCAACGACCTATTTTGTTTCCCCACTATGCCTGGGATGGATGATGTAATTGTTTTATCATGTATAAACTTTTGGTATATCCCCACTTGGTTGGGTGGATGAGTTAACTTTGGTATATCCCCACTTGGTTGGGAGATGGATGTATGTATGAGTCTTTGGTGATAGGAAGGTCATCTATGATGTATAGAGTCATTTTCTTTCTTGTAGAACATCTTTTTGTAGACCTTGCCTACAACCAGGGGGAGCATGGACAACACAACAGAGCAGAGATTTCAGCATGTACTCAAGGGGAGCATAACCCTTTGCTCTTGATGAAAAAGGGGGGGAGTGATTTAGGGTTGCCATCAAGTCCAAAGGGGCAGATTGTTGGCATTATGACACAGGCTTGGCACTATGGCACAGGTATTGTCCTTGATGGCAACTCACTTGGCAAATTACTCAGATGATAGTTTAGGCTCATAGGAAAAGGAGGTATACGTAGGTTCTCATTGACCAAGCCGCGTATACACGCGGATACATAGACCAAAAGGCACGTATGCGTATACACGCACTTTCATGGACAAAAAAGCGCATACAGTTTGGAAAACTTGGTTTTTGTTCCTTGTTATTTGGAGCTATGGTTTTGGACCATGGTATCGCGTCTGAAGTGTTGAACCCAGGTATTTGGACCCAGGTTTTGGTTCTAAGTGGTCTTGGACCATGGTATTGAGTAAGGCCTAAGACTATAAAAGGAGGAGGACATCATTAGCCTACGTACTAGTATAAGACTGCACCAGTACAAAAATATTGTAAAAAGAAGTTTTCTTATCAAAAGAATATAGAGATGAATTGCAGCAGGTGGTTTTCACGCACATTGGGTTTCCATCTTATAACTTGTGTTCATGTGTGTGATTTCTTGTACCGTTTACTGCACTTGATTACTATTTTATGGTTCTGATACAAAGATTAAGATCAGCTAACTAAATTATAAGTCTGTAAGATATACGGGTTTTCTATAAACATAGTTGCGTATATATGCAGGTTGAATTAATAGAAGTAGCGTATATCAATCTGTTTATGGAAATGCTGATTCACCCCCCCTCTCAGTATTATTTCCAACAAAGGGTACAGATGTAGTTATATATGATTTTTATTCGGGAGAAAAATATATTTTTAAACATTAATTTTCTATTTGATTTGATTTGACATCGTATGCAATCATGGTAGTGCACAACATAGCATCTTCTTATGCTTCAAATAGTGGGGTGTGAGAGAAAAATGATAATAAACGTGATAATCGATCATATATTGATGCTAAGCATAAAGTAGAAGGTTCTAATGTGATCGGTGAGATATATTATAATAATAAGTATTCCACACTGGTGTACCAATGTGAAAAATCCATAATTATTTGCCTTCTCCTTGCCAAGGTGCATTCTCACTTGTGGGAATTCTAGTATACACCTGAGACCCATGAGTTGTAGAACATTTTCTTGCAATGTTCTTTTGAAATCTAGATACTATTCTCTTAATATCCACTTTTATCGTGTTTCCCCTACACTTCAAAGTATAAATTGGAAAACCAAAATCAATTTCTTTGGAGTTGATAGTCTTGCATTAGGTTTTACATCTCAAAAGAAGACAAATATCTTCTTATTATCCTCCATGGATGAAGCATATTTAATATATTAAGATCAATTGGATATAACCAAACTTATAGGTTTTTATTAAATCTGGTTATTCAATAGAGAAACAAGGATCATTTGGAGTTTGCAATCATATTATGGGCATTTGGAATGAAACCGATTTCCATAATATGCAAATGCAATATGGTGAAACTTTTGTAATCTCACCATTGTGAAAGGTCATGAATATGACAACATAACTACAAAACAAGAACTTGAACTCACCAAAGCTATTAGTAAGGTAATGCTTAGGAAGTCAATAAACAACTTGTGAGATTGGGTTCTTTCGTTTCATAAGTTATTTCAAGTCCCCTACAAACAAGAAAAGGATACACCTAAAGGAGATGATGCTTTAACAAAGGTTAGTTGTTACAATTCTGAGTGGTTAATAATGGATTTAAGGTAGATCACTAGATGATTGGTCATGCTCTTGAGAATTTATATAAAAATACACTTAAAAGGAGATGATGTCTTAACCAAGGTTAATTGTTATTGTTGTGAGTGGTTAATAAATGGAGGTTAAGATGAATTTATGGTAAATCACTAGATATATGTTCTTACTCTTGATAATCAAAATAATGATGGAGCTACATTTGGTTTCATTAAAAAAAAAAACAAAGTGTGGTAACCACCATTGACAGTTTATTCAACCTCGAATAAACCTCTTCCTAACATATCTGATACTTTTAAAATATATTTTATAGTTAGTAAGTAAGAATATATTCTAAAAAAGCTTCGAGCATTTAAAATTATAACAAATGCTCTTGAAAAAGCGGATATCATTATCGCTGACTAATTCTAACTTACATAATATTAAATAAACGGAAAAAAATATACTCTAAAAGAAATGGATATCATCCACTCTATTAATTCTAACTTACCTAATAATACTAAATAAACGGAAAAAAATTTAACGCTACTGTACTATTGATAAAATATTTTTATAAAACGCTAAATAAAAAAGCGTTGGACTTACTGTGCACGACATGGGAAAAAAAATGAGTGTTAGACTCCGTGTTCAATTGGAATATATTTGAAAAAGCAAACAAGGAGAGGGCGTATATTTGAAAAAATGATTTAAATTTTGAAAAGCTTTAATAACTTTTTATAGAAGCGTGAGCCGGGGATTCCTTTGGAACGAATGGATGATTCTGGAAAGGGAGGGAGAGGACCGTTGGAGGAGGTGGGTGAAAGAAGCGGTATATATATCTAATCCAACCCGTCGCAACATTTATCTTCCTCCTCTGTCCATCATCTGCACTTATATGTGATTGCTTCTTTGTGTCTGTAATGTTTGTATGGTCTGGGTGAGTCTGAGTCGGGATGTCTGTCTCAGAGTCTGGTCTGGTTGAGTCTGAGTCAGTCTTGCCAATGTGCGATGGAGGAGGAGGAGGTTGGAGTAGATTACAGGCAGCTCGATCATTTTTGCAGGGGAGGCGCCTGGATCATTCAATGGTTGAGTGGTTCAACGGTTGTTTCATGGGTGAGCGAGTTGTCTCAGTTTTTTCGCCCACTGAGATGAATCATATCTCAGTATTAATATAAATTGTATAGCTCGTTTTAATTGTTGCATTTCATTTGATCTCTCGTCATCTGTGTGAAGTTATATTAAAGAAGGGAAGAAGTTGTGTGGATTCTATTGCTTTTCAGTGAAGAAGGGAAGGACTCTGTTGTTGCTATAGTTCAAACCCTCAATCCTTGAAATCCAGGTATGGATTGGGGATTTGTCTTCTGAGATTATTAAATTTAAATTTTCATTAATAGATTTAAACCTAAATCCCATGTGTGTGTATGGATGGCTGGGGTGTACCTTCATTTAATCACTATAACCCAGGTTTAGTCGGCCTTTACCGCTGGCCCTGGGTCTCTCACATTAGTTTAGTTTAGCTGTGGAGGGTTTACTTTGCCTTTACCGCTAGCTCTGGGTGTCTCACATTAGTTTAGTTTAGGCCTGCATTGTTTAGCTCCTGGATTATTCAATATGTATGTGCTCTGTTTTTCCTTTTACCACTCTTACCCTCGTTTTCTCGGCCTTGTATCGTTGTCTTTGCGTCTCTCACATTAATTTAGTTTAGCCCTGCATGGTATAGTTAGTGGATTGAATATGCATCTGCTGTGATGGTTTATTCTGCCTGGTATGGTTGGCCCTGGTTCTCTCACACTAACCCAGGTTTACTGGGCTTTGTATGGGTGGCTCTAGGTCTCTCACATCAAGTTAGTTTTTAGCCCTTCATGGGATAGCTGGTGGATTCAATATGTATTTGTTGTGTTTTTCCTTCAATCACTGTAACGCTGGTTTACTCTGCCATTAACCTAGGTTTGCTCTGCCTTGGGTAGTTGGTTCCTTACTCTACCTTGTATAGCTGACTGGGGATTCAATAAGTAGATTAGCCAGGGTTTTTTTCACTGCATTGTAGACCTGGTTGTGAATTCAATGAGTAGATTAGCCACCTTTTTTCTCACTGCATTATTTAATTCTCATCTATTATCTGTCTCTTTAGCTCACTTCATTAAATTAAAACCACTTTAATCGGCCTTCCCAACATTAGAAAATTTTGGGCTAGAATTACAATCTTAATTGCTATTCCAAGAATGGTGAAAATTTAGGCTAAAACCATACAATAAAATTAAACGTATCTGTCTATCATGCTCATGGTAAGAGGAGTTTTTTTTGGTTTAATTATAGATTGTGGGTTACTTAACATCAGGGTTGAAATTATAGTAAAATCTATGTTGCATACGAAATTAGGGTATCTCCGTTTCTTTGGATAACAGTAATTTCCTTATCAAAACCTGCATAAGTATAGATTGTAGTGTGCCCTACGGTGGCCCTAATTAGAGAAGCCTGTTGTTGAGAAGTCATTAGTTGGAGGAGCGCAGATGTACGAGCCCGGCTGCTCGTGCAAGCAGAAGAAACAAAGAGAAGTTCTCAATAGGATCGGGATAACTCAACAGTACTAGTTAAGTTTTATTGCGCGGGCTGAATTGACTATTTCAATTCAGCGAATTGTGCCCGACCCCTCTCCCTACTCTCCCAGCGCTGGCTGAATTATCTTGATCAGAGATATCCCAACTGATAGCTTATCTGGGGATGGATATCTGGGGATAGCTTATTAGACATATAAAATATTGTGATATCTTTAACACATAAGAAATTTGAATTTCGTTAGTTTAATTCTCAGGATCATATCATTAAATATTATTTTTATGGATATATTATTTTTATATTAGCGCTACTCTCCCGGATTAATTGAAATTTTTTTTCACTTACTTTACTTTAATTTATTTTTAGTGTGATGCCTTGGCCTCCAGTGATTTTCTGATCCCGCGTCACTCAACTCAAGTCTGTGTCTCTAGTTACCTGTTTAGCTCCCTCTGGTTCTTACTACCTGTCTCTATTTACGATTAGTCTATGGGTACTTGGTAAAAATTCCAAACGCATCGGTCTAATTATTACAACTGCCACCATAATATGCATTACTTAAACATATATTATATAATTTTAGTGGTATATTATCTCTATGTTAAGTCTCCTCTCCTAGATTTATTTAATTTTATATAATTTTAGTGGTATAATATATCTATATTATGTCTCCTCTCCTAGATTTATTTAATTTTATTTTTCACTCACTTATAATGTGATGCGACTTTCGTTGAGTCTATGTCTCTACTTACGTATTTGTTTAGCCCGGTCTCTATTTACTGTTAGTATGCTCTGTGCTATTGGTACTTTGTAATAGGTGGGCTATGCGTAGTTGTTGGCGGCTAGATACCTCAGGTAGGTCCTTATTAGATAAATATTATTATCTATTTTTTATTGATAATTTTTTGTGTTATATTTTTATAGATATAATATTAAATTATTATTTTTTATTGGTTTTAAAAATTCTCAAAAAAAATTAATATATTATTTAACGGAATAAAATTATAAAATTAAATTTCATTGTGTTTTTAAGGAATTCTTTTGGTGTGAAGTCATTTATTCAATTCCTTGTATTCTATATTAGACATGTTGAAAATATAGTCTAGACATGTTGAAGATATAGTCTTGGCAAGCTTAAAAAAACTTGAAATAAAATTAAATGTAATTTTTTTATTATATTTAATTAGAAATATTGTAATATTTTAATATATATCTTTTTAAATATAATTTGCATTTTGATATATTACTTTTCTTATATTTCTACTTGTTATTTCAAGTTTATATCAAGAAATGATTCTTCATTATATTTAATTGATCCTAGATTATATTTAGATGTGTTATTGCAAGTTTAAATTGAAGAATAGTTTTGGATTATATCTTAGTTACTAAGAAACATGGATGTATTTATGTTCATTTTTTTCTTTTACTCTAATCTTATGAAAAGATCATATACATACAACTATTAATAATAAAAAAATTGTTTTCACGCAAAGCTAAAATCTCTTCCAAATACTTTAAGAAAAAATGGAGCCATTTTTCTTAAAAAAAATGTAAATTTTTGTATTTTCTATATTTTTTTTTTATTTTTTAATTAAATTTCAATATATCAAAATACATTTGAAAGAAACGCATTTATAATACATTTACTTGTGTATTTTTTACATTTAAAATATGTGCTTCAATGATGATCATGTTCATGAGACAATTATTACATTTAAATTATTTCATACTATTTTAATTCTTTTCCTTTTTCTTTTATTATATAATATTTTTCTTTTCAGCGTTTCGTTTTATTATATTATTGTTTTGCTTGTTCTCATTTCATTTATTTTTTTTACTTTTATTTTTTACTGTTTTTAATTTATTTTTAATTTTGTTATGTATTAAATTAGACAAATAAAGTAATTTATATTTTTATGTAAGACCATTAAATGTATTATACATTACTTGCTTGAATTTTAAACTTATATTTGTATATGTATATTCTAGGTGGATTTGAGCATAGTTATATTAAGATTTGAAATTGGATAGTATCTTTGTTTATTTGGACTGTATCGTATTTATTTATTTGAGGTTGTAAATGTATCTTTTAGTGGTTGTAATAATGATACATTGATTTGAAATTGTATGATTTGTATTTATTTGTGTGATTTTGTATAAATTTTTTATTTTGGTTTAATTAATTTTATATATTCACTGGAATAGTGTGTGTTTATCTCTTTGAAATTGTGTGTATAGGTAACTTTGACAATGTTTGGATCTTAATTTGAAATTATATTATGTTTATTTATTTGAGATAGTTTATTTAGTGCATATGTTGTTTACATGTTTTCAAATTGTATGGTATGCCTTAGTTTATTAAAAATGTTAAAAATGTTCATCTTGTGTGTTTTTTGTTTGAGGTTGTGAACAGGTGTTTTTTTTACAATATTTATATTGTAATTTAAAATTTTATGGTCAGTTTGTTTACTTCAAATCATTTGTCTAGGTATGTTAGTTTATATATATATATATATATATATATAGATAGATAGTATATATATATTATATATGATATAGTATTTATAATTGTCTTGTGTGAATTGTGTATAAGTGGTTTTGGTAATGTTATATTTTAATTTTATTTTTTATTGTGTTTGTTTATTTGAAATTGTAAAATGGGTGTAGTTTATTTGAATGTTTGTATGTCAATCGTGGATATGATGCTTACCTGTATATAGTTGCATTTGCTAATTCAAATTGTATCTTTTGTTTGCTTGTTTGACATATGTATGTGTGTTTTGAAATTGCTTGTGTATATATGAATGTCATTGTGATTTCGATAATGTTTGTTTGTAGTGTTGTATTGATTTGAAATTATATGTATTTTTCTAATTGGTAATTGTATATTATGTGTGTTTATTTGAATTATAAATGTGTGAAAGTGGTTTTGAAAATTTCATTTATTAATGTGTATATTGATTTGAATTTATATAATTTTTTATTATATTTTTACATTGTATATTTGTTTTTGTAGATGTGTGTGAAATTTGTATATTGATTTGAATTTCTATAATGCTTGATTGGATTTTTACATTGTACATTTGTTTGTGTACATGTGTGTGAATGGTAGAGACAATTTTTACTTCATTTTTTTTTATGTTTGTATTTTGGTTTGAAATACTATAATGTGTTTTAAACATGAATTTATATTCATGTGCCTACTTGTTTGAAATTGCAGTTGAATGTGTGATTCTTTTTTTGACAATTTCTTTGTTTGTTTGTTGATGTGAATGTTTGTAATGTGTGTTTACATTTTTGAAATTGTAGTGTGCTTGTTTGAGTGGGTTTTTCATTGTTTTTTGTTTATGTATGTCTTCTTATATGTTTGTTGAAACCAATATATGTATGTGATTTGAAATTGCTTGTGTATTGTGATTGTGATTTTGATAACTTTTGTTTGTATTGTTGTATTGATTTGAAATTGTATGTGTTTTTTAATTGGAAATTTTATATGAGGTGTGTTTATTTGAATTATAAATGTGTGAAAGTGGTTTTGTGTAACACACCTTTATGTGTTAAATTATTGTAAACCTAAGTTGTGTAAGCTATGTGTGATATACTCCCTTGTGTGTTAAATGATTGTAAACCTAAGCTGAGGAAAGCTAGGTGTGATACCCTCCTTTGGGGGTTAAACTATTCTAAACCTAAGATGAGGAAAGCTAGGTGATACGTAATATGGAAAGCAAATGTGTTATTAAATAAATTAATAAAATAAATCACTTGGTGGGTGGAGCACCAAGAGAGAGGATATTTTTCCAAATCCCATTGAGGAATGGGATAGAGATTAATCCTTCATGATAAAGCTTCTAGATCTGATTCTAGATAAGCTTGGATGGACTCGAGATCCATCGGATGGATGGGAGATAAAGATCCATCGGGCATAAAAGCTTTGCAGGAGATAAAGGAAAGATTTTATGAGGAAAGCCTCGTGGGAGATAAAGATGAGCTTTCCTGAAAAAGACCTAGGAAAATGGAAAAATACTTAAAAGTGGGACACCGCTAATGGAAACTAAATCATGAAAGAGGATATTAAATACCCAATGCATTGATCAATTGGATTGATCATTGGCAAGAAACTTTGCTCGGGAGGAATCATAGGTGATTCATGGTTCGGTGGTGGTGCTCCACTCTCAAAGTGAGGTTTTAGTTGGTTTCATATGCATGGAACGTATTTTATGTTGCTCCTTATTTTGCAATTTGTTGCAATTCTTTCAATATATTGGTTTAACTGTATGTGTGTTAATAGTGTAGAGAATGATATCTATACATGGTGAATGATTTTGATTTTTATTTTGGGGGCTAAGGAGGATGAGGTACCTGTTTTCTAATCTATGCATTATGATGAATTTCACTGACTGAGGGTACCAGTCCTTTTCTCATATTGAGTCAGATATGTGTTAGAAATGTTATGTGCTCATGTACTTAAACTCATTTTTATGCATGTGACTTTTACTGCCGACAAAAGTAGAGGTAGAGGTAGGAGCATAATATGGTTTGTTATTGGTTATTGTTGATAGAAACTGTATGAGACTCTTATGCATTGGTAGGACTGCTGCACAAACTTGACTTATGAAATAGATATGCAGGGATGAGTGAATTGTCTAGTGAATCTAGAGTTGATCATCATTATGTTAAAGAAAGAATATAATAGGTATTTTATGTTACATTATGTCTCTAGCTAACTCGGAAGATAATGGGCATAAGACATGGATGCATGCATTTTACTGTATAGTCTAGGTTAGACTGGCTATCTATTGCATGTGTACTCAAAAAGGTTGGGTTAGCGATTCTACTTGTTGTAGACTAGTTGACTAAATCTATAGAATGGTGATTCCAATGCCCAATCAGGTTAACTACATTTGAATTAAGTTATGGGGAAAAAGAAATAACTAACAAAAGATATGAGTTGTATGTTAGGATTATTTTCTCTCCACAAATTTATAAATTGTGCTTAAGAAGGATGGAAGTGTAAATTAACGATAATGATTTCACGATCATGATTGGAACCACTATTGAATTTAATACTAGATAGTATCTCTGTTTTAAGATTTCCATAAAACCATGGTGCATGTGCAACTCTTTAGGTGGTACTACATCTAATTATGGTTCAGATCATCTACATCATGTTGTCATAAGAAATTAATCCCATTGTGAACCTCACAAAACTATAAGAGTATGTATTACTTGGATTCCTTACTTATGTTGTTATGAAGATAGGTATAGTTAAAAGCTAAAAAATTGATCTGAAATAGAAAGGAACATAACCCTCGAGTTAAGGGGTGAATCTGTGCCATAACAGAAGAAAAACTTTAAATTTATGGAGCTCAAGGGGTTCGTTACAAATGGTATCAGAGCTTCAGGTTCAACCCTTTCGGCCTATGAGTCAATCTGTCTCTATGGAATAGGACTAAGGATGAGAATTAATCCAACATTTCTTTTTAATAAAGGTTTGAAACCTCTAAGGGAAAAGTAGATTGGGAAACATGGAACATGGGGATATTGTTCTTAAGATAGAATCAAATTAATAAACCTTCCGTATATGAATGTGGGATTGATTCTATGGATGTATACATGTTGTATAAATTGTAGACGGACCCATTCATATTATTGAACTAATTAATGGGACATAACCATCCATACAACAATCATCCAAGTAATATTTCACTTGGAACAATAGTAAAATACCAACACATCGAAATATAAGCATCGAATAAGCCAAATTAGCACTCGATACACAGCGCCAGTCACAGGAGGATTCAATGGAAGGCGCATGCTAGTAGCAAACCATGACCAACAGATTTTCAAATGGTTTTCATGTGCGTAGGCATATCTGTTGACAGGTAGCTGAGCATTACAATACACAGATAATATTTGGGTATAGAGAGAAATCGTAATAACATGCAGCCCGAGTTTTATTCGAATTTCTCAAATCGACACATTATCACATCCCTGGTTCTCCCCAATATGGCAATGCAAACTGCTCTTCTGAAGATGGAAAATGGAATGGTCAGATGACTGAAAGAGTATTTGAGTTCGCATTGTGTTTGCGGTGGTGCTTTAAAGATGTGTATAATTTAAATCACCACAGTAATCGGGATTATGCACAACCATAAATCTTGCATTAAAATCAGAACGTGAAATAATCACCATAATATTTCTATCTCATAGCGGATGATTATTTCCAGCATTGCCAATGGGGAGGTTGGAGATCATTGACTTACTCTCAGTCCAAGCTCCACTCCTCTTGGACCTTCTCGTCACTCATATACTCACCACTTGCAAAGACTGGAGAGTCATCCAATTAGAAATATTGGTGTCTTCCCCAACTATGAACAGTCCTATCCACTGTGCTATTTACTAAGCTCATAAGGAACATCGGGGAGTGGAAAGAGGTCTTCAATTCTACTGGTCAAAACAATCTCCGTTTCTGTGGAATTAAAGGAAGGCATGTGAGGATTATGTCGAGGCTGTGGGGAAATCCCCTTTCAAATCAACTAGGAACTCATTCCTCTGAGTTCGGGGTTGTCGGCTCTCTATTTCCACTCTAGATGTGAGAGTCCCATTTCTCGCCTGAAAAAAATTTCAATGGAAAACGAATTGATAATGGAAAAAAATCAATGTAAAATGAATTGTTAATGGAAAAATCAATGGAAAAGGAATTGTTAATGGAAAAAAATCATTGTTAATGGAAAAATCATCAACGCCGATAAGGATAAGGTGTAAATCACAAACACGAAACCTCGGTTGTTGTGGTTTCTATTGCACTGCAGACAATTACCACAAGAGTGGAAAGAATCAAAATCAAAGTGGAGTGGATAATCACACCCGGAGCACTATTATCATGAGTTTGGATAGATATTATCATGCGCGTGTTGAAAAGGAGGTACACCGATCCTGATTGTTGTTTCTTATTTTTTTACGGTTTTCGCATGCCTTATCCTAGTTTACAATTATGTGAATTAGTCGCAGAACCAAACACACTGTCTATGAAAGATTGTCGAGAAAAGAATTGTCGTTGTTTCCTTGGGTGATTGGAAGTACCGAGTTGATGGGTTGAAGGTGATAAGGTTGAGATGATGATAATCATCATCATCATACATCAATCCTTGCATAATGAAAGGATAATGTTTATCTTCTTAGTCAAGCGAGTGTTTCACACTCCTATGCATTAGAGTTGTGCATAAATAACCCAGCTCGGTTTAAGGACAAGATGTCTTGTTCTTAAGTTGTGACAATCAGGTTTGATGGTTGTAGGAAGACGCTACGAAGGGAGTAAGTGTAAAATAAGGAGGATCGTGCTATGAGTTCTATAAGTATTCTTTCCTTTGTATCCTAATAATTTTATGAGATTGAATTGGGATTGATATATATATTCAGCAGATTATAACACATAAACTAATCTGTGGTTGATAACCACGGGATATCGCACATGCTTCATAGAATTAATCCATCTTGAAACCCCTCAACTATATCAATTAGTTGCAGCAAAAGAATGTGTGAGATAATGGAATCAATGTGTGGATAATGATGTCCCAGAAATCATTTTGATAATGGTTGTGACAAATACGTAGAGTATGGAGTGGTGACTCATTCCCTTCTGAGGGTTACTAAACCCTAAAGTAAATGAATATGAATATATATATATATATATATATATATATATATAGACACACACACACACACATGCCTCTTTTCGGTTGATGATATTAAGTGTGGAATTCAAAAGAATTCCCATGATGCCGATGCGATCACAGATCTCGAATGGAAAAAAAATTGTTTTGTCAAAAAGTTTTCCATGTTTAAATCATAAATTTCGAGGTTCATATTATGTTGTATATGTTCCTCATAATAATATTTCTAACAAACCAGCATAGTGGTGCCATTCATATATACACAAAAAGGTTTATCCAAAATCCAGTGTTTTCTCTTCTAGGTTTAATCCATCACTTGCATTCGATGAATGGTTGGACACCCAGAGAATATATTATTAATTCAACTGCATATTAATCTAAGCTGAATACTTGTTGGTTCTCAGTTTTATTGCGAAGGTGTTATCTACTCGAAAAAGGGATTGAGAGCATGGCAATGGTATGCGTAGTCAGAAGTTGAAAATTACATTGATTGTTTGATTTGATCTAGCATAACATGTTGTTGCTATGGGTGATTTGTGTCTGATGTGCCAGACTCTCATTTGGTCTACACCCTCCGCCTTCAAACATTTTAACATTTCAGCATTGAAATGTGTTGTTGATTCACACTTATTCTTCTTTGTTTATACATGGGTTATTTTTTAATATTATTTGTGAGCACTCTTTTATTTGTTCTGTCTTCCAGAAATCATGCATGCATTAAACTTATAAAGACCTACTGTGGATTATAAAATCTGCTTTATAAGGCAGTGATGAATCTTAACACCAGACATTATATATTGGCCTCAATACTAGCAGAGTCTCCAAATAAAGGAAAACATAAACAAGAGTGCTAAAACATAAGAAATGGATCGAGTAATTTAGTGGTAAGTTCTGTTTCAAATTATTTGGTTAATCAATCAAGTTGAGAACTCTTGAAAAATAATAATTATAGTAAAGATCAAGGCCATAGTGAGACTGTGCATAGAGGTGAGGAACGCCACAATGTTGAGATTATATCACATAGTTTTTTAGAAAAGAGCAATGATAATTTTTTGTTTTTGCAAATGACATTGTATGTTGGTGTGTGATAATTATGGTATGGTATGTGTTATGATGATGTAATCATCATCCACTCTAGAATGTCTCATAGCATAATATAATTGTAGATGTTGAGCATATAACAGGGTATAAGGATTTATAAATTTCATCATGCCAAAGGTTGTACACAAATTGTTTTAATTTATTCCTTTATACAATGCATTTTGGAGTTGGAATTGTTTCGAAAAAGTGCTTAAATAATAACAGACTTATGCATTGGAAGTGCATACTAGTACCTATAAGAATCTTTGATACAATAATATGTAAACCATGATAATTAATAAGAAGAAAGTTCTAATGCTTCTTGATTGATAATAAAAAAAAGGATTGTGTTAAGCTTATAAGTCATTCTTAAATAGTATGAAATTATATATGGAGATACAAATAAGGTGCTAGGGTTAATACTTAACAAGGAGGAAACCTTCTTTTTTAGGAATTGAGACCCCTCCTGGACTTCTCATTTGGATAAGATTCTAATTGACAAGCAACAATCATTATGATCTAGTATTATTCACAAGTTAGTATTTGTAGATAATTAAAGGTGGGTATTTACGTATGCCTTGAATTGTGGAAGAAATTATCTTTTTCGTGGAATGTCATGCAAGTGTAATGCAAAAATTGACTTTTACATCCACATATAGGACTTTCAGTTGCTTGAATTATATCTAAGGTAATATTTAGCATAAATTAACATGTGCAAATGATAAGAAAGCAAGGTGTACCACCCATGAATATGTTATGATTACACCAAGAGAGCTTGTGAGTATTGCGTTGTCTCTTATTAACATTGGCGTAATTGGCAAGTCTGGCCTGCATTTAAGACGTGGATATTTCATGGTTTATTTGATAATAAATCTGCCATCATAAGCAAGTGAAACATTTTTAGCATACATGAAATATTAAGTGCAACAACGAGATGAAAACTCTGAGAAATTGTCATATTTTAAACAATGGATTAATCACACCTTGAAAGGGTTATAGTCAGATTGGAAGATTAATTAAGTAGGTATTAATTCCTACTGCTATATGAAAATCCTTATAACTAAATCATTAAGGCCTACATAACTATCTTCCCTAAACAAGTGGTGAAAAAGGAAGATGATAGATTGGGAAGATCAATGCCATAGGATATTATACTTGTGGTGAGAGAGGTGTGATGATGGTATGATAATCATCCACTCTCGAATGTTTTATAGCATAAGAAACCTGTGGATACAGTGCAATTAACAAGGTATAATGGTTAATAATTACTATCATGTCAAAGGTTATGCACAAATTGTAGTTCGCTACTATGTCTTTATCATAACATCTAATGTAAATATGGTTATGGAAGTGGGCTTACCTTGTTAGGCACTGACCATGAGCCTCTGTAATAAATATGGCCTATTGGTAGGATATGGTTAGTAGATGTTTTTTCAATGTGTTATGTATTAAGATATGGTTATCTAGAGAATGATGACTGAGAAAGCTTGTGAGCATTTTAAACATTGATGTAATTGACATATATCATCATGGTATTAACATTATAGCTGGCTTCAATAGAGGAAGTCCATGTTTGCATCATTGTTTTATTGTTGTATGATACATATACTCATGCATTGTAATGGATTGTTTGGTATATTGTTATCATAAGCTTGTTTAAGGGTCATCAAGATAAACTTGTTGTGGAAAGAATCATGCTAAAATCTACACATAATAATGAGGCATATGAATTTTCCATGTAAACACATGGGTTTACAATATTGTATTTATCATTTGGTTGATGAAAGGTGTCAAGCATCCATGGCATGAAAGAGTCTTGAGTTTAATGGATTGTTGGAATTATCTTGCAACTCATGATGAATTCCGGTATTGGTCTTGGTTCATTAGGCAATTTATATAGAAATCATTGTACAACAACCTTAAAGATGTGGCTACCCCAATGCCTATAAAAGGGGAGTAATTTGTAGAAGAAAAGGGAATGATTGACATAATGATCATGTATAGTGCAGAGTGGTTAAGTTGTTGAAACATAAAAGGGAAATAGTAAATCACTCGAGATAAATGATTTAAGAATGAAGTAATTATCTAACGATTATTAAACTATGAGTTAATAGTATTCTTAAGATGAAAATATGCATGAATACATATTATATTACTGATATTGTGTTACAACCACATGAAATCTGAAAATGATTTACACTTGACAAAACTTTCTTTGATTACAGAAATGAACCATGCTCATACAAATTCCTTGTCAACTGAGCACAGTTGTTTTAATTGCTAGAAAAAGATAAAGGAATGTTTGGCATGATACTAACATGGTAGAAAAATATGTGGACAATTTTTTTGTCATGCAGGTGATACCATGGGAATGGTATGATGGGTTGTAGCAGAAATGGTACTATGTATAGCAGTACATACGATACTCGTATGACTACATATGTTACATGTTTGAAATATGATATGTATATCGGTGTGTATAATACACATTGTGTGCATGTATGCATGAAGACATTGGGTAGATGTCTGGCAAGACAACCGACTAGGTGGTTGCACAAAAGAAGGAAAGTAAGAAGTGGTTCAAAGATAAGTAACCATGGTTAAGTTTGGCATACATATGATTACGAAAAATATATATGATGAACATATATGATGCATATATATATATTGTTATGTGAACTAATTTGTTATGACATTGCATGCATATTGATGTGGAAAATATGCTAACATATGTGTTGTATGTAGAGAAACTACAAGAAGTAGGTGTTCAACAAAGAACACAAAGGCTTGGAAGAATGCCAGAAGAGAACATGAATTCTTCAGATAAAATGAAAAATGAGCAATAGTTACTTTAGTAATATTAAGTAATAGATTATGATATGTATCATAGTTAAAATTCTGCATCTATAAATTCTCACAAATGGTTTGAAAAGGAAAACAATGTTACCAATGTAGCTATGGAAGGAGAACACTCTTGTAACCAATGTAGCTATGGAAGAGGATCACTCTTGGGACCAACATACATCAGAAAAATTGCATCAGATGGCAGAACCATGAGAGCTGTTGATTTAGAAACCAACTACCTATGAACGAGGACATGATGCAGTGATACACCAAGGATGGTGTAAAATTTAAGGGGGGAGTATGTAACACCCCTCCCTTGTGTGCTAACCTAAGTTGAGTTAAAGCTAGGTGTGATATCCTCCCTTGTGTGTTAAATGATTGTAAACCTAAGCTGAGGAAAGCTAGGTGTGATACCCTCCTTTGTGGGTTAAACTATTCTAAACCTAAGCTGAGGAAAGCTAGGTGATATGTAATATGAAAAGCAAATGTGTTATTAAATAAATTAATAAAATAAATCACTTAGAGGGTGGAGCACCAAGAGAGAGGAGATTCTTTCCAAATCCCATTGAGGAATGGGATAGAGATGAATCTTCCATGATAAAGCTTCTAGATGTGATTCTAGATAAACTTGGATGGATTGGAGATCCATGAAATAGATGGGAGATAAAGATCCATCGGACATAAAAGCTTTGCGGGAGATAAAGGCAAGATTTTATGAGGAAAAGCCTCGTGGGAGATAAAGACGAGCTTTTCTGAAAAATACCTAGGCAAATGGAAAAATCCATAAAAGCGGGACACCGCTAATGGAAACTAAATCATGAAAGAGGGTATTAAATACCTAGTGCATTGATCAATTGAGGACAGTTGATCCTTGGAAAGAACCTCATCTTGGGGAGAATTAGAGGTGATTCATGGTTGGGTGGTGGTGTTCCGCTCTCCAAGTGAGGTTTTAGTTGGTTTCATATGCATGGAACGTATTGTATGTTGCTCCTTATCTTGCAATTTGCTGCAATTATTTCAATATATTGGTTTAACTGTATGTGTGTTAATAGTGTAGAGAATGATATCTATACATGGTGAATGATTTTGATTTTATGTTTGGGACTATTGAGGTTGAGGTACATGTTATCTAATCTATGTATTATTATGAATTTCATTTATTGAGGGTACCAATCCTTTTCTCATATTGATTCAGATATGTGTTAGAAATGTTATGTGTTCATGTACTTAAACTCATTTTTATGCATGTAACTTTTACTGCCGACAAAAGTAGAGGTAGAGGTAGGAGCATAGTATGGTTTGTTATTGGTTATTCATGATAGAAACCATATGGGACTCTTATGCATTGGTAGGATTGCTGCACAAACTTGGCTTATGAAATAGATATGCAGGGATAAGTGAATTGTCTAGTGAATCTAGAGTTGATCATCATTATGTTAAAGAAGGAATATAGTAGGTATTTTATGTTACATTATGTCTCTAGTTAACTGGGCAGATAATGGGCACAAGACATGGATGCATGCATTTAATTGTATAGTCTAGGTTAGACCGACTATCTATTGCATGTGTACTCAAAAAGGTTGGGTTAGCCATTCTACATGTTGTATACTAGTTGACTAAGTCTGTAGAATGGTGATTCCAATGCCCAATCAGGTTAACTACATTTGACTTAAGTTATGGGGAAAAAAAGAACTAACTAACGAATGTTATGAGTTGTATGTTAGGATTAGTTTCCCTCCACAAATTTATAAATTGTGCTTAAGGAGGATGGCAGTGTAAATTAATGATAATGATTTCATGATCATGATTGGAACAACTATTGAATTTAATACTAGATAGTATCTATGTTTTAAGATTTGCATAAGACCATGGTGCATGTGGAACTATTTAGGTGGTACTGCATCTAATTATGGTTCAAATCATCTACACCATGTTGTCATAAGAAATTAAGAATCCCATCGTGAACCCCACAAAAACTATAAGAGTATGTATTATTGTGGATTCCTTACTTATGTTGTTATGAAGATAGGTATAGTTACAAAGCTAAAAATTTGATCTGAAATAAAAAGAACATAACCCTTGTGTTAAGGGGTGAATCTATGCCATAACAGAAGAAAAACTTTAAATTTATGGAGCCTAAAGGAGGGTTTTTTCGGGTAAGCTCACGGGTTTCGTTACATTTTTAAAATGTCTATTTATTGATTTGTATACTGATTTGAATTTTTCAATAATGCTTGATTGAGTTTTTACATTTTATATTTGTTTTTGTAAATGCTTGATTGAGTTTTTACATTTTATATTTTTTTTGTAAATGTGTGTGAATGGTAGAGACAATTTTGTACTTGATTTTTAATTTTTGTATTTTGGTTTGAAATACTATAGTGTGTTTTTAAATTTGATTTTGTATTTATGTGACTACTTGTTTGAAATTTCATTTGAATGTGTGACTACTTGTTTGAAATTGCATTTCAATGTGTTTTTTTTACAATTTATTTGTTTCTTTATTGATGTGAAAGTGTGTAATGTGTGTTGACACTTTTGAAATTGTAGTGTGTTTTCTTGAGTGGTTTTCTTCAATGTTTACTTGTTTATATATATCTTCTTCTATGTTAGTTGAAATCAATATATGTATATGTGCTTTGAAATTGTTTGTGTATCTATGAATGTGAATGTGAATTTCATAGTACACTACTACATGTAGGGGGGTTTTCACAATATTTAAGACAATTTTGGAGTCAATTGTCTTAACTTGAGACAAAAAACTTGTGTATTGTCTTAAATATTGTCTTTAAGTGAGTGTCTAAAAATAAGTGTCTCAAAATTATTGTCTTAAAAATTTGTCTTTATAAAGACAATATAGAACGCATATTATTATTTTCTCTATAAAGACATAGGAATTATTGTCTATGTAGAGACACTTTCATTTTTATCTGTTAATATAAATTACATTTTTGGCTCTTTATGGACAATAGCTAAGATTAAAAAAAATATTGTTCTCTATAGAGGACTATATGTCCATGCATCCAACTATTGTCTCTCTGGAGAC